>RJWH01000087.1:33705-1304414 GCA_004363575.1 Solenodon paradoxus
AAAAAAAAAAAAAAAAAAAAAAAAAAAAAAAAAAAAAAAAAAAAAAAAAAAAAAAAAAAAAAAAAAAAAAAAAAAAAAAAAAAAAAAAAAAAAAAAAAAAAAAAAAAAAAAAAAAAAAAAAAAAAAAAAAAAAAAAAAAAAAAAAAAAAAAAAAAAAAAAAAAAAAAAAACTAACAGGAGCACAGGATTTAAAGAAGATAATTCATGAAACTAAGAATAACATAGAAAGCTATGGAATCAGAATAACCCAAATGGAGGGAAGGATTAGTAACATAGAGGACAGTAATGCAGAGAGAAGCCAAGAAGAAAGAGAAATTAAATGCAAAAATAAATTAAGAAACAGTGAGAGGACTCTCTGACACCATCAGGAAAGGTGACATTGTAATACTGGGTATCCCAGAGGTGAAGAGATAAAGAGAGGAACGGAGAACATATTCAAGGCAATAATGGCTGAAAACTTCCCAAATCTAGAACAAGTAACAAACATACAAGTCAATGAAGCAAACAGAACACCCAATTACACAAATCCTAAAAAAAAGCTACACCAAGATACATAATTGTGAAACTATCAAAAATCCAAGACAAAAAAGAATTCTAAAGGTAGCCAGGGAAAAAAAAAGCAGATAACATATAAAGTCACTACTATCAGACTAAGCTCAGTCTTCTCAGCAGAAACTCTACAGGATAGAAGAGAATAGAATGATGTCTTCAAAATACTCCAGGACAAAAAATGCCAGCCTAGAATACTATATCCTGCAAAATTCTCTCTCAAATTTGAGGGAGAAATTAAGGTTTTTACCAACCAATAAAAACTAAGAGAGTTTGCAGCCATGAGATGTCCTCTATAAGAAATGTTTAAACAAGGCCCTACTAGCTAAACCAAAGAGGAAAAACTTCACAAACATATAACAAAGTAACCAAGAGATGAACATAACCAGGAAACAAAAATCAAAATGTCAGTATCAAGTTCTCAAATGTCAATAATTACTGTAAATGCAAATGGATTGAACTCGCCAATCAAAAGGCACAGAGTTGCTAAATGGATTAAGAAACATAACCCAAATCTATGTTGTCTACGAGAAACTCAACTTAGGTCCAGAGACAAGCAATGACTTAAAGTGGATTGATGAAAAAATGGCACTCCAACTTAATGCCAAATCCAAAAGAACAGGAACATCTATATTCATATTAGATAAGGTAGTCTTTCAACCAAAGAAAATTTTAAAAGATAAAGATGGACATTATATAATGATAAAGGAATCACTACAACAAAAAGACTTAACATTGATTAACTTTTGTGTACCCAATAAAGGAACACTCAAATATATCAAGCAAATATTAACAGATATAAATAAGGATATTGACAGAAACACAATAATAGTAGGGGACTTTAATATTCCTCTTTAAGTAAAAGACAGATCATCCAGACTGAGAATCAACAAAGAAACAAGATCTTTAAATGACAATATAGAAGAGCTGGACCTAATAGACATATATGGAGTATTTCACCCCAAAAATATAGACTATATTCTTCTCAAGTGCTCATGGAACATTCTCAAGGACAGACCATATGCTGAGACACAAAATAAGTCTCAGTAAATTTTCAAATATTGAAATTATATCCAGTATCCCTTCAGATCACAATGGCATCAAACTAGAGATCAACCAAAAGGAGAGAGGAAAATCGCAAGAGTGGAGATCAAACAACATATTGTTGAGCAACCAATGGGTAAAAGAGGGAATTAAGGAAGAAATTTGAAAATATCTGGAATCAAATGAAAATGAGGAAATAACATGTCAGAATCTATGGGATGCAACAAAAGCGGTAATGAGGGAAATTTATAGTGATACAATCCTACCTCAGAAACCAGAAAGAATTACAAATAAAAAAACATAAGTCATCATCTAAAGGAACTAGAAAAAGCAGAAAAACAGAAGTCTAAATCCAGCAGAAGGAAAGAAATAATAAAGACTAGGTCAGAAATCAATGAAATACAGATCAGATAGACTATTCAAAAAAAAATTAATGAATCCAAAAGTTGGTTTTTCAAAAGAATAAACAAAATAGACAGGCCATTAGCTAGACTCACAAAAAAGAGGAGAGAGAAAACACAAATAAATAGAATCAAAAATAAAAAAAGAATAATCACAACAGATACAACAGAAATATAGAGGACTATAAGAGAATGCTATGTGCAACTATATGGCAACAAAAAGAATAACTTAGAAGAAATGGACACATTTCTGGAAAGGTACAATATCCCAAAATTAAACAGAGAAGCACTAGAAACTATGAACAGACCAATCACAAGAAAGGAAATTGAAACAGTGGTCAAACACCTTCCCCAAAACAAAAGCCCTGAACCAGACAGTTTCACCAGCAAATTCTATGTAGATTTAATTCCAATCCTCCTTAAACTTTTCCAAAAAATAGAAGAAGAGGGAAACTTCCAAATACTTTTTTCTGATGCCAATATTATGCTGATTCCAAAACCAGATAAAGATTACACCAAAAAAGAAAACTATAGATCGATATCTTTAATGAATACTGACACAAAATTTCTCAACAAAATACTAACAAATCTAATTCGACGATATATAAAAAGAATCATACACCATGATCAAGTGGGATTTATTCTAGGGGTGCAGGGATGGTTCAACATATGCAAATCAATAAATGTGATATGCTATAGCAATAAAAAAAAAGACAAAACCCACATGATAATCTCAATAGATGCAGAAAAAAAACATTTGACAAGATTCAACACCCTTTAAAGGTAAAAACCCTCCAAAAATAGGTATAGAAGGAATGTACTTCAACATAATTAAGGCTGTATGTGACAAGCCCATGGTCAACATTGTACTCAATGGAACAAAACTGAAAAATTTCCCCCTAAGATCAGGGACAAGACGGGGATGTCCACTGTCACCATTACTATTCAGTATAGTGCTGGAGAGCCTGGCCAATGCAATTAGACAAGAAAAAGATATAAAAGGCATCCAAATAGGAAAAGAAGTGAAACTATCACCTCATGCTGGTAAGAAACAACTGAAATAATAAGTGCTGGAGAGGATGTGGACAAAAGGGAATTCTGATTCACTGTTGGTGGGAACGTAAAGCGGTGCAACCATTCTGGAAAGCAGTATGAAGAGTTCTCAAAGAATTGAGAATGGAAATTTCATATGATCCAGTTATTCCTTTATGACCCCTATGACACAAAAACACTTATCTGAAGATATATATGCATCCCCATGATTGTTGTAGCACCATTCACCTGATAGTTAAGAGCAGGAAACTACTTAAATGCCCATCAACAGAAGAGTGGATAAAGAAGTTGTGGTACATATCACAGTATGGAATTCTATGCAGCCATCAGAAAGGGAGAGATCCTGCCATTTGCAACAACATGGATGAACTTGGAGAGAATTATGCTTAGCAAGATAAGCCAGAAGGAGGACAGACATCACATGATTGCAATCATATGATGAGTAAAGGGAAAACAAATAAATGCCACAAATTAAACAACACTAAAAATGGGGAGGGCAGGAGTGAGGGAGGGGAAGAGAGAGAGAAAGAGGGAGAACACTACTCCCCAACCA
The DNA here is from genome assembly GCA_004363575.1 of Solenodon paradoxus. NCBI lineage: Eukaryota > Metazoa > Chordata > Mammalia > Eulipotyphla > Solenodontidae > Solenodon > Solenodon paradoxus. The sequence goes on from RJWH01000087.1 coordinate 37,306, forward strand.
CTATGGATTCTTAGAGATGACAGAGAAAAAGGCAAACCAGGGGTTACCAAAGTGATGGGGATGGGGGAGGAAATGGGATGAAGGGGATTAACTGTAAATGAAGGGAGAAAAAAAGGGGGGGATATTAGTAAATCTACTATATCATTTGTAAACTTAAAAATACCACTATGTACACCTCAAAACAAGTCATTGTCAAAATTCAATATCCCTTCAACAATAATAAAAATAAAAAAGTAAAAAATAAATAAAAAGCAATGAGAAATATCTTTATAAGAAAATATAAAACTAGTTCATGCAATTGTATATATTGTATATAACATTAAAATGAGGTAATTTAAAATAATTGTATTTTTTTGTTTAAGGAAGTAGATTTTAATCAGAATGATATCAGGAATGATTAATATAAGATACTGACCATTTAGCAGATAAATCAGAATGAGGAACCTGTCTCCCTATGGATACATTTTGCTTATAGGGCAAATAAGAGTAAAGAAGGCAAAATAATAAACGGTACATTTAAAATATATTTGAAAAGAGTGCTCCCAGTATTATTTGAAAATGACAAAAGGGAATATAATATTAAGAGGGGAATATATAAAGCTTATTTTAAATCAGTTGAAATTTTAACTCAGACTATGTAGATTAACATTCTTTTACTTGTGGATGAGATGGTTTTGTCTTGACGACTATGCACGTGCTCAGGGTAGGGAATGTCAGAAGCAGTTCTATCAAAACTAACCTTCACAGATAATGAGACAAATATCTGCTTTTGACTGTTGTTGGGACTGCTGCCATCTGGCTGGTGAAACATCTCTCTCTAGTTAGTCTAAAAGGCATCATCTAGCCCTAGGACTCTACATCCACTACACCAACTCACACTGCGCTTTTTCTAGGAGCAAATTTCTTTTTGGCATATATGTGGGAATGATGCAGAATAAGCCAGTTGTTCTGTCTAAAATAAATTTCAAACAAATTTAAAGTCCTCCAACAAATCTGTCAAGCATGATTACTTTGGGAAGATTAACAGAATGGTCATGGTTTATTAACAAAAAGTAGATACAACAACTACCAAGGGTATCAGTGATATTTTAAAAGAAAAACTTGAATCCTACTGCTCAGTCTACACACATATACACATGGAAAAATGAGCAGAGCAGAGAAACAAGCGATTTGCTATATAATTTGATTAATACAGTGACCTGATCTGGAGAATTTAAAGTAAAAAATTTGTGTTATAGTCACAAAAAAAGACAACAAAACAGGAAAACACTTTAGGATTGAGACTAGAAAGAAGAATGAGAGACAATATTATCAGCTAAGCTATGGTTTGGGTTTATTAAATTAATTTTATTGAGCTTTTAAGTAATCAACAATTAATGAATTCTTAGTTTTTCTCTTTAGCTGTCCTAGGTGAATTGTTGCTTTCCCCTCATTTTCTAGAATGTACAATTTTCCCGACTTCTTACTGAATTTCTTCAGGGACACTCCATTTCCAAAATTTATCTTTTGCCAACTACAGCCAAATATTTCACTACAGAATTGATTTTATTTTCTCCTCCATGGACACATCCCATAGATACCACCCACCAAGCATGATACCTGTTAAATAGTTCTATAAATCATTCTCCTCTTCAGTTGCCTCCCCACCATTCAAGAGAAACCTGGGGTAATTGATCCTGATGCAGTCTTACTAGAAGATCTATTTCAGCAACCAAAAGGGACTTTTCAACTGTCCCACTAAATTCTCCCAACAGTTTTCAAGCGATAGATAGCAACCTATGATTTGTGAAGGGGAAAAAATATTTCTGACAGTTTAAATCATAGAAGAAAAAATTCTGTGACAAAGTAGCTGAAGACTCTTCCACATGTGTCTTAGGTCTGTCTCTGCAGCTCATTTCTATGTGAGCTCCTGGAAGAGATTTTCCTATCTCCCTGCCTACCATAAGCCCACTGTTGATGACATCCCGTGTTTTATCAGACTCTCACTGATTTCCTCTTAGGTCTGGCTTTCTGAGTCTAGTCACAGGGGCAAGCACTCCATTTTACGGTTGTCTTAAAAAATAATGTTAAGCACATCATCAGTTAGTTGTTGTTAACTGGAAAGCTAATTTGTTACCATTGATTTAGAGCCTGAACCTTGAACATCTCAATAAACTTTTACAAAGTTGCAGTCAACTTTAAGACCTGGAGCAGAATTCAGATGCTGAGGTAAAGAGTGGCCGAGTTCCTAAACTCTATCTTCTTCTCATCAGCTGTAACACTTTGTTGGGAGGTCAGAAATACACCGGAGATTTTAGAATCTCCGAAAAGACAAATCCTTATTATTCAACAAGCACCATCATGACAAAGGTGTTTAATCCTGTTTTCTAATGTGTTCCTTTTTAGTTTGTTAATTGTGACATAAACCTAAAATTATGATGTGTTCGTTAAGAAAGAAGTGAAAAGAAAACCCTTCTCTGCATGCTACATGAGGAGTAAATCAAAGTCGGGTCCTGGGGTTAAGAAAAGAGTGTTAATAAGCTTGTTAAAAATCTTTAATTGCATAATTGAAATCACACTGTTCTTTTAAAACAACTGGAATAAGTTAAGAAGAATAAATCATAAACTTGAGCATTATATTTTCCCAACAAGAAATAGTTTAAAAATAAAGGAAAACCTCATTTAAGGATAGAACCCAAATTCAAAGAATTAATTTCATCTACGAGCTGTACCTAAAATATATTTGTGTTCTAAACTTGTTAATCTTAATTGCAGGAATTTAAGTTTATAATACTTTCGGGGATCAAATCTTCTGGATCTTCACGAGGGAAAACTTACTAAGGTATTTTTGAAATTAACAATCTTTTTGAATTAGATGAATTCTGAAGCCCTAGTTCAACCAATATTTTAGTTACCCTCATCTTTAAGAGGATTTTCTTCAATCAATAGTTTGTATATACTTTAAGCCCCTTAAATCTCACTTAAGTTTTTGTATACTTTACAAATTAACAAATCATACAGTGCTTTAAGTGTAGTATGACTTATTTTTGCTTCATTATCTGTTAATAATGTTAGAGTTTTAAAACATCTGGCAAATGCTGTAAAATTATGTTGTGATCTCTGTAGATTCTTCATCATACATCGAGTACATGACAGGACTAAGTTAATTTCAGAAGAAGTACATGAGCAAGAATTACTCTTATTCTACAAAGAAATATCCTATCCTCTATGTAAAACTCTTAGGAAAATCGTCTTGGTGCGGTTAACATTAGAAAGTGAACAGATCCTCAGCTCCCTTGAATATGTATGCTTTTAGAGTAAAAGACAGATCATGAGTCAAATCTGCTGCTACCTACTTTTGTCTGGCTAAGAATGGTATTTTTAGATGAATCATATTTGATAATAAGGAACACTAAATTTGAACCTCAAGAGGAAATTTATCCCCTTCAGTATAGTCCCCTCTTCTCAGCAGCATACTTAAATTACAAAAAATGTGCTCAATTATATTTTGAATTTCATCAATACAAATTTTTGAAAATGTATTTCTCTCTTGTTTTATAACTATCTATATAATAACCTCAATTTTGCCTGTTAGTCCCCAAGCTTAAAATGTTTACTATCTAGCACTTTATTGGAAGAGTAAGCTCAGTTTTGTCTTGGTAATATGAAAATCTAAAGACATGGAAAAGTAGCAGCATTTGCAAAGTGATTAAAAGCAGCAAATTCATGTTCAAACAGGGCTAGATTAAATTCAAGTGCTGCCATTTAGAGAATCTGTGAGATTGGAAAAGACACTCATACTGACTAAACTTCAGTTAATTTCTCCATAAACAGGAATCATCCTAATAGTTTAATGGGGTTATAAATAATGGTCTCTATTTTATAGGTTTATTACAATGACTGAACTGCCAAACACATGGAAATATCTAAATATGTCTTACATCAAAACAAATGCTCAGTTGTTCAACCTGGTTTATCAAAGTCCAACTCTAGGCAATCCCATGACTTTCATAAACAAACAAAAACAATCACAGAAGGCAAAGCTACTCCCAAATAATTTTGGGAAGAGTTGAAGAATAATTCTTCCCGGTTCAGTTTTTTCTGCTTTTCTGCTCATTTTTTTTGTTTTCCCCTGAACCTTTATTAGGGCTCAGTTTGAACAGGCTGGTAAGATTCAGGACAACCATATCCCAAAAATCTCAAGCTACTGAGGTGTAAATTAACATTCCCTTTTGATTCAAACCTGAATGCTGCACCTCTATTTTGTATTGTGTTTGTGTATTTATGCTTTGGTTAATAGCAACTTACCTTGTTACGGAATGGATTTGTATTGAACACAAACTGTAAATAAAAATAAATGACAAAAGGATGTATTACATTTCTTGATAAGAGCCAGGTTTGAATGCTGGGGTAACTACCAGGCAGGAGCTTCTCTGACATATAGCCTTTGGACCTGATCAAGGTCACTTATTCTAGAAGCTTGCTTTATTCAACCCCACATACCCAGAAATTGCCAAATGGTGTGCCCACTAGAAGGGGTCCAACACTCCAGGTACCAACTGGAAGGGAACATAGTCCAGAATCCACTAGCTGTCATGTGAAACAAAATCACTCTTACCTGCAACCTGGATTTACCACCTGTGGATCTGAGCATGAGAAAGGAAGTTTACTCTGCTCCAGGGCTGCACAACTAACTTCCCAGCAGGAGGCATACCTGGCTTAGTGCTAAGAAGGAACACCAAAACTATTAACAACTACCTTGTGACGATTCTTTTTCTGTCTGTGCTTGGGGGACTGCTGTCACCTTGAGGATTGATAGGAGAAAGTCCAGGGCTGATGTCTGGTGTGAGAAATGCCCAGTTGGGCAAGTGAAGCTCCTAGAAATGGGCATCATTCCTCTTCCGCCAAAAAGGTCAGAGTGGATAAATGTGACTTTCATCTTTTAGCCACATTGTATGTTCTACAGTCCCGAGTTCAGGATTTCAGGGCAATGCGTACTTGGTCACAGAATGAAGCTGTAACATGAAAGACTAATAAAGTGGAATATGTTAAATGATAACTGCTTTTACCTAATGATTTATCAGCACCTAGGAACTCTTACCTTCAGTGATTATATTTATTGGAGAAAGATTTCTACTTATAATTGAGCAACTTTTTTACTATGGAAAAGAAAATGAACCAATGTCATAAAGCTCCCAAAATAATTTACATTGGCATTCCCTAACATCGCAAGGGACTGTGTCTTCTTAAATGTAAAGAAGATTGAAGACGTGGTTAATATGCTTTATGGTGGCTGTATTTTTCTTAGATGAATAACCTGGTTTTTATGAATATTCTAAAAGCAAATGAGAAATCTCCTTACACACCTCATTAATGTTCCCTTGTTAGCAGGAGCATGCTCCTAATTTTACATATACATAAACATGTCTTTTAATCACCTGAATGAAAAATACTATATTTTCTGTCAGATTCTCTACTTGGGTACCAGTGTTTGAAAGACAAATTATGCTAAATATCTCAATATTCAAGATGACTAAATTATAATAGTGATATTACCTGCAGTGTACTCATAATGTAACGGACTCTTATTTTCCTGTGTTAATTCTTATGTTTCCATCTATTTAATCAATATTCTTTTTCTAGCATTGTTGTTATTCAGTTTTCTTTAGTGAACATGGGAGAAATGTGATATAAATAATGTTTAATGTTCAGCCATTTTATTTATTAACTTATTTATTATTTATTAAACTCACATTATTTATTAGTATTTTAACTTTTATTAATGGATAAGGGATTTTCTTAGAAGTGTTTTTGCCTGTATTTATTTATTTTTATGGTATAACATTTAACTGAAGAAAAACTAAGATACACTAATTTAATATCTAAACTACTATCTTTTAAACCACATAAAACCTACTTAGAACAGTAACTTCATATAAAAGTAAACAGATGAAGTGTAATTCTTTATTTTAAAAATAAGACTACAATAGATTTCAAGAAGGGAGTGAGTCTGAATGTATTTGTCTCCATACATTTATCTAAAGAATATTTATTGAACAGTCACTACATTTCAGGAACATAGTGACTCTATGAGGCACCAACAATTCAGAATTGAATAAGGCAGCTCAGCTCTGATGGATTCAAATGAGACAAATTCAATAGCTGAGGAACAGAAATGTGTTATTGTAGAGGTATGCACAGTGGAGTATGGGAACATACAGAAGAACATTGGTTTTATGATAAGGGAAGACATCAAAAAGTGTCACATAATTCCAACAAGCAGGAATCAATCCCAAGAGAAGAGAAGAGAGAAATGTTGTTTTCTGAGCAGCTTGTGTAGAAATTGAATAGAATGTAGGCAGGCAACTGAGTTTGTATTTAAACTGGAATTAAGGAGAATATTAAAGTTTAACAAGGGTGTGACTACAGTGATATTTGTTTTTATTTTACACATTTGGCATTCTTTTATTAATTTCAATATGTTTATAAAATTCAACATATACAAGCCCCTTCTCTGTTCTTTAAAATGAGGATAATTGGGCATACCAGGTCAAGTGACTTAGTCCATAGATCACTATGTTAAGGGATTAAGTAACTCTAGGAGCCAGATTTTTAAAATTTTCTTAGGTAAGTGTTTAGTATGACTGAACATGGGGACATCTCCCTGGACCACTTTTCTTGTTCAAAGTTAATGGTGAATTTTTTAATAATGTGCTTAAATAAATAATCACATATACATTAACAGGTCAAAATTGGAATTATTTTAGACATTACTGTGTTAAACATGCAGTCTATGACAAATCTCGCTCTTTCTCTCACACACATACACATACACACATGCAATGTGTTAAGCTGCTCAGACAATCTGTCAACTCATTATAGGTGTTCATCAATCAGATGATATGGCTATTCTAAAAGACAGCTATTGCTGTCTAGAGTACAGAAAATCATGAGTTTTCTGTAGACTGGCTATCTCATTGACTGTGTTATTAGGAGATGCTTATAAATTTTCTTTATGAATCTAGAACTTTCAGATGCCACTTGATAGCTTCACGTTTCTCATTATAAATTAAATGGACATTTTCTATCAGAGAAAGACAGTATCAATGAATGAATGGATACTTTATCAATTAAATCTAATACACAAAAAATTCTTAGATCTATATATATTAACAATTAGTGAAGTGGAATATTAAGCTGATTCTAAAGCATTCCTTCAATACTTAGCCTTAGAATGTATTATATCATTTTTGAATAGCAGTCAGACAAAATATATTAATACATAAACATAAATATATATATATACATATATAAAAATAAAGAAACAGAATCACTCCATGATAAGAAACAACATGTACAACTTCACTTGATGTTATCAAATTTCTCTCCAGCTTGTTTGTATCACCTGAACTTTCCTCAGGATACAACAGCAAGCAATCTCCCACATACTTTCCAAACTTTTATATTTTCAGATACTTTCTTCTTTGTCTATGTAATACATGTGAAGTGGTATAATATTGTTGTCAGTACATATCACTTTCAAGACATTAGTGCAGATCAGACTTTCTTCGTGTATATATCCAGATTTTGGATTTCCTTTCCCTTTTTGATGGTTTTTTTTTTCCCCCATGCAGAAGTTATCTATTTTAACACAGACATATGTATCAGATCTATCATTTATAGTTTCTCCTAGTTACATAGTCCACCTGCCATAACCATCTACTCCTGGAGAATCTAATAGTTCTAAGACTCTCTATTTACAAGTGATATCTGTCTAGGAATTGCTAGGCAATTCTAGACACCAACCTTTTTTCCAATTGTACTGCACTCATATAGACTTTATAGTAATAACAATAAGTGTTATGATCGTCTTTGGTTCAAGACAACTGCATCTATAATAATGAAATATCTAGATAGCTTCTTATGGAAAACAAAATATGCCATAGCAGAAATAAGTAAGAGATGATTTAAAATTTAAATGTAAAATTTCAACATGAAGATTAAAGAAAAATATATAGGTAATTATTTTCATAGCCTCTGGTGTTCAGAAAAATTTTATCAAATGCTATAGGTAACTTGTACATCATAAATAAATCATGTTTAGATTTGAATTCTTAAGAGAAACCCTTTCATATAGCACAGCTCTATGAGCATTAACACAACAGTAAAAATGAAACTAAAGAAAATACGATAAACTTTTCTGAGACAAATGTACCATACAAAAAATACCTTCATTATGTAAAAATATTTATAAAAAAATTATATATCTGTGTGAATATTACTATGCATATGAGTGAAATGTTATTGAAGAAATATAAATATTTATATTCAATTAATTAGACTTCTGGTAATTGCAAATAAAAGCTGACTTGTTAATGTTTTGCTTACCATATAAACAAAAAGGAATTAACAAGATTAATTGTATAAGATATGACAATTAGGTGGTTTTATAAAGCTCTTAGTAAAATTTACATCACATATTAAACATTCAATTAACAGTAGTCATTTTTATTTTTATAATGCTCATTGAGGATAAAGACAAAATATCAATCAGACCTAATACTGTCAGCACTAAAAAGTAATAGCATCTATATTTTAAAATATACTCTGACAGCGATATAAAAGTGGTTGCTAGAATTATATGTATGGTTCAATGTAATAAGGACTTTCATCAGATTATTTTGTACCATCTCCTAATTAGAAATAAATCAAATTATATGATTAGAGAGCTTGGTTCAATTAATTATTGTATATCAAGATAATGGGATACTACGAGCCCCTAAAAATGATACTGTTTGTCAAAAATCTCCATGACATAGTTCAAAGTAGGAAACATTGTCTAAAGTATGGGTTGCAATATACAATGTTTAAAGTAACTTATTATACTTAATAATATTTATATATTAGAAATAATATCTTATATTATATTTTACAATCTTAAATGTAAAATATATACATGTATTTAAATAAAATATATAAATTATTCCTCATTGGACAAATTCGATAAAGTAAAATGCAAAAAAAAGGCTTTGACTTTCTCAATGTGTTTCAATCACATTTCATCAGATAGTCAATGTCTTTGGATGATATTCTTGACAGTTTCCATGTGTATCAGTGAGTCACATCAGGAAACAGATGGCACGCTCAACACTGAAATAAAAAAGGAGTTTAATATGTTGATATTACAGAGTTAATGGTCAGATCAGGAAAACAAAAAGAAATAGAGAAGTAACCACTCAGGAACTCCTAACAGTGAGACACGGTATCTGCCTATCTTCCGAGGGAAAGTTAGAGAACCATTACCTGAGCTCCTGAAGCCTACTTTGGAGTAGCCCTGGGACTCCACAGGAGTCGTCCACATGCGTACGACACACAGATCTTAACTAGACAAACCTGGAACAGAGTGGGTAAGTGAAATAAATACCTTGATTTCTCTTTTCTCCTGCTCAGATGTCCTGCTGGTGCATTAATCAAAAGGAGACAATCAGAAACCAGAGGACTGGATGCCTGAATTCTGCAATACACAGGGTCAGCCTCCTGGGTGACAAGCAGGGCAGCAAAGAGGAACATGGGGATCAGGAGATGCAGACATAGAACATCAGTATTAATAGAATGTTTTGGTAAATTTTAGACAATAAAGATTCTGTTTTTAAGTTAAAAAGTCCAGTTCAGTTTATACAGATTATACTGGAACTTTATCTTCAAACCTACTCCCTCCTCACTACTAGAGGCTATCAGTGACTTCCATCTGTCAGTGGCTTTCACATAGCTTTTTTTCTTTTTCTTCCTCTACTTACTGTTTGCCTCTAGCTATTTCCCACAGGGTAGATCCTGAGAGAGAGGATTGCAAGTAAAGAGAATGTAGAGCTTTTCCAGTCATTTCTCGCCGTTGCTTGAGTGATAAATGCTCTCTGTCACTGCAAGCAGCCAACAAAATCAAATATTTGTGGGTTATTTGTGGGATAGTTGGAGAACGACAAATGATGAACTATGCCCTTAGATGTGGACAGGCACTCTGCTGTTGCTGTAATGAGATGTCCCTCAGCTTCTGTCCTTTGGTTGTTTCAGGATTATTAGTGGATTTATATATTGGTCATCCACCTAAGCAATCTTTTTCTGTTTTATATAACTTGGTAAGTTATAAAAAACTGATAATAATGCAAATGATTTATGTCCATTGAAATGCAAATTGTGTCCAGTGGAATGCAGTTGCTATTGACTTGTGGATTTTTGCCAATCTTAAATCTATTACGCAAGTTTATATCAACGTGTCTGATGGACTTATATATCTATTCTTTGGAACCTTTTTTTAAAACCACTTATGACCACTTACTGATTCCTTAATTAGCAAATTGCTCAATCTTTGCTATATGTTTACTTAATAGAAGTCATGATTTTACCTACTTTTTCTTTAAAAAAGTTTTAACTGTGTTATAACCTTCTTTTCCTCCTAGCATCTACTTGCTCCAGCAAAAAGTCCTTGGTGCTAAGCTTCTCTCCAGGTGACTTACTTTGCCACATTTGACAGCTTCCTTGTGACCCATGGGAATTCATACACCCTTGACCCACCAAAAGGCAAGTGACAGCTATCACTTCTACTCTCTCTTCTCATTGTGCTGTTCAGAATAGCTCCAGACAGGCTTGAGTCAGGGAGGAGACTCTACTCTTACGCTTTTTTTTGAAAGCATCCCCAATTTCTCAAACTCCTTTATCTTTTTGTTCGAGTTCTTTTTCTTGGAACTTTGTTAGTTGGCTTAAGGATCCAGAGAGAGTGAAGTTTCTCCCTTCTCTCATGGAGAGGAAAACAAGCTATAATTCTGTTCACACTTTAGACGTTTCTACAATCATCTTCTGTCCACTGACCCAATTATTCAGCCTTCCATTTGACTGGTTTTCAGGAAGGCTTGTGATCATTGCAGATTCAGACTCTGATATGAGAAGCGACATACAAGTTTACTGGGGTTATTCTCCACATAGGTGGCGAGGTAAAGAAGAATTTAGGACAGAGAGACGTTTAGATGTGAGGCAATCGCAGTAAAGGTCTGAAGTGGCTCTCTGGAGGGTTCTGAAGCTGGAAGGCCAGCAAGGAGTCGTCGCAGTTGGAGGTAAGAAAGCTGGTGCTTTTAAATCTTCATTGACCAGTAATTGAACACAGGATGTCTCTGAGAAGGAGGAAATGGCAGCCCTCGTTAGTCAAGTTAAAGTTGTGGACAGTCACTTAGGATGCCAAATATCAGAATTTGGGGGAATTGAGTGTTTTGGTCCTGGAGTAGAGGACCTGCTTCTGGAAGAGGGACTTTTATCTTCTAATGAATTTATAAGCCGCTATGTTCAACATTTTGTTAATGTGTTACAATCAATGTGGAGACACTTGTTAGTCAAAGTTTGTGTGCTTGTTCTTAGTACCACTGGGATTCTGTGCCGAACACATGAGATGATGGGCACTGTTTCACTCACCCTGTCATTATAAATAGTATACATACATGGGTGAGTGTGTGCAGAACACATCAATGTATACAGAGACATTTAAAAAGATGGTTGTTAAATATTAGCAATGTGTGTCTTTAGATAGCAAGATTTTAGGAGTTTTTCTCTTTTAACACAAACTTTTTGGTCTTCTTGAATTTTTAAAAGAAAAATTCAGGACATGAAGTCTATGAATTAATAAAAAAAAGAAACAAGCAAGCAAACAAAAACATAAATAACAAAATAAAACAAGAGTCCAGTTCATATGGCATTTGAAATATAATCGATAACTCTTGCTTTCAGAGTGAAGATTTACCACCTCCGCGTCTGGGCAGACGTACCAGGGATGGCTCTGTGGACACTGGGCACAGGACAGCACATTCCACCAAGGGAGAGGTGGCTCTGCCATCACACTTGCCCCAAAATGGATTCAGGGTGGAAGCAAGCTTGCAAGGCTGTTTGGCATGAGTGTGTTCATTCCATGATGTCTGTGTTACATGCCCACATCCTAGTTTTTAGTTCTGAACTTCCAGTGAGCAGGAGGTATAAGGTGGAGAAGTCTCCAAATCAGAAAGCTCTTTAAAAGGCATTTAGCAGCCAGAAAACAAACAACCATTAGTATGTGTAGCCAACATATAACTAGAAAAATGTTATTTTGAATTAAAAAAGATAAAAAAACCACGCTTTTAAATTTCTAACTTCATTTCTTCAATTCTGTTGTTTCTGCTTCAAAAGTAACTTTTTAAGTACATTTTAACTCTGATGAACTAGCAAAACCAGGTCAGCTTTACAGTTTTGGTTTTCATTCTAAGATTCATTTCCCTTATTTGTAAAACAATAACAATAATATCTGTTTTGCAGTGTGGTTTGTGTTCTAGACAGTGATTATGAAATGACTGACTTGTAGTCGCTGGGTAAGAGTTATCGAGTATCATTATTGTTTTGCTGTATTAACACGAGTAAGAGGCACGACACATTTCCAAACGACTCTTCTGAGAGCGCTGATAATTTTGCTACCTACATAACATTTAATTCAGAGAAAGAATGTTGACTATTTTCCTGCAGATAACTAAGTAAGTTTTCCATCCATAGTCCTTATGCACAGAGTTTATATTGCTGTTTTCAGAAAACACTCTATCCTCCTGTTCCTGAGAACTATGTCACATATACAACTTTTCTGTCACTGGTTATTGCGTTCTTTATTCACAGCACTTTTACTCGAAGTTAATCTTGTAGTTATTGTTAGAATTCATTTTCCTGGACAATAATATCTCAATTAAGAAGTGCTTAAGTTTATAATGAAAAAGAGGATAACACACTTGAGTAACATTCCTAAACAATTAAATATAATATTTTAATTCTTAGAACTACAATTTCCAAAGCTCACACACCATGAAAATATCCTAGAGTGGCTCCCTGGCACAGATTCTTCTTCTATCATATTCATCAAAGATGCTTCATCTTGCACCACTCAGAAACCCATCTTCATCAATGAGCAATTTATCAAAGATGACATATTTGAGATGTATCTTTACCTGAAATATTTTGTATTTAATTAATATAAATCATATTTTGGTAAGTGGCTAAATGAGCAAAAAGTGGGTCTTCAATATCAGCTTTTCTCCTAGTATAATATTGAACACACTGCAATATAAACGTGATTATTTCTTTCCTTCGCAATGCTCTTTCAGGGACAAGTATCATTCTAGCTCAGTTTTATACCAATCTTGCAGCATAATTAAGCCTATACAGTTGACTTTAAAGAATGTTTGAGGCATGCCCTGGTGGAGCAGAGGGTAGACACAATCCACATACATCCCAATGTCCCGGGTTTGTGTCAGGGGTCCAGCGGGAGTAACCAAGATGAACAACCAAATAAAATAAACAAAATCCTTCTTTTTCCTTGCTCTTCCTGCTTGCCGGTCTGTTTGTCTTTATTGCTGCCTGAACCTTTCCTTAATCCTTAGCAACAAAAAAGAATGTTTAAAATGTTACACTGAATTTAAAGTAATTATTTTTCAAGTCCATGGGAAATCATTATGGATATCACTTATATATATACAAATATTTCTTTACTCGCACTTTAATTATTCTTTCTTAACTGTAATTTGTTTCCAGAAGGTAAAGGGAGATTTAATATACAAGAAATAAGCTATTTCTTGATTGACTCTTTTTACCCAATTTTGCTCCCCCACCTCCCTTCTTCCTTTCTGTTGACCATTAATTTGTTCTTATAGCTTAAAAGTTTCTTTTTGTTTTATTTAATTTAGTTGTGTGTTTGGTTTCTCTAAATACCACGCATGAGTAAAGTCATAAAGTGTTTTCATTCTTTATCTGTCTGATTTCATTAAACCCCATTTTTTCATGTAAATATAAGAGAATAAATCTGAAAGTTTATATTAAGAATATTTCTATTCACCCACTCCACCCCAAGCATAAAGCAGGCCTGACCCTACTTAGCTTTCGAGATCATATGACATTTGGCACATTCAGGGTGCTATTCCCGAATGACCCAGTTAGTCCCCTACTGTGTATTTACCCTAAAAACACAACACTAATTCACAGAGATATATGCACCCCCATATTCACTGAAGTGTTATCTACAGTTTCCAAGAGCTGGAAACAACCCAAATATCCATCGACAGATTACTAGATAAGGAAGATATGGTAATATATATACACAATGGAATACCATACAGCTATCAGAAGGGTGCTGTCATTTGCAGCAATATGAATGGACCTAGAAGGAATTACGCTTAGCAAAATAAGTCAAAAAGAGAAAGATAGGTATCCTATGACATCACTCATATGTGGTGTAAAGAGATATCAAACAAATCAATGAACTAAATTAATCAAAGACAGACCTTAAAAATGAAAATAAATCAAACAATAATAGATTTTTAGTCATAAAAAGAAAACCAGAAGTTGCAGGAAATGAAGAGAGAGGGTGGAGGGGTTAAACTGGGTAAAGGAGACTAAGGTGTATAGTGAAGGAGAAACTGCAATGGTAGTTTACTTTATTATATGCAGATGTTGATTTGCTAGGATGTATACTTTAAATATATTTATTGTTACAATGCAATATTTCTTCAATAAAATCATTTAAAAAAGAAGACCTCTAGTAAGTGTCATGCTTAACATTAATGAATTGCACATCGGGAAAAAAGCGAAACAACACTCTGTTATATGATGCCAGAAAGCTTGACAATTAAAAAATATAAATGTTACAGTCACAAAAACTTGCCCTGTCAGTGGATGAATGAACACACTGCAGTATATGACAAATATTTAGGGGACTTTCAGTCATTAAGGCGGAAGTGCTTAAATGCTTACATATCTCAGACTATTTTTGGAAACGGCTGTTTCATTTATTATTTTTCATGCTGAATTTCAATAATTCTTAAATAAGTTTACCAACTCTTATTGGCATTTGAGTGTTTTAATAAAAATTAAAAAAAAACACACTCCAATTTCACTTGTACCTTGTGGGAAAAATCAAAACAACAAGCTAACATGGATTTGCTGTCAGAATGGCATCAAGTATGTTATACTTGATGAGATGGTAGACGAAAACCTTGGATTTTTAACCACCTTATGTTGTCTTTCCTGGAGGCAGTCAGGATTAAGTAAATAAAACCTGTTTTAAATATCCTACAAACATCCTTTATTTTCCTAAAAATTAGAATTGACTTTATTTCAAATCTTGCTGTTTTGTTTTCTATTATTTGATTTTCTCACTTTTTAGCTCATTATTTATTAGAACTGGTTTAGTACTTAAACATATTTTTCCAAACTCTGCAAATGATAAGTATAAGCTTCTTGCAATCTAATATTGTATTTTATCCCTAGCACAAAGCACAGTGTCTTTGAGTGAATGGTAAAACTTTCATAATTATTTTATTATAATATTTAAAATTTTAATTATAATGCATATATTGTTAATATACTTAGCATTTATAAAATATGTTATTTTAATTGTTACTTTATATTTATCTAACCTGTAGCCAAATTATAATGATCAACATTTAAAAATATTTTGTTTTTAGATAGATCTCTTCCAGTGAGTTCTCTTAAATTACAAAAAAAGTAAGTAGATTTAAAAAGAAAAATTCACAGCACAATTATTCAGCTTTCATGGCCTCTTGATAATATGAACTAAACATGCTGACTGGATTGCATCACTGAAGAACAACTTCACAAGTGAGGTTACATTATTGATAGAGGGCTGTTTAGTATTAAATAGAGGATAGCAAAATGCTGGATTTTGTTGTTGTTGCTGCTTTATCTCCATGTCAGTATTTGGAACCAGGGTTACAGACATCAGAGTCAGTCACAAAAGTGGATGAGTAACTTGAATCTGTGAATAGTGGGTCAATATATAGAACTAACAGCTATCTGGGTCGAAGAACACACAAAAAGAGGAATACATCTAATCCTTTTCAATAAACAGATTTTTCAAAATCAGTATTACTGAGTCTTTAAAAACATTTCAAGTAGAAATTTTCAAGGCACTAAGCTACAATTAAACTCATAACAAAATCAGAGTACAGGGGGAGTTACAGAGAAAGCTAAAAGAAGAAAACATTAGTATCTGTACAAAAACAGGAAGTTTTTCGGTATGAATTTAGGTCAGGTGATCCAGGGGGACGTTATTATATATCTGTAAATTGAACTTACATGCACTGAAAAATTCTGTATTATATATAAATGGATTTTTAAAAAGATAAGCTACTTTTACATATTTTTGACTCTTTTGGAAATATATTTTGACATTGGATACAGTCTTTGGATTTTATCTACTGAAATATTTCCTGTAGTAAACAGTAAATAATAGTAATACCTTGCCTGCATTGAAGGAATTTGATGCTTCTTAGGTATATATTAATAGCATATTATACAGTTCTTATGATTATATAACACATAATTATATAATTATAATATATATTATATTGCTATAACACAATATGTATTATATATTAACAAAATAATGTACATGTTATGTTCATAATATATTTCTGATTTTTAATACTATTATACAGATTTTATGAAACTCATATATATGTATGTTCTCATTAATTACCAATATATGTGCCATGCTCACATTTATTAATAATATGTCTGCTTTTACTTGGAATATTGGATGAAATTTTCTACCTCTTTACAATTTGAAGGAGCATATAACAATTTACAATTACAAAAGAAGAATAAGAAAATTAGTATGCACACTTTGAGTCTTTGGAAATGTGGCTCTTCTTTTGACATCATTTGCTTGAAGTAGTACTTGATGCATGTTATAATAATGTAAAATAATTGCTGATCAAATATCGGACTTTTAAAAAATAAACTGATATTGGTATTCTTTAGCCAACACATCAGGTGTTCCAGTTCATTAGTACGTTCAAGGGGCAGTATGATTGTGTTATTATTGTTAACAATGAAATAAAGAAGACACAATTTTGAATGAGGGAATAACATTCTATGACCATTGGCATTCCTCATCTATAACATTGGGTTTATCCTTTTTTAACTTTTAACAATAGAATATTTTCATTAAAAATTGTGCCTCCTAATTAACATAAACTCTACCTGCTTTCAAGGTATAAAATATTTTTAAATAGTAAAATGAAAGATGCTCTAGGAACAAATAATTTTTAAGTATATTCTATAAGTAAAATAATATTAAATAACAGTGGGATTATATTATTGCTAGGTCTATTCATCACTAAACATCAGATATCAGATTCTCTAAGATTCTCCTGTTCTAGAGCCTGAGCTAAGATGCAGTTTGAACAGTTGAAATCATCTAAGTAGGCTATATATAACAAACGAAAAGTTCTTAGGGCAAGTTAGAACGTTTTTATTTAAAAAAACAGTAGGTTATCAAAATATGCCATGTACAGGTGTCTTGAAAGCATTTATTTGCACAACAATCTGGCTTGATATATGCAAACACAATCTCAATGAACAGCATAGCACACTGCTGAAAAACAGCAGCATTTTCTGAGATACACTTCAGTATGACATTCTTGAAAATGTTTCTTTGTTTGTATAACTGGAAGTCATTACAAAATGTATCTCCATCTTGAACTTATTCAAAACATTAGGCTTTAACAGCAAACTGACTTTCTGCCTTTCTCATGGCTTTTATCGCTGCTGCTCTTTAAGACTGTTTTATTCATTTTTGTCTGTCCATACGATTTTCTCCTTCACAAATCTTGCTGATATTTTGCAAAATTTGTGTCAAATGAAACAGACATTTAGATTCATTCGATATAATGTAAGCCTAGGTCAAATGAAACAAACCTTTAGATTCATTCGATATAATGTAAGCCTAGGTTAAGAGATATACCTCACTCTGACTAGAGGTAAAGATGGCATTATTCTGCAAGCTGATTCTTTACAGAAAAATTGGAAAATGTATATTTGAAGAACATTTTTACTTATGAGGGGAAAAAAAGATACCATAGAAGAAATAAAGGATAAATCATTCTTCTGAATAACTATTTCATTGTGGAATTCACTTTGGATAATATGTTGAAGTTTTATAATATAATTTACTTACTACAATTTTCCCAAAGATTAGTTTTCTGTCAAGATTATATTGCAATGACAAAATCCTTCTATTTAGTCTGAGAGCTAGAGTTATCAAGTGACTATAATTTGTGCTAAATATTCTGATTTATATTTACCTTAAAGAAACCAATGTAACTATTACAAAATATGACATGTACAATTTTATTAATTCCAATAAAATTATTTCTAAAAGGATATATATAATACAATGTGGGTAGGTCGACGGATTAAACTTGTACTGAGTCTGAGAATCTCTTCTTTTTCAATAAAGATAACATAAAAGCATAACAGTATATAAGTTTCAAGAGCTCATAATGCACCACATAATACCCACCCATAGAGTCAAGTTTCCATTCCCCACCATACAATCAATCTTTTCTAGCAACTCCGCCCTCCCGAAACTCCTATGCCCTCTAACCATCATTCTATTATCAGAGTCTAAGGATTTGTTCATTTGCTTACTTTTTAATGTCACCTTTGATAATAGATGAAGCTCCAAAAGAAATTGACTCACCTATGACAAGAGTGATTGTAATGCAAATGACAGTTACCTCAGTATTGCTAATATTAGCTTTTCCTCTGGGATTCAATTTTTTTCCTGTTTTAATTATTCTTATTAATATGTATATGAAACTACACATTTTTTCCATTGTAACTATGCCAGAGTTAGCCATGCAACATAATGACATGCTGCATTCTAATGACCAGGTCTATGAACCTTTTAAAAAATTATAAAATCTGAAGTTTCTACATGACCCAATGCAGTAGCAGTTGGGCACAGTCCACATACATTACAAGAATCTGGAATAGGGGGACGATCAAGATTAAATATTAAATAAAATAAATAAATGCTTCTTCCTGACTGCCTGCCTCTGCTTCCTTCATTCCTGCCTGCACCTTTCCTTAAAACAACAACAAAAACCTGACCTTTATGATTTGGAAAATTATATAGTCCAATCTTGTCCATATAATTTGCTGAACACTTTCAAAAGTTAAATATTAGCTCTTCCAAATAATATAACATTTTCAGAGCAATTAGAATAGTTGGTCATAAAGATTTATCAAACTACACTTGGGGAACAAAATTTAAGATTATTTACCCTTCCTATATGATTTGTACAACTCCACTTCCCCTTAGGGGCCCATTATGAAGGTGTAGGTTTATAATTTAGTGTGCAAAATAATAAATAATTTTTAAGCATCTTCAGAGAAGTCACTATACTAAGACTGATGATTTATTATTCAGTCATTATAGAACTGCACAAATGGAAGAACCATCAATTCGAAACAATTTGGATTAATTTTAGAACTACTCCTAAATTTTCTCAGAATGATACAGGAACACGTGATCTAGAGAGACAAAATTGCTTTAGCTTGAGATATATTTTATAATAATACTTAGGTCAACTTAACTCATTCCAACACATATTAACAGGAGAAAAAAAAACTAGTAAGTCATTTGGCATAACAAGAACAACACTGAGATTTCAAGCATTTCGCAAGGGTTAGAATCTAGAATAAATATGGTTTTCTGACTAATTGCACTGTGAGCTAGCAGTCTTTTTTTTTTTTTTTCTCCCCTTTCAGGACTTTAAGCCTCATATTTCTTGTCATTAGAGTATCATTCTAAGTTTTTTTGGGGGTGGGGAGGGATAAATAGTAAAACTTTTAATCTAAGTCAGGTAATATATCACACTCACACTCAAAATAATTTTGCAGAGGAGGTAAAGCCAGCAGGAATAATAGTCTGTGCTGAAACAGTGTGCAGGAGACCAAACCATGGAACATCCAGGAATGAAAATATGTAACAGTTTATGATTTAGAATTTTACTGTAGATTTTAAAATTGCAGTGAATGTTGAATCTTGCTTTTAATGCCTCTCTTCACTGTACTTTTTTACATTAAAATAAAATGTAATTTTCCTATTCAATTCTCCCATGACACTGTTTGTTCTTAACTGACATCCTGGTATTCAACTGGTTGCGTTGGCAACTATTCTGCTGCAGAACACAAGAAAACGTACTAAGAAAACATCTGAGACTTGACATTAGAAGGTTTACAATCCGGAAGTTTTCTTCATAAGAATTTTTACATTACATGCATTCTGTAATTATTTTATTTTCCGTCATCACTCCGCTTTATTTTTGGTGAGGGGCTGGGATACATTCTAAGACCCTAGTAGATTCTTGAAACCAGTTACGACAGTTCCCTGTATATATTGTTTTTTTATACATATATAATATAGTTTAATAAATGAGGCACAGTAAGAGATTAACAAATAACTAATAATAAAAGAGAACAATGAAAACATACTGCAATAAAAACTACACGAATGTGTTCTTTGTCACTAAACATTTCTTATTGCACTTTACTCACCTTCTTTTGATGAGGTGACGCTAAAATGCCTACGTGATGAGATGAAGAGAAGTGAATGAACTCGGCGTGTGACTCGGCGTTTGACTACGACATAATGACTTTTTAAGCAACATAAAGGCTGTTTGAACACAAGCACTGCGGTGACCCACACCTATGGCTCCGAAGGTGAAGAAAGCTACTCCGGCACCGTCTGGGACGCGTAGCGTGTGCGGGAAGAGAGGATCCACGTGCTGGGTGGGCCGCGGCTAGACAGCGCGAGATTTCACAGTTGCTCTCAGTGGTGCTAGGAAGGGTTCAAATTTCAAACTTACGGAGGTCTCCGTCTGGAATTTTTCATTTAACACTTTCAGACTGCATTTGACTATAGGTAACTGAAACCTTTGGAAGCGAACCTGCAGCTAAGCGGGGTCTAATGAATTTATTTTTGCATTATGTTCTGCATCCCTGCTTGCCCAGAATCATCACAAGAGTCTGGCTCTCTGGCTGAGTTACCACTGCCGAGAAGAGTAAAACAGTGTCTGACATGTGGAGATGCTTCTTACCTTTCATTAATAAACGAACAAATTAATGCGTTGAAATTTAGAAAATAAAATCTCAAAACCTATAATAGGTGATTTAACTTGTCTGAAACACAGCTATAAAAGTGGGATTAATTAACTTTATTCCAAAACTGGATTTATAATAAAAGTGATATAAATTAATGTCTTAATTCAGTGTACAATAAACAATATATGCTTAAACCATATTCGTTCATTTACTTCTATCTTTGACAAAAGATTATCAAGTAACATTTTTTTCCGTTCAAGTAAATTGAATGACTCCAAATAATTCCACCTTATCCCTTGAATTACATAACAGACTATCGTTTATCAAGTGTTTGAAAACATGCCACCTCTATTCATTATTCCTTTAATTTCAGTACATTGCTCTATAGGTGACATTTCGACATTGGAGTAAAAGTAAATTTCATATAGGTCAGAATTAAACACTTTACAATGGTAAGGGATAGAAAGGTAACAGTGATGCATTTAAATATGTTTTCTATGTTGTTAACCCCTTTATTTAACAACTAGAAACTAGACTCAGGTTGATTTGAAAGACCAAGAGATCATCTTACTGCAAAAATAGAGTAGAGGTTCTGCAATTAATCAATCATTCCAGAACCATTGACATTATAATTAATCATGCCACTCCTTCCAGGAGAGTTGGAACATAATTCTAGAAGCATTCTCTATACAATATTTCATACTGATAACTCTTTTCAATCAGTCAGAAATGGCATTCAAAATCCATGTGTAATCACAAGTTTAAAATTGTCACTTAGATTAGGCTTATGCACATTATTGCATGGCATTCAAAGTTACATAGAATTAGAATCTGATTTTTTAACTTCTAATTTACTTATCCCCTCTTTAAAAATCAAAGTTATTTTGCTTCTGGGGATTTCACAGATGGGTAATGGTTTACCATTAAAATAAATAATTTATTAATCTTAAAAGATGAAGGGTAAAAGAAAATTTACATTGATTCTTCTAATATAGTCCTTTGAAGTTTCATTTACCATTCAATGAATGTATTTATTTTTCTATTAGTGCCCTTCTTTGAAGTTATAACTTATTAAATTCATTTTTTCTGGACTTTCAGACTATCTTTAAACAGTGACTTCATATAATGTGCCATGCATTCCAAACAGAATGGAATGCCATTAATCAGCTAAAATGCAAGATGATCTATAAAATAAAATGGAATCATAATATAGAATCGATGAAATAAAATATTATGTTTGTCATTGTTTTGCTCTATATTACCTTAACTGATTCTGATTACAATAGGCAACATTGTTTGATGCTCCAAAGCTCTTAGTTGTGGTAACTAATGATTTCAGAATAGTCTAGCAAATTGCAAATAACAAGAAAATACCAAGTCTGTCAAGTTCTCAAAATTTAAGTGGTACAGACTTGTACCAACTCTTCAACTATAATATTTTCCAAATGGTTACTCTCCTACATTGTAATTTAAACCGTTCTGTAAACAGTTTATAAAATATATACAAATTGATAATTAAGAGCACTCTACACATATTGAAAAATATATTTCAAGTTTCCGAATTGAATCTATTCAATTTGCTCCCAATTTATAGATTTTAGGTAATTTGTATACATTTTGGATAACTTGTGCATATTTTAATGATTTATAACAATGAATCATTTTAGTTCTCATGCTTTGAAGCACTATTAGCTAGCCCATTATATCTTTTCTTCTATAATTCTTAACAGTAAATAGATTTAAAATATTATTCCTTAAGGCATTGAGATTTTTTTTTACCGATTCATAGGACAATACCTAAGAAACAATATTCTTTAGATTTAACATAAGGACATATATTCTATGAAGTGGAAATTTTCTTTTTCTTAAGGGATGTAGTTTATCTCATTTCTATTTAAATCTTTGGTGTGAAATATAGACTGAGATGCAATTTCAACATCCTAAATGGAATTTAGCATTGTGAACTAAAGAAATAATATATTTTACTATTAAAATTAAAAAAAAATCTTTGCTTTTCAGGAAACTTAAGTGCACATTTAATGTTCAGCATATTGGCTAGTTTTGCTTTTGTGATTAACATTTTTTATCTTTTTTTCTGTTTTTGTCTGTAACTTTATTGTTTTCTGTTTTAAAGGTATACTCTATACTGCAGGAAATATGGTATTCTTTTCAGAAATAGTGACACTAAAAAAATAAATGATTAGTACCTAGAAATCTTACTAGATAAACTAAAATCATATCTGTAAAATTTAGTCTAATATTTAACAGTAGCACATATAGTATACTAAGCATTGTTTATAAACCAAGCCAATGTATTCATTTTAGTTTCATAATTTATATTCACCTTTTGGGAAAAATTACATGGGTTAATCAGGTTTTGAGAAAAGTTTAGTATGTATTTATAAATTATAATTGAATATTTTCTACCAGTCTTCTTTCTTTTAATATCAATGGTATTTGAATGACAAAAATATCAAGGGAAGAATTTATCATTTTAAGCAATCCTTTTTGTGTTATAATATTTTAGTTAGCTGAATGTATTTATTTTTGAAATTACTAGTGAATATAACTAGTGAATAATGTGATTTGTCCTTTACCATACAATCTAACTTCACAGTAAGTAATAGTTCTTGGGAAAAGAATTTGCAAAAATAAAGTGACTCCCTCTCTAACTTTTCCCTCCTATGACCCCAAAGAGGAATAAGCTACTATTTAGAAACTGGAAGAGGTTACAGCAATAAATGCATGTCACACAAATGCGACTTTCCATAGTCATTCCTTCAGTGATGGTCTAACAAATATATTACATTGGAATTATCTGGCTTAATACCCACCCCTGACCTTTTGTCTTCAATACTCTCACATAAAGTTTACCAAAAACAACAACAACAAAAAATAAATAAATAAAACAGGCACTGCTGTGGTCTGATGATCTGCTGAAGAGAAGTGTGAGAATGGTAGTTTAATAAAATTATCCACATTTTGATGGGGATAAACTAAAGTCATGGTATATATGAGATCCCCCAAAATTAAAGCAATTCATTTATTTCCTATAGAATTAACATTTAATTTTTTTTGTGAGGAGTTTAAATGATACTGAGTTTTTTCCTTCTTTTTGATATCTGGACTAGTGTGTAAAGATATTTGGGTGGCAAAGAAAAAAATTTAGTATGATTTCAAAACATAAATAGACTTCCAATGGATACCTTTGCCGTATTAGAATCTATGAGGATTAATGTCATGCTCAGAGACTCAAAATGATATTATAAAAGCTAATGAAGTCCATGCTATTATTTTGAACTATGATGGATCTTGATATGTTGACTACAATTGAAAATGAAGAAATATATCAAATGAATAAATGTTGATTAGTATGTTTACATTTGTTGTTGCATGTGTATGTGTTTTTGAGTGTCATGGTATATGTGTAGAGATGTGTCTTTGTGCAAATAGTCTTATACCCAAAATCAAATCATAAAGATTCCAAAATGGAAAAAATACTAGTTAATAAAATGTAGAGACCATGACTTTTAAATCAAATAGAATTCTTTAGTTTAATTGACCAATATACTTAAGAGATCAATATGTTCTGATTAGAGGAGTATCTGCATCAAGTATAAATAGATTAAACTAAAAATGTTAAAGCATACAGCTTAATAGGATTTATATTTAAAACACATCATTGAAAGAAGTCTCTTCATTACTCATACTCATATCCCTCCTCCTTAAACATCTTTTCTCAATAAAATAAATGAAATGATAGCATATAAGTTTTGATCCTCTTTGTTTTGACTATAACATTTAATCATGGTTACACAGTAGCACCAAAAATAGGACAAAATACAGGAATTACAGGAGAGATCTTAAATTGTATGAGCTTATAGCATGCTTCATTTTCTGAGAAAAAAAGTTTCCAGCTGCCAAACTTTGCTGCATTTTCCCCCAAAGAAATATAACCCAATCTACCCCAAACTAAACAAAAGATACAATAGACTGATTTTTGAATAGATATGTTATCTACAGTTTATGGGACAGATAGCCATTTAAATAGAAAAAGATTGATTTTACATAAAGCAAGATAGAGTACAAAAGCACAGCTTTTGTAATTTTGGTAATATTGCAATTTTACAAACATATTGCATAGTACGTGTAAGAAAATAGTTCCATTTTTCATATATCTCTATATACAATAAAACATTTACATGAAAATTACAAAACAAAATAAATGAGTAGTGGACCCGGTTTAAAGTATTTTATAAATAACAAGACACTCAAACTTGCAATTACATAACTCATTGTTAGTGAATGTCCTTGAACAACTTTAACCCTGTTTTACTTTTATTTATAAATATTCAAACAAATGAGATATTAAGACTGCAAAAACAAAAAGAATCACAGTTCATTATACCTCATTTCCTTCAATGTTTTGCTTCTACTTTCTCAAAGAGTAGAACCATTTCAATCAACATTTAAAAATTAGCCCTCTGATTCTAAGTATGTTTCAAATAAGTGTATTGTCCAAAGAGTTTTAGCAAGCAAGGAAAGTTAAAATGCAGCTGAGTAAATCCATCCTGGGCCTATATTGGAATATAGTCTTTATATACTGGTTTTATGAATATTAAGAGCTTATTATGCACATATAAAAGGTAAGTGGACTACACTAACGTTTCCCTTCTGAAATAAAAGCTTTAATTAATGATCTACAGCTCGAACTCTTGCTAGGAGGATGTTCACTACCTCATGTTATAATAATAAGCCCTCCTACTCATTGAGTAAGTTAGTAGAAGCAGCAGTGTTGCAGAGTTAAGATACAATAGAAATCCCGGTCTTTGGTCTTCGACATTTAAACAACTAGTGAACTGCAGTATAAAGCAATATGAGTAACAGTGTCCAATGAGGTTATTCACTGGCTTATGACTGTTTTAAAAGAATAAAAATACAATATACTTTACTTTGTGATAACACTTTTAATATTCATTACTATAATATACAGTAGACAGAGAAAATAATTTCTCCAAGTATCTTTAAATATGGTCACATGAGTAATTCTAAATAGACCAAATCTACTGGAAGAATAAGGTGATAAGACCTCATTCATATGAAACTTAAATGTGAGTTTGGCTTTGATGGGTGTATAGAGAATTTGGTCATTAAATGTTATCAACTATTTTAATAATTAAATATTATGATATTGTCATTATCTGCTATCAAATAGAGCATTAAATGCATTAAACACCCTCTAGTCCTTTACCGACTTCTGCCTCATACCAAGAAACAATGTTTGCAATGGCATAATACACTAGGAGTTTTATTACATCAAATGCCAGTTTTATAAAATGAGGCATTGTCCAACTGAGTAATTAACATGGTAGAATATGCAGGAATTTTCAATGGCATAACAATAAATTCAGCAACTGATCTTTGCAATCAAATTACCTTTTGTTTGTTTGATGATGTTAAGTAATAATAAATATTAATATTTGGAAATGTTTCTATTAATTTACTAAATAGTCATTTTTTAAATAAGGCCCTACACATATTCCAATCATATTAGTGAAGCCTATCAACAAAAACATGGTTTTCTGAAAGGGACATTCAAATGGTAAGAGCAAGAAAGGAAGTATAGAAAAGGGAACAAGGAGTAGGATGTTGGAAAGATTTACATTTAAACATTTATATGCTGCATTTTAATGTATAGAAGGACATAAAAAATGATAACTTAGAATCCGCTATTGACCCCAAGATTGTTGAGTCTCTTCTTCAGTGAATCAATAAAATATAGAAATGAAAGTAAAGAAAATTTCTGGTTTCATGTACACTTATCATAGATAAGTAAATTGTGGCCAAGATAATTAAATGTAGTTCTTAAGGTCACATGAGAGTAGGTAGGAGGAGAACTATATTTGGAACTGCTGGTTCCATTTTCAAAGATGTGGGGTACTATGACCTAATATTTCCAAGATAATGTAAAATTTGAAGCTTAAAATTATCTTAAATCCTTAAATAATTATGTATTAGATTATAGAATTTATGCTTCATAATAAAATAAAGTTAGAACTAAGATTACATTAGAAATTTTGGAGATGTTTAGCAAATGAATCAGGAAATTTGAAAGTATATATATACACATATGTATAAACTGTATTATTGGACATAATCTTAAAGATAAAAGAATAATATGTTTGTGTGTTTTTGCTTCTCTCTGTTTGACCCAATAAAACTGAACTCAGAGACATCTCAGTTTATCAATACCTAAGAATATAAATTCTAGGAATGCTGTCAGTCCTCTTCTAGTCTTCCTCTTTGCCTTTTCCCTTCTTCCCTTCAGGCCTTCTCCAGCATAACTGAATACAAAGTCTAGTATCCATACTTTGAAGGAATACTGTCTGATTTTGATTCAGAAAAGATGAAATTTGCTACATATTAGTAAACTATACTTTATTTACATGTGCAATAATGTAGAAATGGTACTAGAAAACCAGAGAAGAATGTTTGGATCCTCTCTAAGAGAACTCTGTATGTAAGTAAGAAACAAGCATTCTTTTCTGAGAAAATTATGGCCATTTTGTAGCAGTATTAGAACCTTCAACAGGAGCTCAAACTCAAAGGTTGAGTTTATATTTAGATTCTAAGGAATCTAAAAAAGTCAAGTAATTTAAACCAACAATGTAATATTGGATTGGAATGCCATCTGAGTCCCTATCTTTTCTACTAAAATGAAGAGACACATTCTAAATCTCTTATCATCTGTTTCTTTTGAATTATGTCTCTATCTTTTGAGAATATATTTGAAGATGTGAAAGCCCATCACAGGAATTGGTTTTTATAATTTTTTTCTAATGACTTTTCATCTATTCTCTTATGACATATAAAGTTTCAGTGACTCTTTCCATCTGCTATAATATTTACTTTGGGAATTAAGACATGGTAGAGATGGAAGGAATCTCAAGAGACCATTTGATTCAATAATTTCGTTGTAAAGTAAACTGAAAGCCTGGAAAGAATTCCAAATTGCAGAAATCAGCTCACTGATGAGTAACAGACAGAACTGAGATTAGAAACAGAGCTAATTACTAATTGAAAGAATTGTTCCCATTTGACTAAGCAACTTCCTAATTGTTTTAATTTAGGGATACTTAGAATTTAAATATGTATCAAATTAATACATAGTGTTTTCTTAAAAAGTCCATAACATAGTAATTAGCACCCATAATTTTTCAAAATTTCTTGTGTTATATTTTGTGTAAGCATTTTGCAAAAACCAATGTGATGACACCACATATTAAATTTTAATGGTCAAACTTAAACTGAACTCTTGAGTTAGACAACTTTTTAAAAAATTGAGTATCTTAAATTTTACTCCAATATTGATTTAAAAATACAATTATGTAATTATTCTATATGTTAGGCTATCAAACAAGATAATTCTGGCCAATCGGTTTACTGTATTGTTGGCATTACTCAATTTTCCTTCTTTCACTAACCAACAAGATCAATCTCCCACTTTGACCTGTGCTTTAGGCACCTGAAGTCTGAAGGTTCTACAGTCAGGGGCACCCAAACGAAGCTTCCACACAACTGTAATAAAGTGTATGCATAGTGAAGGGAGTGATAGAAATGTGAAAATTAAGGACTTACCTTACAGTAATCAAGTCATCTTTCCATAATAGGAAATACTTAATAACAGTTTTACATTTCTGGTTTCCATAAGTTTCAAGAAGTTGAGTTAAGGAGTGTCGTGGTAAATAAATCTGTAATAGTCTAGAGCTATTTATTAGGAGCTAATTTATAAAAATAAGCAATGGAGAATGGAAGGAACTATGATTTCTGATGTCAGGATAGCATAACAGTCTAATAAAAGTAATTAAGTGTTAAGAGCTGAAATTAAATGTGACTAAATTCCTTCAAATATGAGTCTAATGGAATAAACACGTTTTCATCATTTAATTCAATTTTGTATTCCTGGATTTTGTAAGCTTTAAGAATTGAGCTAAAATTTGTATTACTTACTATTTATTTGTTAATATTTTCATTTTTTACTGTTTAACCAGGGATTTTAAATTTAATTTCTAAACTCAAGGCTTAATAGCTAATAGAAATACAAAGATATAATTCTGAAGATGTTATACCAATGGAAAGTGAATCCATCTCAGCATTATGCATCACATTAGTATTTATTTAGAGTATGTTTAAACTTTAGCAGTCAGAGTCAAATATAAAGTGAATGGAGCAAACAAAAACTTTCTATGAGAACCTAGACGTAAATGATAGCATGTGAATTAAAAGAATAAATATCTATGAATTCCACACCATCATATGGCCCTCTTAATCCTACCTCACATTGCAATAAATTAGATGTTTTGTTAAAGCAAATTCATCACATGCATTAGCCAAGTAAATACTATATAAGGCCATTCAGATCTGACAAATGACAGTATAATGGCATTTTGTTAATTCTGTAAAGATTATATTGCTGAGTGCTTTCAAAATTACCTAATGTACAAAATTCTAGACTTAGTAGACAAAGAGTAACAACACATAGAATTTAAAGAAACGTAACTCAGGATAGGATTCGGTCTTGTTTTGTTTTGTTAAAAACCATGTATTGAATTTAATTTTTAGTAAAGCGAGCATTACATAATGCTTCAAGATTTTAAAATTTGGGGATAAAAGTTTACATCCAAAAAGATGAATGGAAAATTGTGCTTTCAGACTGTAGAATTAGTTTTCTTACAGGGCTTGAACCATTTCATCTTGCCATTGGATACTGGGAATTTCATCTATGTAATGTATATATGTGCAGTTCATATCCAGGTCCTGCAAAAATCTAAAACTGTGTGCTTCACTTCATGTAGCAAAGGCACCTATGTTATTCTCCCTTTTGAGCAAAAGTTATCCAGTTTTCCTGCTGTAGATGATACTCCACTGCTGTGTCACTCACACTCTCTGTGTTGAGCAGTACAGTAAATCACAGAGAAGCAGAGGCAAATCCATGCTTACACTGGAAGAAGTTGCTCTGTGGACCATTTGAAGACGCTCTGGACTGATCACAAGGGAAACCGAGCAGAACTGTGAAGCAGACGGACAGGAACAAAAGGCTATTCTGGTGTGAGGAGGAATCAGTCACTTCAGCTCCACAAGCAGATGTTGCTACTGGTCTGACAAGTGGAACCTACTCCTGCTGGAGAAAGGTAAAGTTTGCCATTGGGGCAGACACACAGTTCATACACTGTCTGTCGAGAATTTGAAGAACTGGATGAAGAAGATGAAAAAGAGCCGGTTGGTAGGTTTCCCAGCCGGATTGTATCCGCATTCAAAAATATCTAGGGGGAAAAAGAAATTGCATTTTAATTCATTTTAGCATTCTACATTCCTTGGAGCTTTACAACATGGTCTAATAAGAAAGAATACACAACAAACAATCCTATTGGTTTAGTTGCCATGCTTTGTTGAACAAACAAATTACATTCCTACGGTATAGCCCCAAAACTCTTCAGCCATCATCTCCTTCGAGACAAGGTGCTTTCTGAAAGCCCGCCATCTGAAAACCAATATTGTACAATCTGCTTAAGGGGCTGACCCAGTTATTCAAACACCACAGATAATTAATGATTTTGATAGACTCTTAATTTAATTTCTTAGTCATGACTATTCTAAAGAATATTCCAAGAAATAAGTATGTTATTGAAGATGACATTACTGCAGTGATGAGCAAGTAATACGAAATCAATTACTCTCTTGTCTATTTTTAAAATACTCATAAAATCATGTTGATTCAGAGTCTAAAAGAAGGGAATCTGCACAATTAACACCAAAGAGCTATTAGATGTAATTAGATTTGAAGTCTCCAAAAATACATATTACTTGTACATAACACCAACTTTGTTAAATCTTCTTACAAAATTACTTCACTTACTCCAAATCATAGACTCACTCTTAGGAACAACCATCACATAGTTTTGACATCTATGAGTTCCAAAGGGGGAAAAAAAAATGAACTGTGAATTTCTATGAGCTAAGAGTTACTTCTTGGTACTATTATTATGTAGCTATTTATTGCTTAAAGGTATTTCTAAACAGACTGGAGAATCAGAGAATACTCCCTTTTCTATGTATCTGCCCTGCCCTCATTAAAATCCTATTCATTTCTCACTAGGACTTCTACAATAGCCCCTTAACTGGCCTCACAGCTGTCATTATTGTCCTCTTAGAATTTCATTTACATACTGCTAGAGCAAACTTTGAAGAAATACATGTCAAATACTGTCTATGCAGTATTTAAAACATGCTGATGGTCTCTCACCACACTTAAAATAAATCTTGATTTCTTCCTCTTGTTCAAATCCCTTTCTGATCAGGCCTATCTCTCTATCAGTTCCTATAATTCTTGTCCCAACTCTTGTATTTTCTCAAACAACCTAAAGAAACCTGGCTTTGGGGTTATTTTTTCACTCCTGACTCCCTTTATCTGCACTTTTTTTTCCTCCAGACATTTGCAAGTAGGAGAAATATTAGCTGGTTGTTTAGAAAACAAGAATAAGAGGGTGATTTCCACTATTCACTTATTTTTATATTCTTAAATTTTGAAATACAAGAATCTATTAAATATTGCAAATAGGTTAAAAAGTAATTCATATAAGATGGACATGTATATTAAATTAACTGAGATGATATCATGCTTGCTCAGATTTATACTAAAACATGATTTTTTCTTGAAAGGATATTCCTAACCATCCTAAAAAATAATAATTGATTAATCTCTCCTAAATTTGTTTTTTAAATGTAGCAACAATCCTTTTGTAATATTATATTAAGTATGTATTTATTGCATTGAATGCATGTTTAACTTACTTGCAAGTGAGATCTAGGCAGGCAGAGCTTGTTTGTGGCTCATGGCTATAGAAGTACATACAACTCTGCCAGCACATGTTATATGAAATAATGTTTTTCCTTCATCTTGGACAAGTTTTTCCTCTCTAGGTATTCCCCACTCATCAAAACCCAGTTCATCTATGTTTTCTTCTCTGGACCTTTTTCTAATGCTCCTAGATGGAAAAACTCTTTGGATTCTCCCCAAATAATGTATTATTACTATCTTATCTTGCTGACCACTAGTTGTTATTTTATAGTCCTATTTATGCGGGGGAAAAAGGCCTGCTCGCCACTTGCAGCAGCCATGAAGCAAAGACATAAAAACATCCTGTGACCTGAACGTGCTGGACTGTTGCCAGCAAAGAAATTCCTGTGTTTAAAGCCCCCTCCCCTAATCTACATCCCTCTCTTCCCGTGCTTGCTCTAGCCTATATAAGTGTGCCTTAACCAGAAGCCTGTGCTCAGCCTTTGTGAGGGAAGGAAACCTGCTGAGCCTGCACATATTGAATCTGCCTAAATTACTTCCAAAAGTGTGCCCACTTGGTTTATGCCAGAGAGCTGTAACATTTGGTGCATTGGCCAGGAAATCTCAACTGCACTGGTTTTTGAGGCCACTGGTGTGGGAAAACGGCTTGGCCAGCTGAACAGGAAGACAAGAGGATAGGTGCGCCCTGCTGAACTTTCAACAGGCCCAGGGTCAGCCATCTCTCCTCGGCCCTGAGTCGCAGACCCTACCAGATTCTCAAAGGGAAGTTCAAGGCACCAGGCACCAGGAACTGCAGTTGGATGAGATAAAATCTCAAGATTTCAGGGCCAGCCAGGCCTGCCCCTCTGGGCAGAAGGGGCATTTGATCACCTCCCATGAGACTCTCAGAAATCTCTCAGTCAGGGAAGTCAGGGAGGAATGTTTAACCTCTGTGTGACTGAAGCATGGAAGTTCCGTGTTGTCCCACAGCGCAAGCTACAGGGCATGAATGGGCCTATAACTGTAGTTCCGAAGTGACCTCACATGGCAAAAGGGTGATTCACGGCCAACGGGGCGGGGCTTAATTGCACCCTGCAGCTGAGCAAGGTGCTGCCACCCCCTCCACGCCCAAGACGCTCCTGCCTGGAGCGCCCTTCCAGCAGACATTTCTCTCCTCTTCCTCCTGCTTGTGGAGGTTGGGGGCCCTTCCTGCAGTTTGCTCATCACAGCACCTAGGCGCCGCCTTTCTCCCTTCTCCCTCCCTGTTGCGGAGTTTAGGGGTCAATGCAATGGCAGTGGCGCCCTAGGCACAGGAAAACCCTGGTGCAAAGGTCCCCGGCCCTCTGGGAATACCTCCAGGGCCATGGTTTTGTTCAGCGCAACACCTCAGCTGGTACCTAGATGAAAATCCCTCTGCCTTTTATCAAAAACTTGTAGGCTTTGCCAGGATTTTCAGGTGATTGTGGAATCAAATTTGCCCCAGAGAACTCTGCATTCAAGTGGCCAGGTTTTGGGGTAAGATGGCCATCAGAGGAGACCTTAGATTTCCTCAGTGAGGGCTATTTAAAAAGTTGTAATAGGAAACCCAGGCCACCCTGATCAGTTTCTATAAATGGACCAATAGTTAGAAATTGCCCAAGTTAAGCCTCTGTGCGTCCAGTTCGGTGTTATTGCTCAAGGACACTATAAGGTTTTAGCTAACCAGGAAAGAAAAGAGAGGCTAGAAAATGGCTTCAGAGTCAGGTCTCGGCGGACACCATAAACACAGAAAATTGAGTAAAATAAGCCCTTCAGATGATGTTCCCCCATGGGATCTAGCACTGAAGAAGGAGGTTGACAAGCAGCTGAGGAAAAAGAAAAGTAAACCTTCTAGCAGCTGCCTTAAGACACACCTGCCTGCCATAGAAAAGGAAGGTTACAAGACAGGAGCCAGAGGACAAGGGAGGAAGGCTTCATTAGGTTGGGACCAGCGTGCAAACTGCAAGAAAATGGAGCACTGGAAAAACAAATGTCCAAACCACCAAAGAAGGGAAACTGGTTCTTCCAACCTGCCTAGCTGATACCAGCCCAGCCCCTGAAGCAGACCTGATGACGCTAGCATTGGCAAGAACAGATTCTAATTAGGACATACCAGGCTCTTTCCAACTAGGCTCCCATGAGCCCATGGTCAAAATGAAAATTGGAAGCCAGACTGTGAACTTTATAATAAATATGGGCCGAACACTCAGTTCTTACTCACAAGGTAGCACCCTAATCAGAGCAGGAGGCCACTATAATAGGGGCTACTGGAGCCAGGACCCACGGACCGTTCTGTGGCTCCCCACAGGTGACAGATGGTAAGCCACCAAGCAGTCTATGAGTTATTGTATGTACCAGACTGCCCACTACCTCTGATGGGCAGAGATCTTCTGACTAAAGTAAAAGCAGAAATAGCCTTCACCCCAGATGGCTCAGCACAATTGCATTTAGGTAAAGAAACTAGGGACGAATGACTACCGCCCAGTCCAGGACCTAAGGGCCATCAATGAAGCAGTCATCACCCAACATTCAATGCTGCCAAACCATATATCCTACTAGGACTCATACCATCAGAGGCAGAATGGTTTATTTATTTGGACTAGACTTAAAGGATGCCTTTTTCTGTCTTCAGTTGGTACCCAGTAACCAGCCCATTTGCCTTTGAGTGGGAGAACCCAAACACAGGGACTAAGGAACAATTCACTTGTACCAAGCTGTCTCAAGCATTAAAAAACTCACCAACCCTGTTCAGTGGGGTGCTAACATCTGTCCTGTCCAAGGTTCCAGGTTAGGACTTAGGATGCATCTTACTCCAATATGTGGATGACCTCTTATTAGCTAGTCCCACTTGAGCTTAAATGCTGGGAAGAAATAAGGGCCCTATTGCAGCTCCTGACTGAAGCTGGCTATCAGGTCTCTAAGAATAGGGCTCAAATATGCTTTAAAGAAGTCAAGTACCTAGGCTTCTGAGTCATCCAAGGGAAACGGGGTTAAGGACTAAGAGAAAGCAGGCAGTATGTGCCATTCCAGTTCCCACTACTTGGCGGCAGACCTGAGAGTTTCTAGGGGCAGCAGAATTCTGCGGCATATGGATCCCAGGGTTTTCAGAGCTGGCAAAGCCTCTATATGAAGCCCTCAAGAGTGGAGAAGGCACCCCTTTATTAGGGACCTGAACAAGAAAAAATGTTCACAACTATAAAGACAAAACTCACTGAGGCACCGGTCTTGAAATCCCCTGATGTGACACGGGACTTTAACCTGTTTGTACATGAGAACAATGGGAAGCTCTGGGAGTACTAACTCAAGAATTTGGGCCTTTGCAGAGACTAGTAGCTTACCTGTCAAAGCAGAATGACCTGGTTGCAGCAGGCTGGCCACCTGGCCTTAGAGCTCTTGCAGCCACTACGCGGCTAGTTAAAGAGTCAGAAAAGCTTACATTGGGACAAAACCTAAATGTTAAAAGTATCCTATTCTGTCATCACGCTCATGGATGTCAAAGGACAGCACTGGCTAACTCATGCCTGGGTGACCCAGTACCAAAGATTCCTGTGCGAAAACCCACAGGTGCAACTAGAAACAATAAAAACCTTAAACCTCACCACCTTCTTGCCTGTTGCTGCAGGGCCCCCAGAGCATAATTGCCTAGAGGTTCTTGATGAGTCTATTCTAGTTGACCAGAGTTGACAGACAAGCCCCTGCAAGACCCTGACCTCATTCTTTATATAGATGGTAGTTTCATAGATGAAGGCAACAGACACGCTGGATAAAGAGTTGTATCGGACTATGAGACTATAGAGACAAGCCTTGCCTGTGGATGGTCAGCCCAAAGAGCAGAACTATGGGCCTTAGTCAGGGCACTAGAACTCGGCAGGGATAAATGTGTCCACATCTACACCAACTCGCACTATACCTATGTCACTCTGCATGTACATGGGGTTATAAATGTATGGAAAGAGGACTTTTAACAACAGGAATAAAATAAATTAAAAATCAAGGAGAACTATTAAAACTACTATAAGTAGTTTGTGAGCCCAGAGAAGTAGCATCATACACTGCAAGGGGCACCAGAAAGGAAAGAACCCAGTATCAGAAGGAAACCGCTGAGCAGATGCAGCAGTTAGACAAATGGCCAAAGAACAGACAGCATCGCCAAGGTTCATGCTAGTTTCAGAACTACCTACACCCTTGACATACACGGCCCAGGAAAAGGAATGGACACAACAGGAAGGGGGAAAGATAACAGAAGAAGGGTGGTGGGTACTCTCAGACGACAGAATCTGTGCCGAGACAACTAGCACACTAGGTCGTCCTTCAGCAGCATGAACTTACCCACCCAGGAAAAACTGTTCTAGAAACCTTGTTGAAGCCAGTAGTACCTGATTGCTCAACTGCCATCTCTCTGCGCCTCGGTGACACAGTGCTGCCTCCTTTGTGCACAGAACAACGCCAGGCAGCGTCCTGTGGGGCCAGCAGGAAGTCAATGCAGTGACCAGACTCCCTTTGAAGATTTAGAGACAGACTTTACTAAGATAGGACCAAATAGAGGGAATAAATATCTGTTAGTTTTTATCTTCACCTTCTCAGGCTGGGTCAGAACATACCCCACCTGTACAGAAAAGGCCACGGAGGTAACCAAGACATTATCCCAGGATACGGGATGTCACTGACTATAGGATCTGACAATGGCCCAGGCTTTGCAGCAGAGGTAATGCAACAGATAGCTAAGGCCCTAGGTATCCAATGGAACTTACACAGGGCCTATTGGTCCCAGAATTCAGGAAAGGTAGAATGTATTAACTGGACCCTCAGACAGGCTATGGATACGTTATGTCCGGAAACAAGTCTACCCTGAACAGACATACTTCCTGTAGCCCTCCTACAGGCATGCTGTACCCCTAGAGCCAGAATAGGATTTTCTCCTTTTGAGATCCTAATAGTAGAACTCACCCCCTTAAATAGACTGGAGGGGGACCTAAAGGAACTAGAAAACTTAGAAATTCAGAAACAACTTCTGAGCCTTGGAAAAACAATTCAGAAATCCATAAATGGGTGATTAACCAAATCCTGATCTCCTTTGGGATCCCTATGCACCCATTTAAACCAGAAGACTATGTATGGGTGAAAGACTGGAAGAAGAACCCCTTCAACCTACCCAGAAGGGACTTTGCCTTGTCATAATAACTTTTCCCTTAGCCCTTAAAGTTACAGGACTGGATGCCTGGGTCCATCATTCCTGAGTGAAGACAACCCACCATAGCAGCGTATCACCCAACCAAGAGAAAGATCCCTCCGACCAGAGCTCCACTTGGACTGCCCGGCAATTTTTTCTCACTTGTCTCAGGCTGATGCATAACCCGTCGGAAATTTAGAGGAACTGATGATCCACCAGGAAACCCCATGTCTATCTCTGTTCATTGTTCTTATCTTACTCTGGGCCTTAATTCTCCCATTTGCCTTTGCCAGTCAGTCCTGCAGACTCCTTCCGTGGGATTGCTGCCTGTCAGCTTATACAGATCACTGGCATAATTAGGCCTCTGTTCTTCCTCTTAGGGAAGTCTGTAGGGGAGACATTAGGAGTTAAAGTTTATGATGAGTTAGATGAACCAAAACAAAGCATAGACACTGGTCTTACTTGGAGCAAGTAAGACCTATGATATCAATGGATGGGGCAATAAATGGCCCCTGAAAGAATAATTCAGACCTATGGCCCTGCCACTTGGGCACAGGATGGCAGTTGAGGCTTCCGAACACTCATCCATCTCCTAAATCAATTAATAAGATTACAGGAAGTAGTAGAGACAATTACTAATCAAATGGCTACTGCACTAGACTTATTGGCAGACCAGGCTACCCAGATGAGAGCCACAATCCTCCAAACCAACTAGCCTTAGATTACTTATTAGCAGGAAAAAGAAGAATTTGCACTAAATCCAATTTTACAAACAGCTGTTTACAAATAGAAAATAATGGGAAAATAGTTAAAGATACTGCCAGAGGCATGGGAAAAAGATCCCATGTCCCAGTCGAGAATTGGGAGTCCCTCTTTGACTCAAATGGTTCTCTTGGTTTTCTTTAATCAGAGGATGAACAGAACTGCTAACTATATCTTCTTCCTATATTCAGATGGTAAAAGATGCCTCAACCCCACTCTAGCCCCAGTCAGCGGGAAGCAATCAGAATGATCAGCGTCCCTTTTTCACATCTTTGGATCCATCAACGTGGACTACTGATCAGTTTGAGGAACAAGAGGGGGAAATGTTGGGGAAAAAGGCTTGCTTGCTGCTTCCAGCAGCCATGAAGACAGTCATAAAAACCGCCGAGCTATCAAAGCCATAAAAACATCCTGTGACCTGAACTTGCTGAAATGTTGTCAGCAGACAAAGAACTTCCCATGCTTGAAAGCTCCTCCCCTAATTTACATCCCTCTCTTCCCATGCTTGCTCTGACTTACATAAGTGTGCCCTAACCAGAAACCTGTTCTCAGCCTTTGTGTGGGAAGGAAACCTGCCTAAAATACTTCCAAAAGCATGCCCGCTTGGTTTTTCCCATAGAACTGTAATGTTTATATCTTAATTTCCCTAGTAAACTGTCTTTTTTTATAGCTTCACAATGTTTGACTCTACACATAATTTCCATATAAAATAAAATTGTTGAACAGATGAATAAATAATATTTTAAATAAATAATTGCATTTATCAACAGTCATTCACAGGTAAGAAAACATGATTAAAGCTTTGTATCAATGTTAAAATATACCATATTACAATAATGTTTCTATATATATACATACAAAGTGTATGTGTGTGTGCACGCACATATACACATAATTATATATATATATATATTTACATCTTACATCTGGGTTGTGTGACAGAAAAGCAAAGAGAAATAAACATAGCTTCTTTTCTAGTTTTTCAGAAGATAATTTTTCTTGATGTTAAAGTGAAAAATACTAATAACATTAAAAACTAAACAAAAAAAAAAAAGACTATGTTTTCTGGTTCTGATTTTCCATGCTGAAGGACATCAATTAGTGTAACACTAATTGTTATACACTTTTACTTCTCACAGAGAAGGGAGAATTTCTCTTACTGGTTGAGTCTGAGAGAAGAGCCTGGCTTACATTGTTCATCCCCTGTTCATCACTTCTTTTAGAGGAGTTTGTATGCTCTCAGAAAACACACATTCTCAAGTTTTTTTACAAATACTGAAATTATGATGGGATAAGCTCTACGACTCCAGGATTTAAGATAGTTTCAAATAGAAAACAAGTCATGAGGTTAAAGAAGATGTCATATATTATTTATTCTACCCAACATAGTTCAGCTTCTCTAGGTTTCTGCAGCGTGAATAGACTTGTTTCTGTACCTTTCTTTTCTGCTAAGTCAGTTATTATGGTTCTATTCACTTTCCAACTACTAAAATTAACATTTCTCTTTTAGATTGCCTTAAAAACTGAAAAATCCATTTGTTATGAAACTAGTCCCAGTTCTCAGAATAACATCCCTAAACAAATCACAGCCCACTTCCTTCTTTCTACCAAAAGTTCTTTGATCTCATCTTACTTTTTGAAATGAAGCTTATTATGTCATATAAAAGCTTAATTTTCAAAATCAAAGTTATTTTCTCCTTCCTCTGTGATATTGTAACATATATGTTATTACTTAATTCCATGGCATGTTCTATTGTAGAACTTTCAATGTTCTACTTAGAATGTGATTCATGTGGTCTTCAGAGCTGAATTTGAAATTCTCTGCAATATTATGTCTGAAATGATTGAATCTTTTGCAATACAGAATTTCATTTGCAATTTTTACTTGCACATTTTGTTTGTTATTTTGTGTACCTCAGTATCATATCTTTTCTGATATTAACTAGTTGGAAAACTAAGAATGAATACTTCACATCTTTCTATGTTATTTAGTAAGTGATCACTCTGCTTTTCTGTGACAGAGTCAATGAAGCAAAAAGGAGGATTTTATATAATTTCACAGGAAATTCTTAGGAAATTATGTGCTACTTTCTGTTATGAAGAGGTATGCTTTCTTATACTTATTTTATTAATGTAAAATATGGTCACCACTGAACCTCAAAGACTTCTGGCACAATATTCAATTCAAAATAAAATAACCTACAATTAAATCCAAGTATTTTGTTGATAATCTGAATATAAGAATATAAATAAAGTGGCACATAAATAACAGATGAATAGAAATGAACACCAATATTTATCAACAGATGATTCATCATAAAGAATTTGAATGAAATTATTAACAAGATAAAAAGTAATTCAAAAGAATGCAGGGTGTTAAAGAAACCTTTTGTTTTGCTGGTGTAGAGAAAGTATTATAGTCTGCAAATACAGTTGAATGAAATACAAAAAGGTAATATACATACAAATTTTAAGTATTTATAAAACATATTTCTAGATCATTTAAGTTATAGTGTCCATTAAAAATCTAATAAGGTCCTGATAATAAATCTGTTTATAAAAAAAGGAAGCAATATATATAATTAAAATTTATCATGAATCAACAACTGAGATAATGGCATAGGATAAGAAAGAAACATCCTCCTTTTGATTTTATGTATTCCTGTCCTCATTTTTACATCTGGAGATATATGCAATACTCCAGGGCATCTCTCTTAGATTATCCTTTCATTCTTCTCAAATTTACCTTTGTAGGTTCATAATAAGAAAGAAGTAAGTACATAAAGGAATAAAATAAAAAGTGAATTAACAGCAATGCAATAGATTTAGACCTTCAAGAACTCTGAAAATTGTACTGAAAAAACACAGAATGTGTATTGTATGTGAGGATTTGAAATAATTAAGGTAGAATTTAAAGCAAACAAGCAAACAAAAGAGCAACTACTAAGATGTCCAGACAGATTTGAAAACAAACAAAAAACAGTTGAGAATTTTAGAAATGATGAACAGAATTACTAACATTAAAAGCTCAATGTAGGAATTAAAGAAGAGGTTAGACACTGAAGAGGAGTCAGGACATGTAGTTTTGAAGAAATAAGTAGAGTTAGGCACTGGGAAACAAGGAAAAATAAATAGCAAGGGAGAAACTAAGAGACCTGGGAGGTTAGGAGAATGAAAAGATAGAGCAGTTCTTCATCATTTCAGAAAAAGGCCCTAAAGAAAATGGGGAGACTAATATCCAAAGACATAATGCTGAGGAATTTCCAGAAGTGACAAAAATGAGATTCTGCTGACACATCACAATATGTACAGCAAATAAGGGAAAAGAAATAAATGTGTGACTCTCGTATTATAATGAAAGAATGGAAGAATTAAGAAAAATTATTCCTAAAAGCAGTAAGAAAAAGCAGATAATCTTTAAAAGAACAAGAGTCAGATGAAAGAGACAAATGTAATTTGATTTCACTCATAAGTAGCATACAGAGAAATCAATCAGAAATAGACTTGTGGTTTATAGAATCAAATCTGTAATTACAAAAGAGGGGAAAGGTGGTGGGCAAATTGGGCAAAAATGATCAATTATATAATGAAGCATATAACTGGACTGTGGTGATGAACTCAATGTACTATATACAGATGTTGATTTAAGATAATGAACACCTTAAACCTATATAGTTATAATGCAATGCTCTTTCAATAAAATTTTTTAAATAAAAATATATTACAAGAAACTAAAAGAGCATTGAAGAAGTATTAATGCTTTCATAGTTCAGGCTCTCTTATGAAACAGTTCTTTAAATTTCACCTGGAATCATACGTATATAATGTCAGGAAAAAAAACACATCAAAAAAGACCAATCTCCACCCCTAGGAACTCACCTCCCCCTCTGTGGACTGCAAATAGAGCTCCTTCCTGCAGGTGGCCTTGAAATCTCCTGCAGCGGCACTCACCTGGACCCCTCGAGGAGCTTCCATTATCAAGGACCTGGTTGGTGATTCAAGCCTAAGGTGAAAAGAATAAAATTACTAATAGAAAAGAGAAAAATGATGCTGGACTAAAAGATAATATTAGTCAACTAAAAATGAACTAACAGGCAGACATAAAAATCCTTCCCATTTCCACAAAAGCCAAAATAAGATTTAAAATAGTTTTTATCTATTTTTTTGTGAAACTATTTGTCAACATCAATTATTTATTCTCATTTGTATAATGATTTCATAAGTTTCTGATGTTATTTATAGTGCACATAAAAAGTAGGTCATGATAAATTTACTTATTTAAATCTTTTATATATTTTCATATGTTGATGAGTTTCAACAAATAAATTTTGAAAAACTCAGCATGTAAGTATCCTTCAATAAAGAGCCATTTTCTTGAAAATATGAGGGAGATTTCATGAAAAACGTTAAGATTATAATCTTCAGTCCTGCACAGTAAATATTTTCAAAACTTAAACATTTTCAAAGTAGTCTTTATACTTCTAGAATTTAACTAAAATGAAGAAATGATGATTTCCTAATCAACTGATCTACAGTGACCCAGGAAAATGTCCAAAGAATGAATGACAATTGTCAAAGAGAGAAATATTAAATGAATATTAATACACAAATACAATTGTGATTAAAAGTTGACTACATACATTTTGAGGAACAAAATCAATGTTTTAGTAGTTGTTCCTGCAAGATTATCTTTACAATCTGGAAAGCAGTTTAAAATTTATCTTCGGCATTTCCCAGCGGAGTAAGTTTGGTCAGCCGCCTGTGAAGGACTGCAGTCCACATACATCCCAGGGAACTAGGGGGTTAAGAGTCTTGGGTCCTGGGCAAACAATGAATGTGAATAACGAGATAAAAAATAAAATAACGTGCTTCCTCTTCCTCTCTCTTCCTGCCTGCTTACTTGCTTTCATTTCTGCACCTTTCCTTAAAAAAACAAAAAAACTTCAAATAAGAAACGAGAAAAGAGTAAAAGAAGGCAGAGTAGAGCAACTTGAATATAATTATAAAGAGCAAGAGAATGAGGAAATGTAGTAAGCAGGAGTGAGCTGGTCTTTCTGGATAAGCACTCTCTTATGAGGTTGCAAATGC
Organism: Solenodon paradoxus; assembly: GCA_004363575.1. Lineage (NCBI taxonomy): Eukaryota > Metazoa > Chordata > Mammalia > Eulipotyphla > Solenodontidae > Solenodon > Solenodon paradoxus. The sequence continues at coordinate 80,121 of RJWH01000087.1, forward strand.
CTGTGTTCCCAGTGAAGACATGGTTTTAGGACAAGAGTCAGTTCACTATCATCCAGAGCAACTAGATTCCCTTGAGGCAATAGATCGAGAGATGTTTTGTAAAGAGAAACACATCAAACAGTTTGATCTGTGAGGATAAACTCATTCTCAGTAGTCAAGTAGAACTCAGAGACTTGAAAGTGATATTGTAGTAGAGCCAGAATTTAGAAAAAAGTGATTTCAACACTCTCAAAGAAAATGTTTTTTCATTCACCAAAACATATCTGAAATTTCATCTCTCTGAGGCTCTTGGACATCTTCTTAAAATGCCTGGATAGATAGGTTTTAAATATGTATATATTTTTAAAAGTTTGTATCTTTAAAACAAATATAATTCATAGAATATTTGAAAACTTAAAAAAATTCATTCATTTTTCACTCATAACTCATACTTTGCACAGTATATCAATTAAAAAATCTGCATGTTATGTCTATTTTATAATTGCTTTTCCCTGATACACTCCCAAACATATAGCCCCTCGTGTACTATGTCTGTGACCACTTCTTTTTCCATTTGTTAATTATAGCATTAATTATAATTATATAATTTGAATATGATGGACCCATTCACAGAGAAGTCAAGTAAGAACTTAATTAAAATAGATTAATGTTCTAATACAAATAATGAATCTGACATTCATAGAAAAACAATAGGAAAACTTGTGAGAGGGAAGTATACTTAGTTTATCAAATACTTGATGTGGTTTGTTTCCAAAGATAAGAGGTCAGTGATTCCTTATTTATATTTGATAGTAAAATATCAATATTTAATGTGCATATTTTGTACTATTTTTACATCGTGTATGGCATTTGGCCCCAGAACACTGACATATAGTAAGTATTTCTAAGCTTTTGAGTTTTTCCCTTTCTCATACTGATTATTTAATCAGATAACATTTCTTATATTCATCTTCATTTTAGACCTCAGGTATCCTTTGCCAGTGTAGTCTTAAAGTAGAGCATTTTTCTAACCCTGAGTTAGACAATCCCCATTTAAAGTGGTGATAAATGTTAAGAACAGGCTAAAGTTGGGTTCTAGAAAGTTAGCTAGCAGCAATAAACCTTAGTTTCATCATCTTCAATTTTAAAATTATGAGGTTTTTTAGTAAGATTGTAAGAAATGTCTTTAAAGAATTAAGAGAAATAAGTATGTGGTAAGCTAGTATTTACATACATTAATAGGATTTTCTCACTTGTCCTATTTCCTTGCACTCCACTCCTTCATGCCCCCCATTCACTAAGAAATAATCTTTGCCACATGGTAGAAGATAGAAAAAGGAAGCTGGAAAAGATCTTTTGATTTTTCTAACAAACGCATTTTGAAACACAACAAGCACAGTTGAAATAAATGAGCCATTTATTGTTTAGCACATAAACTAAACAGTAAGAAGAAAACCAAAATCATTGTGAGTTTATTGTGTGATCCCAGTGTTGGAGAGCTGCTTTTTTAATTCACAGGATTAATGTTTGAAGAAAATCAACAGAATATGTCCTGATTCTGATGTTTTGCTACCTGAGACTAAGTCCTAGGTGGTAGCATGTTTATTTTGGGGATGACAGAAGCTTGGAGGAGGATAGAGATGTCTTACAATAGTTAAAATAAAGAGACCACAGAGAAACTGAAAGGAGAGATTAGTGACCTTTGGGGAATAAATGCTGGGTGGACATCAAAATAAAAATCTCTTGGCAAATGTTAGCTTGGATCATGAGGCTACCAATGTCCAAACGTCACCCCCAGATACTTTAATCCCCTTGGTCCAATGATGGAACCCATCTAAAAAGAAGGGAACTGGATAGACTGAGATTTAATTTCTGATATTCAGTGCAAGGTAGGGCAAACATGTAAATTAAGTTTTACAAGAATAATTATTTTATATTGTGCAGCTGTCTTTGCAGTCTAAAACAACATATACCTGGTATATATTTTGAAGGTTATATATATATATATACATATATGTGTGTATGTATGTGTATATACATATATATGCATATCTTATCAAACAGTATTTAAAAATAAAAAAGTAGAATCTACTATACAGTATTACTAAATTCTTCAAGTTCTAAGTGTTTAGGGTTTTGAATTCAACAAGTTTCAACTATATACACTGAACTTATAATTTGATAGAATTAAATGAACTGCTGATTAAGAAATATTATAAATTAAAATAATACTGTTTTTAATAGTATCTATATGTTAGAACTTTATAATTGTGGAAAAAGTTTACAGTTAAAACTTGATTAGACTAGAACTTTGAAATCTTATTAGAATATTTGGTGGATTTCATAATTCCAATTTAAAATTAACATGTTGAGTTCTTGGGCTTTATATGATCCAAGTGCCAGCATCTAAGTCACCTGAGCCACAAGGGAAAGGCACAGAAACTATTTTTCATGTTTTCCTTACTATTTTTTGTGGGTAATAAAATCATAAAAAATAAGATACATATGAATACCCTAAAACTTCACATTGACACTCTTTGTGAATAACATCATTTCATAATGAGCATTGAAAGATGTATATATCTGAATATTCTGTCAATGACTATAATTACATGTATAACTACATTTACAAAAATGAATGCATGTTCACACATTACCTATTTAAAACTTTATGTTGTCTCTAGATCTACCACATACTGAATAGGAAAAAAAAAGAATTTCTCCAAAAGTATGTGCAAATTTTGCCCTATTCTCCAAAAGCTCCAAAAGTGTTAAATTCCATGAATTCTGAAAAAAGAAAATAATCTTTGTATTTAAGCACAATCAAGCACTTTTAAAGGCATGGAAATTAAGTCAACATATGATTATGATATTCTTTATCCAAAGAATTCTGTAGAGAAAGAAATAGGTTTAGTTACAAATATAAGATAATCTGAAATAAAAGCATCACGTTTTATTAGCTATGCAGTTTATCAGAAATGGTTTATGACAGTGTAATAATATTTTCTATTGACTAGTTTATAAATATCATTTATCCAGAATTACTTGAAGCACAGTGCTTCTAAAGCTATATTATAAATTGCAGGTTAATAGAAAATCAATCCTTATATTGAAAGTATTACTGCATGCTATATGAGTGTGGTAAAAAGCAGTCTGGAAAATTAAAGTGCAAACTCACTGAAACTTAATTACTATGTATAAGAGCTACATCAACCTAATGAAATAAGTACATGTAAGACTTTAAATAAACAGTTTGTAAGATTTACATGAATTCTATTTCAAATTTTAAATCTATTTTACCTTCTTGGAGTTTAGTTACCTAATAAAATCAAAGTCATAAAGCACCTTAAAATAGAATCTTTTCAACATAGGAAAAATCATTAGATTTCCTTTTTATTATTGAATCAGCTATTTATAGTTAATATATAAAAGTTAATGATGTCAATATGGGAAACTTAGTCTCTAACATTTTGCATGACTATCTCTTGTCAACAATATTGAGAGCTGGGTACTCCATTTTATACAAAAGAAGTAGTTGGATATTAACGTGGATGAGTTATTGTCTCACAATTATATAACTAGTACAAAACCTTAGAATATCCAAATCAATCTTCTAAAAAAACCAAACTTCTCCAATATGGAGAACTTAAGAACTTCACTGCAAATTTATAACAGGCAAGACTGTACCTATTAAGATCATCTGCCAATTTTGTAATTAGATTATTTATTTTTCTTTTGTTGAGTGTTATGAGTTTCTTATCCATTACAGTAGCTAACAGATGGAAACAACCTAAGTGCCCATGGACAAATGACAGCTGGATAAATAAGATATACACAATGGAAATCTAATAAGCTCTCAAAAGAAGATGAAATCCTGCCATTGACAGAAATATGGATGAATCTAGAGGGATGTATGCTTAGTAAGATAAATCAGAAGAAAGACAAACATTATATGATAGCACTCATAACACATATATAAAGACACCAAGCAAACAAATGAATTATATTAAACAAAAACAGCCTTTCAACACATGAACTAAATCAAAAAGCAGTAGGCTTTCAGTCAAAAGATAAACAAATCAATGATTGTAGGAAGAGAAGGGAAGGGTGAGCAAGCAAACCTCATAAAGGGGATCAATAGTTTAGTGAAGGAAAAACTCAGTGAACTTAATGTATTATATAGAGATGTGAGTTTAATATGATATACATCTTAAACAGGTATAATGTGGGCACACCCTGCTGGCCTAGTGGTCTACTACACCTTGGGAACAGTCCCATATACATCCCAAGGTCCTGGATTAAAGACCTTGGGCTGGGGAGAACAACCAATGTGAAAAAACTAAGAATGAATGAGGTGCTTCTTACACCTCTCTCTTCCTGCCTGCTTACTTACCTTCATTCCTTTCTGCTCCTTTCCTTTAAAACGAAAACAAAAAATGAAACGCTACATAATGTTATGAAATATTCCTTTAATAAAATTAATTTGAAAAAAGAAAACACTTTTAAAAGATTTTTTTTAAGTGGTGCTAAAAAGTGCCATTTTGGCATAAAGATAACAAACCAAATAAGATAGAAACTACAGAAAAAGACTTTCATGTATGTGGTCTTCTGATTTTTGACAAAGGTAATAAAGTGATCCAGTGAGAAAAAGTAAAGTCTTTCCACAAAACAGTGCTAGAATAACTGAATTTGGGACAATGTGAACCATGGCACATTTGTGAACCTCTTGGGAAGATATGATATTAGAAAGCACGATATAGAACTTTATGGAAGCAAGTTGAAGTCCTTTTAGTCTCAATACATGTGGAATTAAAGTGTATTTTCTAGCTATTTTCATTATTTTCATCTATTTCAGTATTTTCATCTATATTTAGAAATTTAACACCACAGATGCCAATTAAATAAATGAATTCAACGACTGCTTAAAACCCAGTGGTATCTGAAGCCCATGAAGGAATTAATAGACTTTTGAAAGGTGAACAAAAATATAAGAATAAAAAATATAAACTAAATGCCTTCAGGATGAAAAGCTACTTTTCAAAATTATATATGTAAAAAGAATATTCAACTCACACATTGAGAAATAATATGCGTAAACATATATATGTATAAATACACATATTAAGGTACTATTGGCAGAATGTATAAATAATCTTTCAACTTAAAGATACAAATCCAGAAAAAAAAGAAATTTGGATAAAATATTTGAACACTTCATTAAAACATATGATGGTTCCATATGTACATGAAAAAGCGGTTAATATTATATTAAGCAATGACAAATTTAAACATGAGGTATCTATGAACATCCACTAGAAATGCTTGAATTACTAAGATTATTAATACCAAATGATGGTGAAATATGTAGCAAAGAAAATTTCATTTTTGCATAAGGGTAAAATAGCAAAACTTTGGAAAGCTCTGGCATTTTTGTATAAAATTTAATATATTCTAGATACATTCCAAATATCATTTATTGGGAACATTTATAAACAAGATATTGGATGATCTTAACCGGAGTATCATCAGAAAGAGTTATTCATGAAGGCAACATCGTGAGTGAATCTCAAAAACGATATCTAGAATGAAAAAAATCTCACAAAAGAAGTACATAGTGTATGATTAATTTGCTTATTATTCAATTAGTCTAATCAATTCTGGGTAAAAAAGTGATGGTAGAAGTTGCTTCTGGTGAGTAGTGTTTGGAATTTATTAGGAAGGTACATGAGGAAACTTTCTTAGATGATAAGAATATTTTATATATTGACATGCATTTAGTTGACAAAGGTTTATGTATTATTCAAAAGCAACAAATATGACTTAAGCATTATAAATATCAATGCATAATTATTTTTATAACAGAAAGAACTATGTGATCTTGAACACTGGTTAATGATATACTAAATAATCAAGAATGGGTGCAGATTTATATAATTTATTTTCAAATAAATTAAAAATATGATACATAGGATGAACAGTAGAATGTAAACATGCAATTAAAGACATATTGGGAAATGATAACGATACCACGAGGGGTCTCGCCTTCAGGTTCTTTTGTTGTTGGGGAGAAGCTTTACCTCCAACATAGGTGGTGTATCACACTTTTACCAAGACTCAGGAGAAGTAAGGCAAATTTTATTGGCAAGGTGGCAAAGTGAAAGTAAGGGTGGATGATGGAACATGGGTAAAGCAAGAGTACACCCTTAGGGGCAGAGGATGGGTCATTCCATGATGAACCACCCTTGATATTCTAGGATTTTTGGACTTATGGGCAGAGGATGGGTCATTCCAAAATGAACCACCACTGATATTCTAGGATTTTTGGACCTTTATGGGGCTGTGGCTGAGTGATTCCTACTATGTGTTTTTTTGGTTAGGTTTTTCCTGGAAAGAGGTGGAGAGTTCCAATAACTCAGTTGATTGTTTCTATACTTGTGCAGTATCCACAATTCTCCCTGATTGCTCACTGGGGAGTCAAAAAAGCAATGCTAATTTTATGATAATGAGAGTATAATGAGTGAAATTCACCAAAAATTGCGCCTTGCTTCTTCTGTTCCTACATTGTATACCAGTTGGGATCAGCTTATAAGATTCAGCTCTGTTAGCAATTTTTTTGGAATGCTGTTTGGTAGTTTCCCCAATCCTTAAGGAGTCTGGCAGGGACCACTGTGTGTGTGTGTGTGTGTGTGTGTGTGTGTGTGTGTGTGTGTGTGTGTGTGTATGTGTTTTCTCTGTTTTCCTGTTTTTTTCACCTTTCCCTCATTCCCTGCTCATGTCTAACTTCTACCTAACAATAATGGAGGACTCTAGCAGAGTAAAGGTAGTTACTAGATGATGCTTCCAACTTTCAATGTTTGAGTATTTTCATAAAAAGACACAGGGAAAGCAATTTTGGCCTCAGATCTTATAAGATTATCTATATTATATCTTTCTGGTAAAATTTATAAGATGTGACAGAAATCTAAGCAGGAAAACTGTTATTGGATGATAATGTTTGATCATCATCAACTGTATTAAAAAACAATAAAGGATATATTGACATAAAAGAACACTTTTAAAAACATGTAATTCTTGTTACTAAATTATTAAATAATATAGATGTTATATCACTGAATGTATGTACTTATAATTATCTCAGGACAGGGATATCCAAAAAGACATCTAAATATTATTTACTTTACCTAAAAATTCAAGAAATTGAAATTCCTGTATAAAAATAAACTAACTTATTTCAATAGCATGAAAATATCAGTATTCTACAAAATAATGAAAATATAAAATAAAACCACAACAAGAATCTCATAGGAGTTTTTTGAATGCTAAAAATTGTTAAAATATTGTGAAGAAAAATATGACAATTATTGGATTTTTTAAAATGGAGGTAAAGTGAGAATTTCACCTTTTAAAATAAGAACTTACAAAGTTCTTTCAATTTAAAAATGATACTGAAATTAGATAAAGAAATTTGGCACATGGAATATAATACTTTCTAAACAGAAAGTATTTATGCTAACACCTACAGAATGTACAGTCATTTTTCAGGGTCAAAAATACCAGATTATTTATTAAATAATGCTTAATAAATTGGTTATCAACTCTATAGAAAATAAGTTAGTTCCTTAATACATTCTGAAAAATTAATTTCTAGTATCTATTCAAGTATAAAAACTAATAATCGGAATGTAATTTTTAGTTAAAATTTGAAGAAAAGCTAGAAAATAAATTCTCATTTTATTTATTCAAAATATGATCTAAGAAATAAACACCTAGTGTACAGTATATTCACAAAAATTAGAAAAAATTATAAGAACTATCCAAATCTAGATAAAAACCTTTAAACAAGATAGAAAACCAGATATCATAAAGAAGAAAGCTATTTCATAAGTCTTAGTTTACTGTGCTTTACCATGGACTTCTCAAAACAGTCAAAAGTTCCTCTAGAATATTCTGATGTCAGACTTTGGAACTTGAATCAGATAATTCGAATTTAGGTCTATAATTATCATAGACTGTTGGCAACAGAGCATCAACAGTTAAATGATGCCTTCTCTCTTTTTGTATAGAAAGCATCCCTTGAGGAGGGTTATAAACATCAAAGGGACTTTTACTTAAACTATTTATTTTAATATGAAACATTCTCTAACAGTGACTATTGACAATGAAATGTAAGCTTATTGGAAAAACATGAATTTTTATGTAATGAGTCACTACAATTAGTGAATTGCAATTGTTTTCATTTGAAAGCATTATAACAATCACAGGAACAAATGTCAAACTAGATGTCATGATGGGTTTATAGGGATTGTAACAGAGACATTAATTTTGTATTTGAATCACTCAACACCTGATGTTCTTGTTTTGTTTTCTTTTTCTCAAACAATTGTTTATATAACAAAGATGTAATAAGGTATTGCTTTTAAGGTATTATGAAATTCTCAGATTTAAAAGTGAATGGCACGGGTGTCTAGAAGAATTCTCAACATTCTTAGAAAAGAATTCAGACTTTGGTTATACTAAGATGCAAGATGCAACTTCTAAATAACAACTTAGGCAGAACTTGAGCATCATATATACTGTTTTTGCTTAATTTTCAACACGATATCGGAGACATAGTATCACTCATTAATTTTTGAGGTTTCAGTAGTAGAATGAATTGAAAACAAAAATGTTTTAAAAAAAAATAAGCTGTGATCTGAACATACAAGAAGTTTTATTGTTTTATCATGTTAGGCTTTAGGGATCTTTAGCTGCTAGTCACATTGCTTTTGTTCCATTTTTAGTTTTCTGTCCACTAGCTCAGCCCAATATGTGGTCTTCTTTCAAATTAGATTAAGTAAATCTCTAGATCAATTGTGGCTGCCTGTTTATAAGACTACAAGTTTCTTATAATGTAATTTGATACTATCTCTAAATAGATAAACAGATGCATATACAGAAAAAAATAAAAGGAAAAAAGAAAGAGAAGGTTGGAGGAAGAAAAAATAGAGGAGAGGGCAGGGGAATGGAAAGGAGAGTCAAACTGGGCAAGAAGGGGAGAAGGGAGTGGAGGGGATGGAGAGGGGAAGGGAGAAAAATACTACTTCTATTTTTTCATTTTTCCCCATTGATAGAAAAATAACAGCAGAGCTTTTTCTCCCTTTATTGACAAAATAGGTGAGGACAAAATATTTACTATGTAATAAATGATGGCTTTTTCTTGAATACAAAAATGATGTAAAACTAGTTTTTCAGAGATTAACTTGAAACCTGTGAAGTTTAACATTTTAGTTATTAAATCTATATGAAAATGAAAATGAAAATATGCCAGTCGTATCATTAAATATTAATTCATTTTTACTGATCCAAAGTTCAGATTCTTGCCTTATGTCTGGAATGGCTCATTAACTTAAATCCAAACTATCTTTGGTCAATGAACATTACATGGTGGATTTTATCACTTCTCATCAATGGGTGCAAAAACTCTTTCGAACTGTAATTATTTAGCAACGTATTTATTTAAGAAATGAAATAAGGGAGAACAACCACACTTGGGCTATTCCAGGCAAATGCAATATTCCTGACCCTTCAGCATATAGATATATATTTAGTCCTTTAACACATAGGTTCCTACTGAAAAATGTGATCACCTTCTATAGAAAATCAACACATGTAAGTTAAAATGAATTGAAGACTAGCACAGAACTTGGCACATATTAAGCACTTCTCAAACCTTTGAAGAAATAAAAAAATTATTGCAATCTAGTACATTTTCATGCCAAAATATTTATACTCCATAATAAACTTTTTTGAAATATTCCTTTCTAAAATCTTTTATTCTTGATAAAAACAGTCAAAGACAACATGGCTACTCACTCCCCAAATTACTATTTTATTTTCTTGCCCAACCAATCTCACCTTGTTGATTAGACTTAGGTGTCAACAAAGAGTACTTCTTATTGCCCTGAAAGGAAAAGTGTCAGCAAGATTTGTAAAGAACTCAGATATTCTGCTTTTAATCTTCAGTACACAAATGAATAATTGAATACTCCCATCATTACTGAGCCTTGCTTCTGTTTCAGTTTTGGAATTTAGATGAGTAACACTCATCTTGGGGCTTGCTAATCTGCTTTTAGCACTAGTAGATAAACCTAGTTTAGCTCAATTTTTAAATAATTCATGAATAATTAGTATATAAAACCCAGAAACACTATATACTAACTACAGTTTAATTTGCATTGACAGGAATTTTGAGACATGTCAGCAAAGTAATTACAATAGCAGTAGTTTTTATTCCTCTTTTGGTAATAGACTTTTCCTAGAGAAAATTGGAAAATGGGTATATAAATACTATGGTATTAAAAGTAACATTTTTTTCTAGAACTTAAAACATTTTATGATTTTTATTGACTGAAGCTCTAAATTCTGACATCTGTACTAAAACACAGCTCAAAAACAGTAAAAATCAATGTTTTCTCTTACGATAACAGTTGTTTCCAAATTCCTTACATTACATTCACTTAGTTAATGACCTCTTAATTTCATTTTGCTTAATATCAGTAATTCAAATGAAAAAATATGTCTGTAATACTACAGATAAGCACGAAGATGAGGATCTTGTTCTAATCGAACACATGATCTTTGTAAGGTGGAAAAAAAGAACATAAATAGAAAAACAGTTGAACTCCTGAGAAAAGAATCATAAATCAAAACTATAAAATACTATTGAGATACTATTTATACATAAACTTCATCCTTCCTAAATCCTTGGGTTTTCATATAGATTGAATATATTTTGTGTCATTAAAAATATGCCTTGATTACATAAAGATGATCACATTCTCTTGTTACTATAACTAGCTTGTTTGAGTCTGTGTTATTCAACTAGTGAGAAACTGAGTTCCTTAGGAAGCTTTATCATAGCACTTAAAGATCTCCAAAATTTATCACTGCAAAAGTATGACTCTCTTCTGCATTAACATATTATAACTTTATTTTATAGTTTAATTTGAATATTTTTCCACTCATTCAATTGGGAAGAGCTGAACATTGATCTTTAAGAAAGAAAATGGCGGTACACCTGGTAGCTTAGAGGATAAAGCCACTGGATACAGTCCACATACATCCCAAGGGCCTGGGGGGTGGGCTGGGTTCAAGACTTGGGGCCTGTGAACCAATCAAAATTAACAAATAAATCAAAATGTTTTTTCCTCTTCTCTCTTCCTGTCTGCTTGCATACCTGCCTTCATTCCTGCCTATGCCTTTATTTTAAAAAATAATTTTTGCTTAATATTTTATTGTTTTCCAAGTCAAAGACTCTAGCTCTCAGACTGATACTTTGATTCAGCTTTAGAGTTCTAATATATTCTTTTTAAAATATCACTATTGTTGTCTTTTTAATACCTTAGCAATGTATTTAGGAATGCAATTTTATCTATGGACTAATTATACTAAATATATTTTACTAGCATATAACATTGCATTAGTTTAAAATATACAACAATGTTCGATATATGTACACCTTATGAAATGATTACCACAATACGCTATATTAAACATCTCTAATGCCTAAAGCTTAACACAATTACTGCATTAAGAAACATCCATGGATCAGTTACTAGATTTTAATAATTCAACTTTTACTAATAGTTGCCATGATTATTCTGGGTAGAAGTTCTTATAATGTTATCATCTCACAATATTCTGGTCAGTGAAGGTTTTGCATATAATCTGTGCCTCTAAGAAACAGCATAATGTTAGGAAGCAGCTTATTCCACTGGAAATATTAAACTGATGAAACCATCATAGGTCACTTAAGTTATGACTTTTTCTGATTGTTATTTACATTTGATTCTGTATTTCTCTCTAAATAATACTCTGAGACACTTACAAATTTCTACTTTCTGCCTCCTCCTTCTATATGCCTATGCGCATCTATATTTCATTGTTTATTTCAGATTCTTCAGAACTCCCTCTGTTTATCAGTTATTCTATCTTTAGAGGAAGTTTCCTCTAAAGCTGCCTTGTCCTTTCCTTTTCAACACTATACCTGCCTGATATTGTCATAAACACTGTGTGTTTATTAGGGAAAATATGCAGAAGTTAGGAACAATAATTCATATATTCATGCTCTCAGTCAAGTACTTAACTGCCTATTCACCACATAGGTATGGAATGTGAATTCTTTGTTATGCATAATAGCACATTTTCTATTTCAATTCTTTATATCCGAAGGACAATCAACAGTGTTAGAAAGCGATGTAAGCATAAGAACAGGGCTTACCTGAGGTCTTGAGATGGTTCTGCTCTGATGTGAGGTGTCTCCACCGAGTGCCCAAATACTGCTCCTTCAGTGCCTGGGAAAAACAGGAATCCAGTGGTAAGTAAAAGCAAGTAGACACAAATATTAGTTTTGATTCTTACTTTTATGCATCAAATATACTTCCAAAAATGGGATTCTGGAAATGGGTATAGAAAGTGAAAGGGAAAATATGGAATGAAAGAATTTAAGGTACTTTAAGGAGAGGTAAATCTAAGTGTCATATGGTAACTACATTTAAAGTGATGGTACTTACAAAAATTCAGATTGGGTCAGAATTTTCTCCTTATTATCATAGAAAAAAACACATTTCCTCCCATTTCTTTATTTCCCAGTGAATTTGAGGGATAGTCACAATATTTATTTCTACATTTCAACAAAGTATGAATGAAAATTTGGAGCATGTGGTCCCATGTAGCAGATCAATAATTAAAGACAGATCTCACGGACGCATGCAGCAACCATCCCACACACAACTCCCAACTTTGATTAGAGTTATCATTCAACATGGCATTATATTTTAACCTTTGTGGAATAAAGACTGAAAAGCATAAACTGCTTGAATACATTTCATTAGAATTGACTTCACATGGAGTCATAGTTCAGCATTAGAATGATATTCTAAACTTTCATTTATGGACTCCATTGAATTTACAAGTTCTCAAGTGCTTTTTCATAAATTAACTGAGGAAACAGAATTATTTCCTTTTCACATTTCAAATTCAAATTTTTTAAATAGATGGTGATGAACAAACCTCTCTTGTGAAGGGCTAATTTTACATAAATGTTTTAGATCATTCCTTTCATGATAAATTTCATTTTCTTTTGGTTTAAGCCTTTCAAATATCTTGATTTTAGATATGCCTGATCTATCTATGACTATAACTCTAGCTTAAAAACATAAATGCAGGTCAAAATATAAATTTGAGCCCACAAATTAAGCTGTTCCTGGCTTAATGTAAAGAATGAATGCACACTGATCCAATAAGCAATGAAGAAATGAAGAATTCACTAAGACATAGAACTATATTTAAACATCTCAAAAATAAGTGATGTAAGTGGCTACACAGAGAACTATACTAGTCCACCAGACAACTCTTCTACATGCAACAACAATGCAGATTTGGCCTTGAATTACAGAGGAAAGAATTTTTTTCAAATTGTAGCATAGTTTCATCAGTATTGTGGTTTTAAAAAGAACTTTGTAAGACTGCTGCAGTAAATTCCTGGATTTCAATTTGTAAGTTAAAAGTTATTGGCATTTGTTGATCTTACTGGGTTTTAGTATTGTTGGTGTGTGTGCATGTTTTTATTTTCTAGAGAGACTATCAGGCACATACAAACCATGTATTTAACTGTTTTCACAAATTTAGAGCAGTTATTTCTTTGAGAAGTTAGTTCTTTTGACATTTTATAAGACTGCTGGAGTGGAAAACTCAGATGGTTCTTTGAAAGTTCTGCTTTGAGTAAAACTCTTAATTTTGTAATTGTAGTGATGTTGCAGTTGAAAGAATATTTCAAAGTATAAATTTTCATGTCTCAAGGAGAAACTCCTTTGGCATTTTAAAATAAGATATAACTTCCAAACAGAATCGTTATCCATGAGTAAAGTTGAAAAATTAATTTCCACTCTTCTATGATTCTGATTATATCTATGATATAATCGGTGATTCTATACTTTCCCAGGAAAGGTATAGAAATAAAGTTAAAGAACAGGAGAAATATTTGTTTTCAAACATGGAATGTTACACATTGTAATTTAGCCCAGGATATCTCAGTGGCAGGGGAAGTAGAAACTATCAAAAGTTTAATTTTTTAATGAGAAATTAAAAACTGATAGAGGCCTGAATTATAAGTATCAATATAGAAAATTATTGCCAATTTAAAAAAAAAGATTCTTAAAAATAATAAACCTATAATCATATCACCTACTGGCTAAATTGAAAACTGGATAAAAATATCATAAACGATTAACTAATTGCAGGTTTCCAGATAATAAGAAAATTACTCTCATCTGCTATTTGTCCTAGAATCAGCCAAAGAGGCAACAGTTAATAAGGAATACAGATAATGATAAAAGAAAATCAGTAAGGGAAGATAAATGTCTCCTGAATTAAGCATATATACTTACAGTGTAAAAATCTAAAGTAAAATTGGTATTTTCCATGAACTGGAAGTTTTACAAATATCGGTTTGTCAGACTTAGCAATCAAAAAATACAGAACATGGAGGAGCTAAATTTGCATTTCAGATGAACATGAAACTACTTTTTAGTATAAATATACCATATTTGTGGCAAACACTCTTATACTTAATATAATTTATTATTTATCTAAAATTCAAAATGAACTGCACATCAGGTTTTTACCTGATAACCCTAACCATTAATTAACATTTGATACAAAGAGCATATATCTGATTTATTGTCACTTCAGGAAACAAAAGAATGAGTGATGACTCGCACATTGTAAGCTAGAAACCTGGAGACCAAAAAGGAAGAGAACAAAGATATTTTTTAACATGTATATTTATTTAAATTTGTCAGCTAAAAGAATGTCTATTATTTATTGCTATAAGGAATTGTTTAAAAGAGGAAAATGATGAGTTTTCCTTGATTTTATTGATGCTAAGTGATATAACAGATAAAGAGATGAGACTATAACAAGATATTGGGAAAACACTGTTGACTATTGTAATGGTCAGAAAAAATAAGGCAAACAAACTTTAAGGTAAAAATGTACTGTACCCTATTTGCATGATAACTTTTGGCTTCAAAACAGATGGAGAAGTAAGGCATATCCAGCTTTGGTGGAAAAGAGACAGACTTTATAAGCTAAGATACTACTTTTTACAAATGCCTAACATACAATGCCATCCCCTCAAAACATGAAAAAAATTATGTATATCTTCTGATGCAGTTATTTAACTTTAAGGGCTATACTCTAAGCTAGTCATGATCAGCCCCTTGGCATCCACAGACCCATGGAAAGTCATTTGTCCCAAACATACAGCATAAGGAAAAGAAACCAAAAATATTGGGTATACCCACATATGCCCTTCCTTAACTTCATAGTAAATGTAAGAATATTATGTGAAATGTTGCATTTCTTCAACCACCAACTTGAGGAAATCCACTGCAGTGAACTTTAAATACAATTTTATGGTGTCATTAGCTTTGTGTGGAAAGACATACAGGTTAGCAATTACACATCAGAGTTAAGCAAAGAATACTTTGATTTGAAATATTAGTTTTATATAAATTATCTCACTTTTTTCTCACAGATATTTTTAATATAAGTAGATAGCATCTTGTTCATATGTAAAAAATGAGGGAACTCTAATCAGAGAAATGAAACACCTCATGATGAGGATGGATCTTAGTCTTCTTCTTTTCTTTTATGTACATTCTATGAACTTAGAAGCTAAAAAGACTTAGGAAGCAACCTCAGCAAATTAATCCCTATCTATGTGACTTTGGGCAAGCTATTGAATCACTCAAAATTTCAATTCTCATATATATAAAATAAAAATAGTAATGCCAACCTCTTATTTTAGGTTAGATTTTTCTTAAATAGGACAGAAATGTATCAGACTTATAATAAACAGTCAATATTCCTCAATTCCCTCTATCATTTTTCTTTATGAAAATCAGCCACAGAAGAGGTACACATTGTGTCTATAATTAATGATCCAAACTGAGTCCATTGGTATAAGGTATAAGGTATAATCTCTATTTTTTTAAATGTTATAATGTCAAAAACAGTCTCAAGATTAATTTTGAAATATGAAATTTAGACACTCTAGGCTATTAAATGTTTAAAAATAAATATATCTATAAATCAAAGTTCTACTCAGTAAACAAAGGGATTTTCTATTACAGCTGCCTAAATACCAAATTAGTGGGATCAATGTTCAAATAAACTGAGAAAGACGTCCCTTCTAAAAAGGTAAAATGTCCAACTTGATCTTTTTTTTAATTGAATTTCATGCTGTTTACAAAGTTAAAGAAAGATAAAAATGCAAATTCATGGTAGATATTTTCTAACAAATATGATGGATATGCATTTTGTTTTTATACTTACTAGTTCCCTGTTTAGAATATAATAGAACTGCACCATTTGAATAACTGGAGTAGGTGAAACAGTTATAAATGTTACCAGATTATTAATTTCTTTTAAAAATCTAAGGAAAGGGTATTATAGATTAAAATATGAAATTTTACTTATTTTATTGGTAAGAATTCAGTCTAGCTATTAGTTCTAAATATTAAGAGGTCATAATTTTAGTAATGATAGCCATAACACACCTGATATTCAATCTTTGGGAGATTTTATAGAAACAGACAATAAAATATTTTAATTAACCTTAGACAGCATTTTAAATTTCTACAATGGACTAGAACTGAAGTCAAGATTAATTCATCTAGGTCTCAGCGGGGAAATATTCCTGTTTATTTATTATCTTCAAGTTTGATTCTGTGCTATTTGTTACATACAAATTCTTTGGTTAATTAAATTGAAAAGCTTTTATAAATTATAAATATTTTTAACTCTATTTGAGATTAGGGGAATTTTCATTTTTGTAGTTCTACTTCTTAGATATTATCTAGTATAATTCATTAACATATCTATCTAACATTGCTGAAAAATGTCAGTTACATAGCGAAGGTTAGAATCGGGCTTTTTGCGGTAAAATCCAAGTAGTATACTACTTGGATTTATGGTGCACACATGAAACTTATATAATGCTCTAAAGCAATGTTACTTCAATAAAAATATAATAAAAAGCAATGTTTCATTGCTTTGCTTGAAATGAAGAACATGTGAGCAGAGTGCTTCTAGGAAAAGAGGAGACTTTTCTAGGGCCTCATTATGAGTTGTCACAAAGGACTTCAAAGAGAAGTCAAAGGCCTGTTACGGAATGCTTGCAGTTTGTGGAGCATTAAGAAAAAAAAGAGAAAAATCAAATAGAAGAGGAATAAAGGAACCAATAAAATCTGGAACACATTACATGTGGCAAAGAAGGATAGAGAGGCAAAGAAATATCTCAATTATATCTTTAAGTTACTTATTTTGGTATTTGCCAAATGAGCTTTATTGCTTCAGATTTTTTAAATAAAATCTATGACGATCATTTATATTTTTTGAGGTTTTTAAATTTATTTTTTAGGGGACAAAGAATGGAATGAGTGTTACATTCAGATCAATATATGGGACAGAAAGAAAATACAACAGAAAATCAAAACTGCAAGACAAAGAAGGCTAAGAGATTACAGCATCTAATCTGACTGCTCTCTTCCCTTGCTCATTCTTAAGAATCTAAAACAGCATTTTAAATTCCTGCACTAATATTTTGGTGGAGATCCAGGAACAGTTCATCTTCATCTTATGGTCAAAAAGGTTGCTATCTGTGCATTATTTTCAAATTTGAACCTCTGTTATCTGAATATTTCAACTTAGTTGGAAGCGTTAATATTTTGCATTGCTTTTCTTTTATTCACATCTTCTTCCCAGATTCTAAACTGTAAAATCAGAGATTTGATAGGAAATAGCTCCATTTTATTCTAAGACATGATTCTAATAAATTCTTTGATCTTTGATAAGTATCTAAAGTCTTTTGATACGTTATTTGTAAAATTAGGCTCTGAATAACATGATTTCCAAGATTCAATTTCTAACAGTCATAGTTAAATTATTTTTTCAAACATGTCAAGACATGTCTTCACATTTATCCTTAAATAGAAGCAGAAATGAGATTACCCCTACAAATGGACAAAAAAACATTTAGGGAAGACATGGAGACATCATAATAGCAAAAGCAAATTATTAGCTGTCAATTCTTTCTTTCTATTAAAAAGAGTTCCTCTGAATCCTGAAAGCATCATTAGCCTTTGAAAGAAGAAATGTCAACCCACTTCAACATACAATACATTTCTGACTTGTATTATTTTAATAAACTAAAGCATTTTCTTTTTCTACCTAACTCCACAAAAATAGTCTATAATTGCTAGATTATTACCAAACTATTGATATATCAACTGTGCACAAAGCTATAATTATTTTCTTGACTGCTTTTGTCCACCAGCATCAAAGGCTTTGTTAATCTGATCCCATCCAATTGCTCAGACTTCTTCTATTAATCTGTGGAATTTCCTTATTAGTTTTCCCAGGTTAATGCAATCTGTTCATTCCATACATATATTTAAGATTTATTACTTTCCTCATTTGAAACCTATCATAACTATTCTGCAATTTTTAATTTTAAAAATGAATTCTCTTGAAGAAACATTGTATTGTAGTATCATATAGGTTAAAAGTATGCTTTATTGTAAAGCAGCATCTGTATAATACATTAAATTTACCACCAAGAGATCAGTTCTTTGTTCAACATATAATTGCCTCTACTCACTCAATTTGTCTGTCCTGCTGTAACTGCCTCCCATGCAACCTCTAATTTGATTTTATTGATTAAGAGTCTTATAGTTTGACTTAGTCATTTGCTTACTTGTTTATCCATCCATCTACTTATGGTCACTTATGTTGTTTCTAGGCTACTGTAAATAATGCTGCAATGAACATGGGGGTGCATATATCTTTGTGAATTAGTGTTACTGTGTTTTTAGAGTAAGTATCAGAAGTGAGATAACTGGATTATATGGAATTTCCAATCTCCATTTTTTGAGGCATTTCCATACTGCTTTCCATAAGGTTGCACCAGTTTATACTCCTGTCAACTATGTTTAAGAGTTTCTAACACTTGTAGTTTCCAGTATTTTGGATAATAGTCAAATGAACTACCTTTTAAAATATAAATATTACTCTCTTTTAGGATAAAAATTATCAAAGATATATTTCTAATAATCCGATGTATTCTTGTGTACAATATAATGGATTATATAAGTGGGAAAAATAAAATTGTATTTTTTGCCATATGCAAAAATACATTTCAAATAGATTAAAATCTGATGGTTACAAATATAAAATGTGCAGCAGACACCAGGGGAAAAAAGTTCCAAATCACTACTCATCAGTTTATTATAAATTAAAGCAAATGGAAAATGAGATACAATTTTATTTGAACCTTTTCTAGTGATTAGCATACTGGAAAAGTTGACCTGCCATGTAGGTTTGTGTTGCCTTCATGAGTGAGATAAAGTGCTATTCACTCTTTTCTACTTCAGGGTCATAGCAAATTGATGCAATTATGTGGGCATTGTGAAGAGACAAAAGTATTTGTCTAACTTATAAACAGGGTGTTTCTAAATAAAAATTTTTCTGAAGTAGCCAACTGTTCAAATATATAAATATTTAGATATTCCAACTGTTTTAAAATAATATCTGCTACCAAATTTCTATGATTGCTTTAAATTGTAAAGATTTTTGCTATTGCTGTGATTAAAATGACTAAAGCAATACATAGAATAAGAAAATAAGAATTAGATTCAAAATTAGATAATTTTTTTAATAGAGGAAGGAAACAGACAGAATGAACGCAAATAAGGAGGTGAGCAAGCAGGAAGAAGCATTTATTTACTTATTTATTTACTTAGCTGTTCATCAAGATTGCTCTCCAGATCCCAGGTCCTGAACACAGGTTCAAACCCCCAGGTCGGCAGACTATTCATGGACTGTGCCCCAACCAGAACTGCAGACTTAACCACCTAGTCATCAGGTCATGCCTCCAAACTAAATAATTTGAAGCTTTCTATCAGTTAAATGATTGTGTGTCAATAATTATTTTGTCATTTCATTTCACAAAATCGAAATAATCAAATGAGAGGTTATCCGAAGGGGTATGGGAAATTGAGTAAAAGGCCAATTATATGGAGAAGGATAGAACTGAACTGTGGTTGGTAAACAACGTACTACATATAGATAGATGTTGATTTATAATGATGCACATATTTAATTTAGATAATGTTAGATAATTTTTAAGTGAATAAAAGGTAGCAGTATCCCAATTAGCTGGCATCTTAAATATAAGTATCTTCTTATCCCTTAGTGATAAAATGACTTTTCAAGTTAATAATGTTTAAAGATAAATCATACTATCTTGAGAGGCTGAGATTTCAGTTATCAAGTATTGAAAGAGTGAAAGACCATATGTTAAAGACATAGAAGATTTAAACTTACATGGAAGTTTGTAATAATTAAAATTTCATTTCATTATATATATTTATTATAATTAATTGTAACATTATGTATATGTATCACATTTTTAAGTTGTGCATCAATGTAAATTAATATATGTATACATTTGTTAAGTTCATTATGAATAGTTTAGCATTTTAAATCAATTTTATAACTTAGATTTTACAATATTTACCTCACTTGCCATGAGATAAAAAGTTACATGTAAGACTGGCTGCTAAAAGCTTATTCTCATCCTCTTAAAGATCCATATAAAGGGAATTATTAAGAATTACCAGTTAATAATTCATTCTTAGTATATTCTTAAAGGAGGCTAAGAAATTCAATATGCTATCTCCAATATTGCATGGGTTGTGTGTTTGTGGTAAAAGGAGTGTTGCTAAAAGAATTATAGGTAAAAAGAAACTGATGGCATAAATGATTATTATACTTGATAGAGACTGTCAATTTTGATATTGCGATTATTGTGGAACATCTTCCTTCAAAATTTTTATACTTATCACAAGAAATTAGTAGCTCATGTCTAAAGTCATGATCCAAATATACATATTTTATTTTTTTTAACAAAATGGGAAAATGTCCTCGGCTTCTGTCAAATTTATTCACAGATGTGGAGGACAGTTCCAGGGTACCTCAGACTCACTTCACTGCAGCCCACCTCAAGCATGTGTTAGGAACTCTTTGCTTCTCAGAGCCCAGGAAGCACACTCAGCACATGCAACAACCGAGATCCACCACAAAACGCCTGTAAAAGGAGTTAATGCCCCAGAGTCTAGCTGTCACCCAGTAGGGGGCAAGAGCTGATAAATGAATCCACTAGATTCATGTGTTTTTGCTGGATGGTTATGAAAGGTATTCTGAAAATATATATATTTTTTAATACTGAACACATATTGAAGGGGAAAAAATTTGTCCTATATTATATATTGTCACTGATGCTTAGATTAATCTTTTGAGATCAACAACTAGTGGATGAAGAAACTGATAACATGACTGGCACCACTACTACTACTATTAGGGATGCTGATGCTCATAGTTAATACTGAAGAGTTAACCTATGTCAGCCATGTGTCAACATTGAAAAAACAACTCTACAATTGTATTGATAATTCTCAAAATAAAACTGAGAAGAAATAAAACATAATAATATTGCCTTTTTATCATTCAGGAAATGAAGTCGTAAAGGGAATAAACAACTTGCCCCAAAACATACAGTGTTTAGATGATCCAGGGTACAAAACTAATTATACTTAATTAGTACAAATTAATTACGTCCTAACAATATGCTAATAACACCCTATTTCAGTCATTATTTTAAAAATCATTTTATTAGCAATTCTGAATATAAGAAAGTAGGAAACCAATACCTATTGTTACTACTTTTCAGGAAAAAATGAAAATACTTTTTGATGAAACAGATTACTGTATGATGGCTGGATAGTTCTTGTTCTACTCTCCCTCCCCACCAGCAGATCCACATCATAACCCTTGAAATTTGTGAATTTATTAATATATTAAAAGAAAAGGGCATTTAGATGGCAAATAGAATTGAGATTGCTAATTTTATCATTTTTAAAACAGAGAAATTATCCTGGACTAGGTAAGTAGGTTCAAAATAATCACAAGTATCATTAGAAATGAGTGAGAGAGGCAAGAGAGTGGGAATCAGAGCCATGGTTGCATCAGAAAGATTTGACCTGATACTGCTATCTTTGATGATGGGAGGCAGGAGTCCAGGACTGACATGGGCCTCTAGAAAATGGAAAAAGCAAAGAAAGAGACCTCCCAAATCATCATGAGATTATCTGCTGAAAATTGTTTACAGCATCCAAACTCAAGAACTATATATAATAAATGTGTTTTCTTAAACTACTAAATCTTCAGTAATTATTACAGAAGCAACAGGAAATCAATGCACTTAGCTTTTGGGAAGTGTAGCAATCAAGTCATTTGTTTTATATTTTTCATTTATCCCTTCCTCCTTTCTCTCCTTCCCTCCCTACTTTTATAGTGAAGTGGAAGATTGGCCTTGTTCTATTTATGAAAATAGAAATTTTATCCAACTATGCAAAACACACACACACACAGAACTCACAGGTTAAAAAAGGATTTTGTTTTTGACACTAGCATATTTCTTTTGAAGATAAAGGTTAGCCTGATTAATAAATATACAGCTGACATAAAACTAAAATTAGTTATTTCTCAAATAGTATTAGACTGTCTAAATTGAACACCAAGATATTCTTTTTCCAATGTGATTATAACATCAATTATTTATCTCAATCTCTTTCTTGAAATTGACATATCCTAAAGATTGCAATTTACATATCCACATGTAGACAGGTTATTAAAAGATTTCTTTATCATTTAGTTGAGACAGTCAGATACATAGTATTGAAGTGTGCTTATTCATAGAAGCTCTCCTTGATATAGAAAGTCTTATTCAGGATCTAAATGTGTTATATATACATACATATTTGACGCAAATAAAATAAAGTAGAAATGAGACTGAACTGTTTATGGAGACACTGATCTTGTTCCTGACTTGCGATTAATACCTGTGTATATTTGTGCAAACCACTTAACCTGAGATGTAGTTTACAAAATAAAGATAATAACAACACTCCTAAGTACTAAAGAGGAAATTAATTAATTCAAATGATTGTATTTTGTCAACAGCAAAGTTAGGTAAATATTAAAATTGAGTTTTTATGATTTTTGTCCCAAATTTTAATATGTAATATGCATCTACATTTTTTGTTTTATGTTTCCTTCTTGTGATCTCACATCATATTTCACTTACATAGCTCTGAAAGAACTACTAACTTGCTGAGTACTGGACTGATATTCAGTATTATATAAAATGTTTAACATTGCATGTAGGTATTGCATGTAGATTTGTTAGAAAATTAAATTCAAAAGGTCTTTACAGTAAGTATCACAAGAGTGGCATTTAATTAATATATAATACTAAAGTAATGATTGTTATGTAATGGTTATATTAATTTCTTACATTTATTGACCAGTTACTATGCGTAAGACATCATGCTTTATATAGATCACATTAATTCAATGAAAATCAGCTGAGTTATTACTTATTTTCTCATACTATATAGATGAGGAACTGATGACTTTGTACCTACTAGCTAAATTACCTACAATTAGTTTTCTGGAAAGCTGTAATGTCAGGCTGCAAGGCTCTTAATCACAATACCTTGAATCCCTCCAGTTATTTCTATTCAGTCTATTCCTCTCTGAATCTTACTCTTTCGCTTTTTTCATCTTATTCAAAAAGCTGTTTCCTCAAAACAGCTACACTATCATGAAACTCAGTGAGTGGGCCAAAGTTAAACATTTTTCTTACTGTTTTCCAGTATAAGGGTAACTCATTACTAGCCATTATTAAATTAAGGAAATAACATGCAATAATGAAAGTGTACTGAAATATTATTTATCTTTTGGTATAGAATTCATTTTATATGTTTATACACTGTCCCTTAGTTATCTATTATGTTAAAATAATTTTGGCTAATGATATTTTTGTTATTTAAATACTACCACTTTTCTTCAAGATTTTTAGAAGACACAACCATTATAATTTTATATTAAGTGCTTTCTTTGATGAACTTTTATTTGATTCTTGAGAATATAAGTGATTATAGACTTCTTGAATTGTGTAGAATAATCATGATTTATGAAAGTTTTCAATATGCCTATCTATTGAGAAAACACATTTGATCTATGCAATGCTAAAATTATTTACATTAAAAATATATATACAAACATTCATCTTGAAAAAGCCTGGTCAGAAGCTAAGCTAAGGTTCTGAGAATTTGTTTAGTTTTCAAAATATTTGTTAGAGAAATACCTCTTTGCATCATTGCACTATTTTATTTTCAGTACAGTAAATATTTTTAAATCAACAATTTAAAAATTATTTATCAAAAGATTATTGAATTATTGCTAGTCGTCATGGGCCATGAAAGTTGCTTATTTAGTTAGTTAGTTAGTTACTTAAAGGACAGATGAAGACAGAAATCAAGGTAAATAGGCAGGTGGGCAGGAAGAGAGAGGCGAGAGAAGCATTTTATTTATTAATTGATTTTTAAAATTTTATTTGTAAACCTTGTTTGTTCCTCCCTGGCCCTGGGACTCAAACTTGGGTCCTCAGGACTGTGTTCTGTCAAAGGAGGCAAACCTAATTACTATTCCATCAGAGTATATCATGTTATTTAAGAAGTTACTGAATTAATCAATCTGAAGTTACTGATGATTTTTTCCATATTTCCTTGAATGTAGGAAGTATGTATATTTTGATGCTTTATATTAGTTTTGTTCTTTTTTTCCTGCTCAGAATTCTAGTCTTTTATCATTTTCTTTATTTTTATATTGTAACTTTATAAATATATTTCTTGACTTTCATGATTTTTCCCCTTATTTCTATCTTTATAGCAATCACAGATTTTGTGTCCGTAGTGATAGAATTCTTGAATTTTTTGAGGTAATAGTGGCTTACAACATGTTATAAATTTCTGCTGTAAAGCAGTGTATTTCAATTTGTACTTACTAATGCTTGCTACAGAAAGTCAAGTTTCCATCCACTACCATAAATTCATGAACTTGACCTTCTGTTACCCCCTCAACAATTACCCCCTTACTCTTCTGGTAATCATCATTCTGCTACCAGGATCAAAGGGTTTGTATATAAGTAAGCTCACCAGCATTTCAAGCTTTTCCTTTACTATGGAATTAATCTCCTTTATTCCATTTATTGCCTCCCCCTGTCTCTCCCTGAAACCTCTGATTTACTTATATTTTTATGTGGTCACAATTATTTAAATCTTTTACTATATTTTCCCCCCTTGTACTTAGAAGCTGAGTCCACAAAGAGAACTTCAAGGCTGGTGTTGAATAGCTCATTGTATGTAGTTTCATCTGTGTGTTTTTGTTTGCAGGTCTTATGTTTCAATATTCCATTTTGAATTATTTTTTGATGTATGCTGTAGTGAAGTCATCAAGCTGTATTTTTTACATGTAGTTGTCCTGTTTTCTCAGCACCATTTTTAGAAAAGTTTCCTCCCTTCATTGCACGCTCTTAGCTCCTTTAGAGAAAAGTGGTTTTATATATATATATATATATATATATATATATATATATATATATATATACATACATATATATGTGTGTGTGTGTGTGTGTGTGTATATTATGTGTGTGTGTGTGTGTATATATATTTATGGGCTCTAAACTCTGTTCCATTGACTGGTATGTCTATATTTATTCCACACCATATACTGTTATAGTTTTGTAGTGGAGTTTGAAGTCAGAGAGCATAATGCCTGCAATTTTGTCTTCTTTTTCTCAAAATTTCTTTGGCTATTCAAGGTTTTTTGCAGTCTTACACCAAAATTGGGATTTTTTTTTTCTATTTCCGTGAAGAATGCTGTTGGGAATTCGATAGGGATTATATATTGAGCCAGTACACTGCTTTAGGTAAAATGGCCATTTGAACTATGTTAATTCTTCCAATCCATGGCTATTTCCTACGTCTTCTTCAATTTCTTTCAGCAATATCTTATACTTTTCAATGTGCAGGTGTTTTACTTCCTTCATTAAATTTATTGCTAGACATTTTATTTTTGATGTGAGTACGAGTGATAGTGTTTCTTAATTTTTCTTTCTGATAGTTTGTTGTTTGCATGTAGAAACACAACTGATTTTGTAGCCTTCAACCATACTGCATCTATTATTATATATACTGGTTTGCATGTATAGAGTCCTTTCAGATCAGTCACAAGTAGTGACAGGTTTTCTTTTTCCTTTCCTATTTAGATATTTTTTTTCTTGAATTGCTCTGGAGAATCATTGACATTTTGAATCATCTTACAGTTTTCTTTCTTCAGTGCAAGAATAGTTAGATACCCCTGCTACTGTCATACTATGGAATATGACTCAGTAACACAAATTAAAAAATTATTGACATATACCAGTTGAATAAATTATACTTAGTGAAAAATATTCTAAATGGTCACTGTGAATGATTCTATGTATAACATTCTGAAGATGAGAAAATTACAGGATTACAGAACAGATAAATGATTGTCAGGGGTAAAGGTGAGAGTGGGTGTTGATTCAAAAGGGCAGCAAAGCTTCCTTGTGGTGATGGACTCTTCTGTATCTCATCTGCATCGATGCCAAAATACTGTTGCAATATTAAACTATAGTTAGGCAAAATGCTACCATTGTGGGAAACTTAGTTAATGATATAGGGAATCTACATAATTTCTTACAAGATCATGTGAATTTATAATTATTTCAAAATAAATGTTTACCATTGAGGCTCAATTCTAATTTTTCTCAAGTTCAGCATTTGGGGGCTTCAACCTAAGCACTTACCTTGTTGTTTATGCACATCCAAAATTTCTTCCTGATGAAAGTTTTGACATGTCAAAAAGTTATCATTAGTCTACTTCTGAAGCATGAGCAAGAAGGATAAAGAAATTGTAATTATCTAACATGGCCAGAGACATCATAGTTGAGACTATTTCATCAGCGAAGTAATATATCTCATAGAGTAAGGTAACCAGAAGTTTGACATTACTCCTGAGAAAAGAATTGTAGGATAAATGAAATGGATTGAAATGTAGGGTTCTTTTACTGTAAAAAACCAGAAAGTCTGTATTTCATTCAGCAAGTACTTCGATTTTGTATGGTTTTTCAGTTTAGCTACTACAATACCCTACTGAAGCAACTGATATTAAAGAATAGGTTTAGAATAGGCCATATATCATTGATGAGTCTAGATTCTCTAAGGTATATAATTTTATCTAAACTATATAAACAGAAAGCTATAAACCCACTATTACAACTATCCTCCACTTTATCAAGATCTCTTTTTCTTCCTTTCTCTATTCGGAAGTCAGGTATACAAAGGAAAAGATAGACCGGGGGAGCAGGAGGGAAAATGGGGATGAAAAGGCAAGCCAGTGGCCCTTGGACTAATGCAAGGATGTGCCAGTACAATTTGAGGAGGGACATAGAAGAGGCAAAAGCCTAAGTGAGGAGGGTGTTAGAGAGGGGTAGAAGTCCTTTAGATTTATAAATACGGTTATATCTATAAATAAATATATTGACGAGAAGGTAGGATATCATCCATGGTGGACAGCGCAGCTATGGAAAGGAGTAAACCTACAATTAACTCTGTTGTTGGATTAGAAATACTGATGAAAATTCATGGCTTCTTTTATAGTAGATGATTGGAGGCCAGTGACTATTGATACTAAAGGTGGAGCAGGAAAAAATAAAATGAAATAGACTTTTCCTGTAATGGAAAGTAAGGAAAAGTTCAACTAATGCTGGGAACACGTCAGAAAGACTGGAGCTAGTTTGAAGTGGCTCCCAAAGGCACTTTGAGCATCAACATGTATATAATGAAAACTAAAAGTGACTTTTGGAAGAAAATAAGATTCTATGATTTTATATTGATAGAAATATCATATTTTGCCATGTGCAATATCCACTTCTTTACCCAAATTTGTGAGGGAAATATAAGGATGCACATTATACATGGGTAGTACTAATTCTGTATCTATATAAATGGTTTTAATTCTTTTATTTCTTGTACCTTGTATCTGTTCTTGTATTTTGAAACTTACATAAAATTTACTTTACCATATTATGCTAAAAACAAATGCCAAAATTTCTTTATAATACAAAAAACAAGTTCCTAAATATAAACAATATAAAAATTTGAATTAAAAAATTAAAATGAAAGGTTTTATTTCCTGAAAGTTTGGGCCTAAAACGTGGGTGTAAATTATACACGTCAAAATATGATAAATAAGAAGAAAGGAAGAATATTAGTATACACCCCTTCACCATCAGCCTTTTGGGTCATCCTTCTATATCTATAACTATAGACTTTACAGCCATAAATGGGGATGCAAATACTCAGGACAGGTTTCTACCCTTAATGCAGGGCAACCACAGTTGTTTGTTTCTAACTTAGTTTCACACAGATTCTGCCTTCATTCATCTCTGAAATATTTTCTCAATCTCCAAATTCACCTCAGTCATTAATCTTCTGGACTTGATGTTTGCATGTGGTTTCTCTGATATTTCAATGTCAGAATTCCCCTATTGATTTTGTCTTGACTCCTTTCATTCAGCTCTGGATATTAGGAGTTGCCTAAAAGTACAATTTTCTATTTTAACTCCCTGGAATTCAATCCTTGACTGCAAGAATTAGGAGTTAAAAAGGGATGCAAATTTGAGTGAGTGAACTGATCTAATGAAAGTGTGCATGCTGGAAAAAAGTAAGAAATAAAAGTCACATTAAGGTTTTTTTTAAAAACCTTCACACTAAAAGTGAATTTTCAGTTTGATAAAGATAACAAAAGAGTGGAGATACTGTCTTTATTTCCTGAATGACAATATATTAATGATTTTTAGAATATAGTCATGCAGAATTAAGTCTTTTGCAATAGCTATAATGGGATAAGAGAGATTGCTATGGATTGAAGCAAAGTACAAATTTAAGGATCATTCTGAAAGCTGATATTGTCTAATAATAACTATGTATTTCTAAACTTATTTACTTTAGGAATTAGGTTTCCTTATGGCTAAATCACTTCCTAGAGTAAAAATGGTTCATTTTATAACTTAATTTAGTCTTCTTTTATTATTAGCAGTACCCACCACAAGTTTTAACAAAGAATATAGCCACCAGTTAGAACTGGTATTTCTTTGTGACCCTTTCAGTTAGTCATAAGTTTATGGCTACATTTTGCCTAACAGTATATATGTGATAAATGCTTATATTTTACTATGAAGTTTGTGATATTCTGAAACAATCCCTTTCTTTCTGCTTCCTTTTTCTCACTTCTAGGCTGTCATCAGAAATGATGGATTTTTGACAGTTATGTTCTTGGCATTCGGTCAGCTCAAGGAACAATGATCCTTCCTAATAGAAAGGTTGATTCCAAAGCTGCACACATCACAGTGTGCCAATTTAACAGACAAGAGCAAGTATGTATAAGACTAACTAATAAAAACAAACCAGAAAATATTGATTTCATCCCTGAAGCATGGTGTTTAATATAAAAGACATCTCTTCAGAAAATCCTTTCTTCTCTTGTCAAACAAGCACTCTAACTTGTCTGTCTTTGCAATCATTCAATTAGAACAGAGACAAAGAAGTTATATCATTGAATTTCAAACAAGTACTAGGGCACAGGGTAGATGTAGGGTGAAGATTCACTGTTCTTCCAGATTGCCAGGTTTAATTACTACTGCCTGAAAAAAAAAAAGAGATAGCCTTTCTCCTCAGACATTTAACTATTTTCTGCTTTTCTCTTGTAGGCAGAAAGGAGAGGTGTTAAGTCCAACTAATAGCTTTTAATTGAACATGAAGGTATTCTATAGGACTAAAGTCTTTCATTATACAGAGTTGAATGATTATACTTGTACTTTGTTTTCTAAGTTAATATACCACTTGGAATACAAATGAAAGCGCAAATTACAGTTGATTGATTCTACCTGAAAGTATAAATTTAAGAGTCTTCAGAGTGTAAAGGTTTATGTCTTCTATTTGTTTACTTGGTCTCAAAAGATAATTGCATTAGATAATATCTTTGATTACTATTCATTAGAGAATACAAAATGAAAATAAAGTTTCCGAGTATGCATATGTAAGCTAAAGTATAAAACTCCTACGTATTTAGTGCTAGAATAAGGACATGTTAAGGTCAAATAAGTAAATCAAAATTAAGTTCTAAGCAAATTCATACTAAGTAAGTCATGCGATATCAAAAGTAAAACTGCAATTTTAATCTGATTGTTCATCATGGCAATACGGTTATGAGGGGTGATGTGTTCAGGTAACCATTTGCTGGTTTAATACTATCCTCTGGTACCTTAGGAATATTGATTGTATGAGGTAAAATCCTGCTATTTTCTAGGCAGGGTAAACAGAGCTACACTAGATCTACAAAGGATTTTAGTCATCAGTTCTTTTGCCTTATATGCCTTATAGACACCTCATCAAAAAATATATTTATCCACTTCTGTCGTCCTCAAAGAGACCTCCATATACAAAATGCCATAGTTTACAAAATAAACTACAGCCAAAAAGCCAAACAACAAAGCCAAAAAGGATTCATATTAATGCCTATGGAGTTTGCTTAAATAGAAAAACTTTGTGCCACAGATTTAAAATTCTAGAATAAACCTCAGGCAGGTCTCTTGTCACATGTAACTTTGAAGTCTTGTCAGCACAGCTACCTCACTTATAGGAAAAACCCTGGAGTCAGTGTCTTTCTGTAGTTTAATTTGTCAAACAATTCAAGCACCACTTTAAAGTACATGTGAGATTATTAATCAATCTCTGTACCCTTAAATGGCATGTGACACAATGCACCATTTTCTCCTCCTAGCACATGAATTTCTAAATTATGCTTGTCCTTGGTATCTTTTTTTTAGCAGCATCATAGTAATGGATAAAGTTTTACTGTTTACTATGTCTGTTTATTTAAATATTTACTATAAAGTAAGTATGTGATATTCTAGGATATTCTGTTAGGACCAAGTAGAATATTGAGTCTCAGTCTCTCTCTCTCTCTCTCTCTCTCTCTCTCTCTCTCTCTCTCTCTCTCTCTCTCTCTCTCTCTTTCTCTTTCTCTCTCGTTATGTGTGTATGTGTGTGTGTATGTACTCCTCTGTGAGAAATTGAGGGAATTTCTGATGAAATTCTAAAGCAAAGATACTTTTTTAAACTTAATATTTATTTTTGTAACAATATGGAACCCCTTATATACCCACATCAGGTTAAAAGTCAGGGTTATTTGTTACACGCATTCTTATTTTTGTTGGTTGTCTTTTGTCCCATGTACTATATTTCAACCCCTTATAAAAGCCTGCCTAAATTCTGTAATTAAGACCTCAGTATTATATTATTTTATTACTTAGGATATTTATTCTGGAAGCATTTAGGAGAGACCTTTATTGTAAAACTATCTGAAATAATTAAAAATACAGATTAAGAGAATTATGAAAATATAGTCAATGAAATTCTATGCAACTGAAAAACAAAGATGAAATCATGCCCTCTACAACCACCTGGATGGACTAGAGGGAATTCATGTTAAGCCAAATAAGCCAGAAAGAAAAAGAGAAGTGAAGGATGGTTTCACTCATGTGTGGAATATAATGAAATGAAACATGAACAGAACGATACTCCTCAAATTCACAGGACCAAAGACAGTGGCTCTCAGTGGGGCTGGAGAGGAGGAGGGAAACAAAGTAGGAAGAGGGTAATGGTAAAGAGGACTAGAATGCTGGTGGTGGGTGAGGTGTGAAATACTCACAGACTAAGGTACAATTTCAATATCCTAAAATGCATATAGCAATGCTAACAAAAATAATACAATTAAATAAACTATAAATGGAAGACACAAGGTAATTCTAATCAAACTAAAATACTTGTGAATAAATGTAAGGTTATGTGTGTATGTTTGAAACAGAGAAGGAAATGGAAAAAGAACAAGACTGAGATAAATCTATTTATCCATCTCTATGCATGCATGCATTTGTACATACACGTATATTATCCATATATCACAAACACAGTTAAGATACAAAGAAAAAGAGGGAGAGAAAAAAGCGGGGAGGCAGGAGGGAGAGAGAATTAGAAAAAGATGCCTAGGGAGCAACAGAGAGAAAGTTAACATAGATGACTTCATAGAGGTGGTTAATTAAAGGGCCAAATATTTTAGATTTTTTAAGAAAGTACTTTTTACCCTGACTTAATAGTCCAAGAAACAGTCCAAGGATGATGGTTAGGTTACCAGGGGGAAAAAAAGAGGAAAATAATTATTCAATAACTATTCATCTACTCAAAGAAAAAAAAAAACTGTCACTGGGTCTAATTTTGTGAAGACAGCATTTCACTGCAACCATTATGATATGAGACAAGTCAGGATCATAATTCAGAGAGAGTCAAAAATTCCATGACATCATAAGACAGTCAGGAGCTCTAGAATTTCTCCTAGGAATTCAAAGTACCCAGTGGGAATACCTGATTGTAGATAAAATAATTTTTGGATGTGTACAATATCTGAAAAACTCTTATCAGGGTTATGCTGACACCAACAGGTACTACCAAAAATCAAACATTCTTAAATACTCGAAAATATATTTTTATCATTTATATCTATATATTTATACTGTCATGAAAATAAATTCTTCAGTAAATATGTATCTACCACAAAGCATAAATAAAAAAAAATCTATCGGTTTAATCTAAATAAATAAATAATAAAATAAATAAAATTGAAAAAACAAACAATGGGTTTAATTTTGTCAAGAGAGCATTTCATGCAACCATTATGAGACAAGATAATGAAAAGCTCAGAGAAAGTTAAAACTCCACACCATCACAAAGGCTGTCAGGAACTCTGAAACTTTTCCCACGACTGGAATATAAACTTCATCTACTCAACTGAATGCATTTCCTGCAAGCATTTCCACCAAGCTTCCCCAGTTGAACTCCAATCAGCAACTCAAATGTTAGTGCCAAGGACTCTATAGTCAATTTGCTTTTCGATTTGTCTTTGCTCCAAGCCAATTAAACCCCTCATGGTTTTTTTGTTTGTTTAATTGGTGTGTGTGTGTGTGTGTGTGTGTGTGTGTGTGTGTGTGTGTGTGTCTGGAATCCCCTCAGGACTCAGAAAGGCCAATGTTTGTTCCAAGTTAATGCATCCTTTTCTGATCTTTCCCAGGAGTATTAACAAAGAAAAGTCGGTGACAAAGATGGAAAATTAAGGGGATCTCAAGCACCTATTCAACAGGACAGTATTACCAGAGAAAAGAGTCCACAGGGGCCTGCAGGGATGGTGCCAATGGGTTGTGATCCAGATATATGCAGTGAAGATTCGCATTTAAGAACCATGGTGGAATTTCATGACTATTTAATAATACACTTTTCTTGAAATCACATAGACGCTCCTCTGAGACATTTTATTATTAGTAAAGGTAACATTAACGTTGCTAAAGAGTTAACCTCCTTTAAAATGCCTTCATTTGGAGCTGAGAACATTGCAGGTATACATATGAAAACACTGGCATGTGCACATGTACACACACAATATTTTAAAATGAACATAAAATATTATTTCAATCCTTCAAATGAGGGAAAAAAACATCAACATAGAGAGCTTATTGAAAATATTCAGGGACAGAGGTAGGTTTCAACCCACATAGACTGAGAGCAGAGTCTATGTTCTTCAATGACCATGCTAACTGTTCTCACATGATCTACATGCCACTTATTCACATCTCACTAAAGTTTAAATTGACCTAAATAATTATAATAGATGTCCCAGCAACTGTTTCTAAACTCACATTTGGGAAACACTAAAAAGATATTTTACTCTCTTTCCCCTTCTTAAAAATTGTTGGCTTCTTAGGTTTTCTTTTACTGTTTAAAAACATTTTGTCAAAATAATTTGTATAATGTTTTGAATCAAGTAATTCAAAAGGTATTGTTCTAAAGGAGTCTTTATTCAATTCTGCATCCCGGTCCTGATTTATGTTTTCAATTATTTTTATGTTTACTTTTTAATTTCATCTGGCGATACATTAATAGCACTAAGATTAGAATAATGATTTTAATAACTTCTAAATATATGTTGTTATCTCTTTATATATTAAAATTTTATTGAAGAAAATTACATCATAACATGAAAGCTTAAGGTTTGCATCATTGTGAATGTGTGTATGTAATAATTAAACTTACCACCAAGAGTCCAATTATCTTTTACACTATTTCTTGAGTTAAATATTTGATGAAAATTATGAGCCCTGAAGAATAAGAATTTACTTATATTTTAACCTGTCCCCTTACTTCATTCTAAAGTTGATATTTACATTTTAGTCCATCTTTTGATTGTCATTTACTTTTAAATAATACCCTTAAATTTTGGCCTATCACCTGTAGTTAGCCTTACTAAGTGTCTGTACTCCATCTTTTCTTCCTTGTCCATGCCTACGTTACTCTACTTACTGCCACCTGAGCTGCACAGTTTTACTTTCCTATCACTGAAGCCAGGATTCCAATCTCTTCTGCAATCATTATCAGCACCTTGTATTTGAAGACTACTGGAAAGTCAAATGGTAGAATATAATATGTGTGAATTCAATTATAAGTATGGGAATCAGACATCTAAGTAAGGTAGTTTCTATTCAGGTATGTATTCTTTCAAGAAGTAAACAATGTTCCAAGACCTCAGTCTACAGTACCTGTAACTTTCAGCTTTTCAGCCCCAATGGTTATCTCGTCTTCATCAGCGGAGAACAGCACCCTGCCGTCTTCACTTGCTCGCACTTCAAATCTTTTGCACTGAGCTTCCACAGCATCAGCTCCTAGTGGCAGATGAAAGGTTTAAAAATGAAACTACTATGCAGAAAACCATAAACATGCATATTTTTTCTAGAAAAAGAAGATAAATACGTTAGTTTATTTATGCAGTATGTTTTACATCTGAAATAATATTTTTGTCATTTTTTTCAAGAGATTGTCTAATTTGATAAAATATTGCTGTGCTGAGAAGTGTGATCCAACATCTTGAAATACATGATAAAGTCCTATGATTTGTGGGTTTATTCAATTAAAAATTCTCTGCATCTACAGGAAGAGATGTTAACTTTTTCTTACTTCTTGGAAGACTTTTCACTAGAGCTGGCACATGCTAGATGCTCAAAAAATACTTCTGGGTGAAATAATTTTCTTGTTTTCTCTCTGTAAGCAGACAATAGTGCCCATACTTGCTACAGCATAGCCTATTTATTAAGTATTATTCATCTGTGAACCTTCAATTACTCTACATTTCATCATCCAATTACTGTTGTTTTTATACCTGTTAGCATAAATGAATGTAAAGTCCTTTTACAATCTTGCAAATACACACATATATACTTAAACATATATATTTTCCTGAGTGTTACTAATGTGTATTTTAATCAATAATTTTCTTGATTTATGAAATAAAGTATTAAATAAATGTAACTGTAACATGTAGTTGGAAATTCATTTTTAATATATTGGTCTATTTTATATATTGATCCATTCACAAATCATGAAAAGAGCTCTCATAATTGGTAAACAATAAATATGAGAATTAGAAGTTCTTCAGCAAGATGATCAAACTGGTCAGGGGATAAAAAATTGCTACTTAAAACTGATTTATTTCTTTTGTGGGAGCATATTTAGCATATGAACCTGTATTTTCTTCTTCTTCTCCAAGAAGTAAGAAAAAGTTAACATCTCTTCCTGTAGATGCAGAGAATTTTTAATTGAATAAACCCACAAATCATAGGACTTTATCATGTATTCAAGATGTTGGATCACACTTCTCAGCACAGATTTGAACCAGGCCTCCTTTGTTATCTATATCAGAAGATCCTGTCAGATATAATCCATTACAGTCAGGGTAATAAGCATACCACGCTTTGTTCCTACACCATTTCATTTACTTTTATATATGCAATGAACTGAATGTTAGGGTATGCCTAATCGGATCTGCTGAAATCCTAAACCATAATGTGAGGGTGTGTGGTGGGGCCTTTAGGAGATAATTAGGTTGTGAGTGTGGAACTCTCACAAATGGGATTTGTGCCCTTATAAAAAGACGAGTCCTTTTTTTCCCTTCTCCTTTTCTACAAGTGAGGACACAGAGAGAAGCTGGCTTTCTTACTAGGAAGTGAGTATCTCATGAGACACCAAAACTAATGACACTTTTATGTTGAATTCTCCAGCCTTCAGAACCAAGAGAAATAAACTTTTGCTGTTTAGCCCTATCCAATCTACAATATTTTGTTACAGAAACCTGAATAGACTCAATGTTCTACCATTATCTGTTAGACATATGACCCCCAGTAATTTAAAAGGCAAGATATCTTTGTATTCTAAATTATCCTTTGGATGAAGAGTTCTCTCTGGTGACCAGTTGCATTTAGTAGAAGAATGTGAATGGATACTAGACTTGAGATTGTTTTCCTGTTCCCTGCCTTCAACCTCAACTCAGTTCTCCTCCTAATCCTACCCCTATGGAATTTGGCAGCTTTTACTCCCTCCATAATCACAGATTTTGAGAAATATTTAATAAGAGAAAAAATTAATCCCATGTCCGATAAAAGGGACGATTTCTCTGAAAAGAAGACATATGCTTTGGTTTTTGAAATATTCTAAAACTACATATGTGTTTTCAGTTCCATACAGAAAATTTGAAAAGCTTCAACTAGGGCGATGCTAAGTAAATCTGGAATTAACCTTAATGGGTTCAAAACAGCATAAATTGTATTTTTAAAATAATGTTTTCCTTTTGTTAATTAAAAAAAAGCTTTTCTTATGGAGTTTAAAAACAATTTTTGAGAACCCATGAAAGACTTACTGTCCTTGGTCACAGTAGTTGCATTTCATCTTGCAAACTATTTCAACAGACTATATTCTGCTGAACATACTTTTTTTAAATCATGGTCTAATCTTCCTACATTACACTTATAATCTTTGAGACATAGTAACCCAACTGTGTTTCAAAAAATCAATGCTTGAGGTCAATTTGTTGATAAATACAGCTTCTGAGTTTTCAGAGCTTCTGTGTTTCAATCTATCGTTAAGGCACTCAGGCACTGACTTGCCTGAAAGATAATATGGATATTATACATACAAAACCTCAATACATACACTAATTGCTTCTTTATTTTTTGTAGTAATATTTATTATTTCTTTAGTTCACAATATAAATTTAATTTAGGATATTGAAATTGCATCTTATTCTATATTTCACACCACACCCACCGCAAGAGTTCCATGTACCTTATCACCACTTACCACCACCTCTCTTCCCCATTCCACCATAACTAGTCCTACTACTTTCAAACAAACATAACTATTGGGTGAATTGTTTCAAAAAATAATTCATTAACTTAATGACATTAATGATAATCATATCACTCTCTATATTATATTCACAC
This sequence comes from Solenodon paradoxus, assembly GCA_004363575.1. Lineage (NCBI taxonomy): Eukaryota > Metazoa > Chordata > Mammalia > Eulipotyphla > Solenodontidae > Solenodon > Solenodon paradoxus. The sequence goes on from RJWH01000087.1 coordinate 117,574, forward strand.
ACATGCATACACTGCATATACACACTAGCAAGACTTTTCTTAGCATAATTATTATTATATAGGTGTGTGTATATATATAAATTTAAAGAAAATATATAGGCAGGAATGAAGATGAAGGCAAGTAGGCAGAAGAGAAAGGAGGAAGAAGCACTTTTTAATTTTATTTCCATTTAGTTGTCTACACTGGTTCTTTTCTCTGGGCCCCAGGAGTCACACCTAGGACTATGTGGCCTGTGTTCCTTCAGAGGTGACTGACTTTACCACTGCTCCACAAGGGCATACGTCTTATTATACTTTTATAGGAGATACTTCATTAACAGAAATGAGATATTATTGTTTCTCAAACTGCACAAATATATAAATATAGGTAGACTGTGTGAATATGGCAAAGTGAGTTGAAATATTAATACATTAAGTGTAAATAAGCAACAGAAAATAAGGAAACAAGAAAGTATGCACTGAAATAGGAGAAATAAATTTGGACCATAAATAAATTCATGCAGAATCATCCAACTGAAAAATAGATATATAAATTAATACTGCAGACTATACTTTATTCAACATATTAGTATAATTGCACAGGGAAAAATTGTAAGCAATGAATAATGCATTGATAAAATAAATATTTTAAATCAGAAAATAATATAAAATAATTGTGCTTCTGCATATTCCTTTTCTTTCCTACAGATGGAAAACAGTAGCTGTATGTAATCAGACATATATTGTGTAACTGTGAATATTTATGTTTAAGGTTACTATATTAGACTACATAAAACTGACTTCATTACCTGAACATGCTTTGGATTGTCTTATTCTATTTTTCATGCTCTTAGCATCACTTATTCTTTAAGCTACGTCAATTCAGGATTCATTTGATCAGAGGGAAAGTAATGTCCAGTTCAATTTTATCTCAAACAGTGATGCTTCCAGGATTGCAGAAAAGCAATATGCCTGGATGATTCTGATTAAGGAACTCTGATTCTTTATCAAATAGATCATGTGAGTAGGGGTTATCTAGGCAGTTCTATATTTTATCAGTCATCCCATTAACAGCAAATCACTTACTAAAATATCAAGACTAAATGCTTTCTTACAAATATCTTTGAGTAAGTTTATGTCAAAAAATTCAAAGTAAATGAATAGTTAGGGATAGAACAAGTAAAGAGAATTTGCAGGAAAAAGTATGCAAATAAAATAATATGCTTACAAATAGATTGAAGTGTTCCATACATATCTAAATCATTTCTCTAGTTCTTTTAATATTCTGTATGTTTTTTTTAAAAGCATATAAACTAAACAGTCACTAAACTAATTTCTCATTCCCTTAGAGAGAGATGCCTTTTGGAACATTCATATTTCTTATAGTAACAGTCAATAGTCAAAGGCACATTTTGCTAGTAGAGAGGCTTCAATAATTTGACTTCTATACTTGTATTTTCTACATTAAATCAGTCTAACACATGAATTGGAAAATTTTCTTCAATAAAAATCTCTCTAGGGGTTCAAACAATATATTTTCATGGGACATCTTTGAGCTATTTAGTAGTGATTTAAAGAAAATAAGGCAAAGATCAAAATGGCTATTTCTGATGATCTCCCGTGTGTTATCCTCAAGCAAATCATGATAGATCCCTTCTTCCTATATAGCTCTCTAATTTTATATGTCTGTTCAATATTTTCAAGGTCTTGAAGAAGAATATTATTAAAAGAAATTCCCAAGAGGAACAAAAATAAGATTTGATAGAGTAAACTAAATTCTGTTCTGAAATTCCTGATTTAAGATTATCATGGGCCTCAAAAATCAAAACAGTTTGAAACAAAACAAAATAAACTGCCTGCATGAAATGTAAATATAAGTAAGCCGTCTACTATACTTTATTTTACACTACGTGTGTCATTAAAACCCAGCAGTGGAAAGTGTACTCTGATGGTATATAGGGAAGCAGAATGAGGGAAGCCTGTTCTAACACAAGAGCTGCTGAGTCTTTGGAATTTGCAGTCCTTAGAAGGTCCTGTCTCTCTCTCTCTCACCCTCCCTGTTTCCAGAGGTAACGTCTTCTCCTTAGAAATTCGAAGGGTATTCATTCTTCTGCAACCAAACAAAGCAGCTATATAAACTCCGAAGTTACATTCACCCTTGTATTCCTACCTGGGAGCCATTCTCTGTGGATACCACTGCCTGATACACAGGAATTCCTAAATAAAAGTTTGAAAACTGAGGTAGATTTTGTTACTCTTGTTTTTTCAACTTTTATACCTTTATCACTTTTTCTCCCATCTATTCTCTCCCTACTATCACATAACACAGCTCATCATTCTTTTATTTTTAACATTATGAAAAATGTCTATCAATAATATAACCCACCACTCAGCTGAAGAAGTAACTATTATTTGCCAGCACAAGTGACTCATCAGTGTAACCTTTTCTTAATCATATGTCCGTTCACCTTGAGGGTTGGGGGAGCAGAGCTACAGATGTCAACATTATTTTGAAGTGAGTTTTTATCTCTCTCATTGTCTAACTTTACTACTTATGCCTGTTTCCTTAAACCATTTTTCTTGGTTTTTGTGAGTTTCGCTACTAAGATTTCAATTTACAAATTTCTGGTTACTGTTGGGGTAGATATCTGTCTTCTTTGTGCCACTGTCCCTCAGACTCCTTAACTGACAACATACTCCCCTTAATCTCCCACAAAGACATGGAAGACAGACTCTCTAGAAACAGTCCAGGTCTTATAGGGATATTTTTCTCTCTGACTAAAAGAGTGAATACATTCACAAGCATGTGACTCAACGCTATCCTGATTGTTTATTTACATTTTGAAAAAAAGGAAGATTCTTTTTTCCATATCATAGACACTGTGCGTGATATGAATTTGAAATGTTTAAGGTTAATTATATCCCTACATGGAAAAAGTCAGCCTGAGAAGTAAACCAATCATTGAAAAGGAGAGAAAAAGAAACCAGGCACTCTTGAAATAACTGGATAAGTAACTGGATACAGTCAGAAAGAACTAACTAGTCATGAACGTAAAAATTATAGGAATCAATAAAATATAGCACGCTTGTTGAATAATTTAAAAATTATAGATTAGATGTCTTTAGCAGTATTTTTTTTCTCTTACTCTGTTCTCTAGTTGTTTCCTTATATAATCATGCCCTCTACACTCCTTTCCATCCCCTCCCTTCCTCTCCCCTCCCCTCCTTTTTCATTCCCTCCCCTTCCCTCTTCTCTCCTCCACTTCCCTTCCCAAGCTTTCCTCTCCCTTCCCTTTGCCTCTCTGATGTTAAACAGAAGTTCTGAAAATCTTCCACTTATAATCATCACTGCATCTTCCTATACACAAAAAGATCTCTGGAGTTTAAAAGGAAAAACAAACAAACAACATGTCCTAGGATTTCTTGAAATTCTAGATACTCACTACAATATCCTGAGGCAAATCCCCTTGTAGTTTTTGTATTGAATAAGTTAAATTCCATTTAGACAATTTTAAAACTGGCCTTAAATCATAAATATAATCCTTGACCTTTGTATTCTGGTTTGTTAGTGTGTGTGATTCTTAAAAGAAAGTAATCAGCATTATGCTTGAATGACTACCTATTCAGAATTTCACAAAATGCTATTTATTTTCCTGGGCCCAGCCACTATGAATTTTAAGAGGTTAGGCAAAACCAGTCTTTATTATATGTTTTCTATTATATGTTTCACTAAAAATCGTTGGGTTTTTTTCCCTCTTTCTTATGTATAAGTTTGCTCTGGTCTTCTGCTATATTTGACACATATATAAGGATAATTTTGTATAAATTCATCAATTATTTTTCTTTTCTAACTCACATTTTCATTCAAATAACATTTAAAGAAGATGCATCTGTTACACATCAGCACAAGCATAAAAACGAGTTGATGCAGTAAGTCTTCTAATATATTTTATGTAAATTTAATCTTAATTCTACACAATATAATTTGTTTGATTGTGATAGTATACATTACCGTTGTATTTATCTAATAATGCACTCTTATTGTATCAATAAGTTTCATAGCAAATTTCAGAATTACTTTTTCTCTAATTTTGAAAACATACAACTTTGACAATTTATCATCTAAATATCATACAGAGTGTTATCTTCACAGTAAAGCTCTTTACTTTTCTAGTGTAAGAGAATTTATAAGATGATTCTAGACAGATAACTATATTCTTGAAAATATGACATAGTTGCGACCATATCCATAGAGTATTCTTTGCGCATTATATTTACACTATTTTTATGCTTTTAAATAAGAATATTCACTATTTAGCCATTTTTATGTAATAATCATTTCATATTTTCTCTTAATAATAGTCTTATTTTCTTATCTCTGAATTCATTTGTTGGGAACAGGTCCATTTCCTGAGGAAAGAGATGTCATTATCTTTTAACTTTCATCTGGAAATAAACACACACTTTTAAGAGCTCTAAACAACCTATGTGGAGCAGAAGCTTAATCTATTCAGTAGCAGAAAGTTTAATATTACATGTCATCACCTTAGTGTCAGAACCCCCACAAGAACAGCCTTAGACCAGGGATTTAAGTTCAGCTATCAGGACAGTGAATTGCCTCTGGCTCCAGCACCCAGTCGTGGAATGTATCCAGATCAATAAGGAAAGCCCATGGATAAGTTTGACATGTGAGATGTGGAGCTTGTGACCAGGACAGACCCTCCACTAAGAAACAAAGAAATGACACAAGTTGAAGAATACCACCAATAATTCAAAGGACAATGTCACCTTACCCGGTCTGCCAACCACCTCTCTCTCCATTCCCTTTCCTCACCCTGTGGTTTTTTCCTTAAAAACCCAGGCTACCGGCAAGGCAAAGGGAGTCTTAGCCTCCCTTGGTTGGCTCCATCCTCTCTTTCTGCTCCCCACTAATGGATCCCCAACTTGCTTACTCTGATGTGTGGAGCTACCCTGAACCCACGTCTGGACCTCCCTTGGTCGGCTACCCTCTAATTAAATCCCTGCTTGCTCACTCGACTAACTTTATCATGGATTCTTTGAGCTACCAGAACCCCACACTTAGGACCACGAAATTTTTTTTCTTAAAATTAAAAGAATGAAGAAACAGAAATATCAGGCAAGGAATGGATCAAAGCAAAACTTCCAAGAATAAAGCTAATTTATTGATAATCTTCTAGAAGATGAGTTTAAAGGAATATTCCTAAAGATTAATGGAAGTACAAATAATTCCAATTAAGATAGAGATAATATGAAAAAGTTCCTGTCAGAAATTATATAACTAAGAAACACAATTGCTGAACAAAAATCACAGCATAGAGACTCAACAATAGACTAGAAGAAACAGCTTATAAAATTGGTAAGATTGAAGGTAATATCCAAACAGACCAGAAAATGGAAAAAAAGGACACAAAAAGGACTAATCTGGAGTAATAAGTCTAAAATATAGTCTTAAAAGACTCAAGCTGATATTAACTGCCTATCTCTAAAACACCAACAGCATTGTTTAAAAGAAGACAATTGATACTATTCTCTTAAAAAAATCATTTGACATGCAAATTAGGAGAGAACAACTTTTCTCAGTGATGTGTGGTATAAGAGAAATAACAGATTAAAAAATCAATTAAGGTGTTCAAATGGAATGAAATGTACTAAGCTGATGATAGGGGCAGGAATGGGATATAAAAGTACCAGAGGATAAAAAGAGACAGCAACATGATAGACTTAAATGGAAACATATAAATAATCATTTTTAAATGGAGAAACATTAAATAATACAATGAAATTTTAGAAAAAGTAGAAACATAATTATTATAAGGGATTTATAAATATAGCAATCCATATATACTGAAAGTATATAACTAGAAAAATTACAATGATAGAAAACTGGAATGACTATATTAACAACAGCAAAGTAAACCTCAAGGTAATGAGGACTACTGAATGTAAAATAAGACTTCATAATGATAAGGTTACTGAATAATAGCTTCAAAAATACATAAAAACAAAAAATATTGGACTAATGATAGTAAACTTAATGTATTATATACTGATGTTGTTATACAGTTAGGCATACCTATAGCGTACATGGTGCAATGTTTCTTCAATAATATACGAAACAAGAAAAAAGAAGAAATGCAAAAATCTAATATAATACAATTTTGGTAAGTTAATTAAAATGTATTTGACTTTATGATTGACTTAGGAACACCTAGAAAATCTGAATATTTGTACTATAATATAAAGTATGCAATAATTACAATGCATAAATGAAATAATCTTGATTAAGAGAAAGTATTTTCCTTTTTAATTAGGTTTTATAACCTTCAAGTTTCTTTTCAATCAATAATATCTAATTAATCACTTAGTTATATATCTGAACAACAAATATTTTCCACTCTAACCAATCAAATCAGACTTTTATTAATACTATTATACTTTAATTGGTCTCATCAAGATCTGAAATAAATCTCATTATTTTTAAATACAGTGGCCCTGTACCTCATCTTACATCATCTCTCAGTAGTATCTAATTCATTCACTCAATATCTTTTTCAAAAAAAAGCTTTTTTTTTTTTTTATAAACCTAAGAAACCATGCTTCTTGGCATTTCTTCTATCTCACTAATAAAAATATTTCAGTCTACATTCCTGTTTATCCCTCTGATTCCAATTTAAATATTTACATACTCCAAAATTTACACTGGTGATTATTAAACACTACTCTGTGTGAAAAGTCTTCAGAGCAAAAGGAAAAAAGAAAAACAAGAGAATTCTTTATTTGTACTGATCATCTAGGGTTTCTTATCAGGATTATGGCTTTAAACTTATCTCTCTCTCTCTCTCTCTCTCTCTCTCTCTCTCTCTCTCTCTCTCTCTCTCCCTCCCTTATTTAGATACAATCCAAATTTATACCACGTACACTAATATTTACAATGAAATACAAGCTTATATAATCAACTCTTTATATATGTCTAGTAAGCGTTAAAAGTTAGTTTGCTCCAGTATGAACTCTTGTTTTTCACACACTTGCTAATTTAGGTTTTCCTTCATTGCCATGAAAAGAGACACAATTCACTCAAATAGTACAGCTCTCTACATCATGGTTTATTCTGGTTTCATTTTTTTTTTCAATAACGAATGTGTCAGGAGCATGGCAGACCCACACTCCAGAAAAATCTCAAGAAGCAATCTTAAAAATGGGGAACATGTATATAGAAAACTATTCTAATGTATAGAATAATTTCTACAATAAAAATAAATTAAAAAAGAAGTAGTCTTAAGATCATATGCCAAATGAAGAAATATTTATTCAAGAAAATCTGTCAGAACTCAGTAAAAATGAAATGTATAACTTGTGTCATGTGTTTCTTCCACCTCCTAGCTGAATATAATGGAAGTTCCTCTTGATGTAGGTACAGACAAGAATAAAAGTTCCCTTTCTATCCAGATGCCCAGGAAGGGGAAGGTCCAGCATTTTTAACTCCACCCTCTGGTAGAGGGTAAGTTTCTGGTAAATGCAATTGAGAGACAAGGCTCACTTCTTCCACTCAGTCTCTGCTCACAAGATAGAGGCTCTTGAACATTACGCACTGAGAATTCAGGGACTCTCAGCACTCTGCATTGTTCTCATGTCAGGATAAATAAGTTCCAGATACTATTTCCCACCTTCAGCCTTGCCTAGCACCCAATTCTTTTTATGGGGAACTGAAAATTTCAGACAATATAGTATCTTAGAAGAGTCACTCAGAGACACTTTCCTTCTTCTTGCTATAATTTATTTACTTTTTCCTGAGAAAGAGGCAGCCTACAAAACATAGAACTCTGAGGCTTTTGAACCAAAGGAGGTTTTATTTGCATCAGGGTTGGAGGAAGTTCACACATCAGCATATTTCCTAAAACAATGGAGTTGTGATAAAAGTAAGTAAAAGAAAATCCAAGGCTCCAGCAGAGACATAAACTAATCCATGGACAAACTAATTTAACAGAAAGAACCAGGGAAAAAAAGACAGCAAGGAACTATGGGATCAGAACAAATCTCAAAAACTGTAGTGGTATTGCCTCATGTTTTAGTGGTTAATCTGTGGTTCCTGCTGAGGTGCAGCTCATGTACATCCTAAGGACCTGGGTTTGTGACCTTAGCCAGGGGTAATGACAAAGTAAAACGTCTAAATAAAATAAATCAGTTTTCTTTTTCTCTCTCTTCCTGACTTCCTATTTGCCTTCATTCTTGCCTAAACCTTTCCTTTAAAAAACAAAACAAAATAAAAACAAACATTTGTAGAATGGAGCTAAAATTTAACTGTATTAGACCATGGAACAATTAATGCCCAAGGACATTGCATAAAATTATATGAGTCAACCAGAAATCAGTATATCTTATCGGTTAGTTTTGATAAGATAAAGAGACCAGGAGTTCACTGCCAAAGTCACTTTATTCCAAGATCATGCTCATGTCAGTTACCCATAAAATTATGATGTAAACAAACAGGAACGTCTGAACCATAGATGGGAAGGACAGGCAATATAAACTGTTTGTGAGAATGATCAAATGTCAGATTTAACAAAGACTTCAAATGGCTACATTAGCCATTGTTTCATAGAATGAATGGGATATGAATATGTTTAAGGAATGAAAGGAAACCATATTTAAAGAATTAAATAAAAGTATAATAAAATGTTTCATCAAATCGATAACATCAATGATGGTATTGGAATTATAAAAGAAACATGAAAATTCTGAAGTTGAGAAGTATAATAACTGAATGAAAAATTCACAAGAGGGACTCTGCAATAGATATGAACTTGCAGAATAATTAGTGATATTAAAGATAAGTAGAAATTGAAACTCGAAGAGAAAAATGAAGAGAAATGGACAGACCCTCAGAAAAAATATGCAACATTAAGCACGTTCACTTATATGTGATGAGAATACTAGAACAAATGAACCAAAGGGACAGAAACAAAACTTAAGACATAATTCCCGAAAACTAAACTGTAAGGAAAACAATAACCTATGCAGACTTAAAGAGGCTTAAAGAAAGTCAAAAAAAATAAACGCAAATAGATTTACTTATAAACACATTATAGTAAAGATGCAAAAACCCAAAGACTAGGAGAAAACTTTGAAAATGGTAATAGAAAAATAACTTGTTACTTACAAAGAGGCCCCAATAAGGTTAACATTGTTTCTGACCTACCCACAGAACCAGTGGAGAAACATTCTTATTGGTGCCTTTATTTTTAATTCTTGTTGTCCCACTCCCAATGTACATTCTTCATGAAGAAGCCAGAGTCAAATTTTTTAAATGAAAGTCAGACCATGTGACTCCTCTCCTCTCTTTAAACCCTTTCAATAGCTACATGAAGTGTTTCTGAATGCATCCTCTCTTTTCAATACTTGGCACTCTTTTCAGTGTTGCTTTAGTACTTTCTGAATACTTCAGTAAATAAAAACTATTAGATTGGGGATTTATATCTACCTGGTTCATCTCTACAATTTCAATATAAGCAGTTTGTAACCTATTAATGATACCCTTTTTAAAAATTTTATTGAAGGTACATTGCATCATAATATTATATAGATTTTAGGTGTAAATAATTATAATACAACATCTGTGTATAATATATTAAGTTTTAAGAAAGTATTTAAAAGAAATTTAGATTATTGATTTATATTTATTTATTTAATTTTCAGCTCAATAAATATTTCAAGAACTAACAAAGTTACTTCCATAATCATTTAAATAGTTCATATTTAGCTTAAATCTATACTTTGACATGTGATCTTTTATCAAATTGTACCTTTAGCCTTCTATCTTCTCTCATAATCCACCTCATTTCTTCCCTTTCCTCACATTTTTATATGATTATTACTTGCTTTAGATTATAATATAAATAATTACTACATATTTACATGACATATTGATATTATGAATAATTTCAGGTTTGTTACAAATATTTGAACATCTATCATTCATTTAGCATATGCTCATATTTATTTGGGAGTTTTCTTAAGTGTAATTTGAGTACATGATTAAGTTCTCTAAAGAAAAAAATCTCACAAAAATTAATCTTTTTATTTCTTCCATGAACAATAAAGGTAGCTTCTTTAATTATAAGTCATCTACTAATTTTATGGACCCTATGGAAAGAATTCTCTGTATAGGTCATCAAATTGTTCTTCAAAAGTTTCTCATTTTTGTAATTTTTCTAACTTTCCCACTGCTTGAATATTAAACGTTGTTTTCATATATTTTTACAAAATGCAAAATTTTATCCATTAATATAATGATTTTAATATCTATAAGAAAATACACTTTGAAGGTATTTAAGAATTTGATTAAAAATTACAAAATTGGTGATAGGCTAGGAGATATTATTTAAAACCCTCTTTCCCTGTACCATTTTTTTTCTTATAAGCCCCTCACACATTCAGTGACCCAGAGAAAAAAAGCAAGTAAAATACTTCTTTCTATACAGAAATAACAAAACAAAGTAAATAAATATTGAGTCTTTAAAATTAATACAAGAAATTTCAATTAAATATTTTCATCACCTATAACATCTGTGTTGGTGTCCTTGGTGGCTCAGGGGTTAAGCTAACAATATTATGTAGACTCTGCAAAGACAAAGGACACAGGTTCTCCACCCAAGGCTGGGAAAAACAACCAAATCAAATAAACAGATAAATGAAACTGATTCCTCCTTCAATTACTTCTTCCATCTCTCCGTTCCTAGCTCTATTCTCTTTAAAAAAAATTTAAAAGCAAAGAAAAGAAAAACAAAATAGCATCTAATTCACTGTCTTTTTTGGATCTTTTTTGGATTTATAAAATGATTACTAAATGAACAGTTTCAGAAATGTAACAGGATTTTCAGATAAAGAATATTTCTCTAATATCTATGTTTTCCTTATAGTCATATAATAATGTTTTTACTATCTCTTTTTCTTGAAAGTTTTCCTGATAGCCTAAATACTTAAAACTATTAAAGAATAGCTGTAATAGCTAGAGTCGTCCTACTCTTAAGTTAATCCTTGGAATATATTGGTAATATTCAGGATCAGGATATGATGAAATCAATTATTTAATAAATATTTGTGGTAAATTGCAATATTATTGCAGGAACTTAACTGTTTCCATAGACATCACTGCAATTTGCTAAAAATTTTTTAAAGTGGATTTCTTACTTCCTGATTATCTGTTAATATTTTTATATAAGCATGATAGTTTTCCTTTTTCATGCCCTATCTCTCTTTCAGGACATTTAAAACAATGTATTTTTAGTCATCAAAGTAACTTCCTACATGTTATCATCCAATTGAAACATCTAATTATTTTTCACATGTTGTTCTTTACTATCAATATTGTTTTTAATTTCAAGGGTATTTTACATTTCATAAGAATATTTGTTATCAAATTGTTCAGCTAAAGAGGAGCAAAATATGTTGCAGCTAAATGTGCAGCACATTTTAAATGCTATTCTAATTTTCCCTCACCAGCATAACTCCACCTGTCATTCCCTAAAACCAGCTGTTTGGTGCTCTGAGGATATAAATAATTTGATTATAAAATTAAGTGGAATACAATTAAGATACTTCAGATAAATTGCATGGCACTTTTTATCACTTATTTATTGCAGGTATTAAAAGAATATATCTAAGAAATGAATGTATATTTCTTGAAATTAATTCTGGATATTCCCACATAACAATAATCATTAGGCTGTTTCTCTTTATAAACATGCTTCTTATGTGATCCATGTTTAGAATGGAAATTTGAGAGTAATGGAATCTAGGCATCTTTTATCTCCCAGCTTTGCCACTTTCAAACTTGATCTTTGATAATTCCTCAGACTTCCCAAAACCCAAAGTCAATGTTTATATACTTCTAACTTTGGTTCTTTTGCTGGTTGAATTAGTAATGTCTGGATAAGGATTTCTTATTCTAATTATAGTCCTGTTGTTTTATCTAAAAAAAAAAAAATCATCTCTGCTTATAAATAAAGTAGAAGAAAGCTAACAGAAACAGAAATTCCTTAGGTTTGAATCATGTATGACTCAGTAAACATAGTAAAACATTGTGTTTTGGTAACATAAAATTCCTGCAACATATAGAAAAATATCCTGTAACAATGACTTTTAAAAACAAATTACATTTATAAGAGGCCAATTGTTAAAAGCATATTTCTTCTGGAATTTCTATTTGGGCAATGCTTACCAGTAAAAACAAAACATAAATTTATTATGAGCTAATTTCGTAAATTATTATGTTGTCATTTAGGATAATTTTGTATTTAAAGAAACATAAATGTTAATATGGAGAATGAAACTGCTGTATCTGTTGTTAAAAGTGATCTTCTTAATAGTTATCACCAAATACCTTACTTAATCTGAATTTCTTTTTTAGTAACACATAACTTACGTATATTGTTAAACATTTCTTTATTTCTAAAATTATTTCCATATTACAGACATTTTTGAAAAGTAACGTTATGTTCAGTTATTAAAACACATTTTTACCTCCTTTATTTTATAAAAATTACCAGTAAAATAACCATGAACAAATTGCATATGTTTGATCTTCTGTTCCAGAATTCTGGCTAAGCCTACTATTAGTTATTTGACTTGATTTTGCATTTCTTTTCTACCAAGCCTTCAACTTCACTAATTAGATAAGAAAAAAATTTATGCCAATGACTATCCAATATTATCTTACTATCTTTCCAGCATATATTTAGCTATTATTAAGATACAAACTACCGTAAAAAAGAACCATAGATAGTTTTCATGGAGATTACATTTGTATTGGCAATACAATTTTCATCTTTGAAATGAAATTGTCTTTGAAATTAAATTATCCCAAAAGAATTTAATAAAACATGGAAGTATCAGGATACATTCTGCAAGAAGCTATACTATACACTTATTAAAATAGTTATATATATATTATATATATTATACATATGGTGGGTATTACATCTTCATCTACTGAAAGGAATGGCAACATTTAAAAATTACTACAATTACATGTAACTTTTATAATATATAAATTGTGATTACATTAGCAGAAGGAATATTTTTTTTCAAAGAGCTCTATCAGATAGGAACAGTACAACCTATTAATTATCAAAATCTTTTTTCCTTGCATTATGTTCATAAGACAAATTTTATATTTTGTCAAGGTAATACATTCATAAGATACAAAAGTTAAAAGCATAAGATATGCCAAAGAAGTCTCATTGCTACTCCAGCAATGTAGTCTTTTCTGCCATTTCCCTTAAATGGAACAATGCTTGCTGTTCCTGTGAATTTTCTTTAATTTTAGCAAACACAAATACAGATAATTATATCTTTCTTAAACAAATGCATATGGTTTTCACACTTCACTGCTTTTCAAATAACTTTATTCCATGAAAATATTGTTTTCATTACATTAACACCTAAATGAATGAGAGAATATAATAACACAGCTACCACAAGGTATATAGCTCTTATCTTGGTTCAATAAGTGTTTGTTTGCATAATTATCATAAAGTTATTTGATAACTGCTTATAGTTTAATACAGTAACTATTATCTTAAACAGCTGATAATTTTTATGAATACAGTGATGTCATGCTAATCAAGTTTTCAAATGACCTGAAACTGAAGAGATAGTTATATAAAATCAGAATTCTAAAGGACATTAACAGGTTTTCATGATATAACAATAGTTTTTACTCAACATATATATGTATATATATATGTAGTTTTCATAAGGTTAAAGAAATATCCTTTGAAAAAATACACCAAAAAATAAAATGGAATTATATAGTCAATACAAGAGAAGAAAGAAAAAAATTTAAAAAGAGGGTAAAAACAGAAAACACATAGCAAGATTATAGATTTAAGGCTAGCCATATCAATTGAATATAAATAATTTAATACTTCATCCCAAAGCAAAGACTGGAACTTTGGGTAAAACACAATGCTCAACTACATAAAACTTAAAATAAATCTATTTTAAGTAAAAAAAACACAAGTAAGTAAAAGATAAAAGTATATACAAAGACATACCATGTCAAATAATCAGTCATATAAAAACAGGAGTGACTATTTCAATATCAAATAAAATCAACTTTAGAATTGCTTATTTAAAAAATGTTATTGTTTGGTGGTATCAAAGATCTGTTGCTATTACAGGGAGGTAGTTACTGAGGAATCAAAAAGAACCCTAAAAGCTTATACACTTAATGACACAGCTACAAAATATACAAAGGAAAATATATAAAATAGAAACAAATCCAAAATTACAGTCCAAGATTTAAATCTTATTTCCCAAGAATAAATATAACACTGAGATCAAAATTCAGCAGAATATAGTAGACTTAAACAACACAAATAATTTAACTAATTTCCATTTTTTATAACAAAATGCTATTTCTTCAAACGCAGATATAACATTTTCCAAGGTAGAATATATTTTAGGTAATAATACAGTGTAAATAAGATGGAAAAGCTTTCAAGTCAGAGAAATTATTATTTTATAATAACAATATAATTTAGAAAGAGAAATTATGAGCACGGAGATGTGAAAAATCTCAGATATTTGGAAAATATGTAATTTACATCCATATACTCCACAAGGAAGAAATCAGAAAGTTGAAACTATTTAAATGAGTAAAAATGAAAAGAAAATACTGAATAATTTGTGGGATAACATTAAAATTGTACTTAAGTGTAATTATAGCACTATGCATCTATAGCAGGAAAGTAGAAGAACCTAAAATCAATGACCTCAGAATATATCTCAGAAAATGAGAACGGAGAAAACAAAATAAATCCAGAGCAGCAAGGGGAAAATAAAGATCAAAGTAAAAATTAATGAAATGGAAAGAGAAAAACAATTGCTAATGCCAATAAAGCCAAATACTACTCCTTGATTTCTATAAAAATAATAAACATCTATCTAGATAAACTGTGTTCATGTACTGAAAGACTAGATATTGCTAAGATATTAATTTTCCCCATATGGGATATTCAATGTGGCCCCCATAAAAATTCTAGCAAGAATTTTTTGTAGATATTAACCTCTTGGTTCTAAATTTTTATGGACAAGCAAAAAATACTCTAAAATAGTCAAAATTATTTTAATAAAATAAAATCAATTTTAAGTAGCATATTAAAAATGACTAGGGTTAACAGAGATATTTTTATATGATAAGGAGGGCAGTTCATAGATGGAACAAAATTATTGTAATGAAGAATAATATTGGGCAACTCACACTAAATACATAGCTTAACATAAAGAATCATGTAGCGTACTACAAGAATCATGACAGTGGGTATTTGTGAAAGGAACAAAATACAGAGCACAAGTGGACCTATACATAAAGTATTAACGATATTTGGCACACATCCCAATTTGATTTAAAAGAGTGAAGAGAGTCTTTTAATAAATGATGCTAGAATATTCGGAATTTCATTACTCAAAAAAACAGAATTGTGGTCTCTACAGCACATATAAAAATTCTATCAAAATAGATTATAAACTTCAAACCTCCTGATTAAAACATAACATAAAATCTTTATGACTTTTGATAAACCTATGTTTTTGACCAATTTAAAAATAATTCAAGTTCACCAAAATTCAAAACATCTATTCTGTAAAATACACTGTTAAGGACTGAAGAGAAGTCACAGACTAGAGAAAATATCTACAAAACACACATCTGATAAAGAACTTATATTCAACATATATTTTCAAAATTCAAAATTAGAAAAGAACACACAAAATGCATACAACATTGAAACAGATATTTCATTCAAGGAAATATGCAAATATAAGTTAACACATGAAAAGAAACTGAATGTTATTCCAGAAATGCAAATTAAAAACCACTACATATACATAAGAATAACTAGAATTAAAAAAAAAGATAAGCACAAGTTTTGGCATGGATATAGAGCAAGTACAAATGGCCTAATAGGCAGATAATGCAAAATGGTACACCAGCACTTTACAAAACAGTCTACAGTGTATTTTTATAAAGGTAAACCTATTTTTCATAGCACTATGTTGCATTTCCTTTCCTAAGTATTTACCCATATCAAATGAAAATTCATGTTTACATAAAAACCTGTCTGCATGTTTACAGTGTCTTTCTTTTCACAATCAACAAAATATTTGAAAAATATCTAAATGTCCTTCAAACCTGGAGTGCAGGATATCCATACAATGGTATATGACTCAATACAAAGCAGTATTCCTGCATTCACCTATTAATTTCAAGTTTCCCCTAACCCTGGCAGTAGATGTCTCAGAGATTTTAGCTCATGAAGACACTTCATTCATTTGGAGTCTCTTTAATTCCAGTTCATTTCTCCAGTTCTGTGTTCAATTATTTGTCCAGTGACCTCACTTCTCTGAGAGTTGAGTTTTTTCAGTTGCTTCAGGTTTTTATTTGTAGTTAGAACACAGTAGGGACCTCCCAAGCTTCTTATAAGCCAGATTTCAAGCCCGGGTTTGTTTTCTGGTTTTGTCTGGTATTTAACCTAGATCAGTTGTTGTCTAGCTACTAGCACTTTTGAAATTAATGAATAGTTCTTAAGCTTTCATTTGAGTTTATTTGTTTGGTTGCTTATAATTTATTTTTCCATTGATGAAAATTGAAAAATGCTCAAGATTTTCCTCATTAGCTAATGTTATTTAAGAAATATTTATGGAAATAAGGGTATTACCATTATCAGAAATATGACTAGTGGGATGTTGCTTCAAGGAATTATTAGGTCTGTCTCTTGAAAAAGAAACAGCATATTTAGTATATTTTCTAAAAATCAAAATACATCTGACACTTATATTGTAATGACTCCAATTGTTGTAAACAAAATAATGCCCTACCTGTAGCCACTTGTCTCTTCCCAGATGTCCTCATTCTAATCTTCAAAAGTTGTGAATATGTTCTGCTACTGGACAAGAGGAATTAATGTCACAGATAGAATTATGAAGAATGTTTTTAATGATCCCAATGGAATTACAAGGGTCCTTAGACTTTGAAGAGGTAGGTAAATGAAGAGTCAATGCTAGACTAAATATGATGTGAGACTCAAGCAGCCACTTCTGACTTTGAAAATGGGAGTGGCCACAGGTCAAGGAATTAGGGCAAGCACCAGAAAATAAAAAAGAGTAAAAATATGGATGATTTTCTAGAACCTGCAGAGAGGAAGACTACCCCTGCCAACACCTCAGTGAGATTTATCCAACTTCTGACGCCCTGGGCTGCAAATCAATTTTGTTTTGGTTTAAGACACTGAGTTTGTGGGAATTTATTATTGTTCCCACAGATAACTCTTAGTTCTAGCCAATTTAGTTTGGGATTTCACATATAAAGTGAGGAAAGAAAATCTATAATAGGAGACTCTATTAATATCGCATGTTGATGAAAGACAGACCAATATAATCCATTTTATTCCAAAGCCAAGTGGATACAAAAATAGAAAAAAATATTTTACTATATATTTTCTAGCTTATCTCCTTCCAAGATCTTTTATGAATAATTTAAAGGCTCCTTGGTAATTCTGTAGTATTAATCAACTTACTACAGGAGTTATATTAAATATATATATGTAAATTAATATCCCTCCCTCCAATAATTTAAATTGCTCAATGTACTCAAAGATTTATGATCTCGCTGGACTCATTTAAAAAATATAGTAAAAATAAAAATAAAAATGTATTTCCCAGAATTTAACATATTAACATTAATATATTTGTGCCTACTTAGTTTACAATTAAGTTCAATCGGTACTAATACATTAAATATTTAGTATTAAATACAAACTAGCAGATACTGTAAGATGAAAAGAGTGTTAAGAAGCTTATCTTATCAAGGTTCTTAGTGAGTAATTATATTAGAGCTAAAAATGAACTGGCCACTTAATCTTGGCCGGTAACATTCTTGTTTTTTATACTTACACAAATCTATTCTTCTTGATTTCCATACAAACAATTTATAATGTATACATGACTTCACACATCTCCTGACTCATACACAGAACTTTCTTTTCTCAAATCTATTTGATATTCTGCTAAATTTTATTTTGGATATCATTTTTGGCAGTGGGATAATGGAATAATGTATTTTGATCACAGAATTAAATACTTAACTTTGAAATGTCAAAGTCTGAATATTTTCAGTAATAGTCGTGATTGTTACCATGGAGATATGCCGGTTAAGCGGAATAAGCAGTCTCCAGGGCTCTTGAAAGTGAACACCATTGGGAAACAATGCCAAACGAAACATGGCTCCTGTCCATAAAGGACTTTATGCTTAGATGGGGTTATGATAAAGAATAAGAGACAGCACTATCAGAGGGAAATTAGTGAGCACTATTGGTGCCACAGCAGTGGCAAAAGATCAGCAGGTATAATTTTGGAGTAAAGTGCAAAGGTGGTGTAAGAGTTACCTAGGAAAGAGTTGGCAGAATTGTGTTTTAAGCAGAAAGAATAATAATGGACAATAAAAGGAGGGCAAAGAGAGTTTGGGGCACTATACAAACTAATCATTTTCATTTTGATGGAGAGTTGCCCTATATCTGAATCTGGTATTGGTTTCTATCCTATTTACTAAGTTTAAGAGACATGACCTAACCTGGGGATGGTGTGGAAATCATGGAAAGAAAGTGCTGTTAAGACTTTTCTTCTTTCTGTCACATGAATTACTTGGAGATTAATCTTGCTTTTCAGGTTCTTCTAATTTCATTTTAAACAGAATTAGTGGGGTAGAAGTTAACATTCATGTTTCAACTTTACACCAAATACCACTATTACTCAGAATATAGAATTATACATTGCCTACTTCTGTACTTTAGAGACAGATTGAGAAGCCCATGACTTAACTGAAACAGTTAAGGCAAAAATGTGACTTCTTACTCCCTTATCTGGGCTCTAAATAATATAAATCCATTTTCTGAACTATATGCATCAGCCTTTAATCAACTACATACAAGCATCCAAGGAATTTATTTTTAAAGAGGATCACTTTATAAGCAGACTACAAAATGACGCTTGTCAAGGTTTACTCAAGGCATCAATTGAAATAGACTCCCCCTCAACATGCCAGCTAGTGATTAGACACACTGTTCTCTAGGCTTTTTTCCTTTTTGCCTTTTGTGTATTGTCATATGTTCAGAAAGCAATGCACCTGGATTATATTTTCCTAGCAACCTGCTAAAATGCTTTTTAGAAAAGTAAAATTCAATGTTATTCCTTTACTTTTGTGTAGAGGTTATACAAGAAATGATCAAAGAGGTATTTCAGCCTTTTCCCACAAGAAAACATTGACCATTATGTTGGTCCATGTTCCTATATAAGGATAAACCTACAGTTTGGGGCCCGAGTTCAAGTTTTCTTTCCATAAATGAGCTAATATACATTCTTTTCCTTGAATCAAGAGAATTATATAATTAAACACAACATTTTAGTTTGTTTATTATCTTGTTTTGTTTCTAATCTAAGATGCCAGGTAGCTGAGACCCAATTTTAAGGCTCGTTTGTAGTCACTAGCTTAATACAGTTGAAAGGCATAATGATTTTATATTATTCTAAGTTGTGGTTTTCAAAATTAATTATCCTGTCTAGATGCATTGGGATATATAAACTGACAAACACTTCCAAATTTAACCAGGAACTTCCACAAAACAGTAAATCCCCCAAAATTTCTATAGTATATGTCTTTCTTTTACATAGATATAATATATATTTAGGTTTATAAATAATTTTAGATTAGGATAGTTTAAGAAACATGAACAGATTTATTTAACTAAACAATTTGCATAGTTGATATTAAATCACAGTTCTTCACTACCAAATTTAATACATTCTTCTCTTTCTCTCTTAAAGAAGAGGGAAGACATGCAGGCAGCAGGCAGGAAAGAGAGAGAGGTAGAAGTGCATTATTTTATTTATTTAGTGCTCCCTCTGGCCTGGGGTGTACATACCTGGGTCCTTGGGCTGTATGTGAACTGAGTCCCTTGCTTAAGCCCAACACTTGGGCATACTAATGAATTCTTTATTATACCATTACTTGACTAAATATTTTTTTATCATTTAACATGCAAAAAATTATATTTTTATCTACAAATGATTTTTTCATGTTCCTAAAAACATGACATGACTTTAATATTAGAAAATATTACTCCTTTATAGTGTGGACTAAAATCACATTTTTTTGTATTGGTATATACTAGCATTATTTAGCCATTAATATTTATATTATGGTATAAGAACACTCAGAAATTATAATTGATAATATTAAAATTTATGCTGTAAACATTTGTGCAGAGTTTTGGTGGTTGTCTTTAAAAAATAAAAGCCCTTTTTAACATCTATCTTCCTCCTTTCCTCCCTCCCTCCCTCTGTTCCCCCTTCTCTTCCTCCATCACTTTCTTTCTTTTCTCTATTGAGCTATCTTTTTAGCACAGGCTACTTTGAGTAGTAGTTTGGCTTTTGTAAATAGAAAATTAAATTAGCCAGTTAAGCAACTTGAATTTAACAAGCACATCAATTTAAATAAAATGCTTTGAAAAAAATTGCTGAGATAAATTTGAAGCAGATGATCGGTTCTTCAGTTGTCTTTAAAACTGTTTTGTTACAACAAATTGGCATTAGAATTAATTGCAGTCATTTTAGCCTCATCAACTTTTTTTGCAAATATATTGTTAAAGTAACAATTCAACAAAAATATATACACACATAACCATTCTCCACTACAATGATTATGGTTTAAAATTTTCTAAGTGTTAGTCTAGTCAATGTGGGAATAATTTTCTATATTTAAAGTTTCTATTTATTTAAATAGTGCTTTTTTTTATTCTGTTAAAGTATCATGAATGTATTTAAAATACTCAATCTAATTCTTCTATATATGTAGTGGTGCTCCACTATTAAATGGAAGCTAGATGAACAATAATATATGGATGCCAATCAAAGAATTAGTTATCATATATTTAACTGTTCCAAGCAGGAATGTTTGCATTCATTACGTCTATCACAGTCACCTGCCTTACATTACAAACTCATGGAAGGCTGAGACTAGTTCTCTTTGGACAAGCCTCATGACATTTTGCATAGTATCAACCACTTGAAATGCAATTTTGGGTAGCTATGATCTTAGGGTTGAAGTGAGTGTAAATAGGGTAGTGGTAGTGACAAGGGAAGTACTACTTATTGCAGAAAGTTTTTCACCTGAATAGACATTTCTAAACTCTTTTTAACACAGTAGGATGCATTGTTATGCTTCCTTCCTACAAAAAGAAAATGAATCTGATTAAATCCAATCAACTTTTTCTTACTAGAGAGGTTTAAGTACTCATTTAGGACCAGATTTGCAGTTCTTCCGGAACACTCCTGCAGTCCTGAGTGTCTGTGAACTCAGCACCAGAGGAGATTGCTTCGATTCTCTGAGGCTGTTGGTAGGTGACTGAAAGCAGCCAGTTTCAAGGCCCAGGATCCCATTAGAGATCCAGCAGCTGCTCTGCCACCAGTCACCAGGGTCCAGGCACCCTCAGACCCTTCTTGGACACAGTGGGACCAGTGTAAGTGGGAGACAATCTAACACCCCAAAATCAGCCAGGAGTAGAAAAAGGGCCCTATACAGTTGGGGGCAGGGGAGGAGGGGGAGGGTGGACCTATTTCCCACAACCACCACAATACCCACAGCTGCCATAGCAGCCAGCATCTATGAAGAAAACAAACAAACGTAGGTCACAGATAAGCAATAAGAGGGTATTAGAACAGTTTCTATGGATTAGAATGGGAGACAATAGAATAAACTCATATCTAATATAAGGTAAAGATATTCACATATAGAGATATTTATAGATAAATGTAGTAAATATACAAATATTTTCCTGTTCTGTCAACTGAGAAGGCCTAGCAGTGATGCAGTCTGATAGCAATGAGCATACTTAATATCCAGAAATTGGTTTTAAATCCTATTTTGGTATTAGAATTTTAAAAAAAGCAAAACATGATTCCTTTGAAAAATAACTGATCTGGATTGGGGCAGGAAATAATTAAAGAAGCCTGGAGTATTTTAAAGTGACATAAAGTAATCAAGTGCTTTAGTAAACAAACAAGCAAAAAGAAAAAATATAATACACATATAAAAACTGCAATGATGACAGTATGTCAAAGCATCCAGGACACAGAAGCCAATAACAAGATCTCAATGGCAAAAGTTTCAAGAATATGATACCCCAAATTAATTGACATTGAATTATATCCAAAATGTTAAATAAATACCCATATCTCCATATTGTTATACATTAATTTAATTGAACAAATAAAGTGGGAAATTGGCAAAATTTCATGGAAAAGAATTCCAAATGATTTATATAACTACTTTACCTTGAAGGAGCTAAAACAACTCCTTCCTAATTGTGGATTGTTCATGTTAACTTTCCTTCAAGCAATACTCCATGGAAAGGGAAAAGGGAAAGTTAACTTCACAGTGGAGAAACTTGACACACATCATCTCAACCAGGTGATCAAAGTCAGCATCAACAGTGTTAAGTCATGTTGATTGAATGTCTCCTTTATTGAATGTAATAATAATGGCACTTTACCCCTGTGTCACCAAAAAACACATTTTCTCAGTGTAATCATGAGCAAACATCAGACAAATCTTCACTGAAGGGCATCCTGTATCATACCAAACCATTGATTCTCCAAATTATTGAGATCATGGAAAAATAAGGAAATTCTGAGAAATTATCACAACCAAGAGGATCCTAAGAGATATGACACAAAATATTACGTGGCATCTCTGATGGAATCCTGGAATCCAAAAGGCTGTTAATGAAAAACTCAAGAAATGCATGTAGAATATGGTTTACATCTAATAATAATGCATCAAAATCAGTTCATTGTTGTAAAATATGTACCATACTAATATAAGATGTTAATCATTGGAGAAATTGGAAGTATAGTGTACAGAAACTCTTTGTGCTATTTTCAAAATAATACTGTAACTATGTAGCATTTTAAATTAAAACACTTGAAAAATAAAGACTAGTAAAACAATTTTTTTAAGATTCCAATATATGCTGTCTACCAAGTATTTCAAATATGACACCATAGATGAAAAGTAAAGGAATAGAAAATATAAATCATATTAACAGTAAAAAAGAATGTCTGTCTGAGTATCAGATAAAACTTCAGAGTAAATAATATTACTAAGACAAAGAGAATCATTTTTAGAGTGCTAACCACAACACCATGGGGGCAGTCCTAGTGAGACATTTTATGATGATAAAAGGAACTCTCCACTAAGGAGACACAGATCATAAACATGTTTGCAAACAGTATATCTTCAAAATACATGAAACAAAATCTGCTAAGAATCGAGAGAATAGTTAAATTCATAAATCATAGTTGACGATATCCCATATGCTCTGCAATTAAGTAATTCTCATCTAATAAATAATTACTCCTCATACTTCCATTGATTAGAAAGAGTATCTATCTAGCTATATGAATGTAGATACCTGATATCTTTTGGTTTTATATTCTATTTTATTAATCTATTGGAGAACAATAAATTTAATAAAGATATGTTATATATGTTCTATTATTTTAACCTACATATTCAATAAATATCAATGTAAAATAATACAATTAAGAGAAGGCATTAAATTCACTATCATTTTTATGTTCATCTAAAATATTCACATCTAGGATAGTATTACTTTTACCAGAATTAATGAGCTGTATAAATGTCAGAAAATTAAGAAGGAACAAATATACAACCTTAATGTCCTGTCAGTGACTGGTTAAAGGGCCAGATGCTATGGTAATTTAATTGTACTTATCACCCAGCAGCAGTCTCGTGAATGTCATGACACAAGGAAGCATCTGCCTGTACTGATAAATCAAGTGATAACATTGAATAAGCTTAACATACTAGGATTAAATGTTACCTTCAATGATCATTCACACCATCTAATGTAAATTAGAGCAATTCTGACAAAAAACAAAATAAAACAAACAAACAAACTGTCTCTGCTCCTTCACCCTTAAGAAACTACTACTATCATTAACAATGAAAGTAACTAAAAATGTGCTAAGAACTTCACTTATATCAACTTAATCAAAATAATCCCACAAAGCAACTATTATCTTATGTTCATTTTACATTTGGGATACTTAGACATAAAGAGGTTAACTAACTTGCCCAAATCACCCAGCTGCTAAATAACCACATGAGATTTAAACTTGTTTATTATATCTCCAGAGTCCACGCTCTTCAGTCTGCTCCATTTCTGCTTCCCAAAGCACTTTAAAATGATGCTGACCTCCCAGCAGCATTTGACTTCCTGAGATCCTTAGGATCTGCTAAGGCCTCAAGTTCAGGGCATTAATGGTAAGTTTCTTTTCCTCCCAAGTTCTGTCTTCCAGCCTGCATCATTTCTTAAAAGCATTCCTCTCAAAGCCACTAGACACTGTGCACTCAGCTGGCTATCTGTTTCCAGGAAATCCAAATGAAGACAAGTGTGAAAAATATTTGCGTTCTCTAGATACACTCTCCTTGTACCCCTTCATCAGTTTAAATCAAATTTATATCATAAAGTATATCTTTAATACTATTTATCACTTTATTTCAAACTTCAAAAATGACTCTTCATAAGAAATAATGTCCAAAGTTTTGGGACAAATTAAAAAATGACACAGTAGGGGCAAAACTTGTTTTTCAAGTGACACTTTTTCTATAAGCAAGCCAGATTTTTTGACAAAGTAGATCACTAATTGTTACTTCATCGAGAAACATATTTATTAAGAGATGGAAACACCATGGACAGAACAGACCAATGGTAATATATCAGTAAGGGCTAGTATTCTCGTGAATAGATTTGATACAATGAAGGAATATGGTGGGGGTGTATCTGCTGGTAAACCCACAGGAAATACCTCTAGTTTTGAAGACTTGAGAGATACAAGGCTAGTGAGTTGGAAAGATAAACTATTTAATTGTTAATTCCATAGCTATGCGCTACGATATGGAAGCCTGGATCACTATTTTGTGTAACTCATGAAGCTTTGCGCTTCTTGAAATACATCCATATGCGAAGGCTCAATTGTGCCAAAATATTTATTTATTTTGATTACTTTGATTACATCTGCTACACAGAAAGAAAAGCATAAATTAACATTTATTAATGTCTGATATAAAAAGTTTTTATTATGTTAACCTAAAATTATAAAATGACCAGGGAAGAGAAGCCTTAAAAGAGAATGCAATGAGATCATTAAGGTCACTTGAGATGACAGTTCTTATTAAATTATTTCTAATATCACTTAATAGTCTTTCTTTCAAACACTTATCAGAATCTCTTTCAAATTATTCTTCTTACTTAATATTGCAACCCTACTAACATTTCCCTCAGTCTGTTAAATATTCTGCGTATAAATAATTCTTTGGTGTGTTTTGAAGAGAGGCATTTGTGTTCATTTTCCGTAGTCAGTCAGTGACCTCATGAATGCCTATTTGACAGCAAATCAGTCTCATAATATCCCTTCTTTTATATTCTAAATGCATTTTTCCATTGTGATTACTTACTCCTAAGAATCATAAGCCTTATTCAATAGAGTATGCTTGCATTTCAATAGTTTTACATTATTATATGCATTCATCTTACTCCCTTTGCTATCAAGTTGGTTTAAAAAACGAGTATCACAAAAAATTTCTATTTTAACTGAGAAAGTTCATAGAAAGCAGAAGTGACCTAGCTATTGACGTATTCAAAAAGTTATGGGTTATTCTAAGTGACCAGTTGCTTATGGGTGAGAAAACAGGACCTGAATTTTGTAGAGAAGCTGATTAGTTCCATTAAATTAATAAAATGGAATATTAATATGATAAGGAAACTTAACTGCTACTGTCTTTTAGTACTAAAAACTGAGATGGATATAGATTGCTAGCTTCAGGAAAGTACCCAGTAGTAAGTTTATATTGAGTTGGAATCAACATGGTCATTAGGCAGACATAACCAGAATACAGATGGTTTGTTGTTTTTTTGTGTCAAATTAAAAAAAGGAAATGCTAGAGGATTTCCTTTGAGATTTGATAGGTCTCCACACACACACACACACACACACACACACACACACACACACACACACACACACACTTTATATATATTCTGAGTTAGAAGAGCATACCATACAACTTAATTAGATAAAGAATATAGATGATACAAACATATGGAGCAAAGTTTTTGATGTTTATGCTAGTTGGAAATTACTTGCAAATAATTTTATCAATCTTAAGACTGAACATGCATTGAGACTAAACTCACTTTCAGTCAGTAATGAGGACTGAGTTATTTCAATTAAATTAGTAAGGATCTTGGCAGCAAATGACCATTTACTATACATTTTCTGACACTGAGAAATTTAGATAGTCATGTACTACAGTTCCCTAAAAGAAGTTAACAGCATGTTTGCTATTACTAATTTTATAGGAAAGAGGCAAATGTTTTTCTGAATGCGCATATAATTTGTATTCTAAGCAGCATCATATGAGAGTTCCAATAGCTCTGTATCCAGTCCATCACTGAGTTTGTATATATATATATATATATATATATATATATATAACTCATTTATATATATATTAGTGATGGTAAATATTACGGTTTCTCAGAGCTTTCAATGTGAAAATACATTTCATACTGTAAATACCAAGTACTTTATACCGCAGATATATTTACTGAAATTCTCCAGGTGCTGATACATTTACCAATTCTATTAAAAGTAGTTTTCAACTGGTCGAGAATGACTTGTTGGTGAGAGATAAAGTCATGAGGATTCAGGAAGAGTGTATGAGGAAAGGAAGCTTATGCCTTTAGAACTTCTGATTTCACCCTGTCTTCCCCACTTAAAAAAAGAATGCCCTCTCTTGTGGCTCAGGCATACAAGGGCCACAGAGTCTGAAACACACAGATCCAGGCTTAAGATGCTCCATAGGGGTTGGTGTGGGGGGGTGGGGGAGGTGGCAAGGAAAACAAATGAACAAGAAAAAACACTTTGTATGACTGATTTGAGAATTATTTTCAGTAATATTTATAGAATAATAATGACAAAAAGTAATGTAAAATTAGTAATGAGATTTTTTTTTCTAAATATTGTGACACGAGAGATGGTGAAGTCCAAACATTATGAGTTAACACATTTTAATTTCTGGAGAGAGAGTGAAACAGGATGGAATATCTCCATATATTAGAATGGTGTATTTGTAAGCATTTAGAAAACAAAACAGCAGACATAAGGCCTTGGAATGGGAAAATTAAAACAAGCCATGCCAAAATTGGGTCAACACATGAAGGTTTGTACAGAATTAAGTATGCTTGGTTTCAGAAAAATGCAAGACAAAATATTTAGAGATAATACTGTGGACGAAGATTGAAAGTGCAGTCAGAGATGCTTAAATAACCAAGAAATTCTGATTAGGGGACAGATAGTAGTCTTAAGGTAGGTTTAAGAGATTTTCATAATATTGTTTCCTCTCTGAGGAGTATATTATCAGGAGTCTAACAGATACTTTGAAATAAGAATTGCTGAGATAAGTTTTCCCTCTTCCTATGCTCAATTTTTTATTCTCATTGTGTTTTATTTTTTTTGATGTATGCATTATCTCTTTGGAATTTCTCCAAAACTATACGAGAATACATAAGATAAAATGAAACTTAGGAGAAAAAAGGTAATGTAGTTAATAGACCTAGATCATAAAAAACAATCCCTCACAGTTGTTCTGCCTCTATCCAATTAGTACTATCATTTTGTAGTCTGGTTTTGGATGCCACCTCATTTAGGACCCATAATACTGAAGAAAACAATCTTCTGTGTACATAT
Source organism: Solenodon paradoxus (assembly GCA_004363575.1). Classification (NCBI taxonomy): domain Eukaryota; kingdom Metazoa; phylum Chordata; class Mammalia; order Eulipotyphla; family Solenodontidae; genus Solenodon; species Solenodon paradoxus. Next base: position 145,462 of record RJWH01000087.1, read on the forward strand.
GGAACCCTAAATTTTATTTAGCATCTTACCACCAGATGTTTTTGGATAATTAATCCCATAACCTTACATTTGTGAACAATATGCACCATTAGCCAAATTTCCAAAGACAAGTGTCTTATTAAGGCCAACATAAAATTGCATGTTCAATAAGTCAACTATATATGAAACTTAAAAGCACCTGCAATTCTTAGGTCCCACAAAAAGAGCCTCATTAAAAAAAAAAAAAGAACTTGGTTTAATATGCAAACTGTAGATGCATCAAATTCAGATAAGTCATATAGCTCTAAAGCTAATTAATAATGTAAAATATGAAGTGGAAAACCACTCTGGCTATTTTGTTTACTTTATTCAACTGTTAATGAGTTCTATAATATGTCATTTTTATTTCTTGCAATCTTCTTAATACTTAAATTTAAACACTAAACTATCATCAGCATATTTAGAATATTTTTATGTACTCAATGAATTAATAAAATGGTTATTCATCTCTTTAATGCTTTCCTCAGAAACACAGTTAGGAATACTTAAATTCTTATATTATGCTTATTGAAAATTTTTTTGTTTTCTCCTTTGTCAATGTTTAAGAATCTGAACTGGCTTAAAACGCACTAATATGGGTAATTACGCAAATCTTACGAAATGTATTAATAGAACCACAGTTTCTTACCCTATCCTCTTAACACATTCCTAAATATGAACATGGGCTATTTTAGTAGATTGGCTACCCATAATCCTGAAAAGTAGAGGGCAAATACCACAGACCACTTATGTGACACTAGCTTCATAAATTTGATTGATCCCAGAGTAAGGGCAAAATTTAAAAGAAGACTCCTCAAACCATTTCAGTATTTGGTCTAGTTCCTCCAGGAAGAAAAAATGATTATTCTTTAATTCTATACTCCTAACTACAACTATTTCAAAATTTAATTATTTGAGACAATACATGTTTCTGTTTTTAAGAGAATAATAAATAACTACTTTTGCCAAGATATTAGTGTAAGATTCAGAGTATTACACAACAATATAAAAACCTCCTGTGGTATCACTTTCAAAGCATATCAGTGGCTTTTATTTCAAATATGTAATTATTTTTACACCTGAGTTACATAGATTGAGGACACTAATTTTTAAGAATACTACCCTTCTCTTAAAATCATCTAACGAACAGATTGGTGATGTTAGGGGCAGAGTTTGGGAGTGGGTGAAGTGGGTGAAGGTGTTTAAAAAGGCACAAACTTACAGTTGAAATATAAATAAGTCATGGGGATGTATAGCATGGTGATTATATTAAATGAAAATTTCTAAAACAGCATATCAGAAATTATCATTAAAAGAAAAAAAATTATAACTATATATACTGAGGTATATTAACTAGACTTATTGAGGTGATTATATTGTTTGTATCAATATATTCAAATACCAAATCAATATGTTCTATACTTAGAACTGATATATTACTTTTGTCAGTTATTACTCAATAAAAAGAAAAAAAATTCAGCATAATTGAAAAAACTGGGAAAAATCATTAAGCAAGCACATTTCTCAACAGAGGACAGCTAAATGACTTATAAACAAATGAGAAGATTATCATCAATATTAGTCATCAGAGACATAACAATAGAAACCACTACATACCCACCATAATGCCTAAAATTTTAAAAGCCTTATCAAGTGTAGGAAAGGTTGTAGAAAAACAGAACCCCTCACAGAGTTCTTATGGAAATAGAATATGCTAAAATCGTTGTGGAATACCAAAAGTATCTTTTAAAGAAACCATGTGGATATAAGAATATTGATAATTTGGTGGTGATCATGGTGTGTTACCATGTATTTGACAAATAGTAAACATACGCAACTAAACATTACTTTGTAACTCAAAGACACCTAAAAAAAATTTAAAAAGTAACAAAGTGTACATATACAAAATCTATGCCTTGCTAGTATCAGGAGAAATGCACATATATTTTACCATTTGTATCAGAATGTCACTAGCGGCATTTTTTGTGAAAACTCTACACTGAAAAGAACACATGTCATTTTATGATCAAAAACATAAATTGTGTAATATTCATGAAAATACTCTACAGGAATGAGAAGAAAATGAGCTACATGTAACAATATGGATGCATCATGCCAACACATGGAGTGAAAGAAATTAGTCACAAAAGAATGCCTACAATTTAATTTTATTTATATTAATTTCAAATGATTAAAACTAATCTATGAAGGCACAAACAATAATACCTTTAAGGGGAGTAATTACTAAAAGAGATTATAAGGGAGGCTTCTAGAAAGACAATTATCTCTCTTGATCTGATCTGATGGCTTTACATAAAAATATACACTTTGTAAAAATAATGGTGATATTTATACTATTCAGTATACATGCTATGCCCTAATAAATTGATTTACTTGAAAATTGAAAACACAACATGTATGTGTAATATTAAACCTCTGTTTTATTAATCTACTATCCTAGATTTGCACAGATTAATTTACATAAAATATGCATTATTAAGATCTCCCAGACTATTAAAGCATTTAAGTTTTTTTTTAGAGTCAATGACAAGAAACATAAATTTAGTAAGTGAGAATAATCTGTAACCTTATATTTTTTATATGTCCTACACCATCTGCAGCCAATTAAGCGATTCCCAGGTGTTCACAGTAATTGCTTTAATGCAAGATTACATGTCACTTTAGGGGTCTTTAAATATTTATTATAAAACCCTCATCTACATTTTTCTCCATTCATTTAGGGACAAAACATGCTGATGTTCAGTATTGAGAAAAATAAGCTTTACTGCACTGGTTGAATTACTTCGTGTATTCATTTCATAAAAAAAAAAACTTTTTATAAGTCAAAATTTGAAGGAATACAAGATGTAACAATGAGGCTGATTTAGTTGTAGTTCTTTACAATCTTCATTTTAAATAAAAATATGCATTTATAATTTGTGGCTGAGGTGTCAAAAAGTCAAAACTGAAGCCCTTTTTTCATGGTGAATTCATTTTTATCAGGCATACTATTCTTTGAATAGTGGAGAAATGAATGGAGCAGAAGATTCATCAACCAATTTCTTCTTTACAAGTAAAATACATTTTTTTCACATTTAGATGTGAAACAAGAAAAAACCATGGAGACAATCTAACATAATGCTCATTTCATGGCTAAGGAGAGTGAAACCCAGAGGCTTAGTCAAGAGTATAGAGTTATTTGCATGTAAATTTAATAAAAATTACAACGACTAAAATATACATAAAGCATATTATGCTCTAGGAAGTGTTCCAAGCATTTCACATATATTCACTTATTTAATCTTCACATATACTAGATGAGGTGAATAGTTGTATTATTCCCATGGAAGTCGGGAAAGGGTGCCCAGAGAAACTTGCTAAGGTCACAGAACGGTGGAGGAAGAAAACTAGGATTTAGCTGGCTCCAATATAATTTCTTCCTAAAACTAATTTCTGAGGAAATTATGACTTGTAGGTGAATGTATTCTTCAACAACATTTATATATACATATTACAAATCATAGTTTCCTCAAGATACTATTAGCGAAATCCTTATATTCTTATATATTAGAAAAACTTAACTTATATTCTCATTTTTTTGTTTTCCATAACAATTGCAAATGATTAATCATAATCAAGTGTTTTTTTAGCAAACACATTACACATCCGACACAGTAATACTATTGGAGATAAAGATCAACTTAATCTGGTAGAACAATAAGAATGCTCAGTGGTTTAAACAATCTAATACAAATGATTATCTATTAAATTCCTAATGATAACAGTGTCCCTTAAAATTGTGTGATTTTACTTACTGCTTGTATCACTGATATTTTGTCATGATAAGTGATTAGTAACTACTTTTGGAAAAGCTCCATGCTAAAATCATCTTGTACCATATTGCATGAAATAAAGCACTGAAGTCTCAATCAACCCTGCTGTGTTCATTAGTAGAGTCATAAATATCTTTAAGTTTGTGTGGTTTTTGCTTCCCAGTACTTTCTATACCAATTCTGTGAGGAAGCCTGTGTGTCTGTGTGGATGTGTCTTGAATATACGGAGATAAACTGAGGTGGGGAGAGGGGCAGTGGCACAGTTAAGTATGCGGATCTTCAGTTATAACTAAAGGACATCAATTTTATCATCAGTTTACATTATTTATGAAATGAAAAGAAACAGCATAATGTGTTTGGGGAGCTCACTGTATCTGACCAACGACAAGCCAAGGTAGAAGTATATACACATACATGTAATTTCAGGAATGATGTAAATGGCACATGTCATTTCTTGCATATAGGTCTAGATTTGTTTATCCCTGAATTAATTTGAATCAGCAAACATGTGAAATTACTTACTCTTGACAATTATTTCATCTAACTGCATTTTGTTGTAGACTTGTTTTCATATTTCTTTGAAAAACTTTGGACCTGATGCTTCTTTTGATATTACTAAAAATAATATACAAATTATCATCTGGTTTTCTTTTTATTAAACAACATATACATTTTGCTTTTAGTATATGAGAAAAACACTTAGGTTTCCCATAATAAAGTCAAAGGTTTCCCCCAGAAATATAACAAAAACATGTAATTAGTCATATTTTCCTGTTACCTTTACTACCAGGAAAGTCTAGGTCAAGAACTATATGTAATGCATACTTTAATTTTGTGTGAATAACTTGCATATAAATAAATTCACAGAAAAAAAATAATAATTCTAGAATACAGATTGTTTTCTTATGAATAAAATTCACTAATTTCATGTAAGTTTATACATTTGTATCTGTTTATCTCTTTATGAACTTAATGCTTTTTAAAAATGATTGTTGAGTGCCCCTCTTATGGCTCAAGTAACTAAAGTGGAGGCTACGAAAGGGTTGGACCCAGGTTCTAGACCTGCGACCAGGGGTGGTGAAAAAACATTGTTTTTAGGCCTTGTGGTTTAGGTAGCTCAGGTAATGGTGTGTGGACCACATGGAGCCCTAGGGTCTGGGTTAGTGGATCCTCCTGTCCTAGGGTGAAACAAAACAAAAAACAGATGAATGACTAAGATTTTTATTTCTCTCCCTCCCTTCCTCCCTTCTATACTTCTTCCTTCTCTCCCTTCTTTCCTTCCTTGCAAAAAAAAAAAAATGATTATTTTTAGTCATATTGAATATATCAGCATATATTAGTGCAAAGTTCTAAGAAATCAAATTTAAGAAAAATACTTTCCTTACAGAATTCTAATGCGTAGGATTTTTTTTTCCTATCAAGCACATCTTCTCTTGTCATAAATTATACACATTTGGTTTTTAAGTGTCTGGGTAATTAACAGCCACTGGAAAAGGCAAAGAACCAGTACTGAGGCCTCTGTTCCAGAATATCTTCCCTTCATCAGCCCACTCCCTGACATCTTCATGAACTCCCCTGGGAAATGAAGGCAAGTGCCTCAGACCTCAGAAGTAGCCAAAAAGTCAACTCTGATGCAGAGGCTGTCTATAAATGTTTTTATTGTCATGTGGTGCTTACCCTTCAGTATGCAAAAAATGAAAATAAAACTAATAAATATAAATAACAATTTGCTTAATTTTTTTGCAAATGATAATCTCTTTACTATATTGTCAGGCTTACTTAATGTAGCAATGACTAAGTATTGAAGAATTTCATTTCATAAAAAATGAAAATTATAATTAAGGGGTTTATGTAATTTATTATGAGGTCCATGATTTATTTTTAAGTTTTCCCCTCTTTCCATCCCTCCTCCCTTCCACCCCTTGGCAGTCATCATCTTGTGTCACTGAATTTTGATAAATGAAGATAAGAATAGTAAAAATGAGTGAATGGTCATGATGACAATAGTCAGCGATTCCTAGGAGTTAATTCATTCTCTAAATATTTTGAGCATAAAACAAGGAAAATTACAATGAAATATAAGATTCCATTTAAAACATAAGTTGCGATTTTAAGTACCTTTCATTTATTTATTTATGTATTTTGCCACTTCTGGGTCAATGGATTCCATTGCCTGTGTTTTAGTTTCCTGAGTTACAGAGGGAAGTATTTTAGTATTTTTGAGCACATTTCAAAAGTAATTTTTTATACACAGTGAGTATTAATGTTTAACTGGGAAATTACATAAACTTGGAATTATATATATGTGTGTGTGTATGTATTTGTTGTGGGGAGTTAGGATGTGGTGCCACATATCTAGTCTCCTCAGAATTTCAGCAAACTCCCAAAATCAGCATACAGGATGGAGCAAATTTAGCCTCAATGAGAGAACAAAGAAGCATGGAATCCCTTGAAGACCACCCTGGCATCGAGGTGAATTTTTTCACAAAATCCTGCAAAGTATTTATAGGATTTTCCCTTATCTGAAACATCTCACAGCTGCTACTTGAGCTTTGATTATTAAAGCATCCCTTTCTTATTCTATAATGTATCAATAGCTTACTCCAAAAAACCCCTCCTCAGCACGGGCAGGGCATGTATCTAGCTACCCTGCCAATTCTTAATGCAGCTCTTTCTGCCCTTGAGAACTCTGTCTCATGCTTTCACTTCTGCTTCCAATAAATCTACAAACTGCACTTCTTAACATCTCAAGAATTCTTTCTTAAATCAGGTTGTATCCTGATCCCAAACTGCCCCAGCAACACAATGAACTGGTATTACTCTTAAAAGAATATTGTGGTAACACTGGTTTATAACATTATGTAGGGTTCAGTTTGTTATAGGGATTATTGTACTTGTCCTAAAAATTGAGTGTAATAGAATGAATCATGCTGACAATTAAAAATGAAATCTACCACTTGTTTAAGAGGATATTGACAAATTGACTAAGCAAAGACAGATAAAAGGATACCTGAGATACTCTAGACAAATACTTATTAAAGGCCCCAGTGTTGACAGACCCAGAGCCCAGAACTGAACGGGTGAGAATTTTAGAAGCCTAGTGGAACAGAGAGGTTATGCACACACTTAAAAAGACAACTCTGATAATAGTCCCTCTGAGCAGTATAATTATAGGACATGAATTAAGGAAAGCTGGAATACTTTGAACTGCACACCATTAGGTTTCTGAATCCTTTTCCGGGTTTGGTGGCTGTCAATGGGGGACTACACTCTGCTTTCCAAAGAGCTGATGCCATAGGGGAATATGAGACCCTAATGCCAAGGCTCTCATTCAGCTGTCCGAATCTTATTTTAGTAGTTCATAATCTCTTCCATGGCCCCTTTTAATACCAACTGAATTATATGCTTCTGGTATTACAATATGTGTTTCCCCCAATAAGCCATATTGTAATTATAGGTTATTAACATAATATGTAAGTGAAACTTCTTCATATCAGCATACCAGTGGGATTAAGTATGCAGAAATCTGAACTGCAAATATAAAACCCAGTTGTATAGCACTGTTTGACATCTACACATGCCATATTATGATCTCCACTAAAGGTCTAGTTTCTACTCACTACCATACAATTTATCCCTTTTACCTGATTTGTCTGCCTCTCATACTCCTTTTCCTCTGGCAACAATCATTTTGTTCTCATAATTTAAAGGGTTGTTTTTGTTTTGTATGTTTATTTGATTTTTCTGTATCTTCTGTATGAGTGAAATCAGTAAATTTCATTCTCTATCTGCCTTATTTCACTAAGCATAATCCTCTTTAATGCTATTCATCTTGTCACAAATAATAAGATTCAATATTTCTAAAAAAATTCTAATAGTTGAGTAGCTTTTCATTATATCTATATGTATATATATGTCTATATATACTATATATACTATATAACTATTTGACTTGTTAATTATTTTAATATGTAATACATTTTATACTGATAACATCAATTTATAACCCCATAATGCAAAACAGCATTATGATTATACTCTAACCAAGACTATGTCCCCAAATGAAATCTAACTGAAAAGAAAATAAAACAAAAAAAGAGGCTCAAAGCAGTTACTATGTCAAAACAATTAAAATTAGATTCTTTAAAGATGAATGCTGGTTATCTGCATTGTTTTAATTCAACATATTATTTCTTCAAATTCTATCTACAGGCAATTTTATCAGGACATGATTCAGAAATTTTCCACATATCAGAAACGCTTTCTGTGGTGTATCATACTTTAAGATTGTATCAAGATACATTATCCATCCACAAATACTATCATAGTGATAACATCAGACCAAAAATAATCATGAGATTCCTATAAAATCACAATGTATTTGTAATTTAAGTGATACCCATCATTACAATCACCATCATCAATGCAATAGACAATTCAAAATACAACTGCCTACCACTAGCAGTTGCTGAAATTGTTACAATTCAATGATAAAATTTAAAATAGAAATGTGTCCTTATTGCTAATTAAAAAATGAGAAAACTGAATTTTTTTATTTCATTCAATTACAAAGTTTGACTCCAAATATGAAGATTTACTACTTCCCTTTTTGTGATTTCTGTATTTATTGACAAATACGAATAGTGAAAATATAGAGGTCACCAACAGTATGACCAGAAGAAGAGGATATTAAACAGCATTTAGTATAAACCCCACTGTACTTAGCATGTTTCCATTCACAGAAATAAGCTGCTAAACCACTTAATGATGTGCCTCTATTAACACTAGGCTTACCCCTTCTCCCCAAATGTTTGTTCGCCCTTTTCCCATCATTCTTTTTTCTTTCTTTCTCCTCAATTGCAAATACTGATACCACATTAAAATCAATATGGATTGGTAGTTGAAAACATAAGCACAATACTATTCTTCATATTTCCTGCAGAAACATATGCAGCAAAATGCAATAGGTGTTTGATTACATTGCATATAATCAAACAGCTGCTCTGCTCTTCCTGCAGTAGTTAAGACCCTTTTATATTTAACAGTGGCCATTGTTACAAAGCCTTCATGTGCTAATTTGACATTTTCACTAATGCCATCTTTTTGTTATTTTTCAATAAAGAACAGAAGATAAAATAAAGTTTTATTTAGCTATAGAGTTTTTAAAATTCAAAACATTATGATATGGAAAATCTAACCAGGTAGGTATGTGTATGCAATTCTAACATAATATAATTGGTATGAACATTTTAATTGAGGGCTCTGTGCTTCTGAATGACTTCTGTTACCATAGGCACATTTATTTTCTCTAATATTTTATATATTTGTATTTAGTTCCCATGAATAAGTGAAATATTTCCATGTATTTCAAAATACTACCTAATTACAACAATTAGTAGATATTTGCTGACTAGGTTTTATAATATAAAGAATATGTAAGATAAAATATTATTATTATAAATTAAAAATAGTTATGTTTTCAAAAATGTATATATGCTAAAATGTTTCAGATTTGGCTTCATTAAAGCAAAAAGCACATCTAAAAATGTTCCATATACCTAAAAAGTGAACAGAATCAAATTCATGTTTATATCTCACATTTCAAATGTCTTATTCTTATATAATTTGCTTAGACACACTGGAAACATACATTTGTATTAAAATTATGATTAATTTCTCACTGAGAATAGAATAACTCAGTTCTCAATTAAAAATTTATTACTTGGAATATACTTTATATATAAATGCAAAATAACAATATTAGGTATTTTCCACACAGAAATCTTTAGTAGTCTAAAGATAACTTAGCATCTACACACAAATTAAACATCTGCATTATTTTACAATATATAGCTTGCTTTTTATTTTCTTTTTACTAATAAAATTAGGCCAAGCAATAAATCCATGCAGTTTAAAGCCTATAAACTTTAAAAATAAAAATAATTTCAGCATCAAATTTTTAAGTAATTGATAAATGTTTTTTATATTCAATTATATAATCATATAAAATATTTATTAGGAAGTTATTTACCAAAAAAAATGGATATATAGACTACCTGATGTTATATTTCACAGATTTAAATCTGTTTACTATAACTTAATACATGCTAAGCAGATATTTGCTACAAAAATGGTACATTTCCTAATTTATGAGCAATAGCAAATTACATGTAATTTAACCTCATAATAACACATTGATACAAGTAATAACTACCAATACAGGAAAACATAATTATACAATGACAATAAGTTCATGTGAAAGATAACTGGGCTGTAATGAGATGTCTAGTTATTAGAAAAATAATATAGTTTCTTTTTTTCCAATTTAAATAATCCAGGGTTTAAAATGGAGTAACATGATAGGAGCAATTTTTACCACAAAACACTCACCTACTGTCAGCTGTCCAGTTAACTGCCCCATGTGATTTCTTGCATTCACTGTAACATTTCTGTCAGACTGTAAGACCAGTGGACTATCCTGGGAAACATGTATAAAATAAAGAAATCAAAGAAAAATAGAAACATAGTCAAAATTTAATACATAAAATTATACTGCATTTGCCTGGTTATTGTCAGAATTCTATTTCTTTGTTTTATGTCAGGCAATTATTTTAACAGCCCAAACACTGGTGAACAATATAAAAAAATTGGTGTTTCATAATAACTACTTAACAGAATATAAATGCTGTTACTTTATAAATAGGCAATAACTTTTGGATATAAGCATTTCCAATTCTACCGATTACTCAATGTCAAAGGTGTAGTGGCCTCTCTCCTTCTCATAGCCCAATGGCATAAATGCCTACCTTTGAGCATATTTTAGACCCTATCCAAATGAGGAAGTTCTTTTTTAAAACCGAACTTTCAACTTTCAGGTTTCACTTTAAATGTCAGTTATTTAAAATTGATTCCCGTTATTACCGTAATTTACAGATTCATTCAATCTGAAAACTTCTAATCCCCATTTATTTTGTTCAAAGCACTTATGACAAGACAAATTCATTTTGCTCACATACATTTTTACCTCTTTTCCTTATTTGTTTCTGTCACAAAAGGAATTGTCCATGTGTCAGGTAACATGATGACTATATGTATATAACATTAATATCATTGCTTTACCTACTGCTAAAAGAAAGTATTTACTAAGTATTTATCTAATTGGTAAAAAAACCTTTATAACAAAACTGATATTCTTTTATTTATTTATATCTCTTGTGAAAACGTTCTTTAACTCATAGATTGGTTTAATGAGAAGGTAACAGAATATAAAAAAATTAGATGTTTGCCTGAAAATACTCTTTTAGTATATATATACACATACATACATACATATGTATGTATGTGTATATATATACACATATATAGAAGAATGCTACTACTGCCTTAGGAACATGCATATTAGGTTTTTACCTCCACCCACCTCAGACAAGTAACTTAACACTTTCTATATGTCATTTTTATTATCTGAATGATAGGGTGATCACTTAAAAATTTTCCATCCATTCATTCAGCAAATATTAATTGATTGCCCACTTAGTGTCTTAGAGGATTGGAACATTATAGTGGTCAAAATGAAATAATAATTGTTCTCATGAAGTCTATAATTGAGATATTGAAAATACACATGGAAATATACAGCACACACATATATACATATATATGTATACCTATGTGCATGTACAAAACCACATATATGTATATATATGAAACATACATAAATGTGTGAATATATATATATATTTCCTAAAGGTGATTTGGGCAACTTTGACTGGAAGCAAAGCAATGAACAAAATAGATAACACACACTCAACATATCTTCTTCTAAGAGTGGGTTTTGGTAGTATGTCTAAACTAGGACTTAATTTAGAAAAAAAAAATGTCTACATCTTGAAAAATACATTCCTTCTGTAAAATGAGACACACAAGAATCACTGTAGCTAGGTATATTCTCTATCTGTCTCTTAACACAAATCAGGTTTTGTGTTACAAACAAAATAGTTATTTCTACAATTTATAACTAAAATTAGTCCTTTTTCAAAGGTATTTCTATGTTGTAGGCATTCATCTTTGAAGTGCTCTAATGTCTTTAAAATAATTTTCATCATTCCTTTTAATTGAGATATTAAAATTCTGTTTACAATATAGATTGAAGATTAAAGACAGTTTGCAAACAAATGTAATCAGTAAGAATATTGCACACAAAATAGGTGGCTCATAAAGCCACAATAAAAGATTTTGTTTTATGTTGTCATAGTTAGATATAGTTAAACAATGTATTTAAATGAGTTTTGAGTTAAATAAAATCAATCTGAATGTAAGAAAAAAGTAGAAGCCTAATAATACCTTGTAGTTCAAAACACAGCAAAACTATATTTGCTGAGTTTGTATTCACAAATGCTACATATTTTATTGCAAAATACATGATTTTTGCTTGTTTTTAAAAATTGATGCAGCAATATGCTTTCATTTTGTCATTATACATATTAAACCTAAATATCTATAAAATCTAGCATTAAAATTACATCATAATCATGACTATATATAATTTAAGAACTATATGTCAATTAAAGAATATTGCTTTATTAAATGTTAAGATGAAAGAATTTAATTGCAAAAAGCAACAAGAATTTCACCTGATTTAACAGAGAAACAGACGAGTCAGAATTGAAATCTAAATCATGTGTTTTTGTTTACAATCTAGCAATTCACTTGTTTTCTACTCTAATTATAGGGATCCTGTTGAGGACTTTCTTGCCTTCTTTTCACATTATGCAGTTAAATTTTCCCTTCAGAATTAAACTTTCATATCTAGATTCAAGTTTTACTCAAAATAGCACTCTCTATACTGAAATAAAAATCTATTAACGTTAATGAATAATTTTCTATGTTGTATTAATATGGACATCAATATATTATTGTGTCATGCTAATACTGAAATGTGATCAAGTGAGGTGAAGCAAAATCAAGTGACTACTTTTGGTAGACAAAAAATAGTGCATATAAGGAAATCATATTCACTGACAAATCTCAGTATCAATGGATCAGCACAAATGACATCTTTGGGGGGTTAAAACACTGAATTATGCCTCCTAGATCCAACACAAGACCTCTTATACAATATGTATTTAGTTTTAATTAAATGTACATAAATACACATGATAAAATAATAAAAACTTTTTCAGTTATATAAGACATCAACTTTCTCCAATTATATATATTTTTAAATTGTTTAGGATAAAATTCTAATTAATTTATGATGCTGATCTCAAATATTTTTTAATAAAATTAATAAGTCAACATTTAATTAGAAAACTACTACTTATCAAAAAGATTGACATTTTAAAAAGTTTTATATTCCTTTTCTTGTGCTTATTTTTCCAAAGGTCTCCATAGTTATAAATAACTTCCAGTAATAAATCACTGCTTTCCAATCTCTTATTTATATTCTCTCTTCTTGTTACTTTATATTATATCCCTGTATTCCAAAACTTTGAAAGCTAGTGTCTAGTTTCAGATATTAAAACAGATAAAGCAGCACTGTGTTATAGCATATCCTTGCTGAGAACATAAAGGGGAGGAAATTATTTGGTGGTATCTCAAATAAGACAAATTCTGTAAGGGTAAATAAGTTGGTGGCAGACTGTCAGCACAATATACTAGTATAAATACAGTTTCTTTTAGGAGGAAGAAAAACTTCATCTTTGAATTCCACTATCTTTACACCCAAACCAATAAATTAACTCCCGATAGCAGGTATTTCAGTTTTCTGGTGCTGATAATGCATCATGGCTCTAACTCTAGGAAACTTGTTGGCTTTCATATGCTACTCTTGAGACAAAGCAGGTATGAGATCCAGGAAGAACGGCTTATGATTCTTTCATGCACACATTCTGTATGCCAAAGCTTGATTACATCTTTGCTAACGTTATAGAGAAAGAATGCAATATGTTCTCACTTTAGTATTTTTGTGATAGATTGTGTGAGTGACTAAGGGGGAAAAATTATTCTTCTCATTTCTACTGTCTTCACCTTCATCAGGTTTACTGTGTACCTGCAATGCGTTCAGCTTTCTGCTAGTCATAGAGTGTAAAACAGAAAGAAACAAGGGAGACAAATGTTCTTCTCTTATGCAGTTCATACTCTAGTAAACCAGAGAGACAAGCAAATTGTTAAAACAAAGCAAAACAAAACAAAGAATGTTACTAGTATCAAGCTGTGATAAAATTCTTCTAGCCAAATTTATCATACTCTAGTAAACCAGACAAGCAAATAGTTAAAACAAAAGAAAATAAAACAAAGAATTTTACTAGTAACAAGTGGCTGTGATAAAACTCTTCTAATCAAGTTTAAGTGACACCGGTGCAAAGATGATTGGGTTGTATGTATTAAGGTGATTCCACTTAAGATGCCCATTCTCTCATGCTTAACTATTAAAGAAAATTATAGAAATAGTAACAGTGGCACTGATATTTACTGGCACTTAGGGACAGAAAATGTTCCAAAAACTTTAGATATATGAGTTCATTTACTTAAGAAACTTATAAAAAAAAAAAATCACCCAGGAAAGAGCCAAGATAATAAACTAATGACAAGACAGCGTGGAGCCAGAGTTCAAAAAGCAAATCTGCCAAGTGTCGACAGCTTGACTTGTCAGGTCAGTCAACATTTCCATACCCTGAGTTCATCATCTATAAAATACAGTAATAATATATAAGGCATGGGTATTTTATAAGGATTTAATAAAACTAAAGGTTTTCTCTGCTGAGCGTTCCTGTGAAAGCTTTACTAAGTCAAAACGGTATCAAGAGAAAAAACATTTGCCATTAATTTATATAGAAAACATTTTGAGCATTCTCAGACCAAAACAAAACTCAAAACAAACTACTAAATCATACCAAATAACACATAAAATATCACTGCTATATAATAAAAGCAGGAATTATGTAATAAATACACAGTGTGTGGAAGTAGCTCCCAAGAAGAAAACTGCTGGTGTCACTACTGCTGTCCAGTTGTGCACTGCTGCTAGAAAGACAGCTGCAAACCCAGCCCATGATGTCCACTTCACTTTTTGCCTTTTGTTGTAAAAGCAACAACCAAACCAAAACCAAAGCAAAAGCAAAAACAAAAACAGAAACAAAACCCTTGGGCTTCTTTTAGTCAAAATAGACACTAACACAGTATCTGTAAAAGAAGGTGGCATCAGTCAAACTTCCAAAAAGTGGGGGATATCTGTGTATGTAAACACTTAACATGAGCTCCTACCCTGTCGTAAGGGCATAATTAGTGCTTGCTTTTATTATATAGCCCTCACTGTAACTACAGTACTCTAGTAATAGTGCTGACCAATAATTACTTATTTACAATCAAGACACCTCAGCAAAAATAGTTAATAACCATTGACTTAAAGTCACATAGTTAATAAATGATGGGTAGTTTTCGAACCTAGCAATTTAAGTCTAAAATCTTTTCTGTCAAGTAAGGAGATACTTTCTCTCTGGAGGTGGTTTTACTTGTGGCTTCCTAAATGCTTAGAGAAATATGTCAGAAGAATAAAGACATACAAGATTTCACTTATATGTAAAATATAGAGAAACCAGACAACCAAATTAACCGAATCAAACAAAAACAGATTTTTAATCTCTAGAGTCAAATTACTGTTTACCAAAAGGAAAGGGGGATAGCAGAGCAACAATCGGTAATATATGTTGAAGGATAAAATTGACTACTGGTGGTGAACATGACATCATATGTACAGATGTTGATTTGCAATAATGTACATCTAATCTTATATAACAATGAATTGTTCCTTCAATGAAATTAAAAAATACATAAAATTAAAAATTGAAAAGACCTATAAATTTAACTGAACAAAAAATAATTTTTAATTCCTCTAAACAATCAGGTCTCTAAAAGAAATACCTGATACATATACTGTCTTAGTATCTAAGCTATGACCTACACATTTCCATCAGTCAAGCTTAATTTAGAGTCTGGTTCATTTTGTTTCATTTTATTTTCTCAGAGGAAAAAAGTGTACACTCCTGAACTGCCTTCTGTCAACACATATTAGAAGCCCCCACCTATGAGACTTTCCCTACTTACTATCATGAAAGGGAACATAATTAATGACTCATTTATTCAACGTAAACAGCATGAATTTGATATGCCATTTCTTGAATGGATAGTTTAATCAGGAAAGATTTCTTAACAACATTGAATGAAATTATACATTTTTGCAATGTATAATATTCATACTCCCTCTCTCTTCCTTTTCTTCAATATCCAATCAGTTGTGCCAGAAAAGTTCTTAAGTATATATTTTCCCTTCTTTCTTTGGACTACTCCTGGAATATACTCATATTCCAATAAGCACTTCATACTTAAATATTTATACCTCATAGTGTTATTTTTCTAAAATATTTTATATAAAAATATTGGCACACTTGAATTCAAACAAAATTAAAAAAAAATATTCCCCATTCTCAGTTTGAAAGAAATTCACAATCATAACATATAAGATGCATTATAAAATGATTTAAGTATATTTGTGTAGCTCTATTTCACAGTATTTCAGCATGCAAAGATTATGCAATTTCCCAAAATATGCTATTTCTGTGCATCCTCATCTTCTCTTTCCACATCTGAACTTCTCCTTAATTGCAAAATTATAGGTGTTTTCAAGTTCCTATTCAATGTCGTGTCCTTCATAAAGCTTTCCTGCTCATTCAGTTGAAATTTTCTTCCTTCCAGCTTTTCCGTCAATACTATTGTCTAGTACAGTACTTGTCAGAGACTCTTTTCTTGGTTTTGATCATTCTTTTGTTTATCTTTCTCCCTAGACTGAACTGTCCTGAGCATAGTGTGTTGTCATTTTCATTTATACCTACAGGCCTTTAAAAATACAGTTTGTATCATGTTTGGCACATAATTCATACTCAATAAATATCCATTCAGTGAATGAATTGAGATGAGCACATTTACAATATAATGCATTCAGTCTACATGTGTTTGCCTGGATTTGTGTTCAGGTCACACAAAATTTACCAGCTAGGTTTTTGTATTATTATTTTTTAACCCAGCGGAAGATTTCTAAAAAGCCATGTAAGTGGAACAAGTCACATTACATGATTATTTGATTTATAGTTATCATTTCTCTGTCCAAGGCAACTATTTCATTCCTGTACTTTAGCATTTGATCCACTTAAGAAGCAGCAAAACAAGCATTTTTATTCTTTGGTGAATAATTTCCTTAAGAATACAAATCATTTAATTATTGAAATTTTTATTATAAAGGTAGAAATATTGATTAGGAATATATCTAGAGCTGCTAAACTTTCTTTCTGAATTTATTAATGTGAAGTAGTGCAGGGGAGATAGAGAGAGAGAGGAGAAAGAGAAGAGAAAGAGAGAGGAGAGAGGTGAGATAGAAGAGAAAGAGAAAGAGAGAGAGAGAGAGAGAGAGAGAGAGAGAGAGAGAGAGAGAGAGAGAGAGACAGGAGAGGGAGAGAGAGATTGTAGTGTAGCGTGAAAACATGATCCATGCCTCCACCATGAAAGAGGGCTTAGCAGGTGGTCAACGCACAGACTTGAATGTAACAAGATAGACAAGATAGACATACTCCAGATAACTGCCTTTGTCCTCACTGTTTCCGAGATGTCCTGCCCTGGAATTTTGTTGTCCTTGCCTACTTGACTTTTGCTCTTGCCCTCTTAGCTGTTCCTGTCCAAACACTGCCTTCCCTCTGCTGATATCCCTTGTAGAAGAGCTCCCGCTCCTTGCTGATGGTGCGGTAGCTTTTTGGAAACATGCCTAACCTGCTGCCATCAGGAAAGTGGAAATATGTCCTACTTGCCACTGTCAGAACACCCTGTTGTGAGTATAATAAAGGCCATGTCCTTACTGCCTGTGTCTTCTTGAGATTTCCTCAGACTATCTACTAGGCAGGGCATTCCTCTGCTAGAAATTCAATATCTGTGTAACATTATTCCAACATCATTATTGAGAATTTCCCACTACAGTTCGTTTTTGCTATAAATTATCTAGTCCTGAAGACATTGTGAGGAAAACAGTGTATTTAATTCATGAAGAAAGTAACATTTAGTTGTATCTCAAAACTAATATAAAAATGAAGAAAAAAAATGCATTGACTTACAAAAAACAATGTTAAGAAAAATAAGTAGGAATTTTCAAAAGTAAAAACTGAACCAATTTAATATTAGAAAATACTGAATTTAAGACATTTTATATTAATGTAGAGAATTAGTGATATACAATAAGAAATAAGTGAACCCTTTCTTAGTTGAAGCTTTATCATAGAATTTTTGGTCTTCTTTTACACATGAATGGCATTAGTTTTTTGTTTTCAATTGTCTATTTTCCATACAAAAAGAAGTCATCTAAGAACACAAAGAAGAGAAAAACATAAAATATTTATGTTTTTATTAAAATAGTAAGTCTTCCAAAAACATATTAAGTATGTTATAAACTAATGCACAGTGTTAAATTGGGCACTAAAATCTATAAACAGAGCTAAAGGCCTTTTAAACCATGAGAAATAAATGTGTCCAGACAGATCTTGTTGCTTGAACTAGCTTGTTGTTAGTTGAACTCAGATTTTACTTTAACTTTCTTAGCAGTTAAGGTGAATTAAAAAATGTTACAAAGTTTTTTTACCTGATAAAAGCAACCACATAAATTTATAGAAATAAAATATTTTCCTTTAATAACTGCATTTAACTTTCTCTCCAGGAGCAGTCTAAGTATGCTCACTTAAATGATTGGCTTCCAGATTCTAACAAATCATCTGGTTCACTGTACTGGCTGCCCCGAGATCTCCCTGACCTAGTATTTATGGGAGCCAGATGCTGCAACTGAGGAGAGTGTCAGAGCTTCTACCTATGTCAAAAAAGTAAGTGAATCACTTAAAAAAGGATGAATGAAAAGTACAAAACAGATTTTGGAAAAAGAATCTAGTTGTTAATATTTGTATGTATAAATAATTAATTTATTTGATAACCATACAAGTTAAAACATTTTTCTATTTCATCTTTTTGGCTGAACATATTTAGAAGTGAAATTAAGGTATACTTACAATAGTAGAGAGGGAAATATATAATTTAATCATTCTACTTGTAGGAGGAATTTGTAATGCTTGAGATACATTATTCTAAATATGAGTGACTGATTTAATAAAACTGCAGAGAGGGTAGGGGACTAATCTATATTCATATATATTCATATTCTACACTGTAAAAATCTTCACAATAAAATAACTATAAATTTGCCAAAAGTTAAAAATAACTTCACCTATGAAATAAAAAAATGGAATTAGATTTAGAATAACCATAAATTGAATTTTTATTCTTTCTTTAACAGTAACTGCTTCTCTTCCCTTTTTCAGTGGGTATGGAATGGGTTGTTCTCTGTGTCCCAGACTAGTTCCAGAATCATTACCCTACCTCTTTAATCCTCCCTAATCTCTGACACTAGTCTACACTTATTGGTTCTCATTCCTAAAAGAAACCAGAGCTAATGCAAGACTCTGAATGTTTCCTCATCTTAGTTATGGTTAATTGTACTGCTATGAACATAAGGATGCAGATGTTATAATGTGATTTTATTCAACTATTCTCTTTCATTGAGGTAGACTTTTAAAGCACACAATCATATATGGAAAGTCATCAGGGATTCTTAAGGCCTTCAGAGGATCTAAACCCTATAAGAAAAGAAAAAATAGAATAAAACTTGAATTTTTGTGGCAAAAATATTCCCAAAAGATTTAGTTTTGTCAAATCTATTCAAAAATAAAAGGGTAAATTAATTCTGACCTACTCCAGGCTTCATCAGTTTAAGCTAGACAAAAGAGATCCTCAGAGAGGATAAAATACAGTTTATGAGATACTTTAATCTGTGACTACATTACTGCTTGGATGATAATGTTATTTTCATTTAGTATAAGATTCACATAAATACTGTTAAATCCCCTTAGATATAATGAACCTCAATTCTCTAGGTAAAATCATTAGTAATTAAAAATATATATTAATAGACTAAAAAATTAAAACCTTGTTGATAAATTCAAATGAAAGACATGGTTTAATAGGCAAACCATCCTTTGCTTCATAATTATTTTGATTGCCTTACACCATCTAATCAGCACAGTCCAATAGCATTTTCTGGGAAGCGTGTGCCCCAGGGACCTACTTAGTATTTGAAATGCAGAACTAATTTTAAAATTTTATTTGATATCAATTAATTAAATTTTAATATGTACATATGGCTTATAGTTATGGTACTGAGAAACATAGGCATAATTGGACAGAACTATCCAATACTTCTGAGTATTCTATAGATAATTAATTCACTGATTTACATAGTTAATTTAAAAAAGACAAATGTTATCTTTTTATGACGTTAAATAATTTGTACTTTAATCGGTCTTTCATTAATAGAAAAAGAAAATAAACATTTTATAAGGTTAAAACAAGGTTGCAAATGAAATAAATGTCAATACTTGTGGGAAATCTTGATAAAAGTCTATTTTTGTAAAAAATAAAGACTAAATCTGAAAAAGTTTTACTTGCAGGATATTTAATGCATGCTGAGAAATGTGAGAGTTCTGAGAATTAGTCCAGTTACTAAATTGTAATTTTGAATTAAATTAACCTAGATTGTTTCCATTTTTCATAAATCTATATGATCCCAACAGGGGTCAAGCTTCAGGCTAAACAAAAATCAGTTTAACAAGAAAAACAGGTAGTCAAATGAGTTTAAGGTGTCCTGTTTGTTCAATCAAAAATGTTTCCCTTAAGTAGTATTTCAACTGATGCCTTTGTGTACTGTGTAAATGGTTTTAACACTCCTAAGCATTAATTAAGTTTGGGTTGTTGCCTTCTGTAAAGTAGGAAAAAAGTTACATGTACATGTAGACTTATCAGATAATTTATTGACAAATCATATAGGTGAGCTGACAGTAGATCAAAGTCTAAAATTAATCTTTGAATGAGAACCTTTAGAAATTCTACATTTTCCCCCAGAATTGTCTATACTTCAGTCTGAAACATTTAGATGAGATAAATTTCATTTGTTATTGATTGATTGATATAAAGTGTTAATATAAACTTTAATATATGAGAGCAAAATTCCATGTAGACACAAAGATAATTTCATCTTCAGCAAAATCAGAACATCACACACTCTTTGAAAAAAGATGATTCTTTTACCAACATGAGATATTTAGTAATAATGTTCTATCAGAGTTGGAACCTGGAATCACAATTTTGACTTAACTACTGGAAAAGAGACCCATGTACCTTTTCCTCTAACTTCCCATATGTCTTTCAATCTATACATAGCTCTACTGACCATTTTACTGCAGAGATGAAACAGACAAATCAGGCTGCCTACCTCTGTTCAGAAAACCTGACTTCCTCTTTCAGACATCCAACCCACATTTTTTCTGAACCATACCTCTTCAAGTGATTATTCGGATCCATGTCTGATTTAAAGCATTCTTACTGCCTAGAAACAACTGAATAATTGCTGCTGTAAGCATCAAACCAGTTTTTAATCTCTTCTTTGAAATTTTGAAATTTAGAAACTAAAGTTAAACTTGTCTGTTTTCATTATTCCTAAGTATGTGATTACATAATTCCCATGGCCCAGTGAAGAATTTTCATGTCTTTCATGTTTTTATTCACTTACAGATACCTTCAATGAAATTTTAATGGCTAAATTGCATAAACTGCATTTTAAATAAAGTAACTACATATCAGTTCTCCTAAAACAGTTCCAAATGGATTGTTTTCCTGTATAATCACCAGCAATCTGGCAAAAGTTTAATAATTGTCTCTCCAGAATGAAAGCACTATTTTGTAGCATTTGACATTTTCTGTGGTGTAAATTATCCTACCTTGACTGAGGATAAGCAACAGACATTACACCATAGAACCTGGAATTGAGTAAACAAAAACAATCATCTGTTTTTCACTCAAACTTTATTGATGTGTAATTAACAAACTAAATTTAATATATTTAAGGTGCATAATCTAATGATTATAGACACACACATTGTGAAAAGATTCTAATGATCAAGTAGCACAACTACTACCTAATATTGTTATCTTTCTTTGGTTGTTATTGAGAATGCTTAAGATCTACTCTCTCAGCAAAATGTAATTATACAACACAGAATGATAAATTATAGTCATAATGATATGTATATTAGATGCTCAAAGCATATTCATTTGATAACAGAATATAACATTTTATCAACTTTTCCAAAGGGCCTTTCTTTTCCTTTTTTGAAGTTTTTAAAGGGAAGGTAGACAGGTGGAGGAATGAAGGCAAACAGAGACAGAAAGGCAGGGAGAGAGAAGAGAAAGAAACATTTTATTTAGTTGTTTATTCTGGTTCTTCCCCTTAGTGCCAGGTGGCGAATGGACCTAGGTTCTTGGGAGGTATGTGGGCAGTGTCTGCTGGACTTTACTGCTAAGCCACCCAAGGCATGCCTCTTGAAGTCCTTTTTATGTCTGCTGCTTTATTCCACATATTATACTACACGGTTTTTGTCTTTCTATAGCTTATATCACATGACTTAATGTCCTTCAGATTCATCCATTTATTTACAATGGTAGGAATCTTTTCTTTAAGTCTGAATAATACTCCATTGTACATTCATATCATTTCCTTATGCATCAATTTGTTGATAAACAATTTGTTTGCGTATTTGCTATTGTGAATGCTGCTGCAATGAACACAGGGGTGCAAATATCTCTTCAAGCTAGTGGTTTATTTTCCTTTCGATATATATACTAGAAGTCAGACAGCTGGATCATGGTAGTTCTATTTTCAATTTTTTGAGGAAACCACACTATTCTCCATTGTGGCTGTATCAATTTCTATCCTACCCACAGTGTACAAGTATTCTCTTTTCTTCACATCCTTTCAATTATTTGCTATCTATAATATTTTTGATGATAATTATTCTGACAAGTATGTGGTGATAGCTCATTGTGGTCTTGATGTGTTCCTCCCTGATGATAGCTGATGTTGAGTATCTTTTCTTGTACTTGTTATCCTGTCATGTCTATATCTTCTTATGAAAGATGTCTACTCAGACAATTTTTTCAACTAAAAAAATTGATTATTTTTATTTCTGCTATTGAGTTGTGTGAGTTCTTTATATACCTTGGATATTATCAGATATCTGATTAGCAAATACTTTTTCCCATTCTGAAGTATACCTTTCCTTTGCTGTGCAGAAGTTTTTCAGTTTGATGCAGTCCCACTTGATTATTTCTAGTTCTATTGTCTTTGCTTTTGATGTCAACTCCAAATGACCAAAGACAAAGAAGTTATACTACCTTTTTATTTAGGAATTTTATAGTTTCAAGTCTTATATTAGGTCAATCTATTTTTATTTGATTTCTATGTATGGTATAAATCGGTGTTCAAATTCATTTGTTTAGCATAAGAATATACAATTTTCTCTATACCATTTGTTGAAGAGACTAATTTTCCTCAATTAATTGACTCCTTGTTAAATATCAACTGACTATATGTATATGTCCATGCTTATTTCTGGATTCTCTGTTAAGTTTCAGTTGATCATGTGGTTTTTTATTCCTATCCAATATTGTTTTTATCAATATAGTTTTAGTAATATATTTTGAAATTGAGAAGTATATGCTTCCAACTTTTCTAGTTCAGGATTTCTGGAGCTATTTGAGTCATTCATGGATCTATATAAGTTAGATTAATTTATTTGTGTGTGTGAAAAATACAGCCGTGTCTTGCAAGTTCCTAAAAGTAGATTCTTGCATGTCACTATTATATTGGGACATCATTTCAATTATTAACATGTCCTGATTTGGAGAATACATTATATTCATCTTAGTTTTAAGCTATTACTTCTGACGTACTGGGTAGGGACGCTAAATTGATTTAAAATATTAATTATTCACCTATACTATTGGTGAATAGTTTACTATAAACTCAGATTCGTATTAGAAGAAACTGGTGGAGGTAAAACTTTACATAGGGATAGTGATGTCTTGACTTACAGCCTATGGTCATAGATAAAAAGGATAATTTTTGAAAACTCTGGTCTAACTTTTAGATAACAATTACTTTTCCCTCTGAATATATTTTAAAATATAGTAATGCAAATGGAAAAGTAAAACTAAATGTAACTTACATTAAAGGAAAATAAGAATTCTATAAACTCTCCTGAATTTAACTTTGGAATATTTTCATCATTTAAGTTTCATAATAAAGAACTTCATCTCAGTAAAAATAATTCTTTAAGGCCTTTATTGTAAATGGAAACAAAGTATTTATAAAGAAATTAATAATAAGTAAATTTAAATAATGGGAAGTTTTTATTTTGCCTCTTTAGTAGGTAGGTCAGGCTTTATGTTTATAATTTAATTACAACAATTTATATTACAGCTAAAATGACTCAATATTTTCTTTTTTTATAATTCCAGTAAAGTGTCTTTGGAGTTGAATTAAAGAAGTCCTCTTTCTTACTCTTCCTGAAATGATACTAATATGTCAAACATTCATCCCACACAAATAGCCCTGAGATGAACATTTAACTCAAGTCCTTGGGCTCTTCTAGGGTATCCCATGAATCTGATGTTCACCGAGTCTCCTTGTAGGAACCCCAATCTTCATAATGGCATTTAAATGTGGATTTTTAACTTTAACAATGGAAAGTAACTATACTACTACACTGTTCTCAACCCTACGATTAAAGATTCAGAACATATGGAAATCTCGAATCTTAATCAAGAAAATCAAAGAATATGGCACAACATACAGTATTGCTTACCATTATGTATGTCAGGTAAAGTAATTGTATACTTGTTCTTAACAAAGAAGTGAAATACAGTCAATATTAAATGCAATCTGAATGCTAAGCATAAAAACTAATGAGCACTGTAAAAGTCTCTCAAGGGGTGTATACATAACACAACATTTTATTTAATAATTTATCTGATCTTAAAAATGTAGCAATTTCACTATCCTATATCTTAGAAACTTGAGAGTTGTTTAGTGCCTTTTTTTGTTTTGTATGACAAATGAGATTATTTTTGGTAAACATACCTGCATATTTCTAACAAGCAAAAAACACTCTAACAGATGGCCTTCTTCTCTCCTGATGCTATTTGTTCGAAACAGCCTTGAGGGGAAAATTCTTCAGGATATCTCTTTCATTAAATCCCTTCCTAAATTATATTTTAATATTTACTTGCCTTCTTTAGGTTTTATTTGCATACATGATATACAGCTTCAAACACACAATTTAAGCTATTGTTATTGTTTCAAACTACAGTAAATTCTGTTCTAAAAATTTGACAAAAAATAAAATATTAAAAATTATAGGAGAGCTATTTGTGTAATACAAAGAAACAAAGCAAATAAATAGTCATAACAAAAAAACAATCCTTGGACATTGACAATAGAACTGAGGTTACCAGTGGGGAAGGGGTTGGGGCAGGTGAGCCACTGGTGGTGGGGTCCAATGTACCATGGTAGATAATTTTTGGTAATTTGGTGGTGGGCTGGGTGTGTCATCAGGTATTTGAAGAATGTACATATGGGTTTATATCATTTTGTAAATCAAAGTTATCTCAATAAGTATTAAAAGAAAAGACCACCTGAAATTCCAAGTGCATTCAACATCTGACTTTCTATGTTCTTAAAGTTTATGGTTACATCTACACAAAAACCAGAAGGTTTATATTTCATCTTACTAAGTTAAACAAAAGTCAATGATTTCAACTTTTAATGACCATTAACTAGAAACATGTGATGAGACCAAATGAAAATTGATTTTAGATCACATATTAAGTTATTAAAAATTAAAACTTCCTGCAAAGACTGTTTTCTTGTTTCTTTTTCTAGTGTCATCAATATTTAATATAGGCTTTTCTTTGTTTCCAAACATGTTATTTTATATGACAATTTCCTTCAAGTGCTTTTTTTTTTTTTTGGACACTCCCTAAACATGTCAACCACCTCATATCCTTTCTCTTTTGTTTTTTTTATGCAAAATTTTCCATTTATAGTTCGCATTCATGCTTCTCAGACATTCAAAAAATTGAGAAAATAGTAAATGGATTGCATTGCAGCATTAATAATAGTAACAATAATATTCTGAGCATTGCAAAAATGAAAAACTTGGCCCCCAATTTTTTCACTCTCTCTGTTTTTGGCTGATTCAGATACTTATTTCAAGTATGCTCATTCGTAAGCATCTTTTAAACTAATGAAGCATATGAGAGAAATATTTACATGAACTCAGAATTTTAGAATTGAACATGAGAAATCACAAAGAATACTAGTTTAACTCCTTAAAGTACATATGAGAACCCAGAACATGGGGTGGCATGATTATATGCTCATAGTTACATAGTTCAGAACCAACACTAAGTCTCCAGACTCACAGCAAAATTTCAATTAACTAACAAAGTTGAATACTCAAGCACTTAAACTGCAAGCTTTCTAATCATTATGGAAACCAAATATAAATCTATAGATTGCAATTAAATCTGTTTGATTTTTCTCCATTGCCTAGTCAAATCCACTTAGTAGGACAACTTCTTCCCCCTGCCTTTCAATAAAATCTGATATTCAAAATTCCGTGAATTTTCTGGATACAGAAAGTTTAAAGTCCTCATTATAATGAATGTATCTAATCTACTATAGTGTTCATCAACTTTAAACACCTTTCTTCTCTCTCAAGCTGCTAATACTAGCTGCCTTCACATTTAAAGTGAAGAAAGATTTCCTTCCTCTCTTTAGCCACTTCAGCACTTCGACTCTTCCTTTTCCTTAGCTTCAGTATCTGTACATGTTGGCTGCTGGGAAATAAATAAAGGAACAAGGAAGGTTTTAATTTCTCTATTGCTGCTCTGGGCTTGAATTAGCTCTCTGTAGACTTAGTATGTGCTCAGATGAAACTCTTATCCTTGTGGAACATTTACTTCTTTAATTCATTGGTCATACTCCCAAACTGTTAAGCCCTCTCCTGCAGGACTTTTTATGCAATGGAATGCTTCTTCTCCAGTTGGTAGCTTAAGAGTGTTTCTTTCCTGGAATCCAGCTCTGCACTGTCTTATACAAATTTAGCCTTTAATTAGGTCTCACTCACATAGAATCAACATCTGGTTTTGTCTGCTGAACTAGTGTGAAAGTCCAATATGCCAAACTCTCACCACTTAACTCTCATAGGTCTGAGTCAAACTCTAGCTCACTAGTCCTAGGGCACATATATAATCTAATTAGAGTTACTCCCTGCACCAGCAATGAAAATATTCTCCCTTGTGGGAGAGCAGAGCATACATACATACATGGAAAGCTCTCTTCTATTGAACATAATGCTCTACTTTTGTATTCTGACGTTGGTGGGCATTATGAGTTGTGTAAACATTGTTGATGCTTCTTTTGCAAGTCCTCCTTAGTAGTCTCATCCTTTATAATGTGGTGTGTCTTATCTAAGGGTATCAAATGAAAAATGTGCTTAAAACAATTCCATTTAATCATCTTGTCACAGATTCAGAGAGAACATGAAGCATTCATTTATGCATTCCCAGGGCTCATTGTAGTGATGGAAACATAGCAGGTATTCAATAACTATGTTTTTTTCTAATGACTGAAGTGTTTGTTAATTTAGATCCTGCATCATGTATTCTCAGAAAGAAATATATGATTTCTGATTTATTTCTTTCCCATGAGTTCAGCGACAGATTTTTTGAATTTTTTTTATATAACTGGAATCTTTCATCTACTTCACATTTTTTTTTTTTATATTCACTGACTTAATTTAGGTGCTCATCCCTTGTTTAGAATGTCTGTTCCAAAACACTACACTTTCCCTATAATGCTTCTCCATCTTCTAATCAGCATTTTATACTATCTTCAAGGGTAGTATTCCAAAAATTTGAGTTTTATTTTATTACATTCCACCACTGTGCTCTCTATTTAATCCATTTATGTTTTTTTTAAACTGATTAAAGTCCAAATTCCTAAGAATGACACACCAACTTCTTCAACGTGCCATCTAATTCCCGACTCACTATTACTGACTTATATCTTTACCGATTTTACTTCTTTAAGTCCAACAATTCTCAACCACAAGGATAAGGCTGAGCGGGCCATGTCATGTCATAATTTTCAACTTTTACTAACACATTTCTTTTGTATACTTTTCTTTTTTATTAAGCTTCAAATGTCAATGAAAAAAATATTTCACAACTTTCCTCAGAAATAGTCACTCCCTCATTACTTCTAACTCCAGACTATATGCTCTGGTGGCATATATAATGCTACATTATTAGTATACAACTGAAGACTAGTCTCTTTATTGTAATCAATCATAAATAAATGATTGCAAAAATCAATGAGTTGACAGTTGTTAAATTACTAGTATATTGGTAGGAGGAAAAGGCATGATGAACATTGTATCTGTAGCACAAGTGTAAAGAATATTCTAGAAACATTAGCTCTGCAAATTATATAACATTTAGTAGCTCCATTCATTTTCAAGCAGTTGAATAGTAGAATATTACAACATCAGAATGCTCTCCTTTCCTACTCAGACCTCCATATACTTTAGTCAAAGTAAATATGTAGTGAACAAAGTGACCTCAGTGATAATTATTGTGCGTAAAAGGAGTATTATGATAGTGAGTGTGTAAATATATACTGATTCATAGTTATTGTATGCCTTCTGTCAAGTTGAAAAGGTATTACATACATAATAATGGAAGATTATGAAAAAAAAAACCCTCTCAGAGGATTCTATCTTCTCTGGATTGTCATTTTTCAGTCACTATGTATTCTGCCAATGAACTAGGCATCTACCAATATAATCTTCCTTACATAAACCTTAGTCTCTTTCTAGTACAAGGCTGAATGTTTGGGTTACTAACAGCAGCAGCATCACATTGAGATATCTAATAAAGTGACTGGTGTTCAATGATGATCTACCTCTACATGGGACATTGCTTTTGATAGACTCAAAATATGCACAAAGCCTCTAAGAAATAAATAATTCACCAAATAGTTTTAAATGATCAGTTAAAAAATAAGGCAACTGCTATCATGAAGTCCTAGAATGCCATATCAGTTCTCTCATAAACTGAGATTTTAAAGAGATGGTCCAAGTTCTCCATATACATATTTAGTGGTAAATGTCTCTTTGAAATAAAATAGGAAGATGCTTCACTTTTTTCTTGTTATTAATTTAATTTCCTGCCTTAGGTTGAACTCTCTACAGATCAAAACCTGTGGTGGAAGCTTAATGTGCTAACATTTTATTAAGGAATAGAATTGGTCTCTGGGGAGTAAGAATAAGCTGGGTGTAGGAAAGATGACAAGCAGAAAAGCATATATAATGAGAAGAGCAACCTAGGTGGCCACTGACACCCATTCATTTTCACAGAGGGCTTATAGATAATGACATCAAGGACAATCTTTTCAGGACATTCTGTTTCTAGTCCCATGTCCCTTATTGATCAAAGGCTGTGTCACATGGTTTTAACTCCCCTAGAGTTTGAAGTTGTGATACGAGGTCTCTTTAGGTAGCTGTTAAAGCCAGAGCTGCCATGGAAGTTAGTCAGTTAAGCTCATAGAAATCTTTTGTCAGTTAATGTCAAGTATGAGGTTTCATAATCTCTTGTAGGAATAGCGGCAGCAGAGACAACGGAGACTCAGCTTCAAAACTGGAGACTAATTCAAGTAGTTGCTAGGTTCTGTCCAGCTAGCAAGTAAGGAAAATATATGGATACAAGGAGCTATATAAACAGAACCCATTACTTTATATCTCTTGCTGTTTCATGACAACAATATGTAACAAAACAGTGGTACCCAATAATTATCTCTCTACTTTAGATGACTGGTTTAGCTACAGCGTTTTATGTTTGTCTATTTGTACCTAAGGAAGCAATTGCACATCATTCTATAATATCACTGATTATTCTCAGGTGATCAGGTTCCAGTTTTGCAAAAAAGAAATAAAAATACAAAAAAAAAAAAAACTACCCTAAGAATTGCTTCAAACAAACAAACAAAAACAGATGAAAGTAGTCTCTGGAGTTGGAGATTATATGTACACCTGCAACTCACAATCAGAGCACTGACTTTGAGTATCTTTTCTGATTCTATTCAGAGTAGCTGCAGACTCCCAGCAGTAGCGGTAAGAAGCGGGTGGTACAAAATAGACTACGCCAGCTTAATGAACTGCTTTAAAAGGAGACTGCATTTCATAATACTTAGGGTATTTACTGCAACTATCTTTTTCATCAAAATAATAATTTTTTCTTTCTAATGACAAATGATTGTTGGAGTAATTATTTGTTTTGAAAAAAGAATCAGTGCTAATATTTTTAATGTATCACCTGGTATCCTGGTGATGTTTGGTGAGGAGGGATAGTGAAGTTGAAGATACGACTTCAGATGTCATTAATGGAATTGAATCTACTGTATGGAAATATGCATTATTCTAGGTTTTAATATGAAGAGCTTGTCTAGCCCACTAATTAAAATAATAACACATGTTCTTCTTTAAGCTTTTGATCATCAAATTGCATCTACCCGATTGATTTTTAATGAAAATGCAAGGATCCATTAGATTGTTCATGGAGTATACCTTCAGAGGTAAAAGAAAAAAATGCAGATGCAGGTATGTTTTATTCTTTTAAATTGTATTGTGGATGATTACTTAACTTTACAAGCAACTTCTGATCATGGCTAATTTTGATATTACTCTGAAATATTATGTTCTACATCCCTTCAAAATCCTTTCACAAAAACTGATGGCTAATTGACATACCTTGGAAAAAATGGAAAAGAAATAGACAAAAATTGTGTTGAACTTAGTATGTAAAGTTGATTTATAATGCTACACAACTGAATCATATATAATGCTATCTTGTAATGATACTCAAAAAAACAATTATTTAAAAACAATTTAGAGTTCAAGTCATTTTCACTTAGATTTAAAATGTCTTTTTTCCTAATAATCAAACATACAACATGTTCGCTAAGGGGTAGTCTAAAAATAGAGAACAAATGAATAAATATCACACTAAAATTTGCCTAGAAATAATCACTGCGTGAATTTTGGATATATATCCAAACAGATAATTAGGTTACAAGGTCATATAATTTTTTACTCTCTGTCTGAACTTATTCTAATTATTCTCTCTTTTTTAATCATTCCTGATCTTTTTAAAGATTTTTCTAGGCCTGATCTTTTTTCTTGGGTTAGGATCAACAAGTTATATAGCCCACCTGACAAATTCTTCCTCTGCCTGTTTTCCTATAGTCCACAAATGAAGAATAGATTTTTTAAATTTTTAAATAGCTGAAAAATCAAGTGAGGAGTATTTTATGACACTTTAAAATTAAAGGAAAAGCAATTTTAATTGTCCACAGATGAAGCTTTGTTGGAGCACAAGCAGGCTGATCTGATAATTTGCTGTGACAGATTTGTTAGGCTATGAGATCATAAATCTTTGGTTTCTGGAACCTCTCTCAGACTTCAGAGGAAGAGACTCTTCAGATCACATTAATTCATCATTTAATTTCAAATTTTACATATATTTTGAAGTTAAAAATTAGAGAACTATTTTTACTGACATAAATCCTTGCTTTTGTTTAATTTTCATTGCAGAAGTTTTTAATGTCTACATAAACTATAACAATCCATAGCATTAACATTGCTGCCCATTATTGAAATATCTTTGGGGTAAAGATTTTCATAGTATTATCTGTTAAAAGTTGTCATATCTAAAAGGCTATTTTTCCATGAAAATGTATAAAAACTAAGTTTATCTTAGGCTTTCTAAGAGAATTTAGATGAAGCTCACTCCTAAAATATAAATTTATAAATTTTGTAAATACTTAATAAATTAGGATTTACTTTCATAAATACTTAATAAATTAGTCATCTTTTTTAAAAAAATCATGAACATTCAGGACAATCAGGTACTCAAAAGCTTTAGATTTCCACAACCACGTGCATGAAATTTTTGAATTCTATCAAGAAAATATCTTTCATTTCCAAATTAAACTTTCTTTCCTCCTTTTTTTTTTTAGAGAGAAAGGAAAGAAGGGAGAGAGAGGAGAAAGAGGTACTTAAGGAAGAAAGAAAGGACGAGGAAGAAGAAACTTCTTTATTTTGTTGTTCATTTTTGTTTTACACTCTGGCCGGGTGTCAAACTCAGGTCCCTGTTTTGTATGTGGTTCACACATAAGTATCTTAGCCCCCTGAGCCACAGGGGGTGCACCCAAATTAAACTTTTTTAATAATTTATTATGCAGTAAAGAGAGTAAGATTATAGCAATAAACTGGGTTAGATGACTCTATAAATTTCTGTAATATCTTTACTATAAAATAAAATTTGAATTTGCTTTATTAACAACAAAAAGGAAAAATTATATGATTTAGATCACATGTGGTAGATAGAGAAGGCATACAGATATATTAAGCAAATAAAAATGAATATTTATTCTACAGAATCAAATTGATAATTACCAGAAGGGAAGAGAAGTTAGATGGGTTAACTGATAAAAGGGGTCAATTATATGGGGAAGAACTGAATTGGACTATTGGTAAACTAAGTGTAGTATATAGACAGGTTGATTTATGATGATGCTCTCCTTAAATCTATAAATTTTATGATGGAATGTGCCTTCAATAAAATGTTAACAATAATTTAAAGAATCAAATAATTAAAAGAATAACAATAGTGCAAAGATACATGAAGAAACCTTAACTGTAGCATATATCACGATGTTAGGTACATCTATCTTCACTGTAGAATTTTTGGCAGCTGAAGTCACGTAATAATATCTCATAAACATGGTAGATGAAGGCCAATCTTAGCAGCCACAAAGCAAGCTCACAGACTTGATAACATTCAATGTCAGAGTCCACAATTGGAATTTCAGAAATTGCTAATTTAATCTTCATGTGTCTACTCCATTCTTTCCTAATTTAGCTTTTAGAGAAAATAAATACAACACTATGAACATACATTCTTTAAGTAAATGTGTTAAATTACATCTTGATCTTGATCTAAACAAATGGGTCTAAATATAAAAGTAATCAACTTTGGGGCACTGCTCAAATCCTTTTCTTTTTGTCAATCTCTTCTTAAATTGTGAAACTTAAATACAGATTTTTTACTGAGTCACGTGATTTGGGGTTTTGTTCACATGGGATAAAATTTGAATTAGGGATAAATTAATCCTATCTACTTTCATGTACATATGTACGTAAGAGACTATACACAATCCTCCAACAATTATAATAACAATGCTGCAGATGATAAATAGGATTTTCTTATTTTGAATCCATATAATTAAATGCATCTGTGTGTTCTGATATGGAAAGACATGAAAATATCATATTACCCATCACACTTTCAAAAATTTATAGGAATTTAAATATTGTTAATAAAATACATACACACATATCTATCTATACATACATGAAATATATCAGAGTAGGAAAGGATGATTAAATAGTTCTGTAACTCACCTTAAGGTTATATTCATTTATATAACACTACTAAATTATCCTTAAAAGTTAGGGATATTTCTATCACTAAATCTTCCAAGAGAATAGACTAAATGGAGCTTTGTCATTAATATATTCATATAAAATATGACTTGCTAGCAGATATTGCTTTAACTCCTTTTTGTGCTAGTGCTCTAAGTCCTTAAATCTAACAAATTTTGTTTGAAACTGACATTGAACATCTTCTCGGCAAGGAAATCATGTTCTTAAGCTTTTGTTTATCTTAATTTGACTTTTTCAGTGTTCTTAATCTGTAAATTTTGGCTTTTTTGTCAAGCTTATATGAAGATTATTTTCTGTCCCTGTCATTTTATAAATGGGGACAAGACTGGAAGGAAACAGGAAAGAGAAAATATTATATAAGAAAAGAGAATATCAATTCTCTTTCAAATATTATCAGTTCACACAGAAAATAAAGGTAGCTTTCATAGTTATATCCTTTCTTAAATGAGGCTGATAATATTCCAGATCAAAGTTTCCTTCTGCTACTATGTATCACTCATCACAACTATAAATTTTGAGACCTTATGTGATTTTCATTATTGTAATGAAACAAAACATTTTTACCATCACACTCTTAAGAGTCCTAGCTTTGTTATTTTAAAAGTGGATATACTCATGATAGTAATTTAAAGTAGAGAAACCATGAGACTTAGGTTTCTACTTAGTATAATTGGGAAATACCATACATCACTATTTGTGATTAATTACACGTTTATATAATACTAAGAACTTACATAATGAGGTACTTATGTGCTAATGTCAAAATACTCTATATTATTTAAAATACCTAATGTGAAATCTGTCACTGATTTGTAGTCTCCAGTATCCATCATCTTCAGTTCTCTACGTTATTTTAAATTTTATACAGTAATTTTGTCCATTAATGTATTCATACTTTTATATCACAAAACTTTGAGAATGAAATATAGAGTATTACCTCATACACAAAAATCAAATTGAATTTTAAAAGCAGATACTCATATTTACAATTTCTCAGAGATCCATAAGATTGAAATTCTAGGTAAAAATAAACAAGAAGACCATAGTCACAGTCCCACAGTCATTCTCTCTCTCTCTCTCTCTCTCTCTCTCTCTCTCTCTCTATGTATATATATATGTATATATATATGTATATATATATATATACATATATATAGCTACTCATTTAGAAGGGATGTAATTATGAAAACTACTTTCATTTTCTAATCGAATTGATAATATTTTCTTTTTTGTATATAGGCATATACATATGCACCATTTTTGAGAGAACAATGATGAATTTTGTAGTCAATCTAGAACACATAGATGGGACTGTGATATCATACCTTATGATAAAAATAACTTTCAAGAAGTATATATTTAAGAATCTGCAGAAATACAAGATTGTCATAAAATTATACATTTCTTTTTGCATCTCAAATTCATTTGCCACAAACACTTTCCCTGGACTCTATCCTGTATTTCTGTGATTATCATCAATCTACTCCTACAAACAATGCTATTATTATATGTATTCGGTTTAGTCTATATCCAACTGGACTTCAATCCTTATTGGCTCGGCTTAAAGGGTGTATATTTAATCTGTTTTTATTCCTTCTATTAATTCTGACCTTGATTCTTCCATTTAACTTGCTCTAGTGTCCCTACTGCAATATTTAATTTTACTTTATCAAGATATCTAATTATGGGAATTTCCTTTTCTCCCATTAGTTTTTTTGTGACTATGCTTCTTTTCAAATTCCGTTTCCTCTAGTTGGTCCTTATAATAACTCTTTTTAAAATATTCTCAACCTGTTTATTAGTTCTCTTTTTAAAAACATATTTACAGAAATGTCAACCTTGAATAAATATCTAGGTCATAATTCTTTATACCTTTTTCCACATAACTGCGAATTCATGAAAATAATCACGAAAACAAGGAGGCTGATACCATATGGAGTTCACAATGACTAAACTCAAGTAGCACTTCACTATTATCCAGAAATCTTACTAAATATCCTCAAAATTATTCCTCAAATTGCTTAAATTTTAATCTTTTCTTACTTTTCAGAAAATCTCTATTCCCATTCCTCTATCTTAATTATCTCAGCTTATTTCTACACGTTATCTTTAAGAAAATTCTAGGGATATGAATTCCTTTTTCCTATTTATCAGATAAAGTTGGTAAGGAATGCCCTGCTGGAGTAGTGGTTAGATCTGTCACCTCTGGCCAAGTACAATCCACATACCACCCAAGAACCCAGGTTCCTGTCCTGTGACTTGAGGGAGAGGCAGACAACCAGGATGTACAACTAAAATAAAAAAATAAATAAAAGTGTTTCTTCCTCCCTCTTTTTCCTGATTGCTTGCCTACCAGCTTTCATTCCTGCCTTCATCTTTCCTTTAAGGAAAAAAAGTTTCTTGCTTAGAAAAACTCCAAGTCATCCATGTGGGCTCTAAAATCCTACTTTTTAATCTCCTAAATAGTCTTTTTGACATACAATTAAAATTTACATTTCCTGAACCACTTGAGAGTACCTTGAGTATATTATATTCTTTATGATAAATACATGTATATATTAGCAAACAAAAACAAGAAAAAATGTATCTTCTATAACTAGGATAAGATTTTCAAATTCAGGATTGTTAACACTGCTATGATAACAATGATCTAATGCAAGAATTAAAAAGCTATTTCTGCAGAAGGTCAGATAGTAAATATTTTAGGATTTTTGCACCATATGGTCTGTCACAAGTTTCAGCTCTACTGCAGCAATGCAAAAGCAGTAATTGGAATTCATAGACCAGGAGGATGGCTACGTTCTACCAACACTTTATTTGCATAAACAAGTGTAGGAGCAGATTTAAAAAACAATTTATATTCCAAAATTGTCAAGTAAAAACTTTTATAGAATTTTCTGTTTTAGAACAAATTTTGTTGCTTTGATTTTTCCTTTTTTTTTTCAAATTTTGTTTTATATTTTGACATGTTGTTAGATATGTGAATTAAGAATATTTATTATTTGTACTTTCATTTTATCATTAAGATATATCCCACCTTTTTTCTAGTAGCATTGTTCTAATACTAAAGTAAATCTTGTCTGATTTTAATATAGTTATACTGGCCTGTTTTTAATGATCATTTGCATGGTGTATCTTTTTCCTATCTTTTTGTTTTCAAATTAGCCATGTTTTAAGATTTAACAAGTTTCTCTTGTAAACAGTTGGATTACTCTTTACTTGTTCTGATTGCCTTTTTCTTCTATCTGGAAATTATTTAATTTTAATTTAATATTAGTTTTGATATTGTTGAGGTTAAATATATTTTCTCTCTTTTAATTTATCCCGTCTATAGACAATCCTATCGATTTCGGCATCATTTTTACTATTTAAACAAAACATTGCTTTTTTAAATTAAATTCAAATGTTGATATTTTTCATTTTAAAATGTGCATTTAGGCAAACAGATGAACTAGATACAAACAAAATTTTAGTCAATGAAATCGTTAGTGGTTACAACAAGGGAAGGAGCAGGTTGGGCAAACTAGGTAAAGGGGATCAATTGTATGGTAAAGGAAGAACTGGAAGTGTGGTGGTAGGCGATGTATTATATATAGATGCTGATATACTATGATGCACACTTTAAATCTATATCACATTATGATGTGATGTCCCTTCAATAAAGTTAATAACATAAATAAATATCTTTACCAAATTAAAAAATGTTTAGTGTTGAAATTTTTGTGTGAATTTCCTCTACTGTTTTTATTGATATAATGTTCATAATTAATTACCTTTTTTGCTTATTCCAATGCAGAGATCATCTGTATGCCTTGTCCTGTTGCCTCTTATTATACTGATTTTTAGTCACGTGTTTCGTCTCTTTGCACGCCTAGTAAAATTTAATTCTATGCTGGCATTGGATACAAAGTATATAAAAGGTGACTCCATAAATCTTCCATCAGGAAGATTTTCACATTTTTATGTCAGGCATATAGAGTGAGATAGACATCAATCCTTTCAGAGGTGGATTTGGGTCACGACTAGGCTTCAGACATCTTAAATCTCAACTTTCTCTGATTTATGTCAGTTCCTTGGTCAGGTCTTAGGTATTTTATTGAAAACCTGATACATCTCTTGTTCTTCCACATAAAATGCACGTTGCATTCCATGCTTCCCTTTGCAGGCTTCTGAGCTTGGTTTTGTCCTACCTTTGAAGACAGAAATTCTGTCAAATGTTTTAAGGAGGGAAAAACTTGAATGTTTAAGACTAGTCTCTTCCTTTGACCAGAAATTTTCATTCTAAGTACCAAGAAATTATTGAAGACTTTATCTTTCAGATACATTCATCCTAAACCCTCTGCCTTCACACTTTAGAAATCTATGGATTGTAACTCCAGAAATCCACAGATATTCTGTGGGGAGAAATAGTCTTGTACTTGGAACTATATTTCCATAGAATCATTTCTGACTTGTGAGGCTAACAAAAACCACAGTGAATTCTTGTGCTCGAAGCAAAGTTCTTTTGTGTGCAATAGGACAAATCTTTAATTCACACTCAGAATTTTCAGTATCTCCAAAGAAGGAAAAAGCCCAGGGACCATTAGTCTAATGGTAAAAGCCTCCTCTTGCTTACAATTCATTTAGTACTATACACTTAGAAAATTTTCTCATGTCTTTAAAACTAATTTTGCTTGCTTAATTTATCCACCATGTTTTATCTGTAGATAAAGCTCACTAGAGCTTTAGTTGTCTGATATCTTATATTCTTTTAAAAGCAAATGTTGAATCAATACATTTTTATTATTCAGTCACTAGAACAAAAGCAATGCTATGAATACGTGCTTGTGTCTGCCAGACTTCTTGTTGAGTAACATGACAATTTTTGTGTGACATAAGATTTGAGCGGAAAATATTAAAGAATGCTCACTCTATTTAAATAACCATAATAAATATTCACACAGAAGGTTAAAGTTAACTTTAAGGAGATTTCTCAAGGTATAATATAGGGCAATATTTTAGTCTATCTTTTCAAATTATATATATTTATATATACACACACTGATATACATGTATATTAATATACATAATATACATATATACACACTAATATACATTTGGATGAAACTTTGTAAGACATTTTGTCAAATATTTTTCACAACACAGAACAAAACTGCATGATAAAAGGGTTGAAATTATAAAGCTAAAGAAACTATAGTTATGTATAAAGTGATACATTCTAGCTATTAAATATACCTATCTATTCATCAATTTATATATATGTAAAAGGGAAAGAGAAAATGGATAAGCAGAATATCAGTTCATGTGAAAATACCTAAATGTGTAATTGCCTTCATATAAAGACAAAATAAGGGTGTTAAAGCTGTCAGAAAGAAAATTTAATTGGTGGAGTAGTGGTTGGGTGCAGTCTATGTACATGACAAAGCCCTGGATTTGGGTCCCAGGGCCAGGAAGAACAACTAAATAAAATAGATAAAATAAATTTCTCCTCTCTCTCCCTGCCTGTTTGTCTACTTGCCTTCATTCCTGCCTGCATCTTTCCTTTAACGAAAATTTTTAAACAATAACGGGCACATCAGTTTTTACTGTCAAAAAACAATCACAGCCATGTTAATAAAAAACATAGTTAAGAATAAAGAGTCATTGTTCTGTCACTATACCAATACTACAAAACATGAATTACTGAATTTAAGTAGCAATTCGATTAAATTTCTCCCACAGATTGAAGTCAGCCCAGAGTAAAGCAAGCCCAGATAAATTACTAACTGTTCAAATGGAGAATAAGTGAACAAACTGGGTAAATTTTGTCTAAAATCATTACAGTCAGGATGTTAATGTGAATATAAATTAGGTCTGGTGGGCTCTTAAAAAAAGTACGTGCATTATTTTTCTTCAGTTTACCTTGCTATCTGATTTTAAGGATATTGAATTTGCACTTCACTTTGTACCTATTCACAGCACAAACTCCACCAGAGTTCTAATGATCTCCGCAACCGCCTTACCAACTCCTTCACCCTTCTCCCCACCTCACTACCACGGCAGCCACAGTCCTACATCCCGTGATTAATCCGTTGGTTTGCTTTGTTTCATTATATCCATATATGAGTGAAACCGTGCATCTTTTCAACTCTTTGGAGAAAACAGAAGTCAATTGAGTTAGGAAGCCACTGTCTCAAATGGCAGAATCTCCTGTCATTACTTTGAAACTAAAGGCTGCTCCAAGAGAGCGGAACTTTGTCTTTACCACCACTCAGAAATCATACACAGAAGATTAAACTCTGATTATTGAGATCATATTTAATGCCTACAATATTTATTTAAAACTTATGGGGAAACCGACAATAACTGACATTGGTGTATTCAGAAGGAAAAAAAACGTTACGCCATTGAAGCAAACAAAACAAGAGAAACTGATATTCAAAACAAAACAGAAAAGTCTTACAATCTACAGCAGAGAAAAGTGGAGTCTATATCTCTACACTTAAGAAATCTAGATTATCTATCAACAGAGATCTATTGACAAAACTGGAGAAATTTTCACTCATACTAGTACTTTTAGTGATTTATATTAGGTAAATATAAGAACACTTACCATTGTTGGCAATTTTAAATAGGAGAACACTTTCTCATAACCAGATTAAAACATTCACTATAGGAAACAGATTTCTTTTTCAAAATATTTTATGATTGTTTTGCATAAGGAAGATGATCAAGATAAATTCTTAGTAATAGTAACTGTTATTTGTTAATTTTGCATTGGAAGCCTGATCCCACATTAATGTAATCTTTATATTTTGTTGTTTTTTTTAATTGCCTCCCCATGTTAAAGCTTATACATGAGTCTTTACATTTTCTGAAATGAAAATGAGTCTTTGCATGATGTTCTCTCTCCAGATACCGAAGTATCAAGTTAATTCCTGGTAGTTGTCCTATCCATAGTATATTGCTCTTATCATGTTTCTACTTATTACTTAATATTTTACCCATGTCACCAGGATTCAAGCTAAAAATTTGCCTCTTTCATGAAGTCTGATTCATCTAGTTTAGTTCAAAGAACTCATCATTTTTTTGACCTACAACTACACTTACAGTTAACAAGTCTATATAGGTCATATATAAAGTGAGATGGATAAATCAGCTATGTAAAATAAACTACCTTCTCGCAAAGTTTCAACTGTTTAACATCCCTTATCTAATATGTGTTAATACATCTCAGAGGCTTGCCTGAGTTTAAATGTCAGTAGTACTATCTAACATCATACGAGGCATTACAGAACAATTTTCTTGGTATATCATTATGGTTGCCTATCCTATTAGAAGTATCTGATTGCCTAATATTTATTAAAATAACTAAATTCACATCATGTTTACCTTGTTATAATTTATTTTCATATTTTACTTATAGAGTTAATTTTATAATTATTTATTGTATTCTTAGGATAGTCTCATAAATAAATCTGTAACTTAGAACATTTTAAAGCTGTTAATATAAACATAAATTTGTCCTAGAATGATTAAAATAATTTATATTCCCTTTATTACTTTGAGGGTATCTGAATCATAACAATATCATAGTATCATTTAAAAAGTTGAAAATCAAACAATGATATATCTTTATAGTTTTAATATTCATTTTGCTGATTTCTAGTGGTTTTAGATTCTTTTCTTTTTGTGGATTACCCATGGTTTTGTGAATGACATGGGAATTTTTGTGAACATTTTAGGTTTTCTAATAGAATATGCTTAATAAAATATATACAAAGTAATACTCATGAGTAGGATTATTTTTAGGTTAAAAGTATATACAATTAAAATTATATAAAACCTTCTACTTGGTAAATTATATCAATTCTATTTTTAGTGTCTTTCTTATTCAATGTGTATATAGTAATTATGTAGTCATATAATGTTAAAAATATTTAAACTCGCATGTAAGTTAAAAAGTAGGCATTAGGTCCTTTCAGTGCTCTTTAGGGTATCAAGTAACAGACTTAACATTATTTAATTATCTAGGGGATTGTACCACTAATTGACTTTAGTATTTATGAATAATAGGGGTTTAGGCATTATAAAGCTATTTATTTAATTAAAGATTTCTGCACAGTAAATTTAAATAGTTCCAAAGGTTAAAGTTTTATTGCTCTGTAAGATATTAATGAGTTTGGTCTCTAACTCAATAAATTTACTTAAAAATATACTTTCAGTATACTATTAAAAATCCTATTTTACAATATGTACCTTTAAGTAGCATTGACATCTAAAGTGCCATAGTATTCATGAAATGAGTCTTTGACATACTGATTTTTGTGTATGTATAATTGTGTTTTTATTTTTGATCTGAAAAATTTGTGGCTTCTACAAATATTCTCTATTTAACTCAGTTATAAGAGTCTACAAAGATACACTGACTGAGTATACCTCAAAGTCTTTACATTAGAACAGGTCTTTTGTTGGTTTTTCAGAGGATTGCTAGTACCATTAGAGCTTCATTTTTACTTATTCTTCATTTTGGTGATTGGGAACCTGCTTTTACAGTCTGAACATGTGGTGATATCTTTTAGAGGGATGATGAATCTATTTTCTTTAGGTGAATGATTGCAGAAATTCTGGTTTGTTATTTCTTTTTTCTCTCTGTGAGAAAAAATTTACATGTGCTTTGGAAAGGAAATTGTTTCAGGTAAGCATTATGAACTCTGTATACCTGATTACTTTTGACCAAAGAATGATGTCATATTGAAGCTTCAGGATCACTATGTATATATGAGAAAATACTTTTCTTCACTTTTTGTATGCATGGAATGCTCTCTTACTTCAGGAGTTAATCATTAAATTATATATTTAACATCAAATAAAGTACTTATAATAGTTGCTTTATTTTTGACTGTAGTAAAATATATATAGCATATAATTTATTATTGTAAACATTTAAAAATGACATTTAATAGATAAAAAATGATATATAACCATCATCACGACTGGAAACTTTTTTTATCACCCCAACAGATAACCTTTTATCTGTTATCGCCCATATCTTCCTATTTCCAGTCCTTGAGAATAACTAATTTTCTTTCATTTTCTAAGCATTTGCCTATTTTGCATATGTAATACAAATGGAATCATACAATATATAAGACATTTTGTGTCCAGTTTCCTACTTTAGCATAATTTTGTCAAGAATTATTCAGATTGTAGTAATAGTAATTGGTTCATTCTTTTATACAGTAGATACTATATTCCACTGTATGGGTCTATCATATTTTTATTTATCCATTTATCTGTTGATGGACATTTGAGCTGTTTCCAACTTTTGATAATTGTCAATTATGCTAGTATGGCCATTTATACACAAATTTTTTTGAATACCTGTTTTCATTTCATTACTGGGTCACATGCTAATTTAACTTTTAAAGGAAATGCCATGTTGTTTTCAGTGGTTATATCAGCTATAATCCTACCAAAGATGTGTAAGTGTTTCAGTTTCTCCATATTTTCACAAAAACTTGCTATTTTTTAAAAATTATATTCATCCTAGAGGATATGAAATGTTAACTCTCTATGGTTTTAGTATTCATTTCTAATGACAAACGATGCTGAGCATCTTTTCATAAGCTAGTTATTAATTTCTGTATCTTCTTTGGAGAAATGCCTATTTAAGTCCTTGCCTCATTTTTTAATTGGGCTGTAGTCCATTGTTAAATTGCAGATGCTTTTATTATGTTGTAGATGGTAGAGCTTTACATAAATATTATTTTAAATATTTTGTCCCATTTTGTGGATTATTTTCATGCTTTATTTATGGTGTCCTTTGTTGTACATTTAACAGAATGTTGATGAAGTTCATTTTAACTATTTTTGTTGTTGTTATGTTTTTGCTGTTATATCTAAGAAATAATTGCCAAATTAAACATCATGATGATTTACCCCTAAGCTTTCTTATAACATTAGAATTTTATTTCATATTCAGGTCTTTGTTCCTTCTTGAGTTAAATTTTACATATGGTGTAGATAATAGATATTTGTTATTTATAGATATCTAGCAATCCCAGAATTTTTTTGTTGCTGCTAAAAGTTTATTCATTCCCCTCATTGAATGGTCTTGGTACTCATATCAAAAATAAATTGATCATAGATAGATGGGTTTATTATTGGATTTTCAAATCTCTTTCATTGATTTATATTTCTATTTTTATGCCATATAATAATCTTGATAACTCTAACTTTGTAAGAAATGTTTAAATAAAAATATAAGTTATTTAATATTGACCTTCT
Organism: Solenodon paradoxus; assembly: GCA_004363575.1. Taxonomy (NCBI): domain Eukaryota; kingdom Metazoa; phylum Chordata; class Mammalia; order Eulipotyphla; family Solenodontidae; genus Solenodon; species Solenodon paradoxus. The sequence goes on from RJWH01000087.1 coordinate 189,185, forward strand.
TTTTAAATACAGTTTTCACTAATTGCTTTAGTAATACCCTATATTAAAATATCTCTTTAGTTGTAGGATATGCAAAAAAATAATCAAACAAAAACCAGTTTCTCTCCTTGTTTTCAGAAATTAGTCTTCTATAATCAATGCGCCTCTAACATATACATATATTTTTCTGTTATGTCTCTTTTTTTGTGGTTACATATATGATTCGATGTACATAATTTCTCTATCCATCTTATAAGATTCAAATAAAACTTAGTTACATGAGAATTAATTATCACAGTTATTTCCTCAAGAAAAATTGAGTCAGCTCTATTCTTGCTGGGCTTTTATTACACATCAAGAATAGGAATGTTACCATGTGGTGTCAGGATAGCATTTCCAATGTAAAGACACCTGTATGTTTATAATATACTAAGGCCAAAAAAGATGATATTAATTCTTTCAAAAATTCTCCCCATTATCTTAAATGAGAATCTATCACTTCTTCAAACAGTTAACAGAAGTCTCAAGGCTTGATAATTAATTATATGTATGTTTCTCAATTTTATGTTTCATTTTCTGAAGTGTCACTAATTAATTTATTAATTTTACTAAAAAAATAGAAAGCATAGATTAAAAGCTTCTTGAAATGACAAATGTGAATTATGTATTTTGTTTAATTTTCTTATCAAGATATAGAAAAATAAATAATTATTGTACATATACAGTTGTCATGAAGATTTGCACAAACATGAAGCAGACATGATGGCATATGTTCAATTATTGATAGGGAAAATAGCTAAGGAGGGACTAATGAAGGATCAGCTTTCTGGGATAACTCTTAATATGACTAATAATGGTGATTCTGGTAAAATTTAAGAAAACATTGAGGATCTGAAGCAACAACAAAAAAAAAGGCATAGATTTAAGAGCTTATAGTAATCAGGGATCATCAGAAATTCAACATACCCTGAAGATAAAAAAGATAGCAAGTGAGAAGACATTCTGTTGTTGATGAAAGAAAAGGCTGCTTTTCTGTGTGAACACCTAAAATAGTCTATGTTCTTATTGTATACTTACTGGATATGGTTTAGTAATTTAAGTTATGTTTTTTCAGACTATTAGCCCTATCTCTACCTGAGTCATACTCTGGTTTTACCATTTATTTAGTATGTAACCTCAGACAAGTTACTTAACATAGTAATCATAAAAAATAAAACCCTCAAAAACAAATGAGAAAAACAATTGAAAATCTAGAAGAGCACTGAGTAAGTCAATGTGCTGAAAAATATAATAAGGTACAGAAAGTAGAATTTGTAGTTATACTCAGGAAACAAACAGAGATTCAGGAGAATACAATAAATGAAATCAACAGTATGAAAAAAGCCTTGGAAACAGAATTGACCCAGTGGAGGAAGGGATCTATGATTTGCAGGATGAAAAAAAAGAAAGATACCAGGTGGAAGAAGTTAGAAAAACTAAATATCAAAAAAGTGAAGAAATGCTCTGACAGTTTTCCAACTCCATTAAGAAAGGCAACATAAGAACAGTAGTTATTCCAGAAGAAGAGAGAGAGAAGGGAACAGAGAATGCATTCAAAGAAACAAATGCTGAAAACCTCCCAAACCTGGGGAAGGAAATTAACATATAAGTCAATGATGCCAACAGAACTCCTGGTTATCTAAATACAAAAACAAACAAAAACCTAGACCACAGCATATAACAGTGAAACTATCAAAAATCTAGAACAAAGAACGTTAAAGGCGGTGGGATCAGGTGGAGGAGTAAGAGATGAATGTACTTCCACCAGGCTATCATCAGATTTCTCAGCTGAGAGAGAGAGCAGGCCAGGAGAGAATAGGGAAAAAAAAAATTTTAAATACTCTAAGATTAAAAAAAAAAAAAATTATCAGCCAAGAATAGACAAGAACCATATCCTGCACTCTCTGATATGAGAAAAAAAATTAAAGGTTTTCCCTGACAAAAGCTGAAGAAATTTACTGCTACAAGACTTGCCATGCAAGAATGTTAGAAGGTGCTTTTCCATCTAAATCACAAAGAAGGTTTACAAAAAAATAAACAAGATGAAGTTTGACCAAACTCTATGGCTAACACACATATATACCAAACATTTTTTTTTTTGTCTTTTCTTCTGCACAGACACATAGAAAAGAATTCTAGAAACAGAAATATTACATTTTTGATAAAGAAAAACATTTGAAAAAATTGAAATGTCAAGAATGAAACTAAATAATTAATATCTACCTAAAGACAGCTGGGGATTTTATAAATTTTACATTATGTGAGTCTTTATCATGAGAGTGACTTTTAACCACCTCCAAAATGTATTTGTTTTGTTCTAAGTATACAAATGATTTCTAATTAGTATAAGATTAAAAAAATATACATATAACCTTTTATAAATATAAAATAACATATTTCAATAATTGTAACATAAACTCTTCAATCTAGTTAACGCAAAGTGAATAAGGTGAATTAACTAGAGTTTATGGGGTTCTAAACTATATTGCAAATATCAAGAATTGATTAATCTGTTATGTAGAAAACACTTTCAAGTGAATTATAGTTATATTGAGAATATAGAATCATAATATTAATTTTCCTACTTTTTATGTAGCTGTACCACCTATAAATAAATATTTAATATCTAATTAAGCCGTATCATTAATTAGAATGTTGTCCTGCCTCAACACTAGTAAAAACTGGCAAAATAATACTACAGCCAATAAACCTAGATGAGGTCTTACTGACAATTTTATAATCAACCCTTGAATTTGGTTCAGAATGCCCATAACTCTCTCAAAATTCTGGTATATTACCTAAAACTCACAGTATGACATGAAAATAATTTTTCTCAAGTTTAAGAACAAAAATATCTAAAATACTTCATTTTAGCATACATTTCAAATATTCCTTATAATGCCTACAATTTTTTTCGAATATAATCTTACTGGCATTCACATTAAATACAAGAAAAAGACAATTTGAACATATTCTGTTTCTCTTCCCCTGTGGTTCCTACTGCTCCTTGGGAAGACTGAACTAGAGTTTCTAATCATGTCACAGCAGAAAATGTATGAGTTAAGCACAAAACCCAAATGCCCCTTAAGTGAGATATTACTCTAGGGGTTCTTCTTCAATACCTGTTTATTCTTTTTCAGAGGTACTGACACTACCAAAATGTTCTACTGGATGACTAACTGACCTTTCTGAAAACAATAAAATAAAATAAAATAAATATTTGAAGACCAGGTTTGATGGAACAACCTACACAGTTCTAAGTAAGAGATTTCTATTTAGGAAAACTAAGTAAGTAGAGAGCAGAGAGCTCACAGGTCGAACCCATGTTAGAGAAGGAAAAACCCAGAATGGCAGAGGTAGGAAAGTAAAGCCATCTAATTTATATGCTCCACACATGAAATATATCTATTCATAAACACATGTTGAGATACACACACACACATACACACATATATATGTAATTATTTTTTTAAGTAAAGGTACAGGCCGGAATAAAGGCAAGTAGGCAGGCAGGTAGGCAGTAAAGAGGAGGAAGAAGTATTTTTATTTTATCAGTATTTTTATTTAGTTGTACATCTTGTTTGTTCCCCCTGACCCTGGGACACAAACATGGGTCCTTGGGAGGTATGTGAACTGTGCTCATCAGGAAACAGTGACCACTGTTCCTCCAGGGCCTGCCAAATGTTGATATATTCTTAAAATAAAATTCTATTCAGAAATTAAATGAAGAGAATTACTGAATGATGAAACAATATTCTAAACCTCAAAAATATTAGGTTGGTATAAATGATAAAACTGTATTATATATAAAGATTCAATATATGTAAAGATTAAAAATAGGCAAAATTACTCTGATTTTATAAATCTATATTTTAGATTAATGACTGCTTTTGGTGGTAAATGAGTTTAGATTGGAAAGGAGAAATAGGAATGCCTCCATCTTGATAGTAGTGTGTGTCACAGTTGAATTGCATTCCGAGCCATGCCTTTCTCTATTTACATATAACAATGTATCAATTAAATATCTCAATTAAAAAAAGTTTAAACCAAATACAGAAAGGGGTGGGAGAGGGAATGAGGAAGGAAAAGACAGAAGAAGGGAGATATGGAGGGGAGGAGGGAGAGAGGGATGGAGGGAGGGAAGGAAAGAACAATTGTTTGCTCTGAAGTTAAGTACTTTACTCCCCAATCCCCAACTGTACTTCCCAAAGCACTGTTATTTTCCATTTTGTTACCTAAATAAAGAAAGTTTTCAGAGTATGGAAAAATGTTCTAAGGTTGAAGCAGCTTATTACAAGATACTGAGAGGTAATAGTCACTGAAATGTAGTTCTCCAGATTCGTCCCTGAGACAAAAGCCTAAAAAGTGAAAAGAGAGGTGGGAAAAAACAAACAAACAAACAAACACATGACTACTGTGACATCTCAGCTACAGAGAGGACTGAGAGGTGTGGTGTTGGACCTATACTGTCACCAAGGATTTTCCCAAATAAATCTCAATAGTGTACAAAACAACATAGATCTGAAAAGAAATGTTCAGGAGTGTAGGTCAAATAAAGATACCTCCATGAAAGATACAGCCAGCTAGTTTCCATGTCACTAAAAATCGGCTGTCCTATTGTTGATGTAAAAACCAACTTAGATATACAGATAACCTGCAGGAGCAGCAGAGGAGTACTACCCATCTACTGAACATTTGGTGTATGTTCAAGCACTGCTTCACCCCTTGCCTTGTGAAGATCTATTCTCTGTATTTCTATAATGATCCTGTCAGATCAAGAATTACATGTAATTAAAATAAAGAAGTGACTCATGCTGATAATTAAAAGGGAAAGCAACCACTTCTTTATACAACAGGAATAAACATGCTAGACAAGCACATATAGAAGCCTCTCTTTGCTAAAAAGATACCCTCCAAACTAATGGGTTACACTTATAAAAAGCCTAGCTGGGTCTAAAAATCCCTGGACAAATTAAAGCAGGGGGCTGTGATAATACCTCTTCTGAAGCAGTATACATAAAGGAAATGAATCAATCCAAATGAGATGCTTTGGAATTCATGCCCATGAGGACTCAGGAACCTTCATTGGCAGCTCTTACCTCCCCCATGTTAGTCTCTTGTGTCTCTTTTCAATGGTTCACATACCTCCCCTTTTTTACTGTCAATTGAATTACAGGCTTTTATTATTATCTTTTTTCCCAATAAAATTGTATTGTAATTATATGTGATTGGATTGAGTCATATGTGAAATCTTGCCACATAAGATGCTTTGGAGCTGAACCATGAGTACATTGTAAGATCTATGAATAAAATTCCACGATGTTCACATTGAAACTAAGGAAGAGTCTGCATGTATACATATAATCTTTCTTTAGGGTTTCTCCTCTTTAACATGGAGATGATTCTTGCTTTCTGATGAAGTAATGGACAGGATTGTGGCAGTGTCTAATACAATTTCTATCTGGGTAGGAATTCAAATCATACAATGCTAATGTTGAAAAGCCTAACAACTGTTTTGAAGTTAGCTGTGAAATATTAACCTGTTTGAACTCAGACTTACTTTTGTCTTGTTTTTTATTTTATATGTAACTCTATAGCTGAATATCATGCCAGCCATTTACTGAAAAAAATAAATTCATACTTTCTACATAGGTTTAATATCTAATCTATAGAGATGCTATGCCAGTGTTTCAGCCTTAGTTCCACTAAAATGAGAATAACATTACTTGACATCAGTTTATTTTATGGGAAAACTGCATTTATTCAATATAACATGTCTTCCCACAAGCCCAGCCTGTGTAACTAAATGTTAAAAAGGTGAAAATATATTGAGTTATGGGAACATTTTTGAAACTGATTATAAGATAGGACTTTCACACATACATTTCAAGTTATAGCCTTTTTTATTTTGTTCATCCTTCTATCTTAGAAAATATGGGTTTTTATATTCAAAGAACCACTTAAGTATTTTCAGATGAAAATGATATTTTTGTAGCTGTTTGAATGTTTTCAAAATCCTTATTTTACAGGCTGCTTTTCAATTAGAGCTCATTGATGTTTGTTTCTCACCCAGTTCTTGAGAAGTATCTATCAAATTCTTTATAAGAACTAATTACAGGAAGTCGCTGATTTACAAAAGGTTTTTTTTTTTTTTTTCAAATGAACGTAAAACATGCACTCACACAACAAGCATCGGGCAGCACAAAATGTAGAGTTGTGGCTCTAAGATCTCTTCTGATACTCTAAGTTTACAACTTAAAGACACATACACCCCTCACTATATTGGACCATAATGGTGTAATGAAAAGAATCCATCCTACTGTGTTAACAAACTCTTTTCATTTGTGAAGTTAAATCCAGCTCTTAAGAATTGGAAGCATTTTTAACTTTCTTCTCTTTAATAATTTTATTTAAGTGACATTGTATGGTAACATCTATAAGTATAAGACATGCATCACTATAGATCTACATCTGTATATATCACATTAAGTTCAATTATGTGGTTAAGAACATAATTGGACTGTTAATGGTGAACTTAATATAGCATACGCAGAAAAAAATTGTTCACATAATTTCTTTTGAAAAGGAAACAACCTAACTTACCTACTGACATGAAATTTAAACACTTTTATGAAAATGCTGGGTTGGGTATCACTGGGTTGGATATTTGAAATTTTCCCCTGAATTGACTAAAGATATGACCTTGACTAATTTAAGTTACCTATAGGTCTAGCTTTTTTATTTATCAAATCTATTTTTTATTTATCAAGTCTATTTTAACTGTCTAATTTTTTTGAGACGATTCTATTATGTAGATGGACTGATTAAATATATACATATTTGTTTTTTAATTAATTTTACAACAACCTAACCTCTGCTCTATTGGGACATCTCTCTCCTCTCAAATACATCATTTCCAATATTCTGACTCACACCTGGTGCTTCTGTTTTTCTCCAAATGTACACAACTATCATTATCTTAAGAGTATTTTGGTAATTTTACCATGTGCTGGCAACTTCACTTGTTCCTTTAATTTTGTTCTAATTAGCACAGCTTTTGAAAGGCCTGCTGAATATTTCTATCAAAATGTGTCTTGGGTAACTCAAGCTTTACTGTCTCCAAATAATGCTAATTTGTTGTTGTTGTTAATGAATGCACTGAAACAATGAACATAATATTTATTCCCCTTCCTCAAATAATCTACATATAATTAGAATTCTCTTCCTAAAAAAAAACTTAGAGTAATTTATTTCCTCAAAAAGTACTGAATGGCTCTTTAGTTTTCAATGAGAAAAATCCACATACTTGATTCAAGTAATAGACACAACTAATATGATCCCAAATCTTTCCTCATCTATGTTTGTTCTTTTTTCTCTGATATTTGTTCAAGCTTTCCCTCTTCTAACATGACCCTTTTTCTATTTATCATCTCACAAGTTGCACATCAATAGCCATTAACCTCAGGACACATTCAATAGCCACTTTGTCTGAGATACTTGAGGAAATAAACTACTTTAACATATAAAGAGAACAAACCTATTTAAAATCTCTAAGCATATTTTGGAGTGAGTTTCTAAAAGGAATAATATATCCCAGTTCATTCTCAAATTAGCTAAAAGGCAAAGTAGGATAAGATAATTATATAAGATAATCTAATTAACCCCAGCTAAAACATATTGAGAGGACAGCATAAATGCAAGATAGAGCTACTTTAAAAATAAATAACTTCACACTTCCATCAAATTTTAATAACATATATAATATTGATAAAATATCAACATCTAAATAGTGTATTAGAAGTCCAATAATCTGAATATTACGAAGAATGTCAATTTATTAAAAAAAAAACTACACACACACACACACACACACACACACACTCACACACAGGAACAAGATATTCAGAGGCTAGAAGTCTGCTGACAAAAAGACTAAATACTTATATAGAAAACCAAACACTGCTTCAATGAGCAAGTCAGTGAATTCATAGACATGTCAAGCTAAAACTATTTGCCCCAAATATAGAGTTTGGTTACAACTGAATGACTCTAAAAATCTTCCAATGAAGCATAACACATCAAGACTGACATTCTAAAACATCAGATTCTTCTCAGTTGTTAGTGGAAATAATGAATAACCAATTATAATAAATAGCAAAATATAAATCAATATAATATTTTATTACAAACAGCATTAATTTATGTTCATTTTTATTGATTGCCTCAATTATTTTTAGTAAATACAATAATGGTAGGGACTGTAATTTTTTATTTTTTATCTCTAAATATCAATGGAACTGTGTCCTATTTACATAGATTAAGTGAAATAATTTCTTTAGGTGGCCAAAGAGTTACAATTTTTTCTAAATTAACAGACATTTCTAAGATATCAAAAACCTTCTATATTCCAATTATTAGTCTCTTCCCAATATATTCTGAAATACTCCATTGAATATAACAATTTATATAATCTGCTAAATTTAACAGATTCAAAATTGCAAAAAAAAAACAAAACGAAATCATAGTTACTTGTAAATGATGCCTTAATATCATTTTCATATGAAAAACCAGAGCATATTTAAGCCAGAAAAAACTAAACTGTATGTATCTCATACTCATATGACCTGACATACTATTGCTATGGTAATGTGTACTCCTCTTGGGATTTATTTTACTCTCTGAAAAAAATTGTTACAGTATTTAATAAATGTCCTCTATGGCTATAAATGCAAAATTTGGTTATTTTAACTGTGTAAAATAAAAGTTGTAGGCATTCAGTTATAAACCCAGAAATAGTACAACTATTTTTCACATGAACAAGGATATATTTAGTTACAGCAGTAAGACATTGCCTTGTATAGAAAATAAAATAGAAAACATTTTCAGAGACCTATTGCTTTAGTTAAATAATTAATGACAATTTCTGGAAAATAGACAATAGTGATTTTATTAAAATTTAATATTCATTAAATCAAGTATTGGGACCAGCAGCAATATAAGGCATTATAATCTTTCTTAGCTTCAGGTTTTTTATTGCATAAAAATTCTGGGTAAAATATATTGGATACATATTTTATTTTTGCTAGTGTTTATTTTAATCTAATAGGTCAGACTATCAATCTTCACAGAGCAATCAATGTCAATAATGGATCTTCCAATATTACAATCATAGGAACAACATGATTACATAAATTCAAGAGATGAGTAATGATTAGCATGACAGAGGCCTTATGAATCATAGCGATTCCATATAAATTGCATTTTTATGATCACAGCATCTAGCATTTTTAATATTTATATTGCTTATTTAAAAATTACAGGATAGACTCAATCTTCTCAAACCAAGAATTAAAACAACTCAATAATCAAGTTTTCCATGTCTTCAAAAGCCATTTAAAAAGTTCTGCTATAAACACAGAAGAGCAAACATCTAGGAACCTTACGTGATTGTAAATTAAAAAAAAATCTTATTAAGTTTAAATGACAAGTGTTTACTTCTTTTTCAACAATGTCTAAGTTCACAATTCAATCTTTCATTCTAAGCACTACTGATAAACTAGAAAAAAAAAGTACTATGAAATTAGTAGGATGAAATAAATGGTAGGCTTTATAGCAACTTGTAAAGTGACAAAAAAAAGTCCCCCTTTATTGTAAGACCCTCTGCAAAGTAATAAATGGTTCTATTATCAGAAGGTAGATGGCAGAGTCAATATTTCCAAACTTGAATATATGTGCTTAACTTTGGGACCAACTTGGCAAATGGACATTTGCAAACTTGCAAACAAGAAACTTGCCACAAGAAGAGACTTGGTGAGTATTCATTGTGGCTTGATCTCTCTTCTGAGAACTAGTCTGTCAACATATGAACAAACCGAAGCTGATTTAAAGGATGAGAGAATGCCCGGAGTGCCAGCACAGTCACCTGAGATGCAACTCTGAGTACATTCTAGATTATCCAACCCCAGACCAGTTAGCACAGTTAAACAAATAACTTGGCTGATGCACAACATTGTGAGGAATATAAATAGAACGACAGAAGGTGTTAATTTTTCGGCAAAAGTTCCCTTTTTTGATGTTGAAGTCAACTGACTCAGCTTTCATAGATAGCTTTAAGGGAATTAAACTGTTTTTTGTAAATATTATAACACCTAAAATAGTCCACAAAAATGAAAATGATTCAAGTAAAACGAGTTACATGTGATACTATTATAGCATGGCATAATATCGTTAACAAAAATAAGTGTATCTGCTTCCCCATAGAAACAACATAATTGGTCATTAATTTAATGTATTTTGAAGTAACAGAAAACTAAATGTTTTACTGATGAGCTGTCTAAAGATTATTCCAAATAAAGTGAGAAATTAGAATTAATTCCTTTAGAAAAAACTTTTACTATAGGATGATTTCCAAAGATCCTCTTTGATTAACTGTGTTATGGTACATGGTCATGTGTATTTCTATTCTTTCTTTCTGATTTTTTTTGATGATAAAGAGAGGAATCTAACATGATAAATATGCAATTAGTTGAGTGAAATGCAATGAGAAGCTAACTGTAAATCATAGATAAAGAGGGCAAGACAAATAGTGTTAAAAGGAACTGATTTAGACAAACAGTAAGCGCAGACATTTGCTTAACTTTTTAAATTAATTTTTCTACTTCAGGATACAAATTAAAAAATGGTAATTTTCACTATTGAACCCAAATGAAAATTAGAAGAATGATAACAGAGAAAGCAAAGGAAAATATCAGGTATTAATAGATTTTTTAATTCCCTACAATAATAGAGGATAAAAGACAGAAAGACAGAAGATACTGCTTTATAGACGCTTGTTTTACTAATTCAATTCACAAATCTTCCCAGCAGGAAATGAAATTTCAGCCTATTAAACACATATAAAATATAGTGAAGGGGTATATTTGTACTTTAGCATATGAAAAAAAACAAGAAAACATAAAGAGCTAATTAAACTTAAATAAAATATTTTATTAGGAAAAATACTACAAAAATAACTAATAACTAGAGTATCTGCAGGAATGAAGAAATGACTATAGGACACATAAAACATGACATTGAATTCATTTTTCCTCTTATCTTAAATTTCTCAGTCATTCAGAATTCAAAATTAATACTTTTGTAAATTAATTAAGGACTAGAATCATGTAATTCAACTTCAGAGTGGTTTTCGGGTCAAAGAAACAGTTCAGCAGCACAAAGCAAATTGTAAGAGTTCAGATCCTTTATTTGCATATCTTTAAAGTTTATGAAAAGTATCTGAACACATTATTTTTTTCTATCCCATCTACTAATATAATCGGACAAATACCTTTAATACTTTTCAGTTTTTCTCTCCCTCTTTCCATTTTTTCTCCTCCTTTCCTGAATTATGTAGGTTGATCTAAACTTTATTGAGAAAAAAAACAAAACTTTCCTCTTTGGGTCTGTACTAAGGAGAAAAGAAGGGGAATGACAAAATTCTCTTTGGCCCTGAGAAATAGAGTATTAAAATTAGGCCCTGGGACTGAGTTAAAATAGATGTCCTTTGATATATGCTAGTCTAATAATTTAAAAACACAAAAATCTAATTTAAAATAATTTCCTAGACTCATATTTAATTCCATTACCTGAGGTGCATTCAATTAACAAAGTAATAAACATTTTCCTAAGGTTTAATTTTTTATACAAAAATACACAAATGTATATTCATAAAGATGGGAGAATTTTTTGGTGGTTGTTATTTAAAGGAAGGAAAAGAGAAAAAAGATGAATAAACAGGTGAACAAGAATGACACAGCAGTATGATATGTACTCAATTCCTTACATTTTCGTGAGATCTTTAAAAAATAAATACTGTGTGAATAAGTGTGCATTTTAAGGGATTACGAAAGTGATTAAATCCAGGAATGACAGAGGTCCATATTGGAGTTAATGTTATGGCTGAGAAAATAATTTTTACATGATGCAGGAGAAAGGATTTTTCAATGGTGCCAGAAACTTGTTTCCAGAGATCCTAAGTACTTTCTAAATCCACAAAAGTCTTGTGGAAATAATCGGCTCATTCATAGGATATAGAACAAAAGGCAAAGTCATATAAAGAAAATTATAAAATCTTAACCAAAAACTGTTGGAAATCAATCAATGAATTTAGAAAGTTGTAGCACATATATTTCTTAAACTTCTAAAAGGAAGGTTTATTAAGGCAATACATGGGTTCATTAAAATAAAAATGTTGCACTTAGCATAATCACAATTAATGAAACCAAATATATATACCATGCAATTTTTCTTTCTTAATACCTTGGAAATTTAAGAATCATGATATACCTTAGCAAATGTGAGACAAAGTTTACTTGTTTTTTCACGGATGTTCTCACTGCAAGCAAGTTTTGATTTACATGAGATTCTTAACTTAAAAGAGCTGAATTACTATTAAAATAGAAAATTGAGAAGGGATAATATACAAAAATTTTCCATTATCTTGTTAATGAAATCAAATAAAAATCAACCAAGTGTGATGGAAGAATGTGAACAAATAAATGAAAACAATAAATTATGCTTTTAAATGATCAATCGGTAAGCTTATTATGACATAATATGAGCAGAAATATTATTATAGCTTTCCTGATTTTATTTTATTTTGATAGCTCCATTGAATGTATAATAGTAAAAGTATAGGATAATATTAGAAATATTGGTCAAAAACCAATGTTTTAAAATTATAATGCAAGAGCATCAAAGACTCCACAGTTACAATCACTGATTCCCATATGGGGAAGGGGCAGACCTGCCTGAACATTCGCTTTACACTGGTATTGCTTTTTGTAAGATTTCATTTTAACACAGCTAAAAGTTATTTATAAATATAGGTCCAGCTAAAAACTGTATTTAATTTGATGATAATCAAGTGTAATGGATTTTAGTATTAAGATATTAAATGTTTCATTACTTTAATGTGCCTTTATCTATGACAGCTTAGTGGCAATTAATAACATGTGTAACATTCTATGCCTTTCACATAATGAAAAGAATAAATAACACATTAAACACATTAAATAACTGAAAAAATAGAAAATAAATAATTTTTCCTATGAATTAATGCCCATGTCTTATTTTTAAAGGAATACATTTTATTAATTTGAAATAAAGTAGACTAATAAAAGGTAAGTAATACAGGAACTTTAGAATTTCAATCCCTTGAGAATTCATTCCAAATCCCTTAACATCCTCTGCAGGCATGAAACTCTGTTGCATCCTGACTCAATGTGTTTATGATCTTTCATAGCTGTTCATCACATGTTTTTTTGCTCACATTTATAATATTTTAAAGCTATGAATTCTCAAATATTTTTAAGCTGATAGTTGATTTTTAGTATTAGAAATTTAATATTTTCGAGGGATAAAATATTTGATGCTACATATAGTGTATGCATTTTAAATGTATTTGTGGAATACTTTAATATTTTTGGTACTTCACATGGAGCTTATCCAAATAATGGAACATGTCTACCATATAACCTAAATCATCAGTAAAAGCAGCCTTACTTGTTATTAGAAAAACACTTAATGTTTCAATCCAAATAAATGTCTTAATATTTTCCCATGAGAACTAGTTTACTTTTGTTCTATAATCTAAGAAGAGAGAGATTTGACATGTTTATTATCTAAATAAATCCTGCTCTTTCAAAAGTGGCTACCCAATCACCAGTATTTTCTTGTTTCTGCAAGTTTACACCTTGCTTTCTTCTCCCTCAGCCCTCCTTCCTTCCCTGTTTTCCTTCACTTCTGAAAATTTTTTTTTTTTTTAATGAGTAAAAAGGAAAAGACTGATGACAGTTATAACCTAACATCTGTAAAATAAGTACATTTCGTAGTGGTAGAGAAGTTGGAAAGAAAAAGGTAGCAGCTACCAAGTCATTTTTCAGAAAACCAAACTTAGGGAAGAGTACCTTGCACAAGCATACATTTGAATCAAGGAAAGAAAGAGGACATCGGACTCTTAGTACACTCTGGATAGTTTTGGAAACCTTTAGGGATATGCTGACCTGGATTTGACACTGTAGCCTTATAGGACTCCACAAATCCAACCAAACTCTTTTATACCGTGTTTACTGAACAAACACCGTTTTTAGTAAACTCTTGTTAGAAAAATTATCTAATTTGATATATTAAAAAAAACAGTGTATCAGTACACTTTCTTCCTGTGGCTCATGTTCAAAAATATTTTTAAAAGACTGACATATTGTATGTGTTGTTGCTAATAAAGTTTCTGTGGTCAGCTCCCAGAACTTTGGAAATATTCTGTAAATTCCTTTCTTCATGATTACTGTAAGATGATCCCATGTAGCAATAGTCAGTATGAAAATTTATGTTGGATATATGAGTTTAGAGTGGCAAAAAAATACACTAGTGGTGAACAACTTCATTTAGTTCCACTATAAGAAGTGGCATGGTGTCTCATTAAAACACAATTCACTAGACAGTTGCATTCAATATAATGAGGACTTATATTTTATCTCATGCAAGAAAATTCTAAAAGAGCTTAACTACCTGCTTAAAAATAAATCCATAACAGGGATTTCAGAACAACATTTAAGGGTAAGTCCATGTTTCATGGAATAAAAATAGAATTCTGAAAAAATTCAGTTTACCTTCTTTCTGATAGAACTTTGCTTACTCTATTCAATCTTGTGGACATTTCATGAGCATAAGAGCCTGATAAACATGAATTTGATCATTACCCACAACTTTTATGCTGTGATATTCAGGTAATTATATAACTTCTTTGAGCCATAGGCATTTTTTTTTCTCATTTGTAAAATGATTATGATAATGTCTATTTCATATGGGTTGCTGTGAGAATTAGATGAGCATGCATATCAGACTCTTCATGCAGCAGTCAACATGTGGGAAACAGTTACCAAATGGTAGCAGGTAGTATTCAAGATGAATTAATACAAATTCGAAACTTAATTATTTGTGCTCTCAAGGACAGATAATCCCTAACAATGAGTTATATCAGATAACTTTAAATCAATCCAAATTTTGCAATATTTACTAGAGTCTCAATTTCACTCTACTTTTACCCTGTTCTATGATCTCTGCAATATATGCCCCCACCCTAAGTAAATATGATGCTGCATGAGTCAGAAATCTGATCTTATTTGTGCTTCCCTTTAGCTCTAGGTTTACTATCTAATGTCTCACATTGTATCTGGGGAAAGAAGTTCAGGGGCTATGTGTGTTTGCATGTGTGCGTGTGCACATCTAAGTATTAGAGGAAAAGGTAAGAAAGATGCAGGTAATAATTTTTATGTGTTTTTTCATAAAGGCAGACAATTTGTGGCAATAAAAGACTTCTAATTTTTGTAAGACTTCAACGGTGTCTTAAGATGCCACCAGTGAGAGGACAATAGCATAATCTCTAGAAAAAGTATACTGTAAATAAGACTCCTTTAAGAGTCTCCCTACTTTTTAAGTCAAAGATTTTTGCTTTTCATTTTGAAAGGTACAGGCAGAGATGATGGCAAGTAGGCAGCCAGACAGGAAGAGAGAAAAATAAGTACTTTATTTTACTTCTATTGTTCATCTTGTTTGTTCCCTGAGGCCCCAGCTATCTATTAGAATTATCTAAAACACATTCTTCCTTTATACCTGGAGTAATAATTACTTTCATGAACTGTTAACAATGAGCAGAGAAATCTAGGTTTGACTTATAGTATTAAGACTTTTAATTGCATGATTTGAGACATCTGAATTAAATATAAAATATTAAAAAGCATTTTGCTGTACAAATGAGAGCATTCTTTTCTGTGTTCACTACTGATGTCATTTAACCAAATATATACCTAACTTCTGTAAAGAGGCTTAGATGACTTATTGGTAGATGTTTGCTAAATATAACAGAGGAAGCTTAAGTTTATCAAAACTGCAAAAGCTAAAGTCCTACTATTTCCAAGGCTAATGTAAAGAATGTGAATATTTGCAACCAATTAGAGTAGCTGGTCTACATTTTATGAAGTGAAAACTGCAGGTCACATTTACAGCAGACAAGGTGGTAGGGGAAGAAGTTGTGATTTGAATCATGATTTCTGGCTCAACTCCAATTCCTGAGATTTAGAAGATGGCACTTACATTTTCTAAATCTTAGGGCAACTCACATGCAAAATGGTAATAAAATTATCTACATTGTCCACTCATAAAACCATTGTAAAAATCAAATTAAATACCTGCAAATTGAAGTTTGACAAACTATATCTTATAGAAATCATTAGAAACAAAGAATATCAGTGTTTAATTATTGCTATAGATTATCTGTGATATTTGTAGGTCAGTAATTATGGTCAAATGGCAAGCTAATATAATGAAAAACTCTTAAGAACGCCATAAAGTTCATGAAGAATCTGTATGCACTTACTGAAGGACAAAAAGACTAGTCAAAGCAAAACAAATACAGATGAAATTTTAACATAAAATTCTTTTTTGGAGCAATTTTTTGAGTAAGAGGATGAGCAAAATAAAAATACTTAGAAGCTGAATAACTTTCAGAGCATATTATCAGAGTATATTTGTGGCTCAAACAGTTGGTAAAAATTTCATGGCCTTAGATTTATTAAAAAAGAAAATATTCAGAAAAAAATAATGACGTATTCATTCAATAAGCCAGGAAAATAACAGGAAACATAAAAAAGTAGAGAAAGGAACATTGATGAATATTTAATTGATTAAAAGAAAAACTGTTCTAAGTGAAAAATACTAGGATGAATTCTTACTCAGACAACTTTATTTAAACTAAAGAAAAAGTGAAACAAAAAAAAAACATTAGGAATTAAGGGTTATATCTGTATATAACATATAATTATATAGGAAATAAAGATCAATGCTTCATGTTAAAGTAGAATACTTAATATAAATCTTTATAAAAAACATACAAAATTAGTTGCTATCTGATGAATAAGAAAATCTGTTCCTATATTAAAAGTATGCTTTAATATTTGGATATATTTTCATGAAACTAACTGTTAAAAACATAAAAAATGTTTAAATTTTATTAATAAATATATAAAAATGCAAAATAATACTTATTTCTGACCAAACTATATCAAGTTACCTCCCGGATATCTTTTGTAATCTCATGTGTTTCAATTTGTATAATATAAATTATAATCATGTCAAAATATATGATTTATTTATGTCTTCAAATACTATATAGCTACATATAATTATATCAAATATGTAATATATGAAATAAATTATATGTATGCTATTATTCATTATTTCATATATAATTACATAAAATAGTATATCATTATGTCATATATATATATACATATATATCTCTTAATTTGTCTCTATTTTGCATCTTCAAATGAAATCTAGACTTGAAGATCTACCTAACTTGAAATCCAGCTCATCTGATAGATTTAACAGCTCAAAAACTGTGCTCAGACTCTTTACCCACCTCCCCACACATTAGCTAAATGCAACTACTCAGACCAACAAAAACCTTGGTATCATATTATAGTCTCACTCATTATCATATTCTCCATACAGTCTGTCAACAATCCTTAAATTCTTCTTTCAAAATATACTGTCTCTGATAATATCTATCACACAGTAAGAACTAAATGAGGTAATGCATGCAAATAGTTTAGTATTAAGCAATGATGCTTCTTGTGTTGAACACTGTGGCAAGGGTTTTTGTTATTTATCTCATAACAATAATCATGATACTCTACTCCCTAAAGGTATTGAAGGTCACTATATACTTTATTGTGCAGATGACAGATATAAGGTAGAAGGTTAAATAAGGTTATAACTGCTAAGTGACAAAGTCAAGAATTAAAACCAGGTCTTGAATGACAGAGCTCCATTGTATACTGAATGTTACCAATTATTATGAAAAATCAAATATCTGTCTGAACAACCACAGAAATGATCTGAAGTAAAATGGTAATAATAAAATTTCAAGAAAATGTCCAGATTATATTTACAACAAAAAGCAAAGATTTCAACATAAACACAAAGGCCATGCAAAACAAACAAACCTATTTGTTTAAATAATAAGAACATAAAACTATTGACAAGAAAATTGTAATACTTATGTAAATATAAAACACAATATGTTCTCACACAATACAGAGCAATTTCTCAAAAAATATATAGAGAAAAACCATGTTCTAGAAATGAAAGCACAAAACTATAAAGCTGCCAGTTTTCCACAAATTAAGTGTAATCAAAATTCACTTCCCTAAAGGAATTTTTATGAAATGTGAAACTGATTATTAATTAATTTGGAGGATAAATGAATAATAAACAAGTTTTTTAAAGAAAGCAATAGCAAAGAATTTGGTCCAATAGTTATAAAAACATTCCTTAAAGTTTAGTTTCAGTCCATGTATATCAGTCTAACTTTATAAAGGTCATAAACAAATATATGTACACTTAGGGATGTATATAATAAAAGTTATATATATCAGATCAGTGATGGAAAAAAGGATATTTAAATTATAAATATTTTTAAATTATAAAAAAATTATAACTATTTGGCCAGGGTTACTGGCCAAAAATGAGAGACAGAGAGAGACATAGAGTAGAGAGAGGGAGAGAAGTGGGGAGGAAGGGAAGGAGGGAAGGGAGGAATGAAGGATGGGAAGAAGGGAGGAAGGAAGGAAGGGAAGAAGGAAGGAAGAAAAGAAGGGAGGGAGGAAGGAAGGGAGGGAGGGAGGGAGGGAGGAAGGAAGGGAGGAAGGCAGGAAGGCAGGGAGGAAGGAAGGAAGGAAGGAAGGGATCCTGTCCACCACTATATATCAAAATTGAAAAGTTTTCAAAAACTTTTAACCCTCACTACTTAACAAATAAAAGCAAAATTATTTCTCTTAATGTCAAATTTTTCTTGGAACTACCAATTTTTTTTTATGTAAATGTATTTTATAAACTTGAAAAAATGAAAGTTAAGAAAAAAGAGAACATTCCAAAGCATCATATAGCATTTATCTAGCCTAGTTTCCTCCATAACCCCAGAAAAGTAAGAGTGTAATATTGAAAAATCTAAACCAAATAAACTAATCTGGATTGAGAGGAAGAAAAAGAGGCTAGAGAGTAATAGAAAAAGTTATCAAGAATATGGAACTGTAATAGTTGCTGAAAGAATTTCTACAGAGTCAGAAAAGGGCCACAAGACTCATGGCATTAAAACAGTTCATCTAATTGGCACAAATCATTTAGTATACTCTCCGTCAACAATCTCTCTAGTAAAGCAAAATAACTACCCAGTAACTCCCCTCCATTAAATTGTAAATTATTAAGAAAAATTCAAACTAGGTGAAGAGAAGTACTTTAAGTTTTACAATTTAAAAGCTTTAAATTTAATAAAACTATTACTCAAAAACATGAAAATCTAATACGATTTAGAGGGAAACTATGAAGTATGAATAATTCTGAAAATCAAAACAATAAATCTTATTTTTAAAAGGCAGATTAAATAGAAGGAGGACAAAATTCCTGTGGAGAATATGTAAAGGGATGGAAGAAAGACTAGAAAATAATAGTTACTTGCATTCAGAAGAACTATATTAAACTTCTAAAATAATTTGAGAAAGTATAATAGCTGTGGAAGACAAAGATGATCCAAAAATAAGAATTTTTGTTTTCTTCAAAGTAAGAACTCAACAAATAAAACAAAAGCTAACAAGTGATGTAATATTGAAATTCCCTGACATGAAAAAGTGAAGTGGGAAAAATGTATTTGTAATCTAAGCAGAAAAAAATTTGGTTGCTCTTAGAATTTTCATGATGATGTGAAATGCTAGGTTTATTAGAGCAATGCCTTCACAGGAAAAGGAAGAATACACTATTAATCTCTCCAGAAAAGAATAAAGACAACTTAAACATGAAATAGTTCAAGGATTAAAAACAAACAAAACTAATTAAAAATAAAACACTAGTAAGGAAGGTATGGTTTGAGTCATGAACTCAGGAATGGAGACTATATGATTAAAGGAGTATTGCAGATGAGTACTTCAGCCATTTAGATGCAAAATTAGAACCAAAGTGCCAAAGCAATTACGATTTCAGATCAGAATGTAAATATTATGAAATCTAATAAAGTTAAAATAATATAATTATCAAAAACTTAACATGAAGATGGGTTAGGATAAGTTGGTAATGAGCTAATCACCTCAAATTGCACTGCAGGGAGTTAATGATGGAGCTAATGCATCCTTTTCTGAATGGTATGCATAATCTTTTATTCTTAACTATAAATAATATTATTAAAACACATTGTGATAAAGAAATGTTTAAGTTCAGCAGTTCTTCCCAATTAATTTCTGATTATCTTTCTTCTTTTAAATTATATATACTATATTAACTATAAATAACATGTATATGTCTCTCTATGTATATATCTTATTTATGTAGTGGAATAATTACATAGCTGTATTGCTAGTCACCATATGAATTTTTTCCAGTGTGTAAAAGTTCTGGAATAAGTTGAAGTTTTTGTTAGTTTTTACTTGAAAAAGAGGCATTGCAATAATAATTTTCAAATTTATTAAATATGTAAATGCAAAATAATAATTATGATAATAAAATGTCCATTGAAGCCTACAGGTATCTATTTGTAAGAATTGGCTTATACAGGGAAGGAAACTTGCATAGAGGAGATTTCCCAATTTACTTGAAACACAGGATGAGATTACCATGTTCTGTAGCCGGGAAAGAGCTTGGTTGTGCTTGCCTGTCCTCCTGACCTTGTGTCTACTCTCTATAAAGAAGATTTGAACACACAAAGTAAATACAAGTTGTAGTCAAAAACTAGAATCACAGCTTTTAAACCAAATGAAAAGACTGGATGTGAAGAGAGGAATAGTCTTACAGCTCTACAATCACAAGAGTGTTAAGAACTCAAGTATCTTTGATAGCAATCTTTGTAGAAATATTGGAATTAGAGTGATCGGTTAGCAGGACATCTGGAACTATTATCAGTCTGTCTTGAAGGACACTAGGATTAATGGCAGTGGTAAGTTACCGACTTACCTGAGGACCACTGAAGAGAAAAAAAAAAACAAAACAAGAAAGCTATTCAGTTAGTATCTGATGAAGTGAGGGAATACTCTAGGGATCTGCATGATATAAAATTCACTGGAAAGAATCAGTGAAACACAGGGAATTAAACACAGTAGAACTCTGGACTCATGAAACCTTGAGAAACATACTTCAATTACATTTCAGTTACATTCCAAAAGGGCGTTATATGTCTCAATATTGTGATGTTTGAAAGATTTTGACCTAATATTAGACCATGCATATTGAAGAGTCACAATGTTATAATGATTTATGTAAGGTAGTTCCAGTATCCCAATTCCAATACTCTCTTTCTCTTGTCTAATAATAACATATATACATATATGTACATACTTAATATGCACATACATATACATATATTTACCTTCACAAATGTTCAGTATTTACTTCCTAAAAATAATATTGCTAATTTTTAAATATGTGTTGATTTCTAAGGTATCTCTAGCATAGTATATATGTTTTTCTGTGCAATTGTTTGAGAGATCACATGGAATTACTTTTTTTAAGCATAAAAAAGAGAGTATACTACTATGGATAATAAAATAACTTAAAAATATCTATAGATTAGTTAGTTTATGGGTAGAAATTCTCCATGATTATTAGGTTAGGAAAACAAATGACTATTTGTGAGCAACTGCATTTTCTGTCTAAAATAAATCTTTGTATTACATTTCCATGAGTAGGATTAAATATATAATGTAACTAGAAAGTTCCTTTATGAAAACCCTTTATTTCGGGGTGGAATACTGGCCATATTTGCTAAATATAAAGAAGATAACCCACTGACACTGATGCCAGAAGGCACATGCACACACATATGCACAAAAGACACACACATACTACATATGCACACATTACAGGAAAAAACTGAACAAACCAAATTCATTTTAAAAAATTAGTATCTTTTTCAGTTCAATTGAATATAAGCACCTCTTGAATTTAATAGACTTCCTTATCTTAGAGCTACAGAAACTTTAAAATTTTATTATCAAATTAGTTAAACAAAAATGTGGAAAGATTGATATGCATAACTGATTTTTAAAATTAAAATGCCATTTCTGCTAGTATTACTAAAATTTGTATATTCTTTGTTAATCAAAAAAATCTATTTTGATAGGTTTCCACCAAACTTAATTAGTACGTTAACTAAGGTCTGAGAAAATTGTGACTTAAAAAAAAATAATAGTGAAGAGGCTATAAGGCAGAGAATAAACAACTACATGTGTTCATGGGCAGGGCAGTCCTATTGCAGGAACTCTCTATAAGAGACACATTTAAAAATTTTAAATACTTAGTTTGTAGTGTAATTTAGAGAAATTTTCAAGGAGTTTTTTCTGAGTGTCCTTATTTTCTATTCTCAGACCAGACTTCCACCTGACCACTCGTGACACCTCCTCTCTGTCCTGTGCCACACTTCTGAGCTAACCAGAGGAATGTGATAATGAGAGGGCATGTGGGATGGGACACAACAGGACTGGGGATGTAAAAGGGAACACAGATTTATACAGCATATTTTGGAAATTCTTGTGAACTTGAGGTTGAGAACTTTCCCAAGGATAAAGTTTAGGAAGACCAACTGGCACCTCCTCTTACTTTAATGCTATGAAATAAGTGGACTCTTTCTTATTTGGTTCATAGATGGAATGAATATAAATCCCAGCTTCCCAGGAGAATCCTAGTTCACACCTGTGGTTATACTCACAAAAATGTTCCAGCTATGAAGGTAAATCGTATGACCCATCTTCTGACAGAGGGCTTCATAAATCCCTTTTTAAGCTATATTCACAGGGTGTCACTCAAAATTGTTCTGTCTCTGAAGTCAAATATGCTTTTCAGTCCCTGGACTTACCAACCGAATGTTTTATCAAAGAAGTTCCTACTTGTGACTATTCTCCCCTTCCTCGTATGTTAAGTTTTTCTTAATTTCCATGGGTAACTTTTCATTTCTTCAAATATTAAACTCTTTAATAGCACAAAACATAACAATAGCAGTAAATAACTGTGAGTGGTGGAGACTTGCAATAGAGGAAGATATTAATGTGCTATTTTTTTTTAGTTTTCATATAAATAAAACAAAAGCAATTACCCTTTATTTTTAATTTTAATAATTTTTTCAGAGTTTAATTATGGAAGGTGAGATGTTCAGACATGGGTCTATTGTGTTATTTATCTGATGCAAATCCCAAAGTAATCTCTATAAAATTGCCAGTGTCCAGAGTAGCACTTAATACAGGATATTAGTAAATTATTATAAGTTCCCATGAATATCACAAAATATAAGCTTAATATAATTATTCTAATTAGAATCTTTATGAAAGAGAATACTCTATGTTTTGATTTTTATAGTTCACTGAAAATATATTAGAAACAAATTATTATGTTTACTATGCAACCTATTTGCATAACTAATATTCTCTATAGTAATATTGAAATATTATTCTAATCTAAAGCAGGCTTTTATGAAATAAGTTTAATCATTTTTAATAATTTATATAATAAGCTTTCTAATTTCTCTGTTTTAACGTATTTATTTACATTCATATATACATATTCCATGGAAATACCAAGCAGATTTATAAGATTCTATCAGATTTTTTATGTATTCAAGAATACTTACTACCATGTGAGATGTAACACAACTAAGTTAAAACAAACATTGTCTAAGTTATAATTTTTTTTTAATATTTAGCATGCTTCTAATTGATAAAATACAAGAGGCACACGCACACAGTTGAAAGGATATTCTGACTTCTTTTAAATAATGTATATCCAGAAATAAATTTCTATGCTGACTCTTTTTCATTTCTTAAGAAATACATGTCGATTAAAGCTGAAAAGCGTATAATATATCAAAATAAAATCATTCAAGTCAGTATTTCTTGCAAAACATTACTTAAGATGGATCAAATGCCCCCTTTGAAATAGTTGTAACTGTACTTTTAACTCCACTGAAATAGCAGGGCTAATTTTATAGACTAAGAAAGGCAACAGTGTAATTTAATTCAAAATGGTTCTATAATTTGTCAGTTTTTAAACTAAACTTCTCCACTGGTTGTCCAATTGTTTTCATTGTTTTGATTTCTTCAAGTTGGTCTTTAGCTTAAAAAACTAAGCACAAAGATAAGAGGATTCTATTCTTGTGTATAGAGCTAAAACATAACCTCTAAATTATCTTTTACAGTAAGCCAAAGCCAGTATCACATACCTTTCGGGAATGAATTTCTTTCACATACAATGGAAGTAGAAACTCAGATATACCTTCAAGTCGGATTCCCTTCTTGGTGACTCTCAGATTTCCCATACCATCCTACAAGCAATGAAATATAGTTCACTTTTAGGTTAATTAGAGAATGAATATATGGCCATAATTTTCTTAGGCCTAAATTGAGAAAACAGTAAGTTAAATCAGTGATGAATCCAGGAAAATGAGAGGTTGAATGATTGCAGCAGTTTGCATGCATATTGAGGACTCCTTCAAAATAGATAGGAATGAAGGAGATACAGGACCTGGTATCTTCTTCCAGCTCTTCCAGACACTAGAATTTATTTATGAATAAATAAATCCTGAATTTTCTTCACGCATTAGTCAGCTTAACTATTTAGCAGATATAATGATATTTGCTGCCTGATTGCTACACAACTTTATAGAGAGATACAGTAGTATTTTTACATTATAGTTATCCATACATTTCTACAATATTCAAATAGTCACATTTGTATAATAATTTCAACAAGTAATTAATGATTAATTGGTAAAAATAAGAAATGTGTTTCAGTATTCAAATCATGAATAAAGTATATTTTCTATTTTTAGAAAACACTTTATGAGAAGGATAAAATAAATACACAAACAACAATTATGAGACAGAATAAAATAAATTAAAATGTTATGTAACATGGTACTAAAGGAAATTAAAGAAGGAGATTATATATCCTGTAGAGAGTACACAATAGCTCATGGAAAAGAGTGATTATGATAAAGACTGCAAGAATATGTAATTTCAAGAAGACAGCTTTTATAAAGGAATGGACATAATGACATTTTTACAAATAGTATACCAGTCCGTTTGACTAATGAATGGAATATCTTGAGAGAAAATAAGGGACAATATGACTTGAGGCCAAAGACACGAAAGTCATAAATACAAAGTGAAGGAATTCTGTACTTTTATTAACTTTCAAGCAAAGGAACATAAAGCATTATTGAATAGATCAATGACTTGAAATGATCAGAGTTAAATTTTAAGATGAATCAGGTGTAAGTACTACATAGGGTTAGCTGAATTGGCAATAAGTTGTGGAGAGTTATGGTGGAAAAACAACCTATAAGAAATGGTGACTATTTTTATCTGGAAATATTCAAAAGAGGGTCAATTAAGATTAATCCAAATCTTTATACCTATGAATAAAGGACATGTAACAAATTTAAAAACTGGAGTAGTGAAATTTGTAGTTTCAGTGGCAAAAATAAGTTCATATTTGAACTAACTTTGACGTATCATTGAAAAATTTATATACTCATCAAAATGCACATTTATAGAAATGAATCTATCATGGAGAAGGCACAAGTTCAATGTGGGAATATATATGTACACACACACACACATATATATATGATACATATTTTATATAGATTAAAAACTAGCCCTGAAAGTTGAAAAGAAATATTTTATATACTAAGGACAATTGTGCTCAGTATAGGAGGAAAATCCAGAGAATACAATACAATATTCTTAACTGTCATATCCCTGCCAAAAAAAAAAAAGTCAATAAATACAGAATTTTTAATAAAAATTTTTAACTGAGGCAAGAAAAATGACTAAGAGTGACAGGCATGTTGAGGTGATGAAGTCTTAATCGTCTCATAAAAGACAAAAGTGATGAATTCTGGTTGTATTAAATTTGAGGTGGGATAAAATAATTGTTTCTTAAAGCAAGTTAGGAAACTTAAAACTAACAACAGAAATCAGAAATGCCTACTCCCTGGTAGGCTGATTAAAATTTAAATGTGTGTGTGTTTGTGTGTGTATAAATGAGAATTTTAATATTACTGATGACATATTCTGATAGATCGACTCTGGCAGGACATCACAGCCCTGAGGCAGGACTATATCATTGCTGTGATACCATTTTTCCTTATCAAAATAAAAAAGTGTCTCCAAGCTAGACATTAAATTACATGATGGCCTGACTTAGTATAGTTTATAATATTATATCTATCTAGGAATACAAACAGGCAGAACTAACAGTGAGACAAACTCAACTCTGAGGATGTTAGGCAGGAATATCAGAAAGTGTTAAGGATGTGATATTTAAAGTAACAAAACAATGATGCCATTCAAATTGCTAGTGATTATTTTTCTCATGGATAAAGAAAAGTAAGCTATGACAGTCATTTTGGGATGCAAAACTATTTCAGGGTCAAAGACTGGCCAAGGATGAAAAATAATCATTTTCAATCGGAGTTAAGAAATAAGAGAAATGTTAAGACAGGTATATCGGCAAATGGAACTTCAGATGTAGAAATCTTGGGAAGAGTTTCACTAGACGTGATGAGGCTTAAAGAACACTGAAGCAGCAGTGGTAAAAGTAGAATGGAAACAAAATGTTCTGCAATTCAGAAAGCCAAGAAGTTTAGAACATATGAAGTGACACATGACTTTAAAATATTATTTATCTCTCAGGTATTTTCTTGAGCAATCTTGCCCATATATATTCTCAAATGTCTGTCAGAAAGACGTGTTCTTAAGTATTCTCAAGGAGTTGCTATAGAAACACTAAGCAAGTGTGAGACTGTCTCAGGGGACTGGAAACAAATTCTCTCGTAAATGTGATTCTTTGTTCAACACAGGCTTCCCTGGCTAGCGAAAGTGGAGCATTCCAAGGAAACCTATCCTAAACTTAAATAGTGTAAAACAAAGAATAAGAATAAATTATATGGACTTTTTTTGAGCATTCCCAGACCCAAAAATTAGCCTACCAAATCATACTAAAAAACACATTAAAAAATATATATATATATAACCACTACTAGATAGCAAAAGCAGGAATGGCAGGATACATACCTAGCCTATATAAAATAGCTCCAGGGAATGGGAATGAGCCTGGTGCTGCAGCTCAGCACCAGAGCTGCCTTTAGAATGGTGGCTGATGCAAGACACCTGAATGCAGGTTTCAATGTTCACTTTTTGTTGTAAAAGCTGAAAAGCTATTTGGATTTCTTCTTTACATTAGCAAAAACTGATACTGACATAGGTCTTTTGTAAAAGCAAAGTTGCATAAAAGAGACTTTCAAAAAGCAGGGTATACTAGTACTATACTCAATAAATATTTTGCAGGTGTTAAAGAACAGGGCATCCGAAGCTAAGTGTGCTTTACTTATGCTGTATCTATTTTTACCTTTGGGAAGGTTTTTATCTTAAGCTCAGCATATTTTCTTCTTATATTTTTTATAAACACATAATTTAGTGCATATAAACTATATTTTATTAAAATGAGATGAAATAGAATTCCACCAGATAAATTTAGGACTGTTATTACAGCATTGTATTGTTAATATAACTTGTTTTCACCATGTCTTTTTCCCTCCTTTTTTTTCCTTCTTGCTGTATATTAAAAATCAGCTTTCAGTATTTCATATTTTCTACATGTTGCTATCAAATACATAAATTACATATATACATATGTACATACATACATATATAATAAAATCAATCTGATTCTTACACTCATGCACCCATCCACTAACAATTGATGAGCCGATGAAATAATCTGATGTCCTTTCTTCAGGAATATTAGAAGGAAATCTATTTCTACTATTGCTATACCTTCCTAATTCACTATATTCTTGGGCCCTTAGACATCTGAAACAGAGAAATAGCTCGTGGATTTTCTATTAAGTATGACATTGCCAAGACACAAGCAAATAACAAAATGTAATGTTTCTATGGCCCAGGATCCACTCTTGACTCTGTCACCTTCTTCCTGTGTAAGCTTGAACCACTTAACTAATCTATTTGCTTTTTAATTTTGTCACCTGAAAAAGGAAGATGTGGTTACTGACAGGCCTACATAAGGAGATAAAGAACTTAAAAGTTTGTTCCATATAAAAGTACTCAATAGTTTTATTATTAAATATTTTATTTAAAATAAGTTAAAAGTTTTGTCTCATTATAATTATAAAAATTCCCATTGTTTATTTTTAGAGAAATTTTCTTGGAATTTTAGGAGATTCTGAATCAAGCTTTACCATTATTACAGTTGGATGCTTTTGCTCATAATCTAGTTATCTCTCAAATAGTTTACCTACTTTGAACAGGCAGTAGAACGTTCACTTTAAAAATAACTGTGGAGCCACGTAAGTTAGATTTTAAATATAATTATTGTTTACTAACTGTTGAATTAGATTTGATGTTTAATCTAGCTAAATCTAAATTAACTTTCTTTAACATCAGAAAATAGTATTATTCCCTAAGAATGTTGTAATACTTTAACCAGATAATATGTGAATAACCTATTATTGGATCTAGAATTATTTTTTTAATAATTATTCCCCTTATTTGTGATTTAGCATTCTAATAACAAATAAAAATGTGTTGTTCTTAATCAACACATATTATGTAATCAACTTCTCTCATTTTCATTTCTTCTTTTCCATTCCCAACGGCATTGCTGAAGTTCAAGACTCCCTGAATCTCCAACCTGGCAATTACCTCCAATTATATTGTTTGGCATTCCTTTACGTTCTTTTCATTTAACATGTTACTCCTTAACCTTGCTCAAAAGGAAAAAAAAAAATCACACTATTATGTAAATCCATAGACTGTAGATTTATATCCTTCATTTTGAATATTTAGTGTTTTCTAAAAAATTCATTATGAACACTATCATTTTCAAGTTAAGAGGATATACAAAAATAGCTTTACTATCTGTAGCTCACCTTTACCTTTAGTATGATTTTTCACCTTCTAAAGTGCCTTATATAACCCTTTTTTTCATATATTTTGCTCTTCTCAAATCATCACCTACCAGTTACTTCTACTTAATAACCATTTAATCTTCATATTTTCTCCATAATTCAAGGCCCAGTTCAAATAAATCTACAGCTAATATCTTAGAAATAGCATGCCATCCTACTGTGTAATTAAAAATGCCATAAGTTAATGTATTATAAAATTTATCATATTGATTCTAAAATTGATCATAACTGATCATGCAGTTAGCTATATGTATGTAAACATGCATATAAATGTTTTCCTGTCTTATTGAAAAGTACTTTTATCTCTTCTGTTATCTAGTATAGTCCTTCCAACAATAGTGGTTCTTATAAAGTATCTGGTCAATGTAGTTGAAAACAATGAAAAAATTAATTAATTAATATCTTTGGAAAAATCATGCTATCAAAAAATCATAGAATTTTCCATTAGAGCTGTACATAATCTTATCAAAACAATTTTTGTGTACATATTTTTTGAGCAAAGTGGAAAATACTTTGTTGACAAATATTCATTCTCAACTTTACGATGAGAAACTTATTTTAAAATAAAACAGATATAAATGTAGACAAATAGAATACTAATAGCCATTTTATTTTTAATTTAAATTCACACAACTTTACAATGTTTGGACACTAGCTTAATTTGTTCTCACTTCTACAAGGTTCTTTATGATGTTTATATAATATTAGCAGGGACAGGTAGATAGTTAGCTACCATCAGGTTCAAATTTCTCCTTAACAGGCAAATATAATAGTCAAAGTAGTGTTCATGTTGACATGAATTGAGAAAATTAAAAAAAGGAATCATTAAATAACACAATCTGTATAATTATTATTAATTTCAAATATTTTATAAAATATGATTATATAATTGTAAATTGAATTTAATTAAGTATTATACAGTATGTTATTATTTTTTTTTAAGTTGAAAAAAATCCAATAACCAGGAGATGATTAAATATAGATATGACATTTTCTTCTGGCTAAGTTAAAACTTAAAATAAATTTCTTTCAAATCAAAGCGCCATACATTTCAAAAGAAATTGATTAGGAAGAAAGGCAAATCATATCTTCTTATGGCTTTGATTATCTAATGATATTCATTTAATTTCATTTTCTTAAAGAAATGAACTTAAAGAAGCAATTAGAGACAAATTAGGTCTAGTATGATGCTTATTTGTGGGAACTTCAGAATTAAATATTTTTAAAAAGCAAAGAAACATGGGAAAATAGAAATATTAGGTTTAAATATAATTGCAAAACACTTTAACATATTTCTGTTACTCTTTAATGTGTGATAAATGAATAAAACTCCATTTAATTTCCAATGCTTAATTAAAGAGAAAGTTATCTAAAATATCTAAGTTGTTACCTGTTTTATATCCATACTATTTATAATTTATAATGAGCTGTTTTTCCCCAAGCATAAGAGAAAGCACAAACAAAACAGAAGCTGAAAGTCTGTTTTATAAGTGCATTTTTACTATGTTGCTGGCTGTAAGCCTCGATTTTATTTTCATTTTAATTGGACTTCTTTATTCATGCCTATTATTAGAAAATAAACTGTAGTTATAAAAACTGATAGACCTAGGAATCTGACCTCCAATTCAGCATGTATAGAAACATCTTTAGAGTTTGCTATTAATAACATTACTTTTATCATCCAGACCATGATTTATTACCTTTGTTGCTGCCAAACTTTGTTCAAACTTTTCTGATATTTACATCAATGATTATCAGAGTTGAGAGATTTTAAACCTACTCATATATTAAGTTAGACAGAACAAATCTCGTACTTTGTATCTCCTATTTGTATTGGTGTTCTTTTCACAGTGTGAATGATTTCTAAGAAGCACAATAAAATAAAATTCAATTTGTTTTCCAAATTCTCTTCTACTTTTAAAACAACTTTTTGACAAATATTTCCTTCTTCTTCTAACTATTCACATATCACTAGCCTAATGGAACCTATATAATAGCTTAATAACAAAATCATCAGAATGAAAACATGCTGAAACAAAATAGAAGCAAAGATAGATTATTCTCAGACAGTAGATATGATCATGATCATCTGTAAATGAAGAAAAAAATGATTATGTTGAATAAACTGATGGGATGGTATATAAGGGACAACCGAAAACATATCTCACAGAAAATCAATGACTCATGTTAAGTAACCCGTGACCCATATTTATTCAAGTGTTAGTACAGAAACATAAGCCAGGCCAATGAGATACTTCTACTTACTAGTATATCTGAAATTTGAAATTACGCTTAAGAACCAATTTAACAAACTCTTTTTCGATGTAACACTAGGAGTTAACTGTTACCACACTTTACTTAGAGAAAGCCAAAATAAACCTAGCCTGATGTACTCTAGTAGAATAGCAGTTGGGTGTGCTGCCTCCAGTTATTTATCATGACAGATGGTGGAAGAAAGAACAAAATGTCTCAGGGAAGTGGATAAGCTATGTAGGGTCCATCAAGTTATCTATGGGAAGACCCAGAGACTACACCACTTACTGATCACAGGAAACCACTGGTGGGAAGGTTACAAGAGTTACTAAGAAGCTGTAGCTCTCCAATGTTGGTCTGGGTTCATGGCAAAAATAAATAAATAAATAAAAACAAATAAAATTATAGAACTAGGCTCACATATAGCAATAGACGCTAAGTGAAAGCCAGAGACTAGGTGAAGACAATTACGGTAATTAAGGATCAGATCAGAAGAATGACCAAGTGTACAACCCACAGAATATTAACAAACCCTGGCAGCCACAGAGGCAAAAAGGATGATTAAATTAACAAGGGTTTCAATCTGTAGCATCTGAACAAATCAAGGGTGAAGAACAGCAGGATGAAGGCAGTTGTCCCAGGAAGTAAGGTATGATTCCTTGCCAAACTTTTGTCATAAGTCATTTTTTTTGACTCAGAATTCACTGACATCTTTTGCCAACTTTTGATTATAAATGAACAAGTCTAATTAGCTTTGCCTGAGACACCAACAGCAATGAGAATATCAGTCAAGCTACCAGATAAGCCACCAAGTTCGACAGCAGTCAGTTCTCACTCAGTTCTCATGTGAGTGATGAAATGGTCCCATCTACCCAGATGACCAACAAAAAACCTTAACTATTAGTCCTGTAAATAATTGTCGCAGGTGCAAAAATCATCTCCAGAGTGACACCTCTACCTAATGTGAAGATATAAAGGCCCAACCATCACTTCCCAGCTGTAGGAAATTGTCAGAATGATTCTAGTTCTAGAGATCCCTGTGGGGTCTGTAAAGGCTGCCAGTTTTCTGCATCACAGTTTCTTTCTTTGTTCAAACTAGCTTGCTCCCTTGATTTAGTACTATTTTCTAGATTATTGAGAACTTTTTGTTAAAATTCAATAAAGTTCATGATATATAAAAATACAGATTAAAATGTTTAAACTTTTTAATTACATTAATACTTAGGACAAGAATTAAGATTGATGCTCAAAAAGAAAGTTATGTGAGATAAATTAGCACACAAATATTTCTATCATGTGTAAAGAAAAGCAGGGTAAGATAATATTCATATTGGCAACCTAAATATATAATGTTTACTTCCAGAGAGGGCTCTATTAAGGTATCATCATCACCCGGAGATAGCTTTCATCTTTAATGCTTGCACTGTAAACTTTCCTTTGTAAAAATTCAAATGTTACAGACTTTATTAAAATATTTAATTGCAAAAAGTGATGGTTAAATAAAATCACTCGAGTTTACGTATTGAAGATCTAGGTTTGTTTCTACCTACCTGAGGGTCAGAGAAGGAATATCTCTTTTTTAGATAAGTGTTTTATCAAATATTTTATCAAATATTTCAAAGAAATAGAAAACTTTTAAGAGATAAAATATGATGTTTACTGGGATATTAATTGAGAAATTCTTTCAGGCAATGGCTTCACTCTTCATCATTCTAGTTTTACTGCAAAATTCTGATTCTTGGTCATTATTTCCTTTTTATTCACATAATAAATTAATAGCCATTTTCTATGAATATATTGGAGGATAGGCTTTGTGTGTTGTTTTGAGACAGGGTGGGTTATGATACTGGATAATATCTAATCACCCAACTCTGGAAAAGTGGATGATTAAAATATAATGCAATCACAGCAGGGAGTATCAAACAAACTTAGCATCAAACAAGTAGCAGAACACTTAGTGACAGTACATAGAAAATAAAAAAGTGAGAAGTAGAAAATATTTATACAAGTTATATATATGTTTAATATATACACACCCATTAGATTGAAATTTTTTTCAGATATTGCAGTAATAAGAGTTGGTAAGATTGTGAAGTGTCTAGAACACTCATGCATGGCTTCTGAGAGGAAAAAATGTATAAAATCACATGGAAAACTGTTGGCAGATCTATTCATGTTGAACATACATATCCTCTGATCAAGAATTCTACTACTGGGAATATATATAGAAAAATGTATATATAAATGTTAACCATAAATGACAATAAAATATGTGCATATTGGTCATAGGAAAACATTTAACATAAAACATATAGTCTCTGCAGATATTCACCTTTTTCTGTCTGAGGACAAACCTTACTGATGTTTCTTGGTTCTAGAAACTCTCTTTAGGGATGTAAGTTAAGCCTTCTGTTAGTCAATGTTTCTTTTTTCCTAGATTTTATAGAAATCATTGCTTAGTTGCTAGCAACTTATTACAAAAACAATATAAAATTTTAAAAAGATTCAATACTAGTGTAGCTGCCAGATAGTCCAAGGTTTAATATCACTGGCTCCAGTGGAAATAAAATTATTATTGCAGCTACTGGAATCTGGATTGGACCAAACTCCACCGCTTTTTCCTGTGTCATTTGAGCAAATCTCCCTGAATCCCAAGGACTTTGTCTTATGAAGAAAAGAGAGGAGAAGCCCTGCTAAAATTAATATTTCAAAATTAATTTAAAAAAATTCCACTTTAATAATTTAGTATTTTAGTGAATAAAAAAATGATAACTAGATAAGTGAAAAAGGGTCATAACATTAAAAACAAAAACCATGGAGTTTGTATTCCTTTACTTTGATTTGGGTGAGTCAGCAAAATTCTGAGAAACAAAGCAAAATATTATATTGAAAAAAAGAAATCATAAGTTGAACTTCATTAAAACTGATAGCATGCTTTGTGAAAAATACTTATCAAGAGAAAAATACTGGGAAAATATTTTCAAAAGACATATATAAAAAGTGCTACTATTCAAAATATCAAATGATTGCTAAAATCTTAACTATGAAAATAAAAACTCAACTATGAAAATAAAAGAAAAGAGAACACACAACCTTCATTAAAACCTTAAAGAACACAACACAACTTCTCCAAAAAAGATGCTAGGATGACAAGTAGGCATATGAGAATATGCTCTACAATTATATGAAATCAGGGTAATGAAAATTAAAACAATAATGAGATATCACTCCACATCTACTGGAGTCAATTTGCATAAGAGTTAACAAGTGCTCCTAAAGATGTGGAGCAACAGAAACTCTGAAAATTTCCTTGATTGCTAGTAGTAATACAGAATACTACAGCCATTTCAGAAGACAGTTTGGAAGTTTCTTATAAAACAAAACTTATTCTCACCATAAAACCCAGCAATTGTGTTCCTTGGTATTTACCAAAGGAGTTGAAATTTTATTTCCATGCCAAAAAACTGCATAGTGATGTTTATAGTTATTTGATTCATAATTACCCAAACCTAGAAATAATCAACATATCCTTCAGTAGATGAATATGTTAAAACACCACCACCACCACCACCACCAACAAAACAACAACAGTGGAATGAAGGCAAGCAGTGGCAGACAGGAGGAGAGAGCAAGAAGAAGCGCTTTATTTAATTTTGTTGCTCATTTTTGTTGTTCCTTATGGTGCCAGGACTTGAACCCAGAACCTTGGAATGTGTGTGCACTGTGCTGATGACGGCAACTAATCAAACCGCTACTCCACCAGGGTATGCCAAAATTACCTACTTCTAATTACCATCATTAGCACCATTAGTTAGGTATATTGAATTAACACAAGGGCACACAAATAGGTAAGTAAATTCTGTCTCTTTCATTTAGCAATTTTATTATGTTTTGTTAAAAATAAATCTAGAAGTTGCCAGTTCAGAGTCAACTTTCAACCCTGTTTTTCACATATATTAAAAACAGGTACAAAAATATGTGTTTAATGAAGAGGGGTATAGTATTTAAAAAGTAAAATCAAACTTATCTAAATAAGTAGAAAGAAAATATTTTCTTTTACCAAATTAAATAGCCCTCCTTGCATTGTACACATACATATACACAAACACATTCACATACATAAATATACATGTGCATACCCAGCAAAGTTGATGACAAGATAAAAATCACTGTTTAATCATTTATTTATTTTTCTGGGGAATACCTGTGTAATCTCTAGCTAGATCTCAAATAGATCACTGGAAGTCTCCAGGAGTCCTTTGTAGATTTCTTATACTTCAAAACTTCTCCATCTGCACTGAAAGTTACCACAAACATGACTATTATGATCATCATTTCTTTGTTTTCTATGTTTACTTTACCAGTTAATATTGTACCTCACAACATAATTCAACTACTTCTTACTTTATGTAAATTGAATGATATAGCATAAATTATTACGTGCCTGTCTTATTTTATTCAGTATTGTACTTCTAATTCAATCATATAAAACATATATTTGGTTATCTAAGAAGCCCATAATATATTTATTCAATCTCCTGCTCAGATATATTTGACTTGTTTCCAGAAAATAGGATTCCTAACACTAGAGTTCACATCAGTTGACAAGTATTTTTAACACATTGCAAGGCATCTGTCACCGTTGTTTCTCCACTCTATTTTCAGCAAAGTCAGGAAATAACAATGTCAGCTGTCCAGGTACTATCTGCTGACCCTTTTGCAATCAGCCCTTTCTTCCCACTCTGACTAAATATAATCACAGTCTTTGTTTTTTATGGTATTTTGAGATCTTCATAGCACTTCTGTAGCGACTGGTTATTTCACTGAATAGATTGTACCTCATATATCTATAAGAAACAATGCTTTCTAAGCATTCACCCAGACCGTCATAGCTAAAAACTTGTGTTATGTTTTATAGTAAATTTATAACATGTCTTTATGACTTCAGTCAGTTGACTCACTTATCTTCTATAAGCAGTCAGTGCTTTCTTCTCAGCCCTAAATGGAAATTTTATCATGAAACTATAAGCTTAAAATCATTCAAAAACACTTCATAAGTAAAAATATAAATGGCAAGATCCTTAACAAAGTTTTTAACATTGTAGTTTAGGCTAAGAATGATACTCTTTCCTCCACTGTCCCCCCATTCAGATTTTGATCTCTGCTCTCATTCAGAATCACTATGCATGAGTGAAATGTTTTCCCTGAAAGGTCACAAACATCTATTTCCATAATCCTCTTTATACTATGTGAATATGCTTTTAAACCTAAATAATAATAACGTTCATTCATCAACATGCATAAAATACATGCATCTAGATTCATCAGTTTCTGCAAAGTTAGTAGACATGAATAACTACTACCACAAATTGAACTGCAATTAGTCACATATTTGAACATCTACTCCAATAAACTGAAGTATTCTGAGGTAGAGAACATATATTTTCATCAATAAATCCTCTATGCCAGCAAAATACTTGTTAATAACAGAAGCCAAGTATATATTTCCTAAATAAATTGGTGCTCAATCAACAGAAGGCAGGGCATAGACTCTAAAAGAGCTCACAATATAGTTAGGGACCAAAGTCTAAGACAAATGAAAAAAAAAACAAAACAAAAAACCTCAGTTGGTATAGGGAGAGTATAATATTTTATACCCTCAAGAGACTGAATAACCTCTATAAAGTTTAAAGTACTGTTTTTCTTCCAACCTAATATATGAAATACAAACATCATTTTCTAAATTTTTTATAAACTCTTAATTGAAAACATTTCTAAAAAAGTTTCAACTAAAAGATTCTATGCTGTCATAGAAAGTTATAGGTTTATAGCATTTTACTAGACTTATTTCATGGGCTTGTTTTTACCATGTTAGGGAAATCAATATAACAGTGTAATAATGTAATCATCACAAGTATTTTTTAATTTTGCAAATAATACAAAGCAAGTTTTCCATTTATAATAATGTAAATTGTGGTTAGATTCCGGAATGTTCCTTAATCTATTTTAACATCGAACTTACTAATATATTGAACATAATAGAAGATATACCCTAACCAAAATATATTACCATCTTCTAATGGAAAATTTCATTCACATTATCCAAGTAGACTGTCTGAAACAATCTCTCCCTAATTAAGCAGAGGGAGAAGACATTTTCTCACTTTAAATTTCCTTCTTCTCTTCCCTCTTTCTCTTTATATTTTGTTAGAATAATAGTTCCCTTTAACTACAGCCAATTATGAGTAGCTCCCAACCAAAAATAGCATTCTCCCCTTTCAGCCTTAATAGTGTAATAGGAACACAGCTATCCAGATGGAGGACTAGATTCTCTTCATATCTCCCCCTGCATCAAAGAGTGACTTGTGAACTCTCACCAAGGAATATAAGCAGAAAAGGGTAAACTCAGTTTTTTGAGGAGTAGATTGCCTTCTTTACTTTTCTCTTCCATCTCATAACTGGAAGTAAAGGGTTCTTAGCCACTTGTAGATGACACAGTAATTAGGTGCAAAGTGTCTGTAGCCCCGATTTACTTACCAAACAAGACTATATCCATTGGACTGTAAAATGACTGAGAAATAAATAACTTTGAAATTGTAAAGCGTGAGTCTTAAAGTAACTCAAATGACTAAAATACATCTAACTTTTCTCAAGGTCCTGGAATAATAATTCAATCAGATGTGCCCTGGGGTTAGCTGAGTTTCTTACAACCAAGACATTGAATAAGGCCCTACTCCATGAACCAATGAATCCATATTTAGACTATAAACAACAGCTGGGAAAATTTAGTTTTCAATGGTGTAACAAAGACAAAATTTTCTTCCAAAATAATAAAAATCTTCATTTAATTTAGATTGAAATGATCAGGGGGTTATTATATTTAGGAAGAAATAAACCCCAGAGACTTAATATCAGAATCTAAAAAGCCTACTACACTAAGAATCAATCCCTTATCCATAAAAAATAAATAATGCACTTATCCTTATATCTAAGAGGTCAGTGATCTGAGTATAATTTAAAAAACAGTAAGTATTTATAAAATCAGTATATAAACATTTGAGAAGGGTGGGATTACATTATAAGAAAGCAGACACATTACATATTTTTCTTTCAAAACAAAGTATATCTTAAAAATTTGGGGGGTATTATTTTGTTTTAGAAATTCTTTTTTTATCTGTGAATCTTTAGGAATTCTTTTAATTGCAGCATCCTAAGATTTTCTTTAAAAATTTTAATAAATATTACCTTTTCCCATTAAACTTAATAAGATCTATTAAAGAACAATCTTGCCCCCAGTATGACCAGCATTGTAGGCAATACATAAGGGTACATAAGCAGATTATTTTTGGTGAAACATCTTACATTAGTGAACCAAAATGAAAAATGAAACAGGAAAAAATATTTTTATGAGATAATGAAAACGAATAGTGAAATCAAAACAATTTTTCAGATATCAATGTCTATTTTAAAGATTTAATATTTTTCAGTCTACCCTTGTTTAAAATTTATGTAACTTCAGAGAAAGGCAAACAAGTACTTGAATCCTAAATGGAGATCGCTGTGACCCATATATTTCAAAAACACCACAGAAGAGCTAGAATGATAAGTTCATGCCATTGAAGTGAGATCATTTCTGTTAAATTTTCATTACTTTAAGCTAAACATATTAATAGAGAAGATTCAGTAGCAATAACAACAAAGATAAAATAAATAAATAATTCTTGTAGGTTTATGCAAAAGGAAACCACCAGGTATAATGCAGTTTCAAATAAGAACTACTAGGTAGAGAAAAGAAAGCTGGAAGGCTATTGCTATCAGAGACGAAACATCTCTTAAATTTGTGTATATTCTGTGGTCTCTCACTAACATTAACACTGTCAGATGTACATAAGGAAGAGAACAAAGTGAAAATTATCAAAAAACGACTAAGGATTTTCATTTGTAACATTTGAAATAGGATCAGTAGACTCTGATCTTCTAATACTGACTACATTAGTGGGTAGATTTACATTCATACTCCTCCACAGCAGGAAACAAGCACATTGACTTGCAGGGTCAGTATACAAGAGCAGAATCAACACACTGCTTAGCTTGAGAAAGAGAAATAAGTATGAGTTAAAATAGAGAAAACTCATAAAGAAGTTTGGATGAATTGTTCTTGGGAGTAGGAAAGGAAGAACAGAAGATCCAATTTTAAATCCCTAGAGTTGATGATTACAGGGTAATTCCAGTGCAGCAAGGAAGATCAAGACTCAACTTGGACCTGGTGTGAGATAAGGAGATGGAACTGTGGACTATTATTTAAACTAAAACTTTGGAATTCAGTGTCTGTGAAAGCAGGACAAACAAGAAATCTTAATTTGCTCAGGGAGGCATCATGAAAATCTGTCCCTGTAAGTCTTTCCTTGGTGTTTTAACAAGCAAATCGGTGTTGGGGTGGGAATTATCAGATGGAAATCCAAAACTCCCAAGTGAAACTCTGAGTTGATCCCAGGGATTTAGAGCACCAATTTACCCTTTTGTTTATCCAGGCAGATCTGCAGCAAGCTTTCTTATCATGTCCTTGAACTGGTTGTTGGATTTACTTTTCCTAGTTCAATTTTTCACTTAGAAATGTAGCCGTCCAAGGACTTTATTTGTTGTGGTAATGTCAGCACCAACTTCCTGTTTCACAGAGAGACACAGTCTCTTCAGTTACCTAATGAATGCTAAACTGTCACAGGGAAGCTGAATTCTCTGTTCTGGTGTATAGTTTTCTTTTTATTTCTTTTTATTTATTTTCTCACTTATGACTTGATGCACTTACTGCTCATGTTACATTTTACCCAACATGTATAGATGTTAGAATCTCATCTTTCCTTTTTGCTGTATTCAGAGCAATCATTTATTTTATATATTTTTATTGATTAAACTACTTTTAGTTGATAGGCATTCCTTCCCCTTCCCATCAAGGGAATAAAAAACAAAATTAACATTTCATTGTATGACTAGAACAATGTAAGGACCACAAACCGTGGATAGCCTTGTAAAATCTCTGTCACAGATTATGAATGCTAATGAAGAGGAAACAAAAAATTATTTTGGAGCAAAAGCCATCACTTCAGTAAGCTTTTCTAAACGTCTTCAGATATAAGAACTTAAATATCACAAATAATTAATCTTCCCTAAGCCTGTGCTTTTTCGAATCTTTCAGTTTTGTGTTAAAATGAATATTGTGAATTAGCACACTGATTATCTCTTTGAGACTGAATATTTCATTTCATCTCCTTGTGACTATGAGTTGAGTCCTCCAGGAAGTGGCCTAACCAAAGCAATGTTAAATCTTTTTAGAGTATGTACTGACTAGGCTGACCATATTACTTTATGACAAAATGAGACAGGGCTTCTGGGTCCCCTCAACAGACTGGGCAACAGAATTGTTCCTTTTGCCCAGTGTTACAGACAGCCCTGGTTTATTAAAAATGGGACAAAATTGATGTTTGGGAAATCTGAAAACAAAAGGTTCTGTTCCATTCTAAAAGGTAGTAAGGTCAGCCTAGTACTGAAGAATGGTCTAAGTAATGGTGTAGAGTCCTGGCCCTTTAGCTTCATGGAAGGACCAACTCTGAAAAAGCCACCCAATTCTCCCTCTGTCCAAGTCTACTTCTACCCTCCCCAACAAGTATTATTACTGAGTGCACGCTCCTATAATCCTCCTATACAGAAAAAAATCATCTCAGAATCTGTTTTCAGGGCTCATAATATAAGGTGAGAATATACCAGAAATTTACATCATTACACAGCTTGTACAAATTTTGCTGAAATTCCTTAATGATGAAGTCAGGTCATTTAGTTATACTTGCTTTAACAACAGTCATTCCTAATATTTTAGGGAGCTTTTAAGTGCTGAATAAAATCTGAGACTTTTATTGCTCATTTTTCTCTGTGTGTGTGTGTGTGTGTGTGTGTGTGTGTGTGTGTGTGTGTGTGTGTGTGTAGAATCAGTCCTCTCAATCTCATTTTGCTATGAATCTTGACTCTACCTATCAACACTGTCACAATACTCTGTATTGGCCTCTTATCTAGGCATGCGTCACTTTCCTCTTCCACACCTTCACAAATGGCCGTTCCTCTGAAGCCAACTATTTCACCATCAACATGAAAGCACTTGCTCTGAAATGGCTCTGTAAAATAGCTGCATTCTTATTAGAGGTACTGAATCTAGGCCTTGTAGCTGTTTCGTAGTTATTGTGAGTAACTGGTTGATCGCCACCTCTTCATCATAGACACTGTGCTGCATGTAAATGATCGTACCTCCTTCTTTGCATTAGCTGTCAAAAATCTAATAACTTTTTTTTTTGGTCTTGTCTAGCATGCACAGGAAACTTTTCTTCCTATTCTCTTAACAATCCCTTATATTCCCTAGGTCATAATTGCTTCATGATCAATTTAAAATGTTTTTTTTTAAATTTTGCTGTATCATTTTGCATGGTGTTTGAAAACATTTCTGGCAAAAGGTGATTAATACATATATATATGATTATATAGTAATAATAGCATTCAGATAGGCCAAGATTTAATTTTATTAGCAACCAGGCAAATATAAAAAATGGAAAGATGATAGCATAAAGTTAGATTACTTTTACATTAAGAAAGTCAGAAATACCATGGGAAAATGTCAATGATTTTCTTTTAATTCAAGTGACTGGCTTATTCAAATAAATCTCCTTTTTAGTTTTTGAGAAAATGTGAAGAGATAAAGATTTGACACTTTAAGTAGATAAAACTGAAATAAAATCCCAAAGTCACTCATTACTTTTTATATGAACGTAAGCTGTTCAACTTCATTTTCACATATATGAAATGTTGATAATGCCTTCAGTAGGTTTGCTGTTATAATTTTTGCATGCCATGCATAAAAGACATTTCATGGTACCTGACTTTAGGTAAGATAATTTAAAATAGTAATGCTTTATATTACATATTATTTAATGAAAGTTAGTTTTTAGTGAAAATCCTTTCAATTAATATTAAGAATAAATTCTATCTCTCAGGACATATTTTGTTAACATTAAAGTAGTGGCA
This sequence comes from Solenodon paradoxus, assembly GCA_004363575.1. Lineage (NCBI taxonomy): Eukaryota > Metazoa > Chordata > Mammalia > Eulipotyphla > Solenodontidae > Solenodon > Solenodon paradoxus. The sequence goes on from RJWH01000087.1 coordinate 231,582, forward strand.
ATTTCTCTAAATGTCTGGAACACATTCTACTAGAGAATAAACAGAAATTCTGCTACTCGTATTCACTTACAAAAACTTTTCTGGGAGAACTAAATGATCTCATGCCATCTCCATGCAATGTTATTTTTAGAGTACAATTTTTATTAGTATTTAAAGCATGGCAGCACTATACATTTTTTATTTCTAATAAAGCATTTATATGGCAACATGTTCTGGAAAAACAGTGATAATGTAAGTTTCCTCCCCTACATATTTTTTTCTGATGTACCATTAGTTTACAATGCTATGTGTTTCTTGGTAAAACTCACATCTCAATCAATAAAGAATGGAATGCTGATGACTAACAAACTATTATTTAAATTTTTTCTGACAGGAACTTACCTAACTCATGCTATTTTACAAAATTTTTCAATCATTCTCCCTCAGTTGACTATCTGTATATGCATATTCGTGTGTTCTTGAATTTGAAATTCTGCAGACTTCTTACTGCCAACTCAGTTCACTTGAAATTCTGAAAACTGCCTTTGTGAAAAAAGATAATGATTCTCTAGTGTATGAGGTTTGACATCCCAATGCAAATTCATCTGCTTAATTAGAAATGAATGAAAAGCTAATTACATTTATCTTCTCATTCTATTGTTCCCTGGAATAAAATGTTTTTGATCACTTTATTGAAATTTAAATTTACTTACAATTTGCTCCTTTTCTTAATCAACTGTCATGTAAAATATGACACTAAAATATTAATTAAAAATACACTAATTTCTAGATATACATTTAAAATGACCTACAATTGAATTTGTTATTTTATTTCAAATATTGGTGACTTAGAGGTAGCTGCTTTTATTTGTAATGCTTATAATTTGAAATTTGATTTATAAAGGCATATATGCTGCAGATTTAACATGCAGAATTGTAGCCATATGAAGGGTGAGTTGTTATAGGGGAGAAACTGACTTGAGAGAAGCAGATCTTGATAATAAACTTGAAAGATTAGAACATGGACAAGGAAAGTCATAACATGTTAGACATAAACTAGTGCTAGATATTGCAGGGATGACAAGTGATGGTTCTAGTTTCTCAAAGTTTGCATTCAGTGGGAGGAGGAAAAAATGGGACATAGAAGAGATATAAATAAAAAGTTTATAAACACAAAGTTTGACGTAGGGATAAAAACTTAAACTTGAAAAAATCAAGAGAACTAAAATATGAAGATTAAATATAAAAGGTAATTTTAGGAATTTCTAGAACTAATTGCTTGACTTAGGAGTAAGGGGTAAGAAGAGTGCAGTGGAAGACCAGAAAAAAAAAAGTGTATAAAGAAAGCAGAGGATAAAAGTGATATAATCTGAGAGACTATCTTGTTTGAAAAGGCAAGGAAAGAGGAAGCAATAAAGGAAAAATTAAAAAATATATAAGAAAAGAAACTAAATTTTAAGGTCATCAATGTCAAGAAAATTTGAAATGAGCAATGACATCAAGAGAGAACCTTAAGGTTCAAGGTTACTCTTCCATCCCAAATGCATTATATTAAAAGATGCTCTGTTCTTACATGTATATCATTTTGATAAACTTGGGCAAGTTACTCAACTTCTTTTAGGACTCAGTTTCTTCATTTGCAAACTGCTGTTAAGAATATTGTCTTCATGGGATTGATGAGAGGATTGTGTTATTATGAGCACAGAATATGGAACATTTAGTGGTCGATAGAAACCGCTACATAAATATTACATGCAATTATTCTCTATTTTTTGCCTGTCTTTAAACCTTTCTATGGGCCTCTTTTGTTAGGTTTATTCCTAGGTATTTGAACTTTTTGGTGTTATTGAGAATGGAATTTTTGCCTTTAATTTCCTTTACCTCTACTTCATTTTTTGTATATAGGTTTGTTACAGTGTTGTTTTTATATCCTGATACTTTGCTATACATATTTATTGTTTCCAGCAGTTTTGGGTGGAGCCTTTAGGTTTTTCCAAGTATAATATCATGTCATCTGCAAATAATGATAGTTTTATTTCTTCTTTTCCATTTAAAATGCCTTTAATATCTATTTCTTGCCTTGTTGCTCTGGCCATGAGTTCCAGGACTATGTTGAATGGTTGTGGCAAGAAGGGCAAATTTGTCTTGTTCCCGATCTTAGGAGAAAAAGCTTTCAGTTTTTTATCATTGTGTATCATATTGGTATAGGTTTGTTGTATAGTGCTTTTATTGTGGTACAGTATGTTTCTTTTATTCCTATTTCAGGGAGGAATTTTATCATTAATAGGTGTTGAATCTTGTCAAATGCTTTTTCTGCATTTATTTTATATGATAGAACTTTCCTATTGTTGTTTGTCATGGTGTATTACATTGATTAATTAGTGTATGATGAAACATCCTTGCATCCCTGGAATGAATCCCACTTGATCACGGTGTTTGTTTGTTTGCTTTTTTTAACGTGCTATTGATTTTGGTTTGCCAGGATTTTCATAAGGATCTTTGCATCTATATTCATCAGTTACATTGCGCTATAATTTTCTTAATCCTGCTATATGTTTTTTGATTTGGGAATCAGAGTAATAATTGATTTCATAAACTGTACACGAGAGTTTTCTTTCCTCTTCAATTTTGTCAGAGTTAAAGGATAATGGGGATTATCTCTTCTTTGACTTTGGTAGAATTCATTGGTAAAGCCAGCTGGACCTGGACTCTTGTTTTGGGGGAGATTTTTGATTACTGCTTCAAATCTGTGCTTGGGATTGGTTTGTTCAAGATATCTGTGTTTTCCAGTTTCACTTTTCGGAGATTATAGATACATAGGAATCTCCATTTTTTTCATGATTAACAAATTTGTTGGTATATAATTGCTCATAATAGTTTTTTATGATCTTTTGCATTTTTCGGCTGTTAATTTTAATCTTACTTCTTTCATTCTTGTTGTTAGGGCTTTCTCTCTGTTCTTTGTGAGTCTAGCTAGGAGTCTACCAGTGCTTATTTTATTTTATTTTCAAACTGGTAACTATTTCGCTGGTCTTTTGTATTTTTGTTTTGTTTTGTTTACAACTTAATTTATTTCTGCTCTATCTTGTATTATTTCCTTCCTTCTGCTGATTTTTGCTTTTGATTATTTTCCCTTTCTATTTCCTTCAGGTGTGAAGTTAGGATAAATTTGGTGTTTCTCTTGGTTTTGATGTACATTTGTATGGCTATAAATTTTCCTCTCAGAACTGCTTGGTATCTTGTCTCTAAATTTATTTCCAAAAAAGACTTAATTTCATTGATGATCCACGAGTTATTCAGAAGCATGCTATTCAATCTCCACATCTTTGTGGTTCTTGCTGTTTTGCTCTGGTTCATATCTAGTTTCACCACCTGATGGTCAGAGAAGATGCCTTGTATAATTTCTTTATAGCTGTATTTGCTGAAAGTTGTTTTGTTTTCCAAGATGTGGTGAGAATGATCCATGTACATGTGAGAAGAATATATACTCTTTTTTTGTTGGAGTAGAACACCTTGTATATATCTCTTAGGACCTGTGCTCTGTTGCCTCATTTAAAGTCATTATATTTTTTTGTTGATTTTCTGTCTGGAATCTGTCTGTTGATACAAGTGGAGTATTGAAGTCCCCTATGATTATTGCATTACTGTCAATATTTTCTTTTAGCTCTTTCAGTGTTTGTTTATATATTTAAATGGTCCATGTGCATGTATATTAGTGAAAGTTACTTATTCTTGATGAATTATCCCCCCAGACCATAATATAGTGCCCTTCCCTGCCTTGAGATAGCTTTTTCAGGCAGATATTTATCTTGTCTGAAATCAGTACTGCACTTCTTAATTTCCTTTCATCACTGCTGGCTTATTATGTTTTTGATAGCCTTTGACTTTCAATCTGTGTTTGTTTTTGGATCTATAGGAGCTTCTTGCAAACATAGTATTAATGGATCATGTTTTCTGTCCATCGATTCACTAGGTATCTTTTGATTGGTGCATTCAATCCATTCACATTTATGGTGATAACTGACATATAGGGTTTGTCAACATCTTGTTGCTGTATTTGAGTCTTTGTTGCTTGTATCAGCTGCTTTGTTTCCCATTTATTTTTATAAGTTTTTCTTCTATATGGGATTCAATGTTGGTTTTTTCACTTTCATCAAGTTTCTGGTTATATATCTCCTTAGAGTTAGGTTTTACAGTTGTTTTATGGATTATTGCTATTTTTACATGAAGTTATGAAGTTTCACTGTATCATATTTATATGGATATGATTTATATTCATATGGATTCCACAATTTTATTTCCATTTTCGATTTTTGTTACCTCCTGTAGGTCCTGATTTTGCTTTTGCATTTACTTTTCTGTTCATCACCATTCTCTGGGTTGGTGGATAGTTTCTTTTTCCCAGTTTTAGGATCTCTTTCAGAAGTTCTACAATGGCAGGTTTGGTGGTTGAAAAATCCACTAACTTTTGTTTATCACTGAATACTTTTATTTCTCTATCATATTTGAATTATCATTTTTCAGGGTAGAGGATTCTTTGCTGGTAGTTGTTGTCTTTTAGTATTTTGAATACGGCATTACAGTCTCTCCTTACCTGCAATGTTTCTCCTGTGAAGTCTGATGATAGCCTGATGGATATACCTTAGTAGTCTGTTTCTCTTTTCTCTAGCAGAGTAATTGTTTTTTGTCATTAACTTTTGTTAATTTTAATATGATGTGTCTAGGAGTAGGTCTTTGGGCTTTCTCTGTTTCTTGGATCTAAATGTTTGATGTTTGTGAAATATATGGAAAGTTTCCTGCTATTACTTCCTTTTCCCTCTCCTCTCCTGGGATACCTATGGTCGTTAAATTTGTTCTTCTCATTGTGCCTGATATTTATCATAGGATGTCTTCATTTTTTCTCAGTCCCGTTTTTCTTTCCTCTTCTGTGAAGGTTGCCTCTGCAATCTTGTCTTCAATGCTTGAGATTCATTTTTCTACATGATTGAGTTTGTTTATGGAGTTTTCCATGTTTGTCTTCAATTCCTTGATTCTGTCTTTTATCATGAGGGTTTCTTCTAGGGCACAATTCATGGCCTCAATTGCCTCAGTGACATATTCTCTTTGATCTGTCACTTCTTTTTTTGAGGTCTTCCAATTGCATTTGGGTTATACTGCGCCTCCTGCATCTCATTTAATTCTTTAATAACTATTGTTTGGAACTCTCTCTTTTAGGTTGTCCCATTTTTTGTCAATTGAGTTCTTCTCTGGGGAGGTTATGTCATTTTCTCTTTCAGTCATTTGAGCTTTTAGGAGTCACTTTGCTTTGGTTTGGATTTCTCCTCTGTCTTAAGATTTAGCATTATGGCTTTCTTTCTTTTTTATGTTAGATTTCTTCCTGGGTGGAATTTGGGGTGCTGGTGTGGTCAATATCAGACACTTGCCTCCCTTCAAAGTTGGGACCAGTTCTTTTTTTCTAGAATGCTCACTTTTAGTGGGTCACAGGTACTGTTTCAGTGGTGTCCACTGCCTTTGTGGGGATGAGGGACTATTCTTCTCTTGACTGCTGCTGACAGAAAGCTCTCCAGTCCATGGACTCATTACACAAGCAGCCCCTTTGAATTCTGTGGAGTCCGCAGATCTCCAACATAGTGGACCTGGGGATAACAAGTAGTGTCTCTTGCACTCCCATACAGCTACTGTAGCTTCTGTGGGTGATAGTTCCTATTCTTGCCTCCTCCAGTTCCTTGGTCATGGAACAAGATTGCTTTTTGACCTCGCTATGCTACTTTAATGACTGTTGGGGGATGTATGTCCCTTCCTACTGTCTCTAGAGTCTGACCTGGAGTCTCCCAGGTAGGATCCTATGCTCTCCTAAGCACAGGTTTTGAAATATCCTCTGAGGATGCTTGCAGCAAACCCGTCAGGGAGCAATTTCAAAGCCTGCCACTACCAGCAAACTTTATTTTCTTGGGAGCACACAGTTAGGTGGTGCTCTTGTCCTCCAGTGTAGTTTCTGTAGCTCCTTTGGATGATTGGTCCTGTTCCTGATCCCTGAACTGATCCGCTACATTCCCACTTCCAGCTTCTAGACCAGCGTGCAAGATTGTCTTTTGGGCCTCTGTGTGCTCCTTTTAAGATTGTGGAGTGATGGATTTCCCTCCCCACTTCTCTTGAGTCTGGTCTGGAATCTCCCAGGTAGGATTCTGTGCTCTAGTAAGCACAGATTTTGAAATGTCCTCTAGTGATGCTTGCAACTCTCCAGTGAGGAGTTTTCACTTTTCAAACTTTCTGAACAATGCTTTGCAATGAACTTATGTAATTAAAGAACATTATTTTGAATTTTCATACAATTTTTATTTACTAATCAATTCTTAGGATGCATGTGTTCAAATAGTTTGCTAATGAAGCAAAATAAATATTTTACAATTATCCCCAAATAACACAATTTAATTTTTCTAAAAGTTGACATAATTTATTCCCAAGAAATTTTCTTTAATACGATATTGATTTAAACAATTGGAAAAAAAATTTTAATTGTAAGCACATTTCAATTTCAACTTGGTAAGCTAGCTTTCCATTGCTACAAATAAAGCATATGTGCTAACAATGTCTTTGAATTCAATATGTTGTTATATATTAACCATATGATGTCAATCTTTTCAATCGTTATTTCACATTTTATTCATTCCTAAAGTGAGTACTTTGTTCCTTTATAAGTTATAAGCAGATTCTTTGCTGTAACCATATCATGATGTAAGATAATTTATATGTGAATTTAATAAAACAGGGAAAATTTTTATTTGCAATAAAAATTAGTCTATGTTCTCTATTTTCTTAATTCCAGGTAAATTTATAATTTAATTGCTAATAATTCCAAGGGTAGAAATAAGACTGATTTTTTTCTTACTTGTGAAGGTTAACATAACATAACTAACAAAATTAATTTATATGTTAACCAAAATAATTAATTAATTTATTTATATATAGATTTTCTGCATTTCTAGATGCTTAATTTTAGGTTCTCAGTAAAGTCATTTGATCTGAGGTTTGAATTACTAATTTATAAAATTATGCATTAATGACTGTGTGATACCAAATAAATTTGGTAAGAAGATAAAATTGGACAGTAAATGGAAGATATTTGGAAAATAGTGAACACTATAAAGGCATTAGAAAATGGTAGAATCACTAATAAAAATCACGAATTTTTGGAATTTCTAGGCATTTCCAAACCATGGTGATAGTCTATATTTGTATTCATTATTTCTAGATTGAAAGTCTCAAAAGAGCATAAGAATGTTAATTCCAGACTCCAACCTAATCTGTCTTGATAGGTTACTGCTTTATATATGTGTTGTGTGTGTGTGAGATGTGTGTATGCACATATGTATGTTTATATACACATGTATGTATACATATATATTAAACATAAAGAGGAAAATACATGTTACTTTGAAACCAAGTCAATTATTTCCTGTAGAGTATGATTTAAGTCCAAAGATGACAAAGTAAGTAAAGGTTTATAAAGTCAGTGACTAAATCTGATTATAATAAAGGGTCTAACATAACTAGCTTTCTCAAATCACTGAGACTTATGCTGTTCTCCAATAAAACTTCATTGCTTTTGAAGTAAATATATTTCAAATTTAGAGTTTGGTAAGTGACTTTTGTTATATATGTTATAGTACTGGAGTATGTAAATATATCATGTCCTATACAACACTGATTAGTTTTAAGTTAATAGCATTAAATTTATCTGAAAGCCAAATTAGCAGCCATCACCGAGTGGTTATGCTAGTGATGCCATTTAATATATTTAATCAAATGATCTCTATACATTAAAAAATAGATATTTCCTGTTAAATTTAACATAATTTTACCAGTCCTACTCAATATCAAAGTAGGGTCTGTAGCTTGATTATTGTTTTCTTTTCTCCTCAGTTTCAGTGATGTGGATTCTAACTGAAAGTGATACTAGATTCTGAACTGAATTCATTGCCACTTAAGTCCTGTGATAAGCTGTATCCATAGGCACTATATCATTTAATACTTGAAAGAATCCTGAACATTTCATTAAACCTCAGAATATTTAAATGTTATCACCCAAAAATGACAGCAAAGTTTATTTTCCAGAAGTAGATAATTATAATTTACATAAAAAATAGCCATCTATATTAAATCTAGCAAGGTTAAACAGAAAACAACAGAAAATCAAGGTACTGAGGACTAGATAATATTTCTCCATTACCTTGATTTTTTTTACATCAAAATTAAAAAAAATCACATTTATAATAAGAAAATAGTTGATTCATGTGTTCTAGAAGATGGAATCACCATGATTCAAAAGATGAGTCCTATGGTGAATCTCTCCCTTATAAAGAGATTTGCGATAACACTCAAGTCTTCATTTGGGTACTGGGGAAAAGGTCAATAATAGTCGAATTCAGTTCCTGTCCTAGAGTGAGACCTAGGCTAGGTCTCAGTAGGTTCAAAAAATAGGATATACAGATGATCTATTTTAGGTAATGAAATGTTTTAAGAGGAGCTTGTTTGGAATCTGGCTAAAATAGAAGGCTCAAGGTTAAAACAGCAACAATGTATCTTATATATTGTACTAAAACTGGCACATGAGACTACTATTTTCCCTGTTTCCAGTTGAGGGAATTGAAACTCAAGAATGAGAAGGAAAATGTACCATAGAATATAATTTATATATTATAAAGTAGGGAACTTCTACTCCACTTCTTGTTATAACCTTGAAATTTGATCAGTCAGCCAGTGCACTCTACAAACAGTGGCCAGTAATCAGTTAAATGCTAGCTCAATTTTCCCCAATGATTTCAGTAAATGTTTTGCAGTTCAAAGAGGAAAATAATCTTGTCAATGCCTTGCCAACCTTCAAGATGAATGCATTAACAGGTGATAAACTGACTCTGGTCTCTGTTCATGCATTTATTCATTCATTCTCTCACTCATTCATTCACCTCTGAGTCCTCCATCAAACTGTGAACTCCATAAAGGCATACTGTTATTTGGGTTTGTTTTTATTTACATATCATTAGCCACGGCACAGTGACTGACTTCACATCTATAAGCAATACATATATTATCACATTTTATTCTAACAATGTTTGAAGATAGATATTATATTCATTCTAAAATTAGGGAATCAATGCAGAACTTGATTTGATGAGTTTTGTTCATGTCACATAACTAATTAGCAAAACTGGGCATCAAACCTATGTCATCAATATTAAATTTCATATTTTTCCACTCCATTATCATTTATCATCTTTTGAAAACCTCTCCTTTATGTTAAAGTTGTGTAAAGTTAATATTATATTCAATATTATTATAGAATTTTATATTGTGAACTCTTTCAAGGACACATTAAAATACAGCAACAAATTTAAAACAATTTGTTCTGCTTGTGAGAGCTAGTACATGTAATGGATGCTGAGCTCTCTACTGCTGATGATTATATAAGAAGTATTATTATCAGTATGCCCTGGTGTCCTAGTGGGCTATTCCACTGTAGCGAGTCCACATATATACCAACATTCCAGGTTCAAGACCTGGGGCCAAGTGTAACAACCAGAATAAAGCACTAAATAAAATAAAGTACTTCTTCTCTCCCTCCGCTTGTTCACCTTCATTCTTGCCTGTATTTTTTCCTTAAAAAAAAAAAAAAAAAGCATTGCTATCATTAGATAGTATTGCAATGTACCTCTAAACCTTAGTTACTACACGGATATAGCATCTGTCCAAAAGAACTGGTATTTAAATAAAGAAATATGAATATAGATGTCAACTTGGTAAAATGAATTTGAAAACATCTTGCAAGCTAAAAGAGTATTTAAGAAAAATTTAAATGATTTTTTATCTGATAACTGATGACCAATTTTAACTGTTGTCTTTTTTTTTAAGGAAAGGTGCAGGCAGGAATGAAGTCAAGTAGGCAGGCAAACAGGGAAAGAGAAGAGGAGGCAGCACCTTTATTTTATTTGTTTGTTCACGTTTTTTTTCCCCCCTGGACCTGGGGTTGAAATCCGGTGGTATGTGGCTTGCTCCTTTGAGGGGATTGACCTAACCACTGCACCACCATGGTTCACTTGTCATCTTACTTTTGAAAATAAATTTAATTCTGAAATGCATGTTTTTCTTTTAAATATAAATGTTCTTACTTAAATTCTTTTTATCATTTTTATCATAAATATGTTGGTATCTGCTTTTAGTCAAAGTATTCTTATTTATGTTTGCAGTGGGTGAGCATATTTGTTCCAGATACTGTTCATCATTAAAAATAACTCAACGAATCATTTTTTCTAAAGATAACATAACAAAATGGAGTGAAATATGAAGTCATAGATTCCAAACATTTCTCTTAAAAATCACAGAACATTAAAAACTTCATGTTTCTATAATTTACCAAGTGATGCTATGTCCTTCATTGCATACTGACTGACTAAAATAATATCTCACAGTTGGTGCTATACCTTGGTTATATGACACTATAAATTGTGTGTGTTTATCTATCAAATAACAGGGTAAAATATAATAAGAGCAATGCACAAACCATACTAATATAGTGGATAGTTTTTCAAGGACATATATCTTCTTTCCTCTTTATAAAAAGATGCATTGCAAGAAATTATTTCATCAAGACAGTATTCTGACTAACCTCATGGAGTATCCATTCTACACAATATTAGTACAATTTGATATGAAATCTTTATAATTAAGGAACACACTTAGATATCTACCACAGTTCATAATTTAGAGAGGGTACTCTTAAGAAAATTTCTGATATAATTATAAATAACAATTCACAGTATGACAGAGCAATTAAATGAACACCAGCATAATTTCTTTCCCATAAATATACTTACCATTGGAAAATAAATTTTATTTTTTAGTTAAAGACAAGTCAAAGTTTAATATATGTGGATATGTATAAGACAAAAGATTATTCCATATGTATGTTCTATAAAACACTCAGGAAGAATTCTTTTTACCATTATATCACATTATATTTTTGGTAACAGAAAATAAGAAACAATCACTCATGTCATTAATAAGAATTAAAGAGTGTTTCTGAAAAGACTGTTTATAAGAGGTATTCATAAATTAGATGATGACATACATACATGAAGTCATAAAATCAAAACAAAATCATAGTAACCCGTGGGGCTCTGAAGTGTTTAACTACTTAACACAACAACAAAAAATCTCACTAAGAGACCATAGAACTACTTCACTAAGAAATATTTTTATAGGATTGTATTTTGTTAATTCTTTAAAGCAACATATAATGAGACAAAAAATTGACTACAGGGCATCCGCATAACAAAATGATATCTTACATATAATTATATTTTTCTTGGATAAAACACATTCTAATTAAGTAATGAATATTTTTGGCTAGATAGTCTTTTTCATCAGGAAATTATGTGCTGATCTCCTGATACTTTAATAAACAGTGTATAAACAGTGCGTGTGCTAATTAACCTACTTACATGTATGACTTCGAAAGAACAATAACTGTTTATGGTTGTCAAAATGGACTGGGTGATAATATTTTGAAATTGTGCTGTACTCTAGAAAACATTTTAGGGCAGTTAAACTAAATTTTAACTATTATTTAACATATCAGAAAACAGAATTTAAAATATGTGTATAATTTATCTTATCCTTTATAGAAGCAAGTATTTAAGGTCTTTATTTGAAGATTATTTATTTCCAATGATCTGACGTTGGTTTGGTGTTGGAGGTGATTTTTAAACAGTCCAAAATCTCAATTATCTATGCTTATTTAATATAGCAAAAAGGAGATGGAAGATTAGGAAAAGAAGAGGATGAAAGTGGAAGAAATATGGTAGAAAAGCAAGTACACTAAGTCTAAATGTATTTCCCATGAAATCTATTTTAAACCTACAAAGAAAACTGTAAAACTTTAATATCGCTATGAAACATAACCAAAGTGAGGAATCATGAAGAGAATATTCATAGCTACACAAAACAGTGAATAGAAATGGTAAATAAACATAAAAAATTGTGTCAGCAGAAGCTGAAACAATTATACTGAAATGGTATGACAATTTAAATAAAAATACTGTTAGAAGAAACAGTATTTCAAAAGTATAACAGACTCTAGTAATATTCTGCTTGGAAATACAGACTTCTTAGACTGTCATGAGACCATTTAAATTAGTTAAGAATTATTTTTAACAACCTGAAGAAATAGACACCAATCGATGTATAGGAGTAGCTGAATGGAAAATATATTTTCATGTTATAAATTATTGTTCAATTTTAAAAGTTCATTTTTAGCATTTAAAAAACTGTTTATCTTTTCTAAGGATCAACTAGGAAAACAGAGCACACCTTTGCACAAAATGGTATCGTAAAGTATATTTATGTTTCTTGAGAATAGCAGCCTTGGTCTCAACTTTTGTATTCCTTAATTTATTTTAATTAAAAATTGTATTTTGAGATGACTATAGATTCACATATGATTGAAATAAATACAAGAGTGATCCCATGTACCCTTTACCCAAATTCTCCCAATATTAATATATTGCAAAATTATGTTATTACAGCATTATAACCACAATATGAATGTGTATAGAATTCATTGATATTATTCAGATGGCTCCAGTTTTACCTGTATTCATTTAAATGTGTGTCTTTGTGTTTTTATGCTTTATGAAGCTTTAGCAGCCATGGAGGTTCATGTAACCATTACCAAAGACAAAAGCTGAATAGTACCAAACTAAGGATACTTTATTTTGTCCTTTTATAAATACGCCATCTCCCGCCTCTCCTCCATATCCACACCCCTGTCAAATAAATTAATTCCTAGAAACCATTGGTCTCTTCTCCATTTCCATATAGTCAGGCTTACTAAAGAGGTTATGTTCTGACAAATGCATTGTTAGATATTTCATCATTGATCATTGCAAACACCACAGAGTATAAATACACAATTCTGTAAGATATAGGTCACTATAACACATCTAGCCTACATAATAGAGACTGTTGGGCCACCGTGAATATGCAGTCCATTGCTGATTGAAATATCATTAAGTGACATGTGAGTATAATTTTTTCACTTTAAAAATATTACTTATGGTACACCAAGGTGGAGCAGTGCTCAGGTAACTGCTTCCAAAGGACACATGCCACATACCTCAGGGGGGAAAAATTTAAAAAAAAAAAAAAATATATATATATATATATACATACATATATGTTAGACTCATACTGCATATAAGCTTTAAGGATTGGATTTTTCCCCTAACTCCTTTGTGATCCATTCATATTTTAGCATTTATCACAAGGTTTTTGTTTCTGCTATGTTTTTTAAAAATTTCTGAGAAGTATTCTATGGTATGGAAATCAACAGTTTTTTGTTTTTAAATAGGTGGTATGTTAAAAGACATCTAACATGTTTGAATTTTGGCTATTATGAATAAGGCTGCTGGGAACATTCATGCATTTCACTGGGCATTATATTTTATACATCAATATATGTATATATATATATATATATATATATATAATTTTACTCTAAAAAAATCCAAGATTGTAATTATATGCTTAGCTTTTTTAGAAAAACTGCCATTTTCTCCAGAATAGCTACAACATTCTTTACTCTCACCAACATGTGAGTGATCCAGTTTTTCTGTATCCTCACAAGCATTTGTTGCTGCCACTATTGCTTTTTTAAAATTTTTAGCCATTCTAATTGCTCTGTAGTCATACTCCTTGTGCTTTTAATCTCCATTAGCTATCAAACTCTTGTTGATTTTTTACGGGCATATATGGCAAATGCATATATTTTTTTGTGTGAAATGAACTTCATGCATTTTTCTCATTTTCTACTTTCAGTTTGTCTAATTGTTGAGTTTTGAGGACATTTTATACACTGTATTTACTTGCGTTCAGTTAGATAAGTGCCTTGTCTTTTCTTCCTTGTAACGGTAAACAAGCTTCAATTTGGATAAAGTCCAACTTCATATTGTTTTTCTTTCATGGATCATGTTTGTTTTATATCAGGTCTAGCCTCATTTCACAAAGATGGCCTGCTGCTTTGTAACATTTTTAAAATATTTTAAAAAATACATATTTTTATATAAATTATATGTGTGCATATTTTAAATTCAAGTCTATGATGGATTTTGATCTGTTTGTATATGTAGCATGAGATTTAGGTTAAGGTTTGTTTTATGCCTATGGATGTCAAATGCTCTGGCACAATTTTTGAGTTGACTATCTTTGCTTCAATAAATTGCTTTTGTAGCATTGTCAAAGGTCGGTTGAGCATGTGTGTGTGGATTTATTTCGGGTTTTCTGTTGTCCACATGTTCCATTTCTCTGATTGCTGTAACTTTACAGTATGTCTTATTATTAAGTAGTTGATTTCTCACATATTCTTAAGAGTGTTTAGACTATTCTAGGGCATGTATCTTCTCATATAAATTTTAGAACATGATTTTGTATACTTGCAAAATATCTAGTGGTATGTTTATAGGAATTGAATTACATCTGTACATCAACACAGCTTTTTCATGACAAGTAGGAAAACTGTATTTCAATGTACTTCCTTTTGTTGGAAAGATAAGTCTTTGTTTACATGTTTAATCTCATACTTTACCTACAATTTTTAAAGAGGCTACATTCTGATGTTCTAGGAAGTATCCAGAGAGCATCTTCCTAATCAATCTCCAACAGAGGTGTTGCATGCTGCTGCTGCTCACAACTAGTTCAAGGGCAAAAACGAATCTCTCTCATTTACCTCCACTTATTATTTAACCAAAGAATCACCATTTGTATGTATTTTTAAATAACTGTAGATAGATATAGTTTCTTAAACATGTACAATTTTATCTATATATGCCAATAAATATGACCATCTTGATAAAAATCTGGGGTATATCCTTGTGACTCAGGTGGCTGAGATGCTGGTGTGCAGATCATGCAAAGCCCAAAGACCTGGGTTTCTAACCTGGGCCCAGGGTGAGAAACCAAAATGAATGATGAATACATGAATGAATGAATGAATATGCTTCTTTCTACCTTCCTTCTTTAAAATGCTTCTTCCCATCTTCCCATTCCTCTTTCTCTACTTTTTCCTTTCGACTTGCCCTTAAAAAAAAAAAAAAGTTGCTCATGTTGCATCACTATTGTCCTCAAATGCTTTAAATAAAAAAATCTACTTAAGAAAATGCCTTAATATATTGATTATATGTAATATGATATGGTTAAATGTGAGCTTTTGAGATTATTTTACAGGTTCTTTGATATCCTCTTCTGTCACTCATTACATGGTTGCCAATTTTCATATTAAAGATTGCTTTCAAGGTGACGCTGAAGGAAGTAGAAAACATAACAAAGTGTTTCTCATCTGGAGTGCAATGCAAAAAAGAGAATTTTCTATTACCCTTTTAACTTCCATATAATTTAGGAAATCTATAAACAATGTGATTGACAGTTGATAGAGTATATCTTTGATATAGACAGATTCTGGAATAACAATATGAGATACATGAAACTTTACATACCATGCTGTTTTCTCCTATTCTGTGTTGCTATACACTTTGAATGTCCGGAGTCAGAAAATAAGGGGAAATATTGATTTTCAAGTTATGACTAAACTCCTAGGCTTATAAACTAAGAGATGAACCCAGAAGCTACAGTACAGTATCATTTAATTTTGGATCAGTTGAAAGCATCACTTTGACACCTTATTTTATTCACATAGATAATAAGCACAGACATGCAGTTAGAACAGAAGGGTTTGTGTCCAGATGGCTTCATTGCTCTTCTTTCTTTTCCCCCAAGCAACAGTTTTAACTATGAAGAAGATAAGATACTTTGGTGCTTTAACCAAATATCAGCTTAGCAACTGGCTAAGAAAGTAGGTAGCATTCCATTGTTTATTTATTTTTATTCAGAAAATAGCTAATGAACAACAGTGTTGTGGCAGCTGTTAGACCAGATATTGAGGCTGCATAAGCCTCATTTACAAATGGCACCACTGACACTGCTTTTCCTCATTTTTGAAACATCTCCTGTTGGAAGACACTTAGATGTATCTGGTATTCTAATTTCAGGAACTACAATCTCTAACATTCATACTTGAGACCTATTCCCTCTTTAATTATTATTTAGAAAATGCTCATACAGCTTACATGTCAGTTTCCTTGATCATTTTATTGTTCTTTTAGTCTAAATAAGTGAAGAATTGAGATAATCTTATTCCTAAATTCACAAAATACTATCATAACCAATAATGCCCCCTCTCACTCTTTGTCAATAAACTCCGATTCTTTTCCACTATACCCCATAGACACTATACCATATTTTGGCATGCAAAATGAGCACTTTTTTGCCTAAATTTCTGAGGGGAAAAATAAGGATGCACATTACACACAGGTAGTAATAATTCCATATCTATATAAATGTTTTTATTTTTATATGCTTATGAGTTAATAGTGTAACTATAGAAATCTGTAACTGTAGAAATAACAACATGTGTATGCAAAATAATACCTCAGAATATAATAATCGGTTTTGTTGAACTTGTGACGAACTTGCAACAAAGGCAATTTCAGCCAACAATTCAATGAAATGAAATGAGGAGCGATGTATTATTGTCCACAGAGTAAGTGACTCTGACCCAAGAAGACAGGCGATGCCAACTTTATTTACCACAGGGTGAGCAGCACGGCAATCTCTTTGTACACCTTAGGCAGGAGCTAGCAATCTAGCTGACATTTTTACAAAATACAGACTCTGAAAGCTTTAAGATAACAGTTATTAAATATGCAAAAAAGCAAGGCAACAGAGCTGCCGAGACACACTGCAGACCCACAGAGAGTGTCATCAGATGTTGGAGGCAGCAGGAAGAAAAGCTTTTTGTACCTTGTATCTGTTCCCTTGTGTTTTGTAATTATTTGTTACATAAAATTTTTGTGCCATAATGTTAAAAAATGAATGCTAAAATTCCTTTACAAAAGACAAATACCTAAGTATAAACAAATAAAAATTTGAATTAAAAATTGAAATAAAAGATTATTTTCCTGAAAGTTTGGACTAAACACGTGTGTGCATTCTACACAGGAGCACATTATGCATGACAAAATACAGTAATACATTTTCCAAGTCATTTAAAAACATAGTGCTTTTTTAAAAAAGTGTTTCATATTTATTCACATCCTAATTTTCATACTTGATTTGAGATAATTCAATGCTGTTTTTTGCACAAAAACTTAGTGCTTTTAATTTCCTGTAGCTATTGTGAATAATACCTTGTTTGTTGTATTCCCCTATTTATTGACTTCTCACTGGCTGTTAACAAAAACAATGTTGATTTTTTTTTGTATATTATCTTTTATCACTTTTTTCTGGCATATATATATGAGTTATTGATGGGTCATGGGATATAGTTATATCATATATACATACATACATACATACATATATAATATATATATGTATATATACTTTGTCTCATGCAATACTGATTGTTCTATAACATAGTTCAACTGGTTTTGACTTTTAGCATCAATGCATAAGGATTTTTATGCTTTACTACCCCTTTACAACATTTATATATGTATGTATATGTGTGTAGATGAACATATACACACACACACACACACACACACACACACACACACACATATATAAATTTATTTGTCTTTCTAAGCCTGGCTAAACTGAGAGATGTACATTGCCATTTCAGTTTATATTTACCACTCTAATCAATTGAGACATTGTATGCTTCAACACTTTTTATTGAACATTTAGATTTTTCTGATCTAAATTTTTTTTTTGTATCATTTGCTTATCTTCATTTTCTTTGTGATTTGTTGGAGATCTTTGCATATTTAAGATTCCTTCTCCTTGCCTAGTTGATATGGATTATATTCCATCTGTTAATTTTGTCCATGGTATTCTACATTGAAGAATGTCTTAAAATTCAGATAGCCAGACTAACATATAAAACAAATGATTCTTTGAAACATTGTTTAAGATCTTCCCTACATTTTAATAAAGTATTTTCTTCTACTAGCCTTCATGTTTAATCTTTTTAATTTACCCTTATATTTACTTGAATGTCATTATAGTGTAAAAAGTAGATAAATAACATTTTAATGTGCTAGGTGATTTTTGTATTTCTATCTTCTTAATAGCACACATGTCCTTTACATATATAGTTATCTTTTATTTATTTTGGTATAGGTATTTTGGACAGTGAATTGGCAAAACAGACTGTGTGCATTTCATAATGCACTCATTACTTGAATTCTAATGTCCTTTTACCATGACCTTGTTAATTCCCTCCTTCCTTCAACTTTCACTCTCCCCAGTAGTCACTGACTTGTTAATTTTTGAGATTTTTCTGTTGGCTTGTTTTGTTTCTTTATATTCAACAAATAAGTGAAACCAATCTGTACTTATCTTTTTCTTTCTGGTTTATCTTGCTTGTCATGATCCCCTCCATATTGTTGGAAAAGGCACAATATCATCTTTTTTAACAGCTGCATAGAATTCCACTGACATTTTATACCATATCTTAGTTGCTTAATCAGCTGTTGGCAAGCATTTAGGTTGTTTCTAAGTCTTGGCTCTTATGAATTGTGCTGCTACATTTCCAGATTAATGTTTTTGTATTCCATAGGTATATGCTTGGAAGTAGAATAGTTTAAGGAAGATGAAAATTAGCTCCTCTTTGAATATTTGGTATAATTCTCTAGTGAAGGCATAGGATCCTGAACTCTTCAGAGACTTTTGATTACTGCTTCAGTTTCAGTGTTTGTGATTGGTCTGTTCAAGTTATATATGTCTTCCTGGTTTAGTTTTGAGAAGGTTTAGGATTCTAGAAATCTGTCCATTTCTTTAATACTGGTGAATTTGTTGACATATATGAGGTATGTAATCATAAGACCCTCTATTGATCCTTTGTATTTCGCCAATATCTGTTGTAATTCAACTCTTTAGGTTATGATTTTTGATATTAGTGTTTTCTCTCAGTGAGTCTGGATAGGGTAAATCAACTTTACATATTTGTGAAAAACAGCTCTTTATTTCACTGATCATTGGATGGTCTTTTTTTTTTTTTTTTAATTTATTTCAGCTCTAATTTTTATTTGGTTTTGGTGTGTGGTTAGGAATTCAAATTGGGCTCTGGGTATTTTACCTGTGCTGATATTACTATAAACTTTTCTCTCAGTATTGCTTTTCCTATATCCTATGTTCTAGCAGTTGTCTCTTTATTTGCATTTGTTACCAGATAATTGTTAATTACATCCTCAATTTTATCAATGATACAGGAGTTATTCAGAAGCACGTTGTATAGTCTCTACATCTTTGTGATTCTCCCAGTTCTATATTGTCAGTTCTATTGTCACTTCTAATTTCACTGCCTTGTGATCAGAAAAGATGCTTTAAATGATTTCTATATATAATTTCAATCCAGACACTGTTTTTTGATTGATAAATTTAATTCATTCACATTTAGCAATGTCATTGATATGCAGTGCTTTGCTGCTATCATTTGAACCTTTGTTTTCTGTCTCTCCTGCTCTTTTCCATTTGTTTTTGTTTTTTCGTTCAGGTGTTTTTCAGAACCAATTGTCCCTGTCTGTTTCTCCCAGGTATGTGTATCTTTTGGATTGGACCGCGGGGCCACTGTGTAAATTGCCTCTAAATTCGACATTCTATAATAGGTTTTTCTTTCATTTTTATTTATTTTATTTAGTTGTTCATCTTGGTCGTTTCCCCCAGCACAGGCTGTGACTCAGGTCCTCAGAATGTACGTGGACTGCGCTCAGCTGGAGGTGGTGGATTGCACCACTACCACAGGATGTGCCAACAATAGTCCTGTATAAGCTGACACTATATCATATTTATGTGCCAGTACAGATTTACTGTTATTCTTTCCCCATTTAGTGTTTTGCCATTATTGCTGTTCTCTCCTATTGGTTTTACCTCTGTTTCAGATTTTATTTTACTGTTTATGACCATTCTCAAGGTTTGGTAGTACCTTTGTTCTTATTTTCTCTGTTATAGAAATCCTTTCACATTTTTGGAAGGCAGGTTTGGTAATGGAAAATGTATTAACTTTTGGTCCTTGTTGAAGACCTTTATTGCCCTCATATTTAAATGACAATTTTGTAGGATGTAGTATTCTTGGCTGACAGTTTTTAATCTTTTAATATTTTGAATATATCATTCTACTCCTGGCCTTCAGGGCTTCAGCTGAGTCTTTAATAGCCTATTGGGTATCTCTTTGTAGGTTATGTTTCTCTTTTCTCTCACAGGCTTTAGAAGTTTTTTCCTTATTATGTGTTTTGATGTAGGTCATTCTTAATTTAGAAATTTGAGTGTTATTGGCTTCTTGAACCCTATATTCTATAGGTACTTTTTGTAACAAGTATAGAACGTTCTCTACCATTAATCCTTTAAATAAAATCTCTGCTCCTTTCTCTCTCTCCTTACCTTCCGAGATACCTACTATCTTTTTGCTTATTCTTCTCATGGTATGTGATATTTCTCACAGAATTTCTTCATTTTTTCCCTCAACCTTGCTTCTTTCTTCCTTCTTCCATGAGAACGGCCCCTATGTTTTTATCTTCAATTTCTGAGATCCAGTCCTCTGTGAGATTGTCTATTAATAGAGCTTTCCATGTTTATCTTCAATTGATTATAATTTTTTATATCTAAAATTTTCTGTTGCAGCTTTCATTATAGCCTCAATTTCCTTGTTGAAGCAATCTTTATAATCTGTCACTTCTTTTCTGAGGTCTGCCAGTTTCTTTGGTAGCTAATTGTTCCCCTGAATATTGTTCAGTATTGTTTTTATTCCTCTTAGTTTTTAATTCTTTATCTGTTAAGTTGTTCAAATCAGTATCAATAGAATTCTTCTTAGGGATCTACCGTCATTTCCTTCTCATAGAGTCATTTGCATTTTGTTCTGGGGGGATTTAGATTTTGACCTGACTTGCTTCTTGGGATTATATTAATGCTGTGGCTTTATTTTTTGCTTTCTCTTTTGCTTACTTTACAGGTGGTGACTGCTGTGAGCACTCCCTGCTTCATGGCACTGAGATCACAGGGTGTTCCTGCTTGTCTCACTGTGGTAAGGGTTCCCCCTCACCTACCTCAGTGGGTTTTATAGTGGTCCACTGTTGTGATTTTATTTATTCAAACTTCTCTTAACCAAAACAAAGTTATACTTTGATATACATTTTAGAATTGCATTGAGTGTTTAAAAACATGTATTTCTAACATTCTTCTGTTCCATTTTTTACCATTTCACTAACATTAATACTTTAGTTAAATAACATATAAATCATATACACAAAATTGTTTCTAAACTTTGTTAGCCATTGAAAAAATGACTTCAATACTCGAAACCCACCAAATCAATTAATGATTGCACGATACACTGTAAAGTGTATAAATGGATTTTATTTGCTAGTAAACCATATAATTTTTTTGCTACTACATCCATGATGGAAAATTGTCTGTTGTTTTATTTATTATGTTTGCACAATTTTGGCAGCAAGGTCATATTAGTATCATAAAACAAATAATAATTTCAATAACTGTTATTCTCTGGAAGAGCTTATTCAAAGTTAGTATTATTTCTCACTTGAATGTTTGAAAAATTCATCAAGAAATCTATTTTGGAATTTTAGAAATAAAAAGATAGATTTTAAAATAGCTAATAGTCTTTTCTTTTTAATATAATTTACTTACATTATTCATCTCATTTATAATTTTTGGTGTGTATTTTTCACAAAATGTTTCAGTTTCATCTAAACTATCCATATGAGCATAAAATAATGAAATCCTAATATCACATTTTTATTACTGATACTGCATTTTAATTTTTCTCTATTATTTCTTGGCTAATCTGAAAATGTGTTATTAACATTATTAGTCCTTTCAAAAACCAAGTTTGGCCTATGTTGATTTACTCCATTATATATATTTTCCCCAGTTTATAGACCCCCCTCTCTCTTTTTACACACACACACACACACACACACACACACACACACACACACAGAGTATACATTAATATGCACACAAACATCTAGTAATACAAGCATATATTTGTTTCACTTATGCCCACTGTGAGAGTCAGTTGTAGTGAGCACACCTAGCATTCATATTTTATTGTCTTAGTGCCATTTTCAACTAAAAAAAAAAAACACAGGAAAAGCAGTTATTTTTATAGCTGATGTAGAAAAACTAGAAGACATATCTTCTTGTGCTAAAAAAACATGCAAATGTAAGATGAATGTGACCTAAGACACATGAATCCAATACAACTAGCTCTCACTATCTAGTATCAACAAATTTGAACATGATATAGATAATAATATTAAATTTATAAACTGAATTATAGTAAGAGTTTATGAATCTTCACTGATATAAATATATGAATGAGAACAAAATTCTCTCTTATTCATTAGAAATGAATAGAGAAGAATGCCACAATTAAGTTTGAGAAACAATAGAATACATATATAGTCTTAAACAGCTCCCTATAAAATATTTATTAATTACAATGAGTAAACCAATAAGACTAGTGACAAGACCAAATGATCAAAGTTTGCATTCATAGTAAAGGGATTAATAAAGAGCATGTGCATTTTACTAAGTTACACCAAGAAAAACTTTTCCTTACATTGGTGGTGTTTCCGTTAAAAGTGTGTAATACAACTGAAGAAAGGATGACATTTAAATAATGTAGGACCAATTACAATGTAATTTGTCTATGATCTCCAAAATATCAGTGTCATAAAACAGATAATAAAACTCTCAAACTACTCTAAATTAAAGGATGTTAGGATATTTAGCAACTAATTATAATTGACTATTTTATATTTTTGGGAGGAAAGTGGGATTTGGACATGTTAGAACAAGTGGAAAATCTGAATGAAAGTGGAAATTAGATAATTTTTTGAAATCAGATATGATTTACTAATTCAGTTAATTATAGTTATGTAAATGTGATTTGTTTATAAGAAGTCATGCTGAAATATTTAGGGGCAAAGGAGCATTATATTTTCATCACAGTAAATAGCTTGGGAAAATGTTTATACATGCATACATATATATATATGTGTGTGAGTATTCATGGTACTATTCTCACAAATTTTCTGAAAGTTTGCAGTTATGCAAAATTATTTTAATAACTTAAATATTAGATTACAATTCTAATAATGTTTCACTAAACATATAAAAAGAAACTTTATTTAGAATTTTTCAATAAATGCCACAAAATGGTTGCTAAAACTAAAT
Source organism: Solenodon paradoxus (assembly GCA_004363575.1). Taxonomy (NCBI): domain Eukaryota; kingdom Metazoa; phylum Chordata; class Mammalia; order Eulipotyphla; family Solenodontidae; genus Solenodon; species Solenodon paradoxus. Next base: position 254,868 of record RJWH01000087.1, read on the forward strand.
GTTAAGAATTCTTCACCTAACTCAATGTTAACGAAGTGTTAATTTTGATTATGGGAAGAGAAGCTTTTTTTCATAGTAAATTTTGGAAGCAGTAGTAGGAGCAGAGAGTTTTACTATTGCTATTAGTAACTTGATACTACTAATGATCCAAAATTACTGTATAATTTGCCATCATTGTAAAGCATGAGAAAGAGAAAGTACTATTTAATGAAGACTTCCGATATGCTTAGCAATGGTTTATGTTTTCAAGGTATCTTTCTTGCCTTTCTTAGATTTATCTTATTATATGTAAAATGGGTAATTGCTGAAACCCTTACATTATGTAAAGCGAAAAATTTCTAAAGACAGAAATCTAATTTTTCTTTCCCTTCAAAAGGAAAATCATAAGTGATAATTCTGGCTTAATCAGCTAAAATAAAAGCAGCAGTGCTCAATCAAGAAAGGTTTAATACCTGAACAACTTTACCTTCATGCTGATAAGGGCCACTACATTTTTTTGAAATCAAGATGAGTTGAATGAGTCTTGGTTCCTATTCTTAAGATACTTCTCATACTGCAGGAAAGAGTAACACAGAATAAATCTTTTCTAGCAGGGCAAGAAAAGTCTGATTGCTACACTGATTAGAATGGCAGGTATTTGGATGCAACCTCACTTATAAACAAAATATCTGGTAGGGATAGTACTGGGAGTTGTATGCATATTTTAATTTATTCATATAACATAAGGCAAAATTGTTATTTTAAAGATGTTTGCACAGCATCATAATAAATATCAAAATAACACCTTAAAAGTATTTGAGCTGAGATTTGGTACATGGCTCTATTTACAATCATTCTTTTCACTTAATTATTCAAACTCAGTGTTGTTTTTAATACTTTTTAATTTTGTTTTAATTTTATTGAAGCAGCATTGCAATATAACGTTATATAAGTTTAAGGTGTAAAGCATTGTAAATCAACATATATATACATATAGATATATAATACATTAAGTTCATGCTTAAAAGTTAAATTCTAATCTGCATCTTACAATCAACCATGTTTATCCATTTAGTCACCACTCTACCCCTTTTCTTCTGCAAAATGATGTGGTATAGCTACACAATGGAATACCACACATTTACTGCTTATTTTTATAAAAAAAAAGAAAGAAATTATATCATTTCCAACATGGATAGGACCTAGAGGGAATTATGCTAGTGAAATAAGTCAGATGGAGAATGGTGATCACCATGTGATTGCCCTCATGTGGCTTCTAGAGAAATCAAACTAATGAATCTAATCAAATACAGTAGACTTTTATTCTATAAGAGTAAAGTAAGGGTTACTAGAATTAGTTAATATTTTATTAAAATATTTATCTGTTTCAGGAGTATTAAGTGACTGGAGTTTAATAAAATTATTTAAAATATTTTTTGTGATTCATAATAGTAGTTCACTCAACTCAAAATGATGGCTATACAAGATGAAAGTCTGTGGGTATCATCCAACTGTCTTTACAGAAAAGAAAACAACTTAGAAGGTTTTCATACTGGTAGGTTTTGAATGAAAGGAAAACAGCCCAGATATTTGGAAAAGTGGCTGTGCACAGGCAGTTGGTTGGAATGAGTAATTTAACTCATTAGTGCATTTATAATTAAACACTGAGACCTTAGTCCTCTACACAGAAACTTCAACCTAACCATAGGTAAGACTTCTTATATTTTTAGAAGATTATTTGAGGGATATTATGCATAAAAGGAGAAAAGGCAGTGCCAGTTTGACAAAACAAGAACCTAATGCAATCTTCTGTTGCAGTTCACATAACTACTAATCGATGACAGTTCAAACCCTACTTTGCTCGTCTTCAATTATTAGTCTTTATCTTATAAAACTAAGATAACAAACTCTTCAAACTGCCTCTTTTCTCTTTCATCCTGCCTGTCTCTTCATCTTCATTCCTGCCTATAGCTTTCCTTAAAAATAGTAACATTTTCTTGCTAAACACAATATAATTATGAAAATTAGGAAGTTAGCAATTGTATTATAATATCAGCAACCCTTACTTATATTTCATCTATTATCTCAATAATTTTAACAAAATCAACAGCAAAATTGTGTCCAGTATCCAATCTAATGCACTCTAGAATAACACATTGAATTAAATTGCTGCTGCTCTTTAGGTTAAATCTGGAATAATTTCTCCATATGTTTCATCTTCTTGACCTTAATCTCTTTGAAGAGTAAAGATGAGTTGTTTTTGTTTAATGTTCTTCAATTTGAATTCCTTTTATATGTTTCTCATCACTAGATAGATTTTTTATGTTTTTTGTCAGGAATATCTAGAGTTCATATTGTAGTCTTTCCAGTGCATTATAGCAAAAGATAAATTATTTTAGCTTTTATCATTACAGATATTGTTAACTTTTTCATTTGTATAAGGTAGCTTTAGTATGTTTGTCTACTGTAAAGTTATTTTTTAACTAATGTATAAGTATTTTATAGAGAAGTATTTAAGAATATGAAAATATCCTGTTTCTAAACACTTACCGTTATTAATCTGTTTGAATGATTCTTCCCTTTAGTATTACTACAATATTTGACAAGCAATGATTTTCCTAACAACTTCATTCTTTTTGCATTTATTAGTTGCTCTACTCTCAGTACAGTCTTTTTCTTCTCTCATTGTTTAATTTAGTACAAAGTAATTAATTCTAGAGCAGTTAAGTGATTCCTTAAATTACAAAGGATTTAGAATAAAATTGAATGACCAATTTAAGGAGACAATAAATCAGGTAAACAATTTGTCATTTATCAGTTAATTCATTTATATTTAAATGAACTGATTCTTATTTTAAGGTTTAAGCCATTAATATTTATTTTGATAATTTATGTCCCAAATCTAGTAACTGGTGATTCTTTTTAAAATGTACCCATGCACTCTTTTATGCTTCATATACTATGTACTTAACTTTCTGTTGCTTAGCTGGAACTCTGTTGTTATGGTAGTAAATTGCAGGGTATGGGATGTGTTGAGGGCCTAGATAACAGCCTATCTTGTGATCTTTACAAGTATTTCAGAAAGGTTATCAGGGCTGAAGTTAGTTGATTTCCCTTTATTGAGTAGATAAAAATATGCTAATGAATTTTCCTCTAAAGAGTGTCCTTCATTATGGAGAGTACTCCGTGTTTATTTCAAAAGCATTATTTTGGCCAGAAACGTCAGGGTTGTTTTCTTGACTCCTCTTCACAGTGAGAACCTGGTGATTTCCCTAAAATTAAAATCCATGAAAATGGAAGAATGGGGTCCTGGGCTTCTCATTCTTGAACTAGTCTACACTCAGCTTGGATTGACTTGGCAAATTTATCACTTAAGTGTTCCTAGCAGATTATGGCTCCAGTACCTTCAGCTCCAGGTCAATTCTTCTTGGCTGAGTCTGTATTTTGCTCTTATTCTATGCATTTTATTGTTTCTATATGTTTCAAAGTCGAAGTTTGCCTTTGTGACCTCAATTATCTGATGGGTCTAAGAAAAGTTGTTAATTTTCAGTTTGTTCAGCATTTTTCTGTGTAGCAAGAATTGGAGTGGGAACTTCAAGCTCTTTATGTGTCAGTATGTATCAGGGAGGAGTCAGAAATACTTTCTCCTCCTCTGAAGTTACGTGTGTGTGTGTGTGTGTGTGTGTGTGTTAACATCAGGTAGGTAAAATTTCCCTGTAGACTTAGTTTCAATACTTTCTAAATTTTCTTTCATGCTTATTTTAAAAGTTAAGTTTAGTATCAGTTTATTCAGCTCCATTTAAATGCCTCTTGGAATTTTTGTTGAGATTCTATTAATTTTATAAACGAAATCAGGTATGTTGTGTTGTCCTATTCACGAATAAGAGTTATCTCTTTATTAGTTCAAGTCTACTTTTGTTTCTTTAAGAAACATTGAAAGTGTTCCTTCCAAGGCTCATAATAGATTTTCTAGCTCCCGGGTGCATTCTGCTCTGCCACAATGATCAAAGATAATGTCAGAATTTATTGCAGGACTGTCTTAAGGTTCTGTTGCTCAACAATGTTTAGTTAGCAAGTTACCTTGAAAGATCCTGGCTCAGCTACCCAGACCTGTTCCACCAGCTCAGAAAAAATGACAGCAATCAACATTCCAGAATGACTGAAGAATGGCCTCACCAAATGTCTGCCAAAAGAGACACTTCCCCTTCCCAAGCATGAGAGACCTATATCCACCTAGTTGGGTACCATCTTTACTTTGAAAATGGCCTGCCTGCATGTATTTTAAAAACCCTAAAATTTCTTTGAAACTCTGTCTCCTATAGGTTGGAAACAGATGAACCTAACGATCCTCATGTAAATTTTTTGTATTTCTTGTTTACTCCTAAATATATTTGTTCATATACTATAATATTATTTATATTATTATAAATGAAATCTGTGCCACTTCCCACTCCTCTACCTACATAGGATAGATTTTATTTTTTAAAGATGGCCACAGGACTATCTCCCAGCCCATATACTCTTCTTATAATGAAATCCTGACACCACTTCATGGAGTGGTGTGGTTTATGCTCCCTCAATTTGACTCTAGATAAATGAATAACTATATCAGAAGTGATTTTAATTCATTTTCATAGTTTCTGCCTGAGACTTTTTCTACTTTCTCATGTTGTGTTTTGCCTGCATATGCTTTAGGATTCTCTTTACTAATAAGTCAGTTTTTTTTATATTAATGATAATCATCTTTGCTTACGAATTATTTTTGCTACTTAAAATATAGTAAGTGCACATGACTATAACATATCTAGCATGATTTACTTTTAAATATTAAAATGCCTCATAATAACTTCTGTCTTCTCCTAGAGTATACAGTTCAGGAATATTAATGATGTATTATATGTATATTAATTTTGGTTGACAACAAAGCAATATTATTCGACTCAAAATATTTTTTCCTCAGCTTTAGCTTTATGGAATTTCCCACTAAAAGTAAAACAATAAAAGCAAATGTGACTGTGTATAATTTAAGAACACTAAAAAGGTAGATTATAGATTTGATCACCACTCAAATTACTTAAATTGTGGAGGATAAATGAGTCCAGTAGTTATCTTTGCTTTATTTTCATTAAAATTAATTATTTTCTTATTTTTGTAAAAGGTATAATAGCCTAGTGGTTAAGAACATAGATTTTAGAGTCATATAATACTCAATTTGCATCATCTTTCTGTAGTTAATATATCCTCATAAAATTTAACAAAGTTATCTAAAAATCTTTAATTCTATACTAAGTAAAGTGATTTTAGAGTTAGGCAGTACACAGAAAGCATGTCAAAAAATCATATATATGATAAACATTGAAACACTCTAGCTATAGAGCAGACGCAAACTGAAAATTTTCAAATATGTTATTGATTAAATTAGTGCTTTTTAATTTACAGCTATATGAGTTATATGATGTTTATAATATAAAGAGTACATTGAGATAAATATTGCATAATATTTTAAGCTTCGATATTATATATGGGAAGGAAGTATACTTTAGAATTCTCTAGGTCTATAGTATATATAGTCATATATAATCACTTAGAGTTAATCTGATCAAAATAAGTCATGATGTTTGAAATTTTTATGAAAAAATAAAGACAAATTTAAGAAATATCTCTCAAAATATAGGTTAGATTTCAAATCTAAATTGCTGACATGTCTTTGTCTCTATATACAATTAAGGAACATTACTGAGTAATTCAGAAGGCGTTCAGCTCCCACAGTTGTGTCCAGAAAACTCATTTCAAATCTCTGTTGGGGAGTTGAAAGACCTTTAAGTATGATGATGTGAAAAGTCTGATATAAGAGCTAGTAGTGCAAAGGAAGAGATGAAAAAATTTTAACTGGCCAAGAGTAAGATGGCATAGAAACATACATTCTTAGTTCTATGTAACTCAAATGGTTTGTAGAACATAGTAGATAAAGATACATTGTATCAAGTGAATAAGAAATGAAGTAAGTTGTCAGTTATCTTATATTTCTATGTTAAATAGCATGTAGTATATTGCTTGATTACATTATTAGTTTTTATAAATAACATAAAAAATCAAATATTCTGCCAAGCACAACACTATAATCCATCTAAGTCTTTAAGATTTCTAAAACAAATGTGTTATATATAATTGATCGATTCAGAATATTGAAAAAAGTTCTTAAAAACTTATTTAATTCAATTAAGATAACAGTTAATAAGCACAGATAAGTTAATTTCTACTATATCTAAATTAAATTTCACTCTTGTTCTCCTGTCATCAATCATCTACTTATATTCATATTGAAAAATGAGGGTATTTATCAATATTTATACTATTAAATTAATAAATGGCATATTGAAAACTCTATAAAGCAGACTGCTTAAATAGGTAAATTTCTTGATTTTTTCTCTTCATTAAGAAATAAAAACAACCTCAAAGATTTAGCATACATACATATATATACATTCATATATATACATATATGTGTATTTATAATAAAATTCATTAATGAAATTAATATTTATCAGTAAAATATTTAAATATTACCTGAATTTATTTACCAGACATGCAATACACATGCAATGTGAGGCCTCACAGAGTGAGACCCTTCTGCATGTGTCTAAGCATTTTTTGCTTTTAGAAATCATGAATATGTCATTCCTTAGAAGTTATTACTGAAAGATCTAAGTGATTAACAGCATTGTTAAGGGAATGCATAACTTTGACACTCTGGTGACCAATACTATTTTTTTTTTGTTGTTCTTTTTTGCTTCAACTAAAAATGCTTAATATATTCAAAGAAATAATAAGATTCCTTTCAGATGGTAGACACCTTCAGGAGAGCTCTGTTATTTATCATATTTGAAATTTAAAGTAAAACCTGCCTACAAAAAATCCAGATGTCTACAAAAGAGAATAATTCATTTTAACATGTTCTGGGGAAAATTAGTGGCTGAGTCTGCTGAATACGAGAACAGAAGTATTATTAGAATCAAAAGGTGTTTTTATAAGTAAGTCATTTATGTAAATGATAACATTTCTTGTTTTAGAAAGAGACATTGTCTAGAACAACTATTTAAAATCTGTGTTGTATGGCATTCTAAATGCCCACATTAAATTTATTCTAAAAGTTAGTCTATGTGTATTCATTCTTTCTATGCATGTGTGAAAAAATTGATTACTCTTACAGTCACATTCTTTCCTTGGCCCTATCCATCAACTAGTCAATCAATCTGTCACCAGTTAGTCAGGGATTCTGTAACTTGTGATTTATGCATTGTCAACTATATACTCATCATAATGATACCATAAGGTGATAATAAAAATTATGAAACAGTTTTTACCCTTATGTTATTTGTTGTTTACTTGTATAAGTCAGGTTTATAGAAAGAGAAGGAAACAAAGCTAATTAATAAAATTCTAACAATGAGAATCAAAGGGAATGGAGAGAAATATGGGTTGGAAAAATATGGAGAGAATTAATGGAGGAGAGACTCGAAGTCTTTGAAGAAATTTTAGGATATATTAACAAGAAAGGAAATGAGGTCTAAATGCTAAGTTATAGATCCCCAAAGACAAAATTTGTGGAATCTCATAAAGGAAACAGTTCCAGATGACTAATGAATATTATAAGAAGATTGAATATGCAAAAGGGTTGTAGTAATCTGTAATAACCAGTTCTAGAGTAAATATGTGTTTATTTATAGGTATCTATTTTAAAGAAAAATTTAAAAAATAATCCCACCATTCATTTGTTGAATGAATATTTATTGTATTTTGTGTCAGATAATCTTCTATGATCTAGGCATAGTATCATGAACAAGAGAGACAATGTGTGACTTCACAGAGTTTACAAGCTGGTGAGGTGAGAAAACTCATAAAACATGCAAGTTACATATTACCTAGGTTTCTTAAAAGTACAATAGGGTAACAAAGACTGTAAAGATGAAAGGAAGTGCAAGTGGATTGGGTGTAATATTCAGCAGGTTGCAGGAATAACCTCATTGATTAAGGAACATTAAACAAATACCTGCAAGAGACAGGGGAGTGCATCTTATAGTTTTGAAGAAACTGAAGGCAAAACACCAAGGCAGAGAAAAGGAAGTTCAGAGGCATCCGTTAAAATAGTAGAGGGACAGCAAGTAGGCCTAGTGCGGATTCAGTAAAAAGAGTGCTGGGAAGCAAGTAGAAAATGAGGCCAGTGAGGGCTGAGATGGATTGTAGAGGGAGTTCATGAAAAACTTTGCAACTAATTGTACACATTATGAAGGTTGTTACTTCCAATCTAATGAGAGAGAGTTAAGATTTTGAGCAGAAATACTGTGACATTATCTGATTTATAAAAGAGAATACCATCTGCTGAACTCTAGAGAACATGTTTTGGATGACACCACATTCCTATACTTATCTTCAGACAAATTCATGCGCTTGGAAGTAGAGATGTAATAACCAGAAAATTAGAGTTCTTCCAAAGAAGGACAAGGAAGCAAAAGAAGGATGCTGCTGGCAAGGATACATGTCTGGGCCATGGAATTTAAACCTGGAATTTAACTAGGAAAGGATTGTAGAAACATTATGAATCATGGAAGCTAATAAAAATGCCATTGTAATTGGACAATAACTCCTAGAGAACTCATAGTATTGTTCAAGTTTTAGAATAAGAGATAATGAACTGCAGCAGTGAGTGTTAGAAATAGAAAAGGGCTGTTTGGAGTGGTGATTATGGAAGGTTTCTGGTTTTGGTAATAAAACGTTTTAGGTACCCCATGAGAATAAATATCAAGGTAAAAATCCTAAATAAAGTTGTAATAAGATTATTCAGGAAAAATTAAGAAAATAATGTATAATCAAGTTGGATTCACTTAAATAGAATGTTGGCTAAACATCGGAAACACACTGATATAATATACCATTGTAATAGATCTAAGAAACATATGATTATTTTAAAAGATCTTGAAAGTCTTTAACAAACCTATTTATTTCTTTAAATAACACAACTTGAAAATTGATGGATGCTTAAATGTTATAGAATATTTACTGGATACTTAACCTAGCATCTTAATCGATGAAGAATAACTAAAGACTTTCCACTACTATAAGAAAAAAAAAAGGCACTTAGGTATACTAATTCCACTACTACATATAATTCTTTTAGATGTAGCAGTAAATATCAGCAGACATAATCAACTAGAATATTAAGAACAGAAAAAGAAAAGTAGTTTCTTCTGTTTGCCACAGGTATTATTGTATACCTAGACAATGTTGGCACTCGATGAAAAAAACTTGCCATTTTAAGTAATAATAAAAATAATTTGATAATGTAGCAAAAGATAAAATGAACTTAGAGAAATCTATAGACTTTATATATTACCCAAACAGTATATAAAAGTGAAATGGTAGAGAGAAAATTATTTGTAACAAAAATATGAGAGAAAATACTTAGGAATAAACAACCAATATTGTGCACAATCTAATGAGAAAAACTTTAAAGTACTGTTTAACTAATAAGGATAATCTTGACCAAATGGAAAGATATCCTCATTTCTCAGGGAAAATTCAATATCATAAAAATGTCAAAATGGCTTATGATAATTCATAAAATACATAAAATCCTGATAAAAGAATCAATACATATTATCAGAACAGTCAATTTAATGGTATGTTTAGATGAACAAATAATCCTGTAATAACAGCTAGGTAAACACTGTAAGAGAAAAGTTACAGGGAGAACTTTTTCTTTCCCACCAGATATTAAAATATTAGAATACTTTATATAATCTCTATAACTTTTTGTTGAATATTTCCAGTCTTATCAGCCATTTTCATTTTCTCTTATGTAAGACAGTAATATTCTTTAACTGAATAGTGATTATTTTCTTTACGTATAACATTAACATTTAATCTGCTAATTTATTGTAAATATTTTTGGTTTATAGTTATGTAGCTGACATTGTCAAATACATTGACCTTTTCCTCACTTCCCTTGCTTTATGTTTTGTTAAAAGGCCTTCTTCAATCAATATCAATCACATATTCTTCTATGATATTTGGATATCATACAATTAGCTTTAACCCATTTATAATTTGTTTTGAAATATAATGATAAACCATTATAAAAATGTATTTTCCAATAAGCTAGTAATTTTTTCCAATTCAATCTATCAAAATGTATCAATTATAGATTCTTTTATTTTAATTGAAGTAATACTACAGCTATCAAAATTCAGACAATTAAGAATTTATAAGGCAATATGTAAAGTTATCCTTCTGTTCTCAGTTCCAGTCCTTGAGGTAACCACTTTAAACATTTTAATGTATTTTCCCAGTGATCCGTGACACTTTTTTTACTGTAGATAAGTTTATTTCTTCCTTCTCTTAAATAGAGTTGGTTGCTGAACTACATTATTTTTCATCTAATTTGGTAAAGGACAAAGGAAGCAAAAACATATGCCTTGCAAAATTTTATAAAAACTTGTCTGAAAATTCATACAATTTAGTTCTTTGAAAAGTATGCTAATTATTAAAGATCAGTCTTAACACCCATATTTTTGACAAGAGGTCATTCCAAAATTCTTAGACAAAGACATACATAATTTAACCCCCAGAAAAAAGTTATGAAGATTCGGAAAGAGTACAGTTAGTAAAAGATTCTGAGTATAAAAGTGTCTAATTCTCTACAAGGAGAAATTGTTCAGGTCTAATCACTCAGATAGTGCTGATGGGGTCACGTTATGACATTCTGATAAAACAATTCATATTTTGCCATATTTCACCTACACGTCTTTCATATGATGCACTGCTTTCTAAAACCCTCCCCAAAGCATGAAATGCCAGGATTTACCCACACAAATGTTTCAATTTCACTAGTCATACACAGGTCTCTGAAAGATGCTTCTACCTTTCTGGTAAGCATCCATTTCCTGCTGACAGCTCACTAGCTTTCTCAGCCCCTGAGGAGAGCCCTTCCTTTTTGGTCACACCTGCTTACTGGATAGCGTTACCATGTCCTGAGCTTTACCATGCTAACTCTTGGAGACATGGATATTAAAGAATATTGAGTGAAAATGACAAGAGAAGTTAATACTCCCTTCAGCTCCTTACTACACACTGATGAAAGGCACCGCAGGGATGTCTTGTTTGTGTAACAGATTTTCCCTGCTAAACCAGAACAAAGCTTCTGCTAAACTGACAGTGGAATTAGGTATCACTACCTCCTTAAGGGTTTCTATGTAGTTGATGCAGAAGAATATCCTAATTTAAGAATATTTACAGAACTCCTTTATTTCCTCGAGTCTCTTTGTACCATGTGATTATTTTGCATTAGGTGTAAGAACTGTGGAAAAGATTTTAGACCAGAAAAAGGGCTCAGAAATCTATATACCTGCCTGACATTCACCAACTAAAGATAGATACCATGATATTACAGCACAGAGATAATTGCCTGGCAACAAGCAGGTACAAGTTTAATGTGAGATCACTGTATATGAGTTAGCTACTCTCCAGTCCTAGGAACTCTAATGAATACACCAACTCATACAGGGCCCTAAAAGTGATGAGAAACATTTCATACAGTCATTATTAGATATGTTGAATATTTCCAGAAGAGGTCTAAAGAAAGAAAAGTAGAAAAAAATTTTGCCAGGTAAAAAATTAAGTCCTCAGAACATCATGATTTATAAATGTGATATATCAATATTTACCAGTAGGCAATGTATTGAAAATTTAAGTGCATTTTAAGATATAATTTATAAGTACTTACTATTTCTTGGGACACACAAGTATATCCAATGATCTTTGCCTGAGACAAAATTCAAATCAAACACCTAGAATACTGTACTAACATGCATGAATATTATCCAGTGGCAAAATTTTGTTACTGGGAATCCTCATTATGTATAATCCTGGCTACTTCTTCTCTCAGGGTCACTTCTCTTCCAGGAAGCTTCTCTGACACCTATGAGGAAACTTATGTGGAAACATCCACTATTTCATGTGCCCATACTGATGCAGCCTAGTAGAGATTCAGCTTATATTTAATTACTGGAATTTATTCCCATCTTTATGAAGAATGTTATTTGTTGGATCTAGCCCAAATACCATCCAAACATAAACCCTTCAGTAAATATCAAAAGGCTATAAATCAAGCTGAAATGTCTGTTATGTATGAGTTATTTCAAATTTACTTTTATAAAACCAATTAATGTGAAGAATTAATTACAGTGTCAACATAAAAATTCCAATTTTAAGGAATAATGGTGCAATATGAGACTTTTTCTAAATGATCATTCAAGAAATATGTATTGAAATACATGTCTTTAATTTCATCACAACATAAAAGAAGTTTATGATTATGGGAAAAATGCCTAAAGTATCATAAGTATATGCCCAATTTGTCCCACATAACCCTAGGTTACATATGAGGTTCTAGGGATTCTAGGTTAATTTTTAAGATTACTCCTTTTCATTCTCAAAGGTATTCATTCTAGATAGTAACACTCTAGATAGTAAACTATATTTTCTCCCCAGGTAACAGATAAATACACTAACTATACTTCCAATGTTAGTTATTAAATAACAATAATAAAATGAGGATCAATTATAAAGGAGCTCCTGGAATAAAAGATACATTCATGCCAAAACATTTTCAATTAAATTAATTGTTGAGAAGTGAAAATGGGTGAAAAGTACTGCAGATAGATACTAGTAAGAGAAAGTACTTGATAGGGAAAAAGAAGACATTCAGAAAAATGAATACTTTAATTAATGTTTGGTAGTAGGAACAGATTCAGTACAATTTAATTTAGCCCTGACCACTAATGATCTTCAAAAACAGGCTAATAATTTTGAGCATTATTTTTAGAAGAAAATAGCAGAGAAACTAAGGGCTTTAGAGACATTAACAGAGATCAGTGGATAGAGAAGATACGGTATATATTATACACAGCCATGCCATTTGCAACAACATGGATGGATCTAGTGGGAATTATGCTTAGTGAAATAAATCAGAAAGAGAAAGACAGATCTTATATGCTATCACTCATATGTGGTATATAGAGAAACCAAATAGGCAAATGAACCAAATTAAAGGAAAATAGACTTTTATTTTATAAGATAAAATTAGTGGTTACAAGAATGGAAGGAGGAGGAGGCTAGCAAAGTGGATCAAGGGGTCAATTGGTGGGCTATGGTGGCAAACAATGCATCATATACAGATGTTGATTTACAATGATGTATACCTTAAATTTATATGTTATAATGAAATGTTTCTTCAATAAAATTAAATAAAATTAGTTAGAAAATAAACTTTTTTAATTTGTTTTGAGAAATTAAATATGAAATAAGTTTTTAGAACTGATTGAAAGATAACTAGATATTAAGAGCAAAAATCTTACTTTGAAAATAACTTTTCCATGAGGTCCAATTACTTCTATTATTTTTAATTTAAAGTTCATATTTGTAAGTTCTAATTGAATAAAATTAATTAAACTAAATAGTTATACCTTAAAACATCACATGTTAGAGGACATGTACTAAAGGAAACATATTAATCTCATTCGTTTTGTCAGGGCAATGAATATAATAAGAACAAAGACTTGTCATTTCATGAGGAAGGAAATACAAAGGGTTAAAGTTGGCAATATGCTGATAAATAATTAACAACTTTGTGGGAGGGTAGGTAAAACTGGCTGTATCATTTGCCAATGAAAAAAAATACTCCCAGCATATAGAATTTAAAGCTATTTATAAGAATTCAAAGAATATGAAATTGGGATGAATGTATATAAGTGGGTTTATGAGATAGTTTGATCACCTGTAGCAGAACAATGGTAGAAGTCCACATGCATGTATCGAGGATGACTTTGTGGCAGTTTCCATGAAATATAACATACCTCATACATAAAACACTGCAAAATACAGTAGGAGAGAGAAAAAAACACCAATTTCAATTTTTAAATATACTAAATATACATTTAATATTAAAACTCAGTGAATTAGAGAGAGGGCAGACTAAATATAGCTTAGATGAGAATTATAATGCTACACAACACCGTTGGGGAAATCACTGATAGCATAGTACATATATATATATGTATGAATGACCGATAAAAGTGTAGGAGAAAGTAGACAAAATAGGAAAAAATACAGTATTTCAAAAATAACAACTTAGAACTTAGAACTTTCTGAACTAAAAAGATAAATTCTCAACAACAAAAAATTATGTTTGCAGTGGGAATAACTGAAGCAAAGTCAAAGTAGAAATCATAATGAACTGCTGAATATCAAAGGCAAAGAGAAAATCTTAAAAATAACTTGACAGCACAAAATGAATTCACTAACAGATGATACTACACGGGGAGAAAAAAACGACTTTTGTGATGACTGAAACACAATGCAATGCAAATTTCAAATAAGTAATATGAAACAGTGATCAACTTGGAATTCTAAATACAACAATACTGAAACCCTGTAATGAGTGTAAAATAAAGAAAAATTTAGACAATGGTTTTGAGAATTTTCTCTGCAGATCCCACATAAATATCTAAGAAAATGCTTAAGTAAAAAGAAAATATGGCTTGGAATAAGAGTTAACAAATAAGAGGAAATAGAAATAAAATAAATTGATAAACAATCAGTTAAAACTGAATAATTATTGAGTTTTAAAATAATGATAAATACGACTGTTTGGCAATTTTTTAGATCTTTATTTTTGTCTGGTGTCTTAGTTCTACAACAGTTGATCTACCCAGACATATTGAAATTCATGCTGATGATTTATCAAGAACATAAGAACTAATAAGTCATCAAGCAAATGGCAACTTGACATGGGTGTTAGGATTGATTAACAAAACAATGATTTATACAGGTGAGCTGTTTTTAATTTTTTCTTTCTAAAAAAATAAAGGAAGAACAAAATGAAATGTCAATTTGTATTTAAAATAATTAAACAACTTTGATATAAATAGATCATTGTGAATGTCATTAGTAGTAAATAAAAATTTTATTTCCCTCTACTTGCTTAGAATTTAGGCAGCATTTGTAGCCATAATAACAATAATGGAAATAAAATTAAAAACTATTTTATCCCAGTAGTAAGTAATCAGTATTATACTGCATAATATATCTAAGGTGTAATACTATATTCTCTCTAACAATTATTTTTAATGAAAATTATTTTGTTTATTAATTTTAAAAATACATGTACTATATTGCATGGATTTAATCAACCATTCTAATTATAACTGTAATAAATTGAGAAGAAAGCATATGTAAAGTATATAACAAGAATATATTCATATTTCAAATGCTGAATTTATTTTTGCAGAGATTTTAAGCATAATTATACGAGGACAAATTTCTATGAAAAAACAAAATTAAAATATAAGTATATATATAAAATATAAAATAAAATATAATATAATATGAAACACTGAAAAATTCAGTGTTAAATGTTTTTAAATAGATGACATTAAACACCAAATTACCATGGTTTGTAGATAGATCCATTATACACATTTAAAATGGGTTTACAGTCATTTTATGTTTATGTAAAGTGCATTTTAAACTGTTTAAAATCATGTAAAAATATATTCTGAAAATACGTTATTTTTATAACTTTCTTAGCAATATATTAGCAAAATAATTATTGAATACTCTTTGAAAGACTTTCTGGAAGAAAGCAGTTTGGTCAATTTAAAATTTCTTAAGGGTAGATACTAAAATCATAATATATAATGTAACTTCCAATTCACTAATCAAAGAGATAAAGTGAACGTGTTGAATCCAGAAGGAAGAAAAGCTAGAGGAAATATAGCATGGGAAAGCATGGCAAAAAAGTGATAATCTGACCTACTTCCAGATGCACAGACCTAAGTGAAACATAGTTCCCTATCTTCAACACTACCCAATAACAAGTCTCTAGGTTTAAAGAAATCCAATTATCTATGCATTTAAATGAGGATGTAGAGGCCTGGAAATGGTTTGATGTACAGCTTTGTTCGAGATTAGAAAAAAGAAGACTGATCAAGCAAAAGATTTTCTGTCATCATCACAAGAAACAATTCTTCTCCATAAGGTCAGTCTCCTGATAGAGGGAGGACCTTTTAAATCTAATTTTTTCTTTTAATGAAAGCACTATAAAATCATTGCAGATTTAAATAAACAAAAACAAGGGAAAAATGTCATTTGTAACCCTACACTATAAAATTGTCATTTTTAAATCTAATAAATCTCTGGTCACACACACATATCTATATGTATCAAAAAGATTAATGCATTTGTATTACAACCCTTGGGGAGATACTGATATATTTAAGTAAAGAGTACTATGCTCATTGGTAGCACAAGAATGTGAAGAAAGGAAAGATGCCAGAGTACTGAAAGGGACTACTTAGGACACTGCTCCTGTATTGCAAAGATATGGGTATGAATTAATGCAGTAACTTTAATAATTTAGGTAAACAATTAAAAGAAAAATACCAATTATTTAAATGTAAAATTCACTATATTTAATGCATAATCTCTTAACTGATAGTTCATTTTCTATCATCATACTACTGACAATTCTTTACCAAAATTTTGCTAAATAATTTTTTGCTCTTATTCGAACTAAAAAATAGCTAAAATAACTGAAAAGCTTTTAGTTTTCAGATTACCATCTGAAATCAAATCTAGTGAAATTATTTAGATAGCAGATCAAGTTCTCGTTGTAACTGAACTAACAAAGCAAACAGTAATCAAAATTATGTGGATGAGTTGCAGATTTTTTTAGTGTCACAATAGGATAAGAAAAGAAATAAGACTTTTGCTGATTTGAAAATCTAGAATGTCCAGAGTTGCCAAACCAAATTATATCACACTTAGCTTAGATCTATGAGTTTGAGGCACAAAATCGAAATTGATCCTGGCTTGCACATTGATATTCGGTCTTTTTTCATTATTCTATTTCATTTTTCATCGTTCTGTTTTCATTTCAGTTTGATAACATAAGCAGATTCATCATGATTATTTAAAGCACATACAGAAATAAATACTGTGCACATAGATACAAGCAAATACAATCATGTTGACTTGCAAGTTATAATGAAATTATATGTATCATGCAGGCACAGAAATCATGCTTTTACTTTGAGTAATGAATACATATTTAACCTTGGTAGTAAGAGCTCAAACTGTATTATATAAAAGTATTTTAATTCATACATCTACCTTTTAAATTATTTTTATGCTTCAATTAAATTAGAAAAGAAATTTGCAGCTGTTACAAGTGTGTTTTACGTTAGAAAAATAGGCTGCATTTATTTGTTGTATTTTGTACTTTGGGATTTGTTAAGAAGCTATACATTTAAGAACAAAATTCAAAATATGTTTCCAAAATAGGAAAATTATTTAGACAGTGATTTCTGTGGTTAAAAGCAGATGTGTTTCTGTATTATCTTGACTTGCTTGTCTTTCTAAATTTTAATATCTTTATTTTATGTAGTCCAGTATAATCATCTCTGATGTATAAGGGATAAAGTGTTGCTATAGCCTATAATATTTATAAAGTTTGTAAACAAGTAGGGCAAATACATTTGTTCTTTTACATATTCAAAGAAACTGCTCCAATTAATGTATTGAGTTAAAAACCCTAATTTATCAAACTCTATACTATTTACAAAACTTGCAATTTTAGGAGAGAATTTCTTATTGCCTTGTCTGTATAAATTATTTTTAAAATTTCTGCCCCTCTTTTCACATGCATTCATTACTAAGTCACGTGCTTTAATTAGTATGTGGACCTTAAATAGAAGCACCCTCTCTTTAAATCAAATATTGATATATTCCCAATTGGTTAATTGCATTGTAAATGATTTTTGTTGAGTGTACAAACAAGCAAAATTTAAAATGCACTCTGCTATATCTTTAACTACTTGGTGCACTTCTCTATCTTCAACATCCTCAAAACATATACTGAAATTTAAAAAAAATGACACAAAACACAATTTGATTCGAAACATTTGAGTCAAATACCTGAGGTCATGACTAGTCAATGTGCTCAGTGTGAAATTATCATCCATATATTCATTCAGAAAATTTACATGTACTTCTGTCCCTCTCAGAGCTAGTAATATATGGGCAAAATGACCGAGTCCAAAACTAACATAGTGATAGTACATATTAAACAGAGATATTGGAGATAAAGAAAAGACCACACTTTTACTTTTGGTGATTGGGTAGAGATATCAATTCAAATAGATGATAAAGAGAGAGATCTGTAACTCATGAACATATGGAGTCTAAGGCACTAGCTGAACAAATTGGAGGCATTCATGTCCCTTGTGTTCTATGAATGCACGGATCTTACAGTGCCAGTATCAAAAACAAGATTGTTTGCTGTTTTTTTTTTTAAATTTTGAATTATAGACCCACAATTTATTAGCTATGACATGGACAAATTGTTATACCACATAAGACCTTTGTTTTCAAAATTATAAGATTGGTATCATCATCATAATGTCTCTTTCATAGAATTCTAAGGATTAAATTAAATAAGAAAAGCACTTGGAAGATAGAAGGAATAGAAAATGGGCTCAACAAATGCTAGCATAATTATTCGCTTTGTACAATCTTTCTAGATCATTTTATTTAATTTCAATATCAGCTGGTGATTCAAAAATCTTCATATCAAACACATACTTTGCACTGGAGGTCTAGACTCATGGGTTCACTGGAAGTCACCATCACAGGAATAAGAAAGCAAGAGTCAAAAGAGAAGTGAGTGTAGTGTTCATCTGATCATCAGTAGGAAACAGGACACATTTATTTTAGGATATTTGAGAAAAATTTAAAACAGAAACCAATGACAGCGAGGACATTTAACAAAAGACTGCCTTCCCACGTGACAAAGAATAGTGTGATACACTAGTGCTAATGATAGAGAAATCTTCAGGTCAACAAGTAGGTATTTGGAGAGGTGTATCTAAGAAAAAGGAGAATAAATATAAAAAAAGGATTATTTTAAAGATAAAACATGGATTTTACCAGGAAATTATCTGCTTTCTTTATCTGCCAATTCTTACTCCCTCCTGGTAGGTGCTCATCACTCTTGAGGTCCAGGTGAGAAGGTTACCTAAATTATGCTTGAATAATTTTTCAATTCTGGCCCTTTTCATTCCTGATCAATATAGTTTCAATTTAGTATAAGAGGTGGACTTTCAATGGGAATATTTTCTGACTCAGAAATGTGGATATTCTTTTTTAAAAATTAATTTTATTATTCTGGATATTCTTTTTAAAAATTAATTTTATTATTATTTTTAAAAGTCATTCATCTACAAAATCTAAGATTTTATTATGTTACAGATTTAAAAGTGGTTACGTATAGGAAATTTGATATTTAATATTTTATAATTAGGTTTATGTATAATACTTCATTTATTTTTTTCAATCCTATAAAATTTTCTCCTTTTATTTATAATTTTTATTGAAGTACCATTGTGTTACAGCATTATATAGATTTATATTCATCTTATCACTCTGATTTCTAACCTTTGACAACTCCCGAGGACATGAAGGTGACAGCTGGACAACTGGTTCAATGAAATCCTTATCCGATAGCTATTCTTCATGGACAATGGTGAGAATTACACCAGTTAGGCTTGCAGACTTGGACCTGTAATTGCATTCCACTGACTTGTACTATAGTCACATTTATTTATCCATTCAATATTCAGTGACTTTATAGAAAACATCCTCTTTACTAGGCTCTTGTTTTGATGTTAGGGGTATATAAGTGGATAAAATAGAGAAGATTCTCTTTCTCACTAAATATTGCATCAATAGTATCTGCTAGCTAATATGACTGACAGATAAATCCTCCTTCCAATTCATCAGGGTTTTCCTAAGAGCAATTTCAAGGTGAGTCTGTTCAGAGGCTTATGTTTGAGCTCAGAGAGTAGAGGTACAAGATGGTGAGCTTTAGGTTGATTCTAGTCATCCTGTCTCTTCCTTTATGCTCAAGATAAATCACAACCCCTAAAGAATACCAGGAAGGGATTAAACAGCAATACTGTGTTATGTGAAGGAAGTCAGAGAACAAGTTGGTGTATTGCAGTGAGTTTAGGTGTTAACTAAGGGAAATGTGCTTAATCACTTTCAGAAGCAGTTCATAATTTGTAACATGGTCATATCCTTCCTTATAAGGTCCTTGTGATTTAATAACAATATATGGAGAGGCCCCAACACAGTTGTTGGCAAATATTAACAAAGTTATTTAAATTTTCTGAGACTCAATTTTCTCATCTTGAATACATCAGTGATATTTTCTATCCTTTTTCAAGTTACATCTCTGAACTTTGGTATTTTTCATTAATGGGAAGAACACACATTTTACTAACTTCTCATTTCTCCTTGAGAGCTATTTATCCCTTATTCCACATTAAAATACCTTAGAAATATTGTAAGCTATTTATAATATTAAGTTGATAAGAGAAGCTAGAAATATTAGAACATAATAATATTTCTGGTGCAAAAGAAAGCATGAGAACTACAATTAGGCAATTTATAATTTGATCAAATGGCATAAATCGCTTTCCATTTTTTTGTGTTTTCTTTCCAAATTAAAATAGCTATTACTGTTTCTAATAGACATTCAACACTATAAATGGTAGCAGTAATTGCTACACAGGAATAATTTCTTTGTTTTTTCTTCTTTTCTTCTGCATTAACATATACTTCTAATCCAGCTTGGAACTACTTATATTAAACTTTAAGTAAAGGATGAAAATAAGTACCTGCTCATATACTCACAAACTTTCAGTAATACTATACATAATGAATATTACAGCAACAATTAATTTATTCTAACTTAAAAAACATAGCATATTCTCTCATAAACAAGAAGTCAGACATGAACACTACCACGACTTTACTAAAAATGCTCAGAAATTTTCCAATTGATTAAATATGAAAAACAGTAAAAAATTAAAAGATATCCAAAGACTTCCTTCAAACCACAGATAAGCTGAACAGTGACGCTCTTCATCATTACTGTCAACAACATCTTCAATGGAAGCTCTGACACATCAAAGATCTTTTACAGGGGCACTTCATTTAGGGTTGCCAATCCTGAGCGGAGCCTTGGACACTTTTATCTTGCCTTCTCTTCATCAAAAATGCCTCGCCTTCCTTGTCATTCCCCTGAGTTCTGCTCTCTGATGACTGGAGTATAACCTGGTAAATTCACTTGAACTAAGAAATTGTCTTCCTCTAAGACATCCATTTAAGTTAATGGTTCAGACCATCAACTCAAGTGAGAGCTTTTTGTGACCTCCAATTGACATCAGATAGTCTAAGTTTTCCCTGACTGGAAAAACCAGAGTAAAGTAAAAGGATCAGAGTGCTATAATCAGACAGAACTTGCTTCTCCTAGCAGTGCGAAGGAGTGTAAATTACCTTAATGATCTGAGTCAGTTTTTCATTTTTAAAATGTGAATAATATAGAATTGCCTTTTGGATAACATAAATTCATAACTTTAATGTGCTCCATTATCGATATTTTTGTCATCTACACATCTCCTCCTCTTAAATATGAATTCAATTTTTTTTACCACGTTATACTTTAGTATTATTTAATATATGACAACCTTTGCTCATAAATTATGGAACTACATTTCAACAAATGTAAATGCTTTCTGACCTAAATAACAGTTTAAGTAATAAATTTGTATATGTATTTCTCTATCATTAAAGTGTTTGTGGTTATTAACTACCTTTTCCTGAAAAGAACTTTCTTTCTCCAAATTCCAAATCTCTCAGACGCACTGGGCTCGGAAAGCAAATCTAATCACTATTAGATATGAGAAGAATGTGATATTCTCATTTCTTTTTGGTGAGTAAAACAGTATTGCAGAATTTAGAATTGCATTGAATATCAATGTTTATGGCTCATATTTTCTAATTATACGCCATACTTCTTTTTATTGAGTTGTTTATATAATACTCACTGTTTATTACTTGACCAATTGTGAGCATAATTAATTAGATGATTAATAAATAAAAATTTACTTTTTAACAATTTTTTACTTTATTGGTAGAATTCCCTAGGTATGGGCATTCACTTGGTTTTTAACAGTGCCTACAATGCAAATTGGTCTAGTCAAATTTAAAATTGGATATTTTAAACGGCTTTGTCAGGGGTTAGTTTATTTAAGCACTGAGTATATAGGTTCCTTTCCAATTAATATCTGATTATTAATATGATTAAACATATTCTTAGTTTTTCTAACTGGAACTGAGAATACCTAACTTATTGCAAAAGTTTTACAGTAAGTTTTTTAGTACTTTGCAAATTCAAAAACATTATCTCATTTCCATTATATAATAAATTCCTTGAATATAAATGCTTGTTATTTTTAACTTTTGAGAATCCATCACCATGCTTTGAGCTTAATCAATAGTTTTCAATTATTTGGTAATATGTTTAACATTTCTTAATCAGGCTCTCTCAATTATTAACAATGTAGTAACTGACTCTTCATCTGCAGTTTAAATTTAAATTTTATAGTGCTATAATTAATATGCCACAAAATTTACTTCTTTAAAGAGCACAATTCGACATTTTTAGTATAGTTGGAGTTATGCAGTCATAAAAGTAATATAATTTAAAAAATTTTCCATCACCCCAGACAGAAACTCTGTGTCCATTAGCTTTTAGTTCCCATTTCCTCTGCCTGGCCCCTTCTCCTTGTCCCTCTACCAAACCTTAGACAATCACTAATCTACTTTATGTCTGTCTGTATTTTCTTATTCTGGATATATTCTATAAGTGCTATCTTAAAATATGTTGCTTCTTCCATTTAATGTAATATTTTAGAGATATCACTTCCATGTAATGTATCAAAACTTCATTCCTTTTTAATGTAAAAGGATTATTCCATGGTATGGATTCACATATTTTGTTTATCCATTCATCAATATACAGACTTTTCAACTGCTCCTATTTTCTTTAGCTATGATGAAAAATGCTACTATGAGCATATATGTACAAGTTTTGTTTTCTGTTTTTAAATTTTTGCATCTGTGTTTGCATTTATCTTTTGTATATATCTACAACTGGAATTTCTGGATCAAATTAGGTCTTCCGTTCCAAGCAAACATATTTTTAATGTTGGAAGCAGTATTTAAATCGTCATATTCACTTGTTTTACATCATAAATATTAACATATTATGCAACCAGACCACATACTAGATACATGAACCTTACATATCTTAATTAAAAATGTCATACTTGTCCTATCTAA
Source organism: Solenodon paradoxus (assembly GCA_004363575.1). Lineage (NCBI taxonomy): Eukaryota > Metazoa > Chordata > Mammalia > Eulipotyphla > Solenodontidae > Solenodon > Solenodon paradoxus. Next base: position 278,148 of record RJWH01000087.1, read on the forward strand.
TACAATTTTATGGGTGTCTATTCTCACATCTACTTCCTAATCAATAGCTCATTTACAGAAGAGTAAAATGTATGCACAGAGATGACAAAAGGACTACACCGTGGAATATTCAACGATAAGCTAGTTCGGCAGCACAAGTTAATTTGTTACTTGATCTTCAAAGAGTTCAATACTATGAATATGTAATTAAATATGTGTGGCAATCATATTTGTTTTATTATATTAAATACATTTCTAACCGTGAAAATCTAACCAATATCTGCATACTATCTGATGTTTTGGCAGTTAGTAGAACATGATTTGCAAACCAATGATTCACCCAAGGAGGGCATTCCCATCCTACACAATAATTTCTTTCTGTTGTGGTCTTGTCATAATCACCCTTCTATTCCCCCAATCCAAATTATTAAAAAATAGCTGATTTCACATCTAAAACAAATAAATTTCCCAGATTTATTTTGCACATAATGCAACAATTCTTTATAAACCTATAAAATATCTAACATCTCACACAGATGATAACTCTTATGAAAAGCCTGTTGGTTTTTCTTCTCATTTCGTTATCTTGTTTTTCAATAATTTGGAAGCAACATAGATTAAGAAAAATGCAGATCTTATGAAAGCTGTTTCTTAAGTATAGAGTATATTCTTATACTAATGAGAGAGAAAAAGAGAGAGAAATTAAAAATTAGAGACAGTGTTTGGAGACTTTAGGAGCTCTTTTTTTTTCTTTGAGAATTTCTACAAATGGTTAATTTTTAAATTCAAGTCAGTCAATGATTATCTTAAAAAAAACATACATTAGCTGCTATAAAACTGTCCTTACAGTGATAAATCATAAACATGATATGTTTCCACAGAAAAACTTAGTTTTATAGTCACTATTTCTCAAACCGATATGCCTTTTTTGAAACATGTCTGTTTATTACTCAAGTTTGAAAAAAATATTCATATAATATTAATATAAATTGTGTTAAAGGGCTTTTAAAACTGTAGCTATAAAACTGTTAAGCCTGTTGATGACACATTTTATTCATCAGGGTTTTAAAAATCATCAGGCATATCAGAAAATTCTAGGTTTCATTTGAGGAAAGTATTTTGATAGAAATTTGAAGGAAAAAAAATGATTATTCTGGCAACTTGTTATGTGCCATGCATAAAGCTCAAAGAGGAAGACATTGAAGGAGACAGAGAAGATGAATGCGGAGACTAACAATTGATGTACCTGAATATCATGAAGGAGAGATAATCAACAAAATAAGATTACAGGAGGGATGATGCCGAGGCAGAGATGCATTAGTTTTAGCTTCATTTAAAATTTCACTATCTTGCTATAACAATCATACACTTAGATGTAACTGTAAACAACATACCTATGTACATTTATCTAGTGCAATTTACCTTTCTTGATCACATAAAACTTCCTCAGTACACAGTGTGTTATATATATCAAGATATCTTTAACATTATATTAGACTAAATAACTTGCCTAGGAAATAGCAAGAAGCTAATGTTCAGTTTTATGAAATATTAATATCAATGTAATAGCAGCACATCTGGAAGGAAATTCTCTTTTAGAGTAAATGAGCATTTATGAGCATGGGAAGAGGTAGGGGTAGAAAATTATAAGGAGATTCAAATAATTTTAGAGATTCCATACTCAGAAATAATGATAAATATTTAAAATGGCATTTAGACTTTTAAATTAAGTGAGGAAATTTCAACCTCAGGTTGTCATTACAAATTTGATGTTGTACTGTTTTTCCTTAATCATTAGAAAAGATCCTTCTGATTTAACACCACTGAGAATTCATGAAGATATGTGACTTTAGTTATGAAAGGAAGTACAGATTTTCTGGTGAGTACTTTCTCCATTTAAGTTGTTATAATTGACAAACACATAATTTCCTTTTGATCTTAGATCCATCTCTTTCTTTGGCTCTGCCCATATCTCAACGAGCTGAAATCTGAAAAATGACATTAGTTAGGTGTCTTTTTCCATTAAGTCTTTGCCGTGAGTTTTGAGTAGTATTGACCAGTGAGAGGCACTGATGTGAAACTGGAGAATAACTGGGTATGGAGAGTGCATAAACTTCCACTTCCTAGGTGCCATATGACAATTTTGGCAGGGTTTTAAATTCTTTGAACTGCAGATTTTGTCACATGACTTCATCTCCATGATTTAAGGTCTATCCTGGTGACTCAATTGTCTAACCCATGAAATATTCCTTTCTCCCTCTGGATTCCCTGGTTTCTGACCTGGGGCACTACTATTCCCTTTCTTCTCAGCAGCCCTAGATTTGAAAAGAGCTGCCTGTAACTGCTAACATTGAGTTCTCTCATCCCCTCCTTTACTCCTCTGTAATTAGTTCTCCACCTTAAACTCCTTCCATTGACACCTATTCTACTTTTCTGACTGGAGGCTGACAGATAAAATGCAGTTTAAATGAATAGGTAAGCTTTTCAAGTTATTTCACTATTTTAGCACTACAATGTGAGTTATTATTGCTTTACATATCCTCCCCATGAAACTATTACTTTTCTTACACATCTCATTAAGATTGAGCCTAAAATTTACACATAAAACTCAATATCATCAGGTACTTTTTTTTTTGACTTGTGAACTGTTTTATTCTACCTCAATGTGCACATCATTGATTATTTAAATAATACACCTTCTTCCACAGAATATCAAATGCAGCAGGCATATGAATTTACTTTTTAATGCACCTTAGGTAGGGAATCACTCTTGCCTACATTATAGCTGATTTTTACATTTAAAAAACAGATGAAGTATAGAATTGAATGTGATGGAAGAGTTGAAATTATTCTGTTTTAATATTCTGTATATGTGGCTATATCAAAGCTTTATAATTACTGATTGCAAGCTTGTGATTTTGAATCACAATGTACTATATAACTGTGATATACGTCAAGTAATTTGTTACTTAAAATTGTTACAGATTAGTGTTGGAAAATTTATTTTTTAATAATCAGAACATTTTCAGTATTTTTTTTCATTGCAATCACTAGCATTTCAATAACAAAAATGAGCATTAGGCAGACAACTTTAAATGGAAGCACAAGCAAGTCAGTGTTCTAAGCATCCTCATTAGTTCATCATTGTAATAGCTATTTATATTCATGTCAATAGCCCTTAGTCTGTTAAGGCATATAAGTCAAATAATCCTTCATGCAGTTATACCATCTCCTCTCACACAAGCCTGCCTTTGCGATATAAGCAACAGCTGCCTCATGTTCCTTCTGTTCCTTATTACGTAACAAATTCAGGGCTTTTGCAGAGAAAGCTTTGTCTTGATCTCAGCAATTCGCTCTGCCAGTATGTCTTTTCAAGGCTGCTCTCTTCTTCTGAGATAGGACTCAGTTCTGAGTCTCACAGACTCCTTGACCATTCAATCTGAATGGAATCCTCATTCCACCCATGGCAGCTATTCTTTTACCAGTCCTACCTCCAATCCCATAGCACAAGATCACTGAAATTATTTTTCTGAAATGTTAGCTTCTTAATGATCTTCTGCCTCAAGGATAAAAAATTCCAAGAGACAGAAGGATTTTGTTTATCTTGTTCACAGTTGTAAGGTCAACTCCTTAACTAGAACTTGGCATACAGTGGGAATTAAAAACAATATTATATGTGTGGTTGACTATCATATAAACACAGACAGGACCAATTCTGCTGTTTTGTGACAGATTTCTATCATTTGCCATAGCTAAAATTAAGTATAAAAACTAAACTTCTAGCTTTTTGTCTGACTTTCATATTTTATAGCCGAGAACACTGAGGTTCAGAAATTTAAGATGGTTGCCAAACAGTACTCAACTATATTGTAGATTCACTACTACACTATGTACATTTTCAGCATTTTTTTTCATTGCAAGGACCTCCATTAACTAGTTCCATATTTCCACCTAATATATAACATATCCACTAATCATAAAATATTAATTAATAATATATTTTAAATGTAACTCAAGACACTTTAAGACATAACAGGCATATGGCATACAAAAAATAAATTAATTCAATTATATGCTATTTCTACTAGATATTTAATTAAACATATTATTGTTCCAATGTAAATGATTTGATGTCACCAAGAAAGGAAAAATAACTTATTTGTCATTGAAGGATTATTTAAAAATTGTTTCACTGGTGCATTTTTTCCCTTGTATAAAGAAGAGAATTTCAAAATCATGTTTTTTTTCTGTTCTTTCCAAAGAAGTTCCCAAAGTACCTAAATATGACAACACACAGTTTACATTCTGAATGAAGCTCATATTCTTGCCTTAATCTTAATTTTTCTATCTAAAGTGAGATATCAAAGTAGACGCAGGTAGAAAGACAGTTACTTAAGAGCAAAACATGTGTGAGGATGAAAGAATTAAGATCACATTTTAGAGACTGAATTTAATTATTAGAAATTAGCTTCCTTTACACATTTTCCAACTATCTGTTTTACTTCGATAATCTTTGTGAAACATGAGACAATATACAAAAAATAGATGAATAGAAATGAAGATAAAGAATTTAAAAGTTCGTTAGATACCACCAAGTTAGGAAAATGGTAAAAGGTATATATCGGAATATAGGGATCCAAAGAGAATTACTGAATTTACACTTTTGTTATCTGAAGCATCAGCTTTATAGAGTGATTTTAACCAATAAATAAACATTTTGAGCACAGGGTCTATTCAAATAACAGTATTTATTATATATTTGTCCTAGGGTCATAAGTAGCACCATATAAAACCTTGGGAGTTGATTTTCACATATTTTCCCTCTTTATATCCAATGTTGAATAACTCACTAAATAGATCTTCCTTTCTAATATTCTCTAATACTTCAGGCCTCAACTATCACCTTTGACCAGGTTGCCACCATCTCTTCCCTAAAATCTGTACTCCTGCACTTCCAAATTAACTTCAGCCTAATTCTTTTACACAAAAGTTGTGACTTTAGGCATATAAACTAGCTTATATCACTGTCCTGTTTAAAATTTCTTTATAGTTTCACAAGTATCATCCACCAGGGATGCAAGGATGGTTCAAAATATATACCATGTCAACAAAATTAAGGAAACAAAATCATTTGACCATATCAACAGATGAAAAAATTTCAGTATATTCGACACCTACTTATAAAACAGTATAACATTGGGATATAAAGTAACAAACCTCAACATAATAAAGATCATATGTGATAAACCAACAGACAACATCATACTCAATGGTGATAAACAAAGTATTTCCTCTATGATTAGAAATTAGTCAGCCTGTCCACTCTCATCACTGCTATTTAAGATCATACCAGATGTCTTAGTCAGATAAACTAGATAACAGAAAGAATCAAAAATAATCCAAATTAGAGAAGTAAAGCTCTCACTTTGCTATTGATATGATAATATATGTAGAAAATCCTAACAACATCAAAAAACTATTAATCAATGAGTAAAGAGGCAAGTTACAAAATTAATACACAAACATAGGTTGCATTTTTACATGCAAACAATATCACAGAAAACAAAATCAAGTAAAGATCCCATTTAAAATGAAAATAAAAATAATTAATGAAAATAAAAATAATTAAATACCTAAGACTATACATACCAAAGGAGGTGAAAGATCTATGCAACAGAAACTATAAGAGCTTGTTAAAAGAAGTAGAGTAAGATACAAAGAGATGGAAATATATTCTATGCTCATAGTTGGAAAGAATTAACTACATGTTAAAATGGTCATTTTATTAAAAGCAATATACTGGTTTAAGACAACCTCTATCAAAATCCCACTGGCATTTTTTTCTAAAAAATGGAATAAAAAATTAAAATTTGTATGGAATCACAAAAGACTATGAATAGCCAGTCATAATAAAAAATATTTAAGCTATAGTTATAGATCTTAAGCTATAGTACAAAACAATAGTGATAAAGACTGTATGGTAATGGAATTAAAACAGACACAGATCAGTGAAAACTGAACCAACTCACCAGAAATAGACTCATATCTGTAAGGTCAGTCAATTTATGACAAAGAAATTAAAAACATATGATGGGAAATAAGAAAGTTTTTTTAGTTAATGGTTGTGGGAAAAATGGACAACCATATGCAAAAGAATAAATTCAGACCACTCTCTAACATCATACACAAAAAATAATCCAAAATGGATTAGAGGCTTGGATGCGAGAATGGAAACCATAAAATACTTAGCAGAAAACAAAGGCACTACATTCCATGATATTGGCCTTCAAGAGGTCTTTGGGGACTCAACTCCAGCAACAAGGGAAGCAAAAATAAAAAAAAAAATAGATTGCATCATATAAAAAAGCTTCTTCAGGGTAAAAGTAACTATCACCAAAACTAAAAGACTTCCTACTGAATATAAGAAGATATTTGCACATCATATATTTGAAAAGGACTTACTATCTAAAATATATACTCATAAAACTTCATGACAGAAAAACAAATAATCCAATAAAAAATGTGCCAAAGAATTGGATAAACATTTTCCAAAGACATACAAATGGTCAATAGGCACATGAAAAGATGTTCTTCCTAAATTGTTATCATTGCTAATGTAATTCAAAATAATGAGATGTCACCTTAAATCTGTGATAATGGGTATTATCTAAAGGTTTGACACAATAAATGTTGGTGAGGATGTGGAAAAAAAAGAGAATCCTTTTATATTGGTGGTAACATAATTTTGGAAAGCAATATGGGAGTCTTCGAAAAATGGAAATGTCATTCCACTTCTGGGAATTAACCCAAAAAATACAAAAACATTAATTTTTATAAATATACGTATCCCATGTTTATTGTAGCATTATTTATAATAGCTTGGTGTTGGAAACTACCTAAAAACCCATTATCAGATGAATGGATAAAGATGTGGTACACATACACAATGGAATAGTATTTATCTATAAAAATGATGAAATCCTATCATTTGCAACAACATAGATGGAACTAGGAGAGATGATTCTATGTGAAATATGTCAGGAGGAGAAAGATGACTCTTGAATGAACTCATTAATATGTGGGATATAAAGAAACAAAGCAAAGGAACAGACAAAGCAAAACCAACCTTTTAATATTGACAATAGAACTAAGCTTACCAGTGGGAGACAGTGGGAGGTCAGAAGAAAAAGGTGGTAGGGTTCAATGGACAGCAGTGGATGACTTTGGGTAATTTGGTAGTGGGCAGGTATGTTGTCATGTTAGATGATTGGTGAACCTGCACTAAGAACTTACATTATTATGTAAATAATAATTACCTCAATAAACATTACATTTAAAAATCAGATAACTAAAAGTAAATAAATAAACATATATCCTTTAGTAGTATTTCATTGCATTTAGAAATCATTAGATCTTAGATTATCAGAACTACCATTCTAATTAGTATGCCCTCTTTCACTTTCTTACATTTTCAATGTTTTTGTCTGCTTAAGAACTTTGTTCTCTCAGAGTTTAGATGGCTAACAATTCTCACTGTTTAGGTTAGATGTCATATGAATACTTTAATTATATAATTATGTTAACATTTATTTGGTCACTGTCATCTCATAACTAGGTTTATGCTCCAGGAAATCTTAATCCTCAAACAACCATACATATTAATTCAGCTTTTATACCAGTAATTCATATGAACATTTATAAAACAGGACTTTAACAAAGTGACTCTCAAATTATAATTCCTCCTTACAGATTCAGATATGTGGCTTTAGGAAGGCATCTCTTAAATTTAAAAACAAAAACAAAACTTGCTTTGGCAATAAACACTGATCATGCCATCAGATAGGTGAATATTTATAAATATTATCAGTTTAGAAATCCACTGTTTGGTAATTGAGGAAGCCTGGCACAGAAAAGATAATTAGCAGTGGTTAAATGTCTTATAGCCTGTCTCATTGAATTTATCAGAATCAGAGACAAGTATATATTGCCTAAGTTCTCTGTAGAAACATGACAAGTCCCCCAAACTGCATTAATTATATTAATAAAATATTCATTAATATGTTAATATCATGTTATACATTATGTGTATATTATATACTATATGATCTAAAGTAGTAATGACATTCCTATTTTATGTATGTAAAAATAGTTAAAGTTAACCAATACATCACTGAAAATATCTGTGGAAGAGTATTTTGATTAAAATCCTCTTAATATTAGATAAGTGAAATATACTGATGTACATATGTCGTAATACATAAGTGTATCTTCATTAATTTGCAAAGTAAATTAAGTATGACTATGTCATGTCAGGTATGCTATTTCCAAATACGAACATTTATCGGTAAAACAATTGTGACTCAATATGTGGGAGAGAAAAATGTCTATGCAAGTGAGCTTATAGTTCTCAACAAATATAAACAGAGCAAACTCAGTTTATTGAATTAATCAGAAGATACTTAAGTATCTAGGCATTGGGTATAGTGTTTTTTTTTTTTCCAAACTGAATACTGCTATTTTCTAAAGGAAAAGTTAAAACAAATATAAATATTTATCTGTCAATTTAAACCAAATGATATGGAATGTTTTCCTCTATTTTTTTCTTTGGTAATTCTAATAATAAAAGGAGTAAAGAAATTCCTGTGTTCTTCAAAACAATTATGATTCCAGACAAGAATGTTTTAAAAAAAACTAAAGAACATTTAACTTGTGAACCATTGTATTGTGCAATTAAAATAATGTCATTACTAAAACAACCAATGGAGTTTCTTTTTTGCTATTCTTCAGATTTGTTTTTCAAACTAGTGATAATTAACTTAAACATACTTATTATAAGAGCATAAACATGCTTTTCCTGAGAAACAACTCTGCAACTCTTAAATTGCATGAAGGACTCTTTCAAACACTCCATGCTCTTAAAATTAAGAAAAAACCTTAACATTTTTGCACAAACACTGTCATAGAAACCATTGTTTCTAGCCATAAGACATATATAAAATCATTAGCTTTCTCTTATTTAGGGAAATTTTTGAGGTCATGTCTATTTCAATTTAGAAAACCTTTGCTTCAGTACACATAATACCTAATTATGCTGAAACCAAGATCAAGTTTATAATGACATAACCAAGAGAGGAAGGAGAATGTAATACTCCACTTTGTTGCATACAGTATAAAGTCTAAGCTAATGTAAGGACCATTATATATTTCTTATATTATCTCTCTCAAACTCTAAACTTTCTGAGGGCCTAAGACATATATTATTATAAACTAATGTATATCTACCATTAAATAGAATATCTAGCACATGGTTAATTTTCATTAAACATTTGTCTCATGAATAAATTCTATTTTAATGATAGCTTTCTAAAGTTATGTGATTCTATATAAAGATATTCAATATTAGTCATTAGTATAATATAACCATTCAACAAAGTCTTTGAAATGTGCTTTCATTATAGGACAAACGCTCCCAAATCTTTCCATGGGAATTAAGAGAAAGAGAGGCAGCAATTAGTCCAATCGTATCATTTCTCCATAGAAAAGCTGAAAGAGACTAGTGGAAGATGCACACATTGGAGAAGAATGATGAGTAAGAACATACCATAATTGCCTCAGAGACAGGAGTGTGCATCTCTTGTTCACAAAGGTATGTATGCCCTTACCACCAAGCAAGTGTTGCCATTCCAAAATTGATTTGTAGGAAAGATCAATATGCGCCAAAGGATATAACATTAAAATTGACACAAAGATTTTAACAGAAAGATGACATGGAGTGTGGTCTCATAGACCTGGACTTAAATCTTGAGTCTGAGTAATAAGAAACCAAACTTGTGTTTTCTTCCATAACATTTCAACAATAGCGTAGACATTCAAGGGGTTTATTAGAGTTAAAGTTAATGTGTGCAAAGCACCTAGTATAGGGTTTGGCACACAGCTTGTAGCCAATAAAAACAGCTATCATAATTATACATTTCCCTTTGGATTGCTGGGTATGTGTACATATGAATGTCTAATCATACAAATGCAAAACAGTGGTGAAATATTCCAATGAATTACATTTACAATTTAAACAGATAAACAGCATAAATGCTGCCAGGCCTTGCCTTTTGCAGCTGTTCTGTTTAAATGATTCACCTAGTCATCAGGTAAAAACACATACTCTGCATTAACTTTAAAGAAGTGTACAATAGTGAGCATCTTAATGAGTAGCCTAACCTTTTATTCAGCCTCATTTTCTTGTGTAATTCATTTTAATCAAATTTTACAGCCAGACATGGTGGAAATCTCTCACAGGGCCTAATGTATTCAATAGACACCTATGTTGCATGTTAAAAACCTCACTGTGGATGTACACTTGACAATGTATCAAAACAGCCACAGCTAAAAGGATGACATAGTTTTAATTAAAATAGTTGAATTTGAAGAGTATTTGATATTAGGAAACATGATGGACACTGACTACAGAAAAGAAAAAATGTTTTATGGTGTGAATTATTATGTGAGTAGCATTTAATTAGTGCCATGAGCAAAGAATAACTGTAAAAATAGTCTTTACAATTTGTATGCTAAACTCATTACAAAATATAAAATTTAATCTTTAAATCACAATTTTAAGATTTTTTTTTATAATTCTTATGCATTGCATAAGTCGATACATAAAAATCAACTGAATATTTACTTTAATTATTAATCTAAAGTTAGCGTTCTTATATAAGGTAGAAATATTATATTATTCTCTTCAGAAAGCATAGAAATAAATGCTGGTGTGCCCTGGTGGAGTAGCATTTAGGTTGGCCTCGGCCACGGGACCATAGTCCATATACAGACTGCCTGAACAACTCCCTAAAAATAAAAATACCCGAAACACACACACACACAATCTTTTAAACCAAAATTGATTTTATATCCCTGACTTCTGTTATTCAATTAGAAATAGTATATATTTATGACACTCTGTTCACTACACCTTTTAAACTTCTGCTTCTCACATTTAAGTATGCATTAAAACTCCCAGAACAGTTTAAGTTGGATTCCTGGATCCCATTTCTCAGAAATTCAATCTGTGTAAGTCTAGGCAGGGGTCTGAGGATTTTCAGCTGTTATGCTTTGAAACCTACCTAAGAGGAGTGTGCAAGCATATGAAAGTTCATCATTGATTCATATATTATAAAATGATAAACCACCTCTAGTATTGAGCCATGGAATTCAAAAAGGACTTAGTTTAATAATAGAAGAAAACATGCCACCTCAAATCAATGTTGCAGACATGAACCATAATTAATCTAATACATTATCCTAACAATAAGTTTGACCAATCAAGCTCAAAAGTGTTGTACCATGAGGTACTTTTGAAAATGGAGGGAGTAGAATTAGTCAGTATGTGAAGTAAATAAATACATACATTAGCTTTTGAAACATTTCATAGTAATGGTTAAAATAATAAATTTATGAAATTGAAATTTTAGGATTTAATATACTTGTCAACCTACTCTGAAATTGTTTCTGGAAATGCTGATTAAAGTAGACAGTTAAAATTGGGGATGCACTTCAAGAAAGTTACTGCTGTTTATTTTTGGGCTCACTTAATAATATTTTGGAAAATTGTGCTTAATGGGGCACTTAAAGATTTTACAGAATTATTCTACTACTTGTATCTGTTTTTATTATTATACAAGTGCTTTTGCAATGCCCTGAAGTAAAATTTTTCTATAATTTCAGTGCATTTCAAAGAATTACACTGATTCATTGATTCCTTTGATATTAATTAAAGGAGAGTATTAAATAATGTTTTACAAATGCTCATGATTAATTTAAATAAAATTTATGGATGAAATTACATTAGAATAGCTATGTTTAAATTAAAATATTCAGTTTAATAAAACAGAAAATGAGTGTTTTCAGAAATGCCACAAATGCATCACACTTTTCTAAGTGTAAAAAATATTAAGAAAAAAATACTGAGAAGTAGGATTTAACCAATGAGGCAACTGTTACAAAATGGAATATTTTTTAATAATTAATACACATTTGAATAAAAATTAAAATCAAATATCTCTGGAAAATAGTAAAGGTGAAATATATAAAGTATTATTTGATTTAGGAAAATGTGCCTGTCATCATAGCATAATACTTAACAAGAAAATCAGTCTAAATAAATATTTATCTTCCATAAAAATTAAGTTCTTTTGATTCATATTCAGATGTGGCACTTCTGAGTAGTTCCTTAAAAATAACAGCAGATTCATTATAGATATATTTTGATTATTCTGCAATGTTATTGGGTGAGAAAATTAATTTATCTTTTTATGTTTTAATCTTATTTTTAAATTAATTTTACTAAAAGAACATTATATCATAACATTATATAGGTTTAAAGTATGCTTCATTGAAAATCTATATCTGTATATAATACATTAAGTCTATCCGCAATAGCCCAGTTCTTCCTTCACCACATAATTCATTTAACTTTTTGAAAAGCTACCGGTAAGCCACTTTGAATCTTTAACAGAAAGAAAAGAGCTTAAGAATTTTCTAACTCTGTATTGCATAATCAGTGCTTTGAGTGAATATAAACTAGCTAGTGTGGTTCAAAAGACCTCACATGCACCCATGAATCATACCCTTCCTTACCTGCCTCAATAAAGCAAAAGCCTAATCATTATGATCAATTCTTTGTAATAAGGCAGACATGCTTATTTAGTATGCAAATTTTTCACGTGTTATTTAATTTTAAAAATAGAAAAGCCTATGAGAGAATGCAATTTTTGTTAATATTCCCATACTACTTGGAGACATGCAGTATGTTCATAGAGCATGCTGTTTTAAGACCAGGGATTCTAATTAACACATATATGCATGTGTGTATGCATATATCATAAATATACAAACACACATTTTAAAAATCAACATGAGTAAACACTTTATTGCCAGAGGCCTCTATTTTTCTTTTTTCCTTTTTTTTTCAGGTAACACTGAAATGAAGTTTTAGATGTGAAGGTTCACTCTCGATCATATATATGATAATAAACTATTTCTACCACCAAATTACTAAGAGTTATCCTTCACTGTCCATTGGACACCAGTTATCATTTGTTCCCACCCCCCACTCCCTTGCCTTCTCATAACCTCAGTTCTGTTTTCAGGTTAATTTTTGTTTTATATTCTTTGTTCATTTGTTTTCTTTCATTATATTCCACATATGAGTGAGATAATCCAGTATTTGTTTTTCTCCTTGTGACTTATTTCACTTAACACAAATTCCTTTAGTTACATCAATGTCACAATGGCAAGATTTCATGTGTTTTTAAATAACTGAGTAGTATATGTATATACCACATATTTTTTATCATCATCTATTAATGGGCATTTAGGTTGTTTCTGTTTCTTGGTTATTATTGGTAGTGTTTCAGTGAACATAATGATGCATAGATCTTTTCACGTTAGCATGTTCATATTATTTGAGTACCTAGCAATGAACTGTTGGATCATACAGAATTTCTATTTTTAACTTTTTGAGAAATCTCCATACAGTTTTCTAAAGTGGCTGCACCAATTACTTTCTCAATAGTGTACAAGGATTTCCTTTCTCCACACCTTTGTCAATACTTGTTGTTACTAGTCTTTTAAATATAGGTCATTATCACAGGTGTGAGTGGTATTTCATCGTTTTTATTAGCATTTTCCTAATAAGTAATAATGAGAATTATTATTGCTCCTATTGTTTATCTGTATATATTCTTTAGAGAATTGTCTATAAAAAAGTTCTGAATCTTTTGCTTTTTATCAGGCTGTTTCATTTTTTGTTGTTGACTTATACGTTCTTTATGTATATTGGATATAATTTCTTATTAGACTTAAGATCTGTAAATATCGTCTATGTAGCTGACTCTCCAACATTCTGACAATAGTTTCCTTTGCTGTGAATAAGAATCTTTCTAATTTGATGTAGTCTAAATTTTTGTTTCTCTTTCTCTGGAGTAAAGTCCCCAATCACATCTCTAAGACATGTCACAGAATATTATCTGTTGTTTTCTTCTATAACGTTTATGGTATATGATCATACATTAAAGTCTCTTATCTACTTTGAACTAATTTCTGTAAGGTGTTAGAGAGTTGCCTATATTCATTTCTTTGCATGTAGCTGTCTAGTTTTCTCAGCACCATTTGTTGAAAAGATTTTCTCTATTGCATACTTTTGGCTGCTTTACCATACATTTATCTATGAGTCAAACATATATGATGACATGGTGTCTCAATTCTATTTCATTGATTTGTATGTTTGTTTCTATTCTAGCACCACAATATTTCAATTACTATCATTTTTCAGTATAATTTAAATCAGAAATCTGACATATTCACTTTTTTTTCCCTCTTGTCTGCTTTGGCTAATAGGGGCCTTTTGTGATTATATATAAACTTTAGAATATTTTGTTCTATTTTCTTTAATAATACTATTTAATATTGGTAGGAGATTTTATTATATCTATATATTGCTTCAGTTTTCATGGCCATTTTTACAATGTTAATTCTTCCAATCCATAAACATGGACATCTTTCCATCTCTTATTGTCTTCATCTATTTTTTTAATAATGTTTTCAGTTTCATTGTACAAAATTTTCACTAACTTATTAAATTTATTACTAGGTATTTGATTCTTTTCAATGAAATTAATATGATATTGGTTTCTTAAACTCTTTTCTTCTAGCTTGTGGATTTTTGTATATCGATTTTGTAGCCAAACACATTACAGTACTCACTTGTTAACTTGAACAGATTTTTGGTGGTGTCTTTAGGATTTTCTATGCATATTATCATGTCATGTATGAATAGTGATAATTTTTTTTCTTTTCTAATTTAGAATTATTTTATTTCTTCTTCTTGATTAACTGAGCTGGTTTCAGCCTTCCAATGCTATATTTAATAATAGTGGTAAGGGTAAAATATCCTTGTGGTGGTTAGAGAAAAAGCTTTCAGCTTTACAATGCTGATTATATTAGCTATCTATATATAGGCTTTGTTATGTTGAGCTATGTTTCACTAGGAAACTTCTAAAAGAAATATTTACTCTGGGAAGTTACACAATTAACACTTGAATTGCATACATGAATGATTTATAAAGCTGAGCAGCTATTCAATACTATAGAAAAAATTATACTTAGTTTTTCTTTTTTCTAGTGATTCATTTCAAGGGTATTTTTGTACTTGATTAAATAATCTCATATTAGTAGAATAAGCAATAACAAATATTAGATATGTTAGACAATAGAGAGTATGTGAAATCATATAGAATCCACAGTGAAATCCATAAAGGGTTGCTTTTGTAGGGATTCTAAGTAAGAAGGATAAAGGCACCTGATACCTAGGAGGGAGAAAGTTGGAGACAAATAGTAAAATT
Source organism: Solenodon paradoxus (assembly GCA_004363575.1). Taxonomy (NCBI): domain Eukaryota; kingdom Metazoa; phylum Chordata; class Mammalia; order Eulipotyphla; family Solenodontidae; genus Solenodon; species Solenodon paradoxus. The sequence goes on from RJWH01000087.1 coordinate 293,522, forward strand.
TCACTTTGTTTAAAATTTTACCCAATGGTACTGATCAAAATTGGTATTAAAATGGATATAATGACCACCTTGCTTAACTAAAAAATTAACTTCCATGTTTTAGTGTATCAAAAATATGCCTAATAACTCCCTGTTATATTCTTACAGTAGGCATGTTTTCATTAAAATTTAAAGTTCACACTGATACTCTAACACAAATATTTTGTTGTGAGCATTATTGGCAAAACATCTGGCAAATTTATTAGCTCTGTAGCATTGTCTGTCATTTAGTCTAAATCTAAATTTCCTCTTTTGTAAACTGGAGGATTACTGAAGATTATATATAATAAGGGATACAAAAGTGCTTGCATCCTATGCATAAAGTATTAGTATGAGTATTAGAATTTGGATAACATTTATTTTATGCCACCAGTGAGGTCCAGCATCAGTGAGAACGGTGGAAGCAATGGGAGGGCTAAGCTGTGATTTGTTTTTTTTTTTATTTCTTCTCAGAATCTCATTGGCTGCTTGAAATTCCTCAAGAAGATAATGAAACAGAGATGGATAAAGAGAGCAACCTTCTTCCATATTCAATCTGATTCAGAGCTCATTTTATGAACATAAAATTGAAATTTCAGAGACTGAATATAAGGGTAGTTGAAATAGTAATTTTAAGTTTGAATACTTATTTATGAAAATTTTGACTGGATTCTAAATGCATTTGGAAAATATGGCCCAAAATGGAACACATAATCTTTTTTTTTTTTTTCCTTCAATAACTCTAGGCAGTAAGACATGCATTCTTTCTTTGCATAAAATGTAATGATGCAGAATTGAATTCCACTCGGTCATGATGGCAGACTAAGAACTCATATTTTAATATCACCAAGTATAGAAGATAATATGACTTATCACAATTCTGTCTTCCCTCAATTATTTCTAGAGTGGCCATTATTTTTTGATCTTTATTAGTTTTTAAAATTTAAGAAGAATTACATATTTATCTGGGTTTTATTCCATCAACTCTAATCATTATCATGTTTTACTCTCCATCAATTTGACTTGATGTATTTTATCACCCATATTTTTTATGCATTGTCATGATCATTACTAGTTATATTATTTATATAACCACAACAATGCTGTGTGTTTTTTGTTGATGTGTCAGAAGAAAGTGTTTAAACACAATGAAGACAAATCACATGATTGAAAATATGAAATATTTTAATTTTAAGTCAGATTTTCTGGGATATAGACTTCTTTATTAGTTCAATGTCAGTTTTCATGTTCTATTTAAAGGGAAATCCATCCAGCATTAGAGATCAATGACAAATCTTTTTATGTAATGAAGTCATCATTTAAAATTATCTCATTTTTAATGCTTAAATCTCAACTGAGTTTTTGACTCTTTGAATTTTGAACTATTTTTAATTTATATTGTAAAACACTTTTGACACTTCTCATAGGTTTAAATCTTTTCATCATATACTATATGTCCTTATGCATTTTCCCACCTAATCCTAAAAAATGTCCTCCTTGAGTCCAATCCTTTTGTATTTCTTGCTTTGTAGGCCATGACTTCCACTGTTAGGAACATTACTATGAGGTATAAATTCAAGGGTAAGTAAGAACAGATACACATCCTGTCTTCACTGGATGTTCATTTCAGAATAGAAAGGGGTTTTAGATGTTAAGAAAGACTATTTAAAGGGATGTACAGATGTAAAGATGGTACCCATCTTTCTTATTTTGTTGTTTCAATTAGCATAATCCCCTCTAGATCCATCCATGTTGAATAAAATGAAAGGATATCATATCTTCTAAGGGGTATTTAATATTCCATTGTGTAAACATATATTAAAGTTTTGCCTGTTCTCCATACTCTCACCAATATTTGTTTTTTGTAAAGACTTTAGGTTAACTGTCAATCAGTTAGGTATAAGGTTGTTATATTGATGTACATTGCCCTGATTACCAGCAAGTAGGAACACCCTTTCAGGTGACTTTTGGTCATTTGTGTATATTACAAAAAATGACTCTAATTTCTCTTCCCATTTTTAGATTGGTTTGGTGTTTTCTGTTATTGAGTTTCATGAGTTCTTTGTATATTTTGGATATTTAGCACTTGTCAGAAATATGTAACACAAATAACTCCTCCCAGTTAGCAGACTGACTTTTTGTTTTGGTGATGCTTTCTTTTGTTGTGAAAAAGATTTTTAGTTTGATGAAGTCCCAATTGTTTATTTTTGGTTTGTTTCTCTTGATGCTGGAGTTGAGTCCTCAAATGTTTCTCTAAGGCTGATATCATGGAATGTATTTCCTATGGTGTCTTCCAAGAATTGTATGGTTTCCAATCTTATGTCCAACCCTCTAGTCCATTTTTAGTTTTTTTGTTTGTTTGTTTCTTGTGAATGGTGTTAGAGATTGGTCTAACTGCATTCTTTTGCATGAGATTGTCTAGTTATTCTCACACCGTTTATTGAAGAAACTTTCCTTTCGCCATCTTATGCTTTTGGCTCCTTTGTCATAGATTAACTGACTGGGAGTTGTCAGTTTCTGGTGATTCAGCTCTGTTCCACTGATTTATGCTTCTATTATTATTCCAGTACCAAACCGTTTTGTGATCACTATTGCTTTGAGATATTGCTCAATAACTGGAAGTGTAATCCCACTAAATTCACTTTTCTGTTTTTGTTTTTGTTTTCCTCATAATTACTTTGAGTACATCTGATCCTGTGTTTTATATTTTTAGGGAGTTTTTTTTAATTATATTTTGAGTTTCCTAGCTTACGATTTTTCTGCTGAGGTTTTCCAGTTCCTCCAGGTGCAGTCTTGGTATACTGTATTTTTCTAAAAATTTCTCCATATCCTTGAGAATGTCTAGTTTATTGGCGCAGAGATGTTCATAGTAGTCATGATGTTTTGTACTTCTGTGGTACCTGCTGTAACTTCACCTCTATCATTTGTGATTCTAATTATAAGTTGTTTTTTTGTGTGTGTGATGCTAGCCAATAGTTTATAAATTTTGTTTATTTTTTCAAAAAACCAACTTTTGTTTTCATTGATATTCTGGATTGTCTTTTGGTTTTCTATTTCTTTTATTTCTGCTAGAATTTTGATTATTTCCTTTCTTCTACTGATTTTTGGCTTTCAGTTTTCTTCTTTATCTAGTTTTTTTAAGGGTAGGATTTGGTGATTTATTCATGATTTTTCTTATTTCTTGAAGTAGTCCTGATTGCAATGAATTTCCCTATTAATACTGCTTTTGCTGTATCCCAAGATTCTGGCGTCTTGTGTCTTCATTCTAATTTATTGTTAAGCATTTTTTTTAAGTTCCTCTTTGATTTCCTCTTTCACACATGAGTCATGTAGAAGCACATTGTTTTGACTCCAATTAATATCAGGTCTTTCAGTTTTCTTTTTGTGGTTGATTTATAGCTTTAAGCCATTGATTAGAGAAGATACTTGATATGTTTTCAATCTTAAAAATCTGTTGAGGCATGTTTTATGTCACAAGATATGGTCTATAATTGATTATGTCCATATGCCCTTAAGAAAAAAGTTTGTAAGTTGTGCTTTTAAAACTTTATAGAGATTCCTTTAGTAATTTCTGTACAGCTGGTTTTATTGTGATGACATTTTTTAACTTTTGCTTATTGGTAAAGCTTTCAAGCATTCCTCAATTCCAAATGATAAACTTCCAGAATATAGTCTCCTAGGTTGAAAACTTTGAATATATCATGCCATTTCCTTTTGGCTGGTAGAGATTCAGTTGAGAAATCAACTGACAACTGTATGGGGACGCCTTTGTATGAAACTCATTTTACTCTAGCTGCTGTCTTTTTGATATTCTGAAGACAATGCTTCTCAGAATAGGTCTGTTAAAGTTTCTTTTTTTTTAATTCTTTGAGCTTTCTGGGTCTGGAGGCTTACTGCACAGGTTAGGGAAATTCTCAGCTATTATATCTTCAAATACAGTTTCTATTTCTTTTACTTTTCTTTGGGGTCACTATGATATTACTGTTGCTTCTTTTGATGTTATCCCATAGGTCTTGATTGCTGTCTTCATTACTTTTTGCTCTTTTTTTCTCTTTGCTGGTTTGCTTGAGTGAATTCCTCTGTCCTATCTTCTATTGGAAGCCTCTTTGATCCTACTCTTGAGTCTGTTTATTGAGTTCTTTAGTTCAGCTCTCATATTCTTCATTTCTTTGATATCTTGCTTCATTTCTTCTCTTATTTTTGTTGTTCTCTTTTGCTTCCTCTGTTGTTTTCTTGATATTCATAAATAGGTTAATCACTGTTGCTCTAAATTCATTTTGATGTAATCTGTGTATGTCTGTCGTATTCAGGTTTTCCCCAAAGATTTCAGTTAGAGCCATTGTTTTTCATATTTTTCATCTATTTCTCTGTGTTCTAGCTCTGTTTAACATTCTTTATATGTTTCTTTGGGTTAAGTTTCTCTGCAGTGATGGCCTTGTGTAGGCTATTGATTTGTACCAAATAAACCTGGATCTTGATTTAAACACTGGAAACTCTTAAGTTTTGCGGCATCACCACTGGTGAATATTTTAATGGTCTTAGGTAGACCATACCATTGGGTCAAGAGTTCAATTTATGTGGTTGGAATGTTTTTAGGGAATGCAGAGCCTTCCCCCTAGCATCCCAGCTCTGAACATTAATGACTACCCTGTCATTGACCCATAATAAGCAATCAGGCTGCAGTTCCACCTCCACCTACAAGGTGTTTCTAATGGGAAGCATCATAGTTTCCTCTCTTCTAGGAAACTTTCTTCTTCCTTTAAGCCTGAATGGGGTGGGATTTCTGGTGAGTGCCTCCTGCAGCTTCTGGGAATTATGTTGGGAGAGATTAGGGAGGGGTATTCCTCTAGCTACCTTCTGATTATGATGACACCCTGTGGAATTTCCCCCAAGGGCTCCTGTTTAGTTACACCCAGGTGCTGGTACTCCTTCTGTCCTGTGCCAAGACCCTCTCCCCTGGTCCCATACCCCAGTTCCACTGGATGAGCTTTCTGCTGTCAGAGTGACTCTCCTTGAGGCCTGAATCATGTATCCACAGTGTAGCTCTTAACCTGATGTTTTTGACTACCCTTTGTGGTTGTAATTGCTGCTGTGGTCTCTGTAGCCTCTTTACCTGCTTTTCTTAGCATTTGTGTCTGCAAAATAGGTGTATTTTTATTTGTGCTGTAGGAAGGAGTCAGGACTCTAATTGTACCAGATTGCAATCTTGACTCTTTCTCAGTAGCATTAGTTTTAAGAGAAAAGTTATTGAAGAGTCCCCGTAGACATAGGTAGTAAAAGAGAAACTTGAGAGAGAAGCAGTGACTTCCTTTAATACAATTACTTCAATCTTAGTAATAGAAGTCATTACATCTTATTTCAAAAATTACAATTTTAGAAAGGAAATTATGCTGATCCTTTTTGATTTTGAAATAGTTTGTCTTATTGTTTTAACATACTATTTAAAAGTGACTTACACATTGATGTACAATTTTCAAAGTCTGCAAAATATTGGTTAATGAATAACAAGATTATAAAGATATCAAAACTAAATAATCAGAAACTTTTATGAAAAAATGATTTTGCTACTACAAGTTTATTGTATTTTATATTAGCCTACAAAGATTGTAAAATAATAAAAAAAAATGCTTTGCCACAGATACTTTGGGAAGCTGACAACTTCTAATTATATAATCAAGAACATAGTAAAAACAGACATAATCAAATCAAAAACTTTTTGTTATGAAAATCATTTTAATGAGAAATCTACCAGGAAGACTTCCATGGGCTGTCTCAAATACAGACTTCACAACCATGGGTTTAGAATCAAATCAAACTGACCTATATATTAATGTTAACTATTGGCACTTGATTCAAATTCATGAAAGCATTAATTATTAATATTAAATATTTACTGTCAGTTTTGGTTTCAACCTCCTAGCAGCCTTAAAAGTTTATAAACTAAAAGTAAATACGTTAAAGTTTAGGAAGAGTATAATGGAATAACATATCACTGAACTCATAAAATAAAAAGAAATAACTAAAATATACTCAGATAAATTGAGAAGATTAAAAAAAACGGTAGGTTGGAAGCTAAAGTAACAAAGCCATCCTCTCAGAAAAGAAAAAAATCACTAATAGATGGATAATGTGAATTAGGTAACTCATTTCATTCCAATGATTGCTTTAACTGCTATGAATTTAAGAAATAACTTTTGATGATCCCTCATTTAGAGCTTCTGATGTATATTGTTCTTGTCACATATATCAGTTTTTTAAAAAACCCAAATATTGTTCTATATAAGGTTTTTGTCTCATTGTACTTTGCTATTAGTCTAAACCATTTCTTCTAGTAAGCATAAAAATATAACTTCAATTAATTATTCCCTTTCCTGGTTAAGTTATGCATAAATTACATCTATTAGACTATTTTTCAATATAATTGCAGCTGCAAGTACTTGTAGAAAGCAAAATCTCAGTCATCCATTTCTTTATCCTAATTTACAATAAATAAGGTATATTTTAGTAATTGTGCTCGATATCCACTTATACTAAACTTCCAATTTAGGCATAATTACTGATTGGAATTAAGAATACTGGAATTAAGAATGCTGACTACTGAGTCTTCTGAATTCAAAGTCCAATTGCTATGTTGAAATAACTGGCATTTTTTCCATAGTAATAGAGTATGTGTCCCTTTCTCAACCTTGAAGTGATTACAGAACAATGGTTTATTTGCTGCTTCACAACTTATAGAACTGAGCACCAAATGTGATTTAAGTATATTTTTTGGCATTTTATGCTATATTAGGATTCAATAGATTTTTTTTTATTTCTTTTGTTTACATTGCTATCTGTTTTTTAGGAAATTGAAGTCATATATATGTATACATTCTTCATTTTCTGTTAATAGTTTTCAGTGTGACTTCTTATATTTGCTGCATTCATATTTTAAAACATAATTCTGGCTACTATCTGTAAAACTATTAAACACTTATGATTTTGAACCTGTATTATTTATAAACATTATGCTGTACCTTCATTCATTTGACTTACATTTTCTAAATCTTTTTGTTTGTTTTTAGAGATCTCTCAAAGATAAATAAGACACAAGAAAAATGAATTTCATAGTCACACATTATAGGTTATCACAAGAAAGTTATGTTATTCATAACCCATTGCTACTTAGAACAAAAATCTTTGCTTACATCTAAACTCCCATTATTTTTGATTCATGGTGATTCCATTTTTCCTTTATTTTAGTTTTAATGTATTTCAGTTTTGCCTTCTCTATTCACTATTCTTCATGCTTTCCTCAACATTTTTATGATCTTTTTAATGTATTATGTTTTTTTCCTTCAGTTGCCTGACAGTGCCAAAATGACTGACCACCTGAAAGTTCTGATCTCTGAAACTTGTTGCCCAATACAGAGACGTCAGATGAGCTACAGAAACCACAGGTGATTGAGACACCAAACAACAAGTGCAAAATTCCTCCCAAGGTCCTTCTTAGGCAGGACCATTAAAGTTCCCATTTCTTCTCCAGTGAAAATATGTATTTATTCTTCTTTTAAAACAGTTTGAATATTTAATTGAAAGATTTTAGAACCAATTATTTTATTTGCTTACAGTTCTTTAGATTTACTTGAAATGATGTAGATCTTTATGATTTTTTTCTAATATAAATTTTGAGATCATACAATTTTAAAAGATTTATACAGAATATTGTAGTCTTTGGAATAAAGATTCATTAAGTGAATAAAATGTTTATTCTAAATTAGTCAAATATGATTTCCAATTAATTCTTCCTTCATTAGGTTAATAAAAATGTATATGTCAGAATGAGAGAACTGTATCAGAACTGTTTAATGTGAACGGCACAATTTTCTAGCATTCGCAATTGAAACATAAATACAAAAAACCTGAGAAATAAAGATCTAACTCTCTCCTTATTCTGTCACACTACTTCAGATCATCTTTACTTCACACGTTTTTAAAAATTACATTATTTTCACCTGTGTCTGTGCTCTTCGCCCTATCAAATTATATCTAGGCAATTTATAACATTTTCTAAAATATATAAAGAATTTTCCACATCAGAAACATCATGTGTTTTCTAAAAAATACAATTAATTCACAGGATTAAACTATATACACTTCCTTGGGATTTCAGAGCAAATACAATCATGCAGTCTCAGTGCCAAGATTTTTATTCTAGTATCCTGATTTGAGATTCCTGCATCCACCTAAGGCATCTGTATGGTATCAGGCAAAAACCTATTTTGAACCTATGCTAATAGTATGTTGAAATGCCAAGAGAAATATGAATTCTGATCAAATAGAACCACAAATATGTTTTACTTTTTACAATTTTCAAAATAAAGGCAGCTAGAGGGGTTCCAATCCACGAGGGAATATAGAAGGCTACTGAGCTTACCTCTCATTGGTGCATTAAATCTACAACTATGTAAGTAGAAACTCTCTGAAATAAATACGGAAACTACATGTATGACTTTTCACATATCATTTACCAATCACTTATTGAATAATATCCTAATTATTTCCAAGTGTTTATTATTTTAATCAATGTCGCAATTGAATTTTCTAATGTTTTGAAAGATATACACGTATATTTTAAGTTTACAATTCCATTTATCTTTGCACCTTTTACTAATGCTGACACTTTCCTGGCAATTAAATAAGTGGTACAAAGAAATGATGACTTTTAATATTAACATTTATTATTAATCTAATTATACTGAATGTTAACATATTTTCAAAACACTTCATCATGATTGAGGACAAATAAATCAATGTTATTTAACTTTTTATGCATTCATCACTAAGGCTGAAATATTTGTTGACAGTTTCTATTTTGACTCATTCCCCATTTTATCATGCTATTTATTTTTCTAATTATTTACCTACATTATTTTATTAACCATATTTAGAACAAATCTATAAACACTTTTCATACAGTAAGAATATTAGAGCTTTCCCACTAACTGCACTGAGATACTCAGTGTTTCATAACTGACATTGAATGTGAGTAACTGATTCCATGGACCTCTCAGTGCGGGTAAAAGAATCAACTGCTTTGCACAGTTGATCACTTCTGCCTGAGACAGGAATTCTCTGCTTATATCAGTCAGCCTATACATTTATTGTATTGTTAGACTTCATGTCTTAAAAATGTTTGAGAATTTGTCTTGCAATTGCAATGCAATTATCGTTTTTATTTCCCAGTTTTTAACTGAGTTTATAAAACTTTATTAGATATTTCTTAATTTTGATCTTGAAATTATTCACCTTTTCTTTTATAATAGAATAAGTGCTAAAACTGAGAGAGTTGTAAAACTCAGCTAATAATACTATTGTGAATTAGATAAGAGCAAGAAATTGTAGAAAAATAAAGATATTTCTAGCAGTTACCATTTATTAAAATAATAGCAAAGTATCACTTGCCCCAGCAAATGAGATTCCTGGACATCCACCTAAGTCATCTGTATGGTATCAGGCAAGAACCCATTCTGAACCTTTGCTAATACTATGTTGAAATGCCAAGAGAAATGTAAATATATTAATAAGCATATAGCTAGAGGAAACAAAATCTCTAATCAGAAAAAAAAAATCTGCACTCCAATGTTCAGAGTAGCACAATTCACAATAGCCAATACATGGAAATAACCTAAATTCCCAACAACAGAAGACTAGATAAAGAAGCTACGATATATATACTCAATGAAATTCTATGCAGCTATTTAAAAAAAGAAATTGTCCCCTTTGCAACCATCTAGGTGGATTTGGTAGGAATCATGTTAAGTGAAAGAGGTTAGAAAGAAAAAGAATTATAGAATAGTCTTCACTCATATGTGGAATATAATGAATCAAATTTTTTTAAAAATAGCAAAAACTCTCAGGACACAAGATGATGACTGCCAGGGGAATGGGATGGAAAGAGGAAAGAAACTTACAGTAAAGGACTTGGGACTCTGGTAGAAGGTGTGGTGTGATATATAGATTGAGATATGATGTCAGTATTCACAATCGAATGAAGCTTTATGAACAAAAGATTTTATAAATATCAATAATTTTAAAATACCATCTTATACACACTGGTATTTTTTGTACTTTTATGTATGCATTATATGACAACATAAAAGTGGCCAAAATGAATCAGATAAATAAAAAAATAAAATTAAAAAAATAGCAAATTACAAGATATAGAGATAATTAGGTTATGGAAGCCAATAAAACACAAGAACAAAATAAATACAACAAACATGCCTAAAATTTGTATGGAATCATAGAAGATTCTACATAGTTAAAGCAATTTTGAGAAAATAGACCAAATTTGGAAGCATATTCCCTATTTTCAAATATATTACAAAACCATAGTAATAAAAATAGTATGATATTGGTTTTCAAAATAAGACTCAGAAGTGAATGGAACAGAATCGAGAGCCCAGAAATAAATTCACACATATATGAGATAAAATATTTCATGACAAGGGGACCAAGTATACATAATAGGGAAGGAATAGCCTCATTAATATATGGTAGTGAAACAACCTTATGCAAACGATGAAACTGCACTACAATCTTTAACCATAAACACAAAATTAATTCAAAATGCATAATTACTTTAATGAAAGACCTGTAACTATAAAACTAGAAGAAAACATAGGCAGTAAATTCCTTGACATTAGTCTTGGAGATGATTTTTTGGCTTTGACGACAAAAGTAAAGACAACAAACACAAAAATAAACAAATGAGATTACACTGAACTAAAAGCTTCTATACAGCAAAGTAAATAAAACACCAGCAAAATGGAAAGGAAACATCTTGAATGGAAGAAGGTATTTTTCAAATAACATATCTGATATAAAAAACATAAAGAACTCATAAAAGCCTAGAGTAAAACACTAAAATCATTTTTAAAAGGGCAAAATATTTGAAAAGATGCTTTTTTCAAAGAAGACATGCAGATGGTCTACAAGTACATGAAGAGGTGTTCAGCATCACTCATCATTCAGGGAAATGTAAAAACAAATCCACAAAGAGACAGCACCTCACACCTGTTAGAACGACTGTTATCAAAAAGATAAAAAATAACAAGTGTTTGGGAGGCCATGGAAAAATAAGAAGAGTTTTGTGTTGTTTGTAGTAATGCAAACTGGCAAAGTGGCTATGGAAATCATTACAGAGTTTTCTCAAAAAATTAAAAATTAAACCACATATGATCTAGTAACTCACTTGATAATTTATCCAAAGAATATAAAAATATTAATAAAATTAATTTGCTCTCTGTCCAGTATTATTTATATTAGTTGAGACAAGAACAGGTATATAATATATAAAACACCAGAGTGAATGGATAATGAAAATATTATATATACACATATAAATGTAACATTTTCTTCATTAATATAGGCACTTTATATGTATGTATAATATCATACTATCAATACAAAATGTATGAATTTATGTAAATATGTATTACTATGTATTATTCAGTCATAAACAAAAAAGTAGTGAAATCTACCCTTAGTGACAAGATTGGTGAACCCTAGCAGCATTAGACTAAGTGAAATAAGATTGAGAATGTCATATATGCTCTATATTCTCATATATATATATATATATATATAAATGAATGTAAAATGTCAAACTCAATAAACAAAATTATGTTTGCTAGGGACCGGAGGATGGAGGAATAAGAGATATTTGTCAAAGCATGTAAAACTTCACTTATATTTAAGTTCTTGTATCTATTTACCACACTATGACTATATTTAACAATAATGTATCTCACACTTGAAATTTACCAGGAAAGTTGATCCTAAATATTAACAAATACACACATGTACATGATAACTATGTGAAATGATAAATTGTCAACTAACTTCGCTTGATGCTCATTTCACAGTATTTATCAACTCATCATATTATATACTTGTATTCACACAATTTTAATTGTACCTCAAAAAGCCAGAGATATATAAACTTATTTCATAATATATTTAAGACAATTTAAATTGTATAATACTTAGTCTTTTTAATTAAAATATTTTCTCTGAGAAGTAACTTAAAATATAGCTGCAATGCTACATTATTATAAAATCATGATGATTTAATTATACCTGAATACTATATTCTTTATTATAAAACTATTAATCAGGTTAGAAAAGTCTTTTTTAATGACAGATAATTTTATAATGAAATTTCATAGGACATTCTTTTTCTTTTTGTAATAATTTTATAATCCAAAATAAATTTTTATAAACCTTAGAGGACAAGAAATAAATAAGACAGAGATCCTTTTTCAAAATACCCTCTATAGAGGCTTATATATGACAAGGATTAACCTTGACTAGTGGCATGATGAATTGCTTGGTGTTATCAAGGATGTAGATATATATCTCTCCAGTGGTCTCTCCCTCTAACCATTATACATTTTAAAAGTAATCTCTTAGTAATGAAAAAAATGTATTTGAAAAATGTGATGTAAGGCTTTTAAAAACTTTTCAGGAATTTTTGACCTAATGTGATTACGAAATTCCAAGATTTAGGAAAGTATTTATGTGTAATATAGGCATGTACAATGTTATATCAAAAGACACAAATCGATCAGCAGATGTTTAAAGGATTTATTTTAGGATTACTCTGTTCTATTAGTGCGTTGACAATTGTTCTATCAATCAATAGGTTATTTTTAGCTTTAAAATGTAAAAGAGATAAAAACATCTCTAAATATAGATAATTGAATCAACACTGAAAAACAATAGTGGAACACATGGAGGAATCCTATGAGTCTACTAAGCTTTGTGAAGGAGTATCAGGATTAGATTTCAGGAGAAATTTCTGAAAATTACAAATAGTGTCTAAAATTTTATAACATTTTTAAAAGTATAACTTAAAGAGATGAAGCTCACTGTCAAAATTGCAGATTGACAATTCTCTCAATGAACTTGTCATTTCAAAGTTCTTTATTTTAAAATCAGAGATATTGCTTTAATATACCATGTGATACTTTGAAATATCACTGGCATAAACATTATCTTGTCTCATAGTTAAAGTCTGCATTCTTCCTAAAGAAGTATACAAATTAAATACAATCCTTATCAGAATCCCAAAGGCAATCTTTACAGAAAAACAACAAAAACTATAAAATCTGTATGGGGCCACCTAAAATAAGCTTTTATATTCCAGATATTTTAGATTTTTAATAACATACATACATATTATTTATTTAATATTTTATATCTAAATTACTTGTTTTACAAGAATAATGACACACAAAAAAATTCTCACAAAGGGAAGACTTTCTCTCTATAGGTCAAACACCAGAAAGGGACAATCTCGCAAACAAGAAAACTTTCGGCAATTTTCTCTCTATTCCAGTAACAATTACAAGAAAACACAATGATCCCATTTTCACCTATGAAGGAAAGGCCCAATGGGGAGCCCAGACTTTCAATCATACCAGCAGACTGCCCTGAGACTAATATTACCTGCTCCCCCAATCCACATTGGGTAGTATCATAACCAAGTAGACATCTGGTACAGTACAAACAGTAAATGAAAACAACAGAGCACTATCCCTCATAAATATAGATCTAATAATCCTTAACAACTCTTAGCAAATAGAATTAATGATATATAAAAATATATGTAAACTGGGATTTATTCCAGATATATAGGCTTATTCCTTCCATATCTGAAAAACCAGTAAGTATAATTCATAATATTAGCTACAAATGAACAATTATATAATTATTTAAACGAATATAAAATTTGACAAAATAGACATTCTTGATTATAACCTTAGAAAAGTGGAAACATGGGGAGCTGCTTTAATTTGATAAGTAATAGCTACAGAAATCCTACATTATATATTACACTTAATGGTAAAAGACAACTTTCTTCCTAAAATGTGGAATGTGATAATGATGTCTACTCTCACAGTCTTATTCAAATAGTGTTGGATACAAGCCAGTGAAGCAAAATATAAAAGCAAACAAAGTCCTTCAGATGGAAAAATAAGAAATAAATGGTCCTTATTTGCAGATGATACAATTGTCTATACAGGGAATTTCTAGGAATGTACTAAAAAGATCATAGCACCAATATCTTACATACTGCAACCTCTAGCAAAGTTGAAGGATATAAAAATAATTTTAAAATTATTATTTCATATATTACAAATTAATGCCTTACACGTTTTTTAAACAGTATCAATCATTAAAACAAAAAGCTTAGTTAGCTGTAAATCTAATAAAACATGTACTAAATTTGTATGTTAATAAAATCAAAACCAGTGGTGTAGGAAAGCTATATAATGTTTATCATTTGAAATATTCAATATATTAAAGACAGTATCTCTCTCCAAAGTAATACACAGGTATGAAATAATTTCTATTAAAACTAAATAAAGATTTTTTGAGATAAATATTATTAAAAATATATGTAAGAAGATATTATGAAAACTAAAATAATTTTGACATAAAAGAATAACCTGGGAGAAATCGGTCTACATGACTTCAAGACTTATTATATATGTACAGTTACTAAAACCATGTGGTATTACCCGAGGAACAGATAAATAGATCACTGGAACATGATAGTGAACCCCAGATACAGACCTATGCAAATACACCCAACATATTTTTCTTCACAAAAATGAAAGGCAATTCCATGGAGAAAACATGTCTTCTCAATAAATGGAGTTACCTTCAATTGGGCACCTAAATGGCTAACCAAAAGTAACTTGAGATCATGTCTTTCCAACAGATAACAAAATCACATCTAGATACAAATTATGGTCTTCAAATAAAAACTTAGAATTTGTAAATCACACACTCCAAAAAGATTAGGTGCATAGCATATAAGAATTCCTAATTTCAAAAGAATAGAAACAATCCACTTAAAAGATGTGCAGTGCACTGTGGTGGCTCAGGCATGAAGATTGTGACTGGCCATCATAGTCCACATGAAGCCCAGGGACCCTAGTTTGCCACCTGGGGTAGGAGAACAATCAAAATGAATTAACAAACTAAATAAATGCTTTTTTTTTCCCTCTCTCTTGCTTCCTGTCTGCCTGTCTACTTGATTTCATTCCTCCCTACTTCCTTCCTCTTAAAAAAAAGAAAAAAAAAAGAAAATGTGCAAAACAGATGAAAAGACATTTCAAATGAATATGATATAGTTAGCAAATGAACATATAAAAGGGTATTAACATCACACATGATGCAAATTACTATAACAGCAAAATATATTACTTTGTACTTATTTAGAGAGGCTACTTAAAACAGTGAGCATCTTATGTTGGAAAGATTGAGGAAGAAGCAAATTACTCATGCACTACAGCTTGGAATGCAAACAGGTAAAGCCACGGCTACCAAAAAAGTTGGGTAGTTTTTTTAAATTCACCATGTAATCATCACACAACCCAGCAATTGCACACTTAGATAGTTCTTCCAGAGACACAAAAACTTGCTTTCACACATAAGTCTTAATGTTATAACAGCTTTATTTGTAATGTAAAATAAAAATAAAAACACACAAACAACCTAAATACTCTTCAATGATTAAACTATGCTACATCCATATCACTCAATACTATCCATCAAGAGAAAAGAACAGACTATACAGTAACACTGATGACTTCCAGGGAATGTTTATAGAAAAAAATCCATAGAGTTACTTACTATAGGATTCAACTGAATAAAAAATATGTTAAGTGTCAGTAAGGGGGTATGGCATGAGAGAAATAGGTTTTTCTATGAAAGTGTACCATGAATGATCCTTATGTTGATGGAAATGTTCTGAATCATGATAGTGTCACCATCAATACCCTCATGAGATATTTATTGATTTGAGAGTTACTATCATTTCAGTGGACTTGGTAGAGGGCACAGGTGTTCTTTCTGTGTTATTTCTTTTAACTGCACTAGAATTTAGAATTTTTTCAAAATAAATATTTAATTTTAAGAAGTGTTTGTCAAAGTTTTAGCATTTATTTCATTTTAGGGAGAATAAATGATTCTAGATTTGACTTTATTTATATCAATAAAACTATCGATGTAAATAATCAAGTCATGAACTGGTAAGCTGGGTTTTTTTTATTAAAATTTGACTAATATACCATAAAATGCACAGATTTAATTGTCTATATTACTAATTATTTACAAATCTGAGTGCCATTAACATAAAGAGATTTCTCTCAGTTCTACAGTCTGCTACCTCTCTAATATATGTATGTGCTTACATAAATGTATATAAAAAACAGAATTCCCTCAAATTTACTGTATTAACTCCTTAATCTACATGTAAGATAGATCAATTCATCTTAAATATCAAATGAGTCCTATGATGGACGCGTGCAAATTTAAAAGTCTAAATAACCTAGCAAATGAAAGACACTGTCTAGAACTATCTCCTGAATTTATCATAATCTCTTTCTTATTTTTTCAGCTTGTCAACTCATATCATTGATGTTGCAGTGGTTTCAGTTTTATTATTATAATTAAGTGTTACATTAAAAAAGTGCCTGCTTATTACCTTTATGACATTTCTATACAGTTAATACAGGGGTTGTTTATTACCTTTTTAACTGCTTATTCATTTACTTATTTTGAGATATAAACTTTGATATAAATAACAATGTCACATCAACAGAAGTTATTAGTTGTGTATATTCTCACATGGTAAATAGTTATTTCTTTTTTAGTATGTGGTAAATAGATAACTTACTTTTTTTTAGTTACTATTATGGTGTTGACTAGTTAAACTACTCTTGTTGCCCTCAACTGAGGCAAAGTTTAAGTAAATTATATGAAGCAGGCATAATATTTTTAAATGTTCCAATCTCAAACTGTTAATAATACATTATAATAAAGACATTACTCCAAGGTTGTATCTCATATAAAACAACTTTTGATATAGAGATTATCTTTAGTATTATCTCTAAAAATAATTTCAGAATCAATGATGATAATTAACACAGCTTCCGCATGCTTTTACAAATTATGTGAGTATTCTAAATTATTAGCAGTGACAAACTCTGATACAATATTTAGGAAACATGTTTTACCTAACAATGCTAAATCAATTAAAATACCTTTCATTGCTTTAATTTTCTTCTCTGCTTTATATATGAATCTGTAATTAATTTTATGAATTTTAAAAGCCATTTATAGACTTTATATTATATATAATTGTGTTTATAAAAGGAAAGCTCTATATGTTTAATTTGTATTGTGCTGACTAAGGTACATTTGTGTTATACAATGTATAAATGGAGGCTTCAGATATATTTATTGTGAAAACCAATATGATTATGGACCATTATACTATTTTCACCAAATCACAAAGAGAACAATATTTTAAAATTTAAAAACAAGATTAGGACAATCCAAGTTTCTTATTTTTCTCTTCAAGTAAGAGAGATTTTGCTAGCATCAAAAGAGTTCGTATTCAAAATATTAAGTAATTTTCATGCAAGACCTTTAGATCCTTGAAGCTAATGGAATTATCGACGAAAATAGGAATGGCACATAGTTCATTGAAGTAGTTTTCTAAGAAATATTTCACATTTTCTTGGAAATAAATGCTTTTAAGAAATGAATTCTACTTAGGATTAGAAAACTACTTTTACATAACAAACCAAACACCATGGAAGGCCCTATATCTATACAAACTCTGTCAGCTTCATAAAACAAAAACTTTGGTAAAATCTCTAAGTGATTTACTGTAGTTTAACATTTCAGAGTTGAGAAAGCCATCAATCAAATCATGAGTTTCTCTTATTAAAATTATTGGACTTTCTACAATGCTCAATGCTTATTTGATTTGGTTAATAAGATCAAAACTATAAATCATCTTGCATCATTTTAATGTCATGTGAGTAAAAATGTAATATAACATTTTTAAATATCTAATGGAATCCCAATTCTAGTAATTTATAATAAAGTCAACTATTTAAGAGAATATTAAATTAAGAGCTGATTTTTCTGAATACAAGTGAATTAAATCAACATTACAACTTTCATAATGTGCTTTTAAACACCCTATAACCTAAAAAATAGTCATTATTCATTCATTCACTCACATGACTCACAAAGATGAGTTTGAACAACCAGAAAATTTCATCAAAGAAATATTATCCATGGTATTTCAGAATAAATAAAACACATAACCAGTAGAGTAAACAATTCCATCAGATTTTACATCTTGGCAACATTTTGAAGCACATGTAATGAAATATTTTATACTGCTAGGTTGTCTTTCTCACTGCCAATCAGATCTTCAGGAATTATAGCAGACAAGGCCTGTCATAAAGATCATATTAGGAAAAGTAAAACTTTATAACACATAGAGAAAATGCACATACTTACACCATTTTTAGTTCCAAAACATAAGTATGTTCATAGAGGTGAATTACCTTTTTTAAGTTAGAATAGTTGTAAATGTGGTAAAAAAAAAACAAAAAACAAACAAACACGGTGATCCTACAAATAACAATAACATATAGTCTAAAAAATGTCATAATCTATGGAACCAGTAGCAGTTACAACAGAAGATAAGAGATGGAATACAGAGGCTAAGGAAATAGTAATAAAGCAAGCACAGGACTCCAGATGCTCTTGCTACTAAAAAGCAGATTGAGGGCTCACCATCTGCAGTCCTCTGTTGCCAAGTACATCTTGTATATGGCCACTGGTACTAGCTAAAATGAGGATCTATATTAAGAAAGCAACAAAAAAGGATTGCATGGCAGACACTTTTCTGATACCAAGAGACCAGTTCAACTACAATTACCTACAAGGTGCCAATTTCCTCTGGAGTAAAACTGTCACACTGGGTCTCATGCATCAGTTAGTGAAAGCAAACCACACTTTCATTACTGCATAATCTATCTAAAAAGACTGTATTGTGAGTCCTGGTAATGCAGAACAGAAAACAGAAATGTCTAAATAGGATAGTGATATTACCTTTGTCTTTGGGAATTTTTGAGTTAAATAACTAAAAACGGGAAAAAATGGTAAAATGGGAACTCCATGATTGCATCCCCACAAACAGGCTGCTCAAATGAATGAAGCAACAGTAACAACAAGAATGACAGTATTTCACATCATCTCAGCTCATAGGTATTACTATTTTTCATAGTGTTTTTGAAGGTCAGAGACATGTCCTTATCATTTTTTGTACTCTTTCTGGATGCTGCTTTACTCATAGCAGCCTCTGCTAGCTCTGCATGAGCCTCTAAGGAAACTTGGAGGCCCTCCTTGATCCCAGGTGATGCAGGTCAGACACCTCCATCTTCCCTATTGGTTTATCTCCATCTTATTAGTCTATTTGGCCCACACCTCTTCCCTATAGTATTGTATAAACACATGAAATATAAAGTGACAAAGCTGAGCACCATAAATATTGATGACTAGCTCTTCCCTTAGTCAAGGTCAGAAAAAGAAAGTTAATTTGACTTCAGTGACCACTTGGGTTGGATTCAAGGTTGATATTATTTGCTGGACAAACACATTATATTCCAGAGTACAGATATAACTAAGTAGACATATTCCATGGTGTCCCCCACCCAGTTCTTCAACGAGTGTAAAATAAGTCCTTCCTGAAGAGCCCTGCCATATTAGAAGATCAAAGGTACTGTCAGAGGGAAGGAGAGCTTCACAAAGGATCTTACTGAATTTGTCTTATTAAGCAACACTCAATGTCCTGCTTACTATCATTTAACTAATTTTTGATGTTATACATAGAAATGAACTTTCTGGTTCTATTTCTAAACAAGATAGTGGGTTCACATGCAAGCAAAGACAAGGTTTACTCCTATTTACATATCCAACTAATTCTCAGAGATATGATCTAAATGATTCTGTGGAAAAGTGTCCATGGCCTGTTACTTTTTGAGATAATAGTCTTGTTTTATTTTCTCCTTTAGATAATGCCAGTCATTCATTCATTTTTACCTCTGCCACTTCTATTACTGCAGACTCAACATATATACTGTGACCACTAGTCCTCATGATGACTAATCCTAGATGAATTTACAGTGACTTTCTGTTTAGGTCAGCTCATTGTGTTTTTTTCTATTACCCTTTTCTACCTCCGTAGGAAGTATCCTCATAAGAAGGCTTATAACCACTCTACAATGTGATATTGCTTGAGTTTACATAAAGGAATCTACTCTTCACTTTTGAGAGTAAATTTGTGCTGCTTACTTCAGCATGTGATTAGTTGCTTATTGTGGACATAGCCTAAGCTTGAACAGAGATCAACTACATTTTCAGATTTGGAAGGAAGGTGCCTGATGTAGAATAAGATCCAAGAAATGTGAAGGTAAAAATGACTTAAGTTGAATTCTGGTTCTTTCTCTCACTAAGGATGTTTCCTTGGACAAGTTATCTAGCATTCAAATCTTACTTTTTAAATCTATTAAGGACCATAGATATATAATAGGTGTAGTTTTCTTTCTCATTTATGGGTTTGCTTTGTTTTAGAATTTAATAGTAAGGAATATAAAATATCCAACATAATAGCTAGTCTCTACTATATGTTCAATAAATCTTGGTTTCTAATAAATTTGCTTCCACCATTATTTCTGCAACTATTTATACTTCTTAGTTCTGGCAATCTGAATAAGATTTTCTAATTTTTAACTGAAGTAAGTATTTCCATACTAGAAAGATTCACTACTCTTTTTATGTCATTTCTAGATAAGAATAAAATAATTTAGAGATCCCTTTATTCAAATATCTGTTTAGAGACAAGGAGAGAAAAATACATACTATTTTAATATTTTGATAATTTCCAGAACTTATGGATTTAGTTAAATTTTAATACTCATACTACAGACTTTTTGTTATGGGTCAAATTATATTCTCAAAAAATGATGTTGATGTTCTTACTCCCAGTATCTCTAAATGTGACCATTTTTGAAAATATTGTCTTTGCAAATAATTGAGTCAACTTTAGGTCTGTCACTAGTTACCCAAATCCAGTATGTCTAGTTTTTTTATAAAGAAGAAACTTGGGTGCAGAAACAGATACATAAAGAGGGAGGAACGTGTGAAGACACAGGAGAACACGGTCAGAATTTCTATATGAGAAAGATATGGACAGTCTATCTGAGCCCCCAAGAAGAATCAATTCTGCTTACATCTTGATTTCAGACTCCACCCTCCAAAACCTAGAAAACAAAATTCTCTTATTTAAGCCATCATCATTTGGTGCACTGTTATAGCAAATTAATAATCTCTTTACTTTGGACATCCCTTCCTTCCCCACATATCCACATATGAAAACACTTTCCTGAAAATATTAATTTTAGTGAAATCTTTATTAAAATGTATTAAGGCAATGTGCAGTCTAAATTTAATTAATATTTAAAATGTAACCCAATTAGATTTAACATTTTCCTGATTTGATAGTAAAATGATAGAATGGTCTAACATTTATAAAATCTGTAGAAAAGAGGATAATGCCATATTTTTTTCATGTTCACAAGAATAGGAATTTTATTTCAAAATGCTTCTCCTGAATGTATTATTTACAAAGATATTTCCATACACTGGAAAATGGTTGTTAACCAACATTTAAGATTTCATTGGCTCTATTTTAGAGCATCAATAGTCTTTTTAAAAGTTGCTCTCTCATTTAAAGATAAATAATTATCCATAAGAACATCACACAGAAAAAATGATTCCAGTAGTCATCTATTTTATTCATGCTCTCAAATATTACATTAAATTATTATTAGATTCTTTGAATCTGGGCAGTTAGGAAAATCAGCCAGTACCCAGTTCTTCCTTCAGAGACTTAGAAAAAAACAATGTTTTTGTTTTTAAAACTTTTTGTATTATCTCCTTTTAAAAAATTTATTGAAGAAACATGGCATTTTATCACTATATAGGTTTAAGACGTGCATTATTGCATCATTTTAAATCAATATCCATTTTAAAAAGACCTATAATTGACTCAAAATGATCTTTACTAACATCCTAATACTCTTTAAGTGGTGCAGTTCAGTTCTCAAGCATTCATCGTGAGCTTCACTACAAAGGCACTCTCAAAGATGCCTTAGCATGCAAGCATGGGGCTATGCTTCTTTGATTTCAGTCTCTATGGGGGATTTTAAAAAAATGAAATATAGAAATAGGCTTTATAGTCAGCATAGCCTAACATAAAGGTCAGTAGGATAATAAGCAGTATTGAATTAACTTGAAAGCATAGGAGAATATGTCTGCGTTGAAATATAATCATCTGCCTTACCAGTAGTCTCCCTTATCTTTGGTAGTAATTTGAAAGCAGCTATAATTTCAGTTAAGTATATTATTGGGAAATCACACCTCCAGTGACCACTGCAACTTTATAGAATGAGACATTTCTTTCCCACGTGAGGAAGAATGTCAGTCAGTAGACCCATACCACAGTGACCACTTAGATTTTAATTTAGTCTATTTCAAGATTCTCAGAAAGTTTAAACCTCTCATCTCTGTCATTACAATGGATTTCTGTGTCATCGCTACAGGGCAAAATCGTTTGGAGGAGAGCTATGAAGTGCACACAGAGGACAAAATTACCTAGACTCCAGTTACATTTTTCCTGATATGTATATTCTTTTCAAGGATACTACAAAAAAAATGATATTTGAAATCCCTCCTGCAGCATCCACTGGAATCATCTTGGGGAGGACAGAATATGATAGCTTTATGAATATTCATAGCAGCACATGGCCCATTATGATTCAGTGTGCTGTGCAAAATACAGCTGCTTTGCTCTCAGCCCACCAGGAGAGCAGAGGGTACTTGTTTTAAGTGGTCCCCAAGGTCAAAAACTAGTTAGCAATTTCATAGTTAGAAAATTATCCATTTCACCATACATGTTAAAGGCAGGTTTTTTTTTTTTTTGAGTATTCAGGGATATATAAACTAGCTTCTCTCTGCTACTAAAAGTGAACTATTTGAAGACTAATGGAAATGAGAAGAGACTCTGTAGGAAATTTTAACTCCCTTAATTTTTCTGCCCTATGTTTATTGTTGATAAATACTTATATGATAATAGGTTTAGTGATTTTAGACTACAAAAGCATAAATCTGTTAGGAATATATTATTACAAATAAAATCCATTCATCTGTCAGGGTATAGGTTTTCTAAAGGAGTAACTATTAAACTAAGAAACAAATGATTTTCTCCTATAGATTATATTTTGATCACATTTGAGAAAGCTACATTTTCATTTTAGTATAATATCAAAAGTAATTACCCACTATTAATTTTTAAAAGTACCAGAATCAACAGAATGAGAAGGCAGAATGAGTCTCAGATTGCAAGAATATATTAAAGATTCATCTAATAAAGGAGTTTTATAAACTCTTAAAACTCAACGATAACTAAAGTAACAAATTTACTTAAGTAGAGAAAAGCTCTTAGCAGCCACATCATTGAAGAAGATATCTGAATGGCAAAAAGCATTTATAAACTTTGTTCCATATTATGTCATCAGGGAAAAGCAAACTAAAACAATAGAAAGATACGACTACACACCTACTAGAATGACTAAAATGTGTGTGTGTGTGTGTGTGTGTGTGTGTATGTGTGTATATATCCACACTGAAAAATCGGGGTAAATGAATTAACCTAAGTAAGCCCAGAAAACAATATTTGGAATAAATAGTATATCGGTAAAGCCAAAAAAAAAAAAGCTTTTTACAGATATTCTACTATAGAGAATATAATTTTTCCATAGGATTATGAGTAAACAATACTTGAAAGTAGTGTATGAGTATATTATTATTAAACGAATAAGTATATTGTCAATAATGAGAGCTAGGTATTTCACTTCCTGAGAAAGAGTAAAAGAGAGCAAAGCAGAAAAGAAAGCTTATACTGGTAGATTGGAATCAGAAGTATCAGTATCAATTCTTGGTTTTTCATATAGAGATAAATATATAAATGTAGTTTTGCAAATATGCATTTATTATTATCAATTAGTATATTTCCTAGCTCTTTTTGCCTAGGTGGGCCTAGGAGCAATGCTATCCCAGGAGTAATGGGTAGATCTTAAATGGGTAGATCTTAAAATGTAAATCTTAGTTTCTAAATACCATTATTTTATTTTTTAAAAAAGCAGGATTCTTGAAGAATTAATTGATCTGTATTTGGACCAAGGAAAACACAACCTGGCACAACTTTTGGTTCCATAAACTAAGGAAAAACTCAGCAAAAGGCAAAAAGATGTCAAAAAGGACACAAGTATCAATTTGTTCCCTAAATCAAGAAGACTAAGGAGTCAGAACTAAGTGCTGCCTGGATGGTGCTTTATATTCTGCAACAGAAAAAGACCTCAGTGGAAAATGTGGTAAAATGCATATATGACATGTAGGTTTAGCTAAAAGTGATGTGCAAACATTAATTTTTAAAATTTTGATAAATATATCAAGCTTACATAAATTGTTAACATGAAGACAAGGCAGGGGAAGGGTAAAGATGAATTCTTTTTAACTAGTTTTGCAACTGTTGTGTGTTCAGATGCTAACACTGGCAGTGCAGAAGTCTTATTCAATACATAGTAATATCTTGAAACAGCATTGCTGATTATTTAAATATTACCTAATATGCTATATAATGATAGGAAAAAATTTATTTGGTTGACATCCTTTTGTTAAAATTGAATGTTTCTATGAGTCAGATCTCCAACTAAAATTTGATTATGTAATCTCACTTTCCCAATTGGAAAATGTTAGTTTCTGTCCTCATTGTTTAGGTCATTGAAAAATCAACACGGTTGATGGATCAGAGTTATCTTCACACATTAAGTCCCTTAATCAGGCATGCTGCCTGTGGGATTACTGTCAGTTACCATTAACAGTAGCTCCGCCTGTGTTCCTTGTAGATGATACTCACACAGTGATAACTTTGCTTGGCAGAAACAATATCAACAATTAGTCCTGTTGAATGGATTATCTCTAATTCCAATAGCTCCATTCAGAGAAATTTTGGGTTTTAACCTTCAGTCTTATTTAGAAGGATATAGTTTTCTCCAGCTATCACTCATGGCAACATATGCATATCTCCAGTGACTCTCAGCAGCTTGCAGGTGTCTAATTCTTTTCATAGCTCACTCTTGCTACTCGAAGTACAGTCTATATAACCTGGTAAAAATGCAGAATCTCAGGCCCATCCAGACCTACTGACTCAGAAACTACAATTTAATAAGATCCCAAGTGATTCCTTTACCATTAAAGTTTAAGATGAACTGACCTAGTTTAGTGTGAAAATTTCAGTACCATATTTGAAGTCCCGCTAACAAGGGTCAGAATTTTGCAGTGAGCTTACTTCAGAAATCTCCCACAAATTATACATAAATCCTTTACAGCTGTAAGATAGCTGATATCCAGTTCCGATAATAAAACTCACATACATTAAAAAAATTACTTTTTAAGGCTACTATAAAAATATGATTTCATCTCTTGTGAAAAATTTTTGACAGATGTCATAACAAAATATACTTCTTTTTCCACTTGATAAGATCATTCAGTGTTAGTATATAGGAATTATTTAGATAGATAACATAACATATCCCTTGTGAGCAAGTTCAAAGACAATCCTATACATGGTTTCTCCTTCTTGGAAATATTTTGACACACAAAAGCTATTTGGGAAAGATTTGCTATTTATTTCATTCAATCATCAATTATTTTATTTAAAAATACAATTATTTCAAATTAGTCATCATTTTATTATCTGCTTAAAATACCCTTCTAATTAATAATTCAGAATTATTATTACTTTCTTAAAGGCATTTTAATATTAACATTATGACATTCATTCATCAAATTAGAATACTTGTGTTTGACCTCAGGGAATTTAGACATCTGTTACAAGACATCAATGCAATTAAGTAATTGTACCTAATTGGAAAAATGCATAGATGTTTAAGAAAAATAAATCATGTAGCATTTAAACATTTTCATTTTTTTCTTTTAAGGAATGAAAGCAGGGAGGAGACAAAATAGAAAGAAGCACTTTATTTTATTCAATTTTTCAACATTGGTTTTATTCTGGTCCAGGTCTTGAACCTGGGACCTTGGGATATATGTGGACTGTGCTTGGTTCAAATTGCTAGGCCACCAGGGTGCACCTGCATTTAAATTTTTGGTGTGCTCTTAATATATAAACCTAGAGCAAACTACATAATATAAAAATATTTGAATAATCTTTTGATAAAAACTGCCACCCCCTTAAGTTGGATACTACTGATGAAAAGTTTTTCTGAGTGATAACTGAACATAAAGAGAGAAAATTTTCTTTTCCATACAATAGAAAATATACTTAAATACAAATTTAATATAATTCTAGGACAAATACAGTATAATTGGCCATTCCATCTGATCAAGTCAAATCAATTTATCAATGCTAAGTTAAAATCTCTGGGTTAGTTATAAGTGAAGGATATAATTTTATTTTTAGTGGTGAACTTAATGGATTACATACATATGTTAATTTATAATGATGCACAGCAAAACTAATGATTATAATACAATGTTACCTCAACAAAATTGTAATTAGAAATAAAAATCTGTGCTAAGAAAAGTTAAACTTACATTTAATTCACAGAGACTTTATATACTACATTTTTCTAAGAGGTGGTACAGAACTTGACTTGATTTCAGACAAGCCCATATATACAGCTAACTTGGCATTCATTTTCTAGTCATGTTACATTGAATAAGTGTCATATATCTTTGCTTTGATTCCAATGTACAATAAAGATAGTGCATTAGAATACAGAAATCAAAAGTATTTCTAAAATAGATAATTATTTTCATACATTTCTGATCTTCTGGTTTATTAATTCTTGTGAATAATGCGTGAGGCAGTGCCTCACATAATTCTATAATATTGAATGTACAACAAATGTTTGACTTAATGCCCTTGAAATTTGAGCTAAAAAAGGATTTAAATAATTATCTATTTTACTTTTTTAAAATCCCAAAATTAAATAAACTTTAGGTAATTAAGCTCAAGTTAAATATTTAGGTTCATTAAAAAATTAGAGAAAAATATAAAATTATATCTTTTTATTCTTTAACATATAAATAAATTTTAAATTATTCAAAATATTGTCATATAATAAGCATATCAGTTCAAACTTCCTGATTAAAATCAATCTTTCCATCATCAAACAATGTCTGAAGATGAAATAATAATGATCACATTTCAGGGGTGCTTAGACCATGTATATATATTGGCTTTATATGGAATTCATTCCCATACTAATCAAATTGACTAGTATCCTATTTTGATTTCACCATAAAAACTATTCACTGGTCTTTCGGCATCACCACATCCTATCTCCTTGTATCCAGTTTCCCACTCACAAACAGCTATCTTTTAAAAATGAAAATACAATCAAGCAATCACCACCAAGTTTTCTACTATTCCACCTGTTCTCTAAATCCTTCAATTTTATAATTCCTAGGGAAAGACGAATATCTTTATGATGGTGTATGAAACCCATAACTTTACAACTACTTACAGCAGAGTTTCTCACCCTCAGCTCTATTCACATATAGGACTGGATTTTTCTTTTTTGGGGTGTGAGGGGCAGATGTCCTGACATTTTAGGATGTTTAGCAACATTCCTGGCACCTATCCCTTACATGACTGCTGTAACTAAAGGTATTTCCAGCTATTACCAAATGTCCAATAGCAGGCAAACTTTCCCTGGCAGAGAATAACTGACCTAGGTATGGTGAGGAATTACATGCAAGAGACCAAGGAAACATATTGCAGAGGAATTGCAAGCAAAGATTCTGGAACTCAAATACTGAGGTTCAACTTTTCACAGCACCCCCAACTATTGTCATTCTTTCTCATTCATATAGTTTTTGCTTTTTCATGTAGCTTATATTTCCTGTCTTCATGCGTTTTCCTATTTAATTTTTACCAAATTTAGATCTGCACTTAAGCATAATTTCCACGGGTTCAATTTGTTCTCACTAATCCCTCTCATGTGCATGGAAAAAAGAATCAAAACCAGAAACCTTTTCTTCATAGCAACTGTCACAATGGAAGATTTGAATTTTTATGTGATTGTCTGATGAATGACTGTCTTTTACAAGTTAATTCTTTGTTTTGTTTTTACTTCATTATTTTATAAACTGCATCTAGCAAAGTTACTGGGACAAAGTAAGTGCTCAGGAAATAAATGCTAGAGGAACTGACAGTTATAGACTAAATTTGCCTGAGGGATGTAATCTTATTAAATTCATTTTAAAGAGGAAGGAACAAATCTACTTAAGCTATGAAAACATCAAAAACCACACTGAAAAAAGCATAAGGGCAAAGAATTAAAATCACTTGATTCCAGTTCCAAAACTCTTAGATCTTTATTTTTGTAATATCACTTTTAGAAAACCACTTCTGTAGTTATTATTTTTATTTTCTGTCTGAGTATATTTCTGAGCATATAATCAGCACTAAGTATATGATAACTGGGGAAATCAGTAATTAAATTGAGAACTATTTAGATACAAAAGATAGATGAGCACATAAAGGTATGAATGAAAAATGCCAGGAATAAAAACACTCTCTTTGAAAGAGCTCAAAATAATTACTTGGATCAGAGTGCTGAGAAAAGTTTTTATTTTCCTTTGACCCATAATGATAATGATACCTAATGATACCAAAATAGCAGTTTTCCTGGTGTATTTAGATAGTTGTATTAAAGAGTGAAAAATCACTTCACCAGTGCCAGTGAAAAATAACCCCAAAATGACTGATGGAATGTATTCAGAAATAAATCTGCTTTTTATTTCTTTGAATCTTGTTGAGAAACAATCATTCTCAGACATAGATTTGTATATATTTTAATTATTCTTCTAAACACTCTTTAAACAGAACATATGCAACCTATTTTAAGAGAATACTGCCACCTTCAATTTTAACTCAATAATCTTTTTATAATTTGTATTTTCTTCAAAAATGCAACACAGATTAAAGCATGCTTAATGAATATATTTCCCATAATGATTCAAATTGCAAATTATCTGTGACATGTAGAAACTCATTATACTCAATTCATTTTGTGTACTATCATAGAATAGTGAATAATTTGCAGTGCTGAAAAATACAGTAATTAGCATGTGTTCATGAATCATACAGTTTAGCAATAGTACTATATTACTAAAAATTCTACATATTCATTATTAAGATGCATCATACACATATCAGTCCTATCTAATAACCAATGTAAGATATACACTTCAATTGTTTTGCTGGAATATACAAGGAGGATCTAATCTCTAGACTGAGTGTCTCAAAGGAGAGAATATGCTTACCCTATAAATCCTCACAAATAAAAATTACCTTTTGCTAATAAATTATATGGCATATCCTTGAATGACTATCTATTCACTTGAAAAGTAATTTTCTATATGTCACACTGATTACATAAATTTGAATGATAATTTAATATTTACTATTAAATGAATAAAATATCCATGTGAATGCCCACTTAAAAGTGCTAAATTCAAAAGATGTTTCACATACTATATATAAAATAATGATCCATTAAAATTGCTGTTAGGTAATTTGAAATAAATGTGTACCTTTTACTTTGTAGGTAGTACATTTAAAAATATTTCAAATGTTTATCATACTCATGGCATAATTATTTTCAATATAAACATTAGTCTGAAATCATTAGAAATGTTCATAAATATTTCCAAACAAAAAGCCAGATTTCCAGATATGGTGAATTATTAACCTGCTATGCAGTTAAGAGGAATATACTATTATATCTTACTTGTCTTAACATAATAGGATTTTTTTAATCCTAAGAATGGATAAGTGAGAAAAATATCTTTAAAAATGTTTGTAGAATCTGATACTAAATTTGAAATATAGTCAATTCTCATAAATTATAGTAGTACAGTTCTGTAAAGATAATACAAAGAGTGATTCAATGAATACAGAACCAATGTTTCTAGGGGAAATTCAGGGATTTGTTCCTGAAAGCTTCTGGTCACAAAGTTTTCATCAGTCTCTTAATATATAACCTTACTTTGTGTTTCTTCTCTTTTAACTCACCTATAGCATTATAAGCCATGCCTGAATGAAATTTACCTAATGTACACATATTTTATCTATAAGGCATAGGTGTTTCCCCTTGTGATTCTGAACACTGAACATCACTGCAGCACTGTATCATTTTTAAACATGCAACTACCAAAAAAGTCACATTATTTTAAACTGGAACTAAATAACTGCAATAAAGTACACTTATTTATAGTATGAGAACTGAAACATAAAAGCAGGTCTACTTATTTTACCTCAACTGGAAGCATTCAAGAGACACTCAAATTCTTCACCATGTCATGAGTAACTTAAAAACACTATAAATATTGATAACGCAACCATTATTTTGTACCTAGAAAAATTCATACATGAAATCCACCCATGATATAGATTGATCGTTCATTATTTATATGTGTGAAAATTTTAACTATCTTTCATTTTATTGGTCCATGTTTGTTTATAGGACAATGATTCAGAATAAACTAAGAAAAGGTATATTTTATTTTATGTATTTTGGAGGGCAAGGGAAGGACAATGGTTGGTCCAGATAAGTCCACAGGAATACAGAAAAGGGATATGGACAGAAACGAGGCTTGATGGGATCCTGGGGCAGTTGCTATGCTGGGTGTCCTGTACAAGTTGTAGCTTGATTTTTTCTTTTTAGAAAGAAGGATGAAAGGGATAAGAAGAAAAAGCATTTAAGAAAGGAAGAGGGAAAGGGGAAGAGATATCTTTATTTATTTAGTCGTCTATTTTAATTTTTTTCATCATGGCCCCGGGTGTTGAATCCAGATCGTTGGGAGGTATGTGGTTTGTACACCAGCACTCAGCTGCCGGAGTCAGAAGGGTACGAAAGTTACCTTTTAAAATAGACTACGGTTCTATGGAAATATGATGGAAGGATAATCATTTGTATACTGTGTAAAACTTGAATTCATTAATTTCAAATAATCTTTAACCAAAAAAATCATTTTTACCAAAAACAATTTTTTTATTTTAAAAGTACTAAATATAGTTCATTGGAATACAACCTGATTAAAGCATAATTACCATACCTCTTTATTTTAATAAGTTCAATTAACTTTTTGAAAGTGTTTATAGTCTACTGCCATAGTGAAATAAAGTATAATAAACTATATTTGTTTTGTTACATATATTTTAATGTATTATAGTTATGTTAAATTATAAAATATCACTCAATCTATAATTCCAAGCATCTGCCTCATTCCTGTATATACTTGATCTTGTTATGGTTAATTATAATACCATTTTTAATGCCTAGCAATTTCAAAATTAAGAATTGTAATTTACAGATAATTTATCCTTACACAAAATATAAAGAAATTATTGAAAGTATCTGGTTAAACCCAAGTGCATTAAAACTGTTTAGCCTCATATTAAAAATACATTTTTAAACCTATAAAACAAGTTATCATAAAAAGTAAGTGAAATTATAAAGAAAGATAATTTCTATTGAGTACTTAATAAATATATCTATCATAAGAGAATAATGTACTGATGATCCTCTATCATCTGAGATTCAAAGCTATAGGACCAATATTTACTTGATGAAGAGAATTATTTATAAGTTTTGTTGCATTAGATTATAAATACAAATAAATTATATGTGTTTAATCATGAACACTTGGGGGAAATATCCACAATATAAAATTTGATGAGTAAATCTACATAATATGAAAGTCTTATTACATAAAAATAGTTTGACTAGATAAAATATACAATATTAACCTCAAAAATATTTTTGGGTATAAATCACAATTGGTGAAATAAGTGGGGAATAATAATTTATCATACAAATTTTGATGAGAAAAACTTTAAAAATTGAAAAAATATTCATATACAGAATTAGTTCATACAGATATTCTAGCAAACTCTTTTTCACCATACTATCTTAGTGAGATTTACATTAGAAATTGATTTCTTGATGAAGTTATTAATACTGATAAAATTCTAGTTAATGTCTTTATTTTTAAGAAATTGTAGAAATTAAGTAGGTGTGTGAAAACTCTTTTGGTAAGATTAATCTTTTCCTAGATCCACCATTTGTTTTTTCTGTAATAATTTTCCTTGATGTTTATCTGCCTATCCATGTTATGATCACATTTCTGCTATAAAAATAAACCATTTAGCTCTCATTCACAAGTATTTTTTAAATTTCAGAAGTTTTTCTCACTCATCGCCTATACGCACCACTTTTCTTAACTTCTGATTTTGCAAGATTTTTCCACCAAATACACTAATCAAATAATAAGAATTATTCTTTTCCAGTTTTCCAAATTCAGTGTTTTCTGTATGTGATCATAGATGTCATCATATTAACTATAAATGGTTCCAACTGTGAGCAAACACTGATCTTTACTTGATTTGAATTTATTATGAGTGTAATTTCTATTGATTTTTTGAATACTAGAAAATTATGAAATATCATGTATATTTATTTAATAATACATATTCATGATTTGAACTAATTTAAAGTAACATAAATTTGTCAAATCATCATTCTCTTTCTGAATTGTAAATACTTCATGGAGTTCATATAGTGAATCAATTGATGGCTCCAAAGTCCAATCTTTACATATTCACTTTGTAATTAATCTGTCAAGTCTAAACTGCACTAGAATAGCTCAAATAGTTTTATATTTGTTCCATCCATACATGATAATATCATTATTATAAGAAAACCCAACAATAATAATATATTGGAAGGTGGCAATACATATTTATTCACGTTAGAAGAATCCTTTGGCATTATACTAAAATCACAGGCAAAGAATATATTCCTTTAGAACCAGCAGAAGGAATAAAATTTTATGTAAATGTGTAAATACAAAATGTCTCTGTGTATATGCATGCTTAAAAGCTCATATTTCTTTGGTACATAATTATATAATATTTATATTTTTTAAATACACAAAAAAAGAGTTAATATCAAAAAAATCTTATCAAGTTTTTCTCATTTTGAACCACAAGAGAATACCATATTTTTTATGGATTTTTAAGGACTACAAGAATCAGTTTGTGTTAACTAATAGTGAAGTAGTAATCAATGATTGCTTTTAAAAATAAACTGTATTTACCTTTCACGGGTTTTACTAACTCTGAGTGATACCTAAGAAAAATGTTCAGTTAAAAAAAATAACAAGGTCACTGAACATCAGGAAGCAATCCAGAGCGAATTG
Organism: Solenodon paradoxus; assembly: GCA_004363575.1. Lineage (NCBI taxonomy): Eukaryota > Metazoa > Chordata > Mammalia > Eulipotyphla > Solenodontidae > Solenodon > Solenodon paradoxus. The sequence goes on from RJWH01000087.1 coordinate 326,819, forward strand.
AAATCTGTATTAAAATGTATACCTGCTCCAATACATATTAAAACATACTACAATAGTCTATGAAGTATTCTGTATCTTACTATAAAAATAAACTTCCATTTTTCTCATTAAAATAATAGCTTAAATTTTAACTATTTTCAGATTACACTTTTATCTATAAGATAATTAGACTGAAAAACTTTCTCCTACATCTGTTCATGTCAAGCCAAAGTATTTAAAATTTTGTTATCACATTGTACATAGGAGGCTTCAACAAAGACATCATGAATTAACTATTCTAAACTATGGAGTATATCAGGCAAGGGAGTATACAATATGGAAATAATATATTCATTACATAAACAAAATTTTCTACCAAAGAAGTATCAACTTTACACCAGTACTTTTAACTACATAGTTTTTCATGAAGATTCGTAAAAAATCCCATCATTGATTATTATTACTATATTGTAACAGATATAAAACAGCTTGCATGCAAAACACTATAAAATGTTTTTCCCATCTGTGTTTAGCATTTACGTCAAATTTTGAGAAAGATATCCAGTAAAAGGAAAAATAATATTCAAGAAGTCAGAAATCTCTTATTTAAAGGAACAGAAATATTTCCATTGATGAACAAAATGTGCTTCTAGGAGGAGAGACTTGCACCAACATAATTGCAACATTATTTAAGTAAAATTATTTTGGACTTAACACTTGAATATTAAAGACACTTTGTAATATACATCAGTTAGAAAATAAAATATTTTTCAGTTTGAATTTTTATAATACCTATTCACCTATACACATATATATATAAACTTCTAAACTATTTTCCATCTTACAAAATTTAGTGTTGATGACTAAGTTGTGTTTTTTCTTTTATTTTGAGGTTTCTATATACTTCAAAATCCATAGACACAGATACATTTATGAACAAATACACATATAAGCTCATGCTTTCACCTAAGAAAAAAAGCACCAGAACTTATTTCTTAAATCTATTTGATTAGTATATACTTTGCAGTTATAGTCATCATAATTATCTTTCAATGTTTATGTATATTTTTACTTTATAGAGCATTATATATTTTATTATATATTATAAATTAATTTATAATATGGAAAATATAAATTATAATACATAGACCATCATGAAAAATTAAAATGTATCTGTCAATTAGTAAGAAACAATGATTTTCTAAATTATATATTGCATACATTTTCTTCCAAAAAACTTTCAAACTATTTTCAGAAGCAGAGATACTTAAATTTACTGTTAGATTTTGATTCACACTGAAAACTCAATTACTTGCCCTTGACAAAGCCTTTTATTATATTCAAGAGATTTTAGTTATCAAAGAGGTATTGAAATTTTTTTAAGTCACAGACAGCTTTAATCTTGCAAGTGTATCACCCCAAAATGTGTGAGATAAATTTGAAAAGGTCAAATATGCTATAATTAAATCCCTTCTTTAGACTTCTTTACAATTGCAAAGCCAAAAAAAATCTATGCTAAATGCCAGAAGAGTTAAGTATTCAGAGGTATATTTTTTCCTCACCAAGCTGACATAATAATGTGAATTGATTCAATGAGTTATTACGATGTTTTAGAAAATGGAATTTTCAATCAAGTCAGAACATTGTAGTTGTTCTATACCTTACATAACAAACAACAGATATATACTTAATTTTGTGATATTAAAGAACAAAAGAATCATATTTTAACATGATGCTAATGAAGTATATAGACTTTTAAAATCTATGTACATATTTCAGTGTCTAAATATTACCTTCTCATATAAATGGTTAGTTTTCCAATTCATAGTAAAAGAATTGTAGACTTAATGATAATGTACAAATAAAGCAACCAATATTAAATCTAAGAAATTTAATTTATAGTAGCAACTATTACTAAATTAAGAATTTTTTAAATAAAAATTAGCTTCTGTTATGATTTAAACTGACATCTCTATCAATGATTCACTAAAATATGAGTGATTGTTATTAAAACAGAAGAAAATGCAACTGATTAAAATGTATTAAGATTAAATTTTAACTGATGGCTCATAAAATTTTTGTTTTTACTTATTTCATATATTCATTTACTAGTTTCTACATAAAATAAAATTTTGTTCTAGAATTTCTTGAAACTGTAATAAAACAACAAGCCTTAACCCAAACTCCAGAATGTTATAATCAGGGATTTAGAGTCAGAGAATAAAAGAATAAGAAATAATTTCAATTAAAGAGGTATATGACAAGTTCCACATGTGTTCCATACAAAACAAATATATTAGTTTAAGTGGTGCAATGTTGGATATAATGTATGTATATGTGCATGTAAACTTATTAAAATAAAAACAATTCATTCTCTTGAAAATATAATCAAACCCCATATGATACCAAATCTCTCTAACTTTTGAAAGAATTTCCACTTATCTATGGCTAATCAGAATTTAGTAAGGATAGTGTGCTTCTTTTTATTGAGTATTTTCTGTTTCAAATGTTGAACAAGTTCCATTGTGGATGTTGATATACTAATGCTTACAACTTGGAAATGTGGCTATCAATATTCTTAATTTCAGATGGAATGATGGAGTTGTAAAAAAGTTAAGTTACTAGACAGAGTCTTCATAATTAAACATCCAAAAAGAACTAAAAATTCAGTCCTGTTTTATTCCCACATCATAGTTCCTGCTTTGTGTCTCACTTGGTGTATCAGTTCCCAAACTTAGCTATATTCTTTCAAATAGGACAGAAATGGATCTATTATTTAACAGTTATATTCCCCTAACTGTGTTTTTCAAAAGCTAAGTGAGCAGGCTATGCCCATAGAACAAACATTTTGTTCCCTTTGGGAAATCTCTGAAAAATTGTTGCTGCTGACAAATATTTTTACACAGATCTTTCAAGTGTACCGTTTGTTTCTTCCTACTTCTGTATGAAACTTACTGTAATAAATCATAATTATTGATAATATTTATCTCTACAAAATGTCTCTCCATAAAATGACTTGTATGAATTTCCATTGGTAGGCTACTTTTGTATTTCATTAATAAGAAAAAGCCCAAATCTATTAGCAAAAACCTTTAAAACAAACTTTGAGATACTGAAGTACTTTTTAAGCATTTGATTTTATGAGCTCATAATGAATGTTAATATTCCTCACTGAAATTTACCACCTATATTTTTATGCTTCTTAACACAGTGAGTTGTTTTACACACTAGTGATTTTTATTACCCTATTAGTATTCTAAATTGAGTTAGGTAGTAGAAATGACACAATTATCTTATTTTTATTAGATAACTCCTCATAGTAGTTTTACACTATTTTATTTTACTCCAGTAGTTTATCTTCTACTAAACCTGTCTAAAGCATATGTGCAACAGGCTAATAAATGGTTTTGTTTAGCTAAATCTACTCTGGTCTAATAACCATAAAAAAGTTGGATTTAAATTTCCTAATTTTGAAGTGCTCTGATTTTTATCTTCACACAACATTCCAATTTTGTGTTTAAGAGAAAAAATATAATAAAATACTTCTTAAGCTATTTGAATATTCTTAGTTAATGAGTTTTCATCTCACAAATTAAGTATCATTAATTTACTCTGCAACCTTAAGCTCTTAATGTATGTTTAACACTTTGATTTTTGCTTTTTTCAGGGAGTTTTTTTAGGTTTCAAGGAATTCATTCAAGATTATTCATAACAGAAGTGGAGAATGGGTTGAAAATATTAATTTTAAGAATATTAAAAATAATGGAAATGGAATCAGATGAAAATGAAGGGTAGATAACATCAAATGCTGGTGAGAATGTGGTACACATAAACTCTTACTGGAATAAAAAATAATACAGTCATTTATAAGACAGATTGGCAGTTTTTTACAATACAAAGTATACCCATAACTATACAATCTAGAAATCACGCTCTTTGGGATTAACCCTAAATTGTTGAAAACTTATGTTCACACAAAACCATGAAAAATATTATTAAAATTAATTTCAACTAAAAAATTATAAAAACTATGTTCCTGGTTCTAGCACCCATACGGCTAGTATAAGTGAATGAACTACAGTTACAGATTAAATGTTTGTACCCACAACATCCCCTCTCCCCTGCTTCTCAGAGCCTAGATTCCCAATGTGATGGTATTTGGAGGTGGGGACTTCGATAGGTCATAAGCATGGAGATCTCATGAATGAGATTAATGACCATCAAAAGAAACACATAGAATCTCTCAGTCATATTAAGATACAGCAAATTGGAGGTTGTCAGCAAGCTAAAAGCAAGCCCTCACCAGATACTAGATATGTCAGGAGTCTTTATCTTGGATTTTCTATCCTCTAGAACTGCAAGAAATAAATTTTTTATTGCTTAAGCTATTTTACAATTTTTTGTTATAGAAGTTTAAACTAAGATAACTACTAATATGAACACATTTTTTAAATCTCATAATCCTAGCAGTGACATCTAGTAAAGTCATAGAACGTATAGGCAAATGCATTATCAATAAATCTGAAAGAAATTTTTATTGTAATTAATAATTTAATAAAAAGAAAATAAGCTAAAATATGTTCACACAGATGTTTATAGCATCTTTTGCCATAATTGCTAAAATTTGAAAGCAATAAGGACGTCCTTTATTAGATGAATGGATAAATAAGCTGTAGCACATTCAGATCATGAAATATTACTCAGTATCAAAAATAAATATGCCTCAAGCCATGAAAAGACATGAAAGAACCTTAAAAACAGATTAATACTAAGTGGAAAAGACCAATATGAAAAGGCTACATACAGTATTATTCCAACTATCTGACATCTGGAAAATGTAAAGTTATTGAGACAGTCAAGAGTCAGGCTTGTAATGAGTTTGTGAGGAGTAACGAAGGAGTAAGTGCACAGATGATTATGATAGCAAAAGTATTCTGAATTATATAATAATGGTAGTGAAATGTCAATACGCATTTGTCAAAATCTATGAACGGCATGACAGCCTTCATGGACACTGATAAAATTTTAGGTTCACTGATTATACCAATGCATCTTAATGGGTGGGGTGTTGATGGGGAGGCTGCATGTTTGTAGAGCAAGGAGTGATATGGGATCCCTGTATTTCCAATCAATTTTACTGTGAATTGAAAACATTGTTTTAAGATATAAAATATATTTTAAAAATGAATGTACTTCTAAGTTTCTAAGATTGGAAGTGGAGTTTTCCTCAATAAAAAATAGAAGGAAAACATTCTTAGAGCTCCCCTTTATATCCCAACTAGCAATATATTCAACTATGCTATTCATCTATTTCTCTAAACCTCTTGTTTCTTTGGCTACTATAGCTTAAATCTTCACCAGTTGTATATTCTACATTTTCTCTATTAGAAAATGTTAAAGAAAACAATGGGTTATTTATAATTTAAGAATATTCATACATTTCTACATAATTATCTTCTCTGATACAGTGTTACATCCACCTTTATTTCTGATTGTTTTTCCTTACATATTATTTATATTTATTTTATATTATAGTTTTATAATATTTTTTAAAAATATTACTCATTTTAAGGTACTGAACTCACTTTTCAATATATCTGTGGGTATTACACACTATACCCACCACCAGATTTCTAGTGTCCTTTAGCACGACTATGTTCCCTCTCACCTTCCCTACCCCTTCAAGTTCCCCTGGTAGCTATCACTTTGTGTCCTCTGGGTGTTTAATGGAATTTAACTGCCAATTTATTTCAGTTAATTATATTCCACATATGAGTGAAACCATCCTATATTTCTCTCTTTTTTAAAATTTATTTTTCTTAACATGATCCCTTCCAGTTCATTCCAGATGTTGCAAAGGGCAAAATTTCATTATTTTTAGTAGATGCATAGAATTCCATTGAATATATATATACCACAGCTTCTTTATCCAATCATCTGTTGATGGGCATTTAGATTGTTTCTATGTCTTAGCTATTGTGAACTGTGTTACTTCAAACACAGGGGTGCAGATATTTTCCCTGATTAGAGGTGCTGTTATCTCTGAGTATATGCCCAAGAGTGGGAGTTCTGGATCAAACAATAGTTCCATCTTTATTTTTTTGAAGAAAATCCATACTGTTTTCCAAGAGGTAGTACTAATTTGTATTCCTACCAACAGTGAAGGAGGATTCCTTTTTCTCTATACTCCTCCAACATTTATTTCTAGATAAGTCTTAATTTCATCTTTAAATTCATTGATAATCTATGAGTTGTTCAAAAGTGTGTTTCCTATAATTTCAATGTTTATAAATTTGAGAGATTTGTGTCCCAAGATTTGGTCTATCCTTGAAGATTTTCCATTTACACTTGAAAAAAATATACATTCTTTTTTTGTTGGGATTGAACTTCTTATATACATATCTGTTAGTCCATGTGCTCTATTGCTTCAATTAGAATCCTTATTTCTTTGTTCATTTTCTGCCAGGACAATCTACTTATTGATGTAAGCGGAGTATTGAGGTTCCCTACTACTGTTGTGGTAGTGTCAATGTCTACCTTTACTTCTGTCAGTATTCGATTTATATATCTAGATGGTGCAACACTCTATGGTGCATATATATTCATGATAGCTATTTATTCTTGATGAAGTACCCCCTTGATCATAAAGTAGTGCCCTTCCTTGCCTCAAAATATTCTCTTCATGTGGAAGTTTATCTTGTCTAAAATTAGTATTGTAGTGCCTGATTTCCTTTCATCACTGTTGTTTTGATATATTTTTCCAAAGCCTTTGACTTTAAACCTGTGTATGTGTTTGGATCTGAGTTTATGTTAAGTATAATATTAATGGAACCTGTTTTTTTTTTTTTTAAATCCATCCAGTCACTCTGTGTCTTTTGACGAGAGTGTTTAGCTCATTAACATTTAAATAATAATTAATATGTCAGAACTTTATTGCTATCATTTTGAGTCTTCATTTTCTGTGTCTGCTGATTATTTCCCATTTATTTTTACTTGCTTTTTCCTCTGTATGTTTCTGGTGTGGGTTCTATCAGTTTCCTCTTTTCTCAGCTATGTATCTCTTTAGAGTTATACTTTATATCTGTCAAATAAATTATCAGTGTCTTTACATCTCTATGATAGTCTTTTATGAGCTTTTGCCCTATCATATTTACATGTTCATATGGATTAAAAAAATTTATTTCCCCCATGGTAATTTTTGTTCTCTTCTAATGGTCTTGTTTATGATTCCGAATTTATTTTCCTATTTATCACCATTCTTGGGCTTGGTGAATATCTGAACTTTTTCACCAAAGATGCTATTTCAAGATGACTAACAATTCTATATTTCTACATCTAATAGGCAATTCTCATCTAATTATACTTGACTTACCAACATAATTTCACATACATATCACTATAGTTGAAATACATTTTTCTCTTGTTAGGACACTACACTCATATTTCACCCTGTCTCCCTGAATATGACCCATCCTCCTTTGCTGGATTCTTCTTTTCTTGCTCTATAAATTGTAGCAGTTCAAATATCTTCCACATGTGCACCTTTACCACTTTTAAAGTAGTAACAGACATAAGATATGGCATTGTCAATGTGGATATTTACCATATACATATTCCTGGAATTCAGTATCATGTCTTTCATTATGTTAATGACCACCAAGGTAGTCTTTTAAATTGCCAATGTAGAGATATTTTATTGTCCTTAGTATTAAAAACTTCTTATCATCATTAAGACTAGGGATATGGTCTTAACTTAAAGAAAATCTATTATAGCAAATCATACACAGAAAGAAATTCCTTAAAATTATATATATATATACATACACACAGCAGAATTTTAAGTTTTTGAAATATATAATATCTCTATGACTTCAGAGTATAAAGAATAATTTAAGAAAACTAAAAAGGGTTAATTATAAAGAAATCTTGAAAAGTGACTGCTTTAAAATTAAGAGCTTTTTTTAATCAAAAAGAGATACTTTCAGGAACATGAAAAGACTACCTATAAACAGGCAGAAAATGTAAAATATAATCTAACATGAAAAGCAAAGGGTTAATATTCAGCAATAAGTTGACTCAAGAGAGTAACAGACAAAGGTACATAGAGGGCACAGAATATTAAAAGAGAGACTATGATCTTACATGATAATTAATCTCAGTAATTAGAGAAATGCTATTTAAACATTAAACATAGGCCAAGATTCCATTATACTAACAAGATTAATAAAATTAAAAGTGTCACAAGTGTCTGTGGAATACGGAACTGGGGTAACTCATTCAGAGGTTGTAAGTAATGAAATAAGTTTAGTAGTTATTGCTGTATGATCAACAGGGACTTACTCATATTTTAGTTAGTAATGTATAATATGTTTCACATTCACATTTTTTTATTTTCTGACAATACTACCCTAACAAAAAAAATACAATTTCTTATCAATCTCACAATGAGACCCAATATTTTATCTTATTAAAAATGTTAGACTATACCATCACATTATGGTTGAACTTAATATACTTTATTATGTAAATATATGTAAAACTCAAGCAGAATATATAAAGTTCTTTTGATAAGTTGCCTCTGGGAGTAAAGATAGGATTTATTTCATTAAATATTACCTAGCTTTAATTTTCAGTGGGTAAATTAATATACCAAATTAAGAAATTTAAAAGGTCAGTAAATAAGATTTTATGATGATGCACACCTCAAACAAATATAATGGAAACTTTCCATTTCTGATCATGAGATAACAGCTGATAGTGAACTTTTCCTGCCACCACAGCAACTCAAAATCTACACAAAAATATATGAAACAATCATTTGTAAACATTCAGCAATAGGCAGTTAAGGATTACTTGTCTCCAAATGAGACAGGAAATAAACAGAGAAGACCACAACTGTCCCTGGTTTCTGCCCAAAGAAACACCATGGTGGAGAATCACCAGAGCCTTCATCTCAAATGACAATCTTTTGCTCATATTGTATAAATATTTAGTTATCTCTCTCTTTATATATATATATATATATATATATCTTTAAAAGTCTTCAAAAAATTAAAGGACCTGTTAAAACCAGAAACTAGAAAAGCCACTTAAGTCACTGAGACAGAAGTTAGCAATTATTGCAGGAGTTACTATCACCTTGTGCTCAATACTTGAGAATGTTTACAAGGCCATCCAACTAGGAATGCATTATTTCAAATTATTTGCATATTTGTCTGCATAATCAGAATTTTCCTAGAATGTTATAGTGTTAATCATCACTATTAATAATTTAATAGGTACCAGTGGCTTGATGTTAGCTCTCAGTTTTGTACTTTCAGCCTCTTCCTTGGTGTCATCTTTTATATGTGAGACTCCTTTGAGGCCATAGTACGTAGGATTCACACTTTAATATGAACAAATGGGAAAGATGACCAGTAGAATAACCTACCTTTCTTTTTTCAGTGTTTTTGGGTAAAAGACAACCAATACTTTCCTTTCTATGAACTGTCATTTTTAAAACATGTTGTGATTTAAATACAACTATTTTTATATCTAGTAGTTATAATAAAACCAGTTCGAAAGTCAGTACATAAACATTCAAAAGAGTATATAATATTTATAATATTTTAGTATGCTTTTTATTGTCAAAAATTTCTTTGTTTGGACAATAAATTATACAGACACAAGTTTTAGGTCATCATTGAAAAAGGTACATGTCCTACATTTCTTCTGCCTCTTGAATTTGCCAGGAACAGACAACTGTGATAGTTCCTTTAACACCAGAGATGAGGTCCATCTTTGAGTACAGCAGTGAGGATCAATCTGGGTGTTTGGGAGACCACACAGAGCAGTCACTGCCAGGCCTGAATCTTCCAACCTACTTTGTGGCCCAATGAGCAGTAGCTATTTTATTAAGACAAAATCTTTGGACATCATGCTGCTGTAGCAGCTTAGTCTATTCTAAGTATTATGTTCCCTAAATTGCAAAGATCAAGCATTACTTTAAAATAGTATAATATATATATAAACCATAGTTTATGAATTAATTGCACTTCTTATGGAGTGATTAGATTTTAACTTTAATTATTAAGGTGAAAATTATATAGCGCCAAAGGGTCAACATACATCTCTCACTGAGATTAGCAAAGGCACTTTCTTCATGTGGATTATATTGCTATTTCATTTAGTAAATGATGTAGCAGTTTCTACCAGTTAACAACCATATGTATGAATATATGTACCATTTAAATATCACAATTGGGAAAATGACAGGTTCACAAAAGGAGTGATCCTGAGGAAGTGAACCAAAATTTGGGAAGACCAAAATCATATCTCTTATCTTATTTCCCAATGTGGATGTGTCTATTTGCATGATGGTATCACTTATTTTATCAAAATAAAATATTTTATTACAATTTTATTTTATTAAAAAAAAACTTGCCATGTTATCTTTGATATATTATCACGAATACTAATTAAAATTTATTCAAGATTTTATTTCTATAGTGCGAGTTATTTTGCACTTCATGATTTCCTAATATAATTTAAAACATTTTCTTCTCATTAGTACCTTAAATAAGAATATGAAACCAATCTCTGAATCCAGGATTCTAAAATGTTCAAAAACATGTCGAATTTTAAAAATTCATATTTTTAACAAAGAGGAATTTGGACTCTTATAGGACAAATTAAGCAAACTAAGTATAACACCTTAAATAGCATTGATGCCAGAATACTAGCTCTTCTTTTCTGTTTATATTGTCACCAGACCGCAGAGTAGTTTTGCATTTATTTCTTCCAGATTCTAAGGATTTGAGTTTAAAATGTTAATTATTTCAACTGTAACTCTTCTGTTTAGTGATAATTTATTCCAATTACATATTGCAGGTGCAAAACCTATTTCTTGGAAATGGTTTAAAATTTAGAATATTTTTGAGTCCTTGGCTGATGTAATTTTATCCTGGAGACAATTTTCTTTTGCCAGTTACTGACACTAGTAGTCTCAGATCCACCTTAATGAAACATAGCTTCTTAAATATGAAACGTACCACACATGCTTATGTTATCTTTGTACAAGGACCATGCTACTCTTAGCTGAATTGTTCTTTCGTATGTTTTTCTCAGGTCAACATCTTAATATTGTTTTTAAGAGGACATTTCCAAACAATAGCCATGTTAGGGCATATAATTCTGGTTTATAATTTCTCCTAGGACACAGACCTTTGTGTACCGGGATAAACAAAGTGGTTAAACAAAATTCCCAATTTTGATAGGCTTTGAAAACCTTTTTCTCCCTGTAAGTCTTTCTGGCTTCTTACTGTGCAGCTTAGCTTTTCAGTTGCTTGCTTCAGAGAGTCAAACATCTGATCATGGAAACTTAATACTAGATGCATCTTTCAGTTTTCCTCTTCTCCATTCTCAAATTCACAACTTGGTTATTCCCTATCATCTCATTGGTCTTTGATGTTGCTAATAGGTGATTTTTATCCTGCTTTAAAATCTGAAGAATGTTGTGCTGATATTCGGTCTATATTATATTTGAAGAAAAGTGTTAAATACTATTCTCTATCATATCTTTCATACTGTGGTTTTCGTTTATGACAAAATACTGCATTAATGTTCCACCTCAGCATGAATAAACTTTAGGCAGGTTTCTTCCTGACACAAGGTCCCTGAGCTTTCTTCTTATTTCTTAAAGCGTTTACTTCAAGAAACTTGAAATTATAAATTATTTCTCTCTCACTTTGAGATGTAAAACTCCTGGAAAGTTCTTGCCATTTTATAATGTATGAATATTTTCATTTTTTTTTTTTAAGAAACATTTTAATTTATTTGTTCATTATTGCTTCACCCACCTAGCCTCAGGTCACAAACTCTGGTTACCATGCTTTATGTGTTTTATGTCCCAGATACTGACTTAAATGACTGAGACACCAAGGCAGGCCAAGGAATATTTCTGTGAAAGATCTGGAGTCATCCATTTGAAATATCATCATCAAGAAAAATAATAGTCCCCATCCAGTCTCTTTGAGAATGTAGTTTAACTTCCATAAACACAAATTAGCAAACACATGTGATAGAATCAAATTGACCAAATTTCCTCTTAACATTTTCTACTAGATTCCACTAATTCCTCTAAAGGCTTAAAACTTTCCTGCCTTTTATTTAATGAGAACTGAGATTAATCTCTCTTCTCTATTGCAGTAATCTTGACCACTACTACAACAGTCTTGAATAAAACCTTATCGCTTTAAGTTCACTGGTACAACTTTACAATTTAACCAAAAATTATTTTTAATTATGTTGTGGACAGTTATACTTTTTAAAATTCATAGATTCACTGTGCATCTTCTAAAGGAGAAACTTTTACCAACTAGTTCCATGTAAACATATATATGCATGTAAACACATATATACACACATATATGTAAAGATTAAGATTTAGAAATTATGATAATCATAAACCAATGAAACTGAATGCATAAAAAGAAATCCAATTTGACAGAACACATCAGTTTTTCAGAATCTCAATTTATTAAATATGAAAGAACACTACACATTCTCATAGAATTACCCTTTTACTTAAAAATTCATTATCAGCAAATTAAATTAACAAAGCCATCTTGTAATACATTATGCTTGCATTAAAAACAATTAGACTAGACAGAAAAATGACTTGCAAAACTTCATCACTTTAAGTTATTTTATATAAAGTTCACACAGCCTGTGGGTAGACAAATCTGTTTCAGTAGCCACAGATTATATGGATTGAATAGCTCTTTAAATTTTTAAGGAAGATCTTTCTTATAAAGGATTACAAATAAAATTTAAACTCACATGAACATGTTAAAAAAAAAGGAAAAAGAAAAGAAATGAGTCTCAACTACAGTTGTGTAAGCCAAGTTCCATTATGACACAATATCTAATCTAACTTCAGTTTTAACCTTTGCCAAAAGTGAAAATTTAAACTGACCAACCTAGAGTTTCCAGGTCAGCACTAGTGAGGTAATTTGCATAAGAATCCCTAATGGAAGGTGACTGTGCCTGAAATAATCTTTCTTTTCTTTTGCTAATAATCTTGCCCCACATCTTTTTCTTTCTGACTATAAAAATCTTTCATTTTGTTCAGAATTCTTGTATTGACTTCTACTTGCAGGTGGGATGCTGTGCAAATCATGAATCATTTAATACAGCTAATTAGATAATTAAAATAAACTCAGATTTTTGTTACTTAAGAATGCCTTTATTTATTCTTTAGAATGGTAACTGTTTATTAAAGAGTGTAGCTCAAAAGGTAATGTTTGTGATTTCACATCATACAGCTTGCATATTTGCTTTTATTGTCATAAAGTGCCCATTGTATCTTCATATATTTTTGGCAAAGTCTATTTTTGGAAATAAAAGTGTATCAGAGTTCAGCTTTTACAAAAGTAAAATGTAACACATTGCTTAGTACTTTCTGAAATAAGGAACATCATAAATGTCTTGAGACTTTATACACTAGTCAGAAGATATTTTTCTTCTTATTATTCTCTTAGGGAGAAGTTTGAAAGTGATACAGCATTTCTCTAAGATCTTTCAACCTACATGAAGATTGAGATAGCTGAACTGATAAGGTCTCTCATGGAACAAGAAGCCATAAATTCCTTGGAAACAACTGATGCCACGGGACATAAAACAGACTCCTGGAGAATTTCATGCAGTACCTTTCCCACCTGCCTCTTATTTAAAATTCCAATATACTGTTATTCTCTTATAACCATTCTCTTCCAGGAACATAGTCTGCCTCAAAGTCTTCTCCCCATACCTAGCCAGGATATGTACCAGGCCAAGCCTAAGTCTGTCAGGCAGCAATTCTCTGCCCGCATAGGTCTCTGTCCTGGTGCCATCCCTATCTTTCTAATAAATTTACAGATGTTCCACTCTGTAATGCCTAAGAATTCTTTCTTGGTCATTTGCTGCAGAATCCCTGAATCAATTCATATTTTATTGATTGTCTCTTACTGTACTGACTTTATCAACTAAACTATCTACCCCAATGACCTTATTTGTCCACCTGAATTAATTTTGTTCAGTTTGCATATAAATGGCATTGAACAGTAGAAAGGTAAAGTTCAAAAAGGGGGTGATTGGGTTAATTTAGTTGCAATTTTATTATACTCAAAATGTATGTGCTAAGAATCAATGACATGGTGAAAATAAAATATTACATGTTAAATAAATTGCTATAAATTGGCATTTTATTAGCTTTCAATGTACAACGAATTTGAGCACATCAAACTGGTACAACCTGCTTGATCACAGACTTCTCTCAAATTTTGCTTAGGGAATTTTATATACACGTTAGATAACTGGAACAGTTGGTAAGTTCAAATAATTTCTGGGCCTTATAATGGCATTTATTGTGGCATAGAAATATTGAGTATCTTTAACCTTCCATATTCTGCCAAGACAATACCATCTTGTTTGAATATGAACTTGTCCTTCATACCATAGTTCTTGCTTGACTCAGAAATGAAACTCAAAGGCAGAGCAAGAAATGAACTGCAAAATGAGGCCTTCTGATTCTCATCTTCTTAAGTCTCAATCTCCCCCTCCTTACATTTTTTCCCTAAATGCTCTTCTCCTTCAATTCCCTTTGATGTACAGAAATCTCAGTAGTTTTCAAAAGATCTTAAAATCATGGAATCAAGGTGTTGTTCTGATCATCCAACAACCATTTATTGAGTGACTATCATAAGCCAGCTTGTGTTTCCCTCCTTCCTCCCTCCCTCCCTCCCTCCCTCCCTCCCTCCCTCTCTTTTCTTTCTTTCTTTTTGTGGTCAGTATCAAAAAAATACATACCTTTTTACTAAGTCATTCCTAATACAATATTCCGTCTCAGGATTAAAATATTACGTATGCCTATTCTAGGAACTTAAATATGTATTCCTGATTCATTCTACTTCTCAATTTTTAAACCTATCTCTTACTTTGGTTATATTTTTTCATGTTACTTGACCTTGAAGACTTAGTTTCTGTCCAGAATTAAAATTAATTACTATCATTTTGTTTACTTGGTTTAACTACTTTGAATCTATTTTGGTAAACATATTGATTATGTAGGAAAGTTTACAGTTCTTGATCCACTTTCCTCCAAATTCCTAACGGCCAACGCTAACAGGCATATATCATACTGCAAACTTAAACACACACATACAGACACACAAAGACACACATATAAAAACAAAGACACAGAGACACATGCAGACACACACATATAAATACACACACTCCTTGGGATCAAAGATAAAATAATTTTAAAAAGCAAAGACCACCATAGCTTAGGGATTGCTTAGTGTACTGCATGCTCCTACAGATTATTAGGAACACTCAAGTGAGATGGGTATAAAGGGATTTCTGAGGTTACTTGAGAGTTTTACTGTTTAGTAACAGAATGCTATTTTAGAAACATATTAAAGAGTGCACTTGGGTCTTTAAAGAATGTATGTGCTTTCCAATGAAAAACAGTTACAAGACCCTGAAAATGTATTTGTTATATCCTTAAATAGATAATCAAAACTGAAATCAACATGCATTTTTCAAAACTTTTATCTATTTTGTTCATTTTTCTTTGCTTGAAATACATTTTTTTAGATACCGAAAGTGAGAAACATCTTAGGGAAAAGACGTCAAGAAATTAAGTACTCATCTTTATTAGTTTTGGTCTAGTAACCCTGAGCTACACATATAAATTATAAATTGGTGTCTTGGGGAACTTCTTTGGCATTTCATTTTAATAGTTTATCTTGGAGGGTATATTTGAATGGACTTGTGTATTACTGATTTGATTTAAATTTTGATTCATACAGAAATGAATCTTCAAAGATATGTCAAAAGCTCAGATACTGAAATCCTTTATCATTGTAGAATAATAAAACTTTAGCTGTTAGACAGATATTATGCAATAAATCTGAGACAATTTGGACATAAATAGACATGAATGAACAAGGCTCATCGCTATTGTTCGTAAAAATTAATAAATTGCTTATGGTTGAGAATGAAAAACCAGAAATGAACTTACTTTGATAGAGATAAATTATTTATAAAGCAAGCAAATGATGAGTGATGTATAATGTTTCTTCTATAAATAAGATTTTGTGATGAAATAGTACTGAAATTTGTAAATTGTGTCTCATATACAAAAGCAGCAGTTGTGTCATTAAATGCTTTTAAATAGTTCATTAATTTCAAAATGTAACATCACAGAAATAATCTTAGGCTAATGGACAAAGATTAGTGCAAGTTAAAATCAATATTTAAATAAAATAATACTTTATGATATACAGTACAAATACAAATACCAAAGAAGAATCTCTATATAATTATTACCATACAATGATTATATCACTAAAACTTGAAAGAAACAGAATAAATGTTTAGTTAATAAAATTGAATGGAGTTGACTTAGGTGAATTATTTTATACTATTTCCTATTCATTTGGGGACTTATCCAAGTATGCAACTATGAATAAAGCCCAAATATTTAATTCTTCAAATGGAATAACACTCCAGGACAGAATAAAAAAGCCCTTTTTGTTTGTATTAAAGTGTTTTCTTTTCTACTGTCCTATTCCCAGGGATTGAACAATTCTGTTGTCACAGTACCACCATTACATCTCTTCTACCTGAAGGCTAAGCTCTCCTTATTTTAAGTGGATTTCCTAACAATCCTATTTTGTCATACTTTAACATGTTCACGAAGTTTTCTCTCACTAAAGTTGGTATTCCTCCCATTTTCCTCCCCACCACCACCAAGTCCTGATTTCTGGGATTAATGCACACTATGATTTAACACATAATGTCTGGATGCTGGCTTTGACTTTACTGCTTCCTCACATTCCAATTTCCAGTTACTGACTCCGTTAGCTTTTACCTTTTCTACATTTCTGGAATCTACTTCCATTTTCCTTACAGTCATTGGGGTTCGGTTCATTATTATCTCTTAGCTGGACTAGAAGATTAACTTCTAATCTATTCTCTGCTTTTATCTCTTTCTCCAGACCACTCTCTGTGCTACATTCATAATTATTTCCTTAAAACTCAAATAAATCATAATATTTTTCTGCACAAAAATTCCCCAAGATTTTTCATTAATAACAGAATAAATACCAAGTGTCCTAAGGTTTAAGCAGTGCATAACTGGGTCCTGTTCTTTTACTCTACCCTCATGTTTTGGTATACATCTCCTTGATATAAAGTCATGTCATATTTTATCCCTGGAATACATGAAGCTCCCTTTTTCTCCTGGACTTTGATCTTATCCAAAAGTTTATTCTACTGTCATCCCATATTCTATAATTAGCTCATTTTTTTGACACTGCTCGTCAAATTCTGTCCCTCAGAGGAGATTTACCTGATGTCCTTAACTATTAAGGGCTTTCATAACAGCATCTAGTTCTTCTTCTAGATAGTGAGCATTCTAATTATAATGGTATAATTATTTTTGATATTTTATTGTATATTTACTCAATTAAGCTATACGCTACTTATCAGAAGTTAGAGGATCTACTTTTCTTAGTTTTTGCTCCCTGTATCTGTTGAAAATCAGTATATATGTATATAACAAAGATATTTCTTGAACTGCAAACTACCAGAATGGTATTGTTTCCTTAGTGCCCAAAAGTGCATGTACCCTATTTTAAATAGACTTTATTGAGGTATAATTTATGGATGATAAAACAAACTCATTGTATATATGGAGTTTTATATATGATTAGAAAGCAAGTAATCTTCCTGTTATCATTACTTAAATCAAAGCATAAAATATTTCTGCCACTGCATAACATTTGCTTAATATGCTGTGTCAATGTACCCTTGCTTATATGGCACTAAACACCCACTAATATGTTTCTTTCTTTCACTATAGATGGGTTTTACCTATTCTATAATGGAATAAAAGTGAAATCATGCAGGATGCAGGTCTAGTTTCTTTCACTTTGCATGTATTTTTATTATTTATTCAAATTCCGTATACAAAGTGTTTGTTTCTAAGCTTTTATTGGTGGCTATTATCTTAATATTAAAATATTCTAGATATTATTTATTCATTTAACTGTTAACACACATTTAGGATGTCTAAAAAGTGTGAAACTTTTTTTTCCTAGTGCTGAGATACGATCCTCTCTAGAAATGAGCTTTTTAAAAATGAAATTTAAGTTTTATATATACCATTCCAGAGGCTCTTCCAACATTTTAATTAGATTAATTTCACACTTGACATTGGCCAAGTGACTTTCTACATCTTTTTCATGATGTCACATTTTGCTTTAAAGAGAGATGCAGTTCTGCCTGAAAATTGTAGCAGGACTACCACTTAAGGAACTGTTTATTATTCTATATATAGTATAAATAAAGCTTTTACATGGGGAATAAAGATAACACTATGTATACACATGGCAGTGTCTTTTTAAAACAAGAGCTATTATATAATTTATAAACCCATCTTCATTTAACCTGTAGTTAAAGTGAAGGAAAACAGAGTAGACAAGCTGCCTATTCAATGACTGTTCTAGGAACAATGCTAAGAATATAGACGAAAACTAAGATGGGCAATTTCCAGCAAAAGAGATGATAGAAGTTAAATAGATAATGAAATTAATTCTATTAAAGTCTACCTAGAAGCAATTTATTTTATGAGTGAAAATGTCATTATTCATAGATCATTTTCTTAGCTACCATTCTCCAAATTGATGAAAGAATCCTCAGATTCCATTTTATAGGCAATACAGATGTGTTAGAGTTTAGAGAAGTGAGAGTTTTTTTAAATAGCAAATAATATATCCTATCATATATAATTTCAGATTATTCTGCAAATGCAAGCCCTTTTCAATTTTACGCATTGCTGTGTCAAAGTTAAATTTTTAATGTCTTCATGAGTAAAATATTGCAATTTGTTCTAATATAAAATGTTTTAAATATTGAAGGTCATAAATGGTATGTCGAAATAGTACATATGCATTGAGATTTGGTAAAGAAAGTAGAGCATGTTTGAATTGTTTTGATATTTATATTTAATTTCATAATTACAAATTATTATTGTATAGAGATTATAGCCATAATTATCCTTATCATATTTATTTTGCATCGGTAATAATACTTCTAATTCAATTTCAAATTATAAAGTCCACTTTTTAACTACTTGTTTTCTAAATATAATTCATTTTTCACATATCCATAAATTTTATTATTACAGTTAAAGTTTTGCTTTATATACATCTTTTTAATATTTTTAAGTCCTGCTTGACTTTTTAATCTGTGATTTATTTGTAGTAGAACTCATTAACATGCTATCAGTTAATTTAAAATGTTGTTGGTTTGGTAATTGCATTTAAGAATGACTTTGGTGACAATTGGGATAGAGTGAAATCTGAAATAAAAAGAAATAATTATAGTTCTTCTTTTGATAACATGTCTCGTTGATTTTTAATCTATTCAGTAATTCAGTATATGATATCAATACCCTTCTACCAAAAGATTCAGTTACCTTAGCAGCATCTGTACAAATGTCTTTTTTTTTATCATGTATTACAAATTGATATATACATAGAATGAGATAAATATGCTGCAGGATATAATTACCTTTTATTAGGTCCTGCCAGATTATTCTCCAAAATGTAAAAATATATAAACTTAATTTCCCATCTGGGGTCAAATTTTCTACGCATGTGATATACATGTTCACTAAATAAGTGGACATTGGTAAGTTTCAGACTACTAATGACATAGTGGCCCATTTTTTTACTGAGCAGGCTATTTTAATTGTTAATGATTTGAGTGTCAACAATATTCAGTTTGCCTAACTCAGGATTAAAAACATCTTCTATTAGTCTGTCATATGTCATAACTTTGTATATGCCATCCTGTTAAAATGAATCCTCATGTATTTATACTTCTAGAGTTGAGTTTAACTTTTATTTACTTTAAAATGAATTAACATAGATAACATAATCATCTAGATGTCAAAATCTTTATTTTTGGGTGGATAGATTCCTTTAAAGTGAAATATGATTATTTCTTTGAGTGCCTACTGCTTTGAAGTCTACTTTGTTTGATCTTATTATAGATGCATACATTTTATTTGGCTGCTGTTTTTGAAGTAAGCATCTTTCTATCTTTTAATATTTATTCTTACCTTGGGTTCCCTTTTACTCTGGTAATCTTTGTCTTTCATAATTGTGGCCAAATATAATATTTTGTTGAATAATACATGGGATCTTAAAAGAACATGAAGCCTGCTATTTCTTGTTGGAATGCTCCATAAATGTTAATTAGATCTAATTGCTTTATGTCTTCAGTTTATTCATGCAATATTCTTTTTTGCAAAGGAAAGGTGCAGGGAGAAATAATAGGCAGGTAGGAAGATAGAGGAGGGAGAAGCACTTTAGTTTTTATTTAATTGTTCACATTGGTTGTTCTCCCTTATTGGGTCTTGAATCAGGAACCTTGGGACACCTTCAGGGTGTACTTGACTGCTAGGCCACCAATGTGTGGCCTCCATACTGATATTCTTATGAGTGGTCCTATTGATACCAAGAGATGAAGTAATTGGCTGCAATTGTGAATGTTCACATTTTTTTTTCCCGATTCTGTCAGATTTGAAGCTGTATTATTTGGTGCATCCAAATTTAAGCTTGTTATGCCTTCTTGCTGAATTGAACTTGCCTTGTAACATCTCTGTTTCTGATGATCTTCTTAGCTCTCATAAGCATCTTATCTTATATTACTATATGTACTTTAGATACCTTTTATTTAGTTGTTTTATTGGTTCTTATTTAGAGTTTGCATGGTAAGATTATTTCGTTCTTTCATTTTTACTATATTTCATTATATTCATCATGGATTTAATAAACTTTGTATAATTCAATCAGTTTCTGAATTCTATTTTGAAAATCTAAGTTTTTAACATATGCATCTAGTAAAATTATTAATACTTAGAATTTAATTATTTCATTATTTTATTTGTGTTTTGTTCCTCATTTTTACTCATGTTTCCCAATTTCTGTATTTTTGTGCATAATAATGTTTTTAGAATCAATATATAGAATTTTTAGGTAATTTTTTGTTAGTGGTTGATCTGGGAATTAAAACATAATTAATCACAGTATATGAGTTTAAAAATTTCAAATTTGTTACCAAATTTCTCTGTGCCATCTTCTCATTAGAGATAAATTGATTGTCTTAAATGTAACCTTTACATATTTTGATAACCATATCAGAAAACATTTTAATTTTATCTATCCTTTAAAACAATTTTAAAAACTAGAGAAAATTAACCCATAATATTTATTTAAACATTTATATTTCCATTGATCTACATTTTTTTACTTTTAAGTACATTATCCATTATCCCTCAATTCCTTTTACTAAATCTTTAATTATACATCCATGTTCTTTTATGTTGATAGTCAAACTAGTCAATGCACAAACAACTCTAATCAATTAAAATTGAGCATATCACTATTATTACTTTTCATAATGCTAGAATCTTACATTACTTTATATTTATTCTTTATTTCTACTACATTATTGTGATCATGAGTGTTATTTCTATATTTAAATATACCAGATACTGTGATTGTTTTGTGAAATGTTCAGTACTAACTCAGATTTTTTAACCTTTTAAGTATTATTTATTTTCAAGTACTTTTCTATGATTCGGTTTGGGACCATTTTATTTTTCCATAAACAATTATTTTTAGTTACATCAACCTTATTTATGAATGTCCCATTAATGCTGGAAATCAATATTGATTATCTATAAATACGATAAGTTTTATATATACTAATTCCCATTATTTGGGCTTCTTAACCGAACTGAATATTAAATTGGTCATTTTTTTGTATTGTACAATTTACTTATATTGCTTGATGTGTCACTAAGATATGTCTAAATCTAATTTTAATTTTAACCCATTTTTCTATTAATTGATTTTTCTATTAATTTTAATTGTTGATTTTTCTATTTTTGACCATAACTTATTTAAATTTTGTGTTATAGATGTGAAACTATTTGTGACTTTAAATATAAATTTGAGTTAGGTACATTTCTATTCAAAAGGGTATTTTTGTATGTATTTTCTTCATATGCATATTAATTTAGAATAACTAATCTTAATTCTTTCCATTTTAAACTCCAACAAAAATTTTGCATTTGGATTTATCTCTTTTCTCATCCTTTAATTGCTAAACTCCTTTATCTTTCTATATCATCACTTATTGGCAAAATGTTGTTGGATCTTGTTGCAATACAATTTGAGCATCTGTCAGTGTACATTGATTTTATTTACAATAATTGTCATAATTTTTGCTTAATTCACTACATTTTAATGCTTTTGTGCTCTTCTCCCTTCACTGTCTTTCATTTGATGGGACAAATCATCTTTTTGTTTAAACTCCATGCATTTATTTTTTTCAGGAATTCTTTCAGTTTTCAAAATTCTATATTTATATTTCCCTACATTTTCCCAGCACCTATACCTGCTCCTTCTGTCAGTTATTTTACCTTGCCAAACTTGTGTTTTCAAGAATAGTTTTCTTTAAATAGGAGTATGTATGCTTTGGGGAGATACATAAATATTTATCAAGGGGAAATGTGAGCATCTGTTTCCAAATATCTGTATTTCATTTGTATTCCCTCCACATTTTCTTTGCCATCACTATTTTAGAAAAGAATTTTTTTTAAATGATGGAAAATCTTCTCTTTAAACCTATGATGTCTTCTGGTTTAAAACTATCCGGAACACAAAGTAACGAATGCTTGAACATAATTTTAGGAGGGACCATCCTTTAATTGCTACTCAGCATGCATTAAACATGAGCTGGTAAAACCACTTCCTATTATACATATACACATATGCACATATGTGTATATATACATAAATGTATATGATGCATACATATGTATCAGACTATATGTACTATATATACATATATCATCATACCTAAACCAAAATGCAAATCAGTTAATTTTTGTTTTTTAACCTTTTCAGGTTTTTCACTTTTCACTGATATTTAAGTTTTATCCTTAAATATCAATTCATGTTTGCTTTTTTCCTCAATAATTTTTTAAGACAGACATTCAAAAAATACTAAAAGATCATGCTGGTCAGCTATTTTGTCAGAAAACCACAATCACTGGTCTTGCTAGTCTCAAACAGACTTTAATACACTCAGGGGATCATGTTATACTTCCTCTGACATGGCTTGCAAAGAGGGAGGCCTGAACCAGCAACAGTGCTAAGCTTTTTCAAAGTGCTAATTCTTGGACATCACTCCATACCTACTGAATCAGAAGCACAGAAAGTTAGTGACTGGATTTTAACAAAACTTCCACGTACTTCTAATGTAATTTATGTTGATAACTTTTGTACTAACACATTTATTCTCTCATATGCCTGTGTACACCTGTATACCTTCTCAACACCTAAAATTTATTTCTCATTCTTTGCTTTCTCTTTGCATGAGTTATAATTATCTTCTACCAGAATCCCAGAACATCTACCATATATATATATATATATATATATATATATATATATGTATTAACATCTACCATCTACTCTCTTGTTTATACCTATTGGTCAAGGTCAATTCTACCACTTGTGCACTAGGTTTCATTACCTACTGAGGGCAGAGCTCCATATATTCCCCCCTCTTACTGACCTTATCGTTTGCCTTCTCTACTGCATTAAACAAGCAAACAACAACAACAATTATTTAATCTTAAAAATGTTAGTCTCCTGATCCATATGTATTTTCAGATATATATATCTATATAACTATATATAGATTAGATATATCTAGAAACATATATCTATATATCTTATCCATCTATATATCTACCTATAGATATATAGGTAATAGATATGTATCCCTTTCCAGTCAAAGTCTTTGAAAAATCTGTCTTTTCTTGTGTCTCAAATATCTCTTTACCTCTTCTCTTTTCAGTCTTATCTAATTCAGCTTTGTCTGACCGTCTATATTTAAACTGCTCTTATAAAGGATACCCAAGACACCTATGTTGATACCTTCAAATGGCACCTCTAAATTTTCTTCTCAATGAATCAACAGCAGCAGGTGACATATGTGTATCTCTCTTTTTTTGAAGTTATTTATTTTACTTCAAGCAGACCACACTCTCATATGTTTTCTGTTTAGGTCAGCCATATCTCAATGTCTTTGCAGGCTCCTCCTCCTCTGTAAATTTGAGTTCTTAGACATCTGCTATTTACTAGCCACATCTCCCCCGGTCACCTTTTGTAGACTCAAAACTAACATCTAGATGCTAAGGTTTTCTATATTTAAGAAGCACAATACTGAGTAAACTACCTTGATACTACTTTCTCTCTTGTCCATTTGATTCTATTTGTATGCAACAGTTAAAGTAATTCTATGAAAAAAAAAAAAAAAAAAACACCATTGTCAAAAGAGTCTCCAAAGTCATCATATTTCTGTCAAGAGAAAAGCCAGTTTCCTTATAAAGCTCCAGCATGATTTGGTCCCAGTTTATTCTCTGACCCAATATCTTAGTATTTGCTATTTCTTCACTGTCAACAACATGGTATCCTTTTACCGAGAATTTAGCAGAGCTGTTCCTAACTTAGAATGCTCTTTGTACATGAAATACAGTTTTTCATAGGGTCACTCTTTCAGCTATTTTCAGTGTTAATTCATGTATTACTTTCTCAGTGATACCTATCCTTCAAATTACAAACCTTTCTCTTTCCTTTTCCTAAGAGCTTATTAGTATCTAATATACTATGTAATTTGTGTATCTCACCTCTTTCAGGCACTAGAATGAAACTTCCTTAGGATCTCTTTTGCTAATAAACTCAGCATGAAGAACAGTGTCTGACACGTGTTAAGATCCCAAATAATGAATAAATGAAACAGAAAATTCTTATAGAACCTTTAAAAAGATGAGTGATTAAAGGTATTTGAATACTGTCTTTTTAGCCGAAATAATTTTTAAGCCAGAGAAGAATAAACATCCACCTGCCATAACTAACTCCCCGGAAAGAGATTCTTCATAACTTGGCATGTTCAGCATTATATCATCTGAACAATGCATATTCATTTTATGGAAATTATGAATTAATTTCTCCATATCTTCCTTGAAATTACAGGGACATGCTATAATGAAAGTATAGATTTTCCTAACAGTGGTACTTTATCAAATGTCTATTCGAGAAGCATGATATTGAAAAAAATCCCCTTGTAGATAAAACAGGTTATTTTAGAATGCCACCAAAGTTGTATGGATTTAATTTATTTTCATAAGTATAGTATATCAAAAATATTTTTCAATTGTTTGAAGAAAATTCTTCAATTGCTCTTATTTAAGAATAAAAATACATTCATTGTACTATTTGAAAGACATTTTTGTATGCTTAAACAGAATTAGGATTTACAAAGTAAATATACAATCAGATATTTTAATTTCATAATTACTTCACAAAGTTAAAATGTGTAGAATTTATTGAAAACCAAAAAAAAGTGCATTTAATCCAACAGCGTGTATTTTAAGTGCTATTCTGGTACATTCAATAACTTTGTGTACTTTCATTAAATCTTGGAATTAATAGCATTGGCAAAGATTTATTGTTATTTTATAATAAAATGAAAATTTTAAGTAATACAAATTAGCTTTTTTTCTGAGGATGTTGTTCTGAAGCTTCTAAATTTAATACAGTGATATGATATTTATTTTTTCCAACCATTTTAAATGAGTAATCCTGTTGGCCCTTCATTTACGATCTATTTCATTTTCACTTGTTTAGTCAATGCAAAAAAAAAAAAAAAAAAGAAATATGTATGTATATATATATATATATATATATAGGATCAAGTTTCTCTTTGACCTTGACTGAAATGTTAAAGCAAAAGTGAATAAATGACAGAAAATAACATAATTTTAAATTTCAAAATAATTGCTAATGGATATTGCTCTTATTTTGCTTCCAGAAGAATATTATGTGTGCAAGTTTATTGAACTGATTTCCCTGCTGCTAAAACATTAATCCCCACTTCTATACATAACAGCCTCTAGTTGAGGTAGGTTAATAGAATTGAAAATTTTAAGTGAAAGCAATTACACACCAGAGAAGCATCAACAGTCATCTCCATGGTGAGATAACTCTAGAGGCCTTTTATGTGTCACAGAACTTTCAAATGACTAAATTATTTTCAATGAACTATAAAACATACAATAAGATAAAGTCAGATACATAATAAGAATTTCATATATGCATCGCAATAAATTAAAACATTACTATATAAGGTAACTACAAATCATTTTCCTTTATGCTCAATGACAAAATTAAAAACAGAGAAATACAAATCCTAAAATGACAGCCATTTAGGTTTCAAGATTCATTACCAATGAAATTTAAATGCTCTATTGACAGGTGAATTCAACGGTATTTTTCTTTCAAGTAAATGAAATTTTGCAGCTTTCATAAGATGACCAATGAGAAAATTTTAATTCAGCAGAGAGATGTTCCAAAAATGAAGCGATATGAGATTAGGATTTTTTATGTATTATATCATAAATGTCAAATGCAACTTTATAGAGTTTAAATTATTTATGTCAAAAAGACTCTAAATGTTAAAAGGAAGTATGTCAATGTTATCTTATTCCCAAAACAGAAAATTTGCCTATTTTATCAAGTTGTAGGCAATGAAAAAGAAATTAAAAGAGAGTTACAGAAAAAAAGTTATTGGTATGATTAAAACTTATAATTAAAACTTTATATTTACTTGTTTAGTGAATGTAGGACACATATTTAACTATGATCATTCTTTACTTTTGTACTGAAATACTAGAAATGTTTCCTAAATAATTAGATAAAAATAATTTTAAAAATATCAGATAGCTTTTTGAATAGTTGTGATCAATTTATTATCCTTACCTGAAGTATCCAATAATGTAATTCCCAATGCACTTAAGAATATAGACCTAAGATAAAATCCAACTAAATTACATAAAAAATATATTTTTATACTTAAAAGTGCCTAATAATTTTGACTTTAGTTTCATAAAGATCCCCCATATATAATACTATACTTTATAAAATAAAATTAGTGGCAAAGGGTAGAGTCAAAGTCAATTGATAAAAAAAATTCCAAGTTCTGTAATAACCAGATCTTGATTTACTTCACATTAGAAAAATGAAGGTCATTGGCACTGATGATCTATAATGATTTTCCTATTCCAAAGCCTATTATTATTCCATCTTTATATATTGGAAAATACTCTAAAAAGGCTTCTGTTTGTAACAACAGATGCTATGGATATTGGTAGAGTCAACTGGTGACTTATTAACAGAAAAATTATGAAATTTAAATTGAAATATCTAGTCATATTCTTCTACAGTTATGTCATACTTCAGCTTTTAGCAATTAAAATATAGATCATTTTGAGGGGCAATACTTGAAAAGGCAACTAGGAATTAAAATATTTAAAAAATTCTAGCATTCTCTATTTCCAAAAGGGAAACATATTATCCCTTCTTCTTTCCTTAATGCATTTACTCTACAGAACTTGCAGCTATGAACTCCATTCTTTCCCTCTGAGGTGCATACAATTATTTTTACAAGCTAAATTTTTACAAGCTAAATAACACTCTTGCAATTTGACAATCCAGTAATATATTTCCTAAGAACCTAGAAGCCAATACTTTGAAATTTAGCATAAATGAAGATAATTCCCTATTCTCTAGTTTCTGTAGAAGGGGAGGAACTTAACTTCAGCTGGTTTCTGGATCCAAGTTACAACCTACTTCTTGTATGAGGACTTCATTATCCTTTCCGATATGGCAATTAGCAAACAAAGATGACTGTCCAAATGACCACGTGAATGAAAGAGAGCCTATGTGTGTTAAATGATGCCATCAAATTTTATTGTTTTAGGACAAGTTATTGTTTATCTTGAGAATATGCAGGTAATATGTTCCTTATGTTGGCTATAAGAGTTATAGCTCTGAAATTTCTTTGGTGGATTGCCTGTGATATTTACTATATGTAGATACAATGCTTATCAATAATAAAACTTTTCGTTTGTCATCTACTCTGTAAAGAGGTTTGTTTGTTTTGATTTGGAAGATTTTTTTTAAATTATATTTCCCCAGTACTAAGGTCCCATTGTAAAGAAACAGTACAACGAAGAGATATAGCCTTAGTTATGCATAAGAGCCAAAGAACAACTGAGAACATATTTTTAAGTAAAAAAAAGTTATGAGGTAACAGGGTAAACGTGGAGTATCACATTTCTGCTTAGAAATGTTACCTTAGAAAGAATAGTCTGAAACAAAACAGGAATATCCTAATGAAATTTTGTTGTTACTGATTTTCTCCAGAAAAGCCTACAGTTTTGTCCTACATCTTGTATTCTTGGAATACAAATAGCTCTGCAACTATTCAATTTCATGAGGAAAAATATTTTGTTGAAAGTCAGTATGAAACAATTTTGAGAAGAAATAGACATTCAAATAATATGGTTAAATTAATCCAAATTCTTACACAAGAAATTGGAGCCAAATTTGGCATAATTACCCAACAATAGTCCAAGGACTTTTGGGAAGGATGCTTGAATGAGTCCATTTCTTTTGACCTTCTAAGGATAAGATATCCCTTGATTGCATCTGGAGACATCAGGACAGTCTACAGATCATTAAACACAATTTAAAATTGTGAAAGTTGTGTAAATTTGGAGTAATACAAGTTGGAAAAAAGCTAAACTCTTGAAGATAAACAAAAGCAACTGCATAACTGTGTTTCTAATGATAGGGTAATGTTCCTGCATATGAAATTTTCTAGGCTATAAAGCATCCATCAATACAGTAATAAGCAAGGATATGGAAACTGGAATTTAGCCCTGTTTGTAGGGTTTTTTTTTCATAACTAAGGTATTTTCCCTGTCTTTTAGAAATAAAACTGATGACTCAAGATGCTTGGGAAGTGGAAAGCGGATCTTGACAAGGAGATACTGAATATAAACAAATGGAAGCTGAATGTTTAATTGAGTAAATAAAAGAAGATGTACTTCTGTATAAAGAAATTCCTATTAATTATGTATGCATAATCTCAAACAAAATAATAAATTCCTTAATAACAATAATAGAAAAAACTGAAATGATTAACTTGGCACCTATTCTGTTGTGGTGTACTAATAATATACCCCTAGAGAGGCACTATCTTAATCACTGATTCTTACAGATTCAGATATGTCATCAAATAAAGAGGCAAATCAGCACAGGGTAGACTTTATATGTAAAGACACCTATTTGGAAGCCTTTTTCTGCAACTTACTAATTGAATAGAAATTGCTTATTGTATTTGACTTTAAGTTCCTTATTTGCAATACTTACATGTATCTTAGAGAATTGTTGTAAAGATCCAATGAGAATATATACTTTCAAGACTATACTAAGAATCTGAGAACTATAGCTGAGATGCAACCAATATTCTGCTTTATTTTATCATAAATATGTGAATTTGTCAGTGATACTAAGCAGTGTGTAATTGGTTACTCACTTATAAATAAATAACCTTAAGTTTATTACAAATGATAAACTTATCTATAATTATTCTACAAATATATTTGGAGATATTGGCATAGTCCAGAGATTTTGTTTTTTAAAGGAAATTTTCAGGCAGGAACGAAGGCAGCTGGGTATGCAGTCAGGAAGAGAGAAGAGAAATTATTGTTTTATCTATTTTATTTAGCTGTTCATCTTGATTGTTCCCCTGCACCTGGAATGTGGACCTTATTCCTTGGAACATATGTGGCAGACCTAACCATTAAACTGCCAGGTCACGCCAATCTCAGATGATTTTAAAAATTGAAAACTATTACAAATGTTGTGCAATAAAACTTGGAAACAATAGTTCAGTCCGATTTCTAAATAGCCTAGATATTATCTGAAGTTCTTGAAAAATTCACTAACAGAACAAAGTTTGTTTCCATGGTCTTCCTTATTAATATACATAGATGTTTAGTAGCCTAGAACATCTCACATACAAGATTTTCTTTGAAGACAGACAAATAGTATATATCAAATAAATTTATAAGGGCATAGAAAGATAAATCATAAATGACAGATAGGTATGTATTGATCTGTCACTTATTAAAACCACTACCTTTCTTATATATGTGTTTACAAACAGAAATTACTAAAATACTATTCCCATTCCATTGTTGTTGTTTTTTCTTAGTGCATTCTACCTTAGGGAAAAGACTAGTAGGGTATTTCAAATAAACAGCATGCAACTCAGGTGTTACTATTTTCTTGTTTTCAGAGAAAAAAAAATCAATGGGTACAATAAATATGTTTTATATACCATGCAACTATAAACATGGCAAATGTAAAAAGGTCATTTTTCTTCAGAGTTATTAGTCCTCCCCCACAACTACTGGTCTCAACTCTATGTCAAAGTCTATGATCCAACTGCCAGAGCTGTGTTGGATCACTCCACTAAAGCCCCTTTATTGTCACACTTCCTCCATTCAAGTTGAGCTCCATAAATTAGTCTGTAGACTCCAGAAAATAGGCCACTAAGAATGATAAATGCTTCCAGGCAACTAGTGGCTTCACATTCACTGACTTTCTCGTTTGTGCTCCTGTTATAGTCTTGCCTCACAGGTTTTCAAACACTTTCTTATAAGTTGCAACATTTACAAAAAAGCTACTCTTAAATGTTTAGAATTTTTAGGAAGTTTTAATAGCAATTAGGTGTTTTGGTAAAATTTGTTCGAAGATTAATAATTTTGAGTGCAGCTTAATATGCCATTTTCTATTTTTAAACCAACTTCAATGATATAAAAGGAATATTTATTTTATTTGAAAATATTGTGTCAAGTTCTCCATATTATCCATGGATTATTGTTTAACATGCGTGAAATGATTTTGATATGGTACACATGACAAAACTTTTTTCTTATCTCATTAAATTATCTAAGGAGGCAAAGGAATGAAACATCAGAATACACTATAAAATTTGTGCTAATCAATTTAGTTTAAGAATCAGAAAGTAATTCCCTCAAGCTGTAAGTCCTAAACAATGAATTAAAAGTACTGTTTATTTTTCTAATCCGCATCACCATTCCTTTCTACAGAGAGATGATATCTTCAGAGATTTTAAGGAAACTTCACTATTCATCAGAGAACGTAGGTCCGGTACTAAAGAAAAGACCACAAAATAGATTTCCTGCATCTGTTTGCTACATGGATTAGCTTCCTGTTTACCAATGACTTATTTCATCACTAGTTACTGTGTCAACATATATTTATAAAATGGTCAATGGAAAAAATCCAAACTCTAGGAAATGTCTGAATGGTTGACTGAGAATAACTTTTGAAACAATTTAAATCTATGCAATCTATAGGAAAAAATTTAAAAAAAAAATTTCACTGCTAATCCTATGTAAATTGAGGACTGAATCTGAGTCACAGGGCTGGATGGGGCTAGGTCAGTTAGGAAGGGCATAACCAAGATGAACAACTAAATAACATAAATAAAATGCTTTTTTTTCCTCTCTCTTTCGCTCTGCATGCCTCTGCTCACCTTCATTCCTGCCTGTAGTTTTCCCTTAAAAATAAATAAATAAAGTGCTGGAATAAATCGTTAACAGTATTATTGAATACTGCTTGTGAGAAAAGTTTAGTTTTTTATATATGCCAGAATGAAGAATTTTACATTTTTTGTAGATTCCAGAAAATGTTGTGAAACATGGCAATTAACTAGAAGTAATTTAGTGAAATTTTTAAAAGCTTGTAAATATTTTCTGACATATGCCTTTTTTACAGAAATATTGCTTTATTAAATTTTTATTTTATGACAATTATACAGTCATGCTCTTAGATTTTTATGATAAAATTGGTGATGTCTATATTTTTCCTCAAAAATATTTCCCACATGGATTTTGCTATTAATTGGACAAATTATTTGCAAGCTTTTTAAAAATTCAATCTCATTTTCCTGACAATTTGATTTCTTATTTTTTAATAATGATGTTTATCTCTTTGATGTCTCATATTTTGTAACTTAGAACTTTATAAAGTTTATTTATTGTTTTAATCTATTGAATTTATTGTTCAAGTCTACTGCTTGCTATTTTAATGCTTTTTAATATTATGTATTAACATATAAATCCTAGAAAACAACCAGGTAGATTTTAGGCAATGGGACTATTCTTAGTAAAACTGTACAGCCTATAGACTGCAATTATGATCATGAACAGAATATTTCTCTTTCTCTTTCTACCAATGCATTATCTTGGAAAAGTTGAAATTTTAAAATAAAATAATTTATAAGGGCATGCTGATTTTTGAATAAAATTGTATCTGCTAATATATATCTTGCTGTTGATACTTCTCTAAAATTAATGTTGTTTTTCAAAAAATCTGCTAATATGCTAATATACAAAAATGTATGTATTTACAAGGAAAATATTTACATATTATTGCTGGTCTCAGCTCATATGTATGAATATACGCACATTACTCATGGATGTAGTTTCACTATGCATGAAATAAAAATTGTCCTATCCTCGAAAATGTTTATTGACTGACATTGGGTTTCAAAAAAAGAAGTATTAGAGTATGATATGGTAGCAGATAACAAAATTTGGAAATTCAGGTAATATCTCATAGAAGTTACAGTGGAAGAAAACACTATTATTTCTAAAATTTCCTATTGGGTTGAAACTGAGACACACATCTTCTTAAAGCCCACAAAATGTCTATTGGTTTTTACATTGATTTACCTTTGAAAGCCTCACCACAAACATGCGGAAGGAAAGAAAACAGAACCATATGATTAGGTACAATATAGTTGCAGTGCAACAAAAGAAATGCTTTCCTATTCTTTTTAGCTTTTTTTATCACCTAATAAGATTATATAGTATAGTGCCTGCTTTTTCTTCATGATTTTATTTCTTTCAAATTTATTAGATCAAGATCCAAAGTGAATTTTTAAGTAGGTAGTCATTTTTCAAGCTCTATCTTAGAATATATTGACTTCGGTTTTTTTCATAACATTTCAAACAAATGCTATGAATAAACTGAATCATGTTATACAAAATGTTTTGTGCTTACACAATATATATGCATATATGAGCATACACATACGTGTGTATGTGTTCTATCACTATCATCTACCCATCTTCTATCCATCTAATCGTTTTACACCTATAGCTTCTTGTATAGAGCTCATCTCCTACCTCATATCACTAACATTCATCACAGTTTTAAAGCACTATTCATTCAATAACTGCTAGCTGTGACAACACTGAATTTGTCTTCCTTTCAGTAGTTTTAAAGCACAAGTGTGATATAAAAGTAAGGTGATAAACAATTTATCATGACAAATATTTGAATAATAATTATTATACAATAATAATTTATATTCAACATCATCAAAGGTACAATGTGTATAAGGGACATTAGCAAATTGTAACTTGGTTCATATTATTTAACAATACATTAGAACTACTAACACAAACCATAATTTTGTTTTGATGACAACGGAACATTGGGGAATTGACATACTGAAGGGCTCTTTGGCAGTCATAATGCTTCAAATGACAGCCTCCCTACAGGGATCTTCTGTTCATGGAAGTAACTATTACTATTCACAGTGGTAGTTCATGCCAGCCCAGGGAAACTTGAGCATGTTGTAATCAATGGTAATTGAAACTGTTAATAACATTAAAATTTCATTTGGACAAATGCGTCAGCCACCAAAGCTTTAGCTCTATCTCTTGGCACAATGCTAGCCTTAACATCCACATATGCTAATAAATGAATGCTTAATCAGATAAACAATAATTCATCAAGGAAAATAACATGAAACACATCAATTTATTTCCTAAAGTCAACATTATTGAAAAAAATATTGTTACATAACATCCACTTAAACGAGTGAATGAAGCAGAAATAAGGACATAGTATCTCCTATTTAAAAAGGAAATAGGGGACCCTTGAGAGTATTAAAAATACATATTAAACAAATTATTTAAAAACTGACATTCGCCAGGAATCTTATGCTAATCTTAACCTTTAATGAACATTATTATTGTGTTTAAAATGGTATTTTATTATATTCTTATTCTCTCTCCCCTCCTTTCAATCATATCATGTATTTTGGAATTTTACTTTTTTTAAATGAATATTATATAATAAGTATTTTTATATTTACTATAAACATAACAATTAACTTTAGCAATGGTAAAACAAAATCAAGAAGATAGATAACATCTCTAGCATATAACTGACTTAATTAAAATTTCACTTTGATATAATTGTAGATTCACAGTAGTTGTAAGAAAAATAATGTCACAGAAGTTGATTTACAATGTTGCATACCTTAAAACTATATAACGTCATGATAAAATGTGCCATCAATTAATTCATACAAATAATAATTGAGAGCTCCTATGTATGCTTTGAACAGTAAAGATACAGAACATTTTCATCACTAGAGGAATCAGCAATGTTTCTATTTACAGACACTTCTGTTTCTCTCCTAACTCCATTCTTCATAGCTTTGGTCAGGCACTAATTTCTTTTCCATTCTTATACTTTTGTCATTTCAAGAAAGTTATATAAATGGGATTATCTCTTGAAACGTCCAAAAAATTTTTTTTTAGTTTTTAAAAGTCTTAATAAAGCTAACCTACTATTTTGAACAACAATGCTACTTAAAATAGTAGCCATAATTATAAATGGTTATTTAATCTTAGAAAGTCCTACTGGAGAGCATATATATGCATATACATACACACACAAATATAATATACATATACACACATATAGAGAGTTTTATGTTGTTAAAGTAAATGATTATACCACCTAAGTGATTATTGCTGACTTTCCTATAAATACTCAAAAAATAGTAATAAAGAGATACCACTCAGAAATACCCTGCGAGCAGCAACTCTTACAAGCCTGCTGATCAAATATATATTTATTTCAAAAATAACTGAAAGCACAGATGACAAGGACTCCATTCATTTCATAAATGTATCTTATTTCCTAGTCTCATAAAATAGTTTCAGCACAGAACTTATATCGATATGCATGATATTTTTGTTCGGAGTTTTCTTTGCTGAATAGAAACATAATAAA
Organism: Solenodon paradoxus; assembly: GCA_004363575.1. Classification (NCBI taxonomy): domain Eukaryota; kingdom Metazoa; phylum Chordata; class Mammalia; order Eulipotyphla; family Solenodontidae; genus Solenodon; species Solenodon paradoxus. The sequence continues at coordinate 361,948 of RJWH01000087.1, forward strand.
AAGGCAAAGTATTTAATATGTACCAAAGATGCCCCACAAACCCAGAACCTTCTCAAGTTTGGGAAGGAAGGCAGTATCTAGGACAATGAATTCAAATGATATACAGCATTAGCATTGTTTGCTTTTATTCTGCTTTCTACGGGTAAGAGAAAACACATATTGGATGAAAAGCCCAAACAGGAATTTAGAAACAATGTCATAATAAGATTATAACTAACATTTACAGTCTGCTAGCTATATCCCAAAACACTTCTTTCTCTTAGTTAAGGATTTCAAACAGATTAAAGGAGACAATCTGGTATAGAGCAACATATACTATATTAATATCACATAATCTCTATCTCATCTATTTTTTGACAGTCATCCTGAGCCTTAGTTTCCTTTTATTTATAATGAAATTCTCTCCATGATTATCACTTTTATTCCTTGGATCCCTAACTTAAATGTAGCCAAACCAAAGAGTAAACTTCCATTAATAACTTATATGAAAAGCTTTATAATGGAAAGAAGCTGAGGATTTCCTTCTTCGGTAGCTCAAGTTATTTTCCTGTGCTATTCCTTCCTCCAAATTCATAAATACTGGAGTAATTGCACTTCTGTCCTATATAACAAAGCAACAACTAATAAGCAACCAAACAAGCAAAACAACAAACAACAACAGCAAAACTCAAATTTTGAGTTTTTCACAGATGGAAGCTATCTTTGATATCTTCAATATGTTATGCCAATTTTATATGATGAATATACTGAGACTACTAAAATTAGAACCATCTGAATAAAAAAATGATTTAAATCATAATCGCAATCTTGATCAACATTTTTGTTTTATATTGATGCATTTTATGAGTAATCCTCAATATTAGGCTAAAACATTATGTTCAGCATTTAGCCCAACATATATGCATACTTCGTATTCAACATATATAAATTCTTAACAAGTTACATTATTTGAATTGAATTATGAGCATTAGCTTTTTACCACAGGACCCCACAGCCATACGCTGAAGGACAAGTAAGACACACCTCAGGAAAATGACCCTCTAACTCACTTTAGCACACCTGCTTCGATTCTTCTACTTAGATACCCTGTATTCATGCTGACTACAATTTTACTAATCGTCTGACCTCATAAAGGCTGCCAGGGGCTGGCATGCATGAGCAGCATGAAACCAAATGTGCCATATTGTTTAGCATCTGTTCCTAACTCCCCATGAAGTTTTCTTTGCAAACAGCATCAGGCTGTCAGCTTCAATCAGCTTGGTAGTGAACTCCACTAAGATGCATTAGCCTTCACTGAGGATTGCTAGGTCTGACTTAAACATGAGACATTCAAATGTACAATGGAGAGGTTTAATGTTGATAAGCCCATATTACCAAAAGACAGATTCCCTAGCTTTTGACCTAATATTTCTATGTATTTCGTAAGAACTGATCTTAAATATATCTCCTAGGACCATTAGCACAATATTAACAACAATTTGTCTGTCTTCTTGAAATACTTCACTGGGGACTTTGATATACTTTTCACTTTACAAACGTTCTCAATTTCTTCTACATTGCAGTCAAGAGTACAAGTTAAATATATTAATGCCCATTTATAAAAAAGCATTATTAAAATAAGTAATGCACTTTGAAATTAGATCTATTTGGGTTTCCCATCAGGAATGATAATAAAACAAAAATGTTTTATGAATTAGGAATCTACAATTACTGCATAATAGGCAATGTCTATTTTTTATTTTCTATATATAAATGCATTTAAATATCCAAACATCTTTAATCTGCCAAATGCTTAATCTGAAGGACACTAAATAACTAAATATCTCCATGTTTCCCAAATACAAAAGCATTCATTTGTATGCTGTGCAATTATAGATATTTTGAACCCCAAAGATTACATGACTATTCTTAAAAGACTTTAGAAAAAACTTTGAATATAAAAGAAAATATATTTTATTTACCTAAAACACAGTAAAGCCCTTTCTTCTTCTAATAAGCACCAAAGTGTCAATAATCTAACATGTATTGCTTGTTTATAATTTATGACCTGCTCATAGACCACTCAACCAATAAAACTCTCTTATTTCTAAAGTAAAGCTTCATTTATTTTTCTTTTTGTCAAGAGACTCTTCTCACTGTGCTTTTATTAACAGTTTAAATTGATCAAATGTTTTTGGAGAAGTTCGGACTTCACATTCACGTTTCAGAGCATTGTTAAATATGTGACTTTTAGTGGAGACTAATTCGTGAAGTGAAATAAGCGCTCCTATGACTTCTTCGAAGGGACAATGAGGTTGCTCTATAATATTTCATGGCTCATTACTGAAACTATTGTAATGAAAATGAACAAAAAAAAGTAACATTAATTTAATACTCTCTGGGTCATTTTTTTTTTTTAAATCAAGAATGATTTTCAGGTGTGCCCTGGCAGCCCAGCAGACGAGTCCCCTGACTCCAACTGGTACAGTCCACATGCAACTCAAAGATGTAGGTTTATAATCAGGACCAAAGAAAACAACCAAGATGAACAAATAATAAAAAAACTAAAATGCTTCTTTGTCCTCTCTCTTCCTATTTGCCTACCTACTTGCTTTCATTGTTACCTGAACCTTTCATCAAAAAAAGGATATATGTTATTAGTGCTTAAGTAATAACATAACCATGGAAATTCACTAATGTGTTCACTGACAATATGAATAAGTGAAGTTATATTACATAGATGAAGACATAGATTTCACAATAGCCAGTCGTCCAAAAGTAAAACTTTAATCATTATGAAGGCTATGTAAACAATAGGCACAAAGATAATACAAAGAAATATATGTTCATTACTATATTCTCCTTCTTTTCCTTCTACTTATAAATCCTAGATCTTGTTTCCTTTCCTACTAGTTTATTTCCTTTCCTATTCATACTTTAATCACATGCAAAACATTTAAGGAACACACATTCTATTTATAATGATTAGATTGTAATTTTATTAATGCAATTCACATTATCATATGTGAAGATTAAAGGCTGAATAATCTTAGAAGGTACTGAGATTCCTAAGAAAGGACTTAGTAAAACCAAGCTTAATTGAAAATATATTGTAATTAAAATTGTAGGATAACAAATTAATTTAAAACAAATCATTTTATCATACAAATATGAAATTTGGAAGTAATTACATGTATCACTTCACAATAGAAAACACCTTTCCTACAGCAAAATGTAAATGTTACAAATATGCCAGGCAATTACTTCAGTTAAAAGATAAAACTATATTGCGAATATTTTGGAAATACCTAAACGGCATTTTATAAGAACCCTGGAGACCCAGGTATGCCTGTGTGTCCAAGGTACTGCACTAAACATCACAGAGGTGTCCTGATTATGAAGAAGAAAGTCACTTGTGCTCTAGAATCTTAGAAAAAAAATGTAATTTTCCATTGCAGAAGTACATTTGCTCTCAAGCAGAAGATGGTTGCAAAGCCTTCAAGTAAAGTTAACTAGAATATTAGTCTTCAGTAGCTAGTTGGACACCAACAGATGAATCACAAATGACCTCAATGATAACTATATGGAATTGGTGGGTAATTAGAGAGAAATTGAATAGATAAAGGATTTTTAAATTGGGGCATTTTAGCAGAAGAATTTGAGAACCGTTGTTAAATGTTGTGAGATAAGTGGAACACTATCCCTTTCATAGGAAGTAATAATGTAGAAAAAATACAAAATCAGACACAATCAAAATTAAAAGGTGTTTATGTATATATATACACATAGAGATAGAGAGAGAGAGAGAATGTATACGCTTACATAAAAATAAAGAGGAAGAAGACTAAGTTGTTCCGCTTAAATTAATGGCAAAAGAATCAGAAGCAAGTCCTGATTCACTAGCAATCGTTTGATTTAATTCTTTCCTTCTTTCATTTTTAGCTTATCTGAAATGTCAGATGATGTCATTTCAAAAATAACACAAGTTACAACTTTCAAGGTTTGCCAGGTTGCTTAGTAAGATTTTCAAATAATTTCCCCACACAATAAAAGTGCATTACTTTATCTTCAAAGTTGTATTATTTGCAATATATTCTTATTAATTTAAAAGCTAAATGACAATAATTACACATTTACATTGACTATATTAAATAAATCATACTTATTCTGGATTAACTAAAACAATGGCCAATCCTTGGATTTTTTATGAATTTGTGAACAATTTGTTCGAATATATCAAGCTTACCATTTACCTTTGATTCAGGTTGATCAATAAAGTTTTTAATTTGTTAATTTTTATGCTACACAGTAATGTGGAAGAGATATAATTAGATTTAAAATACTGTCAAATAGCAAATAATTAATTTACATATGTGGAATAAATTTAATTACTGCCTCAAAAAGTTCATGATGATCTAACTTTGAACTTATAAATGCAAAAATTAAAGTCATATAGTGTGTGGAAAGTATTCCTACCTAGGTATTAGCTAGATGTATTCAATATATCTAAGTGTACCGTTTCATTATTCAATATTTTTCTTGTTTTCCATTATAGTTTTTGAAATTCATAGCAGATTACAATTGAAATCACATTAAGGGTATATATATACCTTCTTAAGCTAAATGAAGTAGGTCAGAAGTTGGACAAATGCCACATGATTTCACTTACTTAGACTCTAACAATAAAACTGAGACTCCCAGAGGTGAAATGGATTGGAGGTGGGAGCAAAATGTAGTAAAGTCAAATGGACAGTGGTGGTGGACTATTAGAAATTTGGTGGTAGTCATGGTGCAATGGACATGTGACGAAGGGTGAATCTGTACCTCAGCAATACAGACAGCATTTGTCACTCAATGTTACTGCAATACAAATAAGTTAAAGAAGAATACATCTCCTCTATAAATAAAAATAATTATTAGACTAATTTGATTAGCTCTCGGAAAATCCGTATTTCTGCATGATATGGTGACTGACATGGCCCTTGACTTTCATAGTCTTACAATGACTGAATTATCATCAAAAAGGAAGAACATTAACAGAGCTCAAGAAAAGAAAAATAAAAGTACAATCTACAGCAGAAAAGGTAGTGGAGGAGTCAGAGGCCCTGGGTTTTGTAAGTAATGTTGGTAAGACACAGATCACAGCATCAAGGTGTGTATTCAGCCTGTGCAGTCAATTCATGAGCGTTGCAGAGGCAAGAGATAGAATAACTAGTACAACAAATGTGAGCCAGGCTAGACAGATTAAAATACATGCTTGCAGGAATCTGGTCACTCAGTGATGGAAAACAGCTAAAATGCTGAGGCCAGAGAAATCTTGATGTGCCAGATGCAAGTTGAAATTACGAGGGAGCAGAAACAGTGACAGAATGGATAAAGTCTGCTGGTAGAGAAAGGAGAGAAAAGTAGGTATATAGATAAGAATAATTAGACACTCCTAAAAAACCTAAAAGAGAAGCTGTTTTTTAGAGATTTCACTCCTGAATGCCCAAGTACTCCTGAATATTCACTATTTGAGATCAGTGCCTTTTTTCTTTCATTTAAAATTCCCTAGGCACAACACTATATTTAGCTTTTAGAATCAACATATTGTATTTTTTTGCCTTTTCCTTTCTTCATTAAGTTAACCAATATTAATTCATCATCTAGTAATGGAGCCACTTTGTAGTCATGAAAAAATAAATACGATTGTTCATTTTTGAGGTGGTCCTCCTTCTACTAGAAGACTAATAAGCAAAAAGCTAATTACTCTTTGAGAACAGAAACACCTTAAGTGACATTGAACATCTGCCTTGGTGTAGGGAGATAGCATAAGATTCAATGTATTTGATTCCTTTTCCTCAGAGTATTGAGTTCATTGAAAAAAAATTAAACCTTTTTTGTCTTTTTCAATATGCAGTGCATATTATAGAACAATAAATATTTTCAGTCGATAATAATAAGAGGGTATTTGCAAATTAGAAAATGTTTTCTTAGGTCCTCTAACATTTATATTTATTTTGTATAGGTAGGGAATTTGACATCTAATTTCAAAATAACTATTTCTAGTTATTTGATACTTAAAACTAAATCAGTAAAGAGGGAATAGCAATTAATATTACTTCAGTAATATTATTGTGACCCTCTACATTTCTTCAGCAATATTCTGCTTTGTTTTAGAGTTTGGCATCAAAACTTCACTTAACCAAGTATTTGACTTAAACATTTGTTTACATACTAATGTGCTCATAGTGACTATACACTCAAAGAATTAACTCACATAAATCAATAAAAGCAGTTTTTAGGCATCAAAGAGCATCAATAAAATAATGAATTCTTTAAAATTAGCTCTTAAATTTTAATATGATACATTCCAAGTAGCCTATCTGAATAAAGGAAAAAATAATGAATTACAAATTGTAGTTGTAATCAACCTATGTGAGTGGAAAATTTAATATATTTCAATGAGTAGGGAAAGCTCTTCTTTCTCCTGAAAATAAATATTATGCAACTAAGTCAGCATGTATCAAATAAGTAATTTTAATGGACAGTAAATAATGACAAGAAAAACAATACATACATCAGAAAAATGAATCATGGCTATCACTTGACTAATACTAATATTCCATATTGTATACACTTTCCACAAAACTGGGATTAAAATGATTTCATCCACTAAATATTAATATTTAAACATGAAAAAAATTAACATTACTGTAACTAAGTATGTTTTGAAGTTTTAAATAACAATTGCATAACCAAGAAAAGAAATATCTATTATAATGACGTAACTCATTTGTAACTATTTCATTTATAATTATCATCAGTGCTTTCAAGATATCTCCAAATTTATTTAAGAAGAATCTACAATTACAATGAAATCTCAAGATACCTTTGAGGACATTTTAGAGGATGATTTCAAAATATAATAAACAATGTGATATAACAGATAACTACAGTAAGCAGGGGAGAGAAAAACTGATGCATTATGACTTAGTCATACTAAGATTATGTAAAAATTATATCATAAGGGAAAGCTATATGAATGGAACATGATATTCTGCATATTTTTTATAAATTATTGTGACTCAAACTATTTCAAAAAATATAATAAAATTGTAATGCAGCTATAATTATTTTATATATATATCAGCTAAAATCAACAAAACTGGTGAAATACAGTTTAACTTTAGTGTTGATTTTTAATTCCTCAAATATCAAATATTGTGACAAGTATCCTACCATCATTGCATACTTCCAGCTTTAGTATATTTCTGAAAAGTATAGTATATATGATCATATCCAATTTTTTGTCTTTTGAAATAATACTTTAATTGAAAGAAATATTTCTATTCAAGTTCCTGGAATCAAATAAGTCATAGACATGTGCACTGGTTCATCATATATGCCAATAAGAAAACAGATCCATGAACTAATCTATGCTCAAATTTGCTATTAAATCAGAATGAATAATCTAAAAATATTGATTTTATGAAGATCCTTTTTTTATAACTTACAAACTTTTAAAATGTGTAATGAGCAGATACAATGTAAATTCAATCTAGAAGTATGGCCTTCTATTTGAATTCAAGAGCTACTTTTCATTTTTCATCAGGGTCCCCGCTGAAAACAACTGGCTCCTTGGCATATAGAAATCACTAAAAAATATTCTGAATTAAAAAGGAATGACATTTTTGAGAAATTATTTCTGTAATCCAAGTTAGTTGAAATATCAAGACTATTTGAACTTATGGGTAAAATATGGTTAGCGGAAATAGAAGCACTTAAATATCATTTCTTTAACTCATATATGTTCAAATCCGTGTGTGTGTGTGTGTGTGTGTGTGTGTGTGTGTGTGTGTGTAGATCATGATGATTATCTTAGCAAATCAAACATTTTTAATATCTGTCCTAATCTAATCCAACTAATCCAATCTTATCATGAACTACATCAAGCAATGGACCTTTAGCAAAAAAAAAAAAAAAAAAAAAAAAAAAAAAAAAAAAAGGAAAGGGACAGATAGGGGAATTAGCTGTAAGGTGAAGAAAAATAAATGGTGGCAAACTTCCTATATTGTATACAGATGTTTATCTGCTATAATGCACACCTTAAATCTATTTAATGCTACAATACAATATTCCTTCAATGAAATCAATTATTAAAAATAAAATGATACAAGTGTCACAGAAAAAAGAAGCAACCCTTTTAAATGCTGCTCCTTCTCACTGCTGAGCAGATTTGACTCATAAAGCATTTAAGTTATTGGAAAGCTATAAAAAGTTATTATGTAGGTCATAAGCCCACATCCTATAAAAAGAGATTTAAAACATGCCTTTAGAACTGTAACAGTTGGCAGTGACATTCCAAAACAGAGGAGCACTGATTGACTAGTGATTGAAATTGTAACTTATTCTAGTGCATCAGGTATCAATAACCAAGCTTAAAAAAATTTAGCAGACAACTGCTATTTACCAACAACTAGGTGAAACCCTTTCAAGCAATATTTCATTTAGTATCCTTTTAATATCTACAACATTTCTATGAAGTCATTATTATCATTAATATTTAGCAAAACAAATGTCTGGGATTCACAGAGACTAGCTGACTAGTGTATATTTACATTTGTAATTTATGTTCAAAACAAAATTTTTATTCAAATTTCTTTCTTGCGGCCTCAAACTCTAAAGCTGCTACCTAACAAAACATTTGAAAATAGCGAATGCTTTAAAGAAGATATCCTGGGCAAATCTATGACATTCATAGCATAAACATCAAGAGAATTTATTAGTTAGAACAATTGTCTTACATCTCTACTAGTGTTACTTGTAATTGCATACACATTTAGGAATAATTTTCAAATTATTTGAACCAAAGTATAGGTAGAATAGTGCTACATTCTAGAACGTTATTTCTTTTCCAGATTGACCCAATCTAATACCAGGGTGAAAAATGTAAAAGACAGTTTAAATGACTTAGTTCAGTCTGCTTCAGCATGTAACTTAAAATATGTGTTTCAGTCAGATTTTCTGTGACATCAATGCACTCTGAAAATAACTGAAATCATTAACTAAGCACCAATGCGATAGCTTTCTAATATGCTGACTTGACTAAACAATATTCCTCAAAATCCCTTGCTGATAGATTTCTGGTAAAGTTAGGCCAGAAATATATTTTTCTGAGAAAGCTGGAGGAAAATAAAAGAGGCAGTGGACATCATTCTCAATAATTAAATTAAACACTAAATTAGAAGCTTTCAACGCAATCAGAATTTTAAAACATTTTATCTTAGTCAAAACATTTGCAAGAGATAGGTGAATAGAGAATTATATGATATATAAAGAACTTATACAACCAAATGGCAAAAAGCAATTACAAAATGAGCAGGTGATCAAATAGACATTTTTTCCAAAGAAGATATACAGATGGTAAACATACATGAAAAGATGATCAACATCAATAACCATCAAATCCAAACCACAATATCACTTTACACCTTTAAAATAGCTATTATTAGAGACAAGAGATAAATTGTTGAGGATGAGAAAAAGGAACCCTTGTAAATTATTGGTGGGAGCACAAATGGTAAAGAAACCATGAAGAAAAGCATGGAAGTTTCTCAAAATATTACAAATAGAACTTTCATATGCACCTGCAATTTATTTTTTTAATATTTATCCAAATAAAAACAAAACATTATTTAAAAAAAACATATGCACCGCCATGTCATTTTCAGAATTATTCACAATAGTCAAGCTATGGAAATAACCTTAGTATTCATGGATAAAGAAAATGTGAGATGTATACACACACACCCACACACAGTAATGAAGGAAATTTGCAATACGTAGTCACAGAATGGGTCCTTGAGGACTTTAGGTTAAGTGACACACGAAATAAGTCAGACAAAGATAAGTACTGTATGAGCTCAGGTGTGGCACCTGAAAAACAAACAAAACAAAAGCAAAATTCGTGCATACAGAATACAGAAAACGTTGAAGGTTGTGGGAGACAGGGGTGAGGACAACACTAAATAGTGAAGTGAATTAAATATGGTGACTATATTTAATGATGTGTTGTATATTTGGAAGTTGCTAAAAGTCAATCTTAAAAGTTTTTATCACAACAAAAAATGTGTAACTATACAGTGATAAGTGCTAACTAGTATCAAATCATGATGTTGTACACATTATACATAAATGCAATAGGTCAATTACATGTGAATTCTAAAGGATGATAATCCTTAATGGGCCTGAGCTAAGCAGTTAGAATTCCTGTAAAGATGGCTTAAACTTCTTGTGGCGAGAGACTCCATAGCTTTATACAATATGTATATAAAAACAATTGAATAGTGGTGATAGATACAATCACTGTCTTTTCCCCCAGGGTATTACAACCTTTAGGTAGGTGTGGTTATGGCTTTATACTATGTCTTCTAACATATGGTCTCTTTCTGCATCCCAGACTGTGTGCTTACTGGTAATATCACCAATTGCAAAGATGTTAGTACTGCCACTGCAGTTTCTAATATCCAATAGTTCAATCATTGCAGAGAGATTAGGCACAGTTAGCCATATTTTCTTAACTATACTGTTTTTCCAGGTTCATTTTTTCTTCATTTGCCATTGTTTTAAACTGAGTATGAGGTCATTTCTTTAAATGATCATGTCATTTGCAAAATTCTATCACCTTTTAAAATTTTTCATACACATTGTGAATGATGGATTTTTATAACTCATAGAATTTAAATAGAGACTGGATAATTTCAGCTTATGGTTTGTAGGAAAGATTGTCTCTTAATCATTGCTTTGAGGATTTACTTCTTTTACCTTTCATTACTGGCTTCATTTTTCTGTCTGTCATTTTTCAACAATATGCTGCACCTCAAGGTTTTACTCAATTGAGTATGATTGTAATAGAAAGAAAAATGAAGATGTTTAAAGAATATGAGCAAAAGTCTATCAATAATTTCATTCATTCAACACTCAAGTTATTCAAATTTCTACTGTGATATGTCTGAATAAAATCAATTTAGGCAACAGAAATTTGAACCTACTCTCACTGATTATTAAAAATAAATATCCCTTTTAGTACACTTGATAAAGCACATTATAAAAAAGAATAAAATCCATAAATTGAAAGAGCAAAAATATGTACAGAAACATACAAAACGTTTAAAATAAATGTGTGTAGTCGCATAAAATATTTTAATAAATTAGATATAATAGAGAAGCTAAATGTCTAGTCATTAGCTACTCCTCCAAATTTGTTTGAGAATAATATTGTAATCATTTGCCAACTGCTTTAATTGATTTTTAAGTTCACAGTAGAGTTGATAATTATTTGATAATCAAAATTACTCTTCCAGGACTGTCCTTTGAAGAGTTCAATCTTATTATAAGTTAAAGTTTATAAATGTGAATTATAAAGTGAGAATGTATAGTATGTTAATATTCTTGATTACAAAAACATTAAATTATGCCTACAACATGAGATTCTAGAACCAGTAACAATGTTTTCATGATTTTTGATTAGTTAAGTCTATGATTTAATTACCACTAATTTTAAAACCAGAAATTATAGATTAAACTAAAAAGAGAATTGTAAATTGATTATAGATTTTCTTAGGGATCCAAACTGAATAGCATTATGACAGTAAAAATAATTTATCATCTTGCTATTTCTGAATATACAAACAAGCCAGTTGTACAGATAGAAATAAATCTACACAATTTAGTTAAGAAAATAAATTTTAAGGCTGTTATTAACAACTACGGTGGATGACTGAGAATAAACAGTCTTGTATACTAATGATGAGTTTATCTTTAATTCTCTGCACAGCGCAACTGAAATAGTCTAAGAAATCAAACCCTGGGATAATTCTCTAATAAATCACAGAGCACAGCATATAGTCATTTGACCAAAGACAGACTTTTAATGAAAAATTTCAGTGGCCAAGAGTCAATAATCACAAGCTCCTCACAATCTAACTCAAAAACTAAGAAAAAAAATTTCAAGAAAATGCTTAATAATTATCTGATGTCCCAGAGTATACAGATTAATTGGAAGTGCACCCAGAAATAAAAGAAACCTCACATATCTTACAACACTGACAAATACTAATTGTTTGGCCAAATAATACATTTTAGGAATTTTTGTTCAAAGAATCTATGGAATAAAATCTATAAAAGATTTAGTGTTAAATACTAAACCAGTGTTTGTTAAATCTAAATCCATAAAATGGGTTGATAATTTCTTTTAATTAACCAATTGTTGTCTGTCAGACATCATATGTTATTAAGTGATATTGGTCTGTCATTTTCTTTTTTGGTGATCTCTCTATAAGTTTTTGTTATTAGTGTGCTATTAGCCTCATAGAAGATATTTGGGAAGAGTTTGAGAAGAACAGGTATTAATTTTTTTCTGAAAAAAAGAATGTGAGCTTTTATATTTAGGGAAACTTGATTACCTCTTCAATTTATTAGTTTGTGATTGCTCTGTTCAGGCTTTCCAATTCTTCCAGTTTCAGTCTTAACAGACTGTATTTTTCTAAAAATCTATCCATACCCTCATGGTTATCTACTTTGTTGGCATAGGACCGTTCATAGTAGTCTCTTATGATGTTTTGTATTTCGGTGGTTTCTATTGTAACTTCTCCCATTTCATTTCTGATTCAGTTTATGAGAGGTTTCTCTCTTTTTTTCTTTGTGAGTTTAGTCAATGATTTGTCAATTTGGCTTACTTTTTCAAAGAACTGACTTTTGGTTCCATTGATCTTTTGGATCTGTGTCCCAGTTCTACTGGACTGGTTCTTTGCCACTCTGGGGGCTACTCACCAGGAGACCCGTTTCTTCTCATGGTTCCACCCGCTCTGCCGCAGCCTGAATCCTGAATCTATGGTGTAACTCTGAAAACTGACATTTTTGCCTACCCTTTGTCATCACAATTGCTGTTGTGCCTCTATAGCCTCGGTGTCTGCTTTTCCTCAGTGCTTGTTTCTGGAGAATAGGTGAATTCCTTTGCTCTGTGAGGAGAATCTTGACTCTCCTCCTGCTATTCCCTTTTTAACATGAGACCTGCTTTAATAATCTCAAGAGTTGGAACCAGCCAAATTCATTGTGGTGCTCATTTGACTAACCTTTTACCTAACATAAAATGGACTTGCAAAACATATATTGAAAAAGTGAACTAATTTATAATTGAACATCTAAAATATGTCCAGATTACTTGTTGGAGGATTAGATTTATTTTGAAAGCTTTTGATATTGTTCCTGTACCTCATTTTGACTCCCATTTAAATGAAATCTGTCAATGGGCTTTCCTGAGTTTGGTTAATGTATGAAAGAAAAAATTGTAATGTTAGGCAAGGGGATTTAATGGAAAAAGGAGTTTGTTTTAAATGTAACAGTCTAAGGTTTCATGTCTCTTTTTCAATATCACTGACAATATTTGGGGAATATCAGGTTTTATTGATCTTTACAGATATTCTTTCCTATGATGATGAATATGAACAACATCACATTCACAAATTATGATTTTCATAATAATTGAGAAATTGGATAGTTTGTATAAGTGTGTACTGATGATGATGGTAATATAATCCTATCTTTCAGGAATAATGAAAATATTAATCTAAAATATAGCAATATGTACTATGTAAACTTATCTAGACCTTAACTTTATATATACATATACACACATTGGTGTTTATGTCTACTTCTAATAAGCATAAAATAACTCCTCAGAAAAAAAAATTTGTCACGCCATTTTTGTCAAAAGATGCATTGATACAACCCATATCAACTAGAAAAAGCAGAAACACATAAAGATGAATTCAGCAAGACAATTTTATGTGCTAGATGAGAATGATTAATAATTATGTCTGTAAACGTCTACACAGACATTTTAAAAACACAATAGTTGAGCTCACCATCAATGTGAACTATAGTCTAAATATGTTCAATAGCTAAAACCACATAATAATAATAAGTGGCTTTCAAAAGAGGTAACAATACTTCAGAAAAGTTTAATTAAAAATTATATGAGCAATTCTAAGACTAAAGTCCTATATTTCTTGCATTTCTTTATTAGAATCACAGGATATTAGGAGAACTTTATTTTACTTAGGTGAACAAGTGAATAGCAATTTATTGACCCTCAATCCTTTCAATTCAGTGAAGTCTTTTGACAAATGTATCCTGACCTTTGCTCCCTTATTCATTTGTCTCTAACCACTAAATGAAGCTGTTATTACTGTCATACCTACTTACATGATTTAGTATTGTGTCAAATATCTTAGAAATGCCAGTGTCAGTTAATGAACTCAGGGCATCTGTCTCCAAAGCCTGTGCTTTTAACTAGCTGACAGTACTACTCATAGAAATTGCTAAGCCCCTACAAGTTCCCTGTTACCATATTGAACATATTAAATTACTCAAAGAAAAACTAGTCAATTGGAAAATATTATACTGATATAGAAAGGCAGAGAAAAATAAAACAAACACACGAAGTCCAAAGGTGAACTTTGCAGTACCAATCCATATTGGGGACTATTCTTGGTCTGTAAATGTTTCAGCTAATTAAATTTTGATGACCATAGTCAATTAATTCATTTTATTCCTGTAGAGTAGCATGAGAACATACCTATACCCAACCTTGAAGGTGAGCTTGGTGCCTGGTCAGCGTTGAGCACAGACTTGAATGTAACAGATGTGCTTTCTGGGATGGTAACTGCCTCTGCCTTCACTGACTGTACTGCAGAGATCCTGCCCTGGAATTTTGCTATTCTTGCCTACCTGATTGTTTCTGTTCTTGCCCACTTAGCTGTTCTTGCCCACTCACCACCTTCCCTCTGTTCCCATTAAAGAGTCCCCATCCTTGTTGACAGCACAGTAGCTTTCCGGAAACATGTCCCTCCACCAACAGAAACCCGTTGTGAGAACAATAGAGGCCATGTCCATGCCATCCGTGGTTTCCTCATGATTTCCTCAGATGATCTACTAGGATTATCTACTAGCTACTCTGCCAGAACTTGAACACCTGATTAACAACTCTATCTCTTATCTCATGATTACTACAAATCTTTTGAAATACAATTTGTATGTTTTTCTAATGAAAGAAGTAGTCGTTGAGTCTTCTAATCCACAATACATTTATGTTTCTCACCATTTAATGAATTTGAATTCTGAGTTTAAGCAACAGGGTCATAAGAAAGTAAGTTTAGTATGAATTAATGAATAAATTGAGTAGTAGAGTCCCCTATATGTAACTATAAGGTCAGCTTTCTAAGCTCGAAAAGCTGAAGGGTATAGCTTTGACTCAGGTAACTTAATGAAATAGTACATTTTAGAAGCTCACTAAAGAGACACTCAATTACTTTTTATACTAGGCAGATATGACATACATACTGTACATGATACAACATTAATCTTACAAAGGATTTAAATTGTTGGAATTGTTTGTTTTTTTATACAGTTTCTGTGTTGGAATCCATAGAGTCTGGTTCCTCAAAATCTGGGTTTAGAATCAATGCTCATAAACAAATATATGTTCACAGCTAATGTTCAAATAGCCAAAGACATATGTCTTTGCTATCATTAACTTAACTTTCTTTCGAAGCCTCTATCTACATTACCGTAGCATAAAAATATATAATAAACTGTCACTTTTAGCTGAAAAAATCAGATATTTTTGTTAAAAAAAGATTTGAATACGCTATTGTAGTTGATAAATGTCTATACGATTTGCCAACAAGGGATATATGAAAGCAGTTATAACAATTTCTTATTATTATCAATAAGCAACTGATATTGATCCTTCTTATCACTTTTGGTTCATTATTGGGCTAGAAGTTATCCATCATTGAGCTTTATGTTTGGAATGAAGGAAGTTAAATTTCTAAGGAAAAAGAAGAGAAGTTCCTGAATTCAAGTTGAACAAAACCTGTTTAAATTACCCCAAGAAGAATGAACAGTTAACAAAGTTGTCTTCATAATTTCAGGGCATTTTTCAAGAAGTCTTTCTAATTCCATTTACTCCTAAGCACTGAAGTATTAAAACTGTGCTATAATGAGAAAAGTTATGCATATAAATTGCCTATCCAGTAAAATATAATCATTACTAATTACCTCCTTACTCAGCAACTCTTTTTTTTTTCCTTCAGACCTTCAGTTCATGTTTTCCACATTGAGAGATTTTGATTATGTGGCACCTCATTAATTATATGGGTTTTGCATTAAATTTTGACCACTTGCATTTTGAAGTTTCTTTGATTCCCTTTTCTGAGTAAATTGTGGCTTATTATTCCGTAAAATCTATAAACTTGGTAAAAAATGTCTAAGTACACAGAAGATTTAAAAATTTAAGTTATGAAAGGAACTTGGCTGAAGAATTAATCTAAAGTCTGCAAAGTTACATATTGAAAATATTCAACTTACTTAATTTGAAACTTTACATATTTTCCACCAATTTGAAAGGACTATCTTGCCCTCCCACATATAAGAGGCTCTAAGTGGGATAGACTGTCAAAAGCTGTAGACATTGACAAGCTCTCAGTGCACAGTGGAACTATTCAATGACTGCTGAGCTTTTCTGTAGAACTATCAATGCAGGCATACTGATATTCTTCCTAACTCCTCCAGATTATTTGACCCATTAAGCAGAAACAAGGTGGCATTCTAGTTTTTAAACAGATACTTTCCTGATTCATAAAATATAAATTATTTCATTGCTGCTTTATGTGAAGAACTATCTCAAAACTCCAGAGTTGTGTTGTTTTTTGTTTGTTTTTTTATTTTGGTCTTTAAATTTCAGTTTGTTTTGTTTTGATTTTCTCCCTACACTTGCATGCTATACAAAGTGTGCAATTTGGAAAAAATGGTAAGGAGTACAACAGGGTCTAGAGAATGTCCCACCCTTTTCTAAAACAAATCCCTTTATCATAAAATGCTTAAATGCTTTGTGGAGTCGTAGACTTGGTTTAGTTTATGAAAAAAGTTGCAAATGAAAAGAAAAACATATCTAAATACGCATTAGGATGATTGAAAGGAATAAAAGCAATGGATGAATGGGAAATAAAGAGACCACATAAGTTGTGTGTATGTGTGTGAAAGAAAGAGAGAGAGATTAAAAGGTATGTGATGATTTGTGAAAGAGCAGAGTATTATAGATAAAATGGCTGAATATTATAGAATAAATGAAGAGAAAGAATGCTGAAGTGAGCAGATTATACCCTTGTCTAGGATTTATTCAGATATTCTAAATATGGAAAATGAAAAGAGCAACCGACTCAGATTTTCAACTTTGGTTTGCCTATATCTCATTCCCAAAATGTTTCTAAAATAACAAAATAGTTATCATTAAAATGTAGATATAAAAAAGCTGTGTTTTCTATATATTCTATAAATGTTTTAAAATTCTTCTTGAGTCCCAACTTCTACTCATAATGTTGAGATGGAAGAGAGTGAAGAAGGGAGAATAACCAATAATTTTCAATTAAAGTTATTTGGTTTCCCAGTTTAAACAATCTCATATTTGATCAGGGTAATATTTAATCATCTTATAGTTCAACTTTATACCAGAACCATCTGTGGTACTAGTGCAGGAGCTCAAGTAGCCACATTGAGCTTTGTAATAAACATCTTGTCGTGCACAGCTCAATCTTTCCCTTACCATTCTGGCCATCCATAATTAGGTCCATTGTCTTATCTTGTTTCTGGACATCCTACTGGCATCAGATATCATGATGAATTATGTGAGTCATATATTATTCACGAGAAAGATAGTGTAATTGTTTCTGCAACTGACATGGAATTGTCATGGTTCTTATCGTTTGAGTGCCAGCAGAATGCATGGTCTACCTCCAGTTAAGAATCACTACTCCAGAAACTCACCAATAGGGTTAATTTATCAGACTTCAGAAGTCCAATGAAAACCCTATGTACTTTGATCATACAAATCTCTATTCTCTTAGGAACCTAAAAGATCTGCTTAATTTTTTTAAAATCACAGAGATGTTGAATGGAACTAGGACAGTATTCTTATAGATACCAGCTTCAACATTCCAATCACATTCTTCTCCCCCCACCCATCAACCACCCCCAATCCTTTTCAATGGAGGTGGTCTTATAATGATACTTCACTACCAAAGACCCAAAGAAGAGAAAAAAATCACTGGTTTTCATCTGCTTCCTCAATTTAGAGAGAATTTAAATAGTTTATCCTCCTCCCTCTTCTAGTGATTTGAGCCTAACGTGAAGCTCAGGGAAAAAAATACTTGTTTGTACTTGTTTCCAAATCTTGCTCATCTCTCAAAAAAAAAAAAGTTCTTTAGTATAATTAAATAAGAAGTCTGGAGTTTTGTCTGGGAGTAAGAGTTGGTGTAGATTGTCATGTATGTTTGCATAAGGTGAGAAGACCATCCACTAAAGAGGAAATCATCAAATAACATGGATTCTTGGCATTTTAAAAATGAAAGGCATCTGATCTTTTTAAAAAAAATACAAAAAACAATACTAGTCTTGAGAAATTTTTTTTCATTTGTCTATAAATTAATATAAATAAAAATTCAGATACTCAAACTAAATTGGAAGTGTGATTCTATTTTTGCATAGCTTTAAAAATAGTAAGTAATTAGTGGTACATATGATATATAGAATATATATAAGATATATGGAAATAAATTGCCTTGACAACCAATGATCTTAAATGAGGCAGATAAAACCATTTGTCAATGTAAAAATGTGTTAAAACTTGACTAAATATAGTGTTAATAAAGATATATGTACATTTTAAATTTAAGACACAATCATCTGACTTTATTTCCCTACTTTTCTTTCACTTATTGAACCCTCTGTTCTCAGCTCAGCACTGGTAGAATTCTCTGTACCTTTTTTCTGTCCCTTAGATATCTGTGACCTTTCTCTCCCTCTCCTTACACGTCTTATTGAAATAACCAGTAAACAGGGGACAATCTACAGCAGATATTTCAAATGTGTGAAAATAAATATGTTAATATGAATTTAGACATACTCCTCTTTATCACTGTACATATCCACACATTTAGGGTTTGTACATGGAGATAACTAACAAAAGAAAAAGCATTTTGTGAACTCCAAACAGCTACTATAGTTTCTATGAAGAAAGAGAAATACATCAGAGGATAAGTTTTATTTCCTGATCAGAAGAAAGAAGTATGTAGAAATTAACATATTATAGAGAGACCTCCAGTCACATGTTCAACTGTGTTGATTCAGTGCCATCACAGACATAGTGTGACTGAGTCAGAAATCCAACTCCTGTATTCTTCTCCAATCTAAATGGCTGAATATGAGGAATATCCCCAGATATAATTAGGTCAAGTGGTTATCTTTCACTGTGACCGAGCATAATTAAAGCTACTATTTATTTGTATTATTTATTTATTTACTTATATAGGCACAACCTGGTGTCTCAAATGGCTTAGTCAGCAGGTGGAGTATAGACCATGCAAAGCCCAGGAACCCAGGTTTGCATCCTGGACCATGGGAAAACAAAATAAACAAAGTAATTAATTCTAAAAAGTTTCCTCCTTCTCTCTCCTTTCCTTCTTGCCTGCCTACCTTCAATCCTATTTTCCTGCCTTAATCTCACACACACACACACACACACACACACACACACACATGCGAAGATTATCCATCTTGCACACAATTTTAAGTATACATTTTTCTTTTGTTATAGAATGCAACTATTGGAATATATCAACTTGCCCACAAGGGCACATTTGTATTTGATATGTTTACTTATTTATAGTATTTCTATCTGAATTCAATATTTGGTTGAATAATAAAAGGATTTACTGAGCACAAATTTATGTGAAGACATATTTAAGTTACTGGCACCATAAATATAAATGATAAACAGACTCTGCTCTAAGGAATTCTATGTTCCTGCAGGAGAGAATAAAACAAAAATGGATACACTCTACATGAAAATGTAAATGGAGCAGGAATGGAACATTCTAAATTCTATGGAAGTAATAAGAAGGGCACTGATCCAAACTACAGGAAGTAAGAATCAAGCCGAAGGGATTATATCAGAGAAGAATCTGTGGTTCCTAATATTTCCCAACACACTATTTTGAATGATCTATTATAATCATTTTCCAAACATCTGGATACAAAGTCTGCCCTATTCTCATGCCATTGTGTAGTTACTTCTCATTCCCTCTTTTGGCCCATGTTTGAGAGGCAGCTTTTACTATTCCCAAAATCTCTTTGTTGTGCATATTTTTGCACTATAGTATCTAATTCTGCAACTGAGATGAAAGAACTCTCAGAGTAGGGACTGCGCATGTAAACTTAGACTCAATATTGAACACAGCAACCCTTAAGTCATTCTAGAAGGCAGGGAATATACCACTGTAATCAAGTTCAACCTATACACATTTAGATTTGATCTGACTTTAGAGAAGTAGGGTTTTAATAGCTATTATAACAACTAACCTGGTCATGAGGAAGCTGCCACACATTTAAATATTAGGAGGGATTTATACTTACGACTGACTATATGGATAGTGAATTATTTTGAATTATCAAAGATGTTTCTAAGTCAATTAAGACTGATTTTACTTTTAAATTGAATCAAATATTAAAAGATATTCATAAAAGTATAA
Organism: Solenodon paradoxus; assembly: GCA_004363575.1. Classification (NCBI taxonomy): domain Eukaryota; kingdom Metazoa; phylum Chordata; class Mammalia; order Eulipotyphla; family Solenodontidae; genus Solenodon; species Solenodon paradoxus. Next base: position 382,557 of record RJWH01000087.1, read on the forward strand.
AAAATACATAATGAAGACAAAACAAAAATCATTAGGAGCATGGTATCTAAATAAATGAAGACTACCCAAATGAGAGCAAAATAAGACTATTTTTTGGACTTTCAGTGAAAGTTATCAGTCACCATCACTTGAATTTGGTGGAGCCCTCAAAGTCAACCAAGGGAGTGGGAAAACAACAGTGAAAAGGAAGGCTTTAATACGCTCTCTTTACAGGTTGTTGGCTTGGGAAAAGCTGAAGATAGAGAATGACTACAAATGATCATTTTATGTGACTGTTCTCAACCTTTTATTTTTGTTTCACCATGAGTTAGTTGAAAGCTGGGACAAAAATTAAGGAAGCTGGTATAGTCTTGCCGAAGATATGACCATTCCAGAATGGAAACAGGAACTGTAGTAGTAGAGTATCATCGATTCAAGTTCAAATTCTGATTCCACCACTTACTAGCCATGTGTTTAAGAGCAAGTTCATCTAACTTCTAAATGATATAATAACTGCTGTTGGGTTCCAATTAAGCCTTCCCACAATGTGCCAAGCAGCACATTAATGATTTTGAATTAAAGAAAAATTCAACAAATGATAACCTAAACCTCATTTTCTTTCAAAAGAAGACATTTTGTCTGAGTCTCCTCTTGATTTTCTCTGAAAACCAGAACACTTATCTATGTGAAATGTTCCCTCCCTACATGGATATGGAGAGATATCCCTATTGTCAGAGACAGGGACAGGAGTTGTGTAAACAACCTTTGCTTAACTCACTAAATGACTTAACCAAATGAAAATTTCAAGAATTTCTTTGTCTTGTCTGTTCGTCATAGATTACTCTTTATTCTAAAAGCTATAACTAGCTATCTTGATATTCATGAGGTTCCATATCTTATGAACTTCTGTGCACATGAAATTAAATTTGTCTTTTCTCCTGCCAATCCCTTACGTGGAATTAGTATTAGGTCAGCACAGGAACCTAAAGAGGTGAAGGGGAGATCCCCTGAAAATTTTCCTTACACTGATTTATTGTATTGCTAGTGAAAATGTGTTAACATTTCTCATGACATAAATTAATAAAAAAGATATGATCCCAGGCATTTACTATATTGTGATTCCGATCATTCATGATACTATATATTTAAATATAATTAACAGTATAACTGTAATAAACAGTGTAACAGTATGCCCCATTACAAAATAAAAAGTCTTTAGGAAAGCTAAAATCATTTAACAATCAATATTTACTGTTTTTTTAGAATTATTTATATTGATAGGCATTGGTCAGGCAAATAGGATGTCAACTTATTTGAAATGCCAATTGTTCATTTATATGAAATCCTCAGGTTTTCTTTTCGTGGTTGATTTCCAATTTTAGTCCACTGTGGTCAGAGAAGATGCTTGGTATGACTTCAATCTTTGTAAAATTGTTGAGAGATGTTTTGTATCCCAGCGTACGATCTATTGTTGAGAATGTTCCATTTGCACTTGAGAAGACAATGAAATCTGTAGTCATTGGGTGAAGTGATCAGTATATGTCTGTTAGACCTATCTGTTCCAGATGGTCATTTAAAGTGGCTGTTTCCCTGTTAATTTTCTGCCTGGTTAATCTGCCCATTGTTGTAAGTGGGGTGTTGAAGTACCCCACTATTATTGTGTTGCTGTCAGTGTGTCATTTCAGATCTAATAATGCTTGATATATTTTGATGCTCCTTCATTTGGTACATATGTTAATAAGTGTTATGTCTTTCTGCTGGATTGATCATTATATAGTGTCCATCTCTGTCTTTTGTTATGCTCTTTGAGTCTTTATCTTTTGGAAGAAGGTGGGTTTCCAGAATGCAGCAGAAGGTTGAGTTATGCTTTTTAATCCATTCAGTCACTCTGCATCATTTGACTGGTGAGTTCAGTTCCTTAACATTTAGGGTGATTATTGATATATAGCTGATTAGTGTTATTTTATAATTTGCCTTCTGCATGTTGCTCCAGATGATGACTTTGCTCTTTCTCTTTTTGGGTTGGATGGATGTGGCTATGTTTTGATATATTTCACCTTTTGTTTTCTTCTTCTCCCTGGGGATATATTTTGAGGTTATCCTGAAGTTAGCATTCACAGTTCTATATGTACTACCTAATTTATTTGAAAGCATATTAACCTTCCACTTACTCTAATTATCAACATTTTTGTTCTCTTCTTGTCCTCACTTTTAATATTTGCTTTCTTACTTTTTTTCTATAGGTTTTTTAATGCTTTATAGAGCATCCTCTAATATTTTTTACAAAGCTGGTTTTGTTGACATGAACTACTTTAACTTTTGCTTGTTAGAAAGGGTTTTTATCATTCCTTCAATTCTTAATGACAATCTTGCCAGATATAGCATCCTAGGTTTAAACTCCTTTTATTTCAGCACTTTGAATATATTATGCCATTCCCTTCTGGCCTGTAGAGTTTCATTTGAGAAGTCTGCTGACAATCTTATGGGGGTCCTCTGTATGTGACATGTTTTTCTCTGGCAGATTTTAATAGTCTTTCTTTATCTTGTATTTTTGAATATTTATGACTATGTGACTAGGTGTATTTATGTTTGGGTTTCTTTTATTGGGAACTCTTTGAGTTTCCTGGATCTGGAAGCTTGCTTCATTATTCAAATTAGGAAAGTTCTATTATTTCTTCAAATATGGTTTCTGCCCCCTTTTCTCTCTCTTCCTCTGGGACCCCTATGATGCAAATGTTGTTCCTTTTGATGTTATCCCAGAGGTCTTGAATGTTGTCTTCAATTCTCTGAAATTTTTTTTTAATCTTTTTGCTGGTTTGCTTGATTGAGTTCCTCTTTCCTATATTCCAGATCATTGATTCTATTGGACCCTTCATTCATCCTATTGTTTAGTTCCTCTGTTGAGTTCTTTAATTAAGCCATCATGTGTCTTACCTGTTTGATGTCTTGTTTTAATTCTTCTCTTTGCTTTCTGACATTCTCATTTTCTGCCTCTACTGATTGCTGGATTCCCACCACTATGTTAATCACTGTTACCCTAAATTCCTCTTCAGACAATTTACATACATCTGCTATACTCAAGATTTTCCCTTGCGTTTTTGATTGGACTCATCATTTCATGTATATTTCTCTGTACCTATTCTCTATTCGACGTTCTGTTTATATTTATGAGGGTTCAGTTTCCCTGGAGTTGCATAGGTTTGAGTTGCCCAGGATTGGCAATCAGGCTTCAGTTTCACCTCTACCCACAAGGTGGCGCCAGTGGGTAGCATTGAGGTTTGGGACCGCCTTCTAGCTGTAATTCAGTGGGTAAGGCATCTAATGGGTGGGATTTTGGATCAGTGGACACCAGGCTTTGGCGTGAAATGGTTGTGGGACGGGTTTGATTTGCTGATTTCCGGTTCTAGCTTCATCCAGTACAATTTTTAACACATGGGCTCCAACTCAGCTCCCAGTAGACAGGCTCTCCTTCCCCCACAACCAAGTATGTCCTGCGGCTCCGCATCTCAGCCCCGCTGGGCCCACCTCTCACTGCCTCTGCAGTTGGTTTGGAAATCCCTAGCTTCTGCCCCACTATGCATCTGGTGACGCTGGAGCTCAGTCCCAAATGCAACTCTATGACTTAGCTGAGAACTCCGCTGGGTGCCCTCACCCACCACAGGTTCTATCTCCAGGTGAAGAGCCAGTCATTTGTTGGTGTTTGTCTCAGGAAAAAAGGTGATTTTTTTGTTGTTGTTGTCTTTGGGGAGGGAACCTAAAGTACGTCCTATCAAGTCACCATCCAGAAGTTGATCTCCCAGTTGGTTTTAGGTGAATATTCTCACTGCTTTTCAGTGAATTCTTTTTTGCTCTACTCCAAATATTTATTGAATTAATGCATTCACGGACTGGAAAGTGATACTATAAAGGTGACTTTAAAAATGTAATTATATTTTTATCAAGTTAGAAGCTACAGTAAACACATTTTATATATATGAATCATAAAATCAAAATAGTAATTGATACTTGTCATTCCCAATTCTGCTAATTAAATGAAATTGTTTTGCATTCACAATTTACCTGACCTTATTTTATCAACACACCCAGTTTTATCTGAGGGTTAATATCCATTCTGGCTGTAACCTACAGAAAATCAGTACAGAGAGCAATGAAACTCAAGAAAGGCACCTAGAAATGAAAACTAAACATTATGTATTTTCCTTTCCTTCTCTCCTAGGCATACACACCAACAAATTATTTCCTTTGTTTTATTTTATAGACAAAACAACAACAGATGTCAGGAAAAACAGCTGATACTGTTAAATTTTACTTGTAATTTCCCAATTGAGATTCAGTTTACTATTTTAATGCCATAGTATTGCTTGAAATACTTAATTTTATAATAAATTAAGAGAGTTTTGTCCTGGTGTTATGTGTTTCTGTATGTGACTGTGAGAAGATACTACTTGTGTACTATCAAGAGACTGTGGTAGGATTTAGTATAATTGTTTTGCAATTACAATTTTGCTACCCAAATACTCAAACCAGCAGTGATCATATGAGCATTCTAAAAACAAAGGTTTCATGTATCATCACCTATACCTTGAAACAGTAATGCAATAAAATAATAAATGAACAAAAATTATGCATGGCTGCATATTTTAGATTGATAATTTTGTATTGATAAGTAACCTTTTAGTAAATTATACAATACAAAGTTTATTTTAAAGTTATGAAGCACATTATGAAGACAAAATGATTTTAATGACACAATAAGCTATCCAACTGAATTGAGAATCAGAAATAAATAGAAATGATCAGAAATCCCAAAGTCTTGCTCAGATAAGGAAATATAGTTTTCTCTAGAGAGTATCAATTACCTTTGGTGGAAGTTTGCTATGAGAGTAGTTATTTTTTCCTACATAAAGAAGAATAAAGTGTATGTTTGTTTATTGGATACAGAAAATTAGAGAACTAATATGATTATTAAATCTCAATAGCCACATAATTTATAAGGTTCAGATTATATTAACATAGTTTATCATATCTCAAAGTACACATATACATTTATAGAGTTATATCACAATAACTTCTGGGACAACATTTAATACAGAGAATGACAACGAATTATAGGTCTAACTTTTTCATAATCATTTGTTTAAAGTGGCAAACCAATATCTAACCTGCCAAGAGGACAGAAAATATTCGGGATGCGTTTTCTTTAAATAGGAATAAAAAAATCAGTCTATTACACTCTATAGTCTCTAAAGAATAAACAAAGAATTGCATTGAATTATCTTGAATATTAATGTCCCTACAGTAAGTCGAGACTTATAATTTACTGAGAAACTCAAGGGAACAAATTTATTCTTTACTGCAGATGTGGCTGAGAAAGACATTCTATTTTGGATGTCTTCAAAAGGTAGTTAGGATCCCTTAAACATAGAATTTTGGTTTTAGTTAATTTTGTTTAATGTGTGTAAGTTAACTTACTTAACACATTTTTAAAAAAGGATTTTTAGGTTAGGAGTAAAATTTAATAGAAGGTGCAAAGAGTTCCACAGATTTGTGCACTCATGCATGTATAGCCTCCCCAATTATCAACATTCCTATCAGAGTAGTAAAGTTGTTACAATTCATGGACCTATATTAGTACATCAGTATCACCCAAGTTCATAGTTTTTTTTTTTAATTATTGCAACTTTGGAAGGAATAAACAATTTTTGTCTGCTTATTATTTCAGTATTTCTCCATTTAGGAGACTTAAATATACAGGTAAAATGAACATGGAACTACTCAAATCCTAGGATAATTAACAGTAGAAAATCTATAACTGGAGATAAATGATCCCCAGCAATGATTTGTATGTGAAATTTTAATGAAATAAAAGTACTTTAATGAAATAAAATAACTACTTATTTTAAGGGGCAGAAAATCCAAAAATAGTGTTTAGTTAAAAAATAATTTATCTTCCTTATTTTTTTAAAATAACAATCCAAAAATTGCTTCAGTGTCATAGCCCATTGCACTTGCTACTTTAAACATGATATTTAAGGAAAAAAATGAATGTATATTGTTTATTGACATCATGAAAACAGCTTTTCATGCAAAACATAGATTGACTTCTAAATAGGAATCTTGATGTGGACAAAGCAGCAGAAAAGTAAAGGAGGCCATATAGTGGATTTAGCACAACTGTATGAGTTTTGCTATTTTATAATGTCCTATTTTAAAAGGGGGGTCAATTATGTGGTGATAGATAGTACTGTTGATGTTAAACAACAATGCATTATACATAGATGTCAACTTTTGATGATGTGCATCTCAGACCTATATAATGTTATGATACAATGTTGCTTCAATAAAACTTAAAATCCCATCCAAAGTAGACATGATTAAATATTTTTCAAATTAAAGCAAAATTAAGTCATCTGTATGACACTATGTACAGGTTAGTCAGAGGGAGAGTCAAGTCAGAGGGATGTCCAGTATGAAGAAAACAAAAACAGAGAAGTGCATTTTGGTTTTCTCTGACCCAATGAAGGAGAATAGGACATAAGTCCCTAGTCACGCAGTTTAACCTGTATCCTAGGGACTAATTTCACTTAAATATACAAACGTTGATGAAGATAATTAAAATATTTCCTGATCCAATATTTAACGGCTTATAACTAAAGAGTCAATTCCCACATAGGTTTTTCAGGTTTAGTGAGATTTTTCTAATGAATTGATATTTTTTGAAGATAAGCTTAGAAAAATAATGTGTTGTGTAAACCATATATTGAATACATGTTGGCATGTTTGATAGAGTGCTCGCTTTGAAATTTGAATATCTATTCTATCATTTTTTAAGTAAACAGAACAATTGACATGATACTATTTGTAAGTATTCATTTAGGATTCTTTCCCTTACAATCTTTAAAACATTTATATTTTTACTGAAAACCATATTTTTGTATTTAATTCCAGGATAGAAAATAATGGAAGTCTTTTATATTGATCATAATGAGTTCACTATGATTCACATATTTTCCTACTGATTACAAAATGTTTGCTCTAAACAAAGTTTACAAAAGAGATTCAGAAAGAAAATTAAAAAAAAACCACTTAAAAGAAAACTACTAAAATCAATGTCTAATACTTTTATTTAATATATTTATCAAATCTATGTTATATACGTTAAATATCTTTTTCACAATACTTTATCACAAAAACAAAACAACTCTTCCAATTGCTTAGTAGGTTGCTTCATATAAATAAAAACATACTTTGTACATATATTTTCTCCATATTTCAGATTCATTTTAAGGGTATATATATATATAATTTTAAATCACTCTAAAGATCTAGATTTGTAAAGAATGCACATATTTAAAATGATCATTTAGAAAGAAAAGGAAAAATTCATTTTCACTACACTAAAATGTATATTATCATTACTTTAAATAAAACTGTAGTGTCATTATCTTTAAGTGGTATGATACTAGGTAATACAAGTAAGTATGTTTTATATTATATATAAATATAAATAAACAAATATACATGCACATATATACATACATATTTAAGATATGAGTAACAAGGCCTCTCATTGCTGGTGAAATACTAAGTAGTTAGGTCACTTTAATTACCATTTGGCAATTTTTCACAAAAGTAAACATATTGTATGATCCAGTAATCATTCCTAAAAGATGTTTAATAGCTATATTTCCACAAAACCAGCATTCAAATGTATATAGCAGTCTTACTCTTGACTACCAAACCTGAGAGCAATCAATATGTTTTTTATGTAATTGAATTGCTAAATGAAATGTGGTTCAGTCAGCCATTATTTAACTCTAAGAAGAAATAAGCTCTTAAGCCATAAAAAGACACAAAAGAACCTTAAATATATATTATTAAGTGAAATAAACCAAACCAAAAAGATGATATAGTGTATAATTCAAACTATATGATATTGTAGAATAAGACAAAACTACAGACAGTTAGAGGATCAGAATTTCCAGGTAATAGGAGAAAACGGGAAATGTATAGTTGGAGGATATAATTTATAGGACAGTAAAAATGCTCTGCATGATACTATAGTAATTGATACAAGCCATTATACATTTGTCCAAACCTACAGACTGTATAACAAGAGTGAACCTAAATTTAAACTGTGAATTTAAGGTGAAATTTATATTAAGTGAAGTTGCATCCATCATAACAAATTCACACTTGGCAGGAGATATTAATAGTGAGGGAGTCTGTGCAGTGTGGGGTCAATATACAAGAACTCTGTACTTGTGAAACTAAGACTGCTCTAAAATTAAAATTTATTCAAAATCCTAACGAAATAGAAATAGTTAACCTTTGCTTCAATTGCACTTCTTAGGCTATACATGAAGTGTATCCATTCTGTGAATAATGACTACATTCATGACTTCTCTTTGGCTGGAAGAATGCTCACATTGAGTACTGATGGACAAAAAGTTTTGAGTATAGACCTCTAGACTTTTCATCTTTCTATGTTCTTCCCTGGAACTTATAACCTGCTTAAAAATTGCTAGTACACTGAAAGATGAGAGACTTGAGATCCAATTACTGGTCAAATATTTAATATGGGAAAGAAGTATTCTAAATAAATAAGTTGTAAGTTTAGCATGTTTAGCTTTCATTAGATTAAAATAGAGCTCACATTAGAAATCATTATTTGTATAAATGAGAGTAAAAGTTATAAAAAAAAGTATCAGTATTCCTTCATTCCTCTGAGGTGCTTCCTGGATTAGGTGAGCAAATATGTTAATTTCATATAGACTAATAGGAGAAAAAAAACATTTAATTATACACATATGGAGCCCCTTAGGTTCTCAGTTGACCTTTACTTTTCTATATACCATGTTAACATATGAGAAAATGTGAAAATGAGAAAAAGATTTTTTTCAAAAATCTACATGAACATTTTTGGGCAATCATGCAATACACTAAACACTGAAACTAAGTACTTATTTTAGTAATATACATATAAATAAACACACACATATGTTGGATACATTCATATTCAGGATTTATACTATCCTCCACTGATTAAATTTAGCATCATGAGCTAAACATTCACAGTCTATATGAATATTTTTTAAAAGTACCTGATGCTTCTGTGGTTTATTTTAAGTTAAGCCATAGATCAAAAGGATAAAAGAACATAATAGAACTAACAGAAACTTAGCACATTTCAAAATTTCTTAAGCTCCCAAGAGTCATTATTTGAGAAGGCAAAAATAAAGTGAATTGCAAGAAAAGATATATGTAATTATCTAATGATATTACTTAGCTACATAATTTGTAAGACAAGATGAAGTAAGGTGAAAACCCTTGGAAATATATTATGACCATGAGTATAGGAAAGAAGCTGCTGGCTACTTTGAAACTTATAGCTATTATCTAATACAGCTTATAACACAGAGTAATTATTTGCAAGAGGGTTTTAATGGTGTATTTCCAGTATATATAAAACTAAATTTAAAAATATTAAATTAAATATATTATAAAAGTAATAATAAATTATATTATTTTATTATAGCATATTGATCTTTATTTGGTATGGAGATGTTTACAAAAGAATAAGATGTAGGGTAATATTACTTAAGTTAATAATTCATGTGAATTCATACAAAAACAATTATTTTTAATGTAATATCGTGAAACAATAATGGCAAAATTTCAATTATACTTTTGAAAAGAAAATTATTATTTCAAAAGCAATAAAACATTGAACTTTCTTAAGATAATTACTATAATTATAAATTAAATCTTAAGATGCACCCCAATTTCCTACTAAACTCATCAAATTTTTAAGATATATCCTATATGTTAGCATTTGTGAGTAAAAGCACTCATACAAATATCACCTTAAATTCATTGTGACCTAGCATATTTTATGTTCTGATTTTGATTCACCTACATGGGAGAGTGATTTTATCTTTCTAGACTTCTGTCTCCTCAGTGTAAAATGAGGATATTTAACTAAATTCCTATTCAGCATTCTGTTATCCAATCTATTAAGCTTATGAATGAATAAGTATATTATTTCTATCATATTTTAGTAAGTGGTTAATTTCCTTAATCCTTCATTTTGTCTTGAAAAAATATCTAGTGTTCTAATGCACTTGATTTTGCACGTTTTATATACTTTATGATTTATGCCACAGTGTTTATAGTTTATTTCAGAAAAAAACTACTACTTGGTAACTGTTTGAACTTGGATAAAAATGACTACATTTTTCTTTATAAAGTCAAGGAAAGAAACGTACTTCTGGGCTAAGACTAAGCATGAAAGATTTCATCTTAGAGGGACAATTTGTCAAAAAATTATGAGGAGGTACAAACAGAGGGTTATAATGGAAGCAGTCTTGCAACATTAACTATATCATTCACACTCATAAATGCTGCAATAAATTCACACACACCACACAGAGGGCCAGTAAAGGCTGTATGATTCTCCACAGGCAGGGGCCTACTAACGACATTCTCTGCCACCAAAGGTGGGGCCCCACCTTGACTCTGGATGTGTAACATGATTCATACACTGAGGAATTAATTGGGAAAATGGAAATGGCAGCCAAGAAAGGTGAAAAAATTATGATCCTAAATCACCTAGAATAGTCTCTGATCATGTCTGATTATTATTTTGCAGTAAAATAGAGCATAACAAGTGTCAGTACTAGATTGGAATCACAGGGATAAAATAACAACTATGAAGACAATGGTTGCTTTTATAAATGTGTCATTGCTCCATCCAGAAATCAAACTTTAATGCCCACTCTGACACACGCAAAAAGGTAGTCATTTTTGGAATTTACCAATATGTTTTTACTGTTCTAGTTATTCACCATAAGAAATTAGGTTTTTTTCCCTCATTAAATAAAAAAAGAGAGTGTTGAAATCATTTTTTTCTAATAAATTCAAAATACAATAAAAATAGCGACATTATAGATAATATACTTAATGTGTATGAATGCACACAAGCAGACAGGTAAGTAATGAAGAAAACAGAACTAATTTAATTATTTAATTTTAATAGCATTCATGCAATAAAATGTGGCAGAAAGAGCATAACTTTAAAATTATACAGACCATGTATCTAACCTTCCTTGCTCATCAGTGTAATCTTAGTAAGTTTATTTAATTTCTCGAAGCCACTCTTTCTTTGAATGTCAGAGAAGATACAGTATTTACTTTTCAGTGTTTTAAAATTCAATAAGGTCTCATCTATAAGGCACAAAATATTGCCTAATAAAAAGTACTTGCCAAATAAATATTGGTTCCCAGGCATCTTAATCTTCATTCTTATATTAAAGGGCTATAACCTAAGGGTCATAATTCAGTATGGTAGAAAAATAATCCTTAATACAAGTATAATCACATAATAATTTAAAACTCTGAATATTAAAGATACTTAGAATATTCAGGATCAAGAATAGAACCTCTACCTTATCAACTCATTGTTTTTTTTAAGTATTACATTTTTCAAAATCCTGCATAAAGGAGATTAGCCCTCTTGGACAAATGAGTTACCTCATTCATACAGGTCAGTAGAGTCATGATTTTGAGTCACTGTTTTATAACAAATCTGTGCAAATAAAACATACACCCCTGCTAATGGACTTATGAACTACTTCAATATACAAATGCTGACTTACAATACTGCACATGTTAAGTCTACATAACATCATGATGCAATATTCCTTTAATAAAATTAAAAATAACCCCTAATATCTTTTGTTCTCTGCTGTTATTGATATCTTTCATCTTTATTTCAGAAGCTGGAAATTAAATTATAACTAAAGGGGATTTATTTTGTCTATTGTGTTTATGTCATGTGTGTACACACGTGTCAATATAAGTTCAGAAAATTTAATCAATAAATTTCTCTAGAAGACCCTAACACTCATCGATTACAGTTGCTAAATGAGAAGGCATTTGGGGAAGTTATGTGTGATTATAACAGGTAGGCCAAGGCTGCAAAACAAAGGGTGATTTTTCAACAGAGGTTAGAAGTAGGAACCAGATCGTTATTATCTCTTATTTTGGTAGAGGGATTGTAAACAAGTGATGGTACAGATCCTCTGAGGTTTGGTGGTAATTTATAAATAATTGCTCTTGATGATCAAGGATAATGCCTCAAGAAATATGAAATAAGATACTGTAGAAAAGAATTATCTTTTTAATATAAAATTCAGGTGTATGAGTGTGTAAAAAAGACCAGGATTTTACTATAGCTATTACTGAGGGAGTCAGTAAGTAGAGCTGCAAAGGACTGTACTTGATGGTAAAAGGAATCTTCCTTAAGTGCTTGGAGATTTTGGGAGAAAGTATGCTAGACTTGTCTTCAAACCAGGGAGGCTAATAATTCTTACTAAAAGATATGAAAGAATTTGAGAAATGTCCTTTGTTAGATGGGAAAGGTAATATTTCAACTGAAAACAAAGCCCACTATGTAAAAATTGAAATGATTGGAATGAAGCAGCAGTTTTACTAAGTGAACAACTGGAAAAAAAAAACATACTGAATTTGAGACTCCTTTACTGAAAGTGAATCTTCTTAAAGTATACTCAACCACTCAACCCAAATATAATGTACCACGAACATGTACCTGGTCAAGTTACCAAGATAAATGAAGCAGTGAGATCAGCTTCTATTCCTTGAGAACTCCCACTCTAAAGGCACTGGGGAAAATTTAGTTAAGGAGAATATATATATATATATAATATATATATACACACACACATATACATACACACACATATATTATTCTATAATCTATATATATTCTATATATGCATATTACATATATATGTATATATGTAATGGTAAATCCTAACACAGAGATAATACATAGGTAAACAGAAATAAGTATGCCAAGAAAGGGACACCTAAACAAACAAACAAAAGTATAGATAAGGAGGATTTTCATGACATAGAGAGGTTTTCAGATATGTGGCTTAATAGTCAGCAATTTAATTTAGCTAATAAGTCACCATAAAGCATAAAGGAGATTATATGAACAATAAACATACATTGCTAGTGTCATATAAATTCATTCAATCACTTTTTGGAGAAATTTATATTAAAGATCAATATTACTAGGTATACTAGAGTCCAGCACCAAGATATCAGTACAAAATGCCATAGAATCATTGCTTGTGATAGTAAATTAAACAAAAATAAAGTATACATTGAAAATAATTCAAAAGGAGAACACATAAATAAGGTAGTGTGTCATTCATTGAAATAACTAGCAATAAACAAGTTATGGCTATGAATATCAATAGGGACAAATCTCAGAAAAAGATGTTGAACTTAAAACAATATGAAGTTTGAAATTTATACATATATGAAACTAAATAAAAGCAAGAAAAATATTCAGGATATGGTTTTCTCTGGCTATTAGGAGATATTAGTAAAATTTATTTTCCAACTAACTGATGATGACATAGGTCTATTTATTTTTATTGCTTATTATGATTCTATTATTAATACCTTAAATATATATTACATGTAGATCCTTATATAGGATAACTATTTCTTAAAAAACATACTGAAGAGTAAATAATGGTGGTTCTCTGTGCTAATGATAGGAGTAATCAAGTTGGTCTTGCCTCCTGGGATGTGTTAGGTATTACATGTTGGGACTGCTAGGAATAATTAAATTTAGTGTTCAGAACACAAAACTGCTATTTAAATGTAGAAGTTAATAAATACCACTTCATGGACTAGCTTACCAGGTCTTAAATAACAAAAAGGGACCTAAAATAACTGATTATTTTTATGTTCACTCTTCCCAACTCAAGATAGGCATTTGGCAGGGTACATGAATAAATGATGTTAGATGGTTTCCAATATGTAATATTAAAGATTGGCATTTATTCTACAAAGCCAGTACTTTGAGAACTAAGTTTTCTGGCAGGCACTGTCCTCTGCCTTGGGAATACGTAAGTGGAAAAAAAAGTGTCAAAATCCCTCAGTCTTGTGGAACTTAACATTTTATCTATGGAGTGGAAAACATATAATAAGCAGTGTCCTATAAATAAAAATGGCTGTGTAATGAACATGTTAAGGAAATAATTAAAAAAGTCATTAAAACCAATGAAACATGGCTATTTGATATGTTCATACATATACATGTATTTCAGGTACAAATCAAAATGCACTTTAGGTGAAACACAACTTTAATAAATGTAGGAACTGGCTGAATACATTGAGATGGAAAAGTTCACTTCAAATACCTATTAGAGAGCATAACAAGTTTTTGAATGAACATTATAACAAATGATAGCATATTGAAAATGTACTTTAGCTATCTTAGGTAGATTGATAAATGCCTATGTGACTGGGTTAATGATGAAGATTAAAAAATAATAAATGGTTATAAGAGAGAAATGGAAATGTGATAATTCATCAAAATACTAGAAAGAATACAGGATTTATATAATACACCATAAACAGGATTGTATTATATATATTATGTATATCATATATATAAAGTAAAAGATATATACTATAGTCTTGATAAATTAATATATTAATGCCAGATTGAAAAAATATGACAAGGAGCCCACTTTTGATACCCCATATTTTGATAGCCCATATTTCAACAAAATGATGAGGTTCAAATAACAATAAAACTACTAGTGATCTAATGAGATAATTTGCCTATTATCCCCAAAAAAGATTTTAAGCAAATACAGAGTGATCAAATGGAGGGACGACTGTAGAATGGCCTCTAGTAATGTATAGATGCTTGAGCTAAAATTTTCCAGTTCCTTTTCAATCCTAAAAGACAATGGTTTTCAACACTACATATTGTAGGTTCTCCTTTCAGTCAATCTTCATCCCACTCATCATACAAATCTCTTAAGAATTCTTTCTAATTGTGTAATTAATTGATTATTTCAATTATTACTCACATCTGGGTATTCTTGGCTTCTTAGTAACTAAATTCATGACTTTCTTCTATCTCTTTTCTTACTATATGACACTTAAATTTCCACTATTTTATAGGCTACTTAATAGTTTAATAACATAATATTTATTTTAATCATAATACCACCAAATATGTTAGTAGCATCCAAATACAGCTTAATTGTATTAACTGTCATTTATATTTTGTTACGTAGTATATGTATATTTTATTAATTTTTATTTTAAATATATAAGTAGTTTACTTAGAATAAACACGAAACAAGAAAAGAATAGTGCCTCAGAAGAATGCCTGAATTTGATAGATCTGCTGAACTAGCTCACTTCTACTTAACTATAAATACTATTCAACAAACCAAATAACACAAACAACAACAGGTATTCCATTTATGTTGATCTTGTGAGAATGAAGTATCATATTCTCCTTTCAACTCATTCCTACACTTAATCAACTTTCAGAAGCAGGAAATTATTGTTTATATCTATTCTAAGTCTTCCACCCTGTAGCATAAACTCATTTCCTTTTCCTTGATTCCTGAAACTGGGTATTTCCATAGCAGAATGATTTTATATTCCACAAAATGGAAAACTGAATAAGGTCATATAAAGATCATATATAATACTGGGCATAGGATGGATTCCAAGAAGCATCATAAAATAGGTTGACAACCACCCTTGCTGTGCAAAAAAACAGTATTTTAACAGCAATAACATACCCAGTTTGCTCATATAAAAGATGTTAACTGTCACATATTTTCAAGTATTGGATAGTTACAGTTATAATGAAGGTGAAATACATTTTGAGCAGATCAATAATACTCCCTAAACAATTTACACATCATTTACCATATTATGGCAAGTGGTTTTGGTGTTCACTCTAGAGATAAATACAATGGTAATATACAAGTGAAAACATAAAACTGATTTTTTTTACTTGTCTAATGTAAGAGGATTGCAAATTAGTTCATAATTTTCAAGTGTATACAACTCAATCTGATATGTACTATTCAGGAATGCTAAAATCTGAAGCTACTTAAGTACTTCAGAAATTTCTCCAAACAATTATGAATAATTGTAAGGCACAGAGTACATTACCTTTCAAAGCATATCAAAACACAAAAATTAAAACTCCATCTTTCCATTGGTTTTAACTCCATACACATAGCTTACATGAGTAAAGCAGGAACAGTCTTTTATTGTTTATAAAAAGAAATATGTGACTTAAAACAAAAGAAATAGATGCCATAAATAAATAAATAAACAAACCCCAAAAATGCCTATGGAAATAACCTTCTTTTCATTATCCCCAGGAAAATGTTGACAGTTACATTTCGGCCGGCTGAGGTTCAAATTACATAGCACCATAGGTGGCAGAAACACTGAGGCCTGTGTGGATCCTGAGGACAAAGGTGATTGTTTCAATTATTTCCCTTGAATGACTTATCCAGCCTTGGCCTCAGCATGGGGCAAGGTATCTGGAGCCTGATGCGTACAACCATGTAATTATGCATTTAAGTATATTTTCTTAATTAATTTAAATATGCTTGAGAACCTTACATGGCTTGAATCTGAACATTTTTGTGACTTGATAACTGAGTAGAATCAAGACTCCCCTGAAGTGAAGAACTGATCACTTTCAAAAGTTTTTGAATGATGTATATTTGTAGAGAAAACTTAACACACTTTTAAATTTGGAGAAAATTCCTTTCTTTATCTCATTTACATGTTTTTGCTTCTGTTTTTTCTCTAGTTAAGAAAAAGGAGCTTGAAAAAGTTGCTGTCAGAAACTGCTAGTTTGGCAGGTAGTTACAACAGTTTACAACATCTGAATAACATATACATTGTTCCTACTGTGTAATAAACAAATCATGAATAAAGTTTGGACACTAGAGAAGAAAGGTAGGACAGAGTTCAGAAAAGCAGAAAGAGTATTAAGAGTAGTTAATGCCATCTGTGCCAAAATATTCTCAAATGAGTTTGGGGGTTGGGGGATTGAGTCAGCTCCTAGGACAAATGAGTAGTTCAAATGTTTTACCACAATCTCACAAAGCATTCATTGCCTATCAACTCTACATCTGTTCTCTCTTGTCTTCATAGGCTTTCCAGCCCATGAGCACTATCCAAGATGCAGCTATATGATCTAAACCTGTAACATACAGCACTGTGCCCATTCTTTCTTTCCTCCTTTTCTTTTTTCCAGTTTCTTTTTTGAATACCCTTTAAATTTTGAGCTGTACAGAAAGAAAATTGAATCCTTGTTCAGCTCATTTTTCTCCATGAGCATATGCTGTTTCATCACGATTTGCACAGTTCAAGATTTTCCTCTCTGAAAGGTTATGGCACCTGCATAACACAATGCAGTGTCCTATCCTATGGACAAATGCTGGGTTCATTTTCCTTTCTGAGATTCTGTTTTGAGTTAGAATGAGATGTTCATGAATTTAGAAAGAATCTACATTTTCTAAATCAATACACAGCAGAGTTAAAAAACAAAAACAAAAACAAAGGTCAACATAGGAAGATCAGTGAAGTTAAATAGCAAGCATTGTACTTGCCATTAGGATGCAGAGTTCCAAATAATAACAATATGGACAGCAAGGGAAAGATATCTACTTGCCTGAAAAGACATCTGAAGTCTCTAAGCAAAAGCAGAATGGTTTAAAGGCACAGTAGAGACATTTAAGATTTTACTCAGAAAATAGAAAATAACCTAAACTAGACTTTGACCAGAACATTTATGCTCATAGGTTTATTGCACACATTCAATAAACTGAAGAAAAAAAGCAACAATAGATTATTCACTTATTGTGCTATCAAATTGTCAGTTTTAATAAAAAATTAATTTAATTACTATTTGATCTTCAGTTTATCACATCTGTGCTATGAGAAAATGATATCACATTTGATTAAAATTATAGACATTGTTCCATTCAGCCCAGGAGAAATTCCAGGCTTTAGATGTGAACATGCAATATGTTACATAAAAAGCTAACGTAGAGAAATATAGAGGCACATTCTCTATATGAAGTATTTTAAAAGAACTTCTGATTTTATTTTTTGTGATTAAAAACATTTAATGTGATATATGAGTTCTAAAAACAGGTTTTTCTTAAACTCTAAGCATAGCAAGCAATCACTTATGCTTATTAGTTATTTTCTAACTCTCTAATGAATCAATATGCTTTGTTGTCTTATTATCTAAATGTTCCACAACTTAAATAGCAGGTAATCTTGTACAGGTGTGATGAATAAATAAATTGAATGCAGCCTTAAAATAATATATGGCAGTCTTTGAAATTTAAAGACACATATTTGAACAATTGAGATGATTAGTTATCGATTTTAAAAATAAAAATAGCAGAGCCATATCATCTTCAAACCAAAAGCAATAGAAATAAAATCATGGTGGTACTTACCACAGTGAAATTCATAACTTTCAATATCCATATTGTCATGGCTAAGTTAACTATCATGGTAACCAACAGCAGAAGGACAAAGAAGTATAAGCACCTCTTTCGCCATCCATAAATTCCCACTGGGTAAAGTTGTGCATTCTCAGCCTTTGGCAGGTTATTCTGTTGAGTTGCTAGTATGTATTGTTCTCGTGTCATCTGAAAGGAAATAATAAAAAAAAAAAAGAAAAAAGAAAGAAGCATTCAAAAATAAAACCAAAGATATTTCTTCATTAAAAAATACAACTTATTTTAAAATAATCGGTAATTAGTGTTCAAGTAATTATTACTGTTTGACTAGAATCAATTATTAACTGTTCTAATGAAAATGTCACAGAACCCCTCAAATCAGTATCAACATTGTCCTTCAGAACTTTTTAACTGATTGTTATATCAATAAGAGATATATTATTTTCAGACAGGTTTGCACAACTCTAATAGCAGGACTTTCTCACAGGAGATGGAAAACTCTCAGTTCTTCTTTCAGCTGTTTGTAGCCAACTAATCTATGCTCTTTCAATTGCTCTGGAAATGGCTTCATCTAAACTTTGGGACAGAATTGTATAAAAATATTTTCCTGTGTCTTCATATAAACTTTGTAAGTTGCTCAGTGTACATGTTTTAATAAAATGTCAGCATATTTGCAAGAACCCAAAGGAGGAAAATGTACTTGTATTTAATATTCTATAGATATGGCTACTTCATTAAAGCTTTTTTAAGAACTCTACAGATTGTTTAATTTAGATGTATTTCAATGAGTTAGAGAAAGATTGATCTCTAAAAGAACACACAATATAATACTCTCATGT
Source organism: Solenodon paradoxus (assembly GCA_004363575.1). Taxonomy (NCBI): domain Eukaryota; kingdom Metazoa; phylum Chordata; class Mammalia; order Eulipotyphla; family Solenodontidae; genus Solenodon; species Solenodon paradoxus. The sequence goes on from RJWH01000087.1 coordinate 401,734, forward strand.
AATTAATAATATACGTAGAAGTCAGTTTTGGAAAAGGGAGGAGCTATAACTTGGTAATAGATAACTGAGGCTCCAAATTAATCCCTTCAAAGGTAACAATGTTTACTGTCTAATACAAATTAGAAATATGGATTTAAAAAGTCAAAGAATGTCTGCTCAGCATGCAATTTTCTGAATAACATTTGTAACTTCAAGAATGAAAACATCTTTGAATAAAATGATATTCTATATATTTTGTTATTTTTAATCTCCTTTGACTTTCCGCAGATTGTTTTTCTTTTCTATATAAAGAATTAGTACACCAAGAGAAGTAATCCTGAAGCTAGTATACCAAAATAAAAACATCAGTAAAGAACTAAAATCTACGTATAAAATATATAATATAAAACTATTACATTATGGTGTTCGTTGACCAAATCTTGCTCTAAATAAACTGGTGAACTGTTTATTGAGAAATGAAAAAAGTTCTTATTCTTGTCTATTTTTTGTTTTAATTTTAGAGTTACAACTTCAAATTTTATTAATGCTCTGATTCTTTCCAACTTTTGTTTTTAAAATGTACTATTTCATAAAAAAACAGTTGCATAAGTTAAATCATATTAAATGAATTAGAAATACTAAAATATTCAATCACAGAGAATAAATTATTTCATAACATAATCACCTCTTTGCTTATTATCATTTCTACTTAATTAATAATTAACATTTCCTTGAAAATATTCCTTAGTTCTTTATTAGATTCCAACTTGGAGGAGAGCTGTATGACCTATTCAATGGTATATCCTATCAGTATTAAAACAGGTGATTGCATACAAAGGAAATTTACTTTTCTTATGACTTTGGTGAAACATGTATTTCTTACTGTGGTTATGGTTACAAGGCAGAGAATACGAAAAGGATGAAAGAACCTTGGAACCATCATAACTGCAGGTAGAACCAGGAAGCATCTGAGTAAAGAATGGGAAGTAGGATGAGAGCAGGAGAGTACAAACATCTGACTATGCCGGACTGATGAGTAGGAGTCCTCCCAGAGAGAGCTACTGTCTGAAAAATCACAAATTCAATGCTGTGACTACACAGATCATGCGCATCCTTTCATTTCACATTAAAGCAAACTTTTTCTAGAATATTCTATTTTTTGCAAATTATATTTACCACATTTAGAGATAAAGTGAAATTAACATGCCTTAGGAAAGAAATAAAAAGTATATCCCTGAAATAAAACAAACACAAATCAAAAATAAAATTTTCTTTCAGCAATGAGATTTACTTTTGTTGGAAAAGCAAGATATTCAATAAATGCATCAAATGCTTCTAATAATTTTGAAAATAAATAGGATGACAAAAAGCTAAGAGAAAAGGTTTTGAAGAATGCAAAAAAGTTTTAGCTAAAGCTATTTTATCACATTAAGAAATTAAGTGTTATTTTAATTAAAAATGAGCTCATTATTAATTTAAATGCATTAATCAAAAAGAGTATCTAAACTGCAAATAGAGTATCTAAACTTCTCGAAAGCTAAACTGCAAAAAGTAAAATTAGAGCTTTCTTTAAAATATACTTTTTTAAATCTCAATAGGTCTGAGTTTTTTAGATCACAAAAAGCACTAAGTGACTGTTACAATGCAATAGAAGAAATAAACGCAAATGAAGAAGTACAATATATGATTTAACAGATTAAGCAAATTAAGAGATAAGGCAAATTATTCTGATTTTTAACCTTTACTGCAAAGTTAATCTTGATCCATTTTCAAGTTTAAATATATTCTGAAACATCTTAGTTTCTCTGGCAGTTTGAGAATTACATAAATAAAATAGAAAGCTTTTTTTTACTGAGTGCTTCTTGTCAATCTAAATGAAATGTCAAACAAATGCACAACTTCAGAGATACTTCTTCTCAAAAGCTAAATTGATATCCTGAGACAGAGAGAATTGCAATATCCTGATAGAAAATATCAAGATATTGAAATGTTTCTCTGGCTTAGTTCTATGTCTCAGTGCAGCACAAATTTGACTCTTAGAATCCTTTCAGTAATTTAAGTTATGTACATATCTCCTGGCTACATTAGATATTTAAAGCCCTCTTTATCTTACTTTTGAAATTTTCATACTGTATTTCATGTCTACAAAATATTAGTTTCGAATAACTTCTAAAACTCTGCCTTGACTAATACTAAGGAAGTCTTCAGCTTTCTTGGTTCAAGATAATTATCAGCATTTATACAAAAGTGAATGCATTCACTTGAATCCCCTGGTAATTCATATAACGGCTGACTTAAATTTAGACTTTACACATTTTCTTTTTCTACAAAGAATCACTTTCAAAATCCTGATAATGTGAATAAAAAATAGTTTTTCATTTGATAAAATATCTATTTGGGGCCAATAATGCTACAGGTAGTGTTCAAGACTGCCACATTCATGAATCTCATGTAGTTGGGAAAAACACAATAAATAGAAAATTGTGTCAAATAGTAACATGTTGTGGATATTATAACTACAATGATATGGTTGATATATCTAAGCAAAATATTATTAAATAGTGATAGATGAAAGCTGCTTAGTAATATGAGGGAATGATTTTAAAAATCGTTCAAAGAGAATGTCTCACCAAAGAAACGAGACTAAAATGATGAAAATCATCTAAGAAGAGATGTAGAAGAGAATTTTGAGTATTTGAAGGACTGATTAGATTGGGCTAAAAATAACATGAGAAAAAGGAATGGAGAAGGAGAGTATAGATAATTATTTGCAAGATAAAGAAGAAGGAGAGAAAGCTTTCTGATGCGAGTGTGGAGTCTTGTGTTGAGTATTTGATCAGGGCCAGTGCAAGTCTATATGAGAAAAAGGAGAATGAATGAAAAAGGAATGAAGACAGTGTATATAGGGCCAATAGTTGAAGTAACAAAATTGGAATCAAGAATGGGTTATACATTCATATTTTCATGATGGTCCCTAAACTAGTGATAGAGACAGTTCAGTAAGGTAACTGGGCTCTACAAAGTAGGCATACCATCAATAGGTTATAATGATAGTAGCCCAGCGAGGGCAGCGAAAATTGTTATTAGTCTGATTCACAAGTATTCTGGTATCACATCACTGGTATTTTGGCTCTCATCAGTCTGCAAAACTGAAAATAGCTGCACCGTGGTTAAGTTTGCTGGTGCCTAGCTTGGGCTCATGTGACATTGGAGACTCTCCTCTACAGTGCTCTTCTTCAGAGGCTGCATTACCATGAACAAACTTGCTCCCTTTCAATTTCAGTATCTGAGACTAGAGTGCTACTATCTATAAGTATCCTCTCCTTTCATGGCCCAATGTTCTTTGTCTTCTTTCAGTGAAACTGTATTTATTTATTTAGTTTTAAAATTGGGACTCCAGAAAGGAGGTCATAATGTGAATATAATTAAAGGTGGCATATTTCTGGATCAGCATGAATAACTCAAAAAATCACCTGTGCTAACTTTTGTGACAATGGAAGAATAGAAGAGCTTAAGATCACAAAGTGGTGTGCCCTGGTGAAGCAGCAAATAGGTCAATCTCCTCTAAAAGAGCACAGGTCACCTACCCCTGGGTTTGAGTCCCAAGTCCAGAAGGAAACAGCTAGTGTGAAAAAAACTAAATAAAATAAATAAAATGCTTTTTGTTTTTTCTCTTCTCTCTGCCTACCTGCCTACTTGCTTTTATTCCTGCCTGCACCTTGCCTTTAAAAAAATCACATTGCATAAGGTAATTGTTGTAAATTGCTGTTGGTTAAATTAAGGGTCTAAATAAAAGCTATCAGTAAAATGCCTTTTATGATTTTTAGGGAAGAAATATTGTCAGAAAGCAGAAAGAATAATAAATGACCCACATGTGTGTGCCCTCATGATCCTAACAGGAATTAGGGATTTAAACAACTTAAAAATGGCAGTAAGAACTGAGATACACAGATGTGAGTTATGGGTCATAGCTTTTTCAAATCTGACTTTTATCAAGAATAGCAAAAGGACTCTCGAGCTTTACATAAAAGCTTGAATAAATCATCTTACTACAAGTCTAGGTATCACTAATATTTATCTCAAGTCCTAATATTACTACTAAGTTAGTAATCTGATGAAAAGCTGAAAAGAGCAACTTTTATTTAATCAGGAATGACGTAATTGTTCTTTAATATAACATTCAAAATATTTTATACTACTACTCACATAAAACAAGATATAATAAAGATGTAAGCACAAAGATTAGAAGAAATAGGAAATTATTTATGTCATTCATAATTTGATTCCTGGAAATTAAAATATAAACTGAGCATCTAATTTCCACCTACAACTGTTCTCTATGTTCCCTGTTATGGGAAATATGAATTAAAAGAGAAGCATGTGTCTCCTGGACAGTAAACTAGATAATTTGGGAAATGTTTTTAAATGTTCTGATTATGGAGATAACATTTGACATATTCATCTATAAATATGCAACGTCCTTGTGACCACAAAAACTGCATCCTGGTTCCTAAACCGTTAACTCCTATATTCTAGGTGAAGTGGTAAATCATGTTTGTATCAATGTTGATTAAGTGTTGATCATGTTAGATTTAACACTACAACTGTCTATTATTTGTTCAGACAAGGAATAGAACACAACGGACTAAATGCAGTCTCAGATTTCTGGGCCAAGTGGCAATCCCAGACTGGCCCTTCTATTACATGCATCCTAGGGCAAGTCACTTAGCCTTTCTTTGCCCCAGTTTCCTCTACTCTCAAATGAATATTAAATGGACTTATATAAGAGCAATAGGGGTGTAGCAAAGAGGAATGTTAAAGTGCCCTTTTCATTTTAAATGGCAAAAGTGCTCACTTTTAAAATTTATCTTCCATTCCTTAGCTGTCACTTAAGTGTTGTGTATGTCTTTCTATTGGAATTAATTTTAAAAGATATGATTGAAATACAATGAAAAACAAAAATCCTGAAGTGTCCGAATTATATGGTATAAACTTTACACAGCAGAGAGGCATTTTGTTTTCTGTTCTTAGAAAAAATGAGTCTCTAACCACCTACTAATGTTGAAAGAGACTGAAAACAATATAGTAAAGTTCACTTACGATGGCAATTTAAACTTCTCCCTATCTGTGGTACTTAATTCTCAAAGGTACAGTCCAGCATGACAGTAGTTAAAATTTGCTATTTGAGAAAAATGTCCATTTGGAATGGATATTCTCCCAGTTGTTTTATGGAAAATGCTGTTGTCAGGTTTCACAACCTGGAAAAGAAGCAGCCTAGCAACCGAATTTCAAGAATGATAAAAAATATCTCAGTCAAATAGACTGCTTCTTGAGATAGGGAATAGAGAATTTTAGCCAAGACTGACAAAAGGAAAAAAAACCTGAACAGGCATTAAAAGGGAAACACATTCCCAAGTGAATAAAAATTTATATAAATGTACATATTTAAGGAGAGATTTTTTTAGTGACCCACAGTTATTCTTACCTTATTTTACATACTCGATATACTCTAAAATGAAGCACATTTATACAGGAAATACTTACCCAGTATTTAATTAGATGAAAACTCAATTGCAGTTTTTGGTACTTATTTAGGCACATATTTAGATTTAGTTTCCTAACATTGAAGTAGCTCAATTTTCAGATCCTCTCTTGTGATATGGAAAAAAAAAAAGCCATTAAGGCAGTTTTGAAGGAGGCTGAGAAGCATTTTGCTAACTAAGAGACATAACAGTATCAAAAGATAAGATGATAAATAGCTGTGGCTGCCATTCACACTAAGAATGGAAGCGTAAGAAGCTCACTGGCAAGCATAGCTGCACATACACAGCAGGGATAAAGGGATGTTTAAGGAATCACAAATGTGCTAGAAACAGCTATTTTCAAGCAATAATGATCAACAAGAAAACATGTTTGAAAACAGAGAATCAGATTGAGAGAGAGAGTAAGGGTTACCTATGGTTCTAATAGCAAGCAGAAAACTTAAAAACAAGGGTGAGTAAGGATTCCACAGCATTTATGACTAACTGGAATCCATCACTAGTTATAATTTTTTTTTCTGCGTAAAGTTACAGGTAGAAATGAAGGCAAGGAGGTAAGCAGACAGGAAGAGAGAGGAGGAAGAAGCATTTCATTTATTTTTATTTAGCTGTGCATCTTGGCTATTCTCCCCTGCTAGAGACACAAACCCTGGTTCTTGGGATGCATATGGACTGCACTTATGGCCAGAGGCAGTTGACCCAACCACTACTCCACTAGGGTACACCTGCTTATAAAAAATCTTACAAACAACGTTTAAATATTCTATTGAAAGCCACATTTTTTTTCCATTTTGAAAACTTGAGTAACATTTTAACTTAAATTTTAGTGTAGACAATACCGATGCCAACTTTCTAATGTGTGATGAATTATTCAGAAATCTGTTCTGTTTGAGGTTATCTCATTTTTGGAAAGGAAGAGGAGATTCATAAAGAGTTATGTTTTAATTTAGAATGTTCTTTAAATAAATAAAGATGCTGTATAAGTACCAGCAAAATATAATCAAAAGCAAGATAACATTGCTATATACTTAGCATTACTAAACGTTGACTACATGAATGAGACAGGCTAGTTGGGCCGATAACTAGATTTTATGTCTCTTGAGTTGTTTTGATTTTAGAAAGAATGAGGCCCAATTTTGATGTAATAAGTTACAAGCAGAGAGGAAATTCAAACCAGGGCAGCATCTGATGGCATGAAGGTAGGACGTAAAAAGAAGCCTGAATAGTCAAGAAATAGTGTCAATGTGGGTAGGTCTCTCCATCAGTGCTAGAAAGATGGACCCCCAAGGCCTGATGGTCATCTGAATTCTCCTCCTGTGGGAACTTAGTAGAGGTTTTTCAGAAGAGCATAGGCCAGGGAAAGAGGAGAATGCTTCATGCGTCATTACCTTTATTAACCTTGGGAAGCATAGCTGGGTCATGAGTATAAGCTGCCTTTCCACTGGAGGTGGGAAACAAAAAGAAAAAAGGAATGACAGCTCTTTTCCCTTTTGTTTTACACACCATGAATCAGTCTTTTCACTGTTGGTGTTAGACTCTAAGATTAACTGATTGTTCCTGTTAGCTGAGGAGCCTTTCAAAAGATGTATATCTTGTATTCTTTTTTTTTTAAGTGTTTTTTTGTTTTGGCCTTATGAAGAGAATAGCAGAATGAGGTACCACAAATATGCTTTGATATATTATTTTTAGTCACAGGTGCTTAAAAAATAGTAAATGGAGGAAGAGGTTTTCTTTGAACTCCCATATCTGTACAACGACAGATCCTACAAAAGGAACTCAATTGTCAATCTATCCCATCCTGGGGACTTTCAACAACCAACAAAATTGGCTCTTGTCACAGGAAAGGAGACTAGACATTGACATCAGAGCTAGATAAACTTTGCCACAAACCTTCCCATACATTCTTATGTATCTACCATATTTTTATTACAGATAATAGATATTAGATTAATAGATAATAGATCTATTATCCTTAATATATAGTATTTACTATTATATTATTCCATTTGTCTTTCCCAAAAATCATTTCATCTTCCATAAAAGGTTAACATTCCTCTCCACTTTTGCTATTAAGATTGCATTTAATTCTGAATTCTCAGCTACATCTTTTTATTTTTACTTATGTTTTCCTGTATATCTCTCACAATTATGTGATGTGTGCATGTTATTAAACTTCTAGGTATTTTTTTCTCTTGTTATTCTGTCTTTTATGATAGGAATATCAAACAAGAACCCAAAAGGGTAAAAGATTGTTTTTCTTTCTTTACACTTACACTAATATTATAAATGTCTTTGCTAGGAATTCTTTTATAGTCCGCCTAGCACCAAGCAGATTGCCTGTTCCTTCTAGCATATTGCTGGTGGCTTTATTGCTGGCTCAACTGATATAAAAATTATTTTTATTTTAATTCAGAAATGAGGGACTGTGGGAATCATACAGTGTCCTTTGGGATATTAATGTTATATTCATGGACTTCATTAAATTCAATAAGTATTTGCTGACTATAAATGGATACATATATGTAGAAAGCTATAATTCAGGCAATTGAAACATATTTTGGGAATATGGGAAGAGTAAATTGAATTATATTTGATTCAAAATAACATTATACAATCACAGACATATTTGTTTCCTTTGTGAATTTGAAAAGCTGTAAAACATTTAATATCATTATTGGACTAGATGATATCTTGGGACTAGTATTAGATACTTTTTGAGACAATGATTTTTAAAAACTTACCTCTAAATCTAACTTCAAATGTTAAGCCCAGTTCTGAATTTGTAAATTAGGAACCTATGAATCACATTATAATATAAAATATATAAATTTCAGCTATTTAATTATCCTGTTGTCTCTGATTCTAGTGCTTGTGGCATATTTTAAGTCAATGTATCTGAAAATGTTACTGATGCTTAGATCTTATATCTTTTGAGGGTATATAGTTTCATCTCTATTTCTTAAGTTTTTCACATGTATCTTCTATTATATTGTTAACATATATCAACCCTCATTATCAGAATCCTATTTCAAGATACATCATGTTATAGCAAAATTATTTTTTAAAAATATACAATTTTTGTATGATTTCTCTTCTGTAATATTTAGTCTCAAGAAACTTATTTCCAAATTTTAAATATCAACAGTTTAATGCACAAGTTAAGCAAAGGTTAAATTAGCACTTTATATGCACTACGTATCTTTCCAGAATCTATAGATGCAGCAGTGAAGACAACAAACAAAAATTCCTGCCTTCCTGGGGTTCACGTTGGATATAAATGATGAAAAAGAAAATGGAGCAAAATGTGTAGCAAATGAAGAACTAAATATCAGAAATGTACATTGATGTTTAGATAGGGCAGCCTATTAAGATTCATTGGAAATTCAATATTCAAGGAAAGTACAGAAGGACATGAAGGGGAAGCTAAATGTCCATTGTGGTAAGAGCATTTCAGATAGAAATAAAAATACTTGATGGTCATATTCTGGATGCAGCACGAGGCAAGAAGCAAGAGATGAAATATCAACATAAGATCAGAGTAATGAGAAGAGGTAAAATTCACAGGATATTGGAAAGTTTGTTATCTGTCTATACAACCCCATCTCTCATTATCTCCCTCTCCCTGGTTCATTTTTCTTCACAACACTTATCACCATCTAACAATGACATAAATATTCAACTGTTGTTTTCTGTCAATTCCACTATAATAGAGACAGTATGAGGATAACATTGGGCTATTTGCTGTAATAACTCCTTCAATTAGAACAAGTAGGAACTCAAAGTATTTATTGAATAAATATGTTTTAACCACTCTTTGCCCAATGAGGCACTCAGTGAATGTTAAGCATACTTCCTAGTATCATGTTATGCATCAGTGCTAAGTGCAATGTTGTACATGCAGCAAATGTTCAATAAGATCTGATTAAACAACTGCATTATTCTTCTTTCATTTCTGAGTTAAGTGTCCTTCATCAAGGTCAAAGCATGAAATTCATGAAGTTTTAAATTCATCATGCCCCTACCATATATTATTGAATACAATTCTTCTAAGAATTTATTTTATATCAGTATGATGAATTTTAGCAGGGAATCTGAAAATAATGACCTAAAGACAAAGGCATGATTTCATTATATGTTCCCTACAACCTTCTTTCATTTAACAGATTAGAGAGCAATAGGACACAGGTAAGTACAATTTCCTTGAAGGAAATTCATCTTCAGTTAAAGAAATGTAGTATTCTAAATGTGAGAGGACACACACACACCAAAAATATGGTGATGGTTCCATATGTAATTCATTGTCCACCAACTTTGAGTTTAGTGATACAAATAAAAGAACATTGAACTCCTTTTAATATAAGAAAGAAATGTGAAAGATGGAAAATGATGATTATTTATGCTCATTAGTTTTCCCATGAAGGTATTTATTTAAAGTGTCATGAAACTAAGTATTGAGTATTAACATACTTTGGGTATACTATATTAAAAATCTCAAATCAATGCTTAAAAACAAAGCTTCAAATCTAAACAGTACATTTTTTCCTTGACTAAGATTTCTAATTCCCAATATATATATTTAAATGAGTACTGAATTAATAATTAATATTAAAAGCTTGTAAACCATATAAATATAATCAAATAATAGTCATTAGCTGAACAAACTAATTGGTTATTGTGCAATATAGATTAGCAGTGACTCAATAAAATAGAGATATTCACTAGTAACAACCTATTTTTTTCTCAGATGTAATTATATATATTTCAAGTTGTACCTGATCTGCTTATTCAGCATCACATATTAACCACTACTAATTATTTATCTACATTAAAATAAAAAGGAAGAATATTCTCTATAATAAATTGAAGTGATATTCAAAATTCAGCCATCTAATCTGCTCACAATAAAATAGTAAGTACATGATATCATCTGAATTTCAGGAACTGTCTAAAATTCTAATGTAAGAAAAGAGGGCAACAGAAACATATGTGCTGTTTAGATAGAGTAGCCTATGAAGCTTCATTGGAAACCTAAGTGAAGTTCAGAAGGACAGGAAAAGGGAGACTATATGTCCATTGGGGTAAGAGTATTTCAGATAGAAATAAAAGTGCTCGATGGTCATATTTTGGATCTAGGAAAAGGCAAAAGCAGAGAGAAGGAATGTCAAAATAAGTTTAGAGTAATGAGAAGAGGTAGGGTTTCACAGGGAATTGAGGAGTTTGTTCTCATCTAAATATCTTTTCTTTAACCAGCATAGCACCTCCATCATTCATTATCTCCTTCTCCCTGATTGGTAATAAAAACAAGTCATGTTTTATTGCCTGATTATATTCTATTCACTAATTTCTTTCAAGGACTGCTCTCCTTACTTATAAATACTCACTGAATAAATGAAGTGAATGAAAGCATATAATTTTTAATACACTTTCTATTTTCAACAGAATAACCTTGATATGCACAGTAATAAACAGTACAGTACATAATGGGGCTGGAAAATTATGACAGAATGTCAAAACCTGTACAATTTTCTTACTTATACTCCATCATGAACATTGATAGCTATCTTGTTATATTTGGGCGGGATCTGGGAGAAGGAACATACATTTTGGAAAAACACATGTATAATTGGTTATAGAAAAGGAGATGGTAAAGAACTGATAATAAATAAAACTCATTTAGAGTCTCCTGGTAACTAAACCAGGCTTCCAGTTCCACCTAGATACCACCCGTGTTCACCCTTTCCCCAGCTGACACTTGGACATGTCAGAAAGGAAAAAGGGTATCCAGTGTCTACCAGTTATCACAAGACCAGACAGTTCTCCTCTACCTCACCCCTTTGTCCATGACATATCAGTTGAGGGCCCTGCTTACAACATAGTATCACTTTTTCCCTGACCACATGATTAATAAATTATATATATTCTATAATTTCAATATCCTAGAAATTATATATTATTGTTCCACTCAGAATTAGCTTGTGAGACTTAGAAAAACTAAATATAATTTAATTAAAGATAGCATTTTTATGTACACATGTTAAAATGTCTGATGAATTCTAGAAGATATAATGAAGTCCATTTTAGTAAATTTAGCAATGAATGAGAAGTAGATGACTTTAAATTTTAGCAAATTTCTTCAAAAAGATTCATGAGTAAAGGTGAATAAAAATAGGTTTCATTAGACCATAATAAAAACAAACATCTAGTTTAAAAGGATCTAGTATTTCCATAATATTTGTCTATTTGGATAAAAATTAGTTATGTTAAACAATTGGTATTAAATAATATTTCACTTTTGAATTGATTTCTAGTTGATTACTTTCTACTAAAGTGAAATATAGATTTAGTTTTGATTCGGGGGGTTAGCATAGATATTTTTTTAACTGCCATTTACTTTAGGATCTAGGAAGGATATATCTTCTACATTTTTAAGAAGCTATCCTGATTTAGCATCCACAATTAAGTGATATTTGCCTTTATCCCTGTCTCCAGCAATATCATTATTTACACATAGAAAACTCACAGAAAATGTTTAAATAATTAATTTTGTTTACTTCCCAGCAACAAAAAGAATGTGTATATAAGTATGTCTATAGATAGACAGATAACTTAAATTGCCCGAACATGCTACTTCTAAGGTCATTTGATTAATGAGAATTATGGGCAGAAGAAATTCATCGAAACTTATGGTATGGCCAGGGAGTGGTAGATAGTAATGCAAGAAATAGATGAATTTTATGTTCATATGCACAATAACTTTTTCTCCTGTTTTCCTTTTGCCTGTCTAATCTGGGCACAGCTCTGAATCTAGACAGAAAAATTAACAGAAACTTCCTTATAAGTTCCCTGAGTTGAAGCAGATGCTAGATACATCAAGGGTGATGTGGTTTAAGATGAGTATTCCATTGAACACCACGGTTGTCTACTGAAGTGATTTAAGGGGAGGTTAACCATGAGTGGTTTTAAAGCTCTGTAAGTCTGGTTGGTTGAAGATTTACTCATGCATATCCTGTTTACTACTATACAACACAAAGACAGCATGTAAAAAAACGGTCCTGGAGAAGGATAGACCTAATAAAAAATCACAAATATAGAATGCTCAGGAAGCTGTGGAAGGGAAAGGCACGAATCATCAGGGAGTAAAACAGGTAAATATTAGGAAAATAATAACTAGGGAAATAATTTTCAAAAAATAGAATTATCCAATTCATCAAGATCATTTCGATTACCAATATTAAAATAATTCACAGAATAAGTGCTCACTGCTATTATGATACTTATGTGAAAAAGTTTCAAGGAAAACAGTTTGAAAATTTAAAAGAATTGATGATTTTTTAAATGAAAGAAAATTCATTGTGGAAAATTTCAAAAGTACTAAATGTTGGTATAGAAATTAGAAATTATCTGCCTTTTCCATGTATGAAAATTATTCTTAGAATAATTATCCAAAGTAAAAGTCTAATGGAAATATTAAGAGAATATGACAGTATAAATAAAGAGATATATAAACTGACAAATGAGTAAACAAATAAAAAGATGGTAGCAGAAACAAAACCATATCTGCACAGAGAAAAATGGTACATACTGATTTCTTTTAGAAATTAACTTATACTTACAAATAAATATATAAGAATAAAATATTGAGTCAAAACTTTGGGAAATATTTGATTAATAGCTATACAGTTCACTCATTCGCAAAATGCCTTTAACCAAGCTATAGATGTTTAACACAGCGATGGCAAATTGGTCATGTTGCATCTGTAGTAGGTGCCTGGAGAGATAAATGGATGAGGCTTCTCTCCTCCCAGGCTCCATGAGATAGAATGCCATGCTTGATTAGAGAAGGGTGACTCATTCACGTTCAGTTTGCTCCTATTTGCCATTCTTTCTCTCTTTGAATATTAAACATTACTGTCAAATGAAAATACCTTTTTGAAAATTCATCTACTGTACCAGAAGATACAGTTATCCTGTGAGATATTCTTTTCTAATATAGTAAAATTGCAAAGGTATGAAGTAACTTGCTTTTTAACATTTGTTATTCATGTTTTCAGTGTAAGCATACATTATTAACTGAATATATTAGAGTCTTAGTTTTTTAAAAATTGCCAAGGCCAACAGAGGGAAGAAATAGAATGAAATACACTAGTCTTTCGGAGACAAAACAGGATTAATCACGTTTTGCATCATGTTGCTAGAGTCCTGGTAGCTACACCAAGAAGTACTTTCTTTCTCAAGGAGAGAAAACAAAAGCATTTTCAACAACAATAATGCCAGGTTACTCTGTAAGGTTTTGATAATAGTCAAATAAAGGAAACAAAAGATTAGTTAAAAAAAAAAAACCACAAAAATCTAGATTAAACCCCTTAAAAATATTGGCATAAAATTTTTCATATACATGATTATGAATTAAGTGCCTTCCACATATACACACACATATACACATGTATGTGACTATAGATGTGTATATACATGCATATATGCATGTATATAAACATAGACACACATGTAATAATATATTTGGAGAGGCTATAATTCATACAAAGCTCTTGAAAGTCTATACACTCTACTTTTTACAGAAGAGATAAAGAATCTTCTATGATCAATTTACCTTAAATATTTTCAAAGAGAAATTCTCAACTAATCATCAACAAACATGTCTATCTGCTATATCAAAATATCATCTCCAAACTTTCTACCTTTCTTTCTAAACATTATAGTAATTAAATAATAAAATTATATTTCAAAATGATTAAAATGTATATCATGAAGAATTTAGCTCATAATTTATATAGGTCTCCTTTGATTTTTCTAAAAGGTGTCTATTTTCCAGTTTTGAGGGTATATACATGAAGAGTTAACTAAAATATTTCTGTAACAGGGTAAGAAGCATAACAATGTATTTTTAAACATGACTCTGGATGAAGGTGATCACCTGCTTAAATTATAAATCTCAGAAGTTCATGTTCTCACACCATATAGAGCAAATTTATCAAAATACATCAAATGATTTGCAAATTAACCTTGATAGCTCTTAAGTGGTAATACACAGCAAATTTTGATTTTATTAGTCACTACACTTCAAAATTGAAAAGGCAACTCTTAAATTTAGACAAAGGCATTAAAAACTTAATATATACAATATGTGATATATACTTTATATATGTATGTGTGTTTATATATACAAAATAAGAAATAATATCTGAAGAAAACCATATATTAATAAGACTGAAAACAGACAAAATGAGTGTCAGACAAGACTGACTTGACCAATCTTTTACAAAAAAATAACCCACAACGTGTCCAACTGAATTTGGTCCTGATAGAATCCAAAACCAATATTCTAGTCTATCATTCTTTCTTGACATGAGTAACTTCTTTCATTCAAATTTAAGAGCAATATGAGTTACACTGTCCATATCTTTGATAACTGGAGATGATTCAACCACATACCTGAATGATTGGCTAATTGTCTTTCTTCCCTCACTACTTTGCGTGTTTGCTGTAGGAAAAACTACCTTCCCAAACACACGTGGAGTGTTTTGTGGTACAAACGCACTATCACTCAACAAGAATTCAGGAACTGCATAGTCATACTTAATCCAATGAGTAACTGTATACTGAGAATTAAATTGCTTTAATATCTACTAGGAAAAAGAAAATGAATAAAGAGCAAGAATATTGTAGTCAGTCATTCCCATCATTCATAAACAGGAATCAAGCAAAAATGCTAAACAAGTGCAAGAGAGGGAGCACTTGCTCTTATGTTGAAAAATCAGAAGTTTCTTAGAAGATAAAAAATAAGTGTTAATTGTTCAAGAAAAATTGTTTCCTGGGTTCCACTGTATATGTCATACTATTATGTGTATTGTGAAAAATCATTACAATTGAGAAATTATTTTACACGCATCTATCATCATATCCATATTCTACTCATTTGTTTTACTCTTCCATTCTTTATTACTTTATGATAATTTAATAATTCAAATGCTGGATCAGAGTTGACTTTAAGGTATATTTTATGAAAGTGGTACAAATGGCAAAATAATTAATATCTCCTATTGCATTGTGTATTCCCTGTATAGCTATTACTACATACATACATGCACACACACACACATACAAACATATATAGCGCTACAACAATATCTCAATTTTCTCATGTATTTTGGTATTGTTATTTCTCAGACTAAGTGAAATCTAAGAGACTTGTTCAAAGTTGTTAATAATAAATTAAAAAATACAAAACAAAGACCAAAGTTACCTGATAAATCTGCAATAATCAATGCTTTATATGCTTAGTAAATATTGACTAAATCATAAAAATAAGAATATTTATTTAATTACCAACTGGAGCTCAATGTTTTGGGGCTTTTTTGTTAAACTTTAACTGTTGCTTTATCTCACCTAGAGATTGTAGATATTGAAAATAAGGTCTGTTTACAATTAACACTATGTTTTACTTAAATACCTAGTTTTAATAATGCAGGACTCCTTTAAATAAAATACTTGGTGTACTATTCTTCTTAAATTTTGTATGATAACTCTGATTTTTAGTGCTTTTTGTAATATTCTAGACCAGCTAGTACATGATGTATATAAGCTTAATTTTAAAAGGACAAGAAAATACTATATATATAGATATATCCATAATGTAAAAACATATTACTCCTGAAATAACAGACAACATAGAATCATAATTTGTGCTGAAAATTTTTAATAATTATTTTTATCCATGAATTCATATTTTATGGATCTTATACTATGTTAGCATAAATGGATATTGATAAAATCCATTAACATTCTAAACCATTTCATAATGGAAATATGACAGTGAGGAATAAAATGCAAAGTTTTACCTCAAAACATTCACTTTCCTACATAATATTAATGTTGGAAGTTGAATAATTTAGAGAAAGCAAACTTTAGCCATTAAAAAAGTACTTTTTGACATTTATGTCAATGGGGCTTAAGTCAGCATGTCTCTTCTGATAGTGCAATTTGCTTGGCTTTATATTGTCAATTATAATTCCACTTTCTTGCTAAGTCGATACAATTAGATTACTACAGGGACTTCATTACAGCCACAGGGAGGACAGCAGCTGAGGTATACAATTTTCTTCCTGTGTTGCCAGCACTACTAAACAGTTATTGGAACAATGATCTGCAAAGGGGCAATAAAAGCTACTGTCTTAAATATTGTTATGCCATTATATCATCTGACAAATGATAGGGGAAACAAAAAATATAATGCAATGGAAATTTTCTTTGTAACATTAGCATGATTTAGGAAGGTCACTATAAATTGGTTGTTTTTCATTTATTCATTTAAATGTAATTCATATATCATATTATCTCCAGGCTTTAGGTTCCTAGTATGAAATTTGAGGGAGTTAGATTTTATGAGTATCTGCTGTGTCTCCAAATAAAAGTGTAACAATGAAGAATAATGAAATATTCTTCTTGATTAGATTGCTGTTTGTTCATAACAATACCAATTTTAGAACTGAAGCTCACATCTTATTCTGATATGATCCGGTAGTCTTTCTTCCCACTAGAATTTTAAACTATATACTTTAGGTTTCATATTCAGGACTCTACTTTTATTTGGCATGCTAATTGATTTCTTTCTTAATTATGCAAGGTTTATCTCTTCTGAGTTTTATGTTCTATTTTCTGCCATCTGCCTTGGTATAATATATCTCATGTAAATTACAGAGTTTTATAATCCTGGCATATTTCACGACTTTTCTTATCCTTAAAAGCAACAAAGTCTATTCTAAGTACCAGTCCTTTCAAGTAAACAAATCAATGGTTATCAATAATGAACTATCTCTTATGAAATATTTCAAGACTCATTAATTAGACGTATTTCATTTGTTGCTACATTGAAATGAAACTAAATTTTATTGAGTACTCACTATGTGTCATACAGTGAGATAGCCTTTTTGGAGATAGGATTGTCTCTTAAAGATGCTCAGAGTTTAGTATAAGAAGCAGACTAGTGTTTTTGTTGCCTAGTGTTAAAGGGTATTAATCCACTATCATTTCACTGATCCATTTAATTTACGTGGGAGATCTATGCTTGTGAAACAAGTACATTTGGCCCGCTGAAGTAGGCTGAACAGTATGATCTTTCTGCAGAGATGTCCATGGCCCACCCCTTAAACCTAAAGTAGGAGACTTTACAGATATGATAAAATTATGCATCATGAAATGGGTAAATCATCCTAGATTATTGTAAGGAGAATAGATTAAAGGGAAGAGATAAGAAGTATGATAGCAAAACAAATGATTAAATTAATCTTAAAAAATGCTACTGATCAAGCAATGCAGGCAGACTTTAGAAGCCGTAAAAAGGCAAGAAAACAGATCTTCACCTTAGACCTCAGAATAGAAAAGGATTGGCAACTTGATTTCAGATTTTGAACTCCTAGAATGGTAAGAGAATAAAGCTGAGTTGTTTAAGCCACTAAAGCTATAGTAATCTGTTATTGCAAGCAGCATTTGGACTTTAATACATCTGCTTTCTAAGAAACTCTCAAAGTATTTTCTTTTGTCCTCGCACAATGTGTACTGGTTTTCAATTTGAAAAGCATGGCCGTATCAGTGAATTGTGTTTCCAAAAAACTGAGAAACCTTTTTACATAAAAGTTAGAAATACTTCAGAAGACAAATGTCCAAAAAATGACCATAATTTTTTTTTTTAGGAAAAATCTATTAGAAAAAATTTGGAATTATTATATATTGGAGAATTTTACATGTTAAAACATTTTTCTTTGGGTTGGATTTCATCCTAAGCTACAGTCTGCTCCTGAAGGGAATAGGCTGAATTTGGATACAAGGTTAATTATTTGATAAAATAGCAGTTTTCAACTTGACTGTGTCGGAATCAACTAGAGAGATTTTTCAAAATACAAATGACTATATTCCACTCTCAGAATCTGAAGTGAGAGTCTAAGAATTTGCATTTTAACAAGTTTTTGGATTATGTTGATTTTGCTGGTTCAGAGACCAGACCTTGAAAAAAACCTAATGTCCTGGAAAAAATCAGAAAACAGGATTCTTGTATTCATCACTTTATAGTTATGCAATCGCTTACTTTTAGTGACTTTAACCTTACTTTTTTGTCCAATTACAATCCCTCTGTATTTTTCAATAATCAAACAAGGCAGTATTTATAGAAATACATGTATACTGTAATGTAGAAACGTAATAATATTTAATAATAGTCAGTAGTTGATGCCTTTGTCTCTGTTTTCTAATACTTGAAAGTTTTCTCTAAAGGAATATGGAATTTACTTGACATATTTCAAACTCTTGTATGTATACTGATAATCTTTCAGATTAAAAAATTTCATGATTTTTTTTTTGTGTGTGCACACAGGTATATGTGTGTGACTGTGTGTAACTTTGGAGATGCTATCATCTTTCTGTAGACTCTAATAATGCAATGTTTCCTGTTTGAGTACCAGGAACAATATTCCGATTTAGCCTCTTTTCCTTTAAAATTTTGTGTGTGTGTCTGCTATTATAGTGACATTTTATTATCTATATTGTCATATTTCATTTCTGAAAACTCTATGGCTAATCCAAGTAGACAAATGGAGATATTTAATTATTTTAACTAGTAAATTATTTGTTTTTATGTCTTAGACTTTTCTGTAAACAAGTATATACTTCATCTAATTTTGTTTTTCTTCATAGAAATGACTTTGTGTCTGCATTACTTTCTAATTTATTGTCACCTGAAAATTGTATTAATGTCAATAATGATGATTAATGAGACTGGGATGAGCGCCACTCTTTCAAGTGTCCTGATGGGCTGTTTTCACCTGGAAAACCACTATCATTCATCACCCTTTATTTAAAGCCCTTCAGGTAAGATTAAATACAAAACATTTTAAAATAGCAGTAATTTCTATTTCAGAAAACAAACTAAATTTTTCCACAAATACTAATTTATCTGGCTAATTATCCAAACAAGTACATATGTAGCTGTGACTGTGTGAATGTTTCTGTGTGCTCACACATAGATAAACGTTTAACACACATAATACTACCTGAAATTTACATAAGAGCTGGAAGGGAAAACAGAACTGATCCTTAGAACAATAATGACAAAGTATGCCTGATGCAGTGAACAGTGGCTTGAAAGTCTGTGGCAGCTCTCAGATCCCACAAGCTCCATAAGTTAGTACAGCTAACTTTTAACAATTTTTGTATGTTGACAATGAAGGTGACAAATGCTCAACTTCTAAAACCTCTTCTACATTGAATATCCTATAATTAGGCTTTGGTAGAAACCCTCTGAAAGAAAATTAACAAGACAAGGTATTCTACAATAGCTTACGGAGAAAACAAAAGTGGTGACTCAACGAACAGAGAAATAAACTGTTCTGATAATTCTCAAATTTTTAAAACTGCACCTCTACCATCATAACATAGCCATATCCTGAACGTACATCAGTTTGAGTTAAGATAAAACTTTAGGCTGCCTAGTATGTATGAAAAAATAACAAATCTACTTAAAATGAACGAGAAAAAAATATGTTTGAGAATACACCATAGAAAAGGCAACTTCCTGTCCTCCAGATCTTCAGTTTACAGTGTTAAATAATGGGAGGAATAAAACCTGCCATCTCCAGGCAGATGGACTTTGAATCCTTGAGACAGGTTGTGGTCTTTATTTCATTTAGTATCTGTCATAATGATGGGTGAAAATAAACTCTAGTGTTTGTAAGCCTTTCATTTTAATAGATTGATAGCCCCAGATGCAGTCATTTATGACTGGCTTCCAGCAAAATATTATACAGAGCTTCCCCAATTAGACCATGAACTTCTGGCAGAAGGGGAAGGCTTGGCAATAACCTCCCTCTACTCAGCACATAGGAGAGCAGTGCCATTAAAAGTGTTCCAGAGCAATACGAAGAAAGAAATAAATTCATTATATCTAAGTATATTCAATGAAAGATTATTTTATCATTCAATAATAAAAAAAATAATTTGAACTTTTGAATAGAATGATTAAGATTTTGATAAACCAAATATACAGTTTATTTCAATTTTTCATAAATAGACATTTCCACATGGCTTAAAGGACTAATGTTTACAGGGATGTTTGGTACTAATATATATTTTATTCTATTTTTCTTAGCAAACTGAGCCAGGGCTCTCCGGATTCTGTAACTAGGGATTCAGTTATTACAGAACAGTAACTGTAGCAACTTTAAAAAGCATTGTGATCGTTGCAGCATCTGTAGCCATCTCATAAAACACTGTCATTGGTGTAGAATATCCTTGATGATCTTCATTTAAAAATAGACTGAAAAGGCTATCTTCCATCTTTTGGAAACCCTGAAACCTAAGCTATGGTAATAGATTAAAGAATTCAAAACAACTTTAGCTGATTCTAAATGCTTAAAGCAGTGTAGCATTTTCCAACATAATAGCATTTTCAAAAGCCAAGCTATAAGCAACGATGAACTTCTTAACAGACATTCTTAGTTTCAACCATTTTTAGAATATTTTAAAGAATATTTTAAAAATTGAACAAGCTGCCATTGCATTCTCCTAACAAAACCTGACTTTATGAGAGAACTGCTAGTTTATTTCTTCTGTCAAGACATTCATCGCACATTACTTGAGGAATCTTTGATGCATGGTACTATCCTAGACCCCATATGGAAGACAAACATAAGAGACATTCAAGGATTTCAAGGTTAAAGCAGAAGAGCATAAGTACTAAAGCAGTATTCAACACTTTCAATAGTAGTAACTGATAGAAACAAGTCTATCATTAGGTTACACTAATGCAAGTCCATTCCCTAAAAATTTGCTGGGAAAAATGTGATTTATGTTTCATTCGATTTCACATTCTCATCCAAGGTGGACTCAACTAGAAGTAACACAACCTATAACAGCAAAGTTTCACAGAGTTAACACTTTATATCTTCTAATTTCAGTGAACTAAAGAATACAAAAAACATAGTTTCTATCAGGTATAACCATCCCTGAACATTTATATCATTCCCCATTACCTATCTTTACAAATTATCCTTTGAAAAAAAATATATGAACATAAATGGTTACCGTGACCACTTTTGTTCAAAGGAGATCTTACTGGGAGAAAGAACAAAAGTCATTAATCTATTTAATGTTTTAACATAAATTACTAAGTTGTTTTACAAAAATTTTATACAATGGTTAACATAAGATAATAGTATACATTTTATTGGACCCAGAAAATATTAAGAATTATCATTTTAAATATTTAGGAAAAATTTAGGTAATAATGTTTCTTATCTGATTTCATGAAGTACTTTTCTCACTCTAACAGTTCATATTGTTTTCTTTGATTTGTTTAAATTAATGTTCTTAATTAACAGCTTATCAGTTCATATATAACCTTTATATATTAATTTTGTTAAGATTTTGTTACATTTTATTACAAATAGTTTCCTAATTGCTAGTGTTCTTCTAATTTATTTCATTTACTTATGTTTCTTGAGAGAAATTTCTAATGAAGACTGTGGACTCTGATCCCCCAGCTGGAGTTACCTAGGGAAATCTAAACCAAACCCACTCCACGGCTTACAAATTTCACAATTAGCCTCACTGTTTCTCTGCCTCTCACCACTGCTGTTGTGTTCTTGATGAGTTCAACATTCACACAACTGGCATCTCACTCCTAGATCTCTTCTCCATCAACTGTGTACTTTATCTTCACTCATCCACTATTATCAACAAAATCCTCATCTTTACCACGGTTCAGTTTCAAACCGCATTCCTTTGAATACCCCCTTATCTTTCACTACTCAATTATTCTTCTGGTTGGAGTTTCAATTCACTAATGAAGCCAACACCCCCAGAACTGTCTTCACCTATTTTAGACTTAGTGCTTATACAATTACTCTTTTGTACATTTATTCTCTAAACATACATTTTTAGAAATGTAGGAGTAAGTGAAATTACTTTTAAGAAAACAGATCCTGGAATAACATTTTATTCAATGCCTGCTTGGTTTTTTTCTTTTTTTTTTTTTCATGGAGTTTGTAATGAAAAGATTTGGTCAAAACCGTGTGTTTGGAGAACCCGTGGCTTATATTCTCCAGTTGCTTGTTCACACTTGCTTTTTTGCATGTGTTGGTCAAAACCAGCTCGATATTTAAATCCAATTCTCTGCCTACTTAGTATATACATTCTCACAGGGAAATGTATTGTAAAAAGACAGTCATCCAGACTGATATCACTTAGGTTAACTTCACAAATGCAGATCTTCTTTTAATGTGCATTATTCTTCTCGGCAATTTACTCTTCTGCTAGCCAAATAAAATATTCATATCAGTTTTCTGCTTCTCTAATTTTGATTCCTTTACTCTCATAAAATAAAAATGGGTTTCTCAGTTCTCCCACAACTTAATCTGGAATCATGTTTTAATTTATACCTATAAGCTCTTTGTATAACTCACAAAACAAATAAACTACTCTTCTGACTAGAGTTTGGAAAATATTTCTCTCTCCAGAATCATCAGTTGTCCCTTCTCTACCAACATCTTACAAATATACTCACTTTTTCCATCTTAATAACCAAAGACCCTTCCTCCACACTCTTCACATTGTTCTCCATTTGTTGCCTTGCTTCTTATTTTCATTCAAGAGGGAGAAAAATATATTTGTTTGAAAATGAAAAAAATAAAATAACCACAGTAACAAAATACCCTCTCAAAAGAATCATTTACTTTTGTATTCTTCACATTTGCTCCTAAACCTCATTCCTATCTGTCTTTATTCTCACCAATGGAATAAAACTACTCAAAAGTCACCCATACTTAATTGCAAGTTGCTTTGATTTTGGTTTTTTTACTCTATAAAGCAGTAGTATCTAACTCAGTTGATTAGTCATTCCTTTGTCAAAAACTACTTGATCTCCTGCCACTATTCTCTTTTGGTTCTCACATAATCATAGCAAAGAACCACTGCCTCATCTTACTAGTATCTGTATAGGACTTTCTGTATTCAATCACCCTCCAATCCCATGAGGTCCTAGGGCCTCAATCTTGTTTGCTCCCCTTATATTTGCTAATTACATTTATAAACTGGCGACTCACACATACAAGTCTCTGTATGTTCACCTGAAATCGGGGATCATCTTTACTTGGATGCATTGACTACTCAACTTCCACACAGGGATCTACCCCCACAGAGACTGTTCAACTGAGAATTGAGAAAGTTGGAATTTTATACTCTATGACTATCATTAACTAAGGGTATTTCTCATGTGGAAGACTCATACTTCACAGCACATCCTGATAATGCAGATTTCCCTCGAGTAAGTGCTAGTTTCCAGAGGAGGTATGCTATAACCCATTTGCAGTCACTGTCTACAACACCTGAGGGATAAATGAGCTGCTGGGAAAAGCATCAGAGTAGGACAACAATAGAATATTCTGCAGCCTGGAATAAGCACATGGCTGCTGTGTTGAAATTTAACTAACAATTACATGTATATATCATTTTACATAAAGGTAGTGTTAGTCTATATTACATTTAAGTATAAAAAGGAAAAATAAATCAATATAATAATTTAAGTATAAATTAGATTTTTCATATACAGGATTAGAGAAATGTTATAACACACCAATTTGCTTAAAAATATAAGAGTTCAAGCCTCCTGTGATCTTTTCTAATCACTTTAACCTCAAGGAAATAAAAATTATGAATTGAATTTAATTTTTTCATAAATTTATTTATACTTCTATTACATGTCATATAATAATATATATGATTTTCTATATATATAAAATGGATATGCAGCTAGCACATCTGTATGTGTATCTCTCTATATAAATATATAAACATATACAAAATGTATGTATATATATATATAAACCCATATATCTGTATCTATTATCTATATGTATATCTATATATAGATATGTATATCCACCTACAACTTAATCATGTTGCTACTACTAACATTGTATGAAATGCACTTATACTTTATGGGCAACTATAATAAGTTCATTTTACTATAAATTCCATTTATGCTTATATCACAGTTTATAAATTTAGTATTCTCTTTTTATGGAATGTAGGAGCTATTTCCTCTTTATTACAAAAAAATCTTGATATTGGTTGCATTCCTGTCTATATTTCCTTGTGCATGTTTAAGTTTTTCTCTAAGGTTTATGCCAAGGTAGTGCAGTTAAAGATAGACATTTAGGTTAAAATGTTACTAAAATAACCTAACTGAAACTTATACTTAGGTTATGTGATCCATTTTTATTAAAATTAATGAGAATAGATATTTAAAGGAGTGCCTATAAAGCTGACTTTTTGGACAATTTACATGCCTTTAATGTATGGAGGGAGAAGCTCTTATTCTTCCCTGCTCCATTACATTTTCTGGAACATACTTGATGGTACCCTCTATCTGATTGTTTAGAATGTTGTTCCTACCTTCACTGGGATCATCTTTTATTAATAGAATAATTTTTTTTCAATACATGGGAGAAAAATCTTTAAGGATATATTGGACTACTGCATTATACAGGAATGTGAAGACAATGACATTTATTTTATGTTTGGGTATTATGCTGGAAAATTTATATATACTCCTTGAATTAATCCTTAAAGTCTCATAATGTGAATGAAGCCTGTCTTGCTGCCTTGTAGAAATAATTACCTCCAATTTACTTAGCTACAGCTAGTACATGAACAAAAAAACCTAGATTCTAACTTAAATTTCTCTTACAACATAGTATCAAGCTGACTTATATGGCTGACACTTACCAAGTTTTAACATCTTGGAAATCAGCCTCCATGTGTAGACAGAGACTTTCTTTCCTCTATAATTCTATGACATCATTTTATATCCACTTATAATATGCTATTAAATATCTTTAATATCTATTATAAATATCTAGATATTAAATATCTATTAAAATTGTGAATATAATATTCCTCACTGAAATTTAAACTTCTTGAAAGTTTTATCTAAACTTTATTTTGTAGTATCTCCTAGTCATCAGTTCTTAGCTAAAAGTTCAGTGCCTAAGAAGTGACCTACAATTATGTGTAAAGGGAAGTAAGTCCATTACTGGAGAAAGGATAGTGGATAAACAACACATAGTTGTCATAGAGTATTGTGAAACCATATACTCAGTGTACAGAAATATAATCAGTAGGGAAAGGAAGTAGTGCCAAAGGTAGAGAAAAAATCAGCTATTTTTTTCAGAGACACAAGGAGGCCACTAGGAGACATCTAACTTATTTTGGGGAAATAAAGAGGCCAAGTTCTTAAGAAGTATCAAGCCAAGGTCTCTCTTGCACAGGGGCCTAAGTATAATCTCAGGCCCTGAGATATTGTCATGTGTGGGTCAATCCAAACCTTGATTCTAGAAGACAATTAGCTTTGGAGATAAAGAGGGTGGATTTATTGGTTCAGAAAAAAAGTGCCTTTAAAATAATCGCAAGCAAATACATTCATAGAATTTAAAAATAATGCTAGGTAAACCCTTCATTTTACAGTCT
This sequence comes from Solenodon paradoxus, assembly GCA_004363575.1. Classification (NCBI taxonomy): domain Eukaryota; kingdom Metazoa; phylum Chordata; class Mammalia; order Eulipotyphla; family Solenodontidae; genus Solenodon; species Solenodon paradoxus. Next base: position 427,785 of record RJWH01000087.1, read on the forward strand.
GGAAAACAGAGAACTTGATTCTTTATAGCATATAAGCATGGTTACTCAGCAAACTAAAATCCCAGAATGGTTGTCATTTATATAAATATTATTATTATGTTCATTCACACCAACACTTAATTGTATTGAAAAATACTTCCAGATGTGCCTTGGTGGTTTTGTAGAAGGGAGGAAGCTGCACCCCAGTTTCTAGCTGCTGAGGACCAACAGTGGCCACCCAGTCACCAGGTACCTGAAAGTCTAGGCTGGTTGGAAGCTACTGAGGGACCCCTTTCTGAGAACGAAACCTTATGTATATTTTACAATTATGTGAATCCTGTGTGTTATCCATGTGAGGAATTCACAAATGAAAACTGAATTCTGTTTGTAATTCCTGTTCTAATTCACACCTTCCCCTCTACCTCACCAATAAAAGTGTATCCCAAAAGCATTTCGGGGCTCAGATTCTACATCTGGCACGGGAGTAATAAAGCTGTCTTCACTACTTCTAAAAGAGCACAGTTTGGGTTTGTTGGTTAAGAGACAGCTATAACAGTTTTGCAGTCAGGATTGCTGCCTGCAGCTGGCACAACCTTACACAACCCAAGGACCTGAGTTCCTGTCCTGGATATGGGGGGAGGATGGTGGTGGTGGGGAGCAACCAATGCAAGCAACTAAATAAAAATAAAAAGATTCTTCCACCTCTTTCTCCCTGTCTGCCTACTCATCTTCATTCTTGCTTGCACCTTTCCTTTAAACATATGAAAATAAAAATATTCCAAAGAAGGTTAAACACAGTTAAAAAAAAAAAAATAGATAAAAGGCACAGCTTCTGTCTACAAGTAGCTTTAAACTAATAGTATTTTAACCATGATGGAATTGCAAACAACGTTATCATAAAAAAAGTTGGCATTTTTTTCCAGGTGAAATTAAGATCTCCATTTAAGTTTTATTGTGAGATTAAAAATAGCCACACATGGCATTTTGATGTAATTGAGTAGTTTTTCACACCACTAACATTAACTTGAGTTCTGTTAGCTAGATGGTATAATTTATCTTCTTTCAGTGATAACTGGCTTGCAAAGTTATACTTTCAAATGATATGAAGATGTTGCTTTTTCCTTAAAATTTCACTTTATTTTGGATTGAGTTCTTTGAGGTTATTATTCCACTTGTATTTTTTTTTATATGCCTCAGAATATTATGCACTTTAGACTACATTGTAAGTATTCAAAACTACAGGATTAAATTATTTAGTTAGATATGATTAGTCGATGTTGTCAAAATAAGGCTACATAGTATTATATCTAATAATGATACTAAAATATAAACAAACACAATAAAATTTCAACTATCCTAAAAATGATTTAAGGTCCTTAACAATGCAGTCCAACTGAAGTTTAAAAATCATATTGCAAAGAAATTGCTATTACTATTTACTTAAAATGTATTGCATTTTTGTTTTTACTTTTTTAGCCTCTGAAACATATATCGAAAGTGTTCATAGAGTGCCACAATGCCATTTCCCATATTAAGCAAGACACAAATTGACTCCTTCAAGAGAAGATTGACAAACATCTTCATTGTATTTCCAACCTAAATTGATTGTCAGTGACTGCCTGCAGTGTTCTTTTTTGAGAGAATTGTGAGGCCTAGTATAGGTTCAGCAGGAAAGCATGCCAAGATCAATTATTGATGTCTGCCATGGGCATAGAGGAGAGTAGGTGACAATATATAAGCCATGAATTTTCTTATCTGTGAACTAGAGCTTGAAATATGTAGTCATTTTAATTATTAAGGGGTAGGCATAATCTTGCCAGATGAGTATCATGACAGAGATGATATATTCTAAGGCAGTACGTTTTGAAAGGAATCTGTTTACTACACCTGCTCCAATGTAGAGATAATAGACCTCTGAAAGGACTATCATTCCTCCAGGATACTATTGTCAAAGTAATAAAATGTCACAGCTCATACTACTATATCTAGTCTTAAGCCATTTTAAGGGTATGCTGTTGTAACATTCTTCCAGGAATTAAAAAAAAAAAAATAGCTGAGAGAATTTTTTTTACTTTTACTTAAATGTATTTATATGTGTTTCTTGATGTCAAAATAGAAATCATCTACTTGGCCTTTTTATTCAATTTGGATAGAACTGGGATGTTGATATTAAACTTAATGTATTTTATTTAGATATTGATTTGCAATGATGTACACATTAAGGCTACATTATGTGATGATGCAATATTTCTTCATTAAAATTAAAAAAATAAATGTTCATCTTATGAAACAAAAATTTAAAATTCAAAACAGTTTTTAAATAGCATATTTCAGAATATGAAAAGCTGACTTTGATTTCTAAACAGACCTCTCAGTAAGCAGGGACTATAGGGATCAAATTAGCAATAATAGGGGCCACAGCGCTTTACTGTAACAAGAGAATATTAATTAATGGTATTATAAATATTTACCATCTGTTTTTCTTCCCAATATTGCTCTCTGATTTTGAACCATGTTTAGTAATCTGAGTCCTATTCCTGTTTGTAACTTTGTTTAATGTCTTTGTGATTTTGGACTATACTTTGTCTCCAATTAAATGTCAGAAATATTCAGCGGAATACTCATTCTCTTACTTGGAAAAAAAAATGTTTCTGTAAAATGCAACAAGCCATAATAACAAATAAATGTTCTCTCCAGTGAAAAATTAAGTATTTGGAAAATTCTAGAATTTGTCATTCATATGCGATATTAAAGATAATCATAGAGATACTTGACTTAATTTCTTATCTCCAGATAGGCAATGTCTCTTTCTGAATTACACAATATGGTTGTTTTGAGGAATAGTAGTCACGACTAACATCCTCAGATTAGAAGACATAATGGAATTGTATGCAGCAATTAAAAAGGATGCATGAATGAGAAGGGACTTGGTAGCGAATGGTAGGATGAAGTAAATGTTAACTCCAAATCTTATGTTATTTTATCCACTTTGTATATGATTGAACAATTATAGTTTCTATATACCTTATAATGTGACAGAAATCTGAGATTCATTCTTTATACCTCTTTCTATATCAACATGACATATAATTTACCAACAAGTCTAGCCAACTGCACTTTTAAAATTGTGGACATTAATATAAAGAAACCCTATTTTAGTGAGGTCTGGAGGTTATAAAGCAAATGCCTATGGATGGGTAAATCAGCAAACTACAGGACCCAATATGCCTTGTAAATCTCGTGACAAATAATGCTGCTTTCCAGTCCCAATAAAACTAAGTTCTTCCAGAAGCTATGTGCATTAGGCACTTTAGTCTTTGATTCAGGGAAGTGTATCTGGGTCTCACACATTTGGCCATCTGCTCTTTTCCAGTTATTTATTACTGCATAAACACATGCTGATGATGATATAAGTGACTGCATTTGTTTTAGGTCAACAACACGTAAAACTGATACACATATTTTCTACTAACTTTTCTACTACCACTTAGGTTGAGGAAGTAATCGAGTCTTACACTGCTAAAACAATCACTTTGTTAGTCACCTCTTTTACATATGACCCCAGCACTTCCACACCAATCTTTTTCTAGTAGGTAATTTGAATTGCTTTTAAAATATATCTACAGTGGTTTTGCACTTTCTCAATACCACAAAGATATTTATCTCCTCAAGAAGTTCTTACTTGTTCCACTATGTTTATGTTCTTGCTTTGACTTCTGAGCATCCTAGCACCTCCTCATCTTCCTAGGTGTTCAGACATCAACTTAACTGTCATGGCTATGTGACTACAGTACCTATTCTGCTCCACTTCTCTCTCTCATAGCAGTCTATTTTATGTGCCGTAGTTCTTTAAATAACTGCAATTAAAACTCATTTGTAGCATGCCCTAGTATCCTAGAAGTTTGTTACATTAAATGTTGTCCACATACGATTCAAGGTTCCTAGTTCAAGACCTGGGGCAGGGGAGAACAACCAAGATGAACAACCATGTACAATAAATAAAGTGATTCTTTTTCTTCTCTAATTGACTGCCTACACAACTTCATTCCTTCCTTCATGTTTCCTTTAAAAAATTAATTTAAAAAATGTGTTGTTTGTTCACTATTTTCTCTTCCAAACTAAAATCCTGAAAAATGAAAAAGTATACAGATATTTTATATTTACTATGTCATATGCAATCTAGGATGACCTATAGTAAATGCTAAATACTTATATGTGGAAGGAGTAAATGAAAAGGAATCCAATAATGTGGTTGATTTCTTTTAAAGTTGTTTGTGGTAGTGTAACTGTCATTAGTGATAGAGATAAGTTATTTGCTTATTTATAATAATTTTTACACTAAGCATTGGGATTGGAATATTATTTAGATTGCACAATAAATGGAAAAGCTAGAATATAATTCAGATGCTGATGTCAAGATTGTTGCCTCTAGTAGTATATTATACTGCTTTCATATTCATGATATAGTCAGGAAACATAATGAAATGCAAACATCATCGGTCTATAGTCTTAACAGTTCTGAGTTTAAATCCTGGCTTCTCTCATCACTGATTGGGTCTGATCCTCAATTCTCTGTAAATTGGTTCTAAAAACTTCTATAAGACAGTCCTCTTTTGGATACTAATTATAAATATATATGTGTGTGTATATATACATATATGTGCATATGTGTGTATAAAGCAATGGATATGAAATCAGAATGAACAGAAATTTGATTTTTGTCTTGTCCCCTTTCATCAACATGTGTTTGAACTCTTTTGGTTGTCAAATTATCATCTTTCAGCTTGCAAATTCCTAGCATTGATATTTTTTGCCACTGCACAGAGATAATCATTGCTTTTTATAACTTAAATTTTTTTCTCTTATTATATTTTTTATTATTAGTCAATTTGATAATTCAATAATAGTTTGTTCTAATTTAAAATAACTCATTGTTAAAAATATATGATTTATCTTCAGATATGGTACATTGATTTTTCCTAACATTTATGCAAGAAAATTTGGCAGCAGTTATAAACCACATGTACTCTTGAATGTCATCCAAATTGACAATTTCAATTAACTATCCAAACTGAGTCCCAGCAAAAGGCACAGGATAGAAAAATAAAGTGACAATTAACAAATAGCCAGGAAGAATTATTGATTTCAACTTGTGGCATCTACATGTTCAAGGAAAGAGAAATATAAAATTAAAAATGTCCTAAATAACAGGAATGTAAGGTTTACCTTGATCATTATAACACTGACACATGGAAGCACATATACAAAATATATACATGTGTCTTGTGTAACTACATATATATATGCACAAACATATATACATATATATGTACATATCTGCATACATATACGTATACACACCTACACATTAGCAAACTAACAGATATCTGAATATGACTAAAAATACCCACCCCCACACACACACATACATACACACAAAGAGCAAAGATATTAAGAAAAAATAACCCTGTTCACAATCATACCAAAAAACAAAAAAACAAATCACCAACCTAGGAATAAATTTAACAAGGTACCTATACAATGAAAACTATAGGACACTGTTCAAAGAAATAAAAGGAAACATAAAGAGATGAAAAAATATCCCATGTTCATGAATGGGCAGAATTGATATTGTTAAAAAGGCCATCTTATCTAAACAATTATATATTCCAATTAAAATACCAATGGCATTTTTAAAGGATAGAACAAATAATACTAAAATTTATATTGAATTACAGTTGATCCTAAATAGCTAACTCAGTCATGAGAAAAAGAATATTGGAGGGAGCACATTACTGACTTCAAACTATGCTATAACATGATTGTAATTAAAACAAAATCATACTGGAATAAGATAGAGATAGTGAAATAGAATTGAGTCTAGAAATAAACTTCACAAATATTGACAGCTATTATATTATAAAGAAGTCATGCCACACAGTGGATAAAGGAAATCTCTTTAACAAATAGTGCTGGGAAAACTGAATAACCTCTTGCAAAATAATAAAACTGGATTACTCTCACTTGACATGCAAACTCAATATTAATTAAAGATTCGGGTGCAAGGCAAGAAACTATAAAATATATAGAATAAAACAAAGGCCTTTGGATTCAACCTCAATGGTATGGGGAACAAAAGAAAAAATTAACAAAGGAAGCTATTAGCAAAAGAAGGAGCTGCTGCACTTCAAAAGCAAATATCAGCATTACAAAAAGACAACCTACTGAGTGGGTGAAGATACTTACACCTCATACATCCAGTAAGGGGTTAATATTCAAGCTATATACAGAACTCATATAACTCAACAGTAGAACAACAGCTCAATCAAAAACTTGCCACAGACCTCAACAGACATTTATCCAGAGAGACCATACAAACAGTCAAGAGGCACATGAGAGCTGCTCATCCTCACTACTTATTAGGGAAATGCTAATCAAAGCCACCTGGAGCTATCATCTCACATCTATGAGGATAGCTTACATTAAAATGACTAGTAACACCAAAAATTGTTAAACGTGTGGGGAAAGGGACCCTCATACACTGTTAGTGGGTATTTAAATTGCTGCAATCATTTTGGGAAAAGTGTACAGAAATTCTTAAAAATTATTATTAGAACTACTGTATAATCTAGCAATCCCAATTTTGTGGGTCTATTCAAAGAATATGAGATCTGTAACTTAAAGAGGTATATGTATACCAGACTTATTTCAGCATTATTCACAATACCTAAGATATGGAAATAACCTAGTTCTCACTTATAGGTAAATGGATAATGAAAACATAATATATATGAACAATGAGATTTGCCATATAGCAAAATGGAATGAACTTGAGGAATTAAGCTAAGTGAAATAAGTTAGGAGGACAAATATTGTATGATGATACCTATATATTGAACATAAGGAAACAAAACAAATAGATAAAACAAAATTAAAATAAGCTAGTAAATTAGATAATGTTTCCAGATGGGTGAGGGTAGGGGTGGGTGAGTCCAGGAGATGGAAGTATTTAATTTTTTTTCTTATTGCTTAGTAAAATAAAAAAATAAATAAAAAATAAAAAAAAATAAATAAATAAAAAAAAACAAGAAAAGCAAACTGGAAAATAAAACATTTTAGAGTATTACTCTAAAACATTTATTTTAATTATAGTTAAAAATCTGATTAGGCCACTTGTGAAAGAGTAATTATTTATGCTGTAAGGAACAAAGCTTTCTTTCTGAAAGTTTCTAATGAACAATAAGAAAGTTAATATGATCCTAAGAATGAGGACTAAGATTGTAGTGTCATTATTATTGTCAGAAGATGAAGTACATACTCCTTTGTCACTTTATTACTGGGAGCACAACAAAAAGTTAATTATAATACAAAGACTCTAAGAAGCTGCCTTCTTAAAATGAAATGACAAAATTCTCCAAAAGGTGTAATGAAAACAATCTATAAATACAGCTTTCTACAAATTAATTTCAACTTGTATTGCTTTACATGAGGCTTCTTTTTTAAAAGTGTGGTCAATAAAATGCCATTTTAAAGTTTGAGACTTGAAAAAAAATTACAAAGGAAGAGCTTCCCTAAATATCATGAATACTTCAAGAGTTGAAAAGAATTCTTTGGAAAATTCAGATAAAATTAGATTCAGGTGACTGGATAGTAGGGAAAAACTCAGAGCAAGTTAATCTTAAAAATTCATTATAAATTATGGGGAAATTATTGATGTTTTTTCTTGCATTTTGTGTAATGAAATGTTCAAATGTTTGTTTCTATTATGAACTATATTTTAAACCTTTTAATTATGTATCATTTTATTTTTAGGAAAGGCAATTTCAAGATCTCAATGACCGCCTTCAGCTAAATACAGATGCCATTTGAGGCTATAATTCTATGGAAATGATCTCATTAATATTTAAGTGTAAACAGGATTTTTATCTGTGGTGATTTTTAGTTTAAATTTATTCCACAATTCTAATATAAGCACTGATATCACAATACAATGAATTAGTTTATTGGCTGAAAATTACCTTGGAACAATACCAAATTAAGTGCAGAGAAGTTTCCAAGAGACAATATCTGCCACCAGGTGTCTACAAGTCACTTTGAAATCCTGGGAACCAAGATGGTAGGTAAATAATACTATAATTTTCTTTGAAAACAATCTTAATTAGGACTTTGGCATAATGAGAAAAGCTGCATAAAAAGTAAAATTAAATTGAAGATACTGAGATAAATTTAGTCTACTACCAAGACAATATTAAGTTTAGAGATATGATAAGGATGGTAGTATGCTATTCAGCACTACGAAAATCAGCATTTTGGAATACAATTTTCAAATCTGGTACTTACAACTGAAGCTAGAGATAAACTTCTTTCCTTAGAGATAATAAAGAGTGATTTCTCAAAGAATAATGGTACATAAATACATCTACGTAAACCTCAAAACAATTCTTTCTTTTAAAAAATAAATAAATTTGTTGATTTGTTTAATACAGCCCAAAAACTGAATGTATTTGTAGCAATTTAGAAAATATGGAAAAACAAAACAAGGGAGGCATGCTTTGTTTCAAAATATTCATATAATAATCATCAGCTTGATAGAGAGTCAGGGATTAGAAAGAAATTCTGTATTCATACTGTATTCATAAAATTATTTCTCATTTAAAAATCTCTGAGTCAAAAGTGATAATTATGATGGAATTACCTAAACAGTGAGTCTTGCACATTAATGGGTCTATCATTTTTTTCCTTTGGGAAGCAATATCCTCTATTTATAGCAGCTACATTAAGGGAGGAAGTATGACAATCTGTGTTAATGTGTAAATATAAGGTACACTGTAGGATACTTTCCAGATAAAAATATCACTTACAGTTTTATTTCCTTTAATAATTTTCTGGGGAAAAAGGATATATTTAGCTTTATTAAATTCTATTTTATACAAATGAATTTTGTATACAATTATCAATAAAGTATAAATTAACATGAATTTATGAAGTCACATTAATTCAGGATACATTATTTTGTAATGTGTTAAAAATATTTTCAGTATAAAACTCTTTCAAAGTTAACGAGAATTTTTTTTTTTTCTTCTTCACAAAATCTCCAGTACAGAAAAAAATGGGACTACAGTTCACTGGTGCAAGTGTGCTCATAAAGACATATTTCACTAAGTAAAGAAAGTTCTAATATATGTCTATTGTTACCAACAGATTGGAAACTCCAAATAAATTTAGAATTGTTTAATAAAATATGATATAACAATAAAGTATATATAATAGCTATGCTAATTAGCTGTTAAAATCAGTAAAAAAATATTGTTTTGATACAAATTATCAGTCATGAGATAATTTAGTACATAATATACAACATATGTATGATATGTAAAAGTCAGTCATTTGGGTTTAAAAAAAATCTTGCAAGTTCTTGCTGCTCTAGGCCAAAGGATCAATGTCTTCAAAAAATGGGAAGAAATAAGTCATTCAACAACAACAAACGAGTGTTCATTTTTTGACCTTGAAATTTCAGGAAATACTAGCTATGAAAGATTGTGTTTTCCTATGAAAGAGGAAGGTTGTTTTGTTATTGTTGTTTCTAGGATATGTAACCACAAATATTTGATTTAGTCAGCAGCTAGATTTACTTTTTCATAAATAATAGAATAATTTGAAGAGTTGATTTTTTATGAGGAAAGTTTCATAATGACAGGAAGATTAGAAAAAGGAAAAATATAAGAGGCCTTCCTGAGACACAGAAAAGAGTTCATTTGTAGAGTCAAATACACAAGGGCAGAGAGAGCTTACACCCTGCACCTTTCCTGATGCCCAAGATTTGCCCTGCTGGGAAGTTTCACAATGTACAGATGCTTTCAAGGGTCCCTGAAGGAATATATTGAGAAGTCACAGGGGGTCTTTCTATAACTTCTAACTCAAATGTAAATTTAGAATTTAATGTATTTGTAAGCCCCCTGAGATATTTTTTCCATAATATCATCTGTCATTTCTATTTTATTGCATGGAATAAGGTTAGTAAATTTATGTGTGTGGTTGGAAGCATACTTCTGTGGATCATTAACAGATGACACTATAAAATATCATGTCATAATATAGTCCCTTTGGATAAATTTATAACAAAACCAATTCCTTTGGGACCATGAAATTCAGGTACCTTAAACTGGAATGCACCGAATAACAAATTTTAGATGATATACTCTTGTAAATAGTATTTTGCTTGTCACTAGCATAAAAGGACAAGATAAGTTATACTTTACTACCCCAAATGATTAAAAACAAATCCTCCTAAATCACAGTGCATGAGGAATTTGCAATGGTATATTCAGGTTGCATAAATAATACGCAAGCTATACTTCAAACAATCACATACTAAGCAAAGATAAATTTGAATGTGTAAGAGTAATTAACAAAATAATCCAACTGCTTTAGTATAACTTAAATCACCCATTTAAACCTAATTTTAATTATAAAACTTGGCTTAGGGAAAACAAAAGTAGTCATTACCCTTAACATAAAAGAATAAAAGAGCTAAGATTAAATTAGCTCACAAATATACATAAAAAGCCAGCATTCTATAAAAACACCAAGCACAGAGAGAGATTAGGGAAATGGAAGTAAGCTCTTTTAGCCTACAACTGGCCATAGGAAATAACCATTTTGAAATTTATAAAGATTTGAAGACATGTATTCCTGAATAGGTTTGGGTAAGATGTGAGGCTTAAGCAGGAATCTAGTACAATTATTCACCAATAATTAAGAGGAAAAATGCATATCAAAATATTGACAATTCCAATCATTTATGTGACATGAATCAATACCAACAAGGGAAGTTTATGGAAAGCAGTATGGAGATTTCTCAAAAAATTGAAGATGGCCATCCATATGATAGAGGTATGCTAATTCTGTCATTTAACCTCAAAAACATTTTTAAAAAACCCAGTAATTTGAAGAGTATATGCACTCTCATCTTTATTGCAGCACTATTTATAATAGCCCAGAGCTAGAGAGATGAAATCCTTTCATGGATCTACATAGAGGTAATTATGCACAGTGAATTAAGTCAGATGGAAGACAAACACCATATGACTTCACTCATATGTGGTATATGGAAAAAACACACAAAGAGATTAACTAAATAAAACAAAAACAAACTTTTAATCTATAAGACCAAGTTAGTGCTTACCAGAAGCTAAGAAGGTAGACAAATTGGGTAAAGGGGTCATTTGAAGGATAGCATTGGCCTTCTAGTGGTGACCTTATTGAAGTATATACAGTTGCTGACTTATGATGCTGCATATCTGATGCTTACAAGTACAAAATGTCGCTTATATAAAAATTATTCAAAATATTTTAAAACAAAACAGAAACTCTAGGACTTTAAAAATAAAAATAATATTTATCAGAAGGGAAGAGGTGGGGGTGAGTAAATGGGGTACAAGGAGACAATTACACAGTTAAAGGATAGAAACTATATATTTAATGGCAAAATTACTGTAATTATATACAGGTGTTGAACTGTAATGATGTATAACTGATATCTATATAAAGTAATAAACCAGTATTTCTTTAATAACAAAAAATAAAAGATAATCATAAAGTAAAATATATCAGAATTAGACCCTGATTTCTTGTCACTAAACAACAAACTGTAATGCTAATTATATTGGTAGATTGATATTTTTTAACTTAAATCAAATAGTTTAAATTATTTCTGTTTAGTTTCTGGTTTTAGCAAGTGTAGGTTATTCCCTGAAGTTTATTTGAAAATAGTGAATTTGTCATATGACTGGTGAACAATTTACCCTCCAAATTAAGTTACATTAAATTATGTCATCCAGTACAACCAAATTAAAATTAAACTAATTAAATTAACTAAATTTGCATCTAAATTAGTTTTGTAAAGAAATTGATAACTTGTTTCAGGTGGCAGAATGGCCCAAGAAGAGGCTTAGTAATGGAATTGGACTAGAAATATGGATAATCTAAGGAAATTTCTGTTTTTCAGTGATGTGTCTGAATAGTCTTTAGCAAACTCAGATTCAGTCATGTCATTTAAAAAAAGTCCTTGAAACCAATCAAATGTTATGTGATCCAAAGTCTACAAAGCTAACTGAAAAGAGAGTAAAGTGTCAAACACATAAAGCATGATGAACTGTCCATGAATCACTCAGTGTCTTTAAAAGGAAGCTCAGCAACTAAACTTTGTTTACCTAAATTTTTCTTTTAATTTCATTAATTAAGTTTTTAAGTAATTAGCTTAGAAGTATTTTGGGAACTTGACAAATGTACTACTTAGCTTTAGACGTTCTCTTATTCTTCCACTAGTCTTTGTACACCTCCCTTAAGCCCCATAAATGATTTTATATAAACTTGTTATGCAGCAGGTGTCAAAATAATGTTAATGTGACGAAGGAATCTATTGTTACTGTACTTATTTCTCATAAAAAACTATGAATATAGAAAGACAAAAATATGACAAATGCCTCAGTTATTCAATAGATGTCTAAGTGAAAGAGAAAGTAGCATACAAATATAGTTACCTTCTGAACTAAAAATGAATTAAACCTCCCAAAACAATCTTGAAAAATGAATGTATTTTTAAACAATAGTCAAATATAATATTTAGAAATTGAAGCATATTTTTCTTTAGAATTAGAATACTGAATATAATATAGATTCTTAACCAGCTTATAATTGAATAGTTCTCACGCCCCCAACTTCCCACCACCAACTTAAACTACAATATCTGCTAAACTACAATATCTGCAATGGGCAAAGGTCTGTAAATAAATTGAATTAGTAAAGATCATTAAATATTTTCTATTTAGCTACCAATTTACTCAAAAACAGTCATGGTTTTTGTCTTCCAATGTTTATTACTAGAGAATATCTGAAATACATCCAAGTGCATGTGACAACAAAATATCAACTTCCAGACTTTAACATTTTGGTTTTATTTCATTTCTGAATTGTAATAGGTGGTTTGAGGTACAATTAGAATATACTTGAAGAAAAGGAAGACAGTATTACAGAGAGACAGTGTTTAATATCCAATTAAATAATCCACTAATAGGTCAGTACTCTAATGTGAGTGACACTGAAATATACTGATTCAAAACTGACCCCCATACTGACAGAGATAAAAAAAAAAATATCACAGGATGAAAATAAATTAACTAAATTTTTAATAGATGCTTTTATACTTATTATCTCTATTTTATATTCAAATTGATGATGAAAGTTGTATTTATACGTTAGAGTAATTGAAGCATCACTATTTTTTTAAATCATCATGCCTCTTTTATATGGAATTTCATGTCTCAACAGATCAAAAACAACTTCATATTGCTTCATATATTCAAAACTTTTGAGTAATTATATGCCAGTTACTATAGCTATATAAAATAATTTTAAAAATAAAGGTAAAGCAATATCATTTACCCTTTCAAAGCTTATATTGTGTAACAGAAGACAGACAATAAAAACAATAAAAATTAAATAATATAGTGTGTTATATAAGTGCTTTTGAGAATAGAAATAGAACAGGAAGATATATCAGTTTAGGAGGCAGAGACTGTACAATACCTATTGCACTCCTAAAAATGTTTGTCAAGGTAAAGTTTTGTGGATAAGATGATATTTAAACCAGAACAATAAGAAGCCCATGCAGATATCTGAAGGAAGATATTTCCAGCAGAAAATAGGAGCTGTGAAAAAGTCCTAAATTATAAATTCTCCAAGAGCAGCAAGAAGATAAGGGTGGCTAAGGTGGATGCCGGGGAAATATAAGAGAAGGTAGAAGGCTATCAAGTGTGGGAAATGGGCAAGCAGTTCATGCAGTGATTTGGCATCATTAAAATGACTACATTTATTCAATAAAAAGTAGAATCACTGAAACATTTTGAACAGAGGGCTCACATTATAGGACTCAGGGAAACTCATTAAGAGGATGATGACATAATTCAGGCAAGAAATGGTGGAGGTTCATCTGGGATGATAGCCATAGACACCGTGATACTCCTTATTGTAGAGATACATTCAAAGAATTTCTTAACCAATTGGATGGGTAATATATTTTTTTTTAAAAAAAAAGGAGACTTAAGGAAAAGCCAATATTTAATCTGAGTAAATGAAATATATTGATAAAAATATTACTGGAGATAAAGATTAAGATAAAACATGCACTGTGGAAAATAAAATAAGTCCAGTTTTATCTTGTAGATGCTCACATGTATGTATGAATCTGGAATTGGACAGAGAAATTTGGTCTGTGGAAATGAATTTTGAGCTATATATCTTAATAGAGATGGTGACTATAGATCTGGGACTCATCACATGAGTTCTCAGAGAAAGAAAAACTAGGCCTGAGGATTTAACGAGAGAGTCCTTGAAAAGATTTGGGAGAAGAGAAGCAAGGAAAGGTAATTGAGATGTATTCATTGGTAAACTTGGAGGAAAATCCAGAGTTTGTGTTGTATTGACAACAAAATTAAAGATAAAAATATTTAAAGGAAGAACAGTAAACAATGATCAAATGCAGCTGATAAAAAAGGGCTATGCCAAGAGAAAACTGACCATTGAATTTAGTTACACAAGACTCCTCTATGTGAGTTTCTTTCCATGTCAAAAATGTATTCTCCCCGGTAAGCACTTTCAGAATACAGAGAAGTTTAATTAGTTAGAACAGGCAAATCTAAAGAATAAGAAAAAATAAATAGGTCTGGCCTGATAATGTGTTGTTGTGTAAAATTTATCTTTTATGTTCCTGCTTTAATTAAAAAGAAAACTAATCACTTAAAATGAACTAGAAGTCATAAAAAAAGATAGAAAAATAATTTATGTGACTTTTCAAATTTTCTAAGTACCTAGATGAGTCTTTAAGGGAGAATTAATGATGTACTATAAGAAAAATGTAAAATGTGTATATTAGGAAACCGGAGGACTAATGGTACCTCCATTCAAAACAATTCAAAATAAATTTGAATTGATTTTACTGATACTACTAATTAATTTGTTTTTTAAATTCAAAATAAGGTTATATATGCAAAAACTATTTTTATATTAGCTGCTTAGGTAGAGAAATGAAATAACAGAAGATAATGATCCAACTTTCTTACCTGTTCATCTCAGTTAGAGAGACAAAATAATATGTGTGCACTAAAAAAGTATTGGCTTTTCAAACTGCTCAGAGGACAGACTTCTCTCTGTAAACACACACATACACACACGTGCACGCGTGCGCACACACACACACACACACACACACACACAAGGCCACTCTCATGGGTCTTATCAAATTCTATTCTATTACCATGAACTTATCAATATATTACCATAAAGTGTTACTTAATGAAAAAAGGTATATACATAAGACAAAATAACAATAATAACAAATCACAAAGAATGTAACATTGATGTAAAGAAAAGTTAGAAAATAAAATCAACCTTGAAAAACAAATTGATTATTTGAAAGCAGCTCTCATACAAAATTACTTTCGACCCATCATAATTAATAAAGGGAAATACTAAAAAGTACGTGAAAATTTTTTATAATTGAAAGAAACATCTCTTCACATGAGGTAAAACATCCTGAAAACCATGCAACCATCTCACTTGAGTACATGACACTCAGCACATACTTCTGATATTTGTTTCTCTAGGGACAATAGGAATAATTAACATACCTCATGAGGAAGACAGTAAAATATGACCTTTTGTGTCTTTATTGTGTCAAGAGAACAAGAACGCCCAGTGACCAGGTATTTGACTTCACAGACTCCAGCAATCAGAGATTTCTTATCTCTTCCCCTGTCTTTGGCATTTATGTGTATGTGTGTATACATACATATATAATACATATAAATGCATATATGTATATACATATACATGCATACATAAATACACACATACATGCATACACATAAGTGTGTATACATATAAACACACACACACACACACACACACACATATATATATATTTGCCTATGCTTCCGGTCAAGGAAGCAACTTCAAGGATGCAACCTTGGGAAAGTAAAGTTGTATAATTAGACTATCTGGAATGCATACATGCCTGCATCCCATTAAGGCCACTGTATAAACTTCTAAGGTTCTGGCCAGCCCTACAGAGACCTACTCACTCAAGATCAGCCTGGTATTGTGGGGAAAAAAGACCTGCTCACCACTTCCAGTAGTCATGAAGACAGCCATAAAAACTGCCAAGCTACCAAAGTTCTAAAAACGTCCTGTGACCTGAGCTTCCTGAAATGTTGCCAGCAAAGAACTTCCCATGCTTGAAATCTCCTCTCCTAATTTACATCCCTTTCTTCCCTCACTTGCTCTAACCTACAGAAGTGTGCCCTAACTGGAAGCCTGTGTTCAGCCTTTGTGGGAGGAAGGATCTCTGCTGAGCCCCGTGTGTAATAAATCTGCCTAAAATACTTCCAAAAGAGTGCCCTCTTGGTCTATGCCAGAGACCCACAACACCACGTAAGTTTCTTTGTTCATTCCAACTGCCATCTAGCAATGTTAGATGGTCTGCCTCTTCCTTCTATCTCTCCTTTACTTCATGATCTAGGTCTAGTTTCATTTCATCAGAGGAAATTCCCAAGGTGGCTAGGCAACGACAGGCAAATCAGTCAGGAGGCTGAAGAAATGGAAAAAGAGGTGTACCAGGAAAATGGAGGATCTGACATGGACCTCTATGTGGGGAGCTGTGAATTGTATGCTAAATGCTATGAACCATCTCAAGAGTATAGGAACATACTGAACATGCTGGCTGGTTTAATGTGTTTGAGGAATGGTACAGGTGGCACAGAAGGAAAACAAACGGCTGCTACTATGGGACTGTGGGCTGGTCTCTGCTGGGGACAATTTGGCTGACTATCAATGCTCAACTAAAAGGTTAACTTGGAAAGCTGGAAGAAGACCTCATGTTAGAAAAGGACAAATGAATATCCATTACTCTGCTAGCTTTGAGACTGGCAAACAATGTGGAAAAACAAGAGAATAGCTTGGAGGGCATAAGCTGCCAGTGATTAAGGTCAGAGTACTTGTGAAAAAGTCTAAATGGGATGCTAAGAGGTGGAATCCCTGACAAAGTCAGGAGAGTAAAGAGGTCACTATGTTGAATGACTGTGACAGGGATGAATCCCCACTCCCTCCATGTCTTTTAACCCCTAATACAAAGAATAGTGAAAATACAGCAAAAACTATCATGTCAGTAGGGAAGCCTCCATGCAGGAAAGGTTTATGATAAGAGAATATATGTCCATATGCTCAGTAAGATTGTTGCTATAGCTGCCAAATTTCCAATAAAAGGCCATGGAGAGTTTCCATGTGTGGTTAACATAGCCATAAAATAGAGAAGGCAATGGCTGACTGGGCAAGAGATAATGATAATAAACAATATCACCACATACCCCACCCTCTGGCAGCATCTGCATGGTGTTTGTGGGGATTCAAGGCACTCATCACCTTACAGGATTTTGGTTCCAACTGTGAAAGGGGCAGAAACATGCTACATAAACACATTGAGCAACAGCTCTTGGCAGTATGAAGTGTTCCTCCAGGTAGAACCTCTCACAAAGGTACAGCATAGTATGGGAAAAGCAGCCTTTCTATCAAGCGGTAGATTAACTATATATTCCATTGACCCAATTTGCCATGGCTCAAACTCCTACTTTAAGTAGGTGGCATGCCTATTTGCAGCAGCGAAGCACTGTATCTACTAGCTCACTCTCTAGAAATGTGGGTTCCACAAAACTCTGTAATGTAAACCTCCAAATGTCCCACCCCTATTCTGGTGGTGTTCCCTGTAGCCTTCAGAAAGGGAATGGGAGAATTTGTTGCTGATGGCTCATATACAGAGGATTCTCCTTGAGAAATTCCCCACATGGACTGTAGCCACATTTAATCCAAAACTCATCTAGAAGGAAACAGGAATAAATCACAGCAGTCAGTGGGGTGATCTCAGAGCAGGTTATCTGGTGATCATTCAAGGCTCTGGCTGTTAACATTTAGCAATAACAATTGGGGTTTGCTACAGGAATTACCATAATAATTGGGACAAGGAGAAGCCAAGCATTGTTTGATGCCTGAATAATCCCTTGAGGAGTCAGGAATTTGGAAAGGTTTTTGGCCACACCTGCAAAAGCCTGAGGCAGTCCTTACAGTTTTACACATCCCAGGTCATAAGGTACTGACATCAACTAGTCATGAAGGTGCTAGGCCAGGTGGAGGCTTAGCAATGGATTCTTCAATAGATGCAGCATATTGGGTGCCTAGAATGAGTGCCCACTCTAGCATCTGAGTGGGATGTCCTATTACTATTGAAATGCAATCGCTCTTGAGATGCAGCCACTTGGTTAATCAGTAGCAAGTTGTCTTGTGTATTCTAAACAATGTCTATGGCAACTACCAAAGGGATCTGAGGCCATCCACCCATGTTCTCAATTTGTAAGTGACTGAATATTTAATTATGTTGACTGCTCCAAGTGAGGCCTTGAATTATGACTAGGTTTGTTTAGACAGCCCATCTTGCCTAATCCAACTTTTCTTCTACAGCTGGGAGAACCTGGCTGACACTACTAGGAAATAGAGAAACTGAGTATCATATATGAATATCTTCACCAAACAGTGATTGGAGGTCACATTTTAAAGACTAGACATAACATGCGAACCTGAGCAAAAAACGGAGAGTACATCTAACCTATAACCTGCAGGCAGCAGAGTTGGTAAAAGAGAGAATGGAATATTGAAGCACCATAATAAATTACTAATAATCAAATTCACCTTGATATCTATACTAAAGTACTATCCCAGGCTTCAATATATTTGAGCAGTCAGCCAGTAGGTTCTGCTGGCCCTTATGTCAGACCAGGAACACCTGCCAAGACATGCAGTGCTATAAAGAACATGAAAGAGGAAAGATGTGAGTTCTTGTTATACATGCCCATAACCAGTCCATCTCCTCACACTGGACAGTGCTGTCTCAAGCAGCCCGCATTTATGGTATCACAACTAAGTCAAGTTCCAATGGTCGCTGACATATTAACATCTAAGTCAGTCCATAAGTGTAATTCTCGAAGAAGGGAAGATCTTCCCTTTTAAGTTTCCTCTAAATATCCGTCTTTTCAACTTTAGACTTCTGCTGCTTTTGTGGTGTCTAGCCATGTGTAAGCCACAGTAGGTTTCACTTATATGTCCTCAAAGAAGTTGAGACAGGGACCAAAAGAAAACAAAAAAAACTGAGTCTTCACTTTCTAGCCAAGCATGAAAAATGGAACACTTAGCAGTTTGAAACAAGACCATATGTTGTTTAACCCCTCCTGTTTATCGAAGTCAAGGGCAGACCCTCCTTTTAAGACATCCTGACTCTCTACCCTGCTATTCACAGCACTCTAGGTGGCCTTACCAGGACTCCTTCCGCACACCACACTTGCTGAAACTTCCCCTTAAAAAAATCTCTGTCCCTAAGCATTCTACAGATTGCTCTCTCTGAAAGGAGCTTTCTGGCCTGCACTTGGGACAATGGAATTTCACTTAGAGCCCATCTGACACCCCTTGTCTCTGCCTCCTATTGTTGAACTGGTTTAGAGAAATCAATTCCATTGTTGGGCATGTGGACAGCTGTCCCTCTCCAGCTGGTCAGGATTGTCATGGTAGCTATGATCATTCCAGGGAGGGGATTTTAAGGCATAAGGAAGGACAAAAGGTTGAATAATCTAGGATAGCAATCTTGCAATCAAGAGGGTGTTGAAACTACAACTATCACAGCATTAGGTTGCTACACTCATATATGAGATGAGTTCTTGAGATTTACCATGAGTTACAGACAGTAAGCACTTGGGCACCCCTATGTTGGGCAACAAAAATGATTCTAATCAGTCATGTATACAGTTCAGAAACAACCCAATTGTACTAGGAATATGGAATGGATATCATAGAAATGTCAGTCATTCTGTCGCCCTAAAGGACAGTGGCAGATTTGATGCTGATCACCCAGGTATTTCTTGGGGAGCACCAAAGATGTATGTAGTACTCTTTTCGCCTCCCCTGGGATTGGGATGCGGACATATTGCTGAGGGTTATTTTTCACAGAGCATATTCAATAACTTAAAGGATGGCAGTGCAAGAAGAAAAGAAAAGAATTCTCAATGGCAGTGGGGAGAAGAACAGCTTGTCCTTCCTGAAGAGCACACAGCACCAACTTCTGAACATATCTATGAGGGAGACATAAATTGTTATATTTTGTCACTGAATTCTTGAGTTATTTTGTTACTACAGTTTAGCATATATCTTAACTGAATCATGTATAAATTCTGAGCATAGTTTCTAGCACATAAATTATTCATTTTTCTATTTTTTCAATATATATTAAATAAAAATTTATGATGTGCCAGACAATTGCATGCTTCCATCAGTTCTTTTTAAAACAATCACCTTAGTATATGAATATTTAGTTTCAGAAAGGACCAATGAAAGTCCATGAGTGATATTTTCTTAAATGGTACTCTATCAGATTCTACAAAGAATGAATAAACCTCCACTGAATGTTCATCACTGTTGAAAGTTTTAGGAATCCATGAATTCCAAACATTTTAAATGCTAACAAAGGGACTTGTAAAGAGTTCTTATGTCTCTTGTGTTTTTACTTGCAAACAAATCAAATTATTTGGCAGTTTAGGAAGTAAAAGTAGTGAATTTGCAAATAAAGTTAACACAGGAGCTGACTAAACATAAATAGCATGTACTGCGGACACATATCAATGAGGTCAGTAGTTTTTCCTAGGCAGATTCTTGATAAAAGGAAAGGAACTCTAAGAAAACATTAATATCATTATCCTGATCAAATTCTTGGAATCAATTTTTCTAAAAACAGGGTTCCACAAAAACTACATACATCCTTTATATCTAAAGATTTTTCTTGAGTATTTTCATTCATCATACATGTGTTTTTAGTTACTTTTTTTAAAAGGAAATGTGAAGTCAGGAGTGAAGGCAGGAGAGGCAGGCAGTCAGGGAGAGAGAGAAGGAAGAGGAATTTGATTTATTTTATTTAGTTGCTCATCTGGGTTGCTCCAGTCCCAGAATGCAATCCCATGATTTTGGGATGTATGTGGACTGCACCCGGCCACTACTCCCCAAGGTGCTCCTAAATGTTTAAGAGTATTTGTTTGACAGCATGCTTTAATAAACATATAAATTACCCTTTTGTTACCTTAGCTGAGAGTTAATTTGATAATGCTGTTGCTGCAATATAAAGCATTCTTAAAATGTATTCACTTCTTTTAAGTGCTCTATAATTTAAGGATAAGTTATTGTTCTTCAATAGAACTGAAATGTTTTTAATATCCTACAATATGTCTTGATTAAACTGCACATTCTAAAATCTTTATAATTGATTACTGTTTTCCTTTCATGTATCATCCAGTGACATTTTACAGGAGCAGCTTCCTCTGATGCATAACCACTTGGTACTGAAAACTGGGTTTTCAAGGAAAATAATCTCTCCTCCATATGTTTGAACTTGCATTATACACACACACACACACACACACACACACACACACATATATATATATATATAGCTATAGATAGATAGATAGATAGATAGATAGATAGAAAAAAGGAAGCTGTCCTTATTTTATTGCATGGTATTTTTATTATTTTATGAGTAGGGCATGGATAAATCACGGAAGGAAGGATATATAATTAGAACTTCATTCTAGGGGATCCTTAAAGTACCAAGAACTCGCCATTACTCAAAGGTAAACAGTTTTAAAACAGTTCCTCAAGTTTTACTTCTAGACTCATAATATAGCCTCCATATTAATTATAAAGATGAACTGAAAGTTGATTTATTTACATTGCAATAACATTAGAAGTAGCACGGTGAGAGTTCAAAATAGAATTCACAGCATTCTGAACTATATAGAAAAACATGTGAGGCTCCATAGAAATGAACTGTCAGCTAAGTTTCATTTAAAGTCAAAGACCATTTACAAAATATAAAGAGCTAAAACACAGAAATAGATTGTGTTCTAAAAGGCTATATATGAGTGAGAAAAAACATCAAAAGATTAACTTAATCCATGTCTAACTTCTTTGTTATCTTCTCTTCCCTAAACATAATCTGAACATATGTATTGTTTTAAATGGGACAGTATCATTTTTCATATTTCCTGAGCATCCCATTATTATAATGTAAGAGTCAATTTTGTCCCATTTTTAATAAACCAGGTCATCTTTGATGTGGGGCAAATGGGCAACTGAGGTATTCCAAGACCAGTCTATTGAAGGGACTCATAAGTAACTGCCCTTTTTTTCCTCACATTAAAGACAGTTCTTGCCTGAACTGACTGCAGTGGGCCGTGGCTGCTAATGCTATTCCTGCCCCTTGTGAACAGGAGCCTCACTTGGGAAGAGGTTTCCCACCTACACTATAGGAGTCTGTTTCTTGAAAGGGAGCAGACCACCACACTGTGGTAGTGTCAGGTAAATACTGGGGATTAGGGTATTTCTAGCACTATGGGGATCATCTCTGGTACTGTGAGTGTTATCTCTGCACTGTGGGGGTTACTGGGCATTTATGGCACTGGGATGATTTAAGCAGTGTGTGTTTTAGGCAGAACATTTGAAGTGGGACTTATAGGGGAGCCATATATTATTTTTGCCTAAGGTGCCATAATTCCTTGCATCAGCTCTGTACTTTCATGTGAAGTCCAGTGGACCACGTGCCATTACTGTGCCACCACCAATAAGCATCACACAGTACTTGCTTGCTGCTGACCTGGTTATGCTCCTGTTTCAAGTGTTCTGCCTCCTCTCCTCCCCTTAATCGCTAGCACATAAACCCATCCAATTTTTTGCCATCCCAATATCCATTTTGTCTCAAGAAAATATGGTCAGACTACTTTTCCCCCTAAAAGTCACTAAGTTTCTCATAATGTGCTTTCCTCTTATGCCTAGCATTAGATAACACAGGATTTATATTTAATATCTGTTCCTGACTGTTAAGGGTTGAATTGTGCATACACAGCCTAATTTATCTGTTGAAGCACTATCCCCTAATACCTTAATGTGAACTTATTTGATAATAGGGTCATTATAGAAGTAATTAAAGTTAGGCTGAGTTCAGATTGAAGTAGAATGGGTTCCCAAACCAATTTATTTATTGTACTTACTAAAAAGAGGAAATTTGGACATAGAAGCAAAGACACAGAAGAATGTAATATGAAGTCTGGAATTTATGCTGTCAAAAGTAAAGGGTCATTGCTGAGAAGCATGGAACAAATTTCCCCTCAGATTTCTCACAAGAAACCAAATTTCTGATATCCTAATTTTTGACATCTAGTCTCTAGGACTAGGAAACAATACAATTCCATTGTCTAATCCCCCTAGTTCATGGTGTCTTTTATGGCAGCTGTACTAAACTAACAAATTGGCTCATATTCTTCATAGGTAACTTTGGGTAGTGAGAATTACTGCTTCAGGTTCTTATAAAGATTAAGTGAGCTGCTGAATAAGTATGGAACATGGAGCAAAAGATGATATTTGCTCTCCAAATCATGGTCTTCATCCTTATTTACTTTTCTAATATTAAACCTAACATTTGGAAAATGATATATTAATAATATTTTTAAAAGATCGAATTCACATTAAAATATGAGTTATTAGAAATATTACTTGCAAAAATGTATTATTTGAAAATTATTTCTAAAGAAATAACCCAAATTAAGAACATCTAACATATGTCTCAAAGTGAGAATTCTTGATTCATTTTATCCTTTCATCGATTATTTTGGTACACATTTGTAGACTATCCCTTATTTACTTGAAGAGAAAAATGCTTTGCTTTCAAAACATAACAGTCTATTTCTATACATAAAATCAACAAAATGTACCATTCTATAAGATAAAGAGAAGAAAAAAATATATATCACTTTACATAGAGGAAATAGAAATATGATGACTGGAGGTATTTAAAATATATCAGTAAAGCTCTTTATAGTAAAATGTCCAACATATGAACAAATAGTAATTCAAAAGGAAGCAAAAATAAAAACTGTTTTGCATTTGTTTTAATTTGGCAACTAGTGCATTCTTACATTACTGGAAATAAAATAAATTTTGTATAAGATTTTAATTCCCAAAAAGGCTGAGAAATGGTCAAAAAGTATGCATTCCTCCACTATACCTGTCTTGTAATATAATAAAAATGATGTTTACAAAATGTTTGCAACAAAATGTACATTTGTTAAATCGAATTATATTTATATGCACCCTTTAGCATTTGTTATATGCATTATTCATCTGACATTTTAGTTCTGATTCTACTTTTTTCTATACAGAAAAAGTATGGTGTACATAATTAAAAAGTAATTTGGGGAACGGGGCACCCTGCAGTTTGAATTTAGTTACTCTTTACATTACTCTATTACCTTGAACAACTTACTAGCTATTGACCTAGGATTTCTCTCATCTAAAACACACACTAACTAAAAAATATTGTTTCTATTAAAATATTACTTAACAATCTATGAAATATGTTATTATAACAAAATATATTATTTAACAAAAGCATTTATTTCTTATTATGATTCCTATATTCCTAATTAGAAAAAAACCTCACATGATCATGGAAACTATGTCATAAATATCTGTGTGAGCACAGGAAAATTCATTGTCTGCAATTTGAAACTTTTATTTAATCTACTTAGAACAAGCATATTGTCAGCATACCTAAAATTTTTTGGTTAATATTATTTTACTTTCATCTTTGGCATCAGCAGAAGTTTAGCCTCAAGAGAAGTAAAGCTATGCAGAAATAAAAAGTTTTTTTTTTTTTAAAGTCTTGATGTTAAATTTAAAGGTTAAATCTGATATTAAATCTGAAAATTGAACTGACCAGTCTAATTTTATTAGTTTTATTTTTTTAACCTCCCAGGCAAACATGCTTTCCTATCTGTTTATTTAATAGTAGACAAAAACTGTTCTTAATTTTTAATGATGGGTCAGTTTTGGCAGTCCAGCAGTGCTTATTAAGGGTACTTGTGCTGTTGGTTAAGGGCCAAGACTATTAGCACAGATAATTCTAATTCATTTTCCAGAAATTTTGACAAAAGGACATTCTTAAAGTTATTCACAATGTTATGTATTTTGAAACTTTATGTATATTTTCAAATAGAGTACAATAGCTATTCAACTAAGATAGTCTGAAAAAGTCCTTCTGATTGTATGTCAAGTTCCTAGAAATCTAACACATTGCCTCACCATAGTGCAAGCTCCAGAGTGTTTTATAAATGCTCTTTTGAGGCAGTAGATGAATTCCTCTTCTTTTTGCCCTTACTTGAGTTTGTATTCCTCATTACTCTTTGTTTACATATTTTAACACATCCTCCGTAAGTCATCCGGTATAAACCATTTTCCTTTCTAAAACTAGTCCTTTAATTTAAAGCCAAACTAATGTATTTTTAAAGGAATGGTGCAGGCAGGAATGAAGGTGAGTAGATATGCAGGCAGGCAAAAGCATTTTACTTTGTTGCTCATGTTGGTAGTTACTCCCTAGTCCCGAGTCTTGAACTGGACAACTTGGGATATATGTGGACTAAGTACAGTATGTATTAAACTGCTAGGATATCAGGCTAAGTAAAGCCCAACAAATTTTCTAAGTTTAATTTTAGTCAACTCAATGGCTTTCACAAAGTTAATCAGTATCTCCTTATCTCCTACAGTAACATTTCATCTCTTTGAAGGCTCTTAGCTCTACCTGCAGTACAACTTCATTTACTTGTAACTCCATTTTCTACTCACCTTGGAGAGTTGAGCACTCCCTTTTTTGCCAATCTAGAACTTTTAATGGTTACCTATACTTTGATTCTTTCTGAGCTACATTATGAATTTTACTCAAATATTTAAAAATATTATTATCCTATCTTCTACATTTAGAAGTTACAAAGTCATGCTATATACTCATTGTATGTTGGTACAGTGAAAGAATAAACACATTGCAAGTAAAAAGTTCAAAATTCACTTGTACCAACAATAACATATCAAATGTAAGTCCATATAGAATGCAGACAGTGATTTTAAGGAATATACCTTTTAAAAAGCGGTGCCAATTTTAATAAAAGCCTGGAAAAGAGCTAATCAGAAAAATTCTGTTGAAAGAATTTCAATCCACTTGTGTGTTATGGCTTACCACTAATATATTCTTCCTAAGAGCCGTCTGAGAACTGCCATTAAGAATGACTTTTCCACAAGCTCCCTCCATTAGTAATGAGCTCATAAAGTCAAAGAGCAAAAGCTTTTAAGGGCCATCTTCTTTAACAAGGGAATAGATTACTTCATAAAGATATTAAGAATTACCAAGGGAATAAATCAAATCATTCATAGTGCACTTCTTCCTCAGTAAAACCAGCAGAGTTTCAAATATAACATAGAAAAATAATGACTCAGTCATATTAGCAGTAAATATATGGGTACTTTTTTTTTTTTTCCCTAAGGAAAGGTTCAGGCAAGAATGAAGGTGAGTAGGCAGATAGGAAGAGAAAGGCAGAAGAAGTATTATTTTATTTGTATTTAGTTGCTCACATTGGTTGTTCCCCCTGGCCCTAGATCTTGAATCCAGGAACATGGGATGCATGTGAATTGCTCCTATGGTGTGGCTACCCGGGCACTCCCAGTATTAGATAATTCTGAAAGTGTGCTCAATACGAATGTATTTACCTATACATTTTTCTTATGCTTTAAATTACTATTACCCACTACTTAATTCAAAAGTATTTAAAAAATCCTGAATATTATTCTCTAAACATAAATGTCCAGACATTTATAATATTAATAAGACTTTTATACATAGATAGAAAATAATCATTATGTAAAAGTTTATTTTATTTATTCAGGTAGAGAAAACTACAGAATGTGAGTACATGTGATTCTAGAAGACCCAAATGGATATAGCCATTCCCCTTAGATATCCTGTGCTAGAAATTTATATACTGACAAAAGTGACAGTGAATACTTTGAGCAGAAAAAAATAGTCTCAGTTCTATTCAAGTCTTTATTCATACTGAATAAATATGAATATCTGAATATGTATGTATATTTGACTTTGTATTTAAACCATACATACTCACGTATTACACTGACATTTTTCTCAGTAAAACCATCTATTACAATAATAATATAAGGTAAGTTTATATTTAAACTAAAATTAAAAAACAGGAAATTTTCAGAAGGGTAGATGTCATGAAAATTGCTCTACACTTGAGTTTCAACTTTTGCTTCTAGAATTTCCAGGATTTCAAAGTTAGCCTGTATCTTTCCATCTGTGAAGTGCTCATATAGCTCATCCTCTGACCAGGAAAGCAAAGCATATGTCTTATTTACTGATAATTAAAGCCCCTGAAATTTTGGAATTGACTGTGGTAGACTAAAGAGTGCTAACCAACTGGGACATAGGTCATATCTGGGCAAACGTGGATCATACCTGGGAAAATGTGGCTAAGCATCACTATATTTTTATGTATCCCAGAAGGTCACAGAGATAATATTGATGAGAAATCTTTTTCTGTGTAATGCAAAAAACATAAATTTGAGAAGTTATGTATCCATTTATGAACATGAAACTATATTCTGATCCTATCTTCTCCCACATTTGAAACTGAACTAATGTTCAAAAAGATAGGAGGAAGTAGACTCAAGGATACCTTTCAAGTTTCTTAAACAGTATCAAAATTGCTTGAGTTTCCATGGCATCCAGTATGTCAATTGTGTTTTAACTCCAACTTTTTAACATTATAGCATTATTCAAATTAGTTAATGATAACATATCCTCTTCTCCCTCCCCTAACTAAACACATCTACATACATATGCACACACAAATGCATATATAGTATGCATATAAATCTTATTATGGTTTCAAAAGAGCTCCAGTATTCAATCTGACTTTCACAATATTTATTTTTATATTTAAAGGAAAGGTGAAGGCAGGAATGAAGGCAAGTAGTCAGGCAGGAAGAGAGAGGAAGAAATTGTTCTAAAACTATTCTTGTAAATTAAAACATTTGAAATAGCAGATTACAGAAAATAGTCTGAAACAAATCACTGTAATTTTTTCAGAAGGAATTCCATGTCCTCAAAATCTCCTAAATGCCAATCCCTCGATTAAGGTAGTAGAGCTTCCAAGTCAGCAGTCGTTCACCCTGCTTTGTCCTCTGCTCACACACAGAAAGAAATAATGTATTGTGTCTGAGGTAATATTCAAACATTACTCAGAAGTCATTTAATCAGATTTGAAAACAAATATATCTCATTTAAAATACATTTGCTATTCATCAGTGAAGGATACAGCAATTATTGCTAGCACAAACTGTTCTATGAAGTTCAGATGACATACATTTCAAGCAATTATAAACCCATTCAAGGCAATACACTAGTGAAAATCTGGAGTTCTCTTTTTTCTCTTTTCTGTAATATCCCTATGGGAACACAAAGAATAAGAGCCAGCTTTAGTTTAATTCTATTGGTTCAATTAGTGGTAGTGAAAATAAGCAAAGTGATATAGCCTAAGAGGATAATGACATGAAGTTAACTTTGAAACAAAAGTAACATACTTCCTGAAGGTTTATCTCTCTAGGGATGAAGAGCCTTGTAAATAAACTGACCTAGATAATACCAGTCTATAATAAACCCATTTATCAGTGTTCAGTTGCTGCATGTGAAATGAAATCATCATCATGGTTTGTATAATTTGCCTGGAATTGCTTAAATAATAAAAACATACCAGGAGTCTCAGAACAAGGCCTTTCATAATACAGTTAAACATGGTCAATGAGAAAGCTCAAATGTAAACATTTTCTTGTTCTCTGTTAGTATGAGAAAGCATTGAAAAAAATCACATAGCATTAAAAATGAATAAGGTAATTTCAACATCACTTTTATTTCTATTAGTCATGTTCATAAAACTGGTATGAAGTTAGAGAAAGCATACTATATATTGATACATAAGAGTAAATTCTTACTTCCTCTTACCTCTCCAAGATTAAGTGAAATTTATATGAAAGTCTTACGTGTTTTTACTGCATGTAGACATAGTCTTTTCCTTATTAATGACTGGAAAGATTCTGCTTCAAAGAAAATGTTATAGTTACTAATTGTGTTACAAATATGATTCTAATTCCTTAGTATAACTCTACCAGATGGAAATACTAGTTACCGTTTATAATTTTCTTTATCAAGGATTTTGATGCCTAATGTTATGCTAATTTATATAGATAACTTCCTTTATTTTCAATGGTTTTCCATTTCAAATCAATGTTTATATCAAGGAGCTGATCTATTTTTTTATTTGTTTGTTTTAAGGAAATAATTTATAATATTTAAGAAAACATGATTTTCCAATAAAACAAGGAAGAATTTATAATATCTTATAAACTGAACAAAAACAAGTAGCTTGGATTCTTATTATTTAATATTCATTAGTATATAGGTCTAAAAGATAAAGACCTCTCTTTCATTCCAAGCCCCTGAAAAAAATGACTTTCATATGTGAAGTGGTCAATAAAGTTTATTAATTATAGACAGTTTTATTCTGGTTTTCCTTTTTATAAAGCAAAATTCTGTACTAATGCTTTCAACAGAATCTTCTCCGCCCCCCTACCTATACACTTCTTCCAAAATTTTTATTTGAAAAGAAAATAAGTAGTCAAATTAAGGGAAAAGGTTGTAGAAACTAAGAAAGCTGTTCCATATTAGCATAAGCTCCACCATTAAGTTGTTTGTATTCAGTGATGGCAGATCTTACTCAAATTTAATGCAGATTATGTTACTATTTTCACTTACTTTGTTGCCCTATCTGAAATGTTATCTAATAGAGATTTGTTTGGATTCATAAATGCTATTGTTGTAAATGCAAATATCTCAGAAGGTTAAGAAGCAATAATACGTTCATTATTTAGATTACATAACACTCTAAATTACTTGAATAAAGTGGATAAAAGGATTTCTTCCAAGAGAATATAATGATATCAGAAATGCTACTTAGGAAACCAGTCAGGAAAATGTAAGGCAATCTGGGTATAATTGAATCTGGATATTGTGGGAAATGCTCCAGCAAATGTAAGAGAGGTGCACAGTGAGAAATAAAATCATGAGTATTATATTTCAAAATTTCCTTAAAAACAGCCTTTTAATCAAAACATTGGGATGGAGATTTTTCTCTGGAGGGAAATAGACTCTCTCATCAGAGGAACATCAAAAGTTACAAAATATTCTCAAAAGGAAGAAAAGTACATAATCTGAAGAAATGTTGCAGGTTTAATCTCACTATTATTTCTGAAAGTGTATATTTACAATGCAAAAACCTATTAATATATTTAGGCTACATCCTCTCTCTCTCTCTCTATCTCTCTCTCTCTCTCTCATACACACACACACACACACACGCACACAATGACATCCTGAATCATATAGCTAGTTGGCAAGGTAGATTCTCTTCAAATCTATTACTCTAGCAAGAAAAATTTTACATCCTGAAAGCCTGAGTTTGTGTCTCAAGGCTGGGAGGGATCAATCAAAAAGAACAATGTAATAAAATAAATAAAAATGCTGCTTCTCTTCTACATGCCTGCTTGTCTATTCACCTTCATTCCCAGCTGCATCTTTGCTTTTTTTTTTTAAAGGGTAATTTTACATTGTATCACATGGCTCCTATTTTTTAAATAGGAAAATATTTTCTTACTTCCTCAGAGAATTACAGTGTTGTTTAGGGAACATTAGAATTTTAGATGACCTGTGTTATTACTGAAAAAGTGGCCAAATGGAATGTGATATAAACTATTAAAACTATTTTACAGTACAAATGTTACATGGACCATATCTCATGTAATCACAGTATACAGTAAATAATTTCAAATTTAAGGCTCAGTAAACAGATTTAATGACTAAGGCAATTAGAAAGAGTGAAGCTTTCTAAACATAAATCATATGCAATGTGCAGATGGAAGAAAAAAAGGACAGAGAGATAAACATATTAAAAAAATAATAGAAGCTTAATCCCTTGCAAGAGATTTGTGTAATAATGATTATGCCTCTTTTTATCCATAAAATATACTGACAGATAAATCATATATAATAAGAACATAACTAATGAGCATTGAAGACAGAATCATTCCAAGGCACTGAGAAATCAAAGCATGGAAATAACTAAAGACACAGTTGTTCTGTCTTGCGTAGTATAATATAAATTTGCTTCTCCTTCAAACAAGTCACATTCTGAAATGAAGGGTATCTCTACAATGAGCCACAGATACCTGCTGTTAACAACATAATCTGATGAATAAATCACAATAGAATTGTAAGTAACCAATAGCTAATAAACAGATATGCATGTTTCAAATTAAAAAAAATAGAATGAAGACAGACCAATACATTAAAACTCTTAAAAATAGATTTGATACTAACAGATTTAACACCTGGTAGTATTCCTACATGTAACGTGTAGCAAGGTAAATTGAAATAAAAAAAATATTTTGTAAACTGTTACTTGTTAATATTTTCTTACTGTAATGGTTAATGATAGGTCTCAATGTAGCAAGGATATGGGGCCGATTTATTTGGTTAAACACCAACTTAAATGTGTGGAGGTATCTATCTGTCTATCTACATTTTAATTAACTTTATTGAGGGACCATTGCATAATATTTTATAGGTTAAAGAAATGCATCATTATAAAACATTTGTATATACTATATTAAGGTCACTACTACTGCTTAAGTTCTTCCTTTACCATACAATTGATTCCTTTTACAAATCTGTCGGCTTCCCCTTCTCCCTTTCCTTCTGATTGTATTGAATAAAGGTTGTTTTTCTTTGATTTTATTCGTTTGCTTGCTGAGAGTTTTTCTATGTATCACATATGACTAAAATTACATGATGCTTCTCTTTCTTCTTCTGACTTATCTCACTAAGCTGAATTCCCTTCTAGTCTACCCACGTTGCAAAGTCGTTGTAGTATTGTTTACAATAGATAAGAGCTGGAAATAAATGTCCATTGATATATGAGTGGATAAAGAAGATGTGGCACACACACAAACACACACACAATCAGTTACAATTCAGCTATCAAAAAATATGAAATCTTGCCATTCACAACAAAGGGAAAAATTTTTTTTTTAATATATTTAAATACATTTAGATCAGCCAACTTTGGGTAAAGAAGTTTTCCCTTCATAATGGGCTTAGGCCTTATCCAGTTGGTTGAAAACCTGAAGAACAAAGGTCCAGTACCCAAAGGAGGAACAAATTTCACATTAAGACTACCAAATAGAAACTGCTGCCCTGAAGAATTCAGACTCAAGACTACAATATCAACTCTTACCTGGGTTTCTAGTTTGCCAGGCTGCCCCAGAGATTTCAATCATGCCAGCTCCCTCAATTATGTAAGACAATTCCTGAAAAATCTCTCTCTCTGCCCTCCTCTGTAACCCTGTTTATAAATAAATTATATATAATACAGAAATATATAAGGTTAATTATAACAAGAATAATATATTACTTAAAATACTGTCATGAATACCACATATAATTCAAAGCGATATATAATATACATATTTTATATGTGATTATAACATGCATTATATTACAATTTATTTTATATAAATATTTTTAAATATATAGTTGTCTCATTGTATTAAGGTATACATAGAGTGATATGTAATATATAAGACATAAAATAGACTATAGAATAGAATGTATAAGAATGATTTATGATAATATACATAAGTATACATATATTCTTATCTAAAAGGTATCATACATCCTAAAATCTACATACATAAAAAATATAGATATATTATATTGTGTATATATATGTATATATATATAATATTTATGGTTGAAATGTGGAAAACTTTGACTAATACAAATACAGTGATAAAATCAAGGATTATGGGGCCAAGGAGCCTTTAGTTCTACAGCTATTTTATTTTGTGTGATGTATTATTTTTGGTTATTGGCTCTACTATATGTTTCACAAATCCTAGCACACAAGTAAAACATCTAGTCTAAAATACAGATGATCGTAAGTAAAATACTGATTCAAACTAGTTTTTGTTCAGTGCATTTGCCAACTCATTTAAGTAATTGGTTGAATTATGTAACAGAAGAGTTAAAAAAATAACTTGAGGATCAAGAAGGCCAGTCATCTCTTTTCCATTGATTCTGATACCAACAATTTGATATTAAAGTAACTAGAAAGTCTTTATATGATTACATAAGAGAAAAAAACTCAAATGGTATTTCTCTTTCCATGGTCTACATTCCAGATAGGTTATCTACATCAGAATAATATAAGGTATCTTTTAAAAGATAGGCTCTTGGTCCCACAGAGTGTAAATCAAATATTTTGGAAGGAATTAGGAATTTAACTATTTGACAAGCATCCCAGGCCATTCTTATGTATCCTAAAATTTGAAAACTATCAATCCTTAAATAGTTCTTAAATATAGTTGAAATTCCAATTTAAACTACAAAATAAGAAAAATATCTCTGAATATATTTTAATTTATCATACAAAATTTTTCACTGTGAAAGTTTTTTTAATAACCACAAGTTGTTAGTTTTCAATATAAGTTATCTATTATACCTTCTACTTTATACTTTAGATACTGTAATATAATTAATTTTGGTAATTTATAATACCATTGGAGACACTTTTCATTTTTTTCACCATAACACATGCTGGCAAGCCATAAAACTTTTTAGATGAAATTCGGGTTGAGACATTTTTCACACTCTTGATAATTGCATTGTGAAATAATTGTTGAGACATATATGCAGTTATGAATAAGCAGATAAAATAAATTCCTTATATCGCTCATAAACTTTGCTGAATAGTCTCAACTGAAAAAAAAAATCCGACTATTTTAGAAGCCTCCTAGCACCTTTCTAGATGATTTTTATAGCTGTTCTCACTACCTTTCTTATATTCTCCCTATACACACACATGCATGCACACACCTCCATTAATCTCACTTAATTTCAATATTGTGAACTTCTTTGTGGTAGATCCACAAATGATATTTGTTGATTAACTTATAAACAGATTGAAATTACTGGAAAATCTAGACATTCAGAACAAATTTCATTTTCTCTTCATTAAGGAACCATTGTCTTAATGAATGAAACTAAATTGAGACGTTCAGTAAGCACTTCATGTAATTTTCTTGCTTATTCCCAACTATTGTCTTAGTACACATAAATTTATTCTACAAAATGATGAAAGCTAGAAATTCAGAATCACAGAATTGTGAATAAAGTAAAATAAAATGTCAGTTATACATATTCTACTAATATTATAATGCAAGTATTTTGTCTAAAAATTAGTCTTTGAAAAATAGTAGCATAAATATTGAAAAATAGTATTTATCAAAATATTATTTTATTCATGAATGTATTTAATTATTATTTATCCATCTACATTTATCCCTTCAAAATATTTATTTGGGGCATCAACTACATACCAGAAACAGGGGAATGATAATGCAAGTAAGATATAACCACTTCTCTGAAGAAATTTTCACTTGTAATGGAAATATTGGAGAATAAAGAAGAATATTAATTTTTCTTTAGTGCTAAAATTTCAGCAGTCTCCAGACTAAAATTTTAGATATCTGGCTGGGAAATAAACTTTTAGACAAGTATACTATTGTTAAGGAGCGTTGGTAGATAATGGGAATGAGAGACAGAAAAACAGGAAAGTCCATATTATGTAAAGAACAACCTAAGGAAAATTCTGGATGATGGTTATATGCTTATTGATTTTACAGAGATATGACTGATAAACAATATTTATCTTTTGACTAAAACCAAAGAAACAATGGGACTAAAGTCATTCAGCATTTGTTGTCTCTTCTAGGACATGTATAACAATTTTCCATTATTAACAATTATATCATTATTATATTTTTATTTTTCAAAATGTTGAAATGACTTTATTTGACAGTAAAAATAATATGTTTAATATAAAAATGAATAAATACTATAAAATACACATTATATGGTGAATCTATTATTTGAAAAAATGTTTAATACAAAAATGAATAAATTCTGTAAAAATGCACATTGAGTGGTAAATCTATTATTCAAAAAATGTACTATACTGCAAACCAATGGCACATTAATGAAAAAAGTATAAATGGGATGC
This sequence comes from Solenodon paradoxus, assembly GCA_004363575.1. NCBI lineage: Eukaryota > Metazoa > Chordata > Mammalia > Eulipotyphla > Solenodontidae > Solenodon > Solenodon paradoxus. The sequence continues at coordinate 462,974 of RJWH01000087.1, forward strand.
ACAGACAAAGAAGTTTTTTGCTTTTATTTACTTAGAGGCCTGGATTTAGTTTAATTACAGTCCCAGCTAATCTACTAATAATGATGTCTATACAAATGATATAAAATGTAACTCTCTCATATGTAATTCTTCTCTATATATGTGACTATATAAGACATGAGAATATCTATATAGCTGTATCTATCTATATATATTTAACAAGAAAATATAGACACAATTCAGATAATTTTATAATATGTAGCAAATATCTTCTCCCAATATGTAGATTTCCTTTCATTTAGTCCACTGGAGAAAAGGTATCCCTTCTACACTGTTTGTGGGGATGAAAACTGATACTACAATGGGAAACAGCATGTAGATGTCTAAATTTTTTTTTTAATTTAAAAACAGAAGCTCCATATGATAGCAAATCCTCTTGTGGACATACACACAAGATTTGTATCTCAAAGAGAAATCTACTTGCCCATATTTATTTTGCAGCATTATTCACAATCAATAAGATATGGAAAGAACTTAAGTGTATGTTGACAGAAGAATGGATAAAAAGTGATATATGGGTATGCAATTATATGTATAATATATATTTAAAATAGTATATTATATATTATTATATTGAAAATTATACCACCTTTAGAAAGGAGATCCTGCATTTGTGACAACATGTATGAACCTGTAGTATATTATGCTAAGCTAACAAAGAAAATGAATGACTGATCTTACTTACATGTGGAATATAAAAGAGTGAAATTCATACAAGAGAATAAAATGATGGTTACTAAGGGCAGGGAGGTGGTGAAATGGGGAAATATTGGCCAAGGAATAAAAAACTATAGGATAAATAAAAAAGTCTTACATATTTGACTTAAAATATGTCTGTCTATATGCTAATAGACAAATAAAAATATGCTATAAAAATTTTAATTAATTATATCAATAATAAGACTGAAACTATTAATGATCAAGGTATCTCTTCTGGATAAAAGATGGATATATTTCTCTTTAATTTATGTGCTTCATCTAATACCTACCTATAAAAACTATGATCTTCAAATTTAGAAATATCCTTACACACATGGGTATAAATGCTTAGAAGAAGGAACTTTAAAATTTGTGAAAAACACAATTCAATAATTTTTAGTAAAATTTCCAATTCATGAGAATGAATGTTTTAGAATATTTCCATTACCTCATAAGATTTGTCATACTCAATAAACTGTTAATCCTCATTCTTTCTCTTTCTCTCACTTCTCCACATAACTACTAATCTACTTCCTTTATGTTTAATTTACCTTTTTTAGAAATTTTATATAAATGGAATTAAATACTATGTGGTCTCATGTGTATGAGTTATTTCAACTAACATAATTACTTATTCATATAAGATTATGTATCAGTAATTCATTTCTTTTATTGATGAATAACATTCCATTTTATGTACTTTGTACACCAGATTTAATTCCATCCACTCACTAGATGGATATTTGGTTTGTTTCCAATTCGAGGATATCATGAATAATGCTGCTAAATATTATTTTCAAGGAAGAAGCTCATTTTTAAATTTTTCTCTGTTGTTTTTCTCTTTTATTTAGGTTATGCTCTTATTTTTATTATTTTCCTTCTATTTTTAAATTTATCTTTTCTCTTTATTTTCTACATACACAAGATAAGAGCTTACGTTATTGATTTGAGACTTTTCCTTTTTCTAATGGATGCACTTAGTACTACAAATTTAATTATCACCAGTGCTATGGTTGTCCTACAAATATTAGTATGTTTTACTTACATTTTTACACAAAATTATTTGTATTGAAGAGAAAACATTTTCCTTTGATTTTTGGAGTAGCGTGCTGCTGTTTAGAGACATTCCCATTATTCTGTTATTTAATACTAGTTCAGTTCCATTGTGATCAGAGAATGCTTGAAATTTTGAAATGTTTTATATTTGTTGAGATTTGCATTATAACCCACAAAATGGTGTCTGTTGTTACATATATACCACAAGCATTGTAAATCATGCTTCTTCTGTTCTTGTGGGAAGAATACTCCATAAATGCCAATTAGTTTCTGTTTACTATTAGTGAGTTATTCTCTATCCTTGGTGACTTTTTTTGTCTAGTTGTTTTATAAATTGTTGAGAACAGGCTCTTTAAGTCTTTAATTAGAATTGTAAATGTATATATTTCTCATTTCAGTTTGAAGTTTTTGTTCCACATATTTGCTTCATGTATCTCTTAATGCAGATACCATTAGAATTATGTCCTTTGTTATTTGATGTATTGAAAGTTTAATAACACATAAAGCTCTTCTTCTCAAAATTTAATTGCTCTAAAGTTTACTTTATATGGTATTAATATAGGTATTCCTGTTTTATTCTAATTATCGTCTCAATACCTCAATTTCCACCTTTAACGTGTAATTGTTTTGAAATGAGTTTCTTGTAAACTGCATAAAGGTCAGTCATGTTTTCTTATCCACTCAGCCAATCTTTGTCTTTTAATGGGTTATTTTGAACATTTATGTTTAATGTGATTATAATAAGCTGTAACAACTGCAATTTTATTATTTTTTCCATTTTTTCTTCGTTTCTTGCCATCCTATGGAGAGGTGAACATTTTTAGAATTACTGAAATTACATTTTTATTTATTTGCAGTAAATTGAGTTTATTTCTTTGTGTAGCTTTTAGTGGTTGCTCTAAGTATTAAGGTATTTATTATATAAACATAAGTATTATATATATTTATATATACACTTATGTAAATTTTAACTGTTCATTAAGGCTAAATGCTTACATGTTTGTTTGAGCTTAGATACTTTATCTCCCTTTTTGCTTTCTTACCCTAACTATAATTGTCTTGAACATATGGAACATACATTTAGAAACACGATAGAGTTATTTTTTTATTCAACCACCAACAAACTTTTTAGAAAACTCCAAAATAAAGGGAAAGTCTATTTTATTAATTCAAATTTGCATACCACTTTCTTTCTTATTTCAATGTTTCTTCTTTTATTGCTTTTATATTCTACTTAGAGAACTTTGCTTAGAATATTATTACCCTTTTCTTGGCCCTGATTCTGAGTCTTTGAGCATCACTTACCCTGTACCTTAGCTACCAGTCACAAGGGTACACCCTATATTACATTTTTTATGGTAGGTTTTCTGACAACCAATTTTCTTAGCTTCCCGTTATATAATGAAGTCTTAATTTTTCCTTCAATATTTGTGACTATTTCTACTGTCACATAGGTTAAAAGAGCATTTCTTATAGCACTTAAGTATGTGTGTTACTTTTTTCTAACTTCCATGGTTCCTAATAAGAAATCTACTGTGATCCAAATTGATTTCTCCTTATAGATAAGGTATAGCTTCTATCTCACTGCTTTCAAGATTTTTGTTTTTCATGGTTGTTGATTTTCGGAAGTTGACTGTATTTGATGTGAATAATTTGGATTTTTTTTTTCTTCTAATTGGGTTTTGCTCAGTTACTTGATCCATAGTTTTGTCTTTTGATAAATTTGCAATGTTTTTACTTATTATCTCTTTAAAGTGTTATCAGTCTCAACTTCTTTCTTCTGTCCTTACCTGCTCCCACTAACACATGTCAACAATATAATATTTTTAAAATTAAATATGAAATGAATTTAAGAATGTTAATGCTGTTTGTAGAAAGAATAGCCTAAGTTTTGTACATTTTTAGTGAGTTTAATTACCATAAATGCAAATAATCCTAAAGAAAGGGCTTTGAGAAGAGAAATGCACAGCTGCCCCAACTCCTGGAAAGCATATGATACTTGAAACTTTAGGTCTGGGGCTTAAGTATGGACAAGATCCTTACAAATAAGCAAACATTTGTTTCCACCAGCCTTTACAGATTATCCCTGTATGTCTACAATGACCACGTGGCTTCTGATGTTTCTGCCAAATGTCCACCTGCCTTTCAAACATCCTAACAAACTCTTCCATTGTCAGACACAAACTACTGTTACAGAAATGTTTGTAAGATGTAAAAGAAATGCTGGCAGCAAGTGAAGTAATGCACGTCTCTCTGTTGTTGGTAATTTCCACAGAACTGCTCTCTTCACTAACTCACAATCCAGGGGCTATAGAATGGTAGAACTCACACACAAGTTCTTTAAAAAGCTGTCTTGCGAATGAATTAATATTTTTCATTTTATGATCATAATTAGTGACAAGATGCAGTGAATCAGAAAAATGTTACTGTTCTTTCAACTGAACAATCTGTCAGCTAAAAAAAACCCCAGCAGGATGAAGGCTGTACAATAAAATAAAATAATAAAAAATATTTCAATTATGTCCTATCAGTACATAGACAAGCATACAACTATTTTGCTTGGCCTTTTCTATAGATATATCAAAACATATTTATCAGAGTTTGAAATTGAAAAAGATAGTAGAAATTATTTTCTCAATACCCTGATAAAGAGAAAAGAATATAACTTTGGCTTTTAAGATTTGCTAGAATGAACTCGGTATGTTTCTAAGAGGAAAATAAAACAAAACAAACCTAATTACATTTAATCCTTCTTCATTTTGTAGAGATAAATAATATCTACTATTACTTAGCTTCTAGCTACAAAGCTTGGGATTGTGCTGAGATAGTAGTAGTTCTTCAAACTTATTAAAAAAAAGAGCTACTTAAATTTCTACATAAGTAATTACTAAGATGATTTATAAAAACAAATTGTAAACTAGATAGATGACAGATTAGGTACACAGAAAAAGCTTACTGTAATATACTATTTTCCTAAAATAAAATATGATTAAATGAAATCACTAAAGATTCCAAGATTGATTTTGTGAGCATTTTCTGAATGAAACAGCATTTAGAATAATCCAAAATGTTTGAAGGGGCCACCAGTTCCTAAGCTAACCTCACGTGATGCTGCTTACATGTATAATTCATGAGTTAGCCTATTACACAAAACTGTAAAAGTATTTTTGATGGGAGGGATGTCAATTACAAGTTGCACTGAGAAGATGTATACATGCTTTCCAAAACATCATCTCATGAGGGGTCAACTTGGCATGTTAGGGACCAAGTCTAAATAATGTGTGAGATCACAGTCACCTTAGTATCTAGCCTTACATTGTCATAAAAACTCTTTCCATCAGGCCACATACATTTCAGAAAAATCTGTTAGAATTGTTGTTTTTAAAAATATATTAATAGTCATATTCTATTCAAAGGAGCAAACTAGAGCAACATTACTTTGTGCAGTACCAAACATCAGCAATAATTTATAATTCACCTTTCTTACCTTGTATATACTGTGCATTAATATACAATTTAGACCACAGAGACACAAAAATTTTAATGCTATTCTATGAAAGTAATATTTTGAATTATCATTATCAAAAAAGTTATTGATTTTCATTATATTTAAGGTATTTTTGTCACTTCAGAATGAATTAAAACATGTCCCTCAAATCAAAGTGCTAGTATTTGAGACAGGTAACAAATAATGTGAACAAAATAAATAAGCATATAGTGGAAAATAATACACAGATAATTCTGAGTAAATAATTTTTATATATATATTTTGAGCTCAGCTCTATTAAGTATACCTAAAAATAGAGCTTACATAGAATCTTGAAAGAAAATGTGAACTATATGGCCTATAAAGCAGCTTAGATTAATGTTTAAATTTAATTCATGCTCATGGACAAAAATGTTATGATCATGTCCAGTATGTGAATATATATATATATATATATATATATACATGTATATATTTTTCTTTCTAATCACACTCACGTCTTTCAACTCTAGCTGGTTTGACTGCTTGAAAAAATAAGATCTAGGTTGCTTTGATGACTGAGTTTTAAAAAATGGCTTAATAAATTGGGCTGTTGCCTTCCCAGATAAAATTGAAAGCCTGAAATTCTACTCAGATTTATAATCAGGAATTCATCTTTAGCTCTATTTTGAACTTCATAACTTATTTTAAAATCTAAGTTTTGTCCATTCTATCCTCCATATGTCTTATAAAAAATAGCCTTTGTCCAGAAGCAATAAATTCTGTGGCCCCATGCTGAAGTTATGAGGAAATATGGAGGCTCTATACTGTCAAAGAATAGCAAAGAGCCCAATCTAGAAAAATTTATGTGAGGGGTGTGAATGAAAATGCCAACATCATACAGTATCATTATCATTGCATTATTTTTAATCCACAGAGAAAGCATGTCAACAAAGAATAGATTTGATACGTAGATGGATGATTCCTCTTATTAGTCATTAAGCTACACATACAGATTTACTGTGATATTTTGGAAGCAGTAACTAAGTTTATCTATTTATTAACTAAAATAATTTGTCAAAGCAAAGAAAATTTGTCTTTAGTTTCATCTACTCCAGCAGAAATTTAAGTTGCCTGCCTTGGACAACGTTGTTAAATTAAACACATAAGACCATGCATCTTTAAGAAATGATTCTCCCTTTAATTCAATTTTAGAATTAGAGAAATAAGATACTATATTTTAAATTATACTGAAAATGAAAACTTTCCTATTGTAGCTAAAATGCATCCAATATGTTTGGTGATTTAAATGTAACACATTGCAGAATACATAATTAATTATAATACTTGAAAACAAAATAGCCTATACATCAATTTATATCTAATACTGTCTTAGTTATACTGCATAATATCATTATTGGTTTATTATTATTCCCTTTAACTGCTATCTTTCAGTGAGTTTGGAAAAGCAATTATTTGTAAATGGCAGATAATGTATTTTCATGAGTCTTTTAGTATTTTAATGTGTTAAGTTCAATGAGAATAGTAATGCTTATTTAGATTAATTAGAGAATCATAAAATGAAAACAAATCTTAAAGTGCTTATACCTGAGAAAATTGATCCAACTAATATATCTGAATTGGGACATTTTCTGAAAATTATATATTCGGTAATAAGAACAACAAAAAAGGTACTCTAAGTTCTTTGTTGAATATGTTTTGATTCATTTACTTCTAAAATAACCCAGTTGCATGCCTGCTGAGTAGTGGTTAGGTCAATTTCCTCCAAAGGAGCGCAAGGCCATATACCCTTGGGTTCAAGTACTGGGTCTGGGAGGAAACAATCAGCATGAACAACTAAATAGAAATAAATACAAAGGATACTTCCTCCCCCTATCTCTTCCAGACTGTCTGCCTATTTGCCTTCATTCAAGTCTGTACCTTTCCTTAAAAATAAAATTAATAATAACCCGCAAGTCTAGTGCTACTATCGCCCATTTTAATAAAAGGATAACTGGGGTCCAGAGGGATTAAACAAGTCACTCAAATTTATACAATCAGTAAGTGTCAAATGCAGAAAATCTGCAGCATAGTGCATACTTAATATAATACTTTAAAGTGATAGTGATGGTACACAGTTTGGAGCCAAGATTGACAGAAAAGAAAAAACTTACTGGTTTATATATGTGAAGAAGTCACAAGTTTCTCACCCTCAAACTTTTTCAATGCCTGACAGGAGCTAAGGAAAGCAAGATTCCTCTCTTTCAGTTCCTCTGGGTTTATACAAATAATAGATCAGGTTTAGAGACCTGAAGGACTGAGTCATTCTTCTATAATACTCATTTCTTTTATGACTCTCAAAATAGTTGAAAATGTGAAAGTGAGGGCATCTGATGGTGCTCAAAATGGTGCAAAGGTGACTTACCTTTCATATCCTTTTCTGCCTGTCTTTGCTCTGACATAGTATAAGTGGGTATTAAATTTGGGGACCTAATTTATTTTGACAGAATTCCTTATCAGGTGCCAAAGCAAAAACACTTTTATTAATAAAAGGGATGACATCACTTGATTTAAATTTTTATCCAAGAAAGGAAAACGCCAAGTTTGAAGGTTTTATACATTCAGTGCTGCTTATTTTAACTTACGGCCTAGCAATTCTTTGGAAGGGCATAATTATAGACTGGCACAAACACAATTTATTTTCTTCAAGAAGGAGTAATTGTGTAACTTCCCATTACAAACTTCACTTCAGAGTGTCCTGCTGAGATAAGGGTAAGGATTAGAAAGACTATGATTAAGAAAATAAAAAATAAAATTCACAAATTAAGAGTGAGTAGTTTATATTCCTAATACTCAGAAACTTCATTTTCACTTCTAAACCATATTACTACTGATAAATATTTGGCTATATAAGATTAAGGATAATAATATAAATAATTTCAGGAATGACAATAAAAGAAAATATTTCTCAAAAATTCTTTAGTTCTCTATTAATTATACATGTACATTGGAGACATTTCCTGCATATATTCTAGTCCTAAATTTTGTCTTTTCCAGTGTTATATTCATTATATTATATAATAATATATTCATTATATTCATAGTAGCTATACTGATATCATGAATTATTAATTATCTTAACATATTTTGCCCATCTTCCTTCTTAATTTCATAAAATAGCATATATCAGATTTGTAGATAAGCCACATTCTAAACAAATACTATTTTGCAATTTAGAATAAATATCACAAATCTTATCTTAAAATTTTAAATCTTAAAATTTTTAAAATTATTAACAAATTATTAAAATTTAAATTATTAAAAATTAAAAATTATTAACAAATCTTAAAAATTATTTTACTGAACCATTTAAAATATGTAACTATTATATATTTCAACAGATCAGTTGCTCACTAGTAATGTGTGATTTTTCTAAGTGCCTAACACCGTACGTCCATACTTTAGATTTGATAAGCCACTTGTAAATATTTGTTGATCTGAATTGCTATTTTAAGAATATTCTTGGAGAAAACATTAGGAATTTAAATTAAAAGTTGGTGGATAATTTAATTCATCTATGAATATATTAAATGATTGTCACTGAAGAGCTGCTATATGACATTACTATACTTTTAAAGAATGGTTTCTGAATCATAAAATACCTTAACTTAAAAAAAAACATATGAAGAGATATCAGAAAAATCGCAGTATAGAAAAATCTAGTGACCATATTCTTGAAATATTAATTTGAACACTATCTGGCTAAAAATAACCTCACAAAAAATTTTCAACCCAGAGAAGTACCAAAGTGACCATACAACCCCAGTTTCCACCATTGGGACAGAACCCACAGATCTAGAACACAGACCATCTCCCAAAGACCCAGGCTAACAACCTGCCCTAGCATCAAATCATCTTTAAAATCCCATACTCTAACCCAGTTGCAAAGATCTAAAGCTATCAGCACATATAAACACCAAGCTTTCCTGCTGCCAGACCCAATTTTTGGCCAATCCCAAATCCCCAGGTTATAAGTGACTTGAGTGGATGCAGAATATAGAATCTCCCTAACACCAGGATAATCTCAGTAGTCCCTATTTGCTGTCCAATTCCTATGAAAACATGTTTCAGGGTTGTTGTAGTCCACCACTGCAGACTCTAGTGCCAGACCCATCCCCATAATTCCAAGCACAAGTCTTATTGACATATAATGCAGACACCAGCTATATCATCACTAAGACTATTACAGACAAAATGAGATGGCCAGCCCAGAATCTCTAGACAGGTTGACAGTAAACAGTTTTGCCTGCTCAAGCAAGTCTATAAAGCCTAGAAGAGGAGCCCTCCTTGTCAAATGTTGAGACAAGAACATAAGAATTTACAGATAATGACTAATCAAGGAAAAATGTTACCATAAAAGCAAACTAACTCTAAAGAAAAGGAGATTTATGACTTGTCTGCAAAAATTTCAGAATAATCCTCTTAAGGGATCCAAGTAAACTATGGGATAACAATGCATGAATAAAATTAGATGTTCAACAAAGAAATGTAAGTCAGTTAAAAAAACAAAACCAAGAAAAAACAACAAAAGAACAGAAACCCAAACTTGAAAAGTGGAATGACTAAGCAGATCTCAAAAGTTTTAACAGACTTTTCTAAGCAGAAGACAGAAATAGTAAACTAAAACACAGTCATTTGAAATCCTCCAGTCAGGAATGCAAAGAGGAAAATAATGAAGAAAGCGTATGTGAATTATGGGATACCATTACGAAAAAAATAATTACACATATTTGCAGTACCAGATGCAAGCAAGAGGAGGCATAAGGCTTACTTAAATAAATAAAGCTGAAATATTCTCAAATCTGGACAGTGTTAGACATGTATTTTTGTGAGGTTAATAGCTTACCTAAAAATTTCAACCCAAATGATCTTCCCTAACATGTAATAATCAAACTCTTTAATCGAAAAGAGAGGATTTTAAAAGCAGCAAGAATACAAATAGGACTTAGTTGTTACATTATTATAGTACTTTTATTTATTATAGTTGTTAATATTTAATTATGCACACTAATAATTACAAAATTTTATAATACAATAACATTTCAATATGCACTCTCATGTTTACTTCAACATTATTTACAACAGTCAAGAGCTGGAATCAACCTAAGTCTCATTCAATAGATGAGTGAATAAAGTATGGTAATATATACACAGTAGAATATCACTCAGCTATCAAAAATAGACGGACCTGGAGATGTCAAAAAGAGAGAGAAAAATATGATTTACTCATATGTGGTATTAGAGAGAAACCAAGCAAATAAATGAACCAAATCAAATAAAAGGACAGTCTATAAAATCAAATCAGAGGTTACCAGAAGGAAAGCGGGAAGAGTTGTAGGTAATTTGGGTAAAAGAGGTCAATTAGATGGAGAAGGATAAAACCAAAGTATTAGCGGTAAACTTAATATTCTATATACAGATGTCGATATACAATGATACACATCTTAAACTTATATATTATTTTAATATAATGGTCTTCACTTGAATTTAAAAACAAAGAAACTGCATCTTTGATGCATAAACATAAACACTCATTTTTAAAAAACAAAGCAGCAAGAGGAAAACATTCCTTGTATTTAACGGAGCTCTTATAAAGTAATCAACACATTTCTGAAGAGAAATCTTGCATCCTAGGAGACAGTGAGACTAAATATTCAGAATACTGAAAGATAAAAACCATCAACCAAGAACATATTTCCAAGCAATGTTATCTTCCAAAATAAAGAAGTAACACTTTACCAAAAAATGCTGATTGTTCATCACTGATGCACCTTACAAATAATGAAGAAAGGAGTTATTCAAATTGAAATGAAATGATGCTAATAAGAAACCTCAAAATATAATAATACATTTAATAAATTTATAACAGTAAATATCCAGCTTAATTTGGAATATTCTAGTTCTGCAATATGGTGGTATATTAATCAATTAAATTAATATAAAGTTAAAAAAGTAGTAAAATAACTAAATATAGTCACAATAATTTGTTAATGGAAATATGATATAAAATAAATTGCAACATCAAAATGGGGAACATGCAATGGTAGTATTTTGCATGTAATTAAAATTCAGTTTGTAATACATTATTTTGATATATATATTTTTTATGTCAGCTTCATTGTAACCAGAAAACAAAAACATGTAGAAGAGTCACAAAAGATAAAATGATATTAGTCAAAACATATAACTAAAAAAGATAATCAGTTCACAAAGAAGAGAATAAAGGAGGAAGAAAAGAAAAGGGGAACAGCATGAAAACAAATAATAAGGAGGCATCAGCTATTCATGCCTATACATAAGTACATTAAAGGAAAACAGATTATATTATTTAATTAATACCACATAGAGCCAAAATAAAAAATAACAAGACATGACTAACTCAAAGAAACCTACAAAAGATTAACTTAAGCTTTAAGAACATAGAGAGAATCAAAGAGAAGGAATGGAAAAAGATATTCTATTCAAAGAGAAAGCAAAAGTGAGTGGGTGTTGCTATACTATCAGTCAAATAAAATTAATTTTATAAATTGATAATTTTATTTATAAAAATAAAATTTAATGACAGAAAGACAAAAAGCAAAGAAGATTTTTATATAATGATGAATGGATCAGCTGATCAATAAGATATAAAAAGCACATATGTATGTAACCAACATTAGAACACCTAAGTATATTAAAACATATCATCAATAATGGATCTGAAGGGAGAAATAGACACTAATAGGAACAATAAACAGTAATAGTAGGAAACATCAATACCCTACAGTCAGCAATGGAGAGATCATGCACATAGAAATTTAACAAGTACACATTGGTTAAAGTATGCCAAATATACCGAAAAGACATATAGAAAATTCTATCAAAACAATGGAATGCATATTTCTACTAATAGATTGACATGCTCTTGAATAGGCAATATTTTAAGCTATAAAAAGGTCTCAACTATTTTAAGAAGATTAAAATCATATCAAACATCTTTTCCAACCACAATGGTATAAAAAAGGAAATCAATTCAAAGAAAACTGAAAAAAACTAACAAATATGCAGTGGTTCAAAAACATGCTACTGAATAATAAATGAGTCAAAAACTCAAATGAGAAAACAAATCTTGAGACAAAGAAACACATTTGTTCAGCAAAAACAGTTACAAGAGGCATGTTTAGAGCAATAAATACCTACATGAAGAAAGATCACAAATGAGCAAATTAACTTTAAACCTCAAGAAACCAATTAAAGTTTAAGAAGAGAAGAAATAATAAAGATTAGAACAGAAATTAATAATATAGATATGAGAAAAAGGACAGATTAGATCAATAAAACTAAGAGCTATTTTTCTGAAAAGATAAAAATAGAGAAAACTAGCTAAACTTCAAATTATAAAGAGAAGTATCAAAATTCTAAATGAAAAAGGAGATTTTACAACTCATGAGACTACAGAATAAAACTATACACTAACCATTAGGACAATATAGAAAGAATGGATAAATTCCAAGAAATATAAAAGAAAACAAGACTGAATCATAAAGAAATTGAAAATGGAAGAAGCAATAATGAGTAAATACACTGAATCAGTAATCTAAAACCTGCTGCTGAAGGAAAGTCTTCAAAAGTCTAGGATGAATTATATAAAAAATTTAAAGAAGAATTAATGTTAATGTGGTACTTCAATATAAGAAAGGCTATATGTGATAATCTCCCAGATAATCTCATTCGCAAATCTGGAATACTGAAAGTATTTTCACTATTATAAGAAATAAGACAAAAGTAGCCACTTTTACCACTGTTTTTTCACAAAGTAGTGGATGTCCTACCCAAAGGAATTAGGCAAGAAAATGAAACAAAACCAACTGTATTAGAAGTGAAGATCAAAACAGTGTTCATTTGCTGGTACTATATACAGAAAACCCTAAAATATCCACCTAAAATATTCACTCTTAAAAGATGAATTTTGTTAAATTTTGAGATACAAATCAACATAAAAAATTAAGCTGCAGTTCTAAACACTAATGAAAAATGAATAAATGAATCTAAAGTCACCGCTACTCCTTATTTCAAACTTTATTACAAATAAAAATTGATCTGATCAATTCTACCATAAACACAAGCACACAGATCAATGGAACAAAATCATGATCTCAGAGAGAAATCCATATATTATAATAAGCTAACAGTTAAGAGAGCAAAGAATACTCAATGGGAAGAGATTAATATCTTCAATAAATAATTCTGGGAAACTAGGTAGACACGTGAAAAGCCCCCCAAAATGATCCTGTATCTAATATCATTCATTGAAATTAACTAACAATGGCTAAGGACTTAATTATAAGATATGAGTCAAAGAAGAAAATAAGAAAAACATTTCTCTCCATTGGTCTTGGTAGCTATTATATTTTATATGACACAAAAAGTCTACATTATAAATTAACATCTCTATATAATACATAATGTTCATCAAATAATTCCAATTCTATCTTTCACCATAAAATTGCTCCCTTTTACCTATTTGGTCACCCTATTTTGAGCTTTCCTTCTGGCAATCACTAACTTGGTCTTAGAGTAGTAAGGCTTATTTTGGTTTTATTAGTCATCTTTTGGGTTTATTTACAAAATTTGACGTATTTCTCTAATCATAATACCCTCTATGCCTATCAATACTGTTGCAAATGACATCATTTTATCTTAATATTCTTAATACCTTGTGTACCATTTTTGAGTATCATTGTGCAACTTCACCACATATTCTTTATACAATCATTTGTTGGTGAGCACTTAGATTGTTTCCATCTCTTGGTTATTACAAATATTTCAATGAACATGGTGGTTCATATATTTCTTCAAGTAGATACTTAAATGGTACCACAACATATAAGAAAAAATGCTAATTATTTCAGAGTAAATGTGTTAATATTATTGTGTATTTATTTCACAATATATATGAATATCAAATCAATATAGTGTACAACTTAAATTTATATATTATATGTCAATAAAAAATCTCAGATCACAATAAAATTAAACTGAAAATTAATATCAGAAAGACTATTGGAAAATCAAAAAATATAAAATGTGATAATGTTTATCACTAAGATCGGAAATAAAACTTGTCCCTTCAGTACCTTTCAACATTGTACTTGAAGTTTTTGCTAATGCAATAAGGCCAGACAAGGAAATAAAAGGTATAAAGATTGGGAAAGAAGACATAAAACTGTTTTGTTCTCTGGTGACATTATTGTTTATGTGGAAAACGAAAAGATTTGACAAAATCAGCTTAGAACTAACATGTAAATACTCCAAGGTTTCAGGATATAAATTTAATATATAAAAGTCAGTAATTTCCCTATATAACAGACTACTGATTCCTTCTGGTTATAGTCTCCAAAACTCTGGAAGCATTGTACTTGATTCTGCTGTCTCTCTTACTACTATAAGAGTTCTTCACTTTCACTAATTAATTGTATATATATATGGTCCACCAAGGATCAAGAAGTCTTTCTCGACAATGACAGTAAATATTTAAACTTTCTAGCATATATTTTGCATTTTGCAAATATCCACGTCTGCTGTTAGAGAGAGATCAGACAGAAATGAAAAGAAGGGAAGTGTCTGCACTTTAATGAAACAACAATTTATAAAATTCAATAATTCATAAAAAACATACAGAAAAAATAGTATGTCAACCTCTGATTCAGGCTACTCACTTCAAAAATCCTAACTATCTCACTTATGCTCTCACTGTATCCCTCATTATCCCTCAATACTCTCTTTACCCATCATATCACCCATTATTCCGTAAGTCAAGCCAGAATATGTCTTCACTACTAGGTGCTTATTATTTAGGAGTCATTCAATATATTTTGAGTGAATTAATAAATAAAAATATAAATCAAATTAAATATTGATCAAAATAGAACCAAGGACAATCTGATGCCCAGAGCAGACAGTTTAAATACTCTAAAGCTTAAAATATCTGCATAAAAATTAAAGGCAAATAAAATGTTCATGAAAATAAATTGATCCATAGTATAAAAATGTATTCACTATTACTTTAGTTATATTGATAAGACAAGTCATTAGCATGAGAAGTATTGGAATGAAAATACATATTTTTAACATGTTAACTATTTCAGATACTTACAGAAGTCCACAAACGTAAATGGAAATTTATATTTTAGATGAAATTTTATGCTTAAGTTTATTTTTAAAAACTTTCTTCAGAAATAAATATGGCTTTATCTAATCAAAGAATAACCTAGATTAAAACAAGTAAGTAGTTAACTATTTCATTATTTTAACATTTTGAAAGAAAATCATAAAAAGCTTTTCTTGATATTTTAAGAAATTTCTATTTTTTTTATCTTAAATGTAAAATTTTGATTTAAATTGACTTAAAGGAGAACTTTTTGCTTTTTTTAGATAAAAAGAAAAAGTGTTTGGAAAGTTGCTAGCATACAAACTCATCAAACAGTTCATCTGCAAGATCAACCTCACAGGAAATAATGAAAGACTAATTATACAGAAATAGCTTTTTACAGCTAAATGAGGTAAGCTATGTTGAACTGATCCATCCCTGAGTATGATTCAGTACCTGATACTACAACTGTAATTATGTAAAATTTCTTTGAAAATAAAATGTCTAGCTTGCAGCAAACTAAGATGGCTATTTTCTCCATTCCACAACTTCTAAAATTCATTAAAAAAATATATCATGAGAAATAACATTTCTTTCTTTAGGGTGTACAACATAAATTTATTGCTTCATGAAGGTTCATATTACAGGTAGATGATTCACATATTAAAGAAAATATATTCTATAATATAAATTTCAGATATTTACATTCTATAATGATACGTATATATATATGTGAGTGTGTATATATATATGTAGTTTTCTTTATTCACGTGAGTATGCATATCATTAAATCATTAAAGAAATACATTCTGAGCCTCTAGTGTGTGACAACCACTTGTTAGGCACTAGGAAGATCAGAAAGAGCAAAATCATAAACAGGTAAAGACTAATGGGGGGCAGAGACAGAAGGACGGGGCGGAGAGAGAGAAAAGAAAAAATCCTCGACTATATTGTCAGACTTTCCACTATGCTTCAAAAACTAGAATTCCCAACAAAATATATAAAATATCAGCTTTTCAAACATTAGGAAAAAGGAGACAATAAATTTTTTTTTACGTGCAATAATTAAAGTAAATAAGGTGAGTTCCCTGGATAACTACTTCACTGTCTGGAGAGGGTTACTGAATTGTTCCCAAATATAGTTCCCAAACAGCACATTTTTCCCACTAAATTGAGGAGACATGTTTCTCCACAATATGTTTCTCCTAGGTGACTGGATTTTTGGAACAAAGTACAGCGAGGTATAAATTGGTTTCAGATTGCTGTGGAATGATACCCTTATATCTTCTGGTGTACTAATCTGTGTAGAAAGTGAATAAGCTACTGAGCTCAAGGGAGAAAAACAGCATTATAAGGAAGGAGGCAAAATAATTCCTTGGGATTAAACCAAACCAGGAATATTTCTGTTTCCACTAGATAGGATAAAGATGTAGCACATGGCACCAAACTTACTTAGATAAAAGGTTTTTTTAGCCTGCACTATAAAGGCTTGAAGGTAAGCTTCAAAGTTAATCACAAAAATATAACTGTCACAGAACAAAGTGCAAAATTATTTTTTAATATATTATTCAACAATGTGAATCAGGACATCTGATTTTCAAGTTATATATATGTATATATACATATTTATATGTTACATTTTCTACTTCCTATGAATAAAATATTGTGAAGCCACTAGTACAAGCTTCATGGGCTGTTTTTATGAGTCAATAAATACTTGCTTTAAAAATTAATATCTGGATGAAGAAGTTGATACTATCTAGACATGATCTCAGTTAAGATCACTCTAAAAGTATCAAACAATAAGGGGAATAAAACGAGCAAAAACTTTCAGAAATCCTTGAATGGTTTCTTAAGCTTCACATTTTACATCATAGAAAGAGTCAGTCAGTCCAACCAGTCATTTCAATCAGAAGGTAACTCCAGGTAGCACTATTAAAGAAGGCTTTCAGATGATACAAAGGCATTCAACAAGTATCAGAGAAAATTAATTTGTGATACATATATGCACTTGTGTGTATATATGTATATATAGATGGTATTTATTAAGTATATACATATCCTAAGCACTATAATAACAATAATAAAATAATTTATTTAATTATACTATGTATTTATATTAGTTAATTTAATTAATGCTAATATTATTTAGTATACATAACAGAGAAGGAATCTCAGGTATAGAAAATAAATAAGAAATTTGCTCAAATAAGTGTTAAACCTGACTTTAATATCTGCGAATCTGATTTAAGGTCCCATGTGCACAAAACATTATGCAATGATTCTTCAAAGCTGATGAAGAAGGTAAGAAAGCATCAGACATAGTAATTCCATTTGTGACTAAAGAATGTTGGGAGGTACAATAGGAAATGCAGAAAAATATAATGGATATGAAAATGATTAGGGCTATACATGGGAACCATCTAATTTTAGATTTTATGACTAAGAATGAACTTTGAGAAATATTCGGAAAATGTCCTAACTCATAAATGCTAATAATTGTAACACATTTGATATTTAATATATACCAGGAGTTGTGCTAATACTAATAAGTAAATAATATTTCCATGTATTAGGCATTTTAAACAATTTAAATAGAACTTAGATGACTTTAAGAATTTGAGAAGACATTATAAAATTTTCAAAAGGACAATAAAAGAAATTCAAGAATTGGAAAATTTCAAGAGTTTTACATCAGATAAATGTCTATAACAAAATAATATAAGTTTATAACTTCACTTCAAATATCCTCCATTGTTTCATTATCCTTTAGGCAAGCTAATAAAAAGAATACTGTCATTTCTGAAAGAAACATATCAGAAAATAAGCAAATGTTTTTCTAACTAGGAAATTAACTGATCTGAGCCAGAACTCAAATCTGCTAATATATATTTCAGCCTACCATCAACTGCAGCATTTCCTTAATTCTAAGATGAACAGTTGTTCACAATTTAACATATCTAAATTTAGTATACATCTCCTCTAACGATCAATGGTAAGATAATAATTTTATTGGCAATGATTTTTCTTTCATTTTCTTTCTTTTTCTCTAAGACTACAGCTCATATATTATATATACACAAAAATATGGGAGCTATAGTCTTAGAGATGATAAAAAACAACATGTCATTTTATAATGTATGAATTATATGATATTCTGATGCATCCTAGTGCCCTAGTGGATAAGTCCACTGTATCCAGCTGGTATAGTCCACACACATCCCAAGGATGACTTAAGACTAAAGGGAACACCTAAATATAATAAAACGCTTCTTCCAATTCTCTCTTCCTGTCTGCCTATTCACCTTCATTTCTACCTGCATCTTTCTGTTAAAGTTATAATCATAATCATCAATATTATTATCATCACCATCATTGATTTCTACAGGTAAAATGATCCATTAAAGTGTTTCTGAAGCTTTTTCAAATAATTCTTCATTTCTAATTAAAATGTCATATTGTACTCACGCCCTTCACAATGTAATTTTCACTTAGAACTTTTACTTTTAAATGATGTCTTGCTTGCCCCAGTTTACTAAATAATTTTCTCAACTAATCAGCGGGGCTCTTGTTTAGTGCTATAGCTCAATAAATTTCTGTAGGGAAAAAAGAGAAAAGATACAAACTACTAATAAAAGAAATAAAAGAGGAACCTTCCCTAAATATTCCAGATTTTAAAGTATTATAAAAGAATATTATGAAAAATACTCCTTATGGAGCAAGGTACTTCCTTACCAAAGAGGATATACGAATGGCAAATGAAAAGAAGCCATCAGGGGAATACAATTTTAAACAACAATGAGATAATACTACATACCTATTAGAATGGTCAAAATCCAGGACACTGATACACACAGGTGATGAAGTTACAAACAGGAACTCTCCTACATTGCAGGTACGCATGAAAATGTTACAGCCATTTTGGAAGATAGCTTTTCAAGTATCTTACAAAACTAAACACACTCTTTCCATATAATCCAGTAATTCCTAAGAAACTGAAAATTTTTGTCCACTCAAAAAATTGTATATAAATATTTATAGTAATTTTATCTCTAACTGCAAAAACCTGGAAAGAGCCAAGATGCCCATTAGAATGTGAATGTATAAATAAACTGGTAAACCCAAACAAGGTAATATTATTCAGTGCTTTAAAAATATGAGTTAGCATTCCATGAAAAGAAATAAAAAACACATAAATGCATGAAAGAAGTCAATCCAAAGGCTAAATACATTTTTATTTCAAAATATTCTAGAAAAGGAAAAAATACGGAGACAAAATATTAGTGGTTGTCAGGAGGAAGGGAGAGATTATTAGGCAGAACATAGAGGATTTTTAGAGTAGTTAAAATGAATGATATTAAATATGTATGGAATTTTGACAGATAAATCATTACATATTTATCCAAACTCATAGAATGCACAGTGCCAACAGTGAAATTGAAGTTAAAATATGTTCTTTGGGTGATAATGATTTGTCAATGTGTGCTCATTCTTTGTAAAAATTGATTATTCTGGTGAGTGATGCTGATATAAGGGAAACTAAACATTAGGGAATCAGTGAGTATAAGGGATCTCTATAACTTCTCTAAAATCCGTTGCAAATATAAAATAATTAAAAATAAAGCATTTTATAAGAATCAAAGTAACAAAATTATGTAGAGGTATGTTTAGGTTTTATTATACTATATTTCATTCAACTGAAAACTTTAACAAATACATTTGTCCTGTTTCTCACTGACCATGGTTAAAAGAACTTTAGGACCTTGCTGGTATCCCTGGCAATACTATGAGGAGCCTTAAACGTTCCCATTTTGGTGGTTAATCACAATTCTAAAACTTACCTCTTTAGTAAAATCTAGTTTTATGTTATAATAAACATTTATGTTTATTACTATAAATAAGGCATTCAGAGACAAACTTATTAAGCAACAAAAATGCCTTTGATATAAAAGTTGACCTATTGTCTTTATGTGCGTCATGGGTTGACAAATTGCCCTTAGTAAAAAAGAATGATCATATCATTCTCTTCTTAAAATCATCCCAATTTACTAAGAAATTCATTTAAAAACGTTTAAAATTAATAAAATTCACAGTTCTTGCCATGTCACACAGACTACATGACAGGTCCATGGCTACCTCTCCACCATTTTTCATTCACTTTTCTCTATTCCGCTTCCCATTATTACTTGAATACACCAGTACTCTCTAAGGCCTTATTTCTCTAATTGGTTAATTTTATCCTCAGATCAATGCATGACTCATACATCATATCTTGAGACATGCTCTATTCCGTTTAAAATAGTACTTTCCCTATCTTTATTCTCCCAACCTAGATTTGTCTGTCTCCATAGCATTCATTGTAAATGGCATTATAGTGCTTTCTTTTATTGTCTATCTCTCCCATTAGAGTATAGCTTCATAAGTGTAAGAATTCAATCTATTTTAATTCACTTGATTAATTTATTGATTGAACTGTGACCAGTGCCAGTTCACTTCTCCATTTCAGCTGGTATGACTGAATTGTTACCTCCTCCAAAATACTTTGGGATGCCCAAACTTAAGGAAATCATACATAAATTATAACCATGCTAAGGGATAAATGAGTGGATTCCATTTCTTAATAATATCTCTTATCAAATGAATTGTATGCAATTACTTAATCATTATTTTATTGAAAAAACATACTTCTAAATCAGTGTTTTCACAAATGATGAAGATATTTGGCTCTGTCACTATTTGTTCAATACATTATTACTTTCAATTATGTAATGTATTATTTTTTCATTCACCTTATATACCAACATAAAAATTTCTACAGAATCACAAACTTGACATAGTTTAAAAACCAGATATTTTATCAGCACACCAATTTCCTTATTTATGAATATCTTAGTAAATAATTTTAAATTAATTCAAGTTATCATTTGAATCTTTGACCTTCATGACTTAATAGCTGACTTATTGAGTTAAATTTCTTACTTAGAAGACACTATTTTCTGGTGAACTAAAATAACACAAAAATAACACAAAAATTTCAAACAAGAGAGTAGAAAAGTAAAATATTTTTTAGGATTTAATGTATCCAGTGTAATTGTCAAGTTAAAGATACTTGAACATTCTTTGAAACAGATTAACATAACTTGAATTACATATCAAGTATGGCAAAGAAATCTTCCCTTTACAAAGAAAAAAAAAAACAAACTATAGTGATTTATACCTGGCAAGTGATTCATGTCATTTCAATAGACTAAATAGTTTTCAGTGATTCATGTGTGTGAAGAAGAGTATTCTGTTATCTGTGTGGGTTGTAATGCTTGTTCATTTGCTTAAACATGCAGTGGCATTTCCAATATAATGAATTGCTCAATTGTACATCCAAACTTTGTCTATGTATTGGCATGTATAATAAATTATGATTTATAATTGTGAGAAGCCATCAATTTGAAAGCTGTGGGCCAAATCTTCAGTATTTGACTACATCACAAGATTCATTTCTTTTAAAAATCATTTAAAACATTATTGAACTTCAGGTCAAATATTATATAACATATTGCTGGAGAAGAGAAATTGAAATAATCAAATTGCATTTGTGGTAGATAATTTCTGTAAATCTCTGAAATAGCAATTACTTGCACCAATAAAAATTAAAAAAATTAATTCGAATGAATTAAATAAAAGTTTCTAATTATTATATGGTTTAGGGGAGGACATTTCCAATTATATGGTAAGAGGAAGAAGAAAAATTATTAATATTGAGAATTGAACACATTTGAAAACTTAGCCTGAGCTATTAACTATATCCTATATAATTAACTAATTAACCTTGCAGACAGTCTCAATCTGGTAATGTAATAGATAAATTATATAGTAGCCCATATTTATACTAAATGATTAAGCATTATTTATAAAAGGGGGAAGAGTGTGATTACCAACTGAGAAGAAGAGTGCCAAGCACAAAAACTCCACCTCCTTAAATTTCAAATTGTGATCAATAACTTTAAGGAAGTTGTATATAATAGAAGTCAGGATATAGTTATAAGTCAATAGTTCTTAACTTTGAGAAAGCGCTGTCCTACTCATCACCTGATAGCACATAAGAACACATAGACAAAGTTTTACCTTCTATTTTCAGAGGGACTAAGGAAGTCTATAGTCTAAGTTCAAACACATACTCTAGGTAAAGTCAAACTGAAAAACATGTTAAGGGCTGAGGTTCTTCCTTCAATCTTAGCCAACATTAACTGTAACACACAAAATTATTCTTTCTCATTAAGAAAGCAAAAATGCAGACAAATCATCTGACACAATGCTTCCTAAATGTTTTGAATCTTTATTTTATACATGTGAAATATTTTTCCTTTATTGTCTTTTTTTTTTTTTTTAAGGAAGGATGCAGGGAGGAATTAAAGCATGTAGATGGGCACCAAGAAAAGGTCAGGGAAAGAAGAATGAAACACTTATTTTATTTAGTTGTTCCCCCTGGTCATCTCCCCCCCCCGCCCCCCGCCAACACCCCACCCAGTCTCAAATCCAAATCCTTGGAATATATGTAGAATACACCAACCACAGAATGCCTGAGAAACTTTTGAAAGGCAAATTTAGATGGAGATTTTTATATTTTCATGCATTAATATTTCTTTGATTTTTTTAATGTTGAATCACAGTGAAATCTTTTTGAGATTATTGGAAATAGTAATTAGTTTCCACTCACATAGCACCATCAATACACATCATGCAATTAATTACAACTAAACTTGGCACATTTGCAGGCAATGACAACTATATTGTGACTGCTATCTGGTCAACAGCAATTATAAGATGCCATTGATTCCAAAACACAGACAAAATAGGCAGAATTGTGTCATAAAATATAATACTTAGAAAATAGGCAGAGGGAAAATATAACAGAGCACAGTAAGCTCAGTAAGGGCAAAAGAGAATCCTGCCAAACGTCAGTGACTTCAGTCCCATGAGTAAGGCTATCAATGGACCTATTTTAACAGGGAAGTTTATGAAATGGGATAAATTAAACATTATTTTATTCTATATTAAACAGCAGTCAATACTTCAAAGCACACTATTTCTACATAGGTATTCTTTGAAATGTTGACTCTCCTTTAATATGAAGAAATTGTTTATTGATCTGGGATATTAGCGTACTCAGATTATTGCCATAGTTAATTATATTGCTAATTAATTAATTAGCATTCCAGCATTTACGTTAGTCTTTGTCCATTCTAAATGTCAAAAATCAGTCCCTCCAAGCTTGATCACACTTTAACTGCAATTTGTATAGGTATTTGACTCTCTAGAATGGAAGAGTCTAATTCTAAAACTCGACAAATTAGTTGACATTGCCTTCTTCCAGCCTGCCCTGATCCTAGTTTGAATGGAAACAGTGGCTGTGATATTCTTATTCACACCGAACACCCCAGTATTTAGTAAAGTGTCAGATTCAATACATTTTAGTTTTATAAATTTTTTACTATTTCAATGTAAAATTTCTTATGAAGTCATAGTTATTAAATAAAAACACAATAATTCTTATGTTATCCTTTTTTGCATCTAGAAGTCTCGCTTAAGACTGCTAGGCACACCCTGGTGGGGTTGTGGTTGGACACAGTCCACATATATAGCAAGGACCTAGATGTGTGTTCCTGGGCCAGCAGAAGAACATCTAAATAAAAGGCTTCTTCCTCCTTACTCCTTTTCCTGCCTTAGTTCATCTTCACTCCTGTCTCCACTTTTTTTAAAAAACAAAAAGATTGCTAGATAAACAATATTTCTGTTCAATGCCTTTCAGGAAAAAAAAAGTTTATTAGTTTATCTCTCCAAAAATCATATCAGGCTTGGATTCAAAAAGCAATTTTCAATATAATGATAAAGAAATAAGAAGTTTAAATAAAGTTACCACACAGGCCCTTATTATAACTATACACATGAACCAGGACAGGAATAAAAGAGAAGACTGGGAGCTATTTGAAAAATAAATTATTTTGCTTAAAAAAACAAAAAGCAAAAATGTGGTTAACATCCAAGGAAAACCGATGTCCACAATGGTTTCAGAAAAGGGAACAATCAGAGTTAGTTTGGACATTAAAATAAGGCAATAGAAAGAGATTAGAGTTTTTTATTGTGGTATTTTGTCATTAGAGAGTATGTATATCTCTCTTGTGAAGTGATCTTTTTATAGAATAAGAACCTGGGACAATAAAATTAGAAAATAACAGTTAAAAGAATGCACATTTTATTTATCATTTAGATTAATGTTACTTTTTTCCTGTCTTATGATTTTGAAGAATTCATGATCAATTTATCAACCATTTTATTTTCTGACTTGGCAATTATTTTGTCTTGTTTTATTTCATGCTCCCATGATTTTTAGGCCCCCTCCCAAACCCACCACCTTTGTTGGTAACTGTACTAAGTAGAATAGTAGACTAAATAATAGTAAATAGACATTTATTAAATATGATTAGTAATATTCCAATAATGCATCTCAGGTCTGAAAACAGCATGTAAATGATATGCATCATAACATTTACTGTAGCAGCATGGAGTAGAATGTAACCTGGGCACCATCACCAGGAAATTAAGTAAGTAGAATGCGGTACCTTATTGGATGACATTCTATGTAGAGATTAGGCAGAATGATCTTAACTTGTGTATAGTAACAAGGGTGATTATTTGATTACAGTTAAGGGATAAAAGTAGGAAGCACAATGAAACATACATAACAGATTTTATTTACAGAAATTACCCTCACATATATAAACCAGTGCTATATAGCTGCAAAGATGCATGCATTACGCAAATAAATTAAATCATGTGTACAGTTATCAGCAAAGGTGATGGCATTGGGAGGGGGTCCCCAAATGATGGAAATATGAAATAAAACAAGACAAAGACATACATTATCAGGTCAGAAAAGATAATGATTAGTAAGTTGAACATGAGCACTTAAAATCCATGGAACAAAAAAAAAAGTAACAACCCCCCCCAACCCAGAACTAAAATCTTTTAATTTGTCTCCAACAACAATGCCCAAATCAGTGAATTCAAATACCTTATTGGTTTAATCTTAATTCTTCAGAGAAGTTAGACATGTGACAGTTCAAAGTAGTTTCATAGAAATAGTTGGTTTATACAGTCATGTTTGGTTGCTTTTCTCAGGTTTTATAAAATTTCATTTTTCTAAAATTGATTTCCATTAATGCCTTCATAGTATATGGGTTAACACTGTATCACACTTGTAAAAGTGAATCAGACGTTTAATATTACTTTAATCTAAAACCCCTCTAAACTGTGTGATTTAATTAACAGATAATTAAATACCAAATATGAGAACTTTAGGGACTAAGGCATTGAGGTTCCAGCAGGATGAAAGATGTTTACAGTTATAGATAAGATTCTCCCCTGACTGAATGAGGTTGGGAATTGCAAGCAAGACAGAGAGAAAGCCTGCTGATAACAAGCTGTTCATTAAAGCATTAGCCTCCCTGAGCTTAAAGAATGTCAAAGTCTCTTCTTCTCACATAGCCATGGAAAAATAATTACAGAGCAAAAAGAATGCAGCTTTGCATTTGTAATCAAATGCAGAATACCCCATGTATCAGATTAAAATAATTTCTAAAAATATTCACCTCTGACATTAGTTTCTTTTTTGATATATTTTTTAAATTTTTAAAACATTATATGGCCCTTTATGCAATTTCTTTCACTTTCCTTCCTTTCCATTTATACTTTGTGAGTTTGCTTTCTTTAGTTGTTTTGCTACCTCATTTATCTTGAATATTATATACTGACTTTTAACAAACACATGGAATTCATAGGTGTATGTTTGCCAAAAGAAGACATATTCTAGAGCACAATTTTAAGTCCAAAAGACTAAAAAGAAGTGACTTTTCCAAGTGACCTTAGTAGAAAACAATTTTGAAATTTAATATTTGGAAAGTAAAACAAAACAGAACAAAGAACATTAATTGTGAATAAGTATAAGAATCTTACATTAGATATAATAAAATCCTCTACAGGATTTTGGGAGAATTGCTTAATGTTCTGTAATCAGTACCAGAGATTTAAATCCAGAAAAATGTCCATCTCATTTCTCTAGCATAACAAAAGATAAAAATAGATGTGAACTCATTCCCCTCAGTTACTGGAGTAACTAAGATCTATGGCTAGGAGAAAGGAGTCTGAAGTCAGAATGCCTGGGTTCAAATTCTGGCTTTTAGCAAAATTCTCTAAATTGCAATATGTATATCTGTATAATGGCAAAGTTAATTACACCAGTCTTAAAGGAGTAGGCAGAGATGAAATGAGGCTTTTCACCTAAAATAATCAGAACAGTGTCAGGTACATAATAACACTTTTTAATCTATTACTTACCTTAAAATATATAAATTCCTTATTCACATTTAAATACCAATTCCTATATTAAAAGCTGACACACATAAAAGATACGTTAAAAACTATTAGCTTTCTTACATGATTCTTCACTGAATTCAACAACTATCTTGTCCTATGTGCAATATTTATTAAAATCAACAAATCCAACAGAAACCTTTCCAAAAAGTCATTTAAAATAATCTATTTAATTTCTCACTGACAATTTTCTTTATATTCCTCAAGACATCCTCTAAAATCTAACATTCTGGATCTAATAACATAGTTCAAAAACTCATTTTATATTCAAAACAATATTCTCCAAGCATCTTATTCCTTTCTTCCTAATTATTTTTTATCATTAATTTTAGAATACTTGATTGCTTTTAATCTTCCTCCATTGTCCTTCCTATTTATATACTGAAACTCATAGTTAAAATTTTCAAACGTGTTTGAAATATTCTAGTTTTTGCTGAATCTTCTTCTTTTGATTATTATTTAATTTCAATAGGCTAAATTTCAGATTAAGTTTTAAATTTTTGAAAACTAAAAGGACTTTTTCCTATTTAATAACTTCATCATTCAAACGATCACTTTCTAGAGGCAAAATAAAATATAAAATTGTGTTCTAGATTATGTCTTCTCTTTGACAAACATACACCTATGAATTTCGCTTGTTATTTATTAAAAGTCAATATATAATATGAAAGATAAATGGGACAGCAAAACAACTCAAAAAAAGCAAACTCACAAAGCATAATAGAAAGAAATGTTTCTACAAAATGTAATGCTACCAATAACCTAATAGATGTGCTCCTCTTTGAAATTATTATTGATGTCTCTTAAAAGTAAGCCATAGTTCTTAAAATACTGATTCCAATAACCACTGGTTTTAAGAAAGTAAAATATATATTGTAAATTAATGGACATTTTTTTCAAGTGTATAAAGCTGTTTATTTTAACTTCACATTCAACTTTAGAATTTAACTAATCACAAGATTAGTTAAGGGGTAATAATAAAAAGATTATGAATTTTATTAAAGTTATTCATTAAAACTATAAACTACATAAGCATAATTTCCAATTGAAACTAGATCTGATGATTTTATTAATTTGGCAGTAGATATAATATTTTCCAAAAAAGTAGTAAATACTAAAGAAATGTATTATTAAAAATCATGTTTGCATGCTTTCTGAATTCAGTATATATAATTATATATACAGAATCACATATATACAGACGTGTGCATAAATGTTTACATATAATATTTTATATCCTATTCTCAATCAGATATCTCTGACACACTCAGACAACCCTTAGCTTCAGAAACCCACTATTCTCAGTCAAGGTGAACATGTTGTGAACTGAAGGCTGAACCAACAGACAGATGTTCATTAAGTTACCCAGAGAATTTGTGTTGTCATATTACTGATACCCTATATTTGAAAAGAATGAGATACAATGGAGGATAAATCAAGTTACATTTCTAGAAAGGAGAGCAGTATGATCATGTGTGTCATTATCCATTATGGATAAAGGCAAACCAGGGGCAGGTCAAATGTCACGGTTATCCTGAAAACCTCTAAAGAGTGGAGCCCCAAAGAGAACAGAAACTGCTGTCATACATATATAAATGGAAATGAAATAAAATAAGGCAATGTTAGGAAACTAAGTAAAAAAGATAAACCACTGTTAATAGAAATCTACCATTTTCAGCTAGAGTTTATACAAATATAGTGATCCCTCCCAGCTCTGAAATACGACTCTAAAAGGGTATTCAATCACAACAAAAGATAAATTTAAGTATTATTTTTTGACCAGCTTGACAATTTCCTTTGCTAAATTATATATTTATAAATCTCTGATCTTTAATTTAATTTTCTCATTTTAAGTATAAACAATCTTTGTACTGTTGCATATTAACTTATCATAGTGTACTGTCAATACAAGTGCTAACAAAAGATATATCATGGTTTAGAATTCAGTTCTTGCAAATGTACTATCTGGGTGCTCAGGAACTAATTAGTTAATAGCCTCAAATTTTCTTCTGCATCTAAGGGCAATGTCATTCATAACAGTTTTCCTGAGAAGGTTAAATTAAAAAAATACAAACATATACATAAATATGCATTTATATATGTACATATAATATTCATGCATATATATTTATATTTGCATATATAGGTATACTTTATAGATAATAAGTAGACACTGTTATTTTATTTGGCAATGCCATTTCATAAATAAATTTCTACACCCCGATAAGAAACATGGTGATGATTATCAACTTTTTAGTTTTATTATATTTTGTGAGTTTGGGAAAATACATTTTAGGATATTTCTTCTATAAGTGTCCACAAAATATCTAACGTATTTTGAATGCTTTCATTTTATGAGTATGACAAAATGCATACAATTTAATACTTTTAACATCTAGTATGTATTTTTGATAACAGGATAATTAATTCCCACCACAAAAGGAAGTGAGTGGAAAAAAGATTTATCAGAGAGAATAGTGGAAGAATAAAAAATTTCAAATATCATTGGCAAGAAGATGGAATAGGAAGAAAGTAGTAAGTAAAAGGAAGAAATACGAAAAGGCTTTCATAAAACTGAAGTTAATGTCTTTAAATATTTTAATTTCACTGGGTTATAAAACTTTGGTGAAATAAAAGAACTGAAAATACATAAAAGGGCGATACAAAGACATACAACCTCTACAACAAAATTCCTTATATAGGTCTCATTGCAATAGTACATTCAGAAACTGAATCAAATGAACTGTAAAACAAATATGCATTTCTAAAGGTAACTGCATCATATAGTCATATTTTACAGGCCCTATCAAACTCTAATTTCTCTTTTTTTGTTAAACTATTTGGAAAGAAATTATCCAACTACTGTAAATAAACTTTTAATTGACCAAAGTATTCCCCTCCCTTAAGTAGTAAAAATATCACAACACTCTTCTCTCACAACAGTTAGGTTTTTTTATACATACAGACTCATCTAAAATAAAGTCTCAACCCTGTTCCAATCAATTCTGTTCTGCTCAGAACCTACTCCTGAGCAGATTAAAGTGGATAGAGGAAAACAGCTAAGTAATGAGACACCCTGATTTCACTTTAAATTCACAGGTTTATAAAGTACTTGGTACTGCTGCTGAATTTCTTTTGTAAAAAAACTCTCTAACTCTCCAGATAATTAATCTCTGTATTTTCCTTGCTCTTCCTTTCTCATGGTTAATTACTTTACTTCTTCCACTGAAACTGCAGACATTATCATATAAGACCTATTACCCTACTGGAGTCATTGCTTTATACCCTGCCTCATCCCCAGTGAAAGCATGACTTTTTCTTGTGCCTGCTAACATGAACTCCCTCAGCAGGACTTGAGATTCCATACTTTGTCATCTGCTCATTTACCCAGCTCCTCAATAAACCCCTCGCTCAGCTTTTATTTTTAATAAACCATTTGAATTGGCATAAAGTATGTAGAAATAGCTTCAATATTTAAAACAAATCTCTATCCATCTCTGCCTGTAGCTATGTCATTCTGCGGCCTCCTCTTTCTGGTTAAATCTTAAAGTTCTTAAATTCACTGTCTACCTTTCTTTAGTCCTATTCTATCTTCAGAGTGGCTAGTCTCTTGTCCTTCCAGCCTTGCTGTTGTTGATAAGCTCACTGATCACCTTCACTTTGTCAAATCTAGCAATAAATTTCCAGTCCCCTTGGAAGTAATGACATATTTGATCACTTAATCTGATATACTCTCTTGAATTTGTTTCCATAGTTCTAAATGGAAATTTCTCTCTTCATTCTCCTACCATATCAATGTCTTCTTTTTGTGTCCTTCGTTTTCTGCTGGGGTTTTATGTGTGTGTTTTTGTTTTATTTTATTTTTTTGTTTTGCATTCCCTACATTTAATGTTTGAATGCTCAGGTGTTCAGCTTTCTATCTGCACATCCTATAAGGTGACAGGATATAGTCCTTCTAGCTGTTCCAGAGTTTTGGGGATAGTTTCATTCACTATATAAGTCATTACAAAACATAACCAACCCTCAGTCTCAGTTCTGCACCACTAATGATCTCCAAACCACTAAACAGATATTTAGATGACAATTTCACATGAACAACTAATTGAAAAATTAGATTTACTTCTAAACACAGATTTATTGATCCAAACACCCACAACCCATCTCCCTTCAGTGTTTTCATTTTAATAAAGCATACCATTACTTATCTAGCTGCTCAAGTCACTGATTACTTTCAAACACCACCTCATATACATATCATTAAATTCTTATGGCTCTGGATTTTAAGCATATCCTCAATTTGAAAAATCCTTACTGCTTTCATAACTTCCATCATTTCTTCACTATACTAACACATTAGCCTTTTAAATTGTCCCCATTGTATATGTTAAGAACAACCAATGTATTCCCTTAAAACTAAATCAGATAATGTTATCACTCTAGTTAGAACATTTGCGGATCCTCAACACAATCAGAACTCAATTTAAGCTACTTTCTTGAGTCTTTTAGATGCAACATGTATTTGACTCAGGTCAGCAATTTTTTTTCCCATTTCCTCTCCTATCATTAACCCCTTTATTTCCATTTCTTGTCTACCCTAACCTCTTATGAATCCTTTCAAACAACAAGTGTGCTCTGACTATGACCTTTGCATTTATTCCTCTCTTTGTGTGGATAATCTAATTTCAGATATTTCCATGAATTATTATTTTCCCCAGGATTTCTACTCAAATATTATGGCATATGAGATGTTTCCCTGCCCTGTCTAAGTATAGATCTAAAGTGTCATCCTCAATACTCGCCAGCTCCTTTGCTGCTTTATTTATTCCTCATGTAACCTAATAATGTAGTATTTTTATGCAAGCTCCAGAAGGACAAAACCTCTGTTTGGCCTGATATATTCAACATATGTTGAATAAACCAATCACATGGCATTTCTTAAGCCATAAATTCACATATATTTCCAAAAGATTTGTGGACAGCAACTGGGAAAGGATGTTTCCGAAAAACTGCTCTTCACCTGATTGTACAAAATGAATTTGGTTGCTGTGGTCTCTTAATAATACTAAGTTTGATTGAAGAGGCATGTCAAGTAATTTCAGCTTTTAGTTATTAATCTGAAAACAGAATTGAAAAAAGAAGTTGATGAATCATACTAGTTATAGAAAATTGCTAATTTAATAAGCAACTCATTAGAATTTGCCATAGTGGCTCTGAAGTTTAATGAGCAGAAATTTTCCCTCTAATTTTTCTGAAACAGTGAAATGCCAGTGAACTGAACTGATGCTTAAATAGTAGTGATTTCTCTTCTACTTTCTTCTTCATGAGAAAAAAGCCTACATGTCCTTTAACTCAAATTCATGTTCATCGGTTTCAGTAGCATTAGAAACCAGAAATGGTATCATATATGATGTTAAAATACATTACATTATATAACACATAATTTGTTTCCCTGGTTTTAACCTGTGGTATTGAGTTCATGGTTATACAGTGATGTGTATTCATATAATTTTTAATATGTTTGTTAAAGACAGCAAGCTAATAATAATAGTATCTGTTGCAAGTCCCTTAATGATCACTCTAAATAGGCTTTTAATACTCTAAAAAAGATCCTTTTAACATTATCTAGAGTGGAAGACCAACTTAATCATTTTTTAATTATTACAAATTCTCACATATATGTTCAACTAAAAATACCCTTTTAAAATCATGCTGCTTTTACATTCAAAATTAAGTCCTAATAGGCTTTTTTTTTTAAAGGTCAACATTTTTCTTTCCTCCATATATTGTCAAATTTCATAGATACTTTAGGAAGTCACCTTCATGATAATTATCACAAAGAAAAGTATTTTTCTCAAAATTGTCAGAATTTAATACCAGTTGCTTCATTTAGTGTCTGCAACCTAGAGTAGTGAGCTTAATCTCTCAAAGGTTCAATTTCTCCATTTTTAAAGGGTAAGTCTATTATGGAGAATTGCTATTTGATTTAATTACATAGTTATATAAAATACTAGCTCACATTAGGTATTTATAAGTGTTTTTTCCTACTACGCACCCTACTTAAAATATTGACCCATGCATCCTGTCATACTTAAAAAAACTCATTTTGTCTTTATCACTAAGATGGTGCTGTCCCCCTCTTCAACCCATCCCCATCTCTTTGATTCAGCAATGGCTATTCAGTTGTCTGAGTACTTATGCAGCCAACAGTAACAACAAAAATAAAGAAAGCTATAGCACTACATGAAGGAAAAGCAGCTTAGTTCTAGGTCGTTAAACTAAATTCTCAATGAGAAGAAAAATACAACACCAAGCAGCTTGAGACATCAAAGAAATATGAAAGAAATATGACATCACAAGGAGAGAACCACACTCTCTAAAAAGCAAGCTCAAAGGCATGGAAGAGTATACATATTTTAACAGATCATGTATTCAAATAGCTATCATAAAGACATTCAAAGAAGTACAGGGAAACCCAGAAGAGAAACTCACCGAGCTCAGGAATAAAGTTTAGAAGCAGAAGGTAGAAAGTGAAGCTATACATAAGAAACTAACAAAAACTCATAGCATGAAAAATTAAATAAATGAGATCAAGAGTATTATAGGAAGCTCTGAATAAACAAGCTTAATGGAGGAATGAATCCGTGACTCTAAAGATAAAAATCTAGAAATGATTCAGGTGGAAGAATAGAAGTAAGATTGGTTTTTCTAATTAAAAAAAAAATGCTTTTAGAACTACTTGACACTAACAGGAAAGGCCACGTAAGAATAATGGGTATCCAAGAAGCTGAAGAGAAAGAGACAGGAACAAATAACTAATTCAAAGAAAAAAAATGGCTGAAAACTTCCCAAACCTGGGAAGAAATGAACTATAAACTTCACGAAAATAATAGACGACTTGATTATCTAAATGCAGAGTACACACAGAGTACTAAAATAGGAGTCCAAACAAAGAAAGA
Organism: Solenodon paradoxus; assembly: GCA_004363575.1. Taxonomy (NCBI): domain Eukaryota; kingdom Metazoa; phylum Chordata; class Mammalia; order Eulipotyphla; family Solenodontidae; genus Solenodon; species Solenodon paradoxus. Next base: position 496,803 of record RJWH01000087.1, read on the forward strand.
ATATTAAAGGAAATGTGGTGGGAAAGCAGATAACTTATACAGTTATTCCCATCTGGATATTATCAGACTTCTCATTCAAAACTCCAGATAAGGGGGTAGTTGAATGAGATACTCAAAATAACAAAACAAAACAAACACCAGCAAAGGATGTTATTTCCCACAAACTCTCTTGCAAATATGAAAGAGAAATAGAGGTTTCCCAAACATAAGCTAACAGAATTGACTGCATTAGATCTACTTTTCAACAAATGTTCAAAAGAGCTCTTATATCAAAATCAGAAAAAAAAGAAAGTTCACAGAAAATTGAAGCTGACAGTAGATGGGTAGAAACAGAAAACAAAACAAATATATATGCATATACACTCACCCAAAAGAGGAGCCCCAAAATATGTAAAGCAAATGTTGACAAAACTAAGGAAGAAACTGACAACAATACTTAATAGTATGGGAACTTAACACCCACTCTTGCTATCCTTTGTCTGGAATTAATTGTAGCTATTTAAAATAATTATGTTATTGTGAACTTTCCACAGATTAATTTATATCTTAAAGTATTAAGAAGTATAAATATTTTATGTGTATTAGCTTTAACTGCTTAAGCCAACCCTCGGTAAAGATATTTTAAAACAAATAATGATTCCAATATTTTCCATCTTTTTGTATTATTGGGACATTTGTACCCTATGTTTAACTCACAGTATTTAATGTATAAATTATTAAGCATTTACTATTTTATTATTATTCTGTAAATAGAATATGTGAAATCGCTGACATTCTTCAGTCTGTGTCTCATCAACTTTTTGAACCAAATACACGAACAGGTATTTTATCACAGGGACTTTTAGAAAACATAGCAATATCACACAAATGTGTAAAATTCAGGTATCTATTAACATGCAACTTCTCAAAAATGCTAGTTTCTTTCCTTTTTGTTTCAAAGTGGGGGAAGAGGAAGAAAGGAAGGAAGGGGAGGAAGAAGCATTTTTATTTAATTGCTTATTGTTTACTCTGGTTTTTCCCCTCAATCCCAGGTCTGGAATCAAGGTCCTTGAGTTTTACATGGTTCACACCCCAGTCATCTAAGCCACCTGAGCCACCAGGGTACGCCAAGTATATTAGATTCCATAATAATAAACCCATTGTATTAATTTTTTTTAAAATAAGAAATAAATTCCTAAAGGACATTAAGGGCATCTATTATGATAAATTTAAGATGATGTTTTCTACTTAACTACTTTTTTCATCAGCTTTATAACCCTACAATATATTTTTCTCAGCTAAGACTCAAATTTTTCACATAGGGAGCCTAGAATCTGCTTAAATAATAACTTCTCAAAACAAGTTTTTCAAAGTATAAATTTTATACCCAAAATTTTATGACTCTTACCTGATTTATAAGTCCTAAACTGTGACTAAACTCTAATTCAACAGATTCAAAGGAGAAATATTTAAACCAATTGTCATGAATTGCATGGAAGAATATAAACTTGTATTTTATCCATGATCTTTTTTTATATATGTTTTTACCAGATGATGAAAATATTTTATCATGAAAAAGCAAAAGCATATTGATCTACTGCCAATCAGTTACAGAATTTATCTGTATAAACTTGAGCTTATCTAGTTTCCAAATCAAAATCTCAAGACATAAATTTAAAACTCATGAAATGTTCAAAGTATTGAAGAATAGATGGCTTGTACCTTCCACCAAGTGAATACCATATGCCATACCTCATTACTTTAGGTTGCATATTTAATTATAAACTAAATTCTTAACATTTTTGTAGAACATAATAAATAAGTAATTTAATCATTTAATAAAAGCTTAACTATTCTTAGAGTAAGAATTTAAGGAGTTAGAAATGGAGGGTTATCACTGAAATCAGCTCTTTGTGGAATTGTTGTCTTTTTATATGTGTAGACTTCTATGAACAGTTTTGCTATTTCATGGCCTACTATATAAACAGGAATCCAATGTTAAAGCAATGTTGCAATGTACTTTTCATAGTGATTTTTAAGAATCAAATTCACAATAATACAAACTAAAATTTTATTAATTGTGGTGCAGTTTTACAAAAATAAAAAAAGAGAGAAAAATAATTGGAATTAAGTATTCATGAAGTGACATTGCTGGAACCATTTCCACGGTGGATTGGAAATAAGTACAGCAGCTTGCACTCAATGCCACTAACATTTATTGATGACCAATTATGTATAAGGAACTTTCCCACGGTTGTCTGATATAATAAACAACAGACTTTATGAAGTAGATACTGCTTCCACTTATGAATGAATAAGTGATAATCTTTATATTAATTATTTGGTAAAAACCTTATAATCAATCAACAGTGGAACAAGAACTCAAACCATGTAGCATACTCACTATTTACTCTAGAATGCTATTCTTAATTCCTTTCATCATCGGTCTGTGCTTAAGAATTTAGAAATTATTGTCTTTATAAAGTTTTTTGCAACTTTAGAAAATTGATAAAATTATTGTCAGAAAACACAGTAATTTTAAGTGCAGTCTTATTTGTGTTTTTTTAATCATCTAGGGTAAAATACTTAAAACAATATATTGTAGGGATAATTAGATTCCATAAAAAAGAATATAAAATATTTTAGATATTAATAAATTAGATAACCTATTTCCACATGCTAAAATACTAATTATAAACACACTTAATTGATTTTAAATGTAAATATGAACAAAAGTAACTGTTACAGCAAAAAAAGTGATATAATTGCAATTCTTTCAATTATAATCTTTTAGACTTAAATTATGCTTTTCCCAGCAATATAATATTTATACCTTTCAATTTTTACTTTATAAAAGTCTTTCAGATTTTTCACTTGAAATGATTTTTTAAAATACACTCAAAATGAGGACCTTATATTCATTCAAAATAGTCAAGAAATGGTTCATACAAGGATATTTTTGTGGACTTAATAAATGTTAAAAAGGACAAATTCCATATAAATGTAACATGAGTGTGGAGATTAAATTTCTTTAAATTCAGTGTTTCCATATTAATTTATTATAAAGTTTAACATTTTATTGTCATTAATACATATGTCATGCGGCACAGTATTATAGAAAAGCAATGGTGATAGATATACAATATTTACCATGTGGCACTAACATGAGACCTTTCATACTGACTTCATTTGCTAAGGCAGTAAACTGTACATGGTAAAACTAGTCTATCTCATTTTGTGTGGTATCTTACAACATGGAAATTTATTGAAGCTGTTTCTATTGATGTTTTCACTAGCACCGCCACCTTTTTTAAATGAAGACATCATTTGAACCATTTAATTTCTAATATGTTTTTAAAGGAAAACAAGTGCTGCATGTTTTTTAGCTTAGAAAACTATGTACTGATTTTTTAAGTGTTTTGTTTGGGTGCTAATATCAGAGAACCATGCTTTCTCTAGGGAGACAAATGATAACTCTGAAATAGAAGAAAGCCCATAATATGACAAAGTATATTCTGGGTTTTACCGCTATTCATCCCTTTAACTGGCAGACTTTGAGCAGTGCACACAATGCACAACTGTATGAGGGAGTCTTAATAGTCTTTATTACTCTTTTATTTAATTACTTAGCACAAATAGTTTTTAATTTGGTATTTTATAAATATTCTCAATGCAGACTCAACAATTCTTCCCAAGAATCTAAAAACCATATTTAAGCATGATCTTATTTTATATTGTAATGGGAATGAGTGATTGGGGTGTGTTCTCCAGTGTTACTAGTAGAACACATACAAAATAGGTTGTTCCAAATTATGACCTGGTTCTTTAAAAATAAGTCAATTAGTAGATTGACCAGCACTGCCGAGATATAAAACACATTCTCCTCATGATTAGGAAATCTGGGTGACAAATGTATTCATTTGCTAAACTACTGTGTAAGCCCCTAGTTGCTCATTTTTAGTAAAAAGTAATTAACTAAGTATAATATAATAGTTTCAAGTCTATTAGGAAAGTTTCTTGGGAATTTAAATAAATTAGCTATGATTAGAACTAATGAAATCTCTAAGTGTACCAGATTTAATTGCAAAAGTTGTTCAGATAAAATGCCTAATAATTTCTACAAGAAATCTAAAGAAGTTTAAATAAGTGACAAGTGTATCAAATAAGGCTTAAAGTAAAATTTCAAAAACAATAATATTGCAGATAAATTGTATTTTTCAAATATTCTTATTATTTGTTTAAAATAAAGTTTACAATTTTATACAATATTTCTACTGTCATAATATGAGAAGTCACAAAAAAATAGAAAGGAAATAAGTATGAAATGAGAAGAGGAAGACTATAAGTTATTGAGGTTGAAAGACATAAAATGTGGGATAAAGTTGACTGGTTGACACACTTCAAAAGCAACTGTTGTGTCTAAATGTTGATGAAAGTTAAATTGATCTGCTAGCATATGATTTATTTTTATTGTTGTGATTACAAAGAGTTGTAGTCATTATGAAAAAAGACATACTTTGGAGAAGAAAATGAGTAGAAAATAAACTAAGAAATATCACACACTTGAAATCTGTTGAGTAAAAAAAAATCCAAAGGACTGTAAAATATATTAAAAAACATTTGTCCTTCCCATTTAATATAGACATCTTATGTCTATTAATTTATTATAGCAGCTAATGCTTTCTGTGTAATTTTTTTTGGTTCTTTGGAGAAAAATTACTCTTGTAATTGGTACATTTAGTTTAATTTGAATGCTATTCTATGGTATAAGGAAAACAACTGAAAATTTCATTACCATTTGCTAAGATTTAATTAAAAACACTTTTAAAAGTCTTTAAAATTTAAAAAGAAAGTCAATGCCTTAGTGCACTGAGGTACAATATTTATTTTAAGCTCATAATAACAGTAAACCAAAGGTCTTACACAATTACTTACTCTTATAAAATCACAAACTGATATTAAAAAACTAAGTGTATCTCTAAAAAAGTAATATAGTATGTATTTTTGCAGTGAATAAATGTCTGTATGCAGAATTTCTAAAATATATTTCTAAAAAAACCACTCTATTTTAATAATTTGAAATTCTAATGGCATAGATATTTTGATAGTGTGCCTCAATATTTATATGATTCAAAATTATTTAAAATAAAAATACCTAGAATTATGATTAAAAAACAAATAAGATTAAAAAACAAGAAAATTAAATCTTAAATAAGAATGAAACACAAGCATATATTTTTTTAAAAAGAAACAAGTCATAGGATCTATACATTTAAAAACAGTGGAATTTCAATGATATTGAGCTTCCTAGAAGACGAAATTATCAGTTTTATTATCCTCACTGTCAAAGAATGAAAAACTCACCAGAGAATGCAGAGGACATTTTTAGCATTAAATTATAAAATTAAATGAACATGAGAAGTGACAGACAAGTGACCAATGTCTTTAGTGATTTTAAGTATCAAATGTAGCAGTTTAATGTAGCTTAACCTTGTAGCTTCCTGTTATAAACCAAGATATGAATAAGGCTCTTATTTTTGGGTGGCTATTGTAATGTCCTCGTCACATACAGTCTTACGTAATCTCATGTGGCCTAAGGAGAGCATTTGAGAAGACGTATTTTTTTAATGTGTAGGATTCAGTAATTTTTTAAAAGACAAAAAAAGAATACATCTTTACTGAAAAAAATGTGGAAAATATAGTTTAGAAACATAAAAACACAAAAATATTTTGAGTGTTTAGTTGAGGGTAAATACAAAGAAAAACCAAACAAATTTAAATGGATTGATGCTTCTCAAATGTTCAGAGATATCTCCCAGTATTGTGTACAGAAAAATCATTATCAATATCATCATCTTTCAATGCATGAATTAGCTAAAGAAAGTAAAGTAACTCCTGAGTGGAAAAGAAAAAAGAAGAGCTTAAATAAGCAAAAACTGAAGTATTGTAAATTCATGAAGGCACCTGTTCATCTATTTAAACTATAAAACCTTACTAGAAGAAAGTGTAATAAAAGGAAAAGTAAGCATTAAAAAGCTTATAAAGATATATTCTACCAGTAAGAAAACACAGGCCTCTGTAGGAGAACATAATCAAAAAGGATGTGAGGGAAATGAGTGAAAAATTCTTTCCCGGTAATTCTTAAAAATAAACTTGCTTTCCTAATTGAGAAAAGTCATAAGTGACTGAGAGTGGGAAACTGGGGAGCTTAAAAGTACAAACTCGCAGCTAGTAGACACATTCTAGAGCTCGCATGCACAAATTATAGTTCAATACCAATGTTATAAAAATCAGAGGTGCTAAAAATCCTGATCCCATCAACACAAAAATGAAAGACAATCTTGTAATATAATAAAGCTGCTACTTAATGCTACCACCATTATAGTTATATTGAAATATATAAACATATCAACCAAGAACAGTACACTTAAAACTTACACAGTGCTAAATGTCAACTACATATTAAAAAAAGAGAAAGCTCTATCAGATATTTAGATTAATGTCATATTGTTTGGGTAGTATCCATGAGCTTTTGGCAAAAGCAAATATAAATCAAATCTTGAAGTTTGTAATTTTAAAATATTCTCAAAGAAAAAAGTCTAACCAAGAGTAGTTAACAATTGGAAAAAAACGCAAGACGTCTTTGGAAAAAAGTCATCATCAATGAGAGCAATAACACATATGTTTGGTAAAGATATAGATGTTATTAGCATATTCATCTCACCAGAAAGTAAGAATTCTAAAGTTGATGGAACCCAATTATATAACTTCATACCTGAAAAATATTTTAAATCATATATAATTATCCTACATATGATGGATATTCCATGGTTTGTGTCCAACATAATTAGAATATGATGTCAAAGGAAAACGAAAAATAATTTAAAAACATTTCTCAATATTTTACAAATGCAAAAGAAAACATAACAAAATGTGAGGTAGGAAATATGGTAGGAGAAAAAATTATAACTCTCTTAAGTTAGAAAAATAGAAAGCTAGAAAGGATGAAATAACTGAATAATTTATCCAAAGTTCAAACTTTGTATAAATGCAATAGAATGAGAGTAGGAGTTAAAAGAAAAAAGATAAAGTTTAGGAATTAACGAAACAGAAAAAAAGTAAGAAGAGTAAGGGAAAAACAAGGTCAGACGTTTTCCTTTGATTAGCTTCAGAGAAAAATCATGATAAAAATATTGCCTTCGTGCACCCTGATGGAGCAATGGTTTGATCGGCTGCCTTAAGCCAAAAGCACAGTCAAATCACAATCCAAGGACCCAGGTTCAAAATCTGGGCTGGGAGAATAACTAAATAAAATAAATGAAATGCTTCCTCCTCTCCCTGTTTGCCTGCCTCAGCTTGTCTTCATTCCTGCTTGCTCCTTTCTTTAAAAAAAAAAAAAAGACCTTTACACTTTCATATATCTTTTAAAAACCCTATCGAGTATTATGTTTAGTCAATTGATTATTGATATTGTAAAGATTTTTACCTTCTAAAATTAAATATACAATTATTATTTTCAAAAGAGCTTCAAAACTCAGTTTGGTTTATAATATACTGTAATTACAATTGAAAATAAAATATTTACATATAAGAAACTAAAATAATAATTTGTTGTCCTGAGTTATTTTGATTATCTACATGCAAAATATATTTTGCTTATAACTGAAAAATTAAAACCAAACCACTTTATATTTCATCACGCATTTTTGAAATTCATCATTACAACAAGAAAAATAACTAAGACATTAGTAACTCATTACAAGTCATTAGAATAGGTCATTAAAGAAAATATGATATTATATCTTTGATGTTTTACCTTTAATTCCATTTACCTTCTGGAACTCTAGATGGCAGGAGGAGCATATTTTATCATTGTTCTACTCTATATTGCTCCTTTATTTATATTTAATGTTTTTAAATGTTTCATAAAGCCTAATCTTGCTAACACTTTATTAGTTTTGAATTGTCCATCATATATAAGAACAGTTATACTCTACCTTGCCAGTAATTCATAAGAAGATTTCATCCATCATGGAATGATAAAGAACAAAAAGGGAGTGAATGACATGGAAGGCAATATACTTAGAAAATATGATTCTAAATTCTGATAGAGCAATTCCTTTTCAGTGAATTTCGTATTTTATAATGTTACCATTAAAACTCAGTTTGCATAAAGAAGAAATTTAAAAATTACTCAATTTTGTATTTTAGCACACAGGGGAAATTATAAAGTTAACAAAGATTATTATAAAATAATCAATTCCATCAATAATTTTTGATATTTCTTAATAATTAAGTTTATAATAGTAGAGAGCAAACAATCGACAATATATTCTTTCTTTCTTATACTGATGAATAGTAGCTAAAAGCTATCAAAAATAATATGCTTTCTTTAATTTCTGAAACAATAATTTATAGAAAGATATAGGTTTGGTTAAATCAATGTTAAAAATCTAGAAAATTAATACTTTCCAAAGAAAGTCAACATTACAAAATATATTTGCATCTCAAAATTTTGGAGAGTAGTAGGTAGTAGACTTCTGTGGCTGAAAACAAATGACATAGGGAAAGGGGAATGAGTTTTCTCCTTGTTGTCTGAAGATGATGAACTGGTCTGGGGTAAAGCTTCATGGGGATGGTACAGTCTGTGCATCACAGAGGGAAGTGTGCCCGGGAGGACATCATACTTTAGTATGTCACTGTGGCAGCTGTAAGTTCTTAATATAGAACTGAACTTCTGGTGGTAACCTAATTATATATATAATTATATAATATCATGGTATATACCACATTATATGTAGATAGATTATATGGTATATACCTTAAACCTATATAATGTAAGGATGCAATATTTATTGTATAGAATGAATATAACTGGTAGAACATAACTGAATTATATTTGAATATTCCATCTTGTGCCCATTTTCAGATTTCACCAAATCATATAAAAAAGAGCATATATAAAATACCAAAACTTGTTTTACATAAAAGAGCAAAAATTTGTCACTATTTTCAAGAATTTGTACTCATCAGAAACCACATAAATATTTCTTAGGAGTGGGTGATTAGAAGGACTTGATTATTTTGCCTCTAACTTCAATTTTGTATAATACATTTGGTAAAGACATCCTTAGAGAAGAGCAGTTGAATCTGAATTAGATAAAAATTAATTATCAATATTTTTTTGAAGACTTGTGAATTTTAGTCACTTTTTTTTAATAAGAAAAGGTGCAGGCAAAAATGAAGGTGTATAGACAGGAAAAGAGAGAACTAAGCAGAATCTTTTTCATTTAGTTGTTAATCTTGTCTACTCCCCCAGCCTTGGGTCTCAAATGTGGGTCCTTGGGATGTACATGGACTGTGCCTGACAGAGGACTTGGATTTAACCAGTAAGCCATGAAGGCACACCTAACTGCTTCTTTCATATTTGCCATAGCTTGGTAAACTTTTGGTTTTGACAGATGGTAGAGATGGCTGTGCTCACCAAATGATTTGCAAACTGATATGTTATTTTCTAGTTATAGAATGCAACCTGGCTTTACATTATTTCACATTTCCATTAAGTTCCTTGCTTTTATAATATGAAAATGGGAGTGCAGTATTAGTTGAACTCAAACCAGAATCCAGTCTGTCAAACCAAACTGTCAACTATTTTTTTCAGTACTTATGGCAAAAAATTACTTTACAGCTAATTATTTATGTGGTGGAAATATTTGCAGCAAAACAAAGTGAACTTACTGTACATTTACCTAGAACCTGCTGTGACTGATCATAAAATTAGTCCCCTACCTTTGTCTTTGTTGTACTTCAGTTTTCAACAGTCACAGTGATATTCTGAGAAAAATATCAGACGTCATTACTCTTCTGCTTATAAGCCTCTATCTCACTAACAGAGTGAAAGTTCTTACTACAACCAGAATAAACAAAAACTCTACAAAGTTCAGTCACACATTACAAATCTGATATTATCTCTACTCTCCCATTGCTAATCCAGCTTTTGCCTCACTGTTCCTCCCTTCTGTTTCTAGGAAAAGTAAGGTATGGTCATATCTCAGTGACCTTTTACTTGCTTGTCTCTCTATTTAGAATATTTTTCCTCAGATATTTCCAGATTCTCTCTTTTGCGTCTTTTCTGTGCCTATCTTTAATATTTTCTTAATAATATTCCCTAGTCAATCTAGCTAAAATTTAATCTCTCTTTCTTTTCCTAATTCTCTTCTAATCTCTACATTTTTTTTTTGCTTAGCAATTCTAAATATCTAACATACCATGCATTCTACTAATGTATTTTTTTAACTTTACCAATAGAATTAAATCCTATAAGGGCAGATATTTATGCTTTTTTTTTAAACCATTGGCAAATCCAGGATCTAGAACATAATTTGGTAGAGAGAAGAGATATAATGTTTTCTTAAAAAAAGAATTATCTTCATTTGGAATGCCAAGCACTGTCAAAAGCATGTATTTCTCAAATAATAATTTGTTTTTTCTGTATTTTCTAAGAAATGGAATAAAATACAAAAATAGATGTGTAAGTTTAACAACTTAAGTAAGCTGTTATAAACATAATAAAATAATAATTAAAAGCCATAATAGGAATTTTATCAATATTTTAAAGATATTTATAAATATACATAGACTATATAAGTATATCATGAGTAATTTTATATTTATTTTATTATTTAAATGAGATGTTTGTATTAACATGTATATATGTATAAATCTATGACTTTTTACTTGTATTTATATGTATCAATCAGGAAGTGAAATTTATTGCATTTCCACAATGCTAAGCAGCAGTAACTATGATTTAGCCTCTGAATAATTCAAGTACCAATTGAACAGATAGCAGGAACAAAATTCAACCCAAATTACTGACTTCAACTTTCAGATTCATTACTGTTAATATATTATTTGTTTTGTATGTCTAGTTTATCTGTGAGGTTCAGAAAAATTACATAAATATTAATCCAAAAATAGATCTAATCACCAGAATGGGGCATGATTTCTTTTTATAAATGTGTGTTCATATCACTACTCTTTAAACAATTTAATTCAAAACCTACATAAAATAGTGAAGAATATTATTGAATCCTTCTAGCCACATGTCCATAGTATCAGTAAGGATTAAGTGAAATACACAGTAGATGAGGCTGGGGAGAGATAGAGAGAGTGAGAAAGAGAGAGAGAGAGAAAGAGAGAGATTCCCTAACTCTCTCTTCCTCCTCATTCTAAATCTACTTCTATACATACTGTGTTCCATTCTCAATCAAATACTTTCCTGAAAGGCAAACTTAATGATGTGAGGATGGTTGACCAGATGTTGGTGTCAGAGTTGTGCTAGTATAGTGATGATGGTGATCATTGTTGCAGAATAAGTCTGACAGCATATGCATCACCCGATTTATGTTAAAATAAATAGCAACTGACCTTATTTTAAGGGAGAGTGTTGCAATTGGGAACACGTATAGCCAAAATTTAATTAATATTCTGAGTCAAAGGTACATTCTTAATACCTACAAAAACAAGGCAATTATCAAGAGACTTAAAATTAGACTTCATTTCATTTAAGTATGTTATATGGATTTGAACAAGAAATGAGTTTAGAGCATCCAAAATTTCACATATATAATAATATATTTATACAGTATATCTCAATATGTATGTACATATACGCATATAATATATACATGTATTTACATATACATGAATATATACTTCGTTTTCTAAATGAAACAAAATTATTTAGTAAGAAATGCTCTCCAAAGTATACTAACAAAACTTAACTGGTTACATCTCTATTTTAAAAATGCTTTCATTGTCTTTATAGCAACACACAGGTCACTGAAACTTAATATGATAGGGATGAGTTCTGATCATATTAATGAACTAATGCTTAAGAAAAAATGAATAGTCTAGTGTGATGAATATTTTATTCACACCCTTGGAGTTAAAGAACAATTGCTTAAAGTTAATGAAATCTCAAAGTAACTATATATCAACATAATTATGATATAAAAGGAGAAATTGAGTAAAACGTACCTCATCTTTGGTAATCATTTTAAGGCTAAAAGTGTGGAGGCCAAGGCTTTGCAGTATTTGACCCTGAACATTTTCTTTTGCTCTTGCCATTTAGATACAAGGGATTGAAGACAGTACAGAAGAGATGTCAGGGTAGAAATACATGCATATTTACTGTAATTATTTTCCTTATTCTATTATTAAATATTTCAAATGTACAAATTCAGAGAACTAAATATCAAAACCCACATATATAATACGAACAATAAACTAACCATATATTTACAAAAATATTTTGAATAAAATGAAGCAGTCAGAAGTGAAACTTATATTTTGTTCAAAGAGAATCATGTATGTCTTTTTATATCCAATAGGCAGTCGTTATTCTGAAAGTAGATTGTACCTTCTAATTGATATTCATATATTTATATCCATTCAGAGTGAGAGTGACATAAAGACTAAGAGTTTATCTCCTACAGAGCATAACTAAATGATCTAACATAATAAAAATCTGAACCTAAGGGAAATAGAAAGTAGTAATAAGTCTTTCTGAGTTAAATAAAAAGTGGACTACAATTCAAAGTAATAATTCCAAGGCAAAGAGAGAAAGATGTTTCATAGTTAAAGTGAGGTAGTCAAAAGATTAAGATACATCAAATATGTAAGTAATGTTTTTGTTAAGAAATTACCTTAAAGGCGTAAAAGTGCTGCCAAAATATTAGAAACACTTATGCTGTCTCAAAACCATCAAGCAAAAACTATACAAATAAAGAAAAATTTATTTTGAATTTTCAGTTCTTTAAAGAGATTATCAGATTAGATTTTAAAGTTTTAGATTTATGTTACATATAAAAATGTTACACAAGATGATTGAAAATAAACAAGTAGAGAAACATGAATCTTTTATAATTTACTTAACGAAGAGTTGATAAGCAGTATTTATATATTAAGTGCATAGCTGAAAATGCTATCATGATAGAGAACACTGTGATGATTGAGGAGAAAAATGACAGAAATGTACCTACTTCCCCAGCCACAAATCCAGAAGACAATAAAAGAAAAATTGATATATTCATTATACTAGTGGAGATTTTAGCTCATATCTATCAGAAGTTGAGAGGTTAAGCATACATAAGAATATATTAGGATTAAAACTAAATTATCAAACTTTATTTAGATTCAATTAGCAAATAACATAATCTACAAACTTGCACTAATAGGAATTTTTGCATGAGGTGAAGTAATTCAGTAATAAAATATGGTTTATAAAAGCAGCAAATGTTTTTCTTTAGTCGGGAAAATATGCCCTGTCACTAATAAAGAGGAAAAACTAATAAATATTCTCAAGGATAATAAGTTAATAGCAAAGACAGTATTATACTCAAACTTATGGTATTCATTAACCATAAAGGAGAAATCTGATAAACTGGACTTCATGAAAATTAAACTGTTTTTCATCAAAAGACACTTTTAAGACATTAATACTCAAGCTACAGTCCAGAAAGAAATATTTACAATACGCAGATGGAAAATTTGTTTTAACTAGAAGATACAAAGAAATCATACAAGTGAGAAATAAAAACAACTCAAATAATAAGTTTGAAAATATATGAAGAACCACTTCATCAAAATAGATATATAAATGGTCAATAAACATGTAAAAAGAAAAAATGCTTCTCACCATTACTCGTAAGAGTTATAAAAATTGTTACAATTAGAGTCCACATAGTCAGTAGAAGAGAAAAAATTAAGAAAGTTTCACAGTATCGAATTTTGGAAAAGATATGCAAAAACTGAAAATTATTGCTGCTGGGAAGCTGAATTGTTTAAATACTTTGGGACTTTGGTATTGTCATATATATCAACTTATTTCTACCTTTTAAACGAGCAATTTTTCTCCTGAGTATTTCATAAGAAAAAAAAAGTATAGCCACAAATATACATCTACAAGAATATTAATTTTAGACTACTTTTTAAGAGTTCACAAGTGAAATAAATCCACAAATCTGTCAACTAATAACAAATCTGTGACATAATTGAATGAAATACAATTCTGCAATCAAAATGAATAAACTATCAATACATGCAGCATGTCTTTTACATCAAAATGGAATGTAATTTAAATAATTTTAAATGCAGTAAATATAGTAAAGCACAAAGAAGGAAACAATGTTTTGCAAATCAAAATTGACAGGTATATGTTTGTGTGTATATTGGGTACAGTGAGGAAACAAGACAGGTGTAAGGATAAACGAAAATTAGTAAAATCAATTAGAAAACTAAAATGTAATTTGTCCTAGGATGCTGACTAATTTTTTTTTACTTTCCATATTCAAATTGGATCAAACCTTAAAACCTAGTTAGTTATTTTACAATAAATGATAGTAGACTCAAAGTGGAGAATTAAAAACAACATTTTACCCTGAAACAATGTTAACTATTTAATCCACTAATTCTACAGACTGGAAAATGTCACTAAGACCCTCTTTTTCAGATAATTATGACACCAGGAGCTGTTACCAACATGCTTACCAATGCCTCTCCACTATTAATGCTTATCTCAAGGAAGTCAACAGACATTTGTTGAATTGGAACTGGATAAATAGTAGAGAAAACTTGACAACTAACAAAACCAATAAATACTGCTGTTTCTGTTCAATTCAACACTTCTAGAAATTAATCTCACTAATCATTTGTCACCTTATCCTCTCTATTTTCTCTTTGTTCCTTGGATGACTCCTTCCACAATTATTTCTTTAGTATTTGATCTACATAGATTGTAAATAATACATATTTTCATTTTCTTTCACTTCTAGGGCAATCTGCTGTTAAATTCTATTCCCCACAAAATCTAAACACTAAAATGCTTAACCAATCTGAGTACTGTTTTTTCCTATAATCTACTCTGAAAATGGTAGTCTCCTAGATCTTTCTTATTAATAAATCTAGAATATATCTGATTCATCATAATTTTACATATCTGCTATGTAAAATCTTATATTATTCCACAAATGATACCATTAATTTGAACTATAATATCAAAGTGGATTAACAGTACTTAAGAAAACCAAAATTAAAATGAACCTCATGTGTAACTGATTCAAGCAGAATGTGTTGGGTCTTCTTTTCTTAATCTTAAGGGTCATCGAACCACGGTATACTTTATTTAAGTGGTAAGAGAGTCTAGGTCTTTTCTTCAGTACCCAGGCACTGTCTTATAAGCCTTGCCCACAACTTTCACCTATTCAGGGCAAGCCAGAGTACTGCCAGTCCTACTGAGGATGATCAATATCTGAGCATAGAATTCCTGTCCCCAAACATCTCCTCAACATTAATGTTATTATCCCTACTTGTTATTATCTCAGTATATCAACTGAGAAAAACAAAGTGGGTGATTGATGCCATATCTAAGACAGAAAAGATGGGTGATTGATGAGGTATGTAATAGATGAAAGAGCATGGAGAAAAATGGTCTCATCAGTCTCAACTTCTCTTCGCATGATCAGGATGCAGGTAAAGCACAATCACAACTGAAGCTGTTAAAAAATCTCCGTACTGCCCGCCTCACACAACACCCAAAGAAGTAAACAGAGCAGGATTGGGTAGGGCAGATTATGAGCTTTAGAAGTGTAAGATTGGGCTTCTATTGTCATTTACTGAAAAAGTGATTATGGCAAGTTACTTTACCTGTTTTTTTTTTCTCTATTAAGAGGGAAAAACACATATGCTTGTTTGTGGCAAGACAAAACATTTTGTATGTCTGTATAAACTAGCATTTACTCTATACATAATGTGTTTTTTTTTTTAATCACTCATGGACAAAAAAACCATATTTTATCATTTATGCTTATAGTATATATGCTATATAGTATAATTATGTCATGGAGATCACAATCTAAAATACATTTGAATAGCTAATGGAAAGAGATATATGCAACCCTCCATGTTCACTGCAATATTCTTTACAATAGTTGAGATGACAACAACCTAAGTGTTCATCAACAGTTGACTAGATAAAAAAGATTGGTATATATACACAGTGGAATACTACCCAGCTATTTAGAAAGATAAAAAGGGGTCAATTATACGATGGACAGAGAAGAATTGCCAGAGGTAAACTTAGTGTATTGCATACAGATGTTGATTGACAATGATGCACCCCTTAACCCCGTATAATGTTATGATGCAACGATCTTTCAAAATTTTAACCTTATCTCTATATAAGATTTCTATTGATTGTACATGGGTTTACAATTTAAGAAAAGTATTAACCATTTATCTCTGGTACTTCCATACCTGAGGCCTTGGTGATTTTGGAGATACTACCTCTTCTAGGGCTTGCAATTCCTAAAGATAGTAAATAACTCACCTGAAGGCATGTCTTTAGTATATACCCAATCAGTCCAGAGCCCATACTCAAAGAGCCTCCTTATTCTTTCTCTGGGACACTCTTTTTCTGCCCTAGTCATCCCAGGGACAGCTTTCAACCTACTATACACAGCTACTCCTGTCCAGAGCCTGCTTAAATTACTCAAACTATTCCAGTTCTAAAGTTGCTTGACCAGCTCACCTTGCTTCACCCATTCATTCAGTACTACAGAAGATAAAGACTCTTGCTCATTGCCTGCTGACTGACCCTGATGCTTCCCTGCTGACCCTGCCTAACATGCTATTTCCTGCTTCTAGGAATGTTTGAATACAAAAATGTCTTCCTTCTTGACAGTTCTTTCCACCTACACGTTTTAACATACCTGATTAAAAAAAAAAATCCAAGGTACCTTTAAAATGAGAGCATAATATGCTAATGTTAATTATCCTGTTGGGCCATTTTCTGTCAAATATATTCTTGCTTTATAAGATTGTGATATAATAAAGCAATATGTATCCTTTTGAAGTGACAACTTGTTTACAAAAGCATCTTATATGCATTTGTATAAATGCAGTCATGCCAACATGAGGGAAAATGAAGTATTTAAATAATAATCATACCTTTAAAATATTTCTGCAAGAAGCAACAGAACTTGGGGCTAATTTTAACGCAGTTATAAAAACTTGCTATCAAAAAAAATGAATTAAAAGCAATTTCAAGGCTTTGGGATCACATTTGTTAATCATACATCCATGAATTTCCTATTTTTCTCCTTTGACTAGACACTTGTCTGAAAAGTGAATCAAAGCAGAGAATAAATCCACATTGAAAATATTTTTTATCCTCTCCTATCTTCAGTCCATAAATCAGTTAATGGAGAGACTGAACTGGTTTTCTAAACCATTGTGCTTAGCATTTATGTAGCTTGAAAGGACTTTGACATAATAACAGAAACAGCAATCAGAGAAGCTGTTACAGATCAAGAAGTCAGAGGAGAGTATTCAGGACCCTGACATAAATTTATGGAGTAAAACACATGCCGAAATGCATTGTAACTGTGGTAGATGGCCTAAGAAAGGGTATGACAAGGTTATTTGTGTTATCAAGATTAAATTCCCAAGAATGTGAATTGAGGTAGAAAATGATAGCAACAAAAAACAAGGCATCCATAAAAATAAAATAGGTATTAACCATTGAGTAGTAAATAGTAATAAAATATAGAAAAAAGAAGTCAGAATATCTCTGTATGTCTTCCAAAAGGCATAATAAGGGCCTGACAACCCAGGGAACTTAGTATTATTACATTTCATAAGTATTTACTCAACATTATTTTTTCTAAATGCCTCATGTGTAGATAGATTATGGAAAGAACAACAACATCCACTTACAATGTGAAGTAAAAAGACAATTAAAAGGTTATACCTGCATCTGTACCAGCTCCAAACATCCTCCTCCATAATATAGACTATTCAGGAGTATACAGTATTTAAAAATAAAAACTGTCTATCACTCTATTTAATGGTAATAAGTTCTCCTTAAAATATAGTACTTTCAAAACACTGAAATATAATTGATTCTATGTTGTGTGTATTTTACCATGACAAAAAAAATTTTTAATACAAAGTAACTAAATAAAATGTGGTAAAGTTATTTTTATCTTGTTCAAAATGGTATGAGAATGGGTTTTCTTTGATACATTAAATATATAATGAAATATTATTATGTTTGTGAATAGAGTTTAAATTTTAGAATAGTAAGACAACAATAAACAGTTTATCTAAATAACCATTAGATACAGGAGTTATAAAGAAAGGGGAGGGAATTCAATACTGAAGGAGCTCACAAAGAGATTTACAGAGAAATAAACATTGAATATGATGCTTTCTCAGAAGTATAGCTAATGCCTAACATAGTGCCTGATCCAAAGTAGATGGCATAAATTTTTCCTAATTCATTGAATGTATCAGTATAATGTCATGGAAAAACAAATGATGGAATATTTGTCTAATGAGATGATGACAATAAACCTGAATAGGAGTCTATCAAGAGTGGAGGCAGCAAGAATGCCTAAAACTACTCTAGACTAAGTGACTATCATTAGCAAAGGTACCAAAGCAGCATAAATTCAGGATATATTCTCATCATATATTCAGGAACTCTTGCTAAATATAGATGGATATGGTGACTGAAATCAGAATAAGATTTGAAGTATATCCCACATAAGGGTGTAATTTCTACTTTGCATTTAAGCTTTCATCCAAATATATCCATATCATAGATAATAATCTTTATAAATGGATTTGACAGATATGTTCCAGATCATGATCCTCTGCTTGAACTCATCTCATGACAAAAATGTGAAAAGGTGTGCAATGTTTTGTGGGAATTCAAATGAACCATTGTTTATTCTTTTAGTTTCCAGATCTGATAAATTGCAGTCAAAACAGTGCGAATTTATGTAATTGGATCATGTCATAACTAAGAGACATAAATTATCTTTATATAATCTCTTTTAGTCCTTAATGTTGCATTATACATTAAATTAAGCAAAATAACTCACCTGAAAACATTCCAAAAGCAAAGTGGCTATAAAAACTAAAAGAATGTATGGCATTTTTCTTCTATGGTAAAATGTTTCTCAGAGTCCTAATTGTTGTCCAACAGAGGTACAGAGTAACATTAATTTATACATGATATACAGAAGTTCTAACAAAATTTGAAACTTCATAATTATGGACAATAAATTGGAATAAAGGCAATAGTTTCCTTTTGAAAGAAGTCAGGTTAAGGTGTATATTTTCTTATGTAATTATGAATCCAAGTTTATTAACTCACCAACCCTCCCCCAAAAGTTAATATCCATTTTCTGTTTACTAATTTAGACACTGCATTAGCGAAGGCTGTTATAACAAGAGCCACATGTTGGAAGACTTCAACAACAGAATTTATTTTCTCATAATTTTGGAGATTAGAAGTCCAATGATAAGGTATCTGCAGGGTTAGTACCTTTGGAGGCATCTCTCCTTGGCTGATATTTGGTGGTCCTTCAGTCTCCACATGGTCTTTCCACTGAACCTGTGCCCGTATTTGTTTTTCTTATATGGACATCAGTCATACTGAATTAGTGCTTACACACTGACTACATTCTAACTTAACTATCTCTTTTAAGACTCTATATCCAAATACAGTCACATTCTAAAGTACTAAAGACATAGAGCTCTAACATATGAAGACAGGAAAGATCAATTCAGTCCATATCAGATAACTGCTGTTAATATTTTATGTTCAGCATTTTACTTAATCTTAGTTAGGCACTGTTTTTATACATATCATACAGATGAGGATTGAGTAAAAGGACTAGTTAATAACTAGTCCAAGTTCACACAGGGAGTCAGTAAAGAAGCTCTCACATAGATACATGCATATACGCATGCCGAGGATTCATGTTCTTAGTAATCACACTATACTGTTATTATCTCGTTCTCTTACTTTTTTTCTCTTACTTTTTTCAGAATCCATATCTCAAAAATGTCTCTGTATTGTCAATGTTAATTTTAATCATCTGTCTTTTTACTTAGGTAGTTACATCTTATTTTTCCCTTTTTCATTTAGTTTTGATATTTTCGTTTTCACAAAATTATCATGGTCTCCTTTTTCTCTCACAGTGCAGATCTAAAGCAATGTAAAATATTCTTTCCCATTCTATTCCTTTTAAGAAATAAGTGATGTCAGCTACTTAGCTATACCCAACTGCCATAACATTTTTTTCTTTTCCATCCCTAGTGAAAGTTGGAACATTTAACTAATAGCCCTTTTCTCAGTCCTCATTAGGAACAGTGCACCTAAATCATATAAAATGTTCCTTGCACTTAGGACGCTGATACACGACTATTTATTTTCCTTTGACATCTCTGATGGTTTTCAGAGTTTACAACTTTTAAGGTCCATTTGGGTTTAATAGACTGAGAATATTTCATTCATTAAGATTTCTTCCTTCAGTGGAGAACCCATATGGAGAAGAGTGAAGATATACCAAGGACATACAACAGTAACAAAAGTCTGTTGCTTTACAGAAGATGGTCCTATTATCTAAACAAACAAACAAACACACAAAACATACACTTCTGCCAAGATGAGTCTGAAACTTAAAATGGGCAGGGTAAAGTAGAAGTTATATTAGCATAAGTTATTTTGACTAATGTATATTGAATACTTCAGTAGGTTGTCTCTGAGAGAAAGTACCTAGAAATGTAAGTATCAATAAACAATTCAACAAACATTGGTGGCTAAAGTGTTGACAAGGGGCCTTGAAGAATATACATGTATTGTGAGGGCTTATAAATTTGCTAGCAGTGGATTTTAGATTATATTTTATCTTTATCTGCCTCTCTAAAAATCTTCAATAGATATAGTTGGTCAGTATTGTTCCTGTGAAAGAATATTCTTTAGAAAAATTCAAAGGTTCTAATTTCCAAGGTGATAGATAATACTTGAGAGCCATGATCAAAGGATCAGTTAATATCTAAAGAGTATAGCATTTTAAAAGAAGTTAGAGTGCAAGATAAAAATAAACATATAAAAACAAATGACTTCTAGTATATTATCCAATGATGATATATTAAATTACTAATTGTACTTATTCACATAGTCAGCTTGTTTACATAGGAAAATAAAATTGGATTCAATTAATTATGCAGATATTTATATGATTTAAAACATCCTTAG
The DNA here is from genome assembly GCA_004363575.1 of Solenodon paradoxus. Lineage (NCBI taxonomy): Eukaryota > Metazoa > Chordata > Mammalia > Eulipotyphla > Solenodontidae > Solenodon > Solenodon paradoxus. The sequence continues at coordinate 517,897 of RJWH01000087.1, forward strand.
ATCATACACACACACACACACACGAAGATAAATTATCTAGTTTACCACTTAGGAAAATAGATACATGTATTTCTGTTTTTCTTGGCAGTGACTCAGAAATTACCCAATAAATAAACATCATACACCATGGAGCTCTAATACTAAAATATTTATTCTCTAAAACTGACTGGTATTATTCATTTTAACATAAATGTTTTTTTTTTCCTTGCATTAGTTTTATTTTAGAAACTATGCCTATATTTCTGTACAACTACTTAGATAAGTTACAAAATCCTCAAAAATAGATACTTGTGATATTATACTTAGTTTTTTCACCAATAAAAAAATCGCAAAATAAAAAAGGGAAGAGGGACACTCTTGTGATATGATCTCTATGCATATTCCAGAGGGCATACTTAACATACTATGTCATTAAAGCCTTCCATTTTAATCTAGCAATCTAGCAAAAAATGATATCACACTTTCACATTTAATTTTACTACAACATAAAATTTCTGTGTCACAGAAAAAAGGAATCATATCTAACTAAGTTCATATATATTAAGCAACAACTATACACGGAAATGGTCTTCCTTAACTCCATTTATGTTCACATTTTTGGGTCCCATTTCTAAATCGTTTGTCAGTGTGGTTAAGATTGGAAGTAAAAAAAAATCTTGAATAGCACACAATAAAGATAAATAACTACAGCTAACAGGCAGACTTTCTAGAGGTTACTTTCAATCTTTTATTTCTGAATCTAGAGTCACTTACATTAAACTATTATCTGAAACACTATATAAAATCATTCCAAATCAAGGATCTGGGTGTATTAAAATGCTTACCTTTAAATCAAGATAGTTGAGGTTCTTCAAAACACCAGACTGGGATCCTTAATTGACTTAGCACCTACTAACTGTACTACCTCATGTCAGGTTTACTAACAAACACAGATCTATCAAGGGATGAGTATATGTTTTTTCCCTCCCCGTTCTCTTTCCAGTTTCATTCTTGTGCCCCAAGATTTACTTCACAGACTACCAAAAAAGCTAAGAAATTGCTTTCTTTTTTAGTCAGATCCTGTGGATGGCTCAGAAGCAGACATTTGGTAGGTTGGCAAAATATTGTACTATGAATGTCCACTAATGATGTCCCGTTGTTTTTAAATCTCCTTCTCAGTGCGGAGCAGCACTAATTGAGAGCTGACATAGGCACAACTTGGGTTCCTGAGGTGCTACACAGTTAATATTTGTCAACTCTGTGCTTTCTTGGTTGTTCTGGGGTTATTGGAACGCTTACACCATACTTTGAATCACAAAGGGGAATAAAATTTTGTATTTTGTTGAAACATTATTATCTCCTCATTTTCCTGAGTTGATAAGAGGTATTCATAGAATTATTTTTAAATAAGCTTTTCAAAAGTAACAGGTAGATGTAAAGGCTTTTACTAATTTATAGATCCATTTATTTTCTGATTATGTATTGCTTGGTCAACAATCTTCAGATGATGTGGCTAACTCAGAAAAAAGCACACAAACTATTCAGACTACACAATATACCATCCATCAGTAGTCTATCATAAAAATAAATGACACCTTTTAATTATATACTCAATATTTTAGCTTAAAATATATGATGTCAGCAACAGATAAGGGATCAAAAGTTTTCTTGGTACTTCATTGCAACCAGCAATATAGAAAATAATACTAGTTCTAAGTATAAAAACTGTGTGTATAACTATTAAACAGTACTGGCTCATAACTATTTTCTTCCTTTCTAGGGAGATGTGAGTATATGCTTATTCTCTGTCCTGCCTTTACTTTTAATTATGCTATTCTGAGGGAAAAAAAAGCCGTCATGTAACAGAAACCTACTAAAATTCATCCTACCTTTTGTATCACATTAACAAAGAAATAAATAAATGATTTAATCATAAGTCTTTGCCTTTATCATAGATCCTTACAAGGAGATCTTTTAAAACCTCTGGCATGCATGGTTTCATTCTGTTCCTTCTCTCTTCTAATTATGTTATACTATATAATTTTATGTTTTGTGATTTATAAGCATTAGATCAAAATATTGTACACATTTTAGTTTCTAAATCATATAATATTTATGGGTAATAACTAATAAACATTTACATATAAAACATTAGCATGCTGTTATTTCACAGAACTGCTAAATGTATTATTTGAGAAAATTGTATTAACTTAAATAAATGCTTTTTATAATATTGCCAGAATTGGGTGGCAATAAACCATGCTAGGACCATTTGTGCAAAGATATAAAAAACAGATATTTTCCTAAATTGCTTTTCCAGAAGCATGTCTGAAAGGAAAATTAAATGTGGTCTTTGAACAACATGAATCATTAAATAAATTCAAAGCCTAGCAAAAGATATAGGAAAATTTAATTACATTTGTAAAGCTTAATTAAATGATCTTAGAAGTAGAATATCAACTTCTCTTTTAACAACTCATTTTTATTAAAAAAAAAAAACACTTTTTTCTTTGGCTTTTCCAATTTCTAGAATACTTTTTTCAAGATTTAAGCTAAATATTCCCATCTACATAGTCATATATATTTTCATATATATATATATATATGCATACAGATACAAAAAGCATGACTATTTATTGATCACTGATTGCAACAGTACTAAAGTCATAACTAGAGCAGTGTATTTAGAGAGAATAACTATATTTAACTTTATAAATATTCATGTATTCTAGCAAGGAAATATGGGCTTAAAGTTTATATACACCATGTTAATTATCTAAACATGCAATTTAAACAAACCATCTGCAGTAGTCCCGAAGATCCATTTGTGGGAATATTTAAACAATGACAGCACAGGTAAATGGTCACAGTAAATTTCTTGAATCAAAATACACAATCACACCTACACATATTACACACACACATACACACATAACTGGCAACTGTTTCGAAAAGTTATCCTATCTTTAAAACTGAACTATAACTCAGTCTAATTGTGCATGTTTCCTTTTCTTACACTCATCTATGTGTATTAAGGAGAAAATGGAAGGAATTATGATATCCATTTAGTGAACAAGAACAATCTGGAAAAATCAAGTTACCCTCTTTATATTATAAAAACTCAGGGAAATAAAGAGTGGGCAAGTGAAATGATATAGTCTATTGACTTAAATCTCCATTTTGATAAAAAATGTATCTCATATTTACATGCAATTGATACTTTTATCCTTAGAGGGAAAAAATAAAGAGTCCACACAAGGAAGTTAATTGATGAGAGTGAAGATGTTTGCTGCCACAAATACTCTTGAAAATGAAAAATGCTAGTAAGTCCTTATCTTTAATTTAGAAAGATAAGAAAGTTAGCGAAAACATATTTCAGTTATCTAATACTATGATAAACGTATATTTATTCCTTACCTTTAAATGACAAGGTCAAGCTTCTATATGTCTAGTTAATAATAAGGATAAATATTTGAAGATTATTTCCCAAGGGCCAATTACCTAAAACCTTGAAATCACGTATGCTTTTAATAGGAAACTGCATTTGTTACGATGTTTGCACCACGAGAGCCTGATTGGCTCACAGATGTGCTATGACGTCACTGATTAGTTTAATTAACTCAATGTTATAGAAAGACTGAATTTTCTTGGATTTAGAAAGTTGTACAATATTGGAATTTTCTTTAATAAATTTCTAAATAAAATAGAATGATTACTAACATGCCCATTTTCATACAAAAACCACCCAAATCTCATTCTTCCATGCTCTATTGAAGAGTTTCCACTTTATGTATGGTATAAAAGGTTATCATTTGATAACCTTTTATCTATTAAATATAATTTACTCAAGAGCCAGTTTAAATAATGATTAAGGACAGTTAACTGTCCGTTCTGTAGGGATCTAGTGAACCTACCCTGAAAATTTGCTGACTGCACACATAGGAAGAAAGAATAGAAAAAGTTCCTCATTCTGTAGGCTGAGTGACAGTTGTTTGTTTTTTTTTTAATTGTAGACTTATTTTTTGCACCTGTTCCTTTTTTGCAAATATGGATGCTAGATAATTTTAAGTTACTAAAGTAATTTTCATTTGTTGCTTTAATTATAATTCTATTGGAAAGTGCTGTTTTATGATTTATGAAGTGAACTTATGATAAAGGAAATAAAACTCTAAACAAAGAATGTTGCTCTCTTCAAAACTACATTAAAATGCTTCACATTTTGACCATATGTGTACATGTATATATGTATATATGAGTATCTATATATACCACTCATTTGCTACTGAACTAAATATGGAAGATCCAATTATCTCAGAGTTTATTTACAAATATTAATATTAATTATTCTTATAATTTTATTCAAAATATTTAAAATCGTAAATCATAATGGAAAATTATCTTAATATTTAACAACTTTTAATACATGTTATACCAATATTTTATGTAAAGACCAACATTAATTGTCCTTAGTCATGACTTGATAGCATGTAGCAAAATTTTGTCTTTGTTAATTCAACTATAGAATATGAGGAATAATAGAATATTTTAACCTCACTTCAAGATCTACATATGGAAGCACACAAAGGCTGATGCAGTAAAACAGGCAGTTTTTTAGCAACAAAATATTCCCTTTAATTTATTCTATTTTCCTCCACATGAATCAAGCTTATTCAGTCATACTTTGGGAAAATCTTATTATATTTTTCTTTTGTGTAAAGAATAAAAGCTAAAGAATATGTATCTTTGAGAAGGGGAAAAGAGAATTGAAAGTTATCTTGCTCTCATTTAAAGGCATGAACTATGATGCTATGAAATATTTATATAATGAAATTCAATGACAGATTAAATACAGCAGATAATCTCCTATGTACTGTGTACTGGGGATCTGAAGACAGCTTTCCTTTGCTATTATTTCATAATCTATCACCTCTAGAAAACATCGCCTTCTGAATTTTTTCCTGCAGGCTTTGCATGCCTAGAGGAGAGACTGAGCCCATACTCACAGGCTGTTCAGTAGTCACGGGCTTAGATATTGGCAAGGGTTTTATTCTTTTCAGCTTCCTCAAAAAAAGAAAATAAAAAGCAATTTGTTAAAACAACCATAGAAAGAATACGAAAAAAAGAGAAGAGCACAGATAATTGAAGTCTCCACTGCTCTCCTGCAGACAAAGTTAAGTTCTCTACAAAATTATTTCTGCAACAACTACATGTTGAAAATGCCAAATGTGCCTATGTTACTCTCAAGAGTATAGCTGGTTTGCCTGTTTGGGCAAACAGGTCTATAGATTCAAATATATTCAGAAGCTTTTCCCCAAGGTTGTCTCTCCAGGCACTGATATGTTTACTTGGTTAAGACTTGGTTTGCCATCATGACTATCAAGCAGAGGAATTAATTCATATCCAATTTCATACTCTCCAACTCTGTTTCAGTGGAATAACTGGATTTGCTTAGGAAAAAATCAACATCTCTGTGAAAGATCTATTGTGTAGATAAAATGAGCAGAATATTTAATCTGTATAGAGGTGTGGTCTATTTGTTTCCACTGGATTGAAAAAATGAATTTGGAGCTATTGTTTCAGAGTAAACCTAATGATAATATTTGAAGGAGTACTAGATAAAGAAAACTGTTTTTCCTTTCCCAGTAAAAAGTCTTCAATGAGAGAGCACTACTGAAGAAATAACTCCAGATTAATCATTTATTTATTCCAATATACCAATAATGTGCCAGCCTATTAGGTACTAGCAGAAAAGACAAAAAGATGCAGTAGAAAGAAGACATCTTGGACACTACCATTTCTATCTGACATTTGCTTTTATTACAGATTGTCACATTATATTAAGAATTTAAGTTCATATCTGTCATTCCCATTAGACTAATTTATTTGAAGGCAGTGTTTTCCTTTTTATCATAGCAACTAATACTTGGTAAAAATACAATTTTCAAGAATGGATGCTTATTGTGAGTGGATTATTTCATTAACAATCTTTTACCTTCTCTTTCTATGTTTCCCTGACCCCAAATAAGGCTTAATTTCATGGCAGCTATAGCTACGGCTACCCTCTCTCTTTCCCTTTGTAATGTCACTACACATCACTTTGATATCTTTGATATTGTGTGTGTTTGTATGGGTGTGTATAGTTAGGAAACGCATGTATTAGTACTCTCATCCCAACCCACAACTTTGAGATGTGTCCAAAATGCAAAATACATGCCAGTCGCTGCTCAGGATTCATTGGGCTGATTTAGATGTTTTGAGAAGTTAGATCTATAGAGTAAATATTGAGTCTGTTGCCAGAAACTTGTTAGGGTTCTACAGAGATATTATGGCTTCAAAATGACTTTGTGACAAAAATATGAAGAGTGGAGAGGAAATCAAAGATCCGGAAAAGAAGTAATGAGCCAAATAAGCATTGTGTTACTTACTTGTTATCGTTTGTATGTGTTCTTCAGAAAAATGTCTATTCAGTTCCTCTTCCTATTTTTAAGGGGCTTGTTAATATTTTGTTTGAGTTGTCTGAATGCTTTATATAATTATGATATTAAACTCCTATCAGATATATAGTTTGAAGATTTTACTCTTTTGTTTTAGGTTGTTTTTTCATTTTGTTAATTGTTCTGCTGTGCAGTATCAAAATCACAATGAGATATGACACATCTGTTATAGTGACTATCATCAAAAAGACAAGTGACAATGAACCATTAGTAAAGACATGGAGAAAGGGAATCTCTTGCATTTTTGATGGTAATGTAAATTGTAAATTGGTATAGTCACTATGGAAAACAGTATGGAGTTTCCTCAAAAAAATAAAAATAGACCTACCATATAATCCAGCAACCCACTTCTAAATCCAAAGGTAAAGAAAACAGAATGTTGAAGTGACATAAACAGTCCCATATTTGTTGAAGCCTATTCAAAAAAAGCCAATGTATGTAATAACCTAATTTTAGATACACACACACACACACACACAAACATGCTCACACACACACACACACACACACACACAAGATAAATAATATTTGACCTCACTTATGTGTGGAATATTTAAAAGAAAAAAACAAAACAAAAAAAGAAACATGGAATTCAAAAAAGTAGAATGGGTACTACCAGAAACTGAGGGTTAGGGGAAATGGTGAAACGGTGGTCAAATGAACAAACTTCTAGCTGAAAGATAAGTTACAAGGATCTAAAATTATCTAAATTTGATTTTTTACAAATTTACATATATTTTCTACATATTTTTATAATGCATCAAACTCTAATAGGTCCTCCACATAATACAGTTTAAATATAATGAGATAATAAAATTTATAGAATTAAAATAATGGAAATTTGGTGTCATTGGAATTTGAAACATTTCCTTTCTATTCTCATTTTTGGTTTGTTCTTCAGAAATTTTATACATATTTCTTCTCTGCTAAAGATTTATTTGAATATAGTATATGCAGTTGGAAAAAGTTATGTTTTATAGACATTTAGAAATATCTATTAAATCAGAGATTAATATTTATGAAGTGAATGGTGAAGAATTATTTTTGTGGCAATTGACAGATGACCATAATCAGTTTTCTTATTAAGCTAATACATGGGAGTCTTTCGACACCCACACTCCCTATCATTCCAAATCCATTTATCAAGCATCTTACAGATATAAAATATTTTTCAAGTTTCACAAAGTATATGCAGATTCTCACTTTTCCTTCAAGATATTTTTATGTCTAACTTCCTTCATATGAATAAAAATGAAAAATCTTAATAAGCTTAACCTTTAATGACATGTCAGTCTAGAATTACAATATCAGTAAAATGATCAATAAAATCAGTAAAATGACAATATTGAATTTTAATATTAAATTTACTTAATACATAAGTTTAAAAATTAGACCAAATCAGGACTCTCATTCACTCTCTCCTCTCTTTCCTCCATTATATATATATTATTTATATATGAATTGGAAATTAAGCAAATTTTCAATATAATAATAGGACATACTGAAACTTTTCTTTCATAAAGGGTACAATTTTATCTTTTATACGGTAAACACAGTAAATATTAAAATTGACAAAAAGCTCAGTTTCAATCATCTAAAAATTTATCATCATTATATGGTGAAATGTAAGTAATCTCTCTAACCATGAACAACTTAAATAAGACATATTTTATATAGATCAAAGAGTAATTTTTAAAAGATAAGCAACAATTTTTAAATAATGATAGAAATACTCAGCCATAATTTTCTCAATATAAGCTATCATTGTACTAGACATCCTACACTATTGATTCCAAGTGTTCAGCTGTGATTTAATTACAGAAATCATGGAATAAGTTTAAAGTTTTGAGGTATCCATACCTAATACAGATCCTTTTCAATCAAGCTAAACACTTTTCCTAGAGATTATGTGCTGAATTTAAAAGACACTCGTTTTCAGTTTTAATATCTCTTTTCTGAGTATTCTTTAAATAAGGTTAAGACCATATGCCTGATTTATTTGTATGGCTGCTGTTCAACTGAAGAGACTCCATCTGTGAATTACTCATGGTACCTCTACATGGTCACTGATCCAACATATCAGGACTAATGCACTAAACAAAGGCACACCTCAGATATTTGGCTCCAAAAAAAATCACAAATGAAAAACGTGTGATAGAACTACATCTAAAATGTATATAATTAAATGTAACACAGATACATGAAGTGAGTACAGCCTGTTGTAAAAAATGATACCAATTGTCTTGCTAGATGCAGGGTTTCCACAAGCTTTCAGTATGTACAAAATCTCAGCGTGGTTGAAGTGTAATGAAGTGCAGTGCAGTTAACGGAGGCGTGTCTGTACAGCCAGAGCTTCTTTGCTCTATGGTAAACATCTGCCCCTTTTTCCAGTATATCTGAACGTAGGGCTAGAGAATATATTTAGACAATCTCCATAAAGCAGCTAAAACATTAAGATTTAAAACTCTAGAGCTAATGGTATCTTTGGTCATATTTTCAGCCATGACACACTATAATAATATAGGTGACAAAGTCAATACAAATGATAAAATCAGAGAGAAGTAAAACACATACACAAATACACCAATTCTAACATTACACTCATACCCTCTACACATTATTACTATTTCTTTCTAATGTATAAAATGGCTTTTGTGATTAAAAAGACAATTCCCATTTTGAAGTATCATTGAATTACATATGTATTATAAATATTATCAGTTAAAAAAACATTAAATATTGAATTATTTGCAGACAGCTATGATAGGGGCAGAGGGTAGATAATACTTTTGGATGTTCAAGTATTATAATCACATTTGAAAAGACAGAAATCAATGAAAAACACTTCTTCATAACTCTGGTATCCAAATAGTATATGACCTAAAATAACTGCATTAATTTTTCAAGTGATTATTATATGCCCAAGCATTAAGAATAATGAATCATATATACTAAGCACTAATATATCATTGCACTAAGATGTAGATAGATTTATAGAGTTTCATTTAGTCCCCACAATAGCATTATGAAATAGTAATAATTAGCTTCACCTTATACTTCAGGAATTTTAATTTTAATTCGAAGAGACAGAAGGAAAATTCACACCAAGGCTTAAATGAAATCAATGCTCAAGATTTTAACCATTATACAGCCTCAATACTCCTTATCCAATGAGACAATGTGGTGGCAGAGTTTGAAATGCAAGCAGATAAGTTACTTCATCCTGAGTCCTATTCTTTAGTTTATGGTAAATTGGTTTAAAAAACTATAAACATAATCATGAGATTTTCATGTGGAAAGGATTATTCATTGTAATACTACAAGGACTTCTTAAAAAAACACAGCTCAGCTTTTCTAATACACTACCTTCATACCTCAAAATGCATTAGAATGTTTATGTTCTCCTCTATCTGGATATTTGTAGAAGAAATATTCTAAGAGATCACTAGCAAAGCTAAGAAGGGGATAGCTGAGCTCATTTTAGAAAAGTTATCATATGAATAATAAATCTAAAAAAATTAGTCACTACACTTTTAAGCATTTCATGCTTAATCCAGTGACAAGAATGAATTATAATGTATCTAATTTATTGAACATTTATGATGTGTCTGTTACTATGATATGAAACTGACATAACTTTTTAATAAAATATTTATAGATATCAGGTATATTTTGCTATTTTTCATATTTTATAAAATGATTTTATAAAAAGTGGGGTAGATTAAATAATTTCCTGAGTTCTAGGAGATATAAAGAAATATGTATGTATGTATATGTGTACATATTTCATATGTAAAAACAAAAAAATAGTAAATTTAATACAAAACAATGAGGTTGACTTATATTCATTCAATGTTATTTCAATATTCTAGCTCATTAAATTAATCTTGATTTTATAAAATTAATTATATTCAATTTTTCAACAAACCTACTCTATAAAAATTGGGACTATATTTATAATTATAAAATAATCAATCCAAATCTGACTGATTTATTAGTCTTTATTTTATTTTATGATTCACTTTATCACCCAACTGTCAATATTAAAGTCAAAATGATCCACTTAGAATGGTCACTATTTTTCTTCCCCATTTCCCTGGCAAAAATGTTCAATATAGATGAAAATCTTACAAATATGAATGAAAGAAAGATAATCAGAGGAAAATAATAAAATAATTAAACATGACTAGGTAATTTAATAAGTAAGCTAAAAGATTGCTTTAATGCTTCCTGTTGAGAGTCAGAACCCAAGTAGTGCTATTTCCAAGCTCAGATGAAAAAGTAATTTTTAATGCTATATATCATCTAAAAATTTTTGCATGTTAAAAAATCCTCATAAATATCTTCTTTAATGATGCAATTATACAAGAAACTACCATTTAGAATATATTCTAAAATGGAGTAAATTTTATTTTGCTGGAGCATACAGAAGGACAGTCTCCCTCCACTACCTTAATATTTTAAGAATACACGAACTTTATCTCTCTAAATCAACAAGACAAGTGTTATCTTTTGTGGGGGGGATTATTAGCTTTGTTTTCAAATGTAATTTATTTTAATATAGGAAATATATATAATTTTATTTATCACTATCATTATCATGGAAGTTCTAAGACATATTTAACCAAACAAGTACAGGAATCTTTGGGGTATTATTTTTAAAGGCTTTAAAACACATTAAACATGACAGTGAATTCAGTGGTACTGTGATGTAACATGGGCAAAATGCTCATCTGATTAACAACAGAATTACTATTTAAAACCACCATGAAAAAGTTCACCTACAGAAACACTTTTAAATGAATTAGACAAATTTATTGAAATCTAGAAAATTAGGTACACTACACAAAATAGTTTTGCAAAATGTATATTACTGGAGGTGTCTATTCAAATTTGTGATCTGATAACTGAAATATATTCTCTTTTTCTCCCTGTATGGAGAGAATAGCTTAAGTTTAACAACCGTAGTCACAGAACAATCAGGCACATTTAGTAACAGGCAAAGGATTATCATAAACAAAATTTGTTTTAATTTTTACTAAATATGAAATCTTGTTTTCAAATATATAATTCTTTTTAAATTAGATGCAAGAGAAAAATTATAATTGCTAAGATAATATTTTGTTGTTAACATATCTTTAAGTAAATTCATCTCTATATTTTGTCCTTAAAATGTTTATATTTATTTTAAATCATGAACATAAATTGAGCAGTTCAATGATAAGAGGACATTTTATTCCTCCCTAGGCAATTTAATGAATTAGCAAATGATATATCTTTAATGGAAGTAATTTTAAGAGTTAGTGACTTCCTAAAGTAGCCACTGTGATTTTTTTTGGGGGGAGGGGCACCCAGGTTCCAGGTTTTGAACCCAGGCCCATGGATTTAATAGCCTGAACCACGAGTGGGGCTCTGCACATTGAGATTAAAACAATGGAATCAGTAGTATGATACAAAGACAAAAACATTAAAGTCATTGACCAACAGGATCTAGAGTATTTTTCTTTTGCAGTATCTATATCCTAGCTAAGTGAATTGTCAAATATTTAATATATATTGAACATGATAGTAGTAATATAAATTCCATAATAAGCACTATAATAAGGAATATAAAATCTCACATAAATTTCAGATCACCTATGTTAGAATCTAGAATACTTCATTCCCTTAATTGTAGAGATGGACATAATGACCAAAAGTCAGTTGTTTCCCAATTTCCTTCATAACCATTACCATTAACAGCCACTATGAAGTTTGGAAAAGTCTAACTAATCTGAAACACTCATCATGTGGATTTCCTGACAAGAGGGACTGTCTCTGAAGTGGACCAATCATTTAAAATGTAGGGTATTTGTAAACACAGTGGAATTATTGACAAAATTCATCTACAATGAAAGAAGTCAAGATGAAGAAAAAGTTCAAACACAAAAGAGAGCAAAAAATGAATAGGGTGACATGCTACTAATTCAATTTAAATAATTACCAAGATCAGAACCTAAAATTTAAATGAGAACAAAAACCAAATACCCCTTTCCAGATCTTTCAGTTACCTTTAAATTTCCTTTATATTTAAACTGATTTTAGTTTATACAGTGTAAATGTATCTTTTATGTTTGCTTAGGTCAATTTGAGTTTAATTATTCCAATAAATGTTTGTGTGGCTATATTATCTAAAGCATAACACAGGTACAACGCAATACAAAATACCAATGACATTTTAAAAAAAATCATAAAATTCACTTCTAACAAAAAAAAAAACCACAAATAGCAGAAACAGTTATGAGAAAAAGGAGCAAAAACAGAGATATTATCCTTGTTGGCTTTAAACTATACTACAAACAATAGTAATTAAAATAGTATGGTATAAGCATAAAAACATACACACAAATCAATGGAAGAGAACTGAGAACACAGAAATAAATCCATAGACAAATGGACAGATAATTTACAATAAAAGAACCAAGAGCCTATAATGAAGCAAGGAAAGTCTCTTCAATAAATGGTGTTTGAAAACTGGACAGGGGTGAATCCTTAGACTTCTGATAACCTGATCCTGGCTGAATCCTTTGACTTCAGGACTCTGTTGCAACATGGGCATGGCAGTTCCCTAAACAATACCACAAAAAGCAATCATAGACACATCCACACCAAATTCACAGAAGATCAATTGGAAATTCTCATTGATGCATTCAACCAAAAACCTTACCCAGGTTATGATACCAAACAAAGACTTGCTTTAGAAATCAACATAGAATATTCTAGAATTCAGATTTGTTGTCAGAATCAAAGAGCTTGACATTGAGTCCAGTAAAGATTAGAGTTTGAGTGCTTAAATCAAGCCAAGGTCACCCAGAAGAGAAAATTCAAATGAGGGAAAACATGGGATCTCATTCCAACTAAACCTCCACCCAGCTGTACACACTAACTGATAATCCTTAACCTAGAATTGAGTCCAGGGAGAAACCTGCTAAAGAAATTGAGGTTCCAGAGTCAAGAGTCCAAACTTAGCTTCAAAAATCGTTTATTTAGATTCCATATCCAGATGAAAAGAGAGCCTTATGGGAACCTAGAATAAAGAGAAGGACACTGTCCCAGAGATGAGAGAGTTCAAGGTAAAGTAACTATACAAAATGGCATTAATTTCATTAGCAACCATCTTATTATCTGGAACCAGAACACTGTGGACAGAAACAGAGTCAATGTATATGATGTCATCAACCTGGGGGTCATACCTTTCTTGCTTGGAACATACCTCTCTATTTATACTTTCAGCTTTTCCAGAGGTCAAGCCTTCTGAAAATGTCAAACAGGACTTAAGGAGGCAACAGAGACAGCCCTACTAATTAAGCTTGGCTACTGAGTTCAGATGCCAAGGAAAATTAACATAAACTTATTAACTTTTTCAGTTTTCAAGTAATGACTGATTCAGGCAAAAATTGCCAATGGAGTGTGATTTTGCAGTTTTTTTGTCCCCCATCCTCACCCTATTCCACAAACCTGGGTCCCTGGTCTACAATTTAGCTGCCTCAGTTGCCTGAACCACAAGGGTGCACTGATAGTTGCAATTTTTAATAAAATACATATTATAAAAGAAAATTGACAGCCAAATTTAAAAGAATGAAACATTTTCACAATCTAACTCCATAGATAAAATATAATTCTAAATGTATTAAGCACTTATACTTGAGACTTGAATCCACAAAATACATAGAAAAAATATAGGTGATATACTCCTCAACATCTGCCTTCAAGATTGTCTTTGGAGATTCAACTCCAATCGCAAGGGAAACAAAAGCAAAAATAAAGAAAAGGGACTATATAAACCTGAAAAGCTTTCCCATTGCAAAAGAAATATCATTAAAATTAAAAGGCAACCTAGGAAATGGTAAAAGATATTTGTAACTCATTTATGCAACCCAAGTATGATATACAAAATAAATATTTTTTAAAAGTCAGCAACAGAAAAAACTAAGCAACTTAATTAAAAAAAAAAACCTAATAAGCAGAAGACTTGAATAGACACTTCTCCAAAGAAGACACACAGATGGTCAAAAGACACAAGAACAGGAGTTCTAATAATCTCATTATTAGAAAAATACAAATCAAAACAGCAATGAGTTACCAACTTACAACTCTGAGAATGGCTATTATTTAAAATACAAGAAAAAAATAACTAAAAGAGATGATGCTGAGAGATGGAGATCTTAGTACACTATTGGTGGGAGTGTAAATTATTGCAGTCTATTACAGAAAAATGGAGAAATTTCAAAAAAAATAAAAATAAGTATTCTGTGATCTGACTCATGAATATTTATCCAAAGAACACAAAAATACTAATTCAGTTGATTAAATATGCTGCTCCATGTTTGGTGCAGCATATTTAAAATAGCCAAGAGCTATAAACAACCTGAGTCCACTGACTGATAATTAATTGGATAAAGATGTGAGATATATAAACATATGCATATTAAATACATGTATGTGTATATACATTTATGCATGTATATATGTGTATGTGTATGTATATACACACACAATGGGATAGTACTCTGTTATTTAAAAAAGAGATGAAATTCTGCCATTTACAACAACAATATGAATGAAAGTAGGTGGATTATATTAAACCTTAATTAAGTCACGTGGAAAAATTAAACACCATATAATTTCACACATATGTGGTATATAAAAATTAAACTAAATAAAGCAAAAATAAATTTCTAGACAATAAAGCAAATTAGCAGTCACAAGAAAGGAAGAGGAAGGAGACTGGTAAATCAGGTAAAGGACAAAATGTATAGTGAAAGAAGAAATTTCATTTTAGAGGTGAACAAATATTTAATGGTGAACAAAATTAAAAATAAAAAACAAATATTTGTGGCAATAATAAATTAGTGAAATAAATCAGAGCTTAGAAAATGTACAAAATGTCAAAATGTATTATGGAAATTGTATGGGAGTTTATGAAGAAAACAAAAGAAGAAAGAAAAGCTTGTCAAGAAATGGTAAGTTTAGCTGAACCTCAAATTGTTTATCTTTCAACAGGGAGAGGAGATTTTGGTTTTGCTGTAAAGATATTTTATGCCAAATAATTAAAAATTAACATAATTAAAGTCTATGTTTAAGGATAGCTCAGCGTGATCTATATACGAGGTAAGTCAGAAATAGTGGGCATTATTATTTATCAAGATTGTAGTTGTCAGTAGCTGATATGTTTTTATTTTAGAGAAATCCTGAGCTGTGCAATTGGAAAATTTCCCTTCCCACACAAGCTACTACCAATCTTGGAGGCCACTTTAGTGAGTACTGGTTATGGATTGATCCCTTACATTTGGCCTGCTTACTCTCAGGCTTTGCTTTATGTGTCATCTTACAAGGGGATGGAACTTGTTCTCTTTTTTCCTTAAAATTTTGGGTTCACGAGTTTTCCCATTATCAAGTAATGTGCTTCAAGGGATCCATGACCATATTTCTCCACAACATGTCCTAACTTATGTGCAAAATAATACATTTTTGAGGATGCACATACTCTTAAAAAAATGACTCTTACCTTTGGCCAATTTTTATTAAAGAGAGAATTATAAAACAAGATAAAGACTGTGTATTGTTTGTAACAGACACCCTATAATGGCATTCAAGGAGAAATATTTTCAAACATGCATCAACTACATACATTGCTAATATTTCCTCTCTTATGAGGGGTCTCAAAGCCTTCTGTCCTTATCATCCCCATTTAAAATAAGTAAGATTGCTGGATACAATAATCTGTTCTCTTAGTCCATTCACTGGTCTGAGCTTAGAAAATTACAGGAGCTATTGAGTGAATGTTTTAGGAAATGGAACACTGGCATGGAGTGCTACTTCCTTTTTATGAACCAAAATGGCAAAATAGATTCATCTTCTGAATCCTCTCTCTTTGGCCATTTTTTTTTTTTACAGCCATGTCTGAAATTACTGTTCTGAATTGACAGGAGCAATGGACAACATCTCACAGTTACAACAGGGTGATCTCTTGCCCGATTACGTGTTTGCTCCAGCAACAGAAGACATGGGCCAGACTTCACTATCCTTGTATGTAAATGAGCACCCAAAGACTTCTGGATTCAAAGTCAAAACAGATAATGCATAGTTTCTCTATCGTTTCCGTTTAGGATAGTTTAACATAGAAAAAAAAAACAATTTTTTTTTTTTTGCTAAGCCCATGATAATTGAGTTCTGTATTGAATTTTGAAGTTAAAGTTCTAGCTAATATGACAGACATTTTGTCTTTGAATAAAATAAATAAAAACAAAGAGAGAAAGGGATAGTTGGACCCAATAGCTAAATTAAGTAGTTCTTATATCACCTTCAAAAGTATGTTAAATTAATATAACCCTTATAGGCTTCTATTTAAAAGATTGTAATTACAGTACATTTTTCATTGAGGTAATGTAGATTTATAGCACTATAAGTTTTAGGTGTGCAGTCTCTAATACTTGAAACTATAGGTCTTAATGATGCCAATAGTGATTATCCCTTTTAGTTTCACATGCTACCCTTTCTCATCACTGTCATTCCTCATCCTTTTAATATAGTCTGTGTTTCTTCCTATAATAAATTCTATACTTGAGCATGTTATTTTATGTAAAATTATATAAATAATTATATGATAGCTATATTCTATAACTATAAGGGATCATATAATTATATAATATTTATTGTTTAATTTATAGTCATCACCTCTATTAAATTTAAGTTCTGTGAAGGTAAGTTTCATTACAAATGTATTCAGGATTCAGGAATGTTTCCTACATTATAGGTATCTAACAAATTTATTTGGAAAGAATTACTGAATAATGGTTTTTGAACTACAGTTCTATCATCATAAAATACTTAAGGATTTCATTTAAGAAATTTACATTTATAAACTTTAATATTATGTAAGATTTCACAATGAGTTTTAATGCATCAATGCTTTATTCACAGTATATATTCAAAATGTTTTCTGAATATATTTCCCGTCTTTTTATCTTGTATAAGTTGTATCTACTATTGACTCATCCTTTTTTTGTTTTTTAATCTTTAATTTCATGGATTTAGTATAATAGAATTCAAACTGTTGTTTGAACTTATAAAAAAATTGTTTTCTGTTTGTGGCTATGGTTTTATTGATCTCTACAGAGTATTGATTTTCACATTAAAATGTACTTTCTATTTGCTGTTACTAAAAACATTAGCAAACAAACTGACTTAGAGGGACATAAATCCAAATGAACAATTAAGCAGCTCTACTAATTGGCTTTTTTAAGTGTCAGCTGCTTTTCTTTATTATAAATCTCTAGGGAAGGCTTACTTTCCTCCGTAAGAGCAGGGAGTGTAAAGGAACAGTATTTGGAATTGTCTGTGATAGTGTTCTTACATAAATACTTAACAACTTTTGAGCGCTCCACTGCTGTGATTAATGACTTCTGATAAGCCTTCATTTAGTAGTAAAGGATATGACCATGTACAAAAATATATGGTGAAGATATAATTTGGTATAGAATTAGATTCACATAAACTTCTCTGTCTGGTCCATAATCTCTATTGGTAAATTCCAATTCCAGTAAAGCTTTGCCAAGTGCCCTAACTACCCATAACTTCAATGAATATTTTACAAGTAGAATTGTAGATGCAGCCTATGTTCTCTGTACCCATGTAAAGCAGGTATTCTACAATGTTGAGAAATAGTTAAGAGAAAAACAAGGGAATGAAAAAATTCATTTGGGGCAAATTCAGAATAATTCCATTTTTGCTTAGTAATATCAGGCTTTAGCTACTCACATAAATACATAATTCAAAAGAAATTACTACATAAATTCTAAGATATTATACTAATAAGAGTTAAAAATAACTTCAACCTAACTATTAGGAAGGACTTTCTTATGGTCAGAGTTCAGATTCTCTTTCAGTGTAGACCAACAACACTGGGAAAATAATACAAGGTCCAGCTTGTGACAGGCATCAAGGATTCTATTAGAAATTATTTCAGTTAAAAGAGCTTGTTATTGAAGACTATCAATGTGTTCCTTCATCCTTCTCTTCCCAAAATACTCTGTCTATCCTCTAATTTAGTATTTCTCTAGCTATATCAAAATGTTTATAATTCTATCTTCTACTCTTAGAATATAAACTCATTAAAGTTAAAGATCATGATTCTGATTCATTTTCTTTATTCTCAGACTCTACCTCCCTGTCCACATATATTAGGTAATCATTAAGTAGTGATGGAAATATCTTTTGTATTAAGAATAATGAAACTACAAAGCTAAATGAGTAAATACACTTTGTCAAACTTTCAGGAGATGTTTCTGGAATTATTCCGATGCTAATAATATTTCATGAAATTACAAAGTTGTGAAAAGCCAAGAAAAAAAAGAGCATTAGAAGTACAACACTTCAATAAGTGATACTAATTATAAACTTAACAAAACTGAAGACCACTTAATTTGAGATAATATTAGAATTACTTCAAAAAACATCCACATACCCTAAACCCAAATAAATCCTTCTCTTCTGCTGCACTTACATGACCAGACAGTTCACTATGTCATCTGTCTTTTCAACTATGGTTCCTTCTAACCAGGTGCCACCATCTTTACTGGATACTACCCAGGGCCACCTGGATTTCTGAAGTGGAGGTACAGATGAAATCAATACAGATGTTCCCTTTTCCTTTTCACTTACATCTGAAGGTTCACAGATTAAAAACCTCAGGGTAGTCTTAGCCCTTTAATTACAAATCTTTAAAACAAAAACAATCAGTTCCTGTTACATGAAAATGTGACAGAAATAAATTGCCAGATAATACCTCAGGTATAAGTACAGGGTAATATGACAGAGAAAATTGAGAACTCTTTTAGTTGCATAGCAATACTAATTAGCCACCTCACAAAAAGAATTATCCATAAAAATGTTATAATAAAAAAATCGCTTTGTGAATAAACGTTAAGATTCCTAACAAGTGGTTACAAATTTGATTTTACTATTTTCTGAAAATATTTGTCCATATTTTCTCAATCTATCAATTTAGTGGTAAGATGGAATTTTTAAGATGGAAGAGTTATAAAATGGTAACCATAATTCAGTAAGCAACTATAGCTTAAATTCTATATAGCATTTTTTGATCTATTCACAATGCTTTAAATATGCTCCCCATAACCACTAACTTTAGAAGAGATGTCAATAATTACACAAACGAAAATTAGATAGATAACATTTTCCCATTTCCAGAGGCTACATTTTTTATTTTGACACACTTTAAGTGGTTTAAAACTTTCACTCTATTATAGTACATGTGTTCTGAATTGAACTGTTTTCAAATACGAAAAAAAAAAAACTGTTGATTTTGTACATTAGGAATAATAAGAGACTACTAAAATTCTTGGTTACTAATAAAGGTCTGATAGAATTTCATAAATCCATATGTGTCACTTAAAGATTTAAAACATTTACAATCCAGTAGCTATTTATTTTTCTACATTTTTCATGATTGTTTATTATAGCTACATTTTTACTTACATAGCTAATAAAATACAGTGCTCTTAATATAAGCACATACTTACATGTGCTGGCTATCCAGAAACACACACAGTCATTAACCTGACTTACAGTGTGTGTGTATAAAATACATATCAATGTCTTGTAATAAATTCCAAATAAATGGTTCTTATGGAGTGACACTCATGGCGCTTTATCTCTAGAATTCTCTGCAAGTCCACAGGGCCTTTCCCCTTCCACTTTGGAAATGCGGATACTTCCTCAACTCAGTTGTTAATGTTTAAATTCATTTTTCTGCCTAGTTAGCTTCCTGTCTAATCAATTTATAATGCCATCTTTCTTCCCTCTTTTCCAATAACTTCTTAATACAGAACAGTTATCACTAAAGGACAAAATTCACAGACAAATGTTCTCAACTGGTATATAATTAGAACTTGGATCATTACTGAGGAATCCTGAATACCAAAATGTGAGATTCCATATTAGAATATAACGCCTCAGATACTGTATAAAGCTGCAGGTGTTAAGTTCTGCCCTAAACAGAAAAATATATGATAGGTGCAAAGTCAATTAACATGCATATCAAATAACTAATCTTGAAATTAAATAATTTATTTCTCATTTTAAGATTTTTATAATAAAATTCAATTAATATTGAAACAAAAGCATAGACATAAGAAATATTACACAGTAATTTATATATACTAAAAATCAAAAGGGGTTGAAGAAAAATAAACTATAATCCCATACATATAAAAATATATTAAATCTATTCATGTATGTGTATGTGAGAAAGAGTGAAAAAGTGTGTGTGTGTGTCTGTGTGTGTGATACTCTGTCTATATAAGTATATGGTAAATATTCTGGAAGGACTTACTACTGAAGAAACCAGGTTTCCCAGAAAGAAATCTGGAGACAGTTGAAAAGTAAATTTCCATTTTTCACTAGGTTATTTGTTTCCTAATTATCTGAATCTTAACACAAAAATTCAAAATTCTATATTACTTTCGTTTTTCAGTTTGACCTTTTTTGTCAAGCTTAGATTCTTAAAACTTCATTTTCTTTCATGGTTAGTATCAAAAGTTAACCACAAGACTCTTGATATTTTAGTACAGTTCTGGAAAGGAAGCTTATTACACAAAATATCAAATGATCTTTACCTAAAAGCCCAGCCAATGCTCTTCCACATGACATCAGGTAAACAGCTCTAACGATTTCTTGCTTAGGTAAGCTATTAGCATTCATGGAGAGTCTATTACTGGACTTGATTGCCTTGTGTATCAAAGTGACAGATCTACAGCCGCTATGATAGTATTTCAGCTCACAAGTGTCCATGGCCAATTAATCCCTTATGAATCGGACCAGAGTTAGTCAGTTGTGACAGTTTTGGAAGTGTGTTAGCTCTCCTTGATAAAGGACACCATAGTATTTAAACTTACATTAGTGAGTTTCTACAGAGCCACCCTACACCTAACTGCTTCAGAGCTGTTTTAAAAGAAGGGTTAGAAACCCACAACTTGACCCAGGCTCAAAATCAACAAGCAAAGCAATTATTAAGAATTGATTCTGAGACAAATCATTTTTAAAAGGCAATTATAAATACTTTTATTAAAAAAGTTAGCTCCTGAGTAGCATTTTAAAGTTATAGTAATAGAATCTTAAGTATATTCTGATTGCATGGTACATCGAAGCTAACTTTTCTCTTTCTCTATGACAAGCACGACTACTCTCAAATTGAGGGAAGCATGCATAGTTTTTTGCTTCAAGGTTTCATGCCCCATTATGCAAAATGAGCCCTGAAAATGGCATTACTCCTGGCTTTTTTGCTTCCACAAAATAAGTAAAGCACAATAGTTAATACGGTAATCTCCACATATTAACCTACACTAGTAAGTAAAGAAAGGGGGAAATTATTACAGCCATTATTTGATAAATTATTCATGGATGTTGTGAGTTTATAATATGATAAAAGAATTGCTATTTGTTGAAGTCCTGTGGGAGTTTAAATAGTTGTTTATTAATGTAAGTAATGATAACACCGATTATTTTCTTAAAACTAGTTGGGGAAGACTATATAACCTTAAATTATTTGCCTACCAGAGTAACAGAAACAATGGAGTTCAAACATTATTTAACAAAAAATGTTATGTATTCACACTGTAACTAAATAACTATATGCAACCTGCATTTAACCTCTGTAGTGTATACTTGGCAACTTTACTGTTAAAAGTTAAACATTAAAAATTAACTGCTGAGGCTCTTCAGATTTCAACAAAATTCTTACAACCATTCCTATATTCTATGGGATTAACAGGCTACAATACTAGTTATATGTTCTCTAAAATCACCCAACAAACAGTTGCTGAGTGCACTGCCTTATAAGAATCATCTCTAATGTTGCACTATTTGGGACTTCACTTACATTAAAAAATTTATTTACTATTCATCTTAGTTCATATAGTCTGTCTTCTTATTTGCTAAGTCTGGCAACTTGAACTATGTTTTTAATTAAAAACAGAAAAAAGTATGTATGGGAGAATTTAAGTTCAAAATTTTTCTTAAACTTTCAGATGTCAAATGTAGGGCAGAAGAAGTAAGGTGGGATGGTGAAGATAAGTTGCAAGAAGATCAAATCATTAATATAAAGCTATTATTTTTACAGAGTAATGCCCTAATCATCAATTTTTATCCATTTATGTAATTAGTATAATTAAAGATAATTATTCTGTCACAGTGCTTTCATGGTCTTCATTAATTCAAATATATAATTGCATGAATTTTGGTCAGCTGGAAAGGAAGATTTAAGTTTTCATGAAAATTTACTCTAATAAAGCTAATGTCTGAAAACTATATGTGAGATTCTTGAATAATATGCACCTAGCTGACATATCATATTGATAATTATAATAATGCTGATTGTGCATGTTAAAAATACTTCTTTTATTTGCTAAACTCTAGAAAACAAATGTTATTTTGCTGAAAAATAAAGCAGCTCTTCCAAAACCACCCACACAATGCTGTTATGTGCTGCATGGATCTTCCTGTAAACTCTAACACATGAACATTTGTAGATGTTTCTAACACAGACATATTTAGATTCATTAGGACTAGAATGTCCATCATCAGGTTGCCCTGCAAAGACCACCCTTCCAACTGCATTGAGACAGGTATGCATCAATTTCTCTACCCCGTGTTGGAAGGTTCATGCCTGCATTTTTTTCAGTAGAGTGAACTACATAATGAAAAGTTTTTCTCAGGTGAAAGCTGATGATGTGGGTGAATGCCAAATAGATGTGGATGTCACACTGACATAAAATTCTGAAAGCCATTGTTTTTCAGCATGAAAAAGTCCTTTTTAAGTTAGAGATTGCATATTTATGTACTGATCACTGGATCATTTTGATTATTGAAAATATCTGGGAGTATATCCTATTACTTAAATTTTTAATATGGAATGTCTAATCATAAATATATCTCCGTGGACTCACTTTCCTCATTATAAGTTAGACTACATATGTGTGATCATAACGTGTCTAAGTAATCCTCCCCTGTATGTGATGTACACATTACAAGTAATCATGGATTAATGTTAGTTCATTTGGAAGCCCTGAAAAGCTAGGTATGCGGAGTGAAGGATACTGAAAGTCAGTTCTTTATGGAGTCTCTCAGATTTTTGCTTGCTTTGTGAACAGAGACAATGATGTCCTGTGTTGTATACTAAGCATTCAACGACTGTACAGAGATCAGCATTGGAAGCCAGAGACAGAGTCTCTCTGCAAGTCCAAGGCAGGACTTTCTGCTGGCTAGTATAATAAAGAAAAGTTCCCTCTGCGGGGCATAGATGGCTTAAAAATCTCTTTTAAAGATTGAGTTGCCTAAACTCAAAATTTCTTGACTGTGATGCCATGTATGTTATAAGAAGCATCTCCCAATGCCTGCGTCAATATCTCCCCTTTGGAACTTGGGGTTAAGAAGAACAGATAAGAACATTAAGCTCAAGTTGCTTGCTGTATGGAAGTAACAAAGCACTATGTCTCTGATCCAGGAGTCTTGATCTTCTACCATCATATATAAATCTGTGACAGTTTAACAGATTAACTTGCAAAAGGGTAAGAAACTCAGATTTTTCACAAATTTCAGATAGGGTATTAATCATGACCCCTTGATTTTACTGATAGGAAGTATTGACATATTTTCTCATTACATCCCACAAGGTTTAATCCATACAAAAGTAGTATTTTGCCTAATTAATATATTTTAAAATAGAGTATTCTTTATAAATAAGTTGTATAATATATTTGGGTAAATCCTATATGACATAAAAGCTCCAACTTAGGTCTAAATTATATCTGTTGAATCCTAAATTTCTCCTCTACAGGTAAGTGTTATACAACATACTAGAAAGATGTTTTATACCTACTTTCTATTTCTCTCTATTCCCAGGACCTCAAGTAGACCTAGACATAAGCAGATCCACTAGGAATATTTGTGCATAGAATAAAACGTCATGAAACAGTATAGTAAAATATCACAAAGCAATGTGATGTCTTGACTTAAAATACTGTTCAGAAACAAAATGTTTTTACCTCTTTTATCTTTAAAAGTGAATATTTTATTTTGTTTAAGTTTATACATAATGCACATATTTACAAATAAGTAATCAAGTAGTTATCAGATTATTAAACGGGCCTTCACATTTCTAAAAGAAGAGTTATTTTAAAAGACAGTATTGATTAGCAAACAATAAAATGTTATGGAGAAGGCTAGTATAAAACAGGATGTGAAGAACAGTTGATACCTACACTGCTGCTTGAGAGCCACTTGCTTTTGGCAAGTCATTTATCTTCACTGAGCCTCAGTTTCCTCATATATAAAATGGAAATAATTTCTCCCTTACATGTTTATTGAGATGAATGAGTTAATATATACAAAGTAATTAACAGACTGCTGAATGAAAAGGGAGGAACTTTCTATAAAATCTGAGTACTATATTAACATAAAACAACTAAAATCAGGTATCTTATCTAATTATTAGTATCAGAATAAGTTTAAGGCAAATTGGAAATTTGAAAAAAAAAAAAATTCCACAGGGATCCAGCCATATGAACTGTTAAATTCTACATTCTGTATGACTTCTAAAGTCACTATGCTTATTTGCTGGACAAATGGATATTCAGTTTACCATGAACCCTTTATAAGTAACAAACTCAATAAATGAATCATCACTGAACAATCAAACATTAGTGGGCTCTATACAGAGATATATCTGCCTGCAAAATAATACTTGATGAGGCATGATAAAGAAATCACAGGGTTTTCGGTCAGATAATTTTAAATATAAATTCCTTCTATGCCATTATTGACTGTATGACCCTACAAAATTTGCTGAACCTCTCTGATCATAAAGCAGGATTAATAACATCTAATTTTCAGCTTAGTATACAGATTAAATAAAATTATGAGTCTCCAGCATAGTGTTAAAAATAACCACGATTATTATTTTTTTAATCTTTTGATAGTTTGATAGTTCGTAAGTTCTAGAAAATGTGATTTATATGTCAGGTATGCTTCTAAAGTCAGATAGGTTAAACCTTTGAGATAGCTCTCTGAAATTCTAGGGATATCCTGAGTTTCAGCTTTCTAGAAATATGTTATTACAAGAGTGGAATGCTGTTCACTGCAGCCAAACTTTACAAAAATATTAAGCTAGCTCTCTGTCTTTCCAATCTAATACTGCTGATAAGGACCATTCTCTAGAATTGTAATCAGCCCCAAAGCCTCCAAATCCCTCATGTCTGCTCATTTACAAGGAAAATTAAATCAACTGTCTCTTCTCCAGATCTTCCTAACCCTAAGCTCTGCAGGCTATACTGCTTTTTTTTTTTTCCCCCTCAGGAGCTCTCTTCATCCAGTTATCTAAGACTTAATGTTCTTACCTCTTTGGGTATCTGCAAAGGAGACATTTTTGTAGATCAAATAATTTTGAAGAATCGTTCATAACCTCAGTTACTATTTGCTCCCCAAATATTTAAGTAAAGAAAATACCGGTGAATTCTTGAAAATGTTCTGAGACTACAGAACAGTTACAATAAAAACCCAGTGAAGGTGTGCCCTGTAGTGGTTGAGACAATCACCACAGAAAAACACAGGCCACATGCCCCTAGGTACAAGGTGAGGTCGGATCGGGAGGTGTACTGGCAGACATTGTGAGGAACTAAATGAAAATAAAATGGAAAGCTTCTCTCTCCATTTTCTTCCTGCCTGCACCTTTCTTTTAAAAGCAAGACAAACAGTAAAGACTTAATAACTATCCATAATAACTAAGAGTTAAATCACAAAAGGAAAGAAGTATTGTTAGTTGCATTATAACCTCAGCTCTACATAGTTTTTGCACAGACACTTTTTTTCCCTCCCCAAAACTTATATTTAGCTAATGGGAAACCTTCAAACTGCCTCCTTCATCTATATTTTTTGTTCTCATTATTGCTTAAGCATATAAAAAAAAATTTGTCCTATTTTTTTCTGCCCAAATCTGGAATTAGCCATTCCAAGGAGACTTGATAGTTTTTATAACTATTACCTTGACATGAGTTATATTTATTGTTATATTTATCTATATTAAATTCTTGTAGTAGTTTTGCCCTAATATTTTTACCAAAACGTTTTTGCCACATAACTGAATGACCATAAGTAAATTTTGCCACAAAAGAAAAAATAACTGGTGGACAGTGTGGTTTGACAAGCTACTGTATCTAAATTAGCTAAACAATTGATAATGCTTTAAAGGTTATTAGGGATTACTAGCCTCTTTTATATTTGCCATCACTTGATAAACTTTTGGTTGTGACAGAGGTAGGGATGAATGTGCTCTATGAATGATTTGCAAACTGATATGTTATCATTTTCTAATATAGTGTGCAACTGGCTTTACACTCTCATTTCACACGCCAGCAAGTTTTATTTTTTCAAGTTGATATACGTATTTTTTATAATCCACTATTTTAAGATCAACTCTTGCTACTATACGGATCAAACGTGTAACCAAATTGCCAATCTAAACTTAAATACCCAAATATTAAAAGCAGAAATTAAAAAAAGCAAAACAAACTAAAATAACCAAAGTCATTTTACTTTTTATGGCAAAATAGCCTTGAAAACAATTATTTGACAAAAATGCTTGCAGCAAGGAACTTAGGGTGACTGTCAAAAACCATGCTGAAATAATATTTGATTATAAATGAATGAAAACACAGATAGTTGGGAAATTTGAGAAAAAAATATGTAATTACATGGGAAAGGTAGGAAGAATCTTGTGATGCTGGCTTTGAGTTAGAGTAATTAACATGATGAATAATTATTTCTGCACATTTTAAGAATTATTTGAAGTTATGTTTACCCTTAGACTATATCTATTCTTGACTCATCCATTAAAGAGCCTAGAAGAAATTGCAGTGCAATTACAATAAATATAACTCATGTCGAGGTAATAGTTATAAAAACTATCAAGTCTCCTTGGAATGGCTAATTCCAGATTTGGGCAGAAAAAAATAAGACAAAATTTTTTTTTTTAAATGCTTAAGCAATAATGAGAACAAAAAATATATATGAAGGAGGCAGTTTGAAGGTTTCCCATTAGCTAAATATAAGTTTTGGGGAGGGAAAAAAGCACTCACATCCTCCTTCTGAGGCTCAGGAGGCTAAAGCACAGACTATGAAAGTCATGGACCCATGTTTGAGACCTGGGGCACTTAGTGACAAAAAGAAAAAATAGCCAATTAGGCATGCCCTGGTGGCTCATCAATTGTCTGCAAATTCAGTGTCATGGGATCCACATATGAACAATCAAGACGAACAGCAAATAAATTAATTAATGCTCCTACCTTCTCTCTTTCCTGCCTGCCTGCCTACACACCTTCATTCCTACCTGCTTCATTTTTCTAAAGCACTTCAAACATATACACACAAGTCATATATAAAAGTCAAGGCAATATTAGAAGTCAGACAAAATATCAATAGATAATTGGGATTCTAGTGTATTCTTGAAGAAATTCAGCATTCAACCCATTAAACATATGATCATGGATCATTTGCTTAATAATAGAATGAGACATAATATATCCTGATATAATAAAAAATATATGAAAACCAGCACCAATGTGGTATTCTTGCAGAAAGTTATCTAAAATGAACTCATCCTTGAGGATAACATAAGCTACATTCATGTATGAAATATTACACAAAGAAGCAGGCTTGGACTCATCATAGAAATTCAATGTCACAAGAGCAATTATGATAGCAGTAGAGGTCATTGCTCTAGAATGAAAAGATATAAACACAAATAAATACACAAACACTGGAATTTTTATCCCTTGATTAGATCTTAGAGCAATTCAAGAAAAATTGAGATTGAGAATCAAAAAATGTGAACATGGACTAAAAATTAGATAATATTGAGACAATGCTACTAACGGGGAATGATAATCATGTTGTTGAGATGTAAAATCTCTTTTTCTTAAGAAAAACATATTAAAATTGAGATCAAGAATCATGATTTGCATAGTTTACTTCCGAATGATTCATTAAGATAAAATGTTGCAAAAAGTTAATAACTGGTGAAAAGTGGACACTGTACTACTCTTTGAAATTTCCTAGAGCTTTAAATTATTTTTCAAAGCAAGGTTGAAATAAAAATCTTTTAGCAAAATTCTACGTACATGCCATGTACCCAAGCAACTGACTCAGGTATAATGCCCCAGGTCTCATAGCCTCTGGCAGGGAGGGTCCTACAAATCAGCCTTCTCTACAAGCCCAATAAATGAGTCTCATACCTTATTTTTTTAGACCTAAAATTCATTCCTTTATTACTTTCTAGAATCATCCATAAAGAAGAATTCTATTTTAGTGACATTTTTATAATAGAAGCATAAGTACATTTTCCATTAAAATTACTACATTTTGAAATTTTTGAAGGGTGAACCTTTGTAACATATAAAATTTTAACATATATAAAATATTCTATTTATCATAGGCTATAGAGATGTGGTCTATACTGACTCCTAATGAAGTGAGCAGGATGAATATATTATCCCTCCCATATATCCTATAGGGAAAAATGTTGAACAACAATAAAGTCCCATTACACATTAAACTATTAAGCAGAAGACATAAAATTACAATTACTTAAAGCCTCAGTAAACAACTGTATTTTGTAGCATGAATAAAGCAAACAGAAATCACAAAAGTATACAAAGAATGCCATGCTAACGGTTACCAAATTTCTTTGCTGAAAAATGGTAAAAATTCTCCCTAGAACAACCTGCACAAGATAAAATCAAAATAAAAAGTAGAGACAAACAGTTAAAGGAGGTTTATAATCTTAGAGGAGAGAGTACGCAAAGTACAACAGCATCATCATCATTATCAACATGAGTCATCAATTATTTTTTTACCAAATGTTTTTTGCAATATTAATGTTTCTACAATTCCATTATATATAGAGGAAAATAAAAATCAGTAGTCATACTATCGCATAGTTTAACAGGGTTGTAATATATAATTTGGAGTAAAGTTTTAATTGAAAAGAATATATTTTGTTATTTATTTATTGCAACTATTTCTGAATGATAAAATTGTTAAAATTGGAACTGTTTCTTTAAAAATTTTAGCCTGGCATATAAGAACATTTATGTCTTACACAAATTCAATAGATGTTTGTTTAATGATGAAACTAATTACAATGGATCCATTATTAATAATAAAATTTCATTAAGCTTAAGTTGGTTTAATATTAAAGTTTGATAGAGAAGAAAATAAGAAATATTTTGAGAAGTATCATTTTCAGAGACTACATTTGAAAAAAATACTCTTGTTCTTCATCATAATCTGACAATGATCTAATATCCAAAATGTATAAATAACTCATAAAACTCAACAGAAAAAAATTGAATAAAAAAACAGGCACAAATATTGGATAGATATTTCTTCAAAGAAGACATACAGATGGCCAACAAGCATATGAAAAATGTTCTTTCCACAGATTATTAAGGAAATTTAAATTAAAAAAAATAATATATCACCTTAAACCTGTGAGATTTACTATTATCCAAAAGTCTGGAAGCAAAAAATGTTGGAGAGGATGAAGAAAAAAATGAAATACTTTCACATTCTTGGTGTAAGTATAAATTGGTTAAGCCTTTATGGAAAGCAGTATGGAGATTATTTAAAAAATTGAAGATGTAAATTCCATATGATTCCACTTCTGGTTATTTACCCAAAAATACACAAAAACACTAATACACAGAAATATATACAATCCACATTTATTGATAAAGATGTGGTATTTTTGCAAAGTAGAATACTACACTGCCTTAAAAAAGATTAAATCCGGTCCTTGTGACAACATACATGGACATAAGTGAAATGCGTAAGAAGGAGAGAGACAAATACTAGATGAGTTGACTCATCTGTGGTATATAAAAAAACTAAAGCAAAGGAATAAATAAACTAAAAATCAACCCGTGGTGATTAACATTAAAACTGAAGATTCCAGTGGAGAATAAGGTGGGGGTGGGATTAAGTAGCAGTGGGGTTCAATGGATTATGGCAAAGGCCTTTTGGTGATTTGGTGACGGGAAGGGTGTGTTGCCATATTTGAAGAATGATAAACCTGTGCATATGGATTTATATTATTTTATAAATCAAAGTTATCTCAGTAATATTAAATTTAAAAATAAAAATGCGAAAAACAGCAAAGCTCGTGTGCGAATCAAAGTACATAATTAATTTTATCATATGGTGTTTTATTTCCAAGCATATCTCTTAATTTTCCTTCTGATACCATGAAATTCTTAGTTAATATATTAAAATTATTTCCCTACCTTTGTATCTGGGATATTCTTTGATTACTCTGTCTGATGAGATGACAGGATATGATAGAAGTGACACTGTACAAGTTCTCAAGCTAAGGCTTCCAAGGACTTGTATTACATTCCTTTACCTTCTCATAATTTCCCTGCAGCAGCACACAGAAGCCCAAGGTAAGCTTCTTAATGATAAATTGTGTATTTTTGTTTATAAATAGTCTGCTTAGACCAAAGCTAGTTTAGATAATAAGAAATCTATTGCCATCAATCCTGAAATTGGTTTTAGTGAACCCAGCAACACAGAAAAACAATGTTACTAGAGGATTAACATTACTTTTTCTCAATTTTACAACCACCCTCTATCAATTTCATGCTAGTCACTTGAGGATGAAATTGAAGACTTAACTAGTAAGATGCAAAAATGTGACTAAGATGCAGGTTGTAATGTGCTCCCCAGTTGCAGTGGGATGAAAGTAAATCTAAAATCTGCCATACTATTCTCTAGCAGAAAAATTTTAGTACCAATCTCCTTATTTTGAATGAAATGTTATCAAAAGTTTAAAGATATGTTATCCATTAAGTGGAAAATATACGATCACAATCAACAGAAAATGTACAATCACAATAAACAGGATGTCAGTAAGTGGTAAAGCCACAACTTAAAATAAGAATCTCATTCTGAGACTCATTTCTAGCCAAATCTGTGTCCCACATTGCTAAAACTACTAACGACTCTTCAAAAGTAGAAATTCTTTCTAGTTCATACTTAGAGTCTTCATTACCATCACAGTGAGACCTATGGTAACTATTTTATAAGTTAATGAATGAACAGGAAAAAGATAAAGAACAACAAAATGGTAAATAGCAAAACCCAAATAGTGAAATCCAATTCTATGTACTATAGGTAGAAAAGACTTTTGTTTTTCTTTTTTTTCCGTTATATATTTCCTAGAATGTAAGACTTAAGTCCAATGTACAAAAGTACTTTATTAAGCACTAAAACCTAAATGTAAAAAAAGAACAGATGTAGACAGTGCAATTTTTAGTTTTGCCTATTATGTGTTATAAGGATTGATGTCATATGTGTGAAATTTGATTTTATAAAACCTTTGACATGTTATCTTCTAATTTTCTATAAAGAAAATATTCAGTCAGTAATAACAAGAGTTCTAATGACTGAGCTATTCAGTACATTTGAAGACACATCATTTTATCCTATTAATTGAGTTTCCATGTAGTGAACTGAAATAGTTCTTCCTTTTTATTGCTTACCTTAACACCAAGGAATGACTTAAGCATTGTAGGGAATAGAAACAAGAAAAAATAACTAATATTTTTATCTATCTAAAATATTTTCCAAATGTAAAATGTTACTTTGATTATTTAAGTAAACAATTGTACAAGTATAATAATTATAACTGCCAGTTAAAATTATACAGATTGTTGAATATGTTCTAATAGCACCAGCGTCCCTTTACCATCATAATCCATAACCAAGCAGCAACCAGTCACCATTTCCTACCAAAAATACATCATCTTTACATCATTAGATTCCTGAGTCTGGTTTACTCTTTTTGTAATATGGGTTGGGGAGGGAAAGAGGAACAGAATTATGCTGAACATGCCTCATTTCATAGGAATGCTTGTCGTGTTTTAGCCATTGTTCATGGTACAATGGGTCAGTCACTGACAGAGTTTTCACTTAATAGCTAGAGTAAAACCAAAACATTTTCACAATAGAAAAATATGCAGAAACTTAATAGGCAGCATGATAAATCTTAGTCCTGATTATTATTGTTATTTCCTTGTTAATTCTGGTGGTTGTTCTCAGTCTGGAAATGAGAACTCGGGTCTCTGGGGTGTTTGTGACTGTGCCAAATCTCTTCTCCACCTTGGCATGCCCCAGTTAACTTTTACCTGGTAGATGGCAATAAGTCAATATGAAAATAAGGAAGATTAATCTACAGAATAAAACAAATTTCTTAATAAGGAATGAAATGCAGAAGAAAAACCTTAGGGATCAAGGGAAAAACAGATGGAGAAAGACAAATGATAATGGTAATCATAACAATGATGTGAATAAAAATAATGAGACTAATAATGAATGCTCCTATGTATAAAATATTTAATTCAGGGAACTCACAAGGGATTTATCATATGAAAAACAGATTGCAAATAAACAATTCCTTACATGGGAAAACTCTGAGAATAAT
Source organism: Solenodon paradoxus (assembly GCA_004363575.1). NCBI lineage: Eukaryota > Metazoa > Chordata > Mammalia > Eulipotyphla > Solenodontidae > Solenodon > Solenodon paradoxus. Next base: position 550,960 of record RJWH01000087.1, read on the forward strand.
GCAAAGAAGCAACGCAACTTATAGGTCAGACTGATGAGAAGAAAGGAAAAACTCTTTAAAAAATGAAAACCAGCATGGCTTTTTGAGTTTGAATACAAATCTATTTTTATTTATTGATGATTAGAAAAAAAAAAAAAGGATGGCCCATTAAAACACTTCAATAGTTCTACTTCCTGCTGAAAAAACATCAAATATTTCTATAAGTATGGCTGAAGTTGCAGACACCCCACTAGCCATACTCTACCTGTGGTTTCACAAACTTGCCAAGTTCTTTCATGTGTTCATAGCTTTGCACCTGGTCATGTTCTTCCTACCAAAGCTCACTTGGTGAATAATAGCTTTCTAGACAAAGATCAACAACATTTTTCTGCAGAGGTCCATATAGTTAATATTTCAGACCTCACAGGTCACGTGATCTCTCTTGCACCAATTCTACTCTATTGTTAGCAGGAAGGCAGCTATGGAAAACACATAAATGAATGTGTCTATGTTTCAATAAAACTTTCTACATGGATAGCAAGTTCAAATTTCATATAATTTTACAGATCACAAAATATAATTTTTTCTTTTTGTTTTTCTAATACTCACTTAAAAAAACAAAAAAGAGAGAGAGAGAGAGAGAGAGAGAGAGAGAGAGAGAGAGAGAGAGAGAGAGAGAGAGAGAGAGAGAGAGAGAGAAGGCAGCACAAAAATAGGTTGCAAGCCAGATTTGGCATTTGGCATACGGCAGGTTTACTGATCACTGATTTAAACAAGTTTCATCGCTTGTGAAATTGTCCCTGGGATGTTCTGTGGCAAGAACTCCTTTGCTATCTTTTATACTACTTTGTTTATAATATATCATTAATATTAACTGTCTTTTAATACACCATTTCTTCAAAACTGTGAACTCCTTTAAAATATCAAATCTTGCAAATACAAAGATATGAAGTGGTGAAGAACACAGATTACAGAGTTGGATTCAAGTTCCAATATATGACTTTTAAAAACATTTAAGATATCTGTGCCTCAGTCTTTTTAATTTGGTAAAACTAAAATGGGAATAATAATTATCTATACTTTAAATAATGTGTTGAAGCATGCTTAAAAAGTCTGTATAGTTTATGGTGCTAAGCAAGATATATGAGTTCTCACAAATTGATAGTGACAAGTGAAAAACCTTTGAAAAATTATGGTAGGAATATTTTTATCTTCAGTTTGTTGTAAAAAGTATCTAATACATAATTGCTATTCAATAGGTACTTTATGTATTGAAGGAATGTTTTCCAAATTTAACTGTATTCTCTTCTTACCCGGGGTGATGAATATATTGGTGGGTAGAGAGGTAACGTCATGTACAACTTACATTGTAAAACTTAAGTACTATAACAAACAAGCAACTAAATGAAGTCTTGGAAGTATAAATACTTTGTCAGACAAACAGGTGAGTTTTCCAGGAAATGGACCACTATTATAGAAATACAGTGTATTCAAGAACTTGGCTTTCTCAGACAAAACAAAAAGAAAGCAGAATGTGAGGCTTAGGCTAAGATGAAGCTGGAAATCAGAAACTCTCAATATAGACTGTATTGTATGGAAGATAAGGATGAGAGCTTTATTCTGTTGTTAAATAGAGATATTAAGGATTTCAGAAGAAGAGACCTTGGTACCCAAGGGGAAGGAGTCTACAAAAGGGGAGGAGGCAACATGTCACAATCACAGATGTTGAATCTGACAAAGAAGGAATGACAACTCTTCTCCTGGGACTGGCAAAGATAAGGGAAAAGGGAATGAGATAACAGTGAATGGGAAAAGGGAGGCATTTAACAAAATGGTGTTAAATTTAAATGACCTTCAGACACGCAAGTGTATTCATGGAGTGAAAAGAACTTCATGTGACTGAAAACACATCTCTAACCTGCACATACAAACAAAAATGGCAAAATTCTAAGTTTTATTTTTCTGGATTTACCTTACCTATATCTCAGTATTTTATACCACATTGAGTATCACCTTAATCTGATTATCTGAGCTAAATCTAACATTGGCTTCTGTAGAATGATAAAACATTGATTCTTTATTAGTGCATACATTCAAATTTCATTGCAAAATATAATAATATAAATTATTTGGTTTTGAATTTTCACGTATCAAGTTGTCTAAATATGTTTACAAGCAATTGTATTTTGAAGCCATGCCATGTCCTGTTATTTTCAGAAGAATAGATAGGATAATAAAAACCTCCATAATTCATTACTTAGAAAATCCCCATTATTTCAAACCAAATATATAGTAATATTGAATGATTTTGTATTAGAATACAGTATAGTGAAAAGTATTTAGGAATTTTCCTGCAGTTTTTCAACTTGAATCAACATATTGTCATACTGGCAATGTTTTAATATCTTGGTATATCATACTTTGATTCCATATGATGAAATAAAACCTTTAAAATGTATTGAACATAAATATTTGTATAAATGTTCTATTTCTTACTAAAAAGAAAAAGATCAAAGAAACTATGACTCCTAGTATTTCAAAAAACTTTTCAATGTACTCTAATTTTATTTCTGGACATTAACTTGTTGCATATTCCTCTCAGAGGTATTTAAATGTATTGTTAATTCATATTTGTCATGTATGCCCAGTCATGAAAACAAAACAAAGGAAAACAGCAAAATCCATTTTTTTCTTCCTCTTGGATTTTCTTTGAAGATTAATAATATGTTATATGCAGATGGGAGGAACTAAACCATGTGATCAACACTTGGAGCTCCTGCCTTATTTTTTGGACTAGTATTTACTATTTAATGGACAATTCACAAAGCACTGTGCAGCATATCACATCACCTCTTCTCCATGCATCTTATGGAAGTCCTATGAAGTAGGTATGGCATCCACATCTCACAGAGAATATAACAGTTTTAGAAGAAATAAATCACTTGCTCATGATCACCTGCTATGGAGAAGCCAAACCGCCATTTTTCTCAATTTTTTATACCAGGACAAGTGGACAGGAATAAAAGTTGCCTCCATGTATGAGAGATCCATGCTGTCAAAGAGAAGTAGAATCACTTCATCTATAATCACAATCATTCTACAATCAAGTACAAGTGTTATTAGTGTCTGAAAAAAGATGTCATTAAATAATTGCTTACTGATGTCACTTAGAATGTCTTCAAAATGGTATTATCAGTAACGTTGTCCAATGAACCCTCTAAAACAAAACAGTGAAATAGGATTTTATCTATATTTATGTGATTACACTTTTAGGACTTATAGTTATTGCTTGCATACATAGATAGACAGACAGACAGATATAGACACACACAGACACATATAACATTAAGTTCAAGGTTATTGTTGTATTGTAATAGCCAAAGACAGAAAACAACCTAATGCTCATCAGAAGACTAAGTAAGTTGTGGGATATTTATTTAATAGGACTCTTAAGCAGACAAAAAAGGAGAAAGGTTCTTTGCTCCTTAAGTACTGATATGGAATGATCCCCATTAACAAAAAAAAAAGACAAGTGCTGAACTCTGTATATACTTTATTATCAGTTTTGTACAAAACCCAGCATGTTGGTTTAAGTACGGGACCTTTCTCAGAGTAGTCAGGAAACTAGTGACAGTGTCTGCCTCCAGGAACAGGAATTAGGAGCTATTAGGACAGGAGTGGCAGAGGCTATTTATTGTAAATCACCTTTGTATCTTGAATCCATGGAAAAAGCAATTAATTCAAAATTTGTTTTATAATTTAAATAATATGGTCAGATTATGCATTTGACAAATTGCAAGGGTAATTTCTGACTGCAGAGAAAAAGCATAAATTGTAGAGAAAATCAGAAATTCTCCTTGATTTGCTGATTTTATTATACATTTGGGCCAAACTTTTCTTATGAGAATCACTATAAAGTTATCATGTAAGGTATTTTTTTATTTGGAAAAGCATAATGTTTCCTGTATAGATTATCTACTATGTAATGTCAAATGTACTTGTTAACCCTTAAAAGTATGATTTTTCTTGAGAGAAACACTTTGAGTTCTTTTGGCTAGACATTCCTGCATTATAGGGAGAAAGTATACATTCTTCTACTCTTTCATTGAAAACACAAGCATTCTTGAGAGTAAACATAATAATAAAAGAAAAAAAAATTCTTTCTAATCATCTTCAATACTACCAACACTATAAAACTATTCTTTTGGTCCCTGAGCAAAGGTGAAAAAGCAATGCCACCATACAAAGCTGTTAAGAATGACATGAGCATGATGATCTTCTTTCCACCCATAATTCTAGATCAGCAGAGCCCCATAAATAAAAAAGAGAACACTCCACAACCAATTGTCTCAATTTCTCTGAACATTGGAATTCAACATTACATTTTCTGTCAAAGAAGGGAAATTAGGGGTTCTGATGGAAGAAAGGTGGAATTTTTAAATTTAAATAACAGAGTATTAATTGAAAGGGGCAACTGAAAGCTGATATCACTTTCTCCTAGATTATTACCTCTTTCATTTTAGCTAAAATTAAAATATTATGATCCTGGAGAGCCTATAATCTTCACAGTCAGTAGTCTACAGAATTGTGCATATCTCTACCAGTTAGCAGAAATAATTAACATTTTGCAAATTTACATAAAGACATGGCTCAAACTTTTTATCCCACTAAAATAGCGGGGTTTTTCTTGTAATTTTTCTATTGTTTGGCTTAATTTTGTTTGTATATTTTCACAAAAATTAAAAAGAAAAACAAATGAAAACCACTTCTCATTTTTAGTCAGGGATGTGGGATCTTGCATGGGATTTCCTTATAATTAACCACGTAAGAGCTCACCAAAGTCTAAAAGCTGTCTATTGCTATCTTATTCATATATCCTTGCCATCTTCTGTTTCTCCTTATAAATGTTCAAATCCTCAGTTTATTTTACCTCAGGCATTGCCTGTGTAATCTAGTTTGTCGTTTTCTGTCCCTTTCTTCAACTACTTCAACAAACTCTCATAATGCAGAACAGTTTATTTCAAAATTCAAGTAGGATCACTTCCTTTCCCAGAAACCTCACAGAGTCCACACACTTTTGTTTGACTTTTACAGAGCCTTGTAACAAGGCTGAAATGTTGGCTCCAGATTATATTCTAATGCATTTTTTCTCCAATTTCTTGCTCTGGTCAACTCACAACCTACTACCCCCTCAAATCTTTCCTGATTCTGGGTTTTTAATAGGTAATATCTCTCAAGGTAGAATGCCTCTGTCGTAGAGATCTTACTATTTTATAATACCTGTTATTAAAATTTGAACTGAGGGTACGCCCTAGTGAAGTAGCAGTTTGGTTTCTTCCACCAATAGCACAATATGGATACATTTCAAGGACCTGGGTTTGTGGCCTGATGCTGGGGTGCACAACCAAGATGAACAACTAAATAAAATAAAATGCTTCTTCAAAAAATTGAATTGAAAAGCCAAAAATCTCTATGAAGCTCTCTATCATACTGTCAGAGGAGAGAATATCATCATCTCTACTTCTTGTGATTTAATATTATATGGCAACTTGACTGGGTCATGGTGTCCAGGTATGTGGCCGAAACTTATTCTGGATATTTATATGAGATTCTTTTGAATAAAATCAACATTCAAATCAATGAACTATGCTCTATAATGTGGGCGGGTCTTACCTAATTTGTTGTCAATCTGAAAAGAACAAAAGAATTACTTCGCTTAGGCAAGAAGGAATTCTGCAGCCTGATAGGCTTTAGACTTAAATGTTATCATTTGGGGGGTTGGGGCACCAGTCTATTGGCCCCATTCTGTTGATTTTGAAATTTTTAGCCAACATAATTACATACAATAATTCCTTAAATAAATAACAAATACGCACACGCATATATACTATTGGTCATTTTTCTTAGGAAAAATCATATTAATACATACAACATGTTATCACCAGCAAGAATTTAGTCCATATTTCCTTCAGTTAAAATTATGGACTGCCTATGCCTTCCCCCTTACACAATAAAAAATCCAGGAGGGATCAAAATCATATTTTACTGCCTTTATGGCTACTCCTGCAAAATTGTCTTGCACACGACAGGAACTCAGTGTTTAATTAACTGAATCAATCCACAAGGTCTTTAAATACAACTTTAAAATGCTACTTATATTAAAATGAATAATATATAGTTATTTCCCTTTGTGAAGTCCTCATCAGATCCATGTGTTTTGGGTCTCTCTAGATATGATTTTTTTATAAAATATTAAAAACTCACTAGCTTGAAATATCTTTAATAGAACTAATATTCCTCACTGATGTAAGTATTCATTTAATTATTGTACATGAAGGTACTAGTTATACTAAGGGACTTTGCATGGTGTATTCTGACAATCTAAAAAAAAAAATCACTATTTTGATTTTGATTAAGATACCACATGAAGGAAAAATGTTTATAAGGAAAATACATAATCATATCTTCACAATTATACTAAATTGTGATTTTAAATACATCAAATGTGCAAAAAGGGGTAAGAGATCTCAGTTTGTTACAGCTTCATTTTGTTCAGGAATTCTAAAACAACATTTTTTTTTACATGACATACCTGGAAACCCTTTTAAATAAAGATTCTAATTATGTTGGCCTACGGTGTTGTATAATATTTGACCTTTCTAACAAGCTTGCTGGTGAGGCTTGTACCATCCCCAGACCGCACTTTTAACAGCAATGTTTAAAATGCAGAATCCAGAATAAAAATCATTAAATCAGCTTCTGCTTCTCAGTAGTCATTGCTCAGTAACCAACTGAAGAATTCTGTTTCCACACATTATCATTCATAGGAAAATTTTCATGCCTTTCATAAGTATCATTCATTACCTAATTTTTCCTATGGCTTTCTTTGGTATATTACAGTGTGCTAGGCAATAGGTCTGAATTTGTGCATGTGCAGCAAAGGAAAAAACAGATATTGTGATGGAGGTTAAACAGAAGAAACAGGTTTTGCCTTCATATTGATTATAAACAATCTTTCAAAAATGGTGGCAAGTTATTTTGCCATGAAGCTCACAGAAAACGTAACACCTAAGGTTGTAGTAAGCAGAGGAGTATTTAAGTAGGTATAAATATATGCAAAACGAGGTGAAGATTTCTAACTCATCTTTGAAAAAAATAGAAGATTGTCAAATAGGCATTTTTTTTTTTTTTTAGTCAGAAGTGGTTATTGAGTATAAAAGGAGGTGAAATATGTAAAAATGGAAGAATGCATGGGAGTACAAATAGATTCTCTTCACTGTGATGTAGAAGAACATAAGGGAAAATGCAATGTCAATATGTAAAAATAATATATGTTACAGGGAGGTAGGAAAAAGGAAGATGAACTCTCTTGCATATAGGATGTCTTTAACTAAATAATTACATAGCAGAAAAATATAAATACTATCATGCATATAGAACAATTCATTATGTGATGTATACAGAAAAAAAAAAATGGAAGCACTCAAAAAGGAATAGAAGGTGGTACTGAAGAAGAAAATGAACTGAATTCTTTTTTACGGAAATCTAAACATTGCAGATATTGTCTATATTCTTTCTTAACTTACTTTTCATAGAAAATTCATACAAAGTGAAAATAGAATACTTGATAATATCAAGATAATATCAACTAGTAGATTATCAAAGAAGCTTTTATAGTAATCACTTGATATTTACTCTGGAGAATAGATGATAGAATAAAATACAATTTTCACTTTACTAAATGGTACCCAAATGTTTAGACAGCTTCGGAGAGAGCCAGATGTAGCCCAACATATTTTAGATCAATGAGGAAGAAATGATGAGTCCCAAGAGTGGTGAAACTCTTCCGTGAAAAGAGTATATCAGATTGTGTCACTGTTACTTAGGATATAGCATTTGAAATTTGTCTAGAATTAATCCACTCTAAGAAAATCTAAGCATTTCACTAAAACTTTGATCATTGGAACATGAATTAGAACATTAAAGTAAGAAAAATGATCTGTGCTATTTCATAATCTATAATAAATAGCAATGTTTTATTTATAGATATAAGCTGATGATATTTTGAAAATTCACTGACTGTTTCAAAAAAACCTCTTGGATAACAAAGAGTATGGCAGTATTTTCTACACAGTACAGAAGGAAAATAGTACTTTAACTCTAATGACTAATGTAAACAATTACCTCAGTTTAACTTAAAAATTTAAAACTCCTTTCTTTATTCTCTTTAGTAGATTTTTCCTCATAACTGAAGATCCAATTAAGTATTGTGTATTATATTGTCTTCATCTATTTTTAATCTTTACTCTTAATCTTAAATATTCTAAAATGCTTCATTAGCATTTAAATAATTGCAATATAGGATTTAAGACATGCATATCCATGTTCACAGGAATAAAACTTAAAGCAAACTTACTTCCAAATGGTCAAGGAAAAAAATACGTGGGAAGGAGGAGTGAGGGAGATATTATGTGACAGAAACAGAGACAAGGAAAATGATAGAACTAGTATATCGAAATTGATTAAATATGAATGAAAGTTATACGGAAGCTCTTTGTACTAACCTTGACTCTTTTACTAAATTTGAAATTATTTCAAAGTAAAAGTTTAAAGAGTGCAAGAACATTACTTATAAATCTTTATAAATCATATTAGATAGTAATGGGCTACCACATAAGGATTTCAGGAACACAGAATTAAAGTTGAAAATAGCCCTAATTCTAGAGCAAGATTTCTCAAGGGAGGATTCTAAGCACTGGAGAGCCTGAATGGGTGTGGTTGAGTCCATTAACTCTTTAAAATAATTGTGTATATTTGTGAATGAAGTTTTTCTGGGAGGAAAGTAAGTTTATATCAGACAGTTAAAAGATATGTGACTCCCAAAAAAAATCCTCAAAATCTGCATTAATTTCTATTCATCAAAATCATCTAAAAGAAACAGAAAAGATAATCTAGAAGGAAGTTCAAATATATTTCAATAACAAAAGACTAATATTGATAACATATACTATATAACTTTAAGAAAACAACAATCTAATTTTTAAAAAGGACAATAGATATTAACTTATATTACAGAAAAGAGAAATCACCTAGCAAGCAAACATCTGGAGATCTGTTTCAACTTATGAGTAACCAGAGAAGTACAGAACAAGACCACAATACACTATCATGTTTATCGCTTGGAATAAAGGAAAAAAATCCACAATAAAAGTGTTCTCTAGAATGCTGGGAATATAAAGTTATTTTTGAAAACACAACAACATCATCTTCTAAAGTTAAATAATCACACCTACATGATTCAGCATTCACATTTGTAGACATATATCCAAGGATTATCTTTACATGCATATATAAGGAGGTATGTACTATAAGATTGCCGATATCAATGCTGTCAACAAAATACACACAAAAAAAGTAAAACTAAATACAACTTAAATTTCATGTAAAGTTATCAAAAATATATTTATATATTGGTGTCTGCCTTTAGTTACTTATATGAAACTCTCAAATCCCTTGGAATTTTCTGGATTATAGGTGTGTAATTTGTTCTAAGGCAATTTTTCCTGGATTAATGGACAGCTTCAGGGTAGGGACCAGTCATAAGAAAGAATGAAACATGATTAGAAATGAGAACTTTCAGCCTCAACCCCCAGCCTCCCTTTCTGTTTCCAGAGAATGAGAGAAGGGGTAGAGATTGAATGAAAAACTGATGATGTTTATTCACAAAAATTGCAGAAGTACAGGGTTCTTAGAGCTTTTTGACTGGTAAATATATAAACTATCTGGGAGAATAACAACCTAGAAGAAGGCATGTGCCCCTTCAGGACAATACACATCTTGCCCACTTGTATCTCTCCCATCTGGCTATTCCTAATTTCTATCAATTTATCATAAACTGGGAATCTAACAAACTGTTTTTCTGAGTTCAGCTCTAGCAAATTAACTCTGAGAAGGATGTTGTAGAAGCTCCAGTAAAAACAATTTATAGCCATTTGGAAGAAGCATAGATAGCGACCTGGGTTTGTAAATGTCATCTAAAGCAAAGTTGGGGCACGCAATCTTGTAGGATTGAGCAATTCACCTGTGGCATCTGACAAATTTTCCAGGTAGATGGTGCCAGAATTGTTAAAATTTAGGACACCAAACTGGTGTCACAGAATAGCTTGATGTGTGGAAAACACAGATATCTAGAATTAGAAGTTAAGTGTAATAGGGTGGTATAAAAGCAAAAGAAAAGCATAGGAGTGTGATGTTTCTTATACATGCCAATTTTCAAGATAATTGTAATATCCAGCTTCTAACATGGCCCCTATGATTCTTGTTTCCTGCTCTCCATGTCTTGGGTAGTTCCCACACATTAAGTAACAATTCACAAAAATAACCTATAATATACTGTGAGTGAAGTGCTAACTCATGACTTCAAGATTATGACATTGAAGACTTTGCACTTTGTCTGGTCTCTTAGATACCTAGCTCCAGAAGAAATCAATCACCATGTAATAAGAATACTCAAGCCTCTTCTTGCAGAGGCTTGTATAGAAAGGAGTCAATTTACCAGCACCAATTTATAAAATGCATGACTAATATGCTTTGGAAGTGGACTATCCAGTTCCAATCAGGTCTTCATATTATTATAGCTCAGCTGACATCAGATTTTATGCTCAAGAGAGATTCTGAATCAAACTATTCATTTGAGCTGCTTCTAAATTCTTGACTCAGAAACGATAAGATAATAAATATTTGAAATTATTTGCTTGTTAAGTAGAAATAAATACCTATTGCAAAATAAAGTAAAAATAAATCTAATAAAATTCAAAATAAAATGCTTTTAAATATATATACATATTCTCAAAAACTGTTTTGAAAACAAAGACTGAGTCATGAAAAATTAAGAGTAGCATTAACTTTTTATGAACAAAGAAAGGGATTGAATAATAGAGGAGTACTTAAGTAGATAAAAGGTAGTTAGGTAATGTTTTTAAAGATTAATTAAATTATTAATTTCATTTAACTTAATTTTTGAAAGTCATGTATGTACCAAATATTATAATGTTTCTTGATCCAGAGATTGTGATTAATTGAATTCTGTGTTTTAAAGATCCATTAAAAGTTTTTAAGGGATTGTGTGAGGAAAAAGTCATTGCTCTAGAGTCAGTGCTTCTTAACTTTCCAATTAAGTAATAATTAAGATATAATTTGTTAGAGGTTGGTTATTCAATAAAAGAAAATGAAACATTTTCCTTGAGATAGAAATATATTGGGTTGCGAGAATCTGACGACTTAAAATTTAACATCTATTTTTTACCTTTCTCTAAAATTATCTATTTAAATCAAATAAAAAAGAGGATAGACATTCTTCCTAACGAATAGAAGAGTGATCTGATTCTAAGAAGGATGGTGGTATTTTGTTGGGACCAGTAAGGAGATACACCTCTAGAAACAGGCAGAAGAAAGTCTAAGGTTTACCATCAACAAGCTGAAGGAGGACAGTCAGTTACAGAATTTCACAACAGATATAACCTTTCTTCAACATATAATTACAGAAGACTTGATTTTTTAAAATGTGTAACTACAACTTTAATATTTTTATTGTTTCCTTTTTGAACTGAGTATGTTTTTGTAAATTACATTTGCTAAACTGAATTGTTCTTTTGGACTAAAGAATTCCATACTGAAGTAGAAACACTCAGGAAAAGGGGCAAATTCTTGAAGCAAGCACATTTCTTATATCAAAGACATAGAGTAAAGATAAAATAATAATATTTTAAAACCAAAACATATAGCAATTAGTTTAAACCAGCAGAATTTTATAACCACTGATATTTCACATGGGATTAAATTAGTGTATATGTTAAATGATAAAATCAACTATTTGATCATGTCACGCTATGTAATTAAAAAGATTATTCAATGAATTCAATTATTCATGGCCCCTCCTGAGATATTACACTAGAAACCCTGAAACAGAAAGAAAAACTTGCTCCTTTAAAATATTTTATTTTTAATTCTGACAAACTTCTTTCCAATTACTAATTGTAATTGGATTATACTTATTCATTCACTTTCAATATGAAGTGATTACTTGATACATACTTGATTAGTTGCTGAAAAAATTAGGTAATGTCCTTTATCAATGTCATTCTGACAGCAGTATCTGCACCAAATAACTTCATCCATTTGGGCCCAATACCCAATTGGTAAAATAGACAAGATGGCTTAAATATTTCCTGTCGGAACAGAATTTTGTGATATCTGATCTATGCTAAACTTATTGAGTACTTCCTTAGTATAAAGTAATATTCTAGAATTATTGGAGTAAAAATCTGCAATTTTTAAGGAAGAAAATCAGACTTTATGAAGACAGGTATTTTTCTATAGAAAATGAAAATTTCTGCCCCTACCCACTATGAATGTGTGGAAACATAATTGTGGGTCTCCGGAATCTTCTTTTTGTTTGTTTGTTGTTTCTTGTTTATGTGTGTTTTGATCTAGTATCCCTCTAAGATATAATTCCCCTTTCCTCCACATTTCAGAACTCAAACTCTGAAAAAATACGTCTCATAAAATTGTCACAACATTTAACAGAAATAAAAGAATTAACCATCTGGAACCACCTAAACAAGACTTATTCCAGCATTGACAATCTGCTATAAACATGAATAAAGAATTCATTTTGATCCAGACTGACAAAAGATAAGGGTTTCTGGATGAATTATTGAAATATAGAAAAATTACTAGCAGATGTAGTAACAATAAATAGAAATAAACAACAAAAGTTTTTCACTCCAAGGAGACTACTTATAAATTATGCCAGATATCTTGGTAAGTATTTATTATGAACTTAATATGAAACACATTTATGAGACATAGGCACATTGCTGATTTGAGAGCCTAGCGTCAAATCAACCACGTGGTTCAGTAACCAAATAGTATCTATATTAATCAGAATTCTCCATAGAAGCAGAACCAAAAAAGAAGCTGATGATAGCTACCAATTATAAGACTTATAATAAGCCAAGGAGAGGGTTCACTGGGATAATCTAGAAAATCAGGAAAATGAAACTCTGTTTACATTGCAAATTCTAGCTCAAAAAAAGAGAAAAAGAATGAACTCTTCCTTTGCCTTTTTGGTCTATTTGGGACCACAATAGCTTAATGGCACCAGCATTGGTAAAGCCATTCTTCTTTACTCAGTTTAGGAATTCAAATGCTAATCAGATCTTCTCTCTGGAAACACCTAAAAATATTTATGAGCTATCTGCCCATACCTTAACCTAGTTAAGCTGCTACATAAAACCAACCATCACATTGTTTTGTCAAGTCTAGAAGATAATGTTGCTATTTAGATGCATATGATACAGTAAAAGATAAATGTATATAATAAATTTAAATACTTGATATAATAATTGAATTATTTACTTACAATTTTTTAGTTTTAAATTCAGATGTCTTACAAAGTTAACACATGGTTGCTTTTGGTTTTTTGTTTGTTTTTAAGGATAAAAGTTGGCAAGAATACTGGAAATTTATTTATAAAGTTTAAAGGCTAGATACCTTTGACACAATATTTCTACAACCAGAAATTTATTCAAAAAAAATTTTTGGACAAAAAGATCATATTTACACAACTGATCATTCATTGCAATGTCTGCATCAATGAAAAATTATAATCATGATAAACACCCACTATTGGGAATGCTAAATAATGGTTTATATAAATAATGAGATATGTTTACTGATAAATAAGGTCTTCAGATTAGGATGGTTCCAATATGTTGATAGCTTATAAAAACAAATTCAAAGCTAAGCCATTCATAAGTCAATGCACTCAAATAAGAGAAAATAAAACAAGAATGACCAATCACAAAGAGCCAGCTATGCTTCTCCAACAAGAACCAAATAATTCCCTTTGCTTCTGTTGTCGTTCCCATAAAACTCTTCTCTTAGCTCCTGTTGGTGGAAAACTCCTAAGAATTTCCTTTGGTGATGCCCAATTTGAAACAATATTCAAATAAAGCCTTGAAAACCATTAATGTGCCTCAGTTTATCTTTCAACAGATTTAACCATTAAGCAGAATTATATAGTATTTCTTTTACCTTTATAAAGGTGTGCACAATTTATACATATACACTAACACATACACACTCAGTATAACAGAGAATTGATTAGAAATTGTTTATGAGTTCAAGGAATGCTTTTCATTTCTTTTCTTTTTTCTTTAAATCTAACATCAGAAAAAGTTTGAAATTGTGTATTTACTATTTTTCCTTCCTTGATAGACCAAACTCTAAACAAGGAGTGTCAGGGCATGGGTTGGAGGTGGGAGGTATACTAAAATACATCAGAGTACTTTAGCACATTCATATATCAGTGGATTTCCACTCTCAAAATTAAAGCCAGTAATTCTCTATTAAAAAAATTCTATCCCTCACTTTCACATACTTATGAAATTCAAGCATATTATTATTTTAAATGATTAATTTATATTTTATTATAATGTATCTTTTTTAGGATTTGAATTAAAGAAATACCTAAATATAATGATTAGCATTGCTATAGGTTCTTATTTAATATTTTTCCATAGAGCATTTCAGCTAACCTAAACCAAATATATACATAATATTTCAAAACAAACGGGATTTTTTAATCTATGGCTAGCAAATTGGCAGACAATGTATAGTGCTGTAATTTTCTTCCAGGTACTATTTGTCTTGTGAAGTTCCAATATATTTAAATAAAGTAATATACCTAAGAAAGTAGGTTTGATTTGAAAATTTATAATTTAGAACAGGATTATTTGACTCTAAACAACTGTATACATACATAGCATTCTAGCACACTGATACACTTTCCCAGAAAAAAATGACATTATTAATTGTATTTAAGTTTCCATATAACTTCAGAAAACGACAACATTTCACCATTGTTCAGTTCTGTGTACCAGAGCACAATGTACATAAACATGAGGCTATGAAACGTAGTAAAGCAGATATCAAATTCCCACTGATGATTGGATGCTGTTTTTCCTTTCAATTCAGAGTTAAGCTTTTCTGAAGTCATCTACTTTCTCGGGAAAAAAAATGTTGTAACACTAAAAATACATAGATATGTTCATGTAACAGAAAATAAACACACAAAAGGTTAAGGAGTTTAAAAAGCAAGTATTTTTTGAATTATAAATATCTAAGGGGGCTCAGAGAATATGAATATTAATAAATTCGAGTAAGACTTTCTAACCTAAAGAGGAGCTGAATATTCTGTTTTAGGGAAGTGGAAGAAGTGGAAAGAGATTTGAAAAATGTAGATTCAGCTTTTTTTAATCAAAGAAACATCTCTACCTCATTAATTCCTTTGGGGAGAGGAGGGGCAGGCGCAGAATTGGGGGTGTTTAAAGAAAGACCTGGATATCTGCAGATTGCTGCTACTACTTTTATTATTGTTGTTATTGGACAAATATCAGTCCTAACATATTAAATCCTAAATTTCTTGGGTGTAATTAATAGTAATGGGTTCAATTAATAATAATAATAATAATAATAATATCAACCTCATCTGTTGGTAGGAAGGGTTAAAGAATCAATCCATAAATAATCACAATAAGCTTTTTTTTTTAATCCAGTCTCTTCTTTATATGAGCAATGATTGTATTCCATAAACTTAGCATGAACACTGAATTAGGAAATCATAAATTATTGCTCCTAAGAGAAACAGGTTCCTGTGAGTCTCCCAACATATTTTGGTCAACCATTCAATATATAACTTTGTATTAGATGTGTTATTGTTTAAAAATATCTTATATATTATTTATTGTTGATTCACTAACATTAAGCCATGGCCAACAACACTATACCTCATACCTGCACAAAGCTTATTTGATCATTTTCTCAAAAAGCATGTCACAGCCTTCTTGTGCTTAGAAATTATAGACAGTGCTTCAGTAGCAAGCCTGGGGATCATTAAAAAATCACCAACAAAAGGCATAATAAATACAAAAATTCAAAACTCATCAGGAAAAGGACACCTTTTAATAATATGAGTGCCGAAATAAGGTGATAGACTGTCTTATAGTCTCAACTTTTAATGTGTGTATTGTCAGTGCAAAAATATCCCTGCTCTACACATGTACATGCCTGCAAATGACAGGAAAGGAGCCTTTGGCATACTGATTTGGGAGTTACTGATGAATTGCAGTGAGTAGGAAAATTCACAAACACCAATTCATAAATAATGAGACTGCATTGTCTTTATGATATAATTTCCAAATATACATCTAGTTCAAATTTCTACCGTCTAAAACTTATAAGACCTTTTTATGAACCAGATCTTTTTTCTTCTTCTTGTGCCATGTTCCACTTTTCCATGATCAAGTTTTCAATGTTCCTCTCTGACACAGGACCTTTGCACATGCAGTTTGTACTTTCTAGAACACTCTGATGCTCTATCTCTACCAGCTAACATTCTCTAGCTCTTATCTTTCTTTCCTCATCAAAACCTGGTAAGTTTGTTCAATTATTTTATACTGTCAATAAACTAACTCTTCTTTATACCAGTTACCACCTTTAAATTTTGTATTAGCATAGAGGTATATATAGCTAAATAACTTTTCCATAATAAAATGCAAGCTCCACGAAAAGATAGACTATTCCTGATTTGTCCCACATATTATCAAATGTTTGATATCCAAGAAATGTACATTTACTATAAATTAATGTAAATGTCATATAAATAATAAATTTAAATTGAGTAAATATTTAAATACTCTGCATCACAGCATAAAACCATTGGGAAAAAAAGAGTGCTAATCTATTTACATAATGAAAGCAATTTTCTTATCATTGAAAGTAAATATTTATTCCTTAAAAATAAGAAATTTGTAATGTACACTTTCTGAAGGCTAATCCTTTCAAACTGATTTCAAAACTGTTCTTATGTCTTTTATATGGCATATATACCCAAGACAAATAAGTACACTAAAAAGTATTGAACTCACTTGTAATCAAACACACACAAATTAAAATTATAGACTATCTATAATTTTGCACTACATAATTAGCAATAATAAAAACAATAATCTTCATTGCTAGAGAAGCTTTAATAAAATAGCATTTTCATAAATATAAGATGAAAATATACATTGAAATCACTTTGGGAATGTAATTAGCCAAGAGGTCTGAAAAGCAATAAAAATGTTCAAAATCTTGATCAAGTATTCTAATTTCTAGAGGAAATCACTTTGTCAACAGAGTGTTATTATAGAATTATTTACTACAACTGAAAGTTAGAAACACAATATCCAAAAATATGAAAATATTAAGTAATCAAAATGTATTCCATTTGATAAATAATATCTATATATAAGTCATCACTTGTATATCCACAAGTTTTTGGAAACTGAAACTTTAAGTGAAATCATATAATGAAAGTAGATTCTTGAATAACATAATCTTTTAAGGTTTTCTCATTTTCTAATTAACATTAATATGAAATTATATTGAATAGCATGACATTTTGAGGACCTGTTGTATTAACATACAAGTTATGTGTTTGTAACTTGGTTGTTGTATCTGAAATATGGGATACAATGTGATAATTATTGTTACACAAAAAAATCTGAGTGGAAGGAGTATAGATATTTATTTCATTCTAATATTGTACACTACCTACAGTATGCATGCATAAAATATCTAGAATAAATAATTATTTTTACAAAAAAAAAATTTTCCCCTGCAATCTCCCCCATTCCCTTTTGTAACCTCAGTTCTGTTGCAAACATTTCAGGGTTGGTTATGTTTCATCTGTTACTTGGATTTGTCTATTCACATTCCACCTGTGAGTGAGGTCACCTGGTCTCTAATTTTCTTCTTTTGACTTGTTTTACATCGTATAATCCCCTCTAGTTCCGTCCATATTGCTAGAAATGACAGGGTTTCATCTCTTCTAAGGGCTGTGTGGTATTCCATTTTATAAAATATTTTTATTATAACATCCCATCGTTTAAATTCTGAATTATTTCTTTGTAGTTTGTCAGGGAATGCTTCTCTTTTGAGTTTGTGATCAAATTCCTTCAGATACTGACTATCATACCTGTGTCAGGTATGCTCTGACACTAAGATCCCTTTCACTTCCCCATGATGTGAGTACTACCATGATATTACCCTGTAAGTCTCTATTATAAAACTAGCTTACAAGCAAAAAATTTCCTATTTTTCTTTTGACAATGTGAAATTCATATTCCTCTATAATTATGCATCTAAAACATTTATCAGAGGTTTCTGTAGTTGGACAAACCATCAAGCACCACCCATTACCATTCCTAATTTTTACCTTACCATATAACTAATTGTATTGCTCAAGGCAAATGATCTATGTTTAAATAAACCTGCACATAACAGCAATATTTGCAGCCACATAGTAACACAGAAGACTATATTATCTGCATTACTACTCTGTAGTTTGAGCCAACCTTTAGTAATCCCTGCAAAGCAATAAGTTCCAGTGAACAGTCCTAAACCACCAGTAAATTAGACATTTTAGGGCTTTCTCTTTTAAAATTTAGCCAATAATAAACCTGTGGTCTGCAATGCATTACAGCAATGTTAGAAGGGCTGACTAAATCAATTTTAGCAACACTGTTAAAGTGCAAAAAAGCACAGCTTCAAGCTTCAGATAGAAGTGAAATGATAGGATGTAAATAATGATGCAATCAATTTGAAAAAAAAAAAAAAAGCAATCTACCAAGTGCTCAGGATTGTAATGCCAAATTCTTGCCAATAAGTAGAAAGGAAGCATTACATTAACCCAATATTTCACAGATTTTTTCCTTTCTACCTATTGGCATTAAAATAGCAATTATGCATAGAAATATAATCAACATATTACTTCTACAACTTAACACTACATTTTAATGAAATATAATCATACAGTTTTATTGTTCTAATATGTATGTAAGCATTTACTGAAACAAGATGATTTCAGTATCAGTACTGACACAGCAATAAATACCATTAAAATTAAATCATTTCATTTCACATCTTGTAACTCTTTTTTCTAGAAATTAGATTTATGTATTAAATATTTTCTTATAATCACTAATCCTATATTCAAACTCTTCTAGTCAAAAGTATACCAAATTATATTTGATGTAAACACTGAATATTTTAGAAATTAAAAATCTATTTTATTTAGAAGAAACAACTATCCATAATAGAAAAGGAAATATTAGCCATTAAGACATTAATTTTATAAAGCTATCTCATTGTGAACCAACCTATTTCACTAAATAAAATACAAAGCACTTAAAACTGTATTGTTTTCACAAGTACTGAATAACATTTACACCCCAGACACTACCCCCAAAATAAACTAACTGGTGGCCACTCCTAGGAACTGAACATTTTGTTTGATGTATATAAACATTCAAATTTGTTTATTCCTGTATCAAGGTAATTTAAAATTGCATTTGGGGGCTTAATGATAAGACTCTTTCATGGTGCTTTTAAAATTGATCTTTCTAGTTACATATTCTTTAGTAAAAACTTTATTTTGTAACAATAAACCTTCTAAATCAAGACTGACTTTAAGAAAAAGATGGCATAAAAGATTGCTTTTCAATTTTCCTTATTTCCATGCATATCTGACAGGAATCCACTCACTTTGAACAAACCCCCAGCCCTTACTCTCTGGAAAGATCCAGAATTAACCAGCCCAGCAAGAGCATAGCATAGAGACTGCAAAATCAAGAGGGGATTAATATCTTTTTATCTTTGCACTTCACTCTCTTTAGCATTTGGCTTCTATATTCAAGATCTACTTTGCCCAATGAAGTGAATAAAAAGAGCAGCCATCTCCTCTACATTCCAGGTATACTGAATAAGCTAGGAGTGATAAGGACAGAAGAAAAAAAGAAAAGAAAAAAGAAAGGTGCAGACCTCCCAGCTAAACATATCTTTTGAAAAAACTTTGAAATCTCACATTTCTGCTCACTTCTCATTTAGCCTGAACTTAGTCATATGACTATACCAAGACCTGAGCAGACAAATGAAGTTTTTAACTGAGCTCCTGCTTCTAAAAGAGAAAGGGAAATGGGAGGCTGGATATGAAACAAGCAGTCTCTGACATGTACTTTTGATTCTCCTTTTACTTCTCTTCCCCAAAACTTCAGAATGCTTTTTAATATCCCAATACAAAATCCTATTCTGACCTTCATTCCTCAACCATGATTCCAAATTTACATGTGCCCATTCATTTTCTACTATCTACTATTCCCCCAACCAATAAAAGTTGATTTTCCATGCCCATTCCTTCAAGTGAGTGATTTGTGTCAATTGTGATTGTAATTATTTTGAACCAACTAAATTACTGGTAATTTTGTGGTAATAAAGAAGAGTGAATTACTATCCCTCAGGGTTTTTCATTTTAGAGAAGCTTTAAAGACAATGAAACACTACATGAACACAACAGAATGAATATGTGGTCATGGAAAATGAGGTAGTGTGATAATTGGAGATAATAGCTGAAATAAAAGATTTATTTTAATAGTCCCTAGATCATCCTTGGATGACACTGTCTGATAATGCCCTGCGTAGTTCAGTAATATGATCAAGCAGTAAGTTATATAAAGAGATGCATTTCAGTAAAGAGGAATTTTTTTAAATTAATAAATCTTCAGAGAGGAAAAAGTGGATAATTGGTAAACTTTAATACTATTTTTGCCCCACTGGTAAGATATACTTTTCAGAATTGAAACTTTATTATTGGGTCAGTATGTTTCTCAAGATATAAATTAGAAAAGCCCTCTGCTCCTCTTCAGAGACACACTAAAAACTTAGAGAAATAAGTGATTGTATCATATGTGTTTTAAAAAGGTCCATGAACTTGAAGCACCAAAATCACATTCAAATATATCTGTGTCTAATAAGTCAGTTCCAATTAGTTTTGATATATAACATATTGTATTTGATACTGTACCAGGTGTGGAAAAGGTATAGATTAGGGTTGATTCTGGTCCATACATTTATCAGTAACTCCTATAGATGAAAATGGGCATTTGCCTGTTTTAGATTACTTTAAATTTCATTAGACACTGTTCATCATTAAAAACTTTAAACAGAATCAAAAATGCTAGTCTCATTTATGTAGCAAACAAGCAACTAAAACATCAACAAAACAAAAAGATAACAGCGTGGTCTATCCTTCATTCATCTTAGTATTAGGAGGCAGGGAGGGACATAAAGAACAAAGGAAACTAGGTTCAAATACTAGATTCAACTTTCTTCAGAAATAACTTAGAAGTTAAGAGAATCAAAGTGGTCATAATCTCTATAAAATCGTATTTCTTTGCTAAGGAGACACAGAATTGCTTTATAAGAATCACAATTTCTGTTAAGTATGTACAATACTATACTAAATCTAGGGCATTTACCATGTAAATAATAAATTCAGCAAGTTGGTGTTAAGCACTAAATAACATAGTAATTTCCCTCAACTGAAATTTAAACTCGTAAATGTAAACATATAGATAGGTAAACAATGGTGATTTAATCTTTTTAATTTCTTGAGAAAGAAAAGATGGTGACATAAAAATTCAAGATACCAACAGGGAATCAGGGACACACCATAATACCAACAGGGAATCAGGGACACACCGTACAGCAAAAATAAATACCAAGAAAGAAAACTGAATTGCATTAGGATGGAGAAAAATCAGAGAAAGGCTAAAGTATAGTGAAGGCTAAAGACAGGCAATCAGTGATGTAGTCAGCAAACTAAGAACTGCCTAAGTGAAATATTTCACTGATAATATCAAAATTTTGAGATGAGGAGCCGATACTGACTTTTTAATGTATTTTACAGTATTTTAAATATATAATTTAATATATTTACATTATAACTATAATTTAATATACTTTAAATATATTTCGATACATTTCAAAAATACACAAGAAATAGCTTATAAAGGCAAAAAAAGGAGATGCTAGTATCTTTCAAAAATGACATAAATTGAGAAATATAATAAATTCTGAATTTTAAATTACATTTTTAGTTATGTATAATCAAAAGAAAATTTTTTTCCAGGATTAACTACTGGTTAAATCCAATTTTATGCTGTTTTAAAGCACAGCACAACTATATATATCTGAAGTTATGAAGATTATGTTTCATTCATATTAATATTTCTTAAGCATGAACACATCCATGCATGTATTTAACTGGTTTAATTTTATGAAGCAAAATTTTCAATGCACTAAGACCATGATATACTTAAAAATAGACTGTCAGGAATGAGACTGATGCTTTAACTTTTGATACAGCTGGCGTAAAAGAAAATTTCCGGCTTCTCATTTTTGAAACTTTTATTCAATATCAAAGAGAGGAATACTAGGTATTTCAGACAGTTTAAAATTATATACCTTAACAATATTAATTTGTTTGTGTTCCTGGTCAGCTAGAATCAGCTTGAGTCAACTGAATATATCTTTTCCCAACTTCTGAAGCAACTTCCTATTAGGATCTTGAAGGCAGCTATAAGGAAGTTTTTACAGTATATAGGCAAACACTGTCATGGCAAACAGTGGTGTGTGTTTGTTTAAAGCAACAACTATTGAGTATTTACCTACCACTGACTAAAATACAAAATATTTTAAGTTATTTTCATTATAACTTGGAAAATTAGACCTGCCTACAAGCTGTCATTAATTCTCCTCACTAGGAGAAATTTTAAGGAAAATGTGGCAGTATATTGTTAATGATTAAACTGACGTATCTTAATGCTTCCTCTATAAATATCTGAATTAGTTTAATTTGAACATAGTGGAATAGAAAACTGAGCCTAAGCAGGTTTTAAAAAATGGGCAATATTTTCTGTAAATACAATAAAGAAATAAATAGGTATCTAATTTAATATACAACAATTTATAAAGCATATAAGAGATTTAATATTTTAGTTCATTCTAGTGGTGCCAGTGTTCCATTTAGTGACTTTACAATAAACATAATGAATTGGGACTTCTGGGAAAAATGTATTCCAATAAAATGTCACTTATAGACACACACACACACACAAAACAAATCACACTACAGACTTCATTTGAATATGCATATGGTGCTAAATAAAATTGAAAAGCATTGGTCTAATCCAACTACTTTGTTATAGATTAAATTTTTTTAAATAAATCAAAATGAACAAAAAACTGTGGAACAGAGATATGAAGTGATTTGACAACAGTAATATACCTAATGATGGACTGGTATCATTTCCCCCCACACCCACCCCTACCCTGTACCACACTCAAGCTTCATTCTTCACAATTACAGTAGGAGGCCAAAACAGAAGAAAGGCAAGTGAAATGACTCATTATCTTCTCTTCCCCAAAGTACAATTCCTGGCTACTGAAATCACTGCTCATGACTGAAAAGTGATTATAGATATGACGAACTATATCAAACTATTCACCTACATCATTTTCAAAGCTGTTCTGACAGTGCTCTTTCAGATGAACCAGAACCTTACAAAAATGAATGTTTTTAGTAGAACTACACAGAGAGCAGTGAATGTCTGTCATTTGTATATAAACTTTGGGTTTTTAAAATATAACAGGTGAGGCCAGATGGACTGTGGTTAGTAGCTTCCAGAGGAGTGCAGCACATGTACATCCCATGCACTGTCAGAAATGCCAGGTTTGAGTCCCAGGTCCCGGGGGAATGCCTAAATAAAAATAACTAAAATAAATTAAAAAACTAAATAAAAATAAAATGTTTCCTCCTCCTCTCTGCCTGTCCCTGCCTGCTCCTGCCTGCCTTCACACTGCTTGCACCTTTCCTTTAAAAAACTAAAAATTATAACTGTTTTCTCCTATTTATCAAATGATTTTAATAGTAAGGAATAACATAGATTCTTGAAGGATCTATAATCAAATACTAGGATGACTTCCTCTATTTTTTGTTTTTATTCTACTTCATCCCAAACAACTTGAGTGAATACCTTCTATTTTGTTGTTGTTTTTTTAGGTGTACGTGCCTGGGTTAATTTTTAAATTTTTCTGAGCTGTTGTCATTATCTGAACCACATGGGTGCCAACATGACTTCAGGAGTGGTTATGGGAATGAGTTGAGAAAGTGTTTATAAGGATAAAAAAGAGGTCTAGCTTACTGACGGGGATTGGCAGACATTATTTTTCTTCAACTGTAGTGAAACAGTGTGAACTTTAAAATTATTTACAACATTTTTGATGTGAAAAAAATTACTTTTAAACAAATGTTTATTATATTTTGCCACACTCGCTATTAATTTTTAATCTGTGTCTGGAGAAGGTGGGCTCTGTTCTAATAAAAGTAACAGGAATATAAACAATTGGTAACACATTTAAAATTCAAATGGCTGACATTGTTACATAAATCATGATTTTACTTCAGAATTTTTGAATATATTTATTATGTTGTGCTTGTTTGTCAGTAACATAAATGAGCAGCCTGGAATAGGACCCAGTGGAATGTCTCACAGGAAAGTATCTATGTGAATGCTTAAGTCTGCTCAAAGTTCTATTAGTTCATTTGACTGCTTCTGATAATTTAAATAATTTGAACTGAAATCTTGTTTTGATAATATCATAACCTAAATAGCCCTAAATGCTATATATAACATACATAGCACAAAACTATTCACAAAAGTATCACATGATTCATAGGAATTACAATTAGTGAATAACTAAGATAATTCTGGAGACAATCAGGTAGTTCAAATGATAAATTCCATGTTCATTTTACCATATTCTAGAGATTCAATTTAGCAGTATTTTCAGCTATTACTGAGTCTTATTTACTAATGTGTGAGATTCCACAATTAGCAGATATGCTTATCGAACTTAGAAAAGAGAATTGCATTTTGCAAACCCTCAGACACTAGCACTCAGACTACTCCTTTGAGGATACGTCATAATGTTCTTAAACGATGTATCAAAACCACATAGTTATGGAAATTAAGTATTGGCTTCCCTAAGGTCCTAAATGCTATGTTTAAATAAAGCTAAAGAGAGACCAAAATATATTGAATTAAAATGCCAAATGTTCTTAAAGTCATAAAATATGTTTGCAGTATTTTGCTGACTTTGGGAAACAAGTGCATTATAGATATTATGAAAGAGCCATAACTAGCTCCCTGATACCATCCAGAGTTCAAATATTAAAAAGATTTGTTTTTAATGTATAGAAATACCCTGAAACACTAAGGACTTAGCAGTCATCTGGAAGTTTTCCTCTCAAATGTACATTGCATTCACTACATCTCAATTTTAAGTGTAAGGAAGAGAATTCTGAATCTCAATTCACAGTTGTGCTTTGAGAGAAAACAAAATAACATGTTGTTCTAAACATATAACTAGTGGAGCAGACAGCTTAATCTTTAATAGTCAGGGGGACACAATCTGAAATTCTGAGTAGCACAATTATTCTTTGCTTTTGCGGGGAAACCATATTTATTTTTAAGCAACAATTAAGTCAAATAAAAGGAAATGTTGAGAGTTACAATAAAAGAGAGTTAATTTAGAAAGGTCTGCTCTGAAATTTAAGCTCCACAATATGCTGAGGTTAACCAAGCACCTTCAACTGTCTGGGTCACCATTATCTCCTCTGCAAGCTTGCGATGCTAACACTGAGCATGCACAGGTGTTGGAAAGGTAATTAGCTAAAGTATCTAGCATTAGCTAAAGTATCTAGTATTAGCTAAAGTATCCAGCACAATACCTAGTACTTATTAGATGTGTCTTCTTGCTGAGATACAAGTTAAATAACTTGAAACAGTACTTAAAACTGAATACCATGAATGAATTTAACTTTGATACTGACATAATAAGAACAGAAAATAAGGGGCAATGACTGACGTTAATATCATGTACACAGAAAAAAGAATCTGTATTTGCTTAAAAAATGAAAATAAGACCATCTTAGAGGACCACACTGTCCTCTATCTCCTCTAGTAGTAAGCCTGAAATGAGGGGAATAGGAGAGACTGAAGTTCTAGAACAAGAACATGCTTGAGTTTCTTTTGAACAAGAGGAGGAGTAATCAAGGGAAACTCAGAGATTTAGAGAATTACATGTCCATTTATTCAGAGTTGGAGGAGAGAGGAAAAGATGGGACCATCCAGTCTGTAATACGTGAAACGAACCACTCCAGGATCTCTGAATAACACAGAGGTGCCCAAGAAATTGAAGGAAGGGACCATATATCTACTGCAGAATCTTATAGCCAGAGAACAAATGTATTAGCTATCCTGTTGTCTGGCTTATACTACCTAAATGTAGACTCTTTTTAAGAATCCGCAGCACAGAAGGTACAAGCTGTGATTCTCGCCAGCTCAGCAGACTAATGTTGAGGAGGATGATGATTTTACACTTTGTTCACCAATATTCACAGCCACTAAACCCAGGTAACACAGAGTTTGGGATTTTTAGGAGACAAAATGAAGACACTATTTCTCAGAATTAAGAATAGAGGCCTTTCCCAAAAAGGAAAAGAGAAGTTCTGAGAAGAGAAATGTGGTATCTCTTATTCGAAATGAGGTGGCCTCACCCTTTTGTCTGAGCTAAGTCTGTCAGTCCACTTCAGTCTAACTTCCCAAGTCTTTGCAGAGGTCAGCAAGGTTTCTTTTCCTTTTTATTGGAGCAATATATTATGACTTTGAAAATAGCATTCTTCCAACAACTATAGTAATTCTATACAGAAAGTAATTTTTAAGTATAGTAGAAATATAATTTTTTAGATAAATATAGTAGTTACTTTATCCTAAATAATGTTTAGTGCTTTTGTAATAGGTCATGGACAAAAACTACTGTTCCTAACTTCCCTGGTTCCTTTTCTTGCCCTTTCTTGTTTCTAATGTGTTTGATTTTAAGGCTTGGATTCTCTGAGGTGCAGTAATTCACTTTATTAATTGGAGTAATTTATCCCACATGACAACCTGAGAAAAACCAGTCCTGTTTATGCTGAAATCATTCAGTCTACATTGGGAATAAAAGGCTTAGTATCTTCATAGACCACTTTTTTTTTTTTTTTTTTTTGTAGAATCATTCACTTAGTGAATTGATCATAACTTTTCTTTTTTCATATTTTCATATTCTAGAAACAAATAAAAGAGAAAACGGAAAGCAAAAATTTATTTCTTAAACCTTGTCTTTAGTGAGAATAGTAAAAATTAATAATAAAACTTCAAAGTTTTTATTACATTTGCCAATTCTTCAACCAATCTTGTAGGATTTTTTTTTTTGTATGTAGTTCATAACTATTTACTTTAAAACACAGAAATATACAGATATGGAGGAGGTAAGAATAGTTAGAGCAATAACTTTGTGAAGAAAATGCCCTTCTGGTATGTTTCTGTGATTCTGACCTAAACAAATTAGATTCTACAGAAATTTGTTGGAGTCATATCAGC
Source organism: Solenodon paradoxus (assembly GCA_004363575.1). Classification (NCBI taxonomy): domain Eukaryota; kingdom Metazoa; phylum Chordata; class Mammalia; order Eulipotyphla; family Solenodontidae; genus Solenodon; species Solenodon paradoxus. The sequence continues at coordinate 578,367 of RJWH01000087.1, forward strand.
ACTTCATGTTTAAATGGAGAAGAATATTAGACTCCAAGTAAGTATTCCTTAGTAATTACTACATGGCAACATTATATATCTAGTACCACAGTAGGTTAAGTACAGAAATTTAAGTTAATTTATTTAAGGTAATTTATCAATAATAGTGCAGACAAACAATTCCATTCATCATGAGGCTTCTAGTTAGATGAGAGAGACAGAAGGGTGAATGAGTCCTGGCAAGAGAGGGTGAAATATGATACTTCATGACAGCATTTGATAATATGGGGGAAAAGAAATCCACCAATATATGTGAAAGTATATAGGAGATTCTCAAGATTTCATTTGGAGTAGTTCTACGCAAAAGATATTTGTAAGAGGAAATTTAACATCTTTGGCTTGGTCCAGCCTCTTTAGCAGCACAGTCCAATAAAATATAATGTGAACCACATACACAATTTAAAATATTTCTGTGGTCATTTTAAAACTACAAAAAGAAGCTATTGAAATTAATGTTTAAATGTTTCATTTAACACAGTATGTCAAGCATATTTTAATAATTTAAATGTGTAATCAGTATTTTAACATAGGGTAAAAGGGATCAATTATATGTTGAAGGAAGCGCAGGACTGGTAGTGGTAAACTAAATGCATTATACGTAGGTGTTGATTTACAGTGATGAACATCTAAAACTTCTATAATGTAATACAATATTCCTTCAATAAAATTAATTCATAAATAAACAAGTTATGTGTGAGATTTTTTTCATATTGTATTCAAATTCCAGGATAAGTTCACATATTCAGCATTTCTCAGTTGAACTTAGCAATATTTTAAATGTTCAAGACTATTGGAATGGACTGCACATTTCTATTATATCCACTCAACCTCCTTCTGTTTATTCCTGTGCTACCTTGAAGGTAGGGAATATATCAGGCTGTACTTTATTAAAAATTTTAAACACTGAAAATGTGCTAAAAGTGTATGTTACCATTGCCTAATATAGGGCACCCCAGACATTACTAAGTTGTCAGAAAGTTCAATGTCATAATCACTGGCTTCAGTTCATCAGTTTTCTCTTTTTCATGTATAGGCATATGCCTTATTATGAAGTCCATTTTTCTAGCAATATGATTAAATATGTGACTAATGTATCATGAAAAGCATACAATGGAATGAATTTAGGTGGAATGAAACTTGTCAAGATTTAATAAATTTTAGTCATGCTAAGTTACTCTACTTTAGTTTATGCTATTAGACCATGAGGTAAAATAAGAACTAAACCCTAAACCATATGAAAACTAAAGAAAGTAAGGCAAAACTTAAGTGACCCATAGAGGGAGTCTCCTGATAAAATAATGATAGTCTTCAAACAGCCTCACTTAGGTATTTTTCATGATTCATTTAATTAACAAAATAGATCAAAGTGTAAATGTTTACATTTCTCCTTGTCAACATTTAGATTTCACTCCTAACACTAAGATACAGAATTACAATTATTTCTTTAATATAACTAAGATTAAGCTCACAATTAAAACAAGGAATTCAATAAAAAATTGAAGGTCAGATGTTGTTCTCAAATTCACACTAAATATTGTGTCCATTTTATGACCTCAACACTTCATCACAGTTTATACACTTAGCCTCATACAGAATTGTTCTTTTTCCTTCTGCCGTAGTGGAGTCTACCTGAGGTTGCAGACATTGTTCCTCTGCCACAAGTTATTTGTCTATTTATTATTTTCATCTACTGAGACCATTATATTTTCTAATAAAATGTGTTGGTGCTAGGTTACAGTATTCTGTTTTATTTGTTCTGTAATCATCCTGTGTAATCCAAAGTCACTGTGGAGGACCCAGAGAGCACCCAACAGTTCCTCAGATTCTTAATTGTCTTTTTTAAATTCAAGAAACATCCTGTCTATTCTTCCTGAATCACCCATATCAGCAAACCAAATAATATATCTTGTCATTACTTGAAATTACTCTAGAAGTATTGAAGTCCATGATATTCCTCTCAAGTCAATATTGTATTTCTCTCACGACTTAATGCCCGTAACAAGGATCTTTGGAATTTCAAAGACATCATTTTTTTTGCTTATGTATCCTGTCAAGATCAATATTTTGTATAAATTAAATGGTAGACCTTGCAATGTTATTGGACAATGCATATATACCTCCTACTTGTCTAAGTAGTTCTAAATCTGGATAATTCTTAAAGTCTTTATTTTTTGCTTATCAAAACTTATTTAATGAATGTTCCTGCTGTTTGGGGTATGATCAGTCATTAATATAATTACAATAATAATGATCATGTGCTGTCTTGAACCTACTTTGCTCCAGATTCCCTATCACAAAATACCTTCTACACAACCCCTTAAATTTGCAGGGCATTCCCCAGCACTCCCTCCTATCCTTAACTCTACTCACTCCGTGAACTGTCAGTAAGCAACTACTTCCTACTCTCAACTTTAAAATTGATTTATATGCTGTTATAGCACTACATATTAGTCAGCATTCTGCTTGTTATTGTGAGGCTTATACTCTATTGGACATATTCACTCACAAGACCAATAAACAGCCCCAAATTAGAACAGCCTCAAACTGAAAAAATTATACCCCATATTACCAAATTGCATCTCCTACCATACTTCCTTTTTCAGCTTATGTCAGTCACTAGTATCACTTCCAGTGAGTAACCTGGTGGTAGCTTATCCTGTACGACTTCTTGTCTTTCATCCTGAGTAACCTCAAATCATCACTGAATATGTCTTCAAACTGAACTCTTCTTTCTTGCTTATGGTATGTCTTTAGTAGGGTCATTTTCATGATACTTAACCTATTCTACCTCAAATGAATCCTTCATGGGTGAATTCAACATTATCTGTGAAAAATAAGAAACTGATCAAAATAGATTTGCCCAATAAAGAAATTTTTTGGTTCCCCATTTGCAAAATCCTTAGCATGATCTATAAGATTTCTCACTATTTCTTCCTACTTGGATCACGCTTTATCTCCTATCATTTTTGGGGTTAGCACTTTACTTCTTAATAATATATTGTCATTTTTTAAACAAATACTTAGAGTAACAGAAACATTCAACTTAAGGACTTTAACAATTACTTTATCATTTTACAATTTATGTATTGAAAAGTCTGTAAGTGGTACGTTATAAACTTATGGCAATTATATAGCCATTTCCCTATAAAAAGAATAATTGTGATTTCTAGTTTTAACAATGTATCAATAATCTCCAATGAACCACAGCTTTGGTATTCAAATTCATGTATTCGGCCTCACAATGACTCTAGATTTGACCATTTGAACTGCTTTTGCATATGATACATTAAGATCATATATGTGTACCCTTGATGCAGATTATACTTCAATAAAATATTACAGTGACTATTATGGAGACATAAATAAATTCACTAACCTAATCTTTCAAATACTAAGTTTTTCTAATGTTACATAAAAAGTAATTCCTTTAAACTCTAAAGTCGTAAAAATAAAAGAAAAATAATATTTATATATGTATATACACAAAATAATCTAAATATTGCAAATTTAATTATTTTCTGTTTTGTTTTCCTTAAAACAGTTTAACCTTTCAATTTATTTTCATTTTATTTCTATATTTATAGTCTAACCTTTGTCAGTGGATCTATTTTTCTTGTTCACTACTTGGAAACATTGCAGAAGCTAAAATATAAATTATTCTTAAATAAAAACAGGCAATTTATGAAAAGAAATTTTCATTTGGTAAAATTACTTAATGTCAAGGTATTCAAATTTGGGAAATTAAATTAATATATAAGCATATTATAATGATCATTACATAAAAATCCACAGTGGGTTTAGGTGAACATCACAAATTTAAGTGTCTATTGAGCATCTGTTGAGTGAATTTTGGCAATAGTGAGGAACTCAGCTGGAGAGGAATACATTATGTAAAGGCACGAAAGTCACCTTTTATTAAAATCTTAGAGGCTTAAACATTGCATATCTATGGCTGTATCTCTGCTGTTGTTGCCTTTTGTGATTTAGGTGATTATCTCTTACCACTTGAGTCAGGTACAAGAAATATGAGGTTAAAAATTCTGGGCACTTTTTGTGAACTGACATCCCTTCCAAGATTGCTCTTACTTAAAATGTAGTACCTAAGTTTTCAGTGAATACGAATCAACTGCAAAGGGCAATTGTGCTACGAGTTAGAGGCAATGAAGGCATTCCCTCGGGCAGCTGCAGTGCAGTCCTTGGAACAGGGAGAAGAACCAACAGGGGCTGAAGAAGTGGAATAAGCTCCCAGAAGGAAAGGTAAATAGGAGTCTTGAAATCTAGGAAGAAAGGAGAGATAATGGAGCTTGGGATACTTTAGAAAAAAAGTATTAAATCAGCTGAAATGAATGGGTTCTCTATAAGAATGTCTACAAAAAATGTAAAGTCAACTTGAAAAAAGGAGAGATATAAGTACATTTTTAGTCTCATCTAGAAGTGTAAAGTCACTTTAAAATGGATACAGCCTCATTCAATAATTTCCAAAATAGTAGAATTATGTCTTATCCAGAAAAAGAACAAATGAAAGGAGTTACACTACCAGAAGGAAAACTGGACATATGAAAAAGATGTGAATATCTTCAGTCTTTTTCATGATTCATGATTCTTAATATATTAATGTAAAATTTTGGTATTTTGAGATTGCTACAGAACACCTAGGTATCCAGGTCCTTCCTTAAAAATTATTATTGTCTGTAAGAAAATATTCTTAACCTGTGTAATTTCATGGATTTAAATCATCTCCATGGTTTTTTAGATAAACCATTATTATTCATATAATGAAGAGCCATTTTACTTCTTCCTTTCAAAAAGTTATTTTGAACATCCATATTTCGTGTCAGCCAAAATAGGCTAGGTAACACAGTATTAACAAATCAGTCTCTACGTGTAAACAAAAGTTTATTTTCCATCGGTGCTGCATGCTCAGAACAGATTGAATGAGGTCTCATTTGCTTATAGTTGCTCAGGGACCATTTTATTAAGGAATTGGAAAGATGCTATTCCTTATAGCAAGAAGGAAAAGATGAAGACATTTTTTGGATCTTAAATGGTCTCAGCCTAGAAATAAAGTACATAATCTTTGCTCAAAACTTCATTGATCCAACTTTGTCACATGGCCCAAACTAATTGTTAAGGAGCCAGAAACATAAGAAAGTAAATAGAATATTTGCTGACCATACCTTCTTTGATAAAGTAGATAGGAAATAAAGCAAGGTGCTTAAAATCCTAGATTCTGACTGTCTCTGTTAGTCATAACACACTTGAGCTTAGGCAAGTCATTCTGTCTCCCAGTGCCCACAACTGGATCACCAGCAAATGATGGGACCTCTCCATTTCCCTGATCTTTTAGAATATATATATATATAGATAGATAGATAGATAGATAGATAGATAGATAGATATTCATATATATACTCATACACATATTCATATATATGAGGATATACACCAATAAAACAGAGAGAAATTAATTATCCTCCTCAACCTCATCCCTATTGCCCTCTGAGACAGGAGAGGTACCTCTCCTGATGAAGCTGAAAAAACCTTTCTAAAATTAACATGAAGATAAAAGAATGAAACATTTGTCCTTTCCGCCTAAATCATTGCATTGCCACATATAGTCAAAGAATATTTGCATAGAGCTTTACCTAAAGCTAGTCCTCCCTTAAAGTACCTAATAATTTTCCTCACAGGTTGGGGAGATATTTATTTCTTTGTGCTTGAGCAGTGAGACATAGCCTATGGCAAGTGAAACCTGTCATTTCCTGACACAGCTGACTCCTTTTTCTCTAGGCTCAGAAATAAATATGATTATTTCTTTATGATATATATATTTAAAAGTTAGAAAATAATAATTCAAACGATGATCTCTATTTTCTGTCAGTTAATTTCCTGCTCTATAAATCTAATTAAATATAGCTCCAAACTACATAACTGTTTTAATTCACATGAAACTAGATTGCATTTTTGAATTTAAGGTCTCTGCAGGTTATTGTATTTCACTCTTATTTTTTCACAGCATCTCTCCAAGCTTGACATATAGCTTCCTTGCTTTTCCAGATCACTAATAAGAGTGTTAAATGAGTTTGGGCCCAGAACCAATCCTCGAGACCTCCTGCTATCCACCTGTTCTAATTTGATATCCCACCATATATCATTACTTATGTTTGCTGTTTTTCAGCCAATCTGTGCTTGGCCTTCCAACAGAATCTCCATGATCCCTGGTAAAGTATACTATGTGAAAGTATTTACACTGCTGAGCACAAAGCTACTGATTCGCTGTCTATTCAGGGATTTCTTTATGTGTCCACTGCTGAGGAATGTTTTCAGTGAAAATATTAATCGTAAAATCTTAAAAATAATAATTTGTAAAAGTCAGAATTGTGAACTAAAAGCTGTAAAAATTAACATCTGTATATTAAAAGTGAAACCGAATTTCCAGCAACTTGCTATATATGAACATAATATTAAATTGATAGGCACTTGAACTGAGAGAAGAGAAGCTGAAACCATCAACTACCTCCAATGGTAAACCTATTCTTCCCCTCAAGCCATCTCTCTTGATGAATTCCATCAAATACTATGTATTAATCACATCATTCTTTCCACTGCCACTATCACACATCACCTCCACCATCAATGACACTAAAAATTATGACCCTTTATCTATGAATTGTTTGAATTGATATCCTAAACACAATACATCCATCTGTAGTTATATAATGTATTTGAGTCAATTATAACTCTACAATCTCAGACAGGTGACTAATAACTGAAATTCAGCATCTTTCTCTGCAAAATAAAGGGAAATAATGCTTATCTCACAGGATTATTGTCGGACCATTTTAAAATAAGGGCCTCTATTATATCTTCAGTATTCCCTATGGAAATTGTAGATGTTTGTTACATTTTACTTCCCAACCTATAACCCATTCAATGAAAAATGTTGGATGCTTTAAGGAAGGACTAGTTTTAGGTAAAACTCTACACAAATATTTCTTTTAATATTTAATATCTTATTAAATAAGATATAGCAGTTAGAGTAAGTTGCTATTAAGGTATTACAGTTGGTCAGGAAAGTCACTGTGAAGAGGTGATATTTGATCAAAGAACAGAATGAAGTGAAGAAATGAACTATGAAGAAGTCTGAGAAAAGTGTTCCAGGCAAAAGAAATATCAAATAAAATGTTCGACAAGAGAATTTTTTTGAGTGCTTACAAAGAACAAAAGAACAACAGATAAGCTAATGAGGCATGCAGGGGTCCATTCAAACTTCTAAGATCTGAATTCCCTTTCCAGAGTGTAGAAATTGCTTGCACAGTCACAGACTGCATTTCCCGTCCTCTTGTACATTTATCCATTGGCTGGTTTTTAAAAATAAGACATAAATAAAACTAAAGTTTATATATCTAGGACAAAGTGATGAAGGGACATGTGTGTCTACTCTACCTTCTCTTCCCTACTCTTATTTGAATGTAAAAGAGTCTCCAATCCTATATTTTATATGTATATATATGTTTATATGTGTATATATGTGTGTGTATATATAAGCAATATATATATTTTCTAATTTTAAGTATTTTTTACTGTTTTAATTTCTTAAAAGCCCCTTCTGATTGAATAAAGGTTACTCTTCCTGGGTCAAGCCAATCCTTAGAGATAATGAACTCAGCAGGAAGAAACAGACAAACTAATCAATCCAGGCCCATACTTCTCTCTGGTCCATATAAAAATTTCTTAAAAGCCCCTTCTGATTGAATAAAGGTTACTCTTCCTGGGTCAAGCCAATCCTTAGAGATAATGAACTCAGCAGGAAGAAACAGACAAACTAATCAATCCAGGCCCATACTTCTCTCTGGTCCATATATCCCAGGAGCCAGTATTTCTTGGTCTTCCACCCTTGAGACAGGTAACAGCCCTATACATAGGAGCTTTCTGAAATTATTCAGAGTATTCAACTCAAAGTTGTTAGCCCTGTTCTATCTTGCCTTTTCTGTGAAAACTCCAATAAATTTATTTGCCTAAGCTTTTCATTTATTCCTAAATAAAAACACATGGCAAATTACCCTGTAAACCAGTAACATTTCAAGAAATGCAGTGATCCAGTCTCTGGGATCCTTGAGTATAGCAACTCTTGTTTGTGTTCTTTTTTGTCTCCACTTGGGACCACACCAGACTGACCATCATGCTAAAGAACACAACATAGTACCATAGACTGGGTGCCCGATCAGTCACCAATTAATCAAATCAACACTGCTGGAACAAGGCGAACAAAGGGATAAAGGCTGGAGAAAAATGCAAATGGTAGCCAGAAAGGACACAGACTAAGAAGGGATATGAAGGGCAAGGTAAGGCTGTCGTGACACTCAGTATGAAATAAAGACACTGGTGGCATTTAGGAAAAGGAATGAAAGAATTTGATTTAGTTTTAGAAGAATAATTCTGCAGAGGATTAACTATAAAGGGGAGGACAAAATATTAAATTCAGGAAGATACAATAGACTAATAGAGGAATCCAGCTGAGAACTGATGGTAGCTTAGATTAGTATGGCAAAGATGAAGGTGTAGAAAACTGATATTTAGGTGATATTATGAAAATAAAGATAAAAATATTTTTGAATTGGGGCTGTGAAGGAGAAATATTAATGATGACATTTACTCAAAATTATGCATGAGTAACTGCAGAAACAGAGGTGCCATTTACTATGACGATAAACATTGATAGAGGATTACATTGGGCAATATATAAAGAAAACTTTAGGAAATGTAAGCTTTGAGAAGTCTATTAGACATGTAAGTATAGACATCAAGTGAACAGTTGGATTTTTAAATTTGGAATTTGGGAAGCTAAACAGATATAGATTTGAGAGTCATTAGAGTATATGTGAATTTAAAATCATAGAACATACATTTGTTTAATGTTGTTTCATTCATCTGTTTTGCATAGTATAATAAATACTCTTATTTTCTATTATTGTACATTATAATGTGTGCCTTATATTGAATATCCATCGATCCAGAGATAGCATCATTTCCATCTTTCTTAAAGGTTTACTTTTTAAATTTTTCCTCTGATAAGTTAATTCTAAAAATATCCAAGAGTTACCTTTCTGCTAAGCTATCTCAATTGGTATCAGTTCTTTATAAGTCATAGAAAAATTAGCATCTTCCCTATTTATGTCTCTTATAACCATACCAATATTAAACCTATGTCATGAAGGCTTAAAAATATTACACATTAACAGTCCCCAAAGGTCCACCTCCTTCAGTGAAACCAGTGATATTCTCAGTCTTTTTTCTTTAATAGTTTCACATGTCATCTCACCACCCATTTAATAATTCCCAATGTGCCTTTAAAAATCGTGTGTGTCCTATTCCCAATTCTTCCTCTGCTTCTCACGATGGTGCTGAATAATCTCACAAAGCAAGTTTCTTGGACAAGTAATCTAACCATATTCCATCTTTTCTGACTCTTCCTTGTTATCTTTGTCTTGTGTCAGGAACAGCTGTCCTGCATATCTATTCTTTTCAAACCAGTCATTTAACAACCTTAAACATTACAATATTTTTGAAAATTCCTTTTCAATCTATAGTAAGTGTCATGAATATCCTCAATACCTACTTATTTTCCTCCTATTCCAGGGCTGAAGAGTACTAACTCACCAGGGAGCCCTGTTTAGGAACAAAATGAAGTCACTGCCACTGCTAAAATAAAACCGCTTCCTCCTCCATTCCACTGACTCATAGACTCACTGCCTCACAATCTGCCATAGACTAGTGAGAGAGCCCAAAGCAAAAGGACAGGACAACTTCTTATATCTTACTACCAAGAGTAAACACTCAAAAGTATTATCACTCACAAATGAAAAAACAGAGACCTAGCAAAATTTTTCATTATTTAAGTCAAAAGGTTAATGGTATAAGGGGAAGAATACAAGTGAACCTATCATAATGCCACAGTCTCTTTTTATTGTAGAGACTGCATCCCAGTCTTATCTGTCATTCCAGGCCTGAATTATATGGTTGTGGGTGTGTGAAGATTTATTTGGTATTCATTTAGCAAATAGAAGAGCGTCTACTTTGTATCAGACCTTGCACTGGTCTCTAATAATACAATAATAAGACAAAACAGATAGGATGACTGCTTCTATGGAACTTCTGCCAATGCATGTATAATTAAATATTAGGATAAATGGAAGAAAACCAAGTTGTAAGGAACAGAAAACAGTGAATAGGAACTAAGTTGTTTTTCTAAGTTGATGCTACCTAACTAGCATCTGAGGGATAAGTAAAAGAAAACTATTCCACATGGAGATGATTTTTAAAAAGTAAAATAGACCAAATGTCAAAATCAGGTAATATTTTTTTTTAAAAAAGGGAAGAAAACAGGAAGGATATCTACCTATCAGGGACATATAGAGTACAGGGAAGAGTCATATAAGATGAAATGGTAAATCATGTAGGAGCTACAACACAGAGTGTTTATCAGTCTATTATGATCAGTTGCATGTGCCATATGACTATGCCATGAAGTACTGGGGTATGCAGTATCCAGATACTTGGCTAAACTCTATTCCAAATTGTCTACGAGGATGTTTTTAGATGAGATTAATATTTTAATTGAAAAACTGAGTAAAACATTGATATCGCCAATGTAAGTTGGTTTCATCTAATCCTTTGAAGGTATGAATAAGACAAAATATCTGAGTAAGAGAGAATTTACTCTCTCTGCCTGACTTGTGTTTGAACTGGGATGTGGATCTCCACCTGTCTTAAAACTTGGAATAGAAATGGAATTTACACTGTCAACCCTCTTAGATTCAACTCAGACTGGTACTAACACCACCAGCTCTCCTGGGTTTGTCCTTCTCAACTGTCATAGTCATACATAAGTCAATTCCTTATAATAACTGCCTTTAAACATACAAATACAAACACACACACACACACACACACACACACACACACTTTATTGCTTCTACAGCAATCCCTCACCTATCGCGGGAGTTAGTTCCAGAGACCCCTGTGATAGGTGAAAATCCACGAAGCAATGGTGTTATAATTTATTTTGTTATTTATATATATTTTAAGGCTTTATAAACCCTTCCTACTCTCCTATAAAACCTTCCCATACTCTTACTGACCCTTTCCACGCTCTTATAAACACTTCATGTACTTTTAAACACTTTCTACACTCTTAAACCTATGAAAATTTTAACAACATATAAAATTCTATGTGGGTACTCACTAGTGAAGTATACATATATCACAAAATCCCACAATATGGTGAAAATTCCGCAATACAGAATTAGATATATTTTTTCGAAAAACCTGTGATAGAGTGAAGCCACAATAAGTGAACCACTACACAACGAGAGACAACTGTATTTCACTAGATAAACCTAATTTTTAAATCTACACCTATTTTTAAAACTTCATTTATGGAAAGAGAGATGAGAAATGTACAAACCTGGGGAGTAGTATCATTAAATTTGTATTTTAAAAAGATTTTTATACCTGCAGTTTGTACAGTTGATTTGAAAAGGTACAAAGAGTATAAATAAAGACCGTTCAGGAAAACTATTTTAGCACTTCAATTTAGTGATAATTGTGGCTTGGAAGAGGGAGCTTCCCACCAAAAAACAAAGAAACAAATAAAAACTGTGAGTTTCACTTGAAGCCAATCATGTTTATCATTCCACCAGTAATAGTTATTTTCCTCCAGGTTATCAGGATATTGACTTGGTTTGTACTTAGATATCTGCAATATAAAAAAGGCAGTTTAAAGTTTTAAATTTTTTTGAGACTTTAAACAAGAACTATTTCATAAAACTATTGCTTGATTATTTATGACTTACTGCCTTATATATGGTGAAATTGAAATAGATTGACTAGAATTTTAGAAATCCATTGTATTAGCTATGTGAAAATGACTTAGTTCTAAGTGCTCACTATATGCCTTTTCATCATTTTCTATCCATTTGCTAAGAACAAACAAACAGTAAATATGCTTTTGTTTAAGAATAGAACAATTTTTTAAAGACAAAAATATATTTTTGTTATACAAGCATATAAAAGTATAATAAATATCTTAGCATAGATATAGAGATATTTTTGACTACTCAAACACAAACTACATCTAAAATGAAGGATATAGTTAGAAAAAAATTAAAATAAAATAGTAAAAATAGTATAATTAGAAAAAATTTAAATAAAATAGTAAAAATATGAATGAAAGTTCTAGTTATGAAACACTTCTAAGAATGACAGAAATATTCATAAATAACACAATTTATTAGTCTCCTTATATTGCCTCTCAACTTTTAATCCTAAGCAAAATATGATACTTAGAGGTAAAAAAGAAAAAAAAGAAAAAAATGGGCGAGTGCTTGCTCCCTAAAATCAGTTAAGGATGTTTGATTATCGTTCAAAACAAAATTGTGCTTGAAATGCTGGGCAGTGATTTCAGGCAACACAAACAACTAAAAGCAGAAAGAATGTAAAAAAAAAAAAAGTATAAATGTCTTTGTCTGCAGACATAATTGCCCATATCTAATATTATATGGTATAAACACAGAAGTTACTAGAATAAATGAGTTTAGCAAGATTGCAGGTTAAAAGGGCAATATGAAATTGCAAATTTATGTAAACTAGCAACAAACATTTGGAAAATAAAAATTTTTAAATGCCATGTCCAATAACATAGCATATAAAATTTTCAGGGATAACTACCATGAAACATGTTAAAGACACTGAAAACTATAAAACATTGCTCCCAGAAAGGAAAGAGAGCAAATACAAACAGAAATTTGGCCTCTGTTCCTGCATAGATACCTCAAAATTGTTAAGCCATCAGTCTCCCCCAGTGGATTTATCATTTCAATGCAGTATTAGTCAATAGCCAGCAAGGTTTTCTGTAGAAATTTTAAAAATCATTCAAAATTCTTATTTAAACACCAAAGCCTTAGTTACAACATTGAAAAAGGAACCAAACTGGAGGACTAACACTCTGATTTCAAAGCATATGATTGTTATGAAAATCAAAACAATCTTTCTTGTGTTCAAGAAGACAGATATAATAAAACCACACATATTGGGAATCCCCTGCAAAGATGTAAAAGCATCCCTGGGGGAAGCACATAATTATGGAAAACTTTCTTACAATATGTAAGAAAACAAACTTTGCTCTATGTCTCCCATATATATATATATATAAATAAGACTTTGATATTTAAATAAGTATATTAAAAGGATGAAAGTCTAAAAGAAAGCATAAAAGTTTATACTTTGGATTAGGCAAACAATATTTTTGAGATAAAATTTTAAAAAAGCCTGAGAGTCTTGGGGATTGACATCCGGATGGTGACTCAATAGGACACATATTTGGGTTACTCCCCACAGACACTGAAAATAAATAAATAAATAAATCACCTATTTTCCTGAGACAAACACCAAGAAACAACTGGAATTTTAGCTAGAGACAGAACACCTGAAGGCTAGTGGTGAGTGAGTGCAGCCGGCAGCGTTCTCAGCTAAGGGGCAGATTTGGATTTGGGATGGAGCTCTAGAGTCTCCAGATGTATGGTGAGGCAGAGGCTAGGGATTTCAGGACCAACAGCAGAGGCAGGGAGAGGCAGGCTCAGTAGGGTTGAGATGCAGAGCTGCAGATGGTCAACTTGGAAGGGGGTGAAAGAACAGCCCTTGCACCAGGAGCTGAACTGTAACCCATGTGGTCAAATTGCACTAGGCACAGCCATAACCAGAAATCAGTCAAATCAAACCACTCCCACGACCAATTCACACCAGAACCTGGGATCCACTGAGCGGAATATCAGCCCACTACATATCTACCCACTGCAAATTCCACCCTTTGGATACCCAACCCCCTGGATTAACAGTGAGAAGGCAGATGCAAACCTCAATGCTACCCACTAGCATCCCCTTTGTAGGTAGAGGTGAAATTGCAGCCTGATTGCCAATCCTGGGCAACTCAAACCTAAGCAATGCCAGGGAAACCAAACCCTCAGAAATATAAACAGAATGCCAAATAGAGCAAAGGCACAGAGAAATGCATGTATAATGATGGATCCAATAAAAAACCCAGGGGAAAATCTGAAAACAGCAGATGTATGTAAATTACCTTAAGAGGAATTTAAATAACATTAACATACACATGGGAATCCAGAAATCAGTAGACTCAATAAACGACAGTGTCAGGAAGCAAAGAGAAGAATTAAAAAAAAAGATATCCAACAGGTAAGAGACATGGTGGCTGAATTAAAGAACTCAATAGAGGGGCTCAACAATAGGATGATGAAGCTTCCAACAGAATCAGTGATCTGGATGATAGGACAGAGGAACTCAATCAAGCAAACCAGCAAAGAGATAAAAAAAAAAAAAAAAAAATCAAAGAATCGAAGACAACATTTGAGACCTCTGGGATAACATCAAAAGGAACAACAAGTGCATCAAAGGGATGCCAGAGGAAGAGAAAGAAAAGGGGGCAGAAACCATACTAGAAGAAATAATAGATGAGAACTTCCCCAATGTGACTACTGAAGCAAGCCTCTAGATCCCAGAAGTTCAAAGAGTTCCTAATAAAAGAAACTCAAACAGAAATACACTTAGACACATCATCATAAAATGGCAAAAATACAAGATAAAGAAAGACTATTAAAAGCAGCCAGAGAAAAATGTGTCACATACCAAGAAGCCCTCATAAGACTGTTAGTGAACTTTTCAAATGAAACTCTTCAGGCATATTATATTCAAAGTACTGAAAGAAAATGATTTTCTACCTAAGATACTATATCTGGCAAGATTATCATCAAAACTGAAGGAATGATAAAATCCTTTTCTGACAAGCAGAAGTTAAATGAGTTTATCATCACGAAATCAGCTTTGCAAAAAAATATTAATGGATGCTCTATAAAGCATAAAGAAACCACACAGAAAAACATTAAGACAGTAAATATTAAAAGTGGGAGGAAGAGAACAAAAATATGGATAGTAGGAATGAGTGGAAGACTAATATGCTTTCAAATAAAATTAGGTAGTAAACATAGAACTGTGAATGCTAACTTCAGGGTAACCTCAAAATACATCCCCAGAGAGAAAGTGAAAAAGAAAACAAAAGGCAAAATTGATCAAAACATTAATGCACCCATTCTACCCAAAAAGAGAAAGAGAACAGCCATCATCTGGAGCAACATAAAAAAGATAAATTACAAAATGCCACTAAACAGCTATATATTAATAATCACCCTAAACATTAATGGAATGAATTTACCAAATGACTGAGTGGCTGAATGGATTTAAAAGATTAATACAAACTTTTGTTGCATTCAGGAAACCCACCTTCTTCCAAAAGATAAACAAAAACTCAAAGTCAATGGCTAGAAGACAATCCTACAATCGAATGGTAACGTCAAAAGAGCAGGAACAGCTATACTCATATTATATAAAACAGATTTCCATCTAAAAAGCATAGCAAAAGACAGATGGGACATCAAAATATGCCAAGCAAGTATTATTAGACCTGAAGAGAGACACTGACAGCAACACAATAACAGTGGAGGACTTCAACACCCCACTTACAACAATGGACAGATCAACCAGGCAGAAAATTAACATGGAAACAGTCACTTTAATGACCATCTGCAACAGATGGATTTAATAGACATATACTGATCACTTCACCCAATGACTACAGATTTCACTTTCTTCTCAAGCGCTCATGGAACATTCTCAAGGATAGATATATACTGGGACATAAAACATTTCTCGTCAAATTTACAAAGATTGAAGTCACACCAAGCATCTTCTCTGACCACAATGGTCTAAAACTGGATATCAACATAAAAAGAAAGCTGGAAGATCCAAAACCAATTGGAAACTCAACAACATGCTCCTGAAGGACTCTGGGTAAAAGAGGACATCAAAGAGGAACTTGAAAAATACTTAGAGAAAAATGAGAATGAGGACACGAGCTACTAGAATCTATGGGATGCAGCAAAAGTGGTACTAAAGGGAAAGTTTATTGCAATTCAGGCCTATCTCAAGAAACAAGAAAAATCTCAAATAACCAACCTAACTTTACATTTAAAACAACTAGAGAAAGAAGAACAATTAAAACCAAAAATTAGAAGAAAGGAAATAATCAAAATCCAAGCCAAAATAAACAAAATAGAAAAAAAAGACAATCCGGAAGATCAATGAAATCAAAAGTTGGTTTTCAGAAAAAATAAACAAAAGTAACAAGCCAATAGCTAGACTTACCAAAATAAAGGGAGAAAACTTCCATAACTAAAATCATAAATGAATGGGGAGATGTTACAACAGACACTACAGAAATTCAAAACATCATAAGGCACTACTATCAACAACTCTGTGCCACCAAAATGGACAAACTTGAGGACAAAGACAAATTCTAGAAAAGTATAGTCTACCCAGACCGAACCTGGAAGAATTGGAAAACCTGAGCAGAACAATCACAAGCAAAGAAATTGAAGAAGTAATCAAGGGCCTCCCCCAAAATAAAAGCCCAGGACCAGATGGCTTCTCTACTGAGTTCTACCAAGCCATCAGACAAGAATTAATAGCTATCTTTTCAAGCTCTTCCAAAATATCAAAGAACAGGGAAGTCTCCCAAATATGTTTTATGAGGCTAACATTATAATGATACCAAGTGCCGACAGAGATGTTTCAAAGAAAGAAAATTACAGACCTATTTCTCTAATGAACATAGATGCAAAAATCCTCAACAAAATAATAGCAAACAGAATTCAACAATGCATCAAAAAGATCACCCATCATGACCAAGTGGGATTCATCCCAGGTAGGGATGGTTCAACATATATAAATCTATTAATGTCATACAACATATCAACAAGAGCAAAGAGAAAAACCATACAATTATATCAATAAACAGAGAAAGCTTTTGACAAGCTCTGACACCCATTTATGATAAAAACCCTCCATACATTGGGAATAGAAGGTTCATACCCCAACATAATAAAGGCCATATACGAAAAACCCACAGCCAACATCATAGCCAATGGCGAAAAATTGAAAGCATTTCCTCTTGGGCCAGAAACAAGAAAAGTTTGTCCACTCTCACCACTGCTATTTAATACTGTACTGGAGCAATGAGGCAAAAAAAGTAATCCAAATTGGAAAGGAGGAAGTAAAATTCTCATTATTTGCAGATGACATGATTATATATATTGAAAAACCCAAAAACTATCAAAAAACTTCTAGAACTCATCAATGAATACAGTAAAATGTCAGGTTACAAAATCAATGCAAAAAATCGGTTACGTTTTTATATACAAACAACATGTTAGAAGAAAATGAAATCACGAAAATCACGTCATTTAAAATAGAAGTTAAATGAATGAAATACCTGGGCATATACCTAACAAAGGAAGTAAAAGATCTATACAACAAAACCTACAAGAACTTCTTAAAAGAAAAACAGGATGACACAAGAAATGGAAAGACATCCCCTGGCTCATGGTTGGGAAGAATCAATATTATTAAAATGGCCATCTTATCCGAAGCAATATATATGTTTAGAGAGTCCTCAAAAACTGAAGATGGAAATCCCATATGATCCCATCATTCCATTTCTGGGCATCTACCCAAAAGATACGAAAGTACCCCTCAGCAGAGATTTAAATATCCCCATGTTTATTGCTACCCCATCACAATAGTTAAGAACTGGAAATTACCTAAGTACCCAACATCAGACGAGTGGATAAAGAAGATGTGGTACATACATACAATGAAATACTACACAGACCTTAGAAGAGATGAAACCCTGTCATTTGAATCAACATGGATAGAACTAGAGGGGATTATGATAAGTGAAACAAGTCAAAAGAAGAAAGATACCAGATGACCTCACTTATCAGTAGAACTTGAACAGACAAAACAAAGGAACAGATAAAACATAACCAACCCTGAAATATTTACAACCAAACTGAGGTTACCACAAGGGAATGGGGCAGGCAAGGGCAAATGGTGGTGGAGCCCACTGACAAGGGGGAAGAACACTTTATGATTTGGTAGAGAGCTTGTGTACTGAAATATATGTAAGAAGTGGGGAACATATACATAGGAAATTATTTTAATGTGTAGAATAATTACTACAAAAAAACCCTTAAAGTCTTAAAAGATCTAAATGATGTAATGTATATCAGAAAAAATTAAAATCTTAGCTTTTTGAAGGACAGTTAAGAAATCAATGACAAGCTACAGAGTAGAAATATCAGAATATGTCTGTGAATACATATAAATACTTTAAAAATCAAATAAGAAAATAAGCAATCTGATTAAAAACTGATAAAATATTTGAACAGTTCACCAAAGAGAATACATGGAGAGCAAATAACACAAAGAAAGGTGCTTAACATTCTTAGTCACAATTAGATATCATGACATGCACACTAGACAGCCTAAATTAAAAAGGCTGATCATGACAGTGGTGAATATGTAGAAGAACTGAATCTCTCATAAAATTCTGGAGGGAATGTAAAATGGTAAACTCAGTATGAAAATAGTTTGAAATTTTCACTAAAAAGTTAAATATATACCATAATATACCATAATGCTTCTGCCACTCTAGACACTATCAAAAAGAAAACAAAGCAAAGGTTAATAAAAATAAATTTATGTTATTTTTATAGCACCATTTTAATTAAATAGTCAAACCTGGAAACAATAGATAAATAACAATTTGTGGTATATACATGCAATGAAGTATTACTTATCAATAAACAGAAACTAATGATAATAAGGATTCATCTTAAAATAATAATGCTGAGAAAGAAATCAGAAAATAAATATACATGCTTTACTTTCTCTTGTATAAAAATTTTTTAAAAGTAAACTAATCCAGTATGACTAGACAGATCAATGGTTGCCTCAGACAAAGAAGGGAGGAAAAGGCAGATCACAAAGAATCTTTGTTTGTAATAGGTTTACTATTTTGTAAGTGATGAATATAACATGGATTTATGCTGATGTCATACTTATCAATTTTTAAATGTTAAATGTGTACAATTGTACTTCAAAAATTATTATAAGGTGGGGGGAAGCTAGGTTGAAATTGGAAATTACATGGCTTCTAGCACAATCTAGGAGAGAACCATTTTAAAATGAAGCACATTAAAGAAAAACAACACATGTCTCTTATTTTGGTAGCTCAGGTTGGTGGTAATGGTGATTTGGAACAGGGAGTTTCCCAAGGAAACTGAGATTTACCTAGAGCAAATGCATTAGAAGAAAATCTGTTAGTAAAACCCTTTACATTTTTTAAAGTAATGATTTATTGATGTCTTTGAAACCTAAGTGCTTTAATCATATTATTGTCCTGTCTAAAGATATTACCAACTAAAGAAATGGTCATAACATTACACATAGAAAATATAATACTTTTTACATCTTAGAGGTAACACATGTGTAGAATATTGTGTTCCACTTGTGTCTAGTCCCTGTCATTATATTTTTAGCCTATTGCTAGACACTTCCGGGCTTTAATGGGAAAACTTTCTTGGGGAACCTAAGCTGATTATAAAAGAAAATTATATTTATCTTCTCTAATTTCATGACTTTTCTTCTCCTCCAAGTATAAAAGCAGGATTATGCACACGATAACCAATTTTATAAAGGTAAAATGATGATAGCTGGATAAATAGCAAGGGTAGATACTTGATAATACACAGAAGAAAAGTTTTTGACATAGGAAAGTTTATTAGATTCATATTTGACAATTTTTTCTCCCAAGGAAATAAACTCCAGCAATCTACTTGTCCCCTCTGGTTAAAGGTTCCTTTGTCTTAGTTTCTGTAGTTAAGGGTATTGTTGATCCCTAAACTTCCATGATCAAATTTTTAAAAGAGACCATACCTTAAAATTTCTTAGGTCAAATCATCCTGGGAAATAAAAGCACAGAAACTCAAGTGCAATATATCTCAGTGATACACAATAATATCTCTAAATATTTGGAACATGTACAACATAGCCTTAAGCTTCAAATCTAAGAATCATCTGGAACATATAAACATTGTATCAAGATGAAAAGTATTTTATAAAGTTTCCATACTTTGCAAATAGTTGATAGAACATAAAATATTCAAAGGAATCTCCAGCTGATAATGCCTATAGAAGATTCTGATTTTTCTAAATATTAGGAAAATACTAAAAGGAATGCTCTCATTTTTTAATATTATCTAGTAAAAAAATCTATCATAAAAAAACAAAAACAAAAAAAAACTTCAACACATGTAACTCTTGGACACATAGTCCTGAGGAAACACCCTGTCAACAACTGCCTGAAAATATTTCTAGAATTATTTATATCAATGCAACATTTTATTGACATTTTTTTCTGACCAGATACTGCAATCTTCTCTGCATGTTTTCTTTCCATCTTTGTTCATATTTAGCTTTTGACTATTGCAGCTTCCATAATTATGTTGGAGCAGGACCAAATTGTATTTTACAATCCCCCTACCTGCTTTGGCTCACCTCTCACCTCTACTATTTTCAGAGAGTAATAACATTTCTCTCCATCAAGGTCTTTCCTAGATTCCTAGAGCATTGTTCCCAGTTTCTCTTTGAATCTGAGGTGCTAACTCTTAAAGTCATATGTTAATACTTTTTTGGAGCTTTTTCGTTCCTGATAATGGGAACCACTATAAAGAAGCCCAGCTAGGCACTACTCTTAATAGCAACTACTTTCATCATTAAAAACCCATCTCTGCTTCTGAGGCTGCATAGAAAGTGTCTTCTAATAATAACCTGATCACTCATGAATTAAACCAGTTCATGTTTGAAGAAAGTAAAATGAAAGCATGCATATGTAAATTTGTGCTTTTTGTAGCTTAAAACTCTTGTCCATGGAGTTCTAACTCCTGTAAAAGATTTTTTAAAAATCGGGTAGAGGAACAATACAAGTGCTCATGTGAGTAACAATTAGATATTTTACAAGAAACAGTTTCTAAACATAGGTCTTACATTGTACTTCACATCTCACCTGAAGCATGCTGGTCACTCCAGTCCACCAAATGCAGTTCCCTTGGAACCTACGCTGGATGGACACGCAAGGTTTCATGAGGTTAAAGGCTAGGACACTTGCTCTTTCTGACCAGGCAGTGCTGTGGCTGATTAATATCCACCCAAAGCCACAATCACCTTCTGATCTGAGGAGCAGGTGACGTGGAGATTCTGAAGTGTCTTGATAAATTATGCAGACATGAAACAATACAAACAGATTTTTTAAAAAGTATCCATCACTAAAGTGGGTTTGCTTTATCCTCTGAAGAACCCAAACTTGATGGTTCATTATTAATCATTGACAACCTCTGCATGACAGTGCTAAGAAATTAATATCACATAGTACCATAGAAGAGCTTTTTCTTACCCAGTGAAATGTTTGGAAAAGGAGAGAGGAAGGGACAAAAATAGACAAGGTGGTTCTCCCTGCCTTTGAAATTTTACTTTTGCCAATTCTTCCTTAGGGTGAAACAGAAGTTCATTCTATTCACAACATTCGATACTTTCAATTGCAACATCTTATTCTAAGCCTTCCTTCCTCCTTGCCAATACAAATTATACCCACCTTCCAATTATCTTTCAAGACTCATCAAAGATCAAATGTCATCTGTTCCATAGTCAATGGGTTTTGTAACAACCCCAATCTCCATGTGATCCCTGTGATAATTATCACCAAGCAGTCTTCATTTATAAATCTTCTAGCACAGTTGCAAGTTGTAACTGAAACATAATTGTTACTTTGCTTTTTGTGTTCACACCATCTCTTCCTATTTAGTAATTTTTAAATATAAGAGTGTAGAAAACATGAGTTGGCGTTTAAAAAATAATTCACTTTAATGCTTCCTTTAGATTCATTAAATGGAAAGTTAATTTTCACAGCATAAAATAAGTTAGTACATGGAATATAAATATATATATATATATATAATGTAAAGTTTTAAAAACTCCACATTGCTTCATAAAGAATTTAAAGCAGAAAGGAAACATAAAAATATTATTACATGTATTTTAGCAATATATGCCAAGAATAAATTAGCAATACTGAGGTATTTCTAGAAACAATATTCTAAATATATTTTGTCTTCACCATATGAAATCAGTTTCCATCTAGATATTATGATAAAGAAAAATGTAAACTATCTTAAAAACACATCATTTCTATATTGCCAAAGATAAAGGGGAAAAATTCACTGGTCCTTCTGATATTTTTATACTTTTGTGAATCTTCATACACAAATCAGCAGAATTTTCTGTTATTTTTTTCATAAGGTAGAGGAAGAGTAAGTCAACTACACCAGACTCCTTCTCAATCCATCTGCACCCCAGCAATCAAAGAACCACCACCATGATTTACACAGTACATGGCATGCACATAGAAGTCTGAGGTGTCCTACTATGTGTCCATTCTTGAGAAATACTTCCCTGCATGCTATCTGGTTAGTTCCCTTCCATCCTTCTGTGAGATTCCATTCTTAATTTCTCCAGTTTGAGTATCAAATGTCAAAATTTTGTTTTCTCATTAGACCGACCCCCATCCTGGTTTATGCTTACTATTCCCTTGTAAACAGTATCTCATTTTACTTTCAATAGTGCTCAGGTTGGATAATAGATTGTATTCATGGGATTCAACATAAAACCAACATTGACTGGAAGGTCAACTTCTAGCCTCATCTCAATGTTCCTTGCCAGCTACCAACTAGTATTTGTCAACACTGACACTGGAAGCCAGTTCTAAAAAGTTATCAAAAATAGTGAAAGGAAACATGGTCAGATTGTGGTTGTATTATTGCAAAGGCCCACAGAATCATGAGCCTTAGGAATTTTTCCCAGAAATATTCCCTTTTGATTTTCATGACTTTGAAGGCAGACCATGCCCAGTAACATAATAGTAATGTCAAATTCCAAAAGCAGAGCTGAGATAGCTTTGCCAGGATACAATTCACCTGATCGAATTTTAAGGTTTTCATTCTTTTTGACTCATACATTTGGTGATTTGAGATTAGGTCACCACAGGAAAAGACACGATTTTTCACTAAGCATCTACCTGAAATCTCCAAAACATTTTCCAGTGAGAATAAAATATGCTATATCATGGTAATAATTTAATTCCTGTTGAAGTACATAAGTTCTCCAATATTTTTACTTGACATGTTTTAAAATATGACTAGTACTTTTTTGTTCATCTAAATTAAATGTTGTTTAATTTGAGGGCAGAAGAATGGTGGTTAAGGTCAGGATGTAAGTTTAATTCATAACACACTTCTTGTAGTGTTTAAAATTCAGATAAGAGATGCATGAAACTGCTAAATTATGATTCAATGACTACAAATAAAAGAACTGTTGTACAGGCACAATGATTGCACATGCTGATATTAATTGGGTAACAAGCAATGGCTCCAAGGGGAGATTTTGCTATGGACACACTAGTGCTGTTTAGCATAAACCTCCTAAGGTTCAGGTTTGAGGTTAAGAAGCCATTTATAGCTATAGAAATGCAAATGAATAGTAAGTACATAATAAATTCACACACATCTAGTACTCAAACAATTGCAAATTAATATACATGGGCAGTATTTTTTTCACTAATAACTTGGTCAAGTTTTTAGAAATAATGATAAATATTCACTGTTGAAAAGAAGCTGGATACCCTTGTTTTTCACTAATGAATAGAGCACTTTTGGAGAGCAATCTGACAATGTCAAAGACCTCTCCAAAATAAAGACTATAAAACCTTTGATTCCAGTTTCTGTTAAGTGTTTCAATAGAAAATAATTCAAAAATTAAATCAGAACCTCTGAGTACTAGAACTAAGCAGCAGCATTTCTAAATCCCCCCAGGTAATTCTGAAATAGGCTTGGGAACCACTGGTTTACAAAGATAGCTAATATCAGAAAAGATGTTCATTAAATGTTGTTAAGTGATTAAAAGCAAATTACACCTAGTTATTTTTAAAAACACATAGAAACACAGTCATATACATATTCAAAGCTGAAATTATAAATATGTGTTAACAATAGTTATTTCTAGGTAATGAGATTATAGGTGAGGGATATGTAACCTTTATTAGTATTCTCTTGGTTCTTTTTTAGTATTAAAATATTTCATTTATAACAATAATTCACAAGAACATACACTTTAAGATTCTCATATTTTTATCTAAAGCATGTTTTGAAATAGTAGATTCCTTTGCCCTAACCCAGATTAATAGTCCTGATTTTCATGGAAGAGATAGGACTCAAGACATGCCTTCTGAATGAAATCCTATGTTATTCACAGGCAGCATATATTTTGAAAACACTCTAGTCTATAATACTTTATTCCAGTCCCTATGAAGTAGGCAATAAGCCTTATTATCTGATCTTTTCTATAATATATTACATTTTTACAAACTGCTCTAAGATCTACTTTAACAGAAGACAGCTGTAGTTGTCCTATCTGCCACTGCTTTCGGTTTGTTGCAATATGTTATTTTTGTTGAAATAAGAAGAAAATATGTACTCATACAGGTGTAAATCTGATGGAGTTGGAAAAGCGAAGAATATTTTGGCCTCTTCAGTCATAATTTTGAGTATTCTTTGAAACTACCACAAAACTCAATAAGTGGTAGTTTTTTAAAGGTTAGCTGCAATGTAGAATAGGAAAACTATCAATAAAATTTTTCCTCAATCTGTTAAATAAAAAACCTTGGATATGTTTTGCTCTTTTTTTTTCAACTTGAATGATTTTTTTATTCCTATGTGGTTTTACAACATGGCTCACTGACCATCTGGAAATTATTGGTTCAATTATCTATGCCAATTTTTGAAACACTGACAGATATCATTCAAAATGTAAGCTTGTTAAATCCCTCCCATCTTATCAAAACTTCTAAGTATGAGGTAGCGCTCAAGCTTATCAGATAGATGTAAGTTTTCCAAAATTATAATTCTCTTAGGAAAGTTCCAAATTTATCTCTGGAAACAAATACATCAGAAAAACTGAGAGACTTAATTAGTTCGTTGTTAAGAAAATGGGCTGATATCCAGTCTGAATAGCTTCTCTAGGTTTCTTTAAGTTAAAAAGCAATAAACTCAGGTCACATGCCAAACAATCCATAAATTATATTCCTAAAGAAGGTCATTACATATTGGTATGCAGAAGTATATCATGCAGACTTCCCTTTCATTACACAGATTATTAAAAGTCTTTTAAAAATGATTGTTGTAACTACTTTATCTAGGTTATTTTAAGTGAGAGTATAGTATTAAATGATTAATATTAATTAATCAAAGGAAACCAAAAGTCAAAATAGAATTACATCTAACTAAAAAGCTTCTGTACAAAGAAAGAAACTCATCAAAACATAAAGACATCTTACTGAAGTAATTGGCACATCATACATCCAACAAGGAGTTAATATTGAAAATATACAAATGACTCATAAAATTCAACAACAACAACAACAAAAAACCCAATTCAATTAAAAATGGCAGATGATCTCAACAGTCCTTTCTAAAATGAAGACATACAGGTGGCCAATAGGCATATGATATTACTTGCCTTATCATTTAGGGAAATGCAAAATAAAGCAATATGATTTCACTTCAGACCTGAGGGAATAACTATTTTTCAAAAGACTAGGAACTACAAATACTGGGAAGGCAGTGGAAAGGAGAGTAAGTAACCCTTTCATAACTAGCAGAAATATAAATTGGTGCAACAACTATGGAAAGAAGCATAGAGATCCCTCAAAAAAATTGAAAATCTAAATCCTATAGGAGCTAGGCATTGTATTTGTGAGTACTGAACAAAAAATACAAGACAGTATTTCTCAGAGACATATGCACCTCTATGTTCATTGCAGTATTGTTTACAACAGTCAGGAGTGGTACCTAAATGCCCATCAACAAATGAGTGAATAAAGATGGGACATGCATATATATGTATAATTAAATATTACTCAGTAATAAAAAAATGATAGAATCCTGCCATTTATAACAATATAAACACCACTAGTATATTTTGAGGCTCTTCCCTCGATTCATATTAAGAAATTGATAGTTTCATCTGCCTCACTTTTGCTTTATCAGGGGAAGTGTCAATATAGTAAAAAAGCAAATAACTTACTACAATTATGAAAATATTTTAACCCTCAAATGAATCTCAGGAACACATTGGAATCTGCAGAGTACACTTCTGGAATGAAAAACTGAGATTAATCGGTAGAAGCTCTCCTCCCTTGCATTAAAATAATACCTAAGGTCTCAGTATAAGGAACTTTAACAATTAATATCATCTCAACATTTTTGCTTCCCACAGTTTAATTCTTACCCTACACAGTATCTCTAGGGTAAATCTGCAAATCTAAGTTCGCAGTTGTATACCTGTTGTCATTATTGTACAAATTAATAAAATAATATATGTCAGTGAAATATGAGAAATTGATACTGGAATCAATGGCTACAAAATGACGTGATTTTATTCATCTATTTACAATTATATTCTCAAAACTTGAACAGTGCCTGCCATATAGTCAATATAAGTAAAGGTTTATTGAATAACTGATGTGTTATTTCTATGAAAATAGGGTAAATGCTTTGAATGTTTCCACAATGTTTCATTGCTATTTTCCTTCCCCTGGCCCTGGTCTACAGCCTGCGTCATTGGCTTCCCCAGCCTGCACCAAGGTTATCTGCTATCAGGATGGCGGGGTTGAGGGTAACTTTTTAATTTGTGTGCACGTGTGTGTGTGTGTGTGTATAGATAGATGTTTATCTATCTATATATGCACTTTTAAGTTAAATAATAACTTTCAAATCAACTTTTAAGTCAAATTATACTTGGCATGAAAACAGTAAAACATAGAGAAATAACTTATAGAAATCTAGGAGTCTGTTCTCTCAACTTTATGTTAATTCTCTTAAGAAACAAGTAAGAATAGAAAATATTCTAAAGAATGATTTTTTTATGACAGTTAAGAAACTATCCTCACTGATTACAGCTTTCTACCAAAAAATCTGTTTTCTTTTTATAGTTTTACAATTTGATGATCCACTTCATTTTGAAATTCTTAACAGATACTGATAGTATTTCTACATATCCTTTGCTGCAGCTATTGTTGTTAGTTTTATTGAAGGACTGTTGTACCACAACATTTTACGGGTTTAAGGTGTACAGCAACATAAATTAGTATCTGTTTGCAATACATTAAGATTATCAACAATAGTGTTGTTCTCTCCTTCACTACATAATTGATCATTTCTACCCATTCTGCCTATCCCTTTCCCCCTTTCCGTAAGGGTAAACACTAATGTAATTGTATAAACTAAGGTCTATTTTTTTTGTTTCATTTGTTAACTTTGTTTCTCTAGTCTCTCTCTATATATGTATACACACATGTGTAATCATATGATGTTTGTCTTTTTCTATCGGTCTTTAATTTTTAATACCCAAGGGCAAATTGATGCTAGCAAAGTTTCACCTTTCTGATACATTACCCCCATCTAGTGTCAAGTAGTGGTAACTACATGATTTACTTCATAGACCTTTGACCTTCAGAGAGGGATGAAAAGAAGGATGGAAGGAGGGAAGAAAGGAAAAAAGGGAGGGAAGAAAATGAAAAGTGGGTGATTGGTTCTGACACTTCCTCTTACAAGTTTTTAATTTCCTCATATTTAAGCTATAATTTGAGATTTAATATACTGCAAATAATACTCAAGCAACTGGGCTAACTTTTAAAACTGTGTCCTATCCTCTACTGTTCACATCTTTCTCTTACCCTTTATCTAACAGGGAAATGGGGCTTGACCTAACTTGTACATTTTAAATAATGTTGATTACACAAGCATAAAGGCAAACAGCAGGATGATAACTCCACTACTGTGGGGTAATAAGTGGCATCAATCTCAGAGCTACAGTTGTGCAAGGAAAGAAAATTGTGTGCAAAGACATCACATGACACCTGCAAGACATGTTGCCTCCAGGGGGAGAATGCAGGCAGTCATTTGTCTCTCCAGTCATGACATGTAAAGGATCCTAAACAATACTTTTCAGCCAGAAAGGACCTTCTCCAGCAGGCTATTTAAGAATTATGAAATGCTGCATTATAGAAATTTTATATTTACATTTTAGAATGTATATTTCCCAGGAAGACGATTCTTAGTTATTTTTAGTTCTTCACTAAATTCCTACGATAGTTAGCTAGCTGAGACTTAGTCCAAGAAAACGTCCATGCAGGCTCTCCCAGGGAAGCAGTCCATTAGGGTCGAAGAGTCTAGGCGGATGGCAGTCTGCAGGCAGACCTGAAGCAGCACAGAAGGAAGCGTGGAGAAAGGACCACCTGAAATGAGAGGCTATGTCTTCCCAGAATTCCTGAGAAAATATGACTTTGCTGCCCAGATTTTCCAAAGCAATTTCCATAATATGACAGACATTAAGTTCCTTTGAAAACCACCCTATCCCTAAATTAATTAGCTCCCTTTGTTTTATGTTAAATGAAGAACGGTATACCCTGCTGATTAAGCAGTAGTTTGAATGTATGCTCTTTTGCTATTTTAAAATACAAGGGCTTGGCTAAAGAGTGGCTGGTTGCACAGGTGTGAGCAGCACATCCTGTTAATGTCTGCCTGTATTTGATAAGAGCCCTGTTGACCCCAGCGGGCTCCGTAACAGGTCCATGGTCCTATTCCTGAGGTCTGAGTGAAAACGACAAACAGCAGAGAACACCACTCTCTCTTTACCAAGGACAACTTCATGGGCATGTGATCAATGTACTTGCACAGGGCCCTCTCCTCAGAAAGTTTTGAACTTGGCTTAACAGTGGAATTCTTAATTTTATCATTGAGTTTGTATATATTAAATAAAGCCCAGTGGGACAACAGACATGCACATGAGCAGAAGAGCTAATGTAACATGCATTTCTGCTGGATTTTGCTTCCCCATCAAGTATGTGCTGTGTCCCATAGGCACAAAATTCCAGTGAGCCAATGATACCTGGTAGCTCAGAAACACTCAAAGTGAATACAAGATGAGGATATTACATCTACAACTAAGTAAGAAGCTGTCTTTCCATGATAACTAAATTGAATGAAGAAAACAAGTTTCTAAGAAACATAAATGATCAAGGAACCCTCTGCTGTTTATTCTTACTCATGCTTCTTTGCACTACCAAAGCATGCATGCTAAAAATGACATCGTAGAAGAACAAACCATTGTTTCTTTTTCTTTCAGTCCTTCCTTATTCATTAGTAAATTGAAGACAGAATTGGCAGAACGTAGGTGAATTACTTACATTGACTAAGGGACATAAAAACAATACAGATTGTTGTGTGCAGCATTTTTACTTTTCTGGTAAGAATAAAATACACATACATAAACTACAAAGCATAAATTGTATATTACAGTGGTTTTGCCCTGATATTTGAATTTAAAATTAGCATTGTACAATAAAGAGTAAAATGTATGCTAATAATTTCAAATATTAATTTTCCTTTATATATAACGGTTATAATAAATAGCAAATAAAATTATCTTGGACAAGTTGGAAAATTCATGAAGAAAGAAAAACAATTATGTTTTAGAGCCAGGCACATTTTTCCTAAGGAGGTTCACATTTTCATTTTGTACCAGGTCCCCAAAATTTTGTTCCTTACATTTGCTAATAGTATTGATAATTCTCTCTGACTAATTGAGATATTCCTTGGGAAGAGTTAGGCTATTAAATATAATCTTTTATTTGGTGATGGCAATGATCCTTTTTGACTTTACTAACAGTGGTCACTCTCCAAATAGGAAAATACATATTAAATAGCAAATAAAATGTTTTATTTTGCTATACCTTTTGAAACGATATTTGTTTCCTCTATAAAGACACCTTAGAGTAAAAGACATTGACCTCAGTTGCACATTTGAAAATAGGAATTCAGTCTGTAATAGAATAAAACAATAATGAGAACACAAATTCCTTGAAGTGAAATAGATATTTTCCACCACCAATACTGTCAAGTAATTTCCATTGACTAGGCTACTCTTTGTTAGATTTGTAACATTCTGAAGAGACACTGATAGTTTTAGGTCTTTGGAGGATGTTTTTCCTATTATTCAAATTGGAAATCAAGGCTCTGAAAATCTGGGAAATTCTTGGTGATCATCTTCCTCTAAGGACACAACCCTCCGCACCACTTTCTTCATTTGAGGGACAACTTTGGGCAGTATTGAAATGCAGACACCCTCTTCACAGTAGATGAGAACAGATCTCTCTAAGCATGGCTATTATATCATGGGAAAAACACAAAACATGATCTATGTAAGATTTAAGTATCATATTCTATAAATCCTCCATCGTTTGAGGATTTGGCAAATCAGAACGAATTTCACAATTATGTCAAAAAATGAGGTCAAGTGTCATAGCTGATTTATTTTATGAAACAAAACATGATCTAGGATGATGTAACAGAGCACTTTTATGAGTTATGAACACAAAATTTTAAATGTTTTTCAAACACACTTTTTTGCTTAGTCAATATATGAAATGATCATTGAAGAAATAGTGTAATAAGAAATAATCTGGTGATAATAATCAAGAAACAAAGTAATCTTCTTTCCCTTTGTGTACTGAGTAGTACACACATGAACGGAGAGAAATATGCTTTCCCCTTGAGACATTATTCTCTCCTTCAGAATGAGTATAACTGCTAAGGACAATAGTTCATCAACATAAGAAGCCACCCTAAGGACCTAAAGTTTTAACTTGCAAAGTGAATACAACTTCTGCTTTCAAGAAGCAATTCACTTAGTCTGCTACAGGGCATGCATACTTTAGAACTGGCTTTTAACGGTGTCACTCCAAATCAAAAGCAAGGAAAGAGAAAATTAACTGAATTTTGCAAATGACCTTGATTATTGAGATTATTGAAAAACTACAAGTTGAATCAATAAACAGAGTTCTTTATTACCCACACTTAAAATAATGGAACACTGACTTGCCTAGGTTACATAGCTAAGACTGTACAGAAGCAAGACTTCCATCCTGACCTTATTACAAAGTCTTTACACTTTGCATTCCTCTGTATAGCTATGCATGTAGATACATTTGTTGCTCTGTAACGGAGGGTATGGTTTTCATGGGTAAACATTTATATTAGCCCTTGCAATCTAAGCTGTAAAGCTTCTACTGCTTTTATCATAAATAATTGATAGAATCAGCTAGAAAAAATTTAAATTAGTCCTAATAGCTCTACCAATTACTAATATTTATACTTCTTTAGTCAATAACACTGTATTACATACTTGAAATATGTTAAAAGACAAGAGCTTAAATTTTCTCATAACCAAAAAAGAAACAAGTGTGTGATGTGGTAGAGGTTTGTTAAAGTGACCGTGATAATCACAGTGCAATTTAGAAATGTATTATATTATACATTGTAAATGCAGTAATAGGCAACTACACTACAGGCTGTAAGCCTTAAATTTACACAATGGTATATGCCAATCACATCCCAATAACTAAAAGAGTCTGATCAGGAACTGAATAGTCTATGAGGATTTTCTATATTAAAAGAATTCTAATTTCAGATAGTATGATTAATTTCTTGGATCATAAAGAAGTTTGATCTTTATCAATGGCTGCTGCTGATAACAGCATCAGAAGCTATTCTAGAATAGAGACTAAGTCAACTCACCTCATAGTCATGGCAAAGTAGACAAGATTATCCATATAACATGGGATTCTGGTTACAAAAGCTGAAAGTACACTAATGTACAAGGGGACAAGCAGTGTCTTACACTGGGATGGGACAAGGATTCCTCTTTTTCTATGAAAAATGTTATGGTTTCTTGGGTAAAAGAAATAAGTAGCATTCTGCTCAGTATAAAATACTTCTAAATGTATTTTTTAAACAGCAAATATGTATTACAAGGCACTGACAAGTTTGACCTTCTCCTTTGACCTCATCAATTCCCACAAAGATATCCCATAAGCAAAAGGTACTAAATTATTATTTCAAAATATTTCTGAACTAGAAGATCATCTAAAATATAAGTACAAACATCATTGGATCTACAACTATGTTCACCATGCCTTCCAACAGAGTAAAAAATATTCTCAACTTTCAGTACTACCAATAATTACTATTTTTTCCATTTTACCTTACGCTCAT
The DNA here is from genome assembly GCA_004363575.1 of Solenodon paradoxus. Classification (NCBI taxonomy): domain Eukaryota; kingdom Metazoa; phylum Chordata; class Mammalia; order Eulipotyphla; family Solenodontidae; genus Solenodon; species Solenodon paradoxus. The sequence goes on from RJWH01000087.1 coordinate 610,598, forward strand.
ATGTATAAAAATTTGCCACTCTCTCACAATTTGTAACCTCTTCAAAACTTGAAACCATAAGACTAAACTACTAAATAGAATATCAACTGTTATATAAGACCTACACTTGTTTTCTTTTGATAATATTTCAGAAATTGGTCAAATGATCAAAAATTTACTCACATGTCTATTACATATAACCTACACTATCTTAAAAATAACTCGTTTGGCACATATATAACTTTTTTTTTAAATAGGTCAGTAAAATTTTGATTTGTTGCTTTTATTTTTTCCTTCAATGAATTCAGATAATGAGAAAAAGTGATATATACAAGAAGAAAAACTCTATCCTGATCAAGAATAAACACTTCTCAAAAGAAGACCTACCGATGGTCTGCAGTAGTCACATGAAAAAGGCTTTAAATCATTTATCATAATGCAAATCAAAACCATAATTTGATATCACTTCACACCTCTGAGAATGGTCTGCATACATCAAATAGTCTAGAACCCATAAGTAAAGTCTAGAGTGTGGAGAAAAAGGAACTCTCTTATGCTATGGTAGGAACGTAAATTAGAACAACTTCTGTAGAAAACAGTATAGAGATTCCTCAATATAATAAAAATGGAACTACTTGATCCAGCAATTCCATTTCTGGATAAAGATCCAAAGAATATAAAAATACTAATTAGAAAGTTAATTGCTCTCCTATATTAATAGCAGCACAGTTCGCATAGCCATGACATGAAATTAACCTCAACTTCCACTGACAGATGATCAGATAAAGATGCAGTATTTATATTCAACAGAATTTTATTCAGCTATTTAATAAGATGAAATACTGCCTTTTGCAACAATCTGACTGGAACTTGTGATTATTATGCTAAGGGAAATAAGTCAGAAAGAAATCTAACAATAGTCATTCATATCTATAATATAAAGAAACAAAGCAAATTAACTAACATAATGTAACAAAGCTCTTAAACTCTGAAATCAATATTTCGGTTACCATAAGGAAGGACTGAGAGGGTGGGGAAGCTGATGTTCAAGAAGCAAAAATGGTGGTGTAATTGGAACTACAACATCGGGGTAGGCATGGTGTGATATACATATTGACTAATGTGTAAATCAATTGTCCTGAAACTTACACAGTATTGTAAACAAATGAAACATCTGATTAAAAAAGAGAGGGTTAAAAAAAAAGACTTCTCCAACTTTAAAATTCAGTTAGGTAAGAAAGGTGATTGGTGATTATATTTGCAATACAGCATGTATTTCCCAGTGGAGAGAGAAATCTTTCCTATATTGCCAAGACAATGGAGAACAAGTAATTGAAATTGCTGGTAGGTAATGGACTGAGATTATAAGAAAATAGTCAAACCATATTCTTTATGTTTAAAATAATTTAAAATCACAGTTTTGAACAAAATAGCTCTATGATTTCTCTTTAGAATTATCAAATATAGAATAAAGACAGCCTTTAAAAAATAGAACCATGATCTTTTAAATAAATACAGAAAAATTAAATTCCCCTCCTACTTTAGTCTGTTTCCTTGTTGATCACATTGTCAATCATTTTGTGATTAGGAATACGGGACACAACTGTCTCATCTCTCTCATTCACAACACTTACCTATTTGATCAACAAATTTTGAAATTCTCCTTTCTTTACATTTTAACTTGTTCCCTCTCTTATCATTCATTGCTGTCACCAAAGTTCAGGTTTTTATTCTCTGACAGTTGGACTTTCGTGCAACTTTCCATATGGTCTCTCTGACTTTGTATTCTGTATTCAAATCTTTCTTGAACTCTGTTACAAGTTTTGGTGAGAAAACCCAAAATACAATCACACTATTCACTTACTGAAAATGTTTTTTAACGGTTCCTGTTGCCCACAGAATAAACTGAAATCTCCCTGAGATTACATTGAGATCCTTTATCATTGGATTCCAAGATAAACTATTTTACCTTCCTTTTCTAACCCAATCATCTAATTTATAGGTGTCTTCATTTCCTTAATCCAGTTAAACTCTGCTCTGTCAGAATACCCAAGATTCATACTAACCCTGGGTTTTTTGGTCTACACATTACTTTCTAGGAAGCGTCTTCATTTCTTTATGTCTACCATTAAAACCAAACGTTCTCTTTCCTCTATGAATCGATTGCATCTTCCTCTGCTAACAGAAAAAGAGCACAAAAAACCCCTGTAAACAACTCCATCTCTACATTATTTTGGTTACAAACAGTTGGTTGAGGCTACTTGAAAGGAGAAGGGGAGATGGTGCATCTTTTCAGTCTTTAACTGCAGGTACAGGCATCACTCAGCTTTGTGCATTCCTTGTTCGATCCCAGAGCCCAAAGTGATGCTGAGGGAATCAATGTGCACTTGAATTATTTAATGGCTGAGGTCATGAGACCTTCATAAGGACAATATTTAATCCAAAAAGTTAAAAACAGAAACAAGATAATGTAATAAAAGGAGTTATGAAGCCTTGAGCCTTAGTCTCTCCCTATTTTACATGCACTTAGGGAGCTAGCTAATTAAAGAAATCCTCTGGTGAATTTCTTATGAAGGGAGAATTCTTTGGCAAAGCAAATAATCAAGTCTTAATTTATAAAGTACTTACAGAGTTAGGTGCTTAAAGTATCATCAAATGGCACTGTAGGGACAGCTCATCATTAATTTGCCTTGGTAACCAACTAAATTTGAAGGAAATGATAAGATTCTGGAGAAAATTGGGTTATAGATGATTTAAACTGTTAATTTTGATCTTCTACAGAAGAATATTAATAAGACTATATTTGCTTTCCTATGTAAGCTTTAAAGCATGGAGTAAACAAATGAATCTCCACAGGTAATACTGCAACATTTCAGGTAAGAAACAATAAAAATTTTTCCATGGTTATATATATATCCTTGATTCCAGAATAAAAATATTTATTTATTAGTATAAATAATAATATTTTAACAGTCTACTGTGAAGTTTGTTATCACTGTTGTTTTTAAAATAATTCTACTGGGGTAGATGAATTGCACTGTGAATTAAGAGTTAAAGTTTTGGTTTTACAGAGTATTTTATTTACAACATTCAAAAGTTTTAAAACAAGCATGGTTATTAGTTTGGTACTAGAGACGTTAAGAAAAACTAGGAATATACTCACATCTGTTTGTTTATTAAGTCCAATTTTTTCATAAAATGTCTCCTACTAAGCATTCATATGAGACGTCGGTGGGTAGTAAGCTGCCAGGGGCTGGGATAAAATGAAAAGCACTAGATTATTGCCCCCAGGGTGGGTTTTCCTGGCAAGCTTACTGTTTCATTTTGGTTTACTTTTTCACCTAAGATACATGTATACATTTTTGGTGGGAGCAACTGAAATCATGGAGAAGCAAAAATTTCAACAACCCATTTTGAGGTTCCAATCCTTTTTCCCAATGTATAAGTCACTCCTTATCACACTGTTATTGATTTTCTTTCTTTCCTCTTCTATCCTTTGTTTTGCTTTCTTGCAAAAGCAGAGCCATGTTTCTAAAATTTGTGACTAAATCACAGGCTAGCGAAATAAAATTGAGATGCATGAAAAAGCAACATATGGCACATTTTTTTGAAAGAGTATTCTATATAACATATAACATATCCCATATTGAGAGGTCAACCCCCTTAACATTACATTAACTCTATATTTTCATAATACTTGATTGATTTCTGTTTCAAGATTGTGCCAAACTGTTTCACACTTACATGCCTTTACAACTGCCATTTTTATTGCTTTGAAATCATACACTTATTCAATATTTTTACTAAAATCTACTCTGTGAAGAATGGTGCCTGGTCCTGTAATAGAGTGATATAAAAGAAATTCACAGATTGCTGTCCACATATGACTTGGTTTCCTTCCTCCCTTGTAAATTCTGTTCAAGTCCTGCATCTTCTGTTTCTTCCTTTGGGATGTTCCTTGACCATTCATGCAGACTTCAATCATTCCTTTGTACCACTGGTACAAATTTAATATACCTCTGTTTAAAATGCTCTTAATATGATTCTTCAGCTGCCTGATTCCCTTATGAAACCATGAGCTTATCATATCTCTTTCTTTATTATTTGTATAGCATTCAATGAATGGATTGACTAATTTGAGAAACTTTTTCTGAAGAAGTAAATTGAATTTCAAAATGAATATTGTTTTACATGTACTAATTTAAGCCTTTGAAAAGCAGATCTTTATATGAAAGAGACAATTAGCACAGAAATTTTAAATATGAAGTTTCAAAAACTTCATGAATGTATTCTCTTACATGAATATATCACCTTATAATATGCCTCAAAATAATTTTGCTACTTGCAATATATACATTATGATACTTTTCTACTGTTTTCTGAAATAATTACAGTATATAGCTCTGTCTGTTTATGTGTGAATTGTTTTACAAAGGTTGTTGCTAATAATATCTAGAGTGGTTAAACTCTTCAGAAGTAATATGCTATTTAATTGAGAAAAACACAATGGTAATAGAATAAGATATTTTGTGAAAGCTTAAGAGTTGGCCTCGAATAAAGAAGCCTACTTTGTGAACAAAACACAGTTTAAAAAAATTTAGGCAGTTCTTTATAATCACACAACATCTGTCTAAATGTGTTCGATCTCAATGAAAAGACACCATAGATTCTGTCTGACTTGGATTATCAACTAAACTTTCTTATCCTTCTTGGAAACAGTTTTTGAATGACAAGGATAGCAGTAACTACAGGATAATTTATTGACTTGTGAGCTCCTTAAATATGACTACATTATTTTATTTATCTTTTTATCCACCTCATTTCCCAGTACATGGACTTGACTAAAATAGACTTTGAATATATGTCACATTTATTTGGGATTCCTACTGCTACAAAAGAAGTGTGGATATATTTCATTGATCTTAGGAGTTATAAATAAGAGAACAAAGGTTTAATATGATAGCTGTTTGCAAATATTATGACAATTAATTTACTATGTGTGGTTTCAAAGACCCATGCCATAACTTAGGAGTCCAATTTTGGTTAAATTTAATAGAAACTGCAAAAATAACAGCAGTTCTTTAAAAATTGAATGAATTTCATATAAAGTAGATGCTTTCCACTGGTAGACATCATGTCGACACCATGCCTGAAAGGTAACAAAGGACTATCCTTGTCTGGTAGGCTGAGAAGACTTGAAATACTGTGAGACTATTAACTGTTAAATACTGTGTAAAGGGAAAGGGTACAATGAATATACTGAATGTATCTTAATTTATTCAATTATCTTAATAGTGTGGTATCATATATTTTATTAGATAATACACGATCTCTATGCTATTGAGCTATAGATTGCATCTGGAAAACTTTTGAGACTAAGTCCTGTATACTTCTTCTAGGAAGATGGAATTACTGGAGTGCTGAAAAACATTCGAATACAAATACACAGATGTTCTTTACTTAAGATCAAGAAGATTATGCATCTTTGGCAGTAAAAGGTTCACAAACATAACTCATCAATAGAACAGCATTTCTACAATCAACCAATATTTGAGTTAAGTCCCTGGTAAGAATAAAGATGAGAAAATGTCAATTTTCAATGGAATTTATGTGGAACCCCAGCTTCTTCAAATGATCTTGTTCAACCAATATTCAGATACTGATCATAGACCATCATTTTTTAAAATAATCCTTTGGCTCAATGTTTGTCTAATTATGAAAACCAATCTTTAAAAATAGAGATTAAATTTTAGAAAGATCCTTTCTGTAAAACTAACTGGATACTATTATTTTCTTAGACAACTTTCTGTAAGTGATAAAAAGTCATAATTTAATGAAAGTATAAAATGCAGATATCTGCTTACAGGCTTTGCTAATCATAAGATTTAACACATTATAGGGCAAAAATAATTAAAACAAATTTTAAAAATATAGGAAAATTGAGGTTAGCTTCTAGAACTCTGGAAGATGATTAAAGTGTAGTGTCAGAAACACTCTTTAAATGAAACTACTATCTAGCAATTTGAAAGCTTCTAACTTAATTTTCTTCCAGTGACAAAGAAAAATGTCCTCTGTAATGTGACTTTTTAATTCCACCTGGAAATAATTTATGCATTTAAATATCTTTGAATAGAAAATTGTCTTATTATAGTCAACTTGCCAGCCTGGCTCTATTGTTTAATTAAACGTAATAATTTACATTGAGCTGCTTGAAAATCAATTGTCCAGAGTTTCTATGCCAAATGTGACTTGGGCCATAATTGTTTACCTGAATTCTTCTATAAGTATTTATGTTTAGGTAATTTTTAATTATAATTTCATGAATTAAATTTGCTAAATATGAATCCCTGAAGGTGGGTGATGAAATTTTTATTTACTTACAATTAGTATTTAACAAGTCAACATGCACTATTGGTTTAAATTATACTAAATTCGATTAAAGTGGGGAAATATAATAAATATACTGATATTACAACAGATGTTTTATTTTGTTTCACTTATATGTTCTTGATATTCAGATTGTTTTCTAATAACATCAAATTCAGATTGGACTTGAAACTACTTTCTTCAACTCAATGACAGCAGGGCAAAACAAATTACAAAGTATATATCAGACAATACACTATTTTCAGTGAATGCTTATGAGCCTAAATTTTGTTCTCTGAAAGCAGAAACAGACTGTTGTCTAAAAGAAAAGCAGTGCTATTCTGTCAGAATTTTAAGATTTTTCAAGAGTCTCACTTCTTTGAGCACATTCATTTTCTCTCAGTTATTCACTCAAATTATAATCTAACTGCTGCTGTGAATATATTTTGTAGTTATAATTAATAATCGAAATCAATTGATTTTAGACAAATACATTATCCTAAATGAATATAGCCCAATCAGGCAAGTCCATCCTTAAAAGAGATTCAGTTCTTCGAAATATTTAAAATACTGAAGGATTTAATGAAAGAGATTCTTTACTAATGACTTTTGGGCAAGGGCGGAGAACAGACTAAAGGAGATGAGACTATCTCACAATTGATAGCCAGCTTGATAAAAGGGGCCTCCTTCCCCAAGCACAACCAAGAAATAAAATGAGCATGAAATAGTGTCCCCAAGTCACAGATGAGATTTCACCTTTCCAACACTTTGATGTTGATCATGAAAGATTTTAAGACAATAACCCAATAATGTTATGCTCCTATTTCTCAATATAGGACTATGAGCTAATAATTAAATATTGTTTTAAGCTACTAAATTTGTGGAAACTTGTTACAAGTCAACAAAAATTAATAAATCTATGATGAAGCTAAATATGTAGTACTGTAATTTTGTGTAAATGAATTTTGCAGGGCTATAATGAGATTTAAATCAGAAGAACTGATTAGAAAGTAATCAGTGTCCCTATATGTTCAAGTAAATGGCTAACTCACTATTCAACTGAATTCAGTAGACCTAAAGTACAAAGAACATGAGTCAGAGTGACCAATAACAAAATATTAAGAAAGACACTTTACCACTTTGGACTGTTTCTTCCATTTTAAATAAAGGGTTAGTACCGGATCATCTCTGTGTTTCTTTCTAGGTCAAGGTATCTAAGATTTAAGTAACATAATGAAGTGAATAAAATGCTATCAGATAGAGAGACTACAGTGCCAAGGAAAAGGCAGAAAATGGATTAAGTTCTGTATTTTAAAAAAACCAACCTGATTTTGAATAGACCCTTTCATCTCTGGATCATAAATCACTATGTTGAAAATGGGGATAACATCATAATGACTCAAAAGTCTCTGTGAAGATTAAAATAGTCTAAGGAAACAAATTCCAGCATGGTAGTGAAGAACTTGAACTTTCTAAAACAATGGTAAAATGGACAAAAAACCTACCATAAGCTATTTCAGAACTCTGATAATTAAGAAAGCCATCAAAAAATTCAAAGAATTGATTCAAGAGAAACTACTGACCCTCTATGAGAGAGTTTTATGACATTTTAACTTAGAACTATTCACATTGCTTCCTCCTAGTTCAGTGATGTAGAAGGCAATACCCAGCAGCACTGCAGACAAGAGAGAGATCTGACCACTTTTAGAATTCTGCCATCATCAGAGAAATGAAAATTAAAACTACAGTGAGATATCACACCTCACACCAGTGAAAATGGCCTATATAAAAAGACTGTAATTAGCAGGTGTTGGAAGGTGTGTGGAGAAAATGAAACTCTCCTACACAGCTGGTGGGAATGTAAATTGGTGTAACCTCTTTGGAAAACAATATGGAGATTCCTCAAACAATAAAGATGAATCTACCATTTGATTCAGCAATCCAATTCTTGGGCACATGACCAAGAACACAAAATCTAATTAGAAAAAATATCTGCACCTCTATGTTGATAGCAGAACACTTCATAATAATCAATACATGGGAATGACCCAAATACCCATGAACAGATGACTAGATAAAGAAACTGTGGTATGCATATTCAGTGCATATAATATGCAACTACTAAAAAAAAGCAAAAACGAAAAACAAAACAGCAGCAGCAAAACCAAAAACAAAAACAAACCATGAAACTGTGCCCTTTGCAATGATCTGGAAAGAACTGGAAAGAATCATGTTAAGTGAAATAAGTCAGAAAAAAGTAAGAGAAATACAGGACAGCTTAACTCATATGTGGAATAGAATTAAATTAACAAATAAACAGATAAACCATAGCAAAAACTCACAAAGCACAAGGTGATGGCTGTGAGGGATGGGTAGGTAGGAGAGTATAGGGAAGGAAAAAGGAAAAGTGATGGTAAAGGACACTGGAATTCTGTTGCTAGATGTGGTGTGTAATATAGACTGAGATACATTTTCAATATCATTAAATGAATATAGCATTGTGAACTAAAGAAATACTACTATTAATAATAATAATTTTAATTAGAAATAAACGAAACCAAGAATAAAAAATACAGGAAAAAAATCACAAAATCAATACTTATTTGAAAAAGCAATTATTCTATATATTAGCAATGAAAATCTGAAAATAAAATTTATGAAACTAATACCAAAGGAAAATTATGTAATAGCAAATTTACAAAAGTGTAAAACTTATTTCAGTACACTGACAACTACCCAAAAAATAAATTGAAGACTATGTAAATAAAATGCATATCATGTTCATGGATGAGAATATTTAATGTTGTTAAGATTGTAATACTCCCCAAATTGATCTACAGACTTACTAAAATCACTTTCAGCATTACAATTTTCATTAAGTAGAAATTAATAAGCAAATCAAACTAAATGAAACAACAAGGGAGCATAATACCCAAAACTCTCTTAAAAATGAAAAACGAATTCATACTTCTCAATCTCAAAATCCAGTACAAAGTAGAGTAATAATAGTACTACTATAATAATAGTATTACTATTTGGAGTATTGGTATAGTATATGCCATATATATTCACGACATATATGTTATATATTATATATGTGTGTATCAATGGTATAAATTAGGACTTCAGGGACAAACCCTATTTAGGGTTAATCGATTTGGACCAGGGTACCAGAATAATTCAAGAAATATTATTGGAACAATTGTTTATATGACTGTATGCAATGAATTTAAAGCCATACTGCACATTATACACACACCCACAAATTCAATTGAATCCTTAGATTTAAACATAAAAGCTAAAACTACAGAATCTCTAGAAGAAAACAAGTATATTTTTGTGACCTTGGTTAGGCAATTATTTCTTAGGACACAAAAAATAGAAAGTGAAATGAAAAGTAGAAAAATGTTATCATAAAATTTTTTTTAAACTTGTGTCAAAGAACATCAATAAAATAGACAAGTCACAGAGAATGATAAAATACTTGTAAATCAACTTTTAATGGTAAAATTAACATAGTAAATACAGATGTTGATTTATATATGATGAACAGCTGAAATGATGTTTAATGCAATTTTACTTTGATAAACAACTATACTAAAAATTTAGACTGAAGTATCCTTTCATATATAAAATTTATAAATCATATATCTATATAAAGGACTTGTATCCAGAATATATAATGAACTCATAATTCAACAACAGAAACACATCTAACCCAATTAAAAACTGATTTGAATAGAGATTTCTAAATATTAGGAAAAAAGGATTTGAATAGTTATTACTATAAAGATAGACATACAAAAAATAAATATATACATGCTCAACACCATCAGTCATTAGGGAAATGCAAAGCAAAATGAAAAAAAACAAATCCACAATGAGATACTATTTCATGCCTACAAGTATGGTTAAAATATAAATGACACATAAAAGTTAGTGACAAGATGGAGAAATTGAAATTCTTAGAATTACTTGTGGGAAAGTAGAATGGTACGGCCACTTTAGAAAAAAAACTGGGAGCTCTTCAAAGTGATAAATATGGAGTTATTAGATTTCACTTTCAAGGGAACTGAAAACATAGGGTCAACAGAGACATGTGTGCATGAATTTCAAAGTGCCACTATCCATAACAGAGGAAAAATGGAAACAACCAAAATATCCATCAACTGATATTAGTATAACATGAGGTACCCTTATAATGGAATATTATTAAGCCTTAAAAATGTAGTATTGATACATGATATGAGATGAACTTTGAAAATATGCTGAGTGAGAGCAGGCTTTCAAAGACCACATAATCATATTACTCCATTTATGTAAAGTGTTTAGTATAGGCAAATTTATGGAGACAGAAAGTAAATTTATAGCGATGAAGGAATAATTCTATGAACATACTAAAATACAATAAACTATACACTTGAAATGGGTGAATTTTATGATAAATGAATTATCTCAAAAAAAGGGGAACTGTATAAGAAATAATATTCTGGGTACTTATTAAAAATGCTACACAATGTGACAGTAAAATTTTTGACACAAATAGTATCTTTTATTTGTCTGACTAGCTATTGAAAACAAAATTAAGAGGAAAAAATTAAGTATCAAATATTAGGAAAAGATAAAATAGAAAAGGGAAAATAAGTACTATCATACGATACGCATTAACTTCCATTCTTGACTAGTAGAGATTCTGCTTATATTATCTTTGATATGGAGGTAGGCAGTATACTTACTATGTCTGAGTCTTTATGTCTGATCTAGTTGAGTAGGCTAATGACTTGGTTTTCCCATTCCTGATACTATTACAAGAAATAAGTTTCTTAAGTGATATAATAACTATATTTTGGTGTCAATAATATACTTCTTAATGTGCTAATATGATCTAAGTACTTACTAAAAATCAAATTGCTTCTAAGTCTTGATAATTTATTAGAAGTTATTTCCAGGCAGATATTTGATTTGTACTCCATTACACATTACATGTTTTGAATAAATTTCTGACATTTATGATCTACCCAAACACATCACTTGAAAATAGTAAAGATTTTAAAGACATAAAAAATAATATACCTCTAACATGTTGATCTGTGAGGACACTCCATTTTGGTGCCAAAACCAGATGCACAGATTATCTTTTAAGTAATCCATATGAGTTTTTAATATACGGTCAAATTAAGTTTCTTAACTGAAGATACCAAATATTCATTTTCTTATAGAATATATTTGTTTTATGTGGAATAAGTTAAATAGAAAAACTATTCAAGCTAGTAGCTTTCATTGGTTCCAATGAATCTCTATATCTGTTATTCTTACATTTATGCATACTTTTTCCAAATGTAAATATGGAGTTTAGGTAAATCAATGCTCTTCAGAAATTCTCTGTACTAATAGTACTGATAGTCTTCTATCAAAATCTAAGGGAGCAAGCATAAGGATCATCATTCTTCCCAAGTGAATGTCTCAGATGCTCCCTGTCTGAGTAGAAGAACTTCAGCTACAGTCAGTTCTCAACTGGCCTGAGAATAACTGACAGTAGACAAAAGTACGTAGAATGCAGACATGGGTATTCATTCAAAAGTCAGTGAAGAATAGTCTTGTTTTCTTTTCTTTGTTTTCCTGTTTACTTTTTTTTAAATGTTAATATTAGAATACCTAAATCAATGCTTACAATTCAGAATCTCTTCTAAAAGTTATGTATTTTAAAACTGTCACTTAGATAAATGATATCTGTAATTTTCCACACTTTGCAGATACATTATTCTAGTTAAAATATAGTTAACAATGTAAAAAAAAAAGAGAAATTATTTGAAAAAATAAAGTACATGTTTTATCACCTACAAGAGAAAAATAAATAGCATGATGGTCTGATATGGTTTGCCCTTGGCCTATATTCTCTGATGTCTAAGTCTGATTGGCGTGGAATGAGACAAGGTGGCCTATATACAGTATTGAAAGTTGAATGTTAATATCTTCCAAAATGATGCAGTAGTGTTAAGGATACTGTTGACTTAAGAAACATATGCATATGGAATGACTTTCAGAATAGCTTATGTCAAGTTCTATAAGAGGAGCATAGCAAACGAAGTCTATAATGAGAATGATTCCCATGGCATCTAAGAGGCAAGCACTAAATAAAGAATGGCAAAGGCAATGAAACACAAATCACCCCAGCTTAAGGAGAAAATAGCAGTAACAAGAAAAGGAATGTGATTGCTACTTCAGTGAAAAGGAAAATAGTTTCAAGAAACAGTTGGACAGCTAATATGAATACATTAGTGAAAGCAGTACTGTAGAAGGTCAACTGAATTTTTACAGATTTATGTATTTCCATAAAGGCAAAAATAGTTAGATTTTATAATTACTCAAACCTGTGTTGAGAAGCTAAATCATCTCAATACTAAAAATGAATGTATTATTTAAAAATTAATTTGAAAATTAGAAAATGATGAATAATGGAGACCACTCTGAAAATATAAATAAATAGCTGAGTTCTTTAATTTTTAAAAAAGTGAGATATACCCTTGGAAAACTTTTCCTGATTACAACCAATTGTTTTGGTCTAAGAGTTTCTTAATCTCACATACTAGTATTTGCTATGCATGTTATCATATATTACTACTAAACAGTTCCCCGTTATTTCATTCATAGTACTCTTACTGGAACTCTTTAGCTCCATCCAAAGAGACCAGAGGAGTGCACACATACAGTGCCCCTCCCTGATGACCATCAGCCAGCATCTTATTTAAACATATGTACATATTGACATAGATCCAAACTGCATTGAACTCAGCCATTAAAACTGCATTTGTCTGGCGTTACAGTCCTACATATTATTACGAGAATATCCCACAGGTAATTTAGGTAAGAACACACAACAGAGAGTTAGTCTTGAAGTTTTATTAGATCAAACATTCTTTATTATTAGTGTGATGATGGCATATCACAACCCTCTTTAAACCTCAGTTTCCTCATTATAGGCAATGGAAATGATTTCAACATACTCTACATAAGGAAACAAATGAAAGTATTTTATATGCTATTATCAGGTAAACTAAATTTACATGAATTTTTAATTGACTTCATCATAATCATTATGTAGTAGCATAGTATCATTATCAATTAATGTATAGAGCCTCCTTTATTTGAATTTACTTTAAACTATTTTTTGTTCCCTTTGTTCTATCCCCAATCCCATTCTCTCTCTCCATTTATTCTGCACAGGTTGAATTCTCCAGGAAATAAAGTCTGAAGTGGAATGCAATGGTTGATAAGTTTATTAAGGAGCAGTCCATGGAAAGAAAGGAAAGGAGTAGATTTGAGCAGAGGGAGACGCTGTGATAGTATCCACGTCAGCCTCAGTCAACCTCAAAAAGTGCTCCATAGTTAGTAATGGCCCCTCAGAGTTGTCTTGGATCGGTCAATACCTCAGTCTCAACATCAACGGATATAAGATCTTGGATCTCTGTAGTTGAAGTAATCCCTAAAGGGGCTAATAGCTGGAAATCAGCTGATCACAACATTCCCAGAAGCTAGATCAGTAAATCCATTTGGGCAGCATATCACAGCATTCACCACAGTTTGAAAAGTTTACTTAATTAAATATGTAGAAGCTGTTGTGTTGTATATTTTATTCTTTTTCTATTTTACTTTGAACTTTGGCAGATTTGTTCATGCTGACAGCTGTATATCTGGTTAATATAAATTTACTTTCTATATTTCCTATGATGTAATAGAATGAACATTATTGGTGTTGTATCAATATACACAATCCCACTATATTTATCATGACTATGTAAAATAAGTAGTATTAAAATAGATTCATCTGTTTCACACACTGTTCAGGTTCTTGAACCAATTAAACAATCATTCAGAATAGCAATTCTGCCATTCCAGTTTATTTTCGATATTGCTCACTGTCTACATTTCTTTCCCTAAGCCCATGATTTGATGACATCAGTTTGGTTCCTGAGAGGAGCTCAAGTCTTTTCAATGCCTTGTTCAGTCCACCCTGATGTTTTAATTCTCCAGTTCCACACACTTTTTTAGCTTTTTCTGCCTGTACTTAGCTCTGTAGTGTCAACATCACTTGCCATCAGGTTCACTTTCACAAATTACTTTCCCCCAGAATTTAACAAAATATATAATACAGAACAACCGAAGAACAATTGCTTTCATTTTTAGTATTTCTAATGCGTTAGTTGTTTCCCATTTTCTATCTGCATAAAATACACAATTTTAAATGAAGCAGATCATGTCAAATACTTCTTTCGGAAAAAGTGATGTTTATCATTTCCAGAAATAAATTACAAAAAGGTTAATGCTCACGTAATCTATTTCTTATTTCTGGTTTCCTATTTCAGAGGTAAATTCTCATTTTATACATTACCTATAAAACTACTTTATGTTTTGACATGGAGAGAGGTCTATGGACCTTCTTCATCTCAAAGGCTGGCCTATTTATAAAAGGTAGAGCACAAGGTGAGAACCAGAAGGAACCTGATTCCGTATTTGAAAGGTATATTCCTTGGAATCCTGGACTATTAAGAAGTGGTTCAGGGGCCATTGTGGGTGGGAGATTATAGAGAACACAGGAGCCTTGGTTTATCTCAATTTATGTTTTAACTATATTAAATATCGTGCCTTAAGTGCTTATTACAGTTAGTTTTCAAATGAGTTTCACAACAGAGTTGAAAATGACATGTCTAACCCTGATCTTATTTAATAATAAAATACACAGATCCAGAGTGGAATTTTACTAGTGTAAGATGCACCAATATTCCTTTAATTCATATTTTACTTCCTTTACTCTTACAGTTAGTTATCAATAATTGTCTGGTACCCCCTAAAGTTTTACTAAAGTCCAGTTTCTAGGATCCAAGCCCCACGAAGCAGTATTATTGCTTTTAATCTATCCTGAAATTCAGACATATTCCTAATAGCTACATCTGGCATCTAACTTTTATTTATATGTCTTTTTGAATAGCATTCTTTTCTTCTTTATTTTCTGTCCTACCTATAAGTATCAAAGATCTTGACAATAGTATTACAGGTTCTCTTTTAACTTTCGGAAGAACTTTAAAGTAACATGGAATAGGTAGAATGATGGAAGTGTTGTCTTCTTACTATATATTTAGAATAGCAATCAAGTAATAATGAATTGCAATGGAGTCAGCTATTTGTTTTATCATCCTTAAATTTCATATGGGGAGTTTAGCATAAACTAATTACTCTTGATGATTATTTGACAGATTGGTTACAAAGACTATAGAAAGAGATAATTTGAAGCATCAAGTTGAATAAATAATCACTATGTTTCTCTAGAAGTCTGATTAATTCTAACTATAAATGTCTTGTTTAGAATGTATTGCGGTAGATACATGCAATGCACATCCTAGCCAAAAAGCTTTCTAAATCTGTCATGTTTTAAAGTACCTTACTGGGCCAAGTCCATTGTAAGATTTACAAAGGCACTGAGTTAAGGACCAATAATATCACATAATGCACATTAATAAATTTATAAATAATTATTTTATATAAATATAAGGTAAATGAAGTGATTATTATTTTTAAATAGTAAAGTAACAATAGATAAAATATTCCTACACATTTTCCTTCTTGGTGGATGAATAGTAAAGACTAACATGCACTGAGTTTCTATTTTAGATTAGACATTCTGCATACATTTGTTTTCTACAAAGCAAACCTAAATCAAAATTAGAAACCATATTATGTTGTTTTGAAAGAATTCTATGCTTGCAGAATCAAAAACAATGGGGATATCCGAAGCAGACACTGTATCAAAAGCATAAACATTTTGGTTTCATTTACTTTAGCAAAAGATAATTTGATATTTAGTATATTGCCTAAAAATCCATCCACTTAATTAATGATATTTTTAACATTAAAATTTTTATTACAAATCATCAAAACAATACTACATCTAATAATAAAAGAAATCACCAAAATTTTCTCTTTATACCTATCCCTCCAGTCCTCTTTATTTTAATCATACTGAAGCCACTGTGGTTCTACTGATACCAAAGTACACATGAACTCTCCCTCTTTCTCCCCCTACACTCCACTCTCTCTTTCTCTAGTGTGCCTTTATTCCAGGAAAGTCTGGTGTATAAGTTAATCACTGCCATTTATCCTTTGTCTTAATAATTCCTAAGTCTATCTTATTTCTCCATTCAAGTATCACCTTTTCTAGACTGTTTCTCCTGATGCCTTCATTGAAAATCCCACCCCATACTGAGTTAAATTTTAGGCTTACTTAACAAGAATCTTCCTAAACAGCTGTTCTTTATATCACTTCACCCTCTCTATTTAATATTCCATGTGTCCAGTTGTTTCCAAATCTGCTCATTTATCTCTCTGAAGAAAATGATTGAGTTTTGCCACTACTGTATTCTTGGCACCCAGTACAGTGTTAGATTTACCTTGTATAACTGGTATTATAGAATTAAGGTCTATATGGCTATGGATACAGTGACATCTGATCTAAATGAGCTGGGAAGTCACTGGAAGATTTTGAACAGAAGAACAGCCTGATACAGCTGGGGTTTAACAAAATCACTCAGGCTTCAGGGTTGAAATAGAGTGAAAGGGGCAATTCAGTGACAGGGGTGAGAAGCTACTGCAGTAAAAAGAGATGGGACACAATGGCTTGGGTCAGAATTGTCTTGTGGGTGGGGAAGATGACAGATAATTAATGGAACTGCATAACTACAAGGTACTTTGGTAAATATGATTTCAACACAAGCCTCTATTAACATTTTGTTATGCTCATATTGGGGAATTTCATATTTTATTAACCTTTTATGTATTTATTTGATGACTATGATTTTTAAAAAAATTTCTGATCAGATTAAAAAGATGAGTATGTGAGAGAATAAAAACAGAAAGTCTATATGATCACTTTATGAGTCAAAAATTCAACAATAAAATTCCTTTTGTAGCCCAGAAAGTTTGAGAAAAATCCATGTCATTAATCCAAGAGTCAAAAGAAAATGGATTCCTTTCAAAGTACTTATTTAGCTCATATTAAATTGTCTCACTTAATTAAATAAAAATATTGAAATATCAATTCCATTTTATAGAGCATAATATATTTGTTCTGCTATAAATATCCATTTTTTATATTATTACTTTTTTCCTCAAAACTATATAAGTTCAAAGTAAAACTTCAGGTAACAGGGAATTTTAGATTATTTTTCTTCTAGATATTTTTAAAATGTCGATTTGTAGGGGATTAAATTTTAACTTTAAACTTTAAATTAAATTTTAAAACTTTAAATAATATGACACATTTCTATAGACCTTTTCTCTTGAACAGAATTAGGTGAACAATTAAAATAATCTTGTAATAGGACCAAATATTACCTACTGTATTTTCCTATGTTCAAGGTATACTCAAAGTAGTATGACTTTTTTGATTTCCCCCATTCTTCTACTCTCTTCCAGCATTTCCCCTCAGAATTCTTGTAAGCATGATACATCTAGAATATAGAGTATATTCGTCTCCTTCAATTTTAATTCCTTAATTTCATACCCTCTGACTCATACACAGAAAAAAAAATCTGACGGTATAATATATCATCATAATATAAATGTGTGGTATTTGTGACAAGAAAGTATTTTTGAATTCCACCCCCTCAGCTTTCCTTCTCTAACCTATGTTCCTCCTTATACTGGAAGAACTAACAAAAAAAAAAAAAAAATGTAGATAGATAAAAATCTTATAAAAAGCACTTTGCATCTACCTAAATTCTTCAAAAATTTTTTAAAATACTTTAATTTGTTTTTTGCATAGACAAAAACCCCAATAAATTCTGAAACAGGATTAGTTAACATTATTTCATTAGTTTATTATATTAACATTACTTCATTTGCATACATAGGTCAGTTAAGGAGAGCAGGAGGGTGGTGAAAGAGTGAACAATTGAAAGAGTGCAATCACCTAGGCACAAATTCTTATCTATAAAATAATGAGAACGCCTGCTGTTATGCTTTATATGCTTAAAGTATAGACAAATCTGTGGCAATAATCCAAAGTATATGTTAACGTAAAGCATTAATATATTTCAAATGAATATAATACTTCCAATCATAATGTATCTCAAATTTAACTTCCATCTAAATTTAGCTTAAGAAATTCTATGCCTGGACAATTTCAAAATTCTTGAAAAATCATACTTTTTATTTCCCAAGTCCCCTCCTTTACCAGGATACATTTATGAACTTCTTAAGATCTTCAAGTAATGCAACATGTACAGTCTGGATGCATCACCTGAGTGTGGGTGTATCAAACACACCTTATTTCCCCTTTGATATGATTCTAATTCAAAAAGCATGAGGCACAACATAAATAGGTGAGTGCACTGCATAGAAATAGAAGTTGCCTATTCTGATTTCTGTAAGGCAAAAATATTAAGACAGGAGTATAGAAATCCTGGCAACCACAAAAAATATAGTATCGCTCCTCATCCATAAAAGCAAGGTATTATTCTCTTTTCTTGCAAAGCAAAGTTAAATGTTTATTTTCTTAGTAGTTTGTCACTCAAAATACATTGTTACTCACATGTCATCAGGTTTAGACATTTGGTGATGAAAAACAACATGATAGAAGAAAGCAAGAATTGTGTCCACACAAAACTGTTTTGGAGTGTTATAGAAGTATAACAAAATTGTAAACATTTAGTAGTAAAAGCTGGTTATCACCACTGAAATAATGACTTAACCATAACAAGCATGGGAGAGGATGTAAGCAGTGGAAACTCTCATTTATTGTTGTGGGAATGTAACAGTCATTCACTTTAAAAGAGTTCAGAAGTTTATGTCGAAAACAAACATACTCTTACCATACTATCCAGCAATGGTGCTCATTGATATTTACTAAGAGGAATTGAAACACATATGTATGTTTATAGTAGTTTTACCTGTAATTGCCAAAACCTAGAAGCAGTCAAGATGTCCTTCAGTAGGTGAGTGGATAAATAAAATGTGATACCTAAAAACAATGGAATATTATTCAATGAAAAAAAGAAAAGAGCTATCAAGTCTCAAAAAGACATGGAGGAAACATATAGATATCATTTGATCAAAAATGCCAATTTAAAATGACTATACAATATGCAATTTCAATTATATGATATTTGGAGGGTTGACAGTCAAGATGGTGATCAGTTAAGACCTCTGACTCATCTTCCCCCACAGAATAGTTAGAAAACACCTATTCTACAAACACAAACCCCGGGAATAAGCGAGATCAGTGACTCCACAGACAGCAGCAAGATTTTTCTCCATAGAAAGTAGGCAAAACAGTCAGTTTCAGCATCATATTGTGGTTTTGAAATTTTGAGCCCTGGGATAAAGCCACAGACTCCAGCATTGGAGAGTACAGAAGCAGGCTCACAAACACTGACCTGGAGAAGGGAGAACTCTGCATATGGTGGAAAAGGGACAAGTGTTCTGTAAACACTGACACAAGGCCTGAGGAGAACACATGTGGGCGATCACACAGGAGGCAGCCACAGCTCAAGAAGCCAGAGGAAATAACTGTCCCCTCCCACAATTACTGTGCTAGGGCTGTAGGAACCATCTACTGGAAAATCCACCCCCAGGCCTAAGGGTACTAGATACAGAGTCTCTGGAATTAAAGCGTCTCTGGAAGAAGAGTCTACGAGAAGGTAGGAACCTTCAACAGTTACCAGGTAGCACAGCTCTTTGGATAGAATTAGAACTGTGGACTGCTTCCTTATTGTGGGCCACCAATCAACAACCTCCAGGTAGGCTTAACTGTTCAGACTGTGATTCTGGGGGAAAGCATTATATACCACTCAAACTCAAACTCCACAGGCTGACTCTCAGGCCTCAATGCTTCAGGTCTTTAGGTCCACCTCAGAGCTTCACCAAATATGACCAGTGATGATATCACACAACTAAAGAATTACTAGTGTTCAATCCAAGATCCACACCTATTAGGTGCAATTCAACACCTTATCACAATACCATCACTTTAGGGAAACCTAACCCACAGAAATAAAAACAACTGTCAAACAAGAGTGAAGATGTAGAGAAAGATATACAAAATGATGTATTTAATTAAAACCCTGGGGAAAAATCTAAATACAATAGACATATAAAAACTACTGAGGATGAAGTTAGTATAACAGTGATAAGCATACTCATGGAAATGAGAAAAACAACAGAGGAAGAAAAAGAGAACTAAAACAGAGAGAGAGAGATGAAGCAGTTTAAAACAAATGTCAAAGAAATAAACACAATAGCTGAACTAAACTCAAGAGAGGGACTAAAGAATGGGATGTATGAAGTCTCCAACAGAATCAGTAAGAACGCACTCAAGCAAACCAGCAAAGAAAGAAAATGAATGAAAAAAAAATGAAGACATGATGCAAATCTTATGAGATAACATACAAATGAACAACATTTGAATCATAGGGGTCTCAGAAAGAAAAGAGAGAAAATACAGGGGAAAGAAATTGTACCAGAAGAAATTATAACTGAGGCTTTCCCTAACCTGAGGAATAAAGCAGTTCTCCAGACTTAGGAAGCTCAAAAAAATTCAAATAAAAGAAATTCAAACAGATCTACACTAATACATATCATAATTAAAATGTCAAAAATACAAGATAAAGTCAGAATTACAAAAGGAACTAGAGCAAAATTCGTCACATACAAAGGAGACCCCATAAGTTTGTCAGCCAATTTCTCAGTTGAAACTATAGGCCAGAAGGGGGGAGAATTACATAGTCAAAGTGCCAAAAGAAAGGGATTTCCAAATAAGGATATTCTACCCTGCTAGATTATCATTTGGAATTGAAAGAATGATAAAAAAAAAAGAAAGCTTTCAGACAAAGAAAATTTTTAAAAAGTTCATCATCACTGAATGAGCTCTACAAAAGAACTAAAGGAAGCCCTATAAGGTGGAAAGAAACCCCACTTAAAAGCAGCAAGACAGCAAATGGGGAAGAGGAGAGGATTGCAAAATTGCAGATTGTTAGAATAGGATAATTCTCGGATAATTTTCTTGTAAATAAAAACAGAAAATAAATAGAAATATTAATGTAAACCACAAGGTAACTCAAAACACAGCTCCGGGGGAAAAGCAAAGCAAACAGAAAGGGAAACCAATCACAACCTAACTGCATTTAACCCACAGAAGAAGAGAAAAGAAAGAGCAAAAAAACTGTATGTAAAACATTCAGAAAACATAACAATATGGAAAGAAACAGTTACATATCAACAATCACCCTAAATGTTAATGGAACGAGCACACCAATCAAAACACACAGAGAGGCTGAATGGATTAAATAGTGCAACCCAGTTTTTCTGCTGCATTCAGGAAACATCTTCTGTCAAGAGATAAATACAGGCTCATGTTAATGACTGGAAGATAATTCTACAGATGAATGGTAACCACAAAAAAGTAGGAGCCACTATGCTTATGTTTTTATCTGGTAAAATAGACTTCCAACTAAAGATGATAACAAAAGACAGAGATGGATATTATAAAATGCTTGTGGGATCAATCCAGTAAGACAACATAACCCACATTAATATATATGCACCAAATGAAGGAGCATCAAAATACATAAAGCATGTATTATCAGAACTAAAAAGAGACATCAATAGCAATACAATAATAAAAGGGGACTTCAACATACCACTTAAAACAATGACCAGATCAACCACACAGAAAATTAACAGGGAAACAACAGATTTACATAAGTAATTGGAACAGATTGGTCTAACAGACAAATACTGAATGCTCCAAAATTATGAGTCCAGATTTCACATTTTCTCAAGTGTGCATGGAACATTCTTAAGGATAGATTATATGTTGGGACTCAAAACATGTATGAACAAATCTGCAAAGAATGAAGTCATACCAAGCATATTTTCTGATCAAAATGGCTTAAAACTCAAATCAACCACAAAAACAAAGTTGGAAGACTCCAAAATAATGGGATAATAAATAATATGCTTCTGAATGACTACTGAGTAAAAGAAGACATCAAAGAATCATTTTAAAAGTAGAGACAAGTAAGAATGAAGACGTGAGATACCAGAATTGATGGAATACAGCAAAAACAGTACTAAGAGGAAAGTTCATTGAAATCCAGGCCTACCAGAAGAAATAAGAAAAATTGCAAATAACATTCTAACCCTACATATAAAGCAACTAGAAAAAAAAAAGAACAAATGAAGGGAAAATAAAAAACAGCAGAAGAAAGGAAATAATAAAAATTTGAGTAGAAATGAATAGAAAACAAAGGCAATCCAAAAGATCAATGAAACCAAAATTTAGCTCTTAAAAAAAAGAAAACAACAAAATTGACAAATTATTGGCTAGACTTACAAAGAAAAAAAGGAAAGAAAATTCTAAAAACTAGAACCATAAATGGAAGGGGGTAAATGACAACAGATACTACAGAAATAGAAAACATCATAATAGAATACCATGAACAGTTCTATGTCAATTATTGAACAATCTCCAGGACATGGACAGAGTCTTAGAAATATAGTCTACCAAGACTCAAGTCAAACAGAATTGGAAAACCTGAACAGAACTATCATGAAAAAGGAAATTAAAGAGGTAATCAATAGTTTATCTAATAAGAAAAGATTGGGGCTGGAGGCTTTAATAGTGAGTTTTACCAAACATTCAGAGAAGAATTAATACCCATTCTTCACAAACTCTTTCAAAATATTGAAGAAGCAAAACTCCCAAACATTTCCTATGGGATTAACAGCACACTAGTACTAAAAGCTGATAGAGATGTCACCAAGAAAGAAAATTATAGACCAGTATCTCTAAAGAACATAGCTGTAAAAATGCAACAAAGTATCAGTAAACAAAATCCAATAAAAGGGTATCCATCATGATTAAGTGGAATTTATGCCAAGTATGCAAGAATGGTTCAACATACATAAATCTAATAATGTAATACACCATATCCACAAGAGCAAGGGAAAAAATACATAGTATTATATTAATAGACACAGAGAAAGCTTTTGACAAGATTCAACACCTATTTATGTTGAAAAAAAAACCTCATAAAATGGGGATAGAAGATATATACCTCAACATAATAAAGGCTATATATGATAAACCCACAGCCAGAATCAACAGTGAAAAATTGAAATGGTTTCCT
The DNA here is from genome assembly GCA_004363575.1 of Solenodon paradoxus. NCBI lineage: Eukaryota > Metazoa > Chordata > Mammalia > Eulipotyphla > Solenodontidae > Solenodon > Solenodon paradoxus. The sequence continues at coordinate 634,123 of RJWH01000087.1, forward strand.
CTAAGAACAGGAACAAGGAAAAGCTATGCATATCACCACTGCTATTTACATCATACTGGAGGTCTTATTCAGAGCAATTAGGCAAGAAAAAATAAAAGGAATTCAAATTGGAAAGGAGGAAGTAAAAGTATTGCTGTTTGCAGGTGACATGATTATATACATTGAAAACCTTAAAAACTGTCAAAAAATAATATGACATTTTGTAAAAGGTCAAACAGAAGATAATAAAACAATGAGTGGTTACCAGGGGCTGGTTATAAAGAGGGATTAGGATTAAAACAAATATTTGGGATAGCAAAATTATCTGTGCTATAATTGTAGATACATGTCACCATCAATTTTTCTAAACCCACAGTAGATACAACAAAGACAGTGAACTCTAGTGCAAACGTTACACTTTGGATGATAATGTGCCAATGTAGGTTCATCATTTATGATTGTTGGATGTTCATAATGGAGACTTCCTCTCAATTTTGCTATATCTTAAAAAAGTTCTTAAAATTCATTTTCAATAAAACCAATACCTGCAGAACACTTAGTTTCTCTGCAAATGTTAACATCTGTCCCTTAAAATGATCACTACATTCCTTTTTAAAATTTAATATTCTATTAATCTATAATCAGGTTATGATTAGGCAGTGAGTTGAGCAAGAATTGCCCATATCACAGACAAAAACTACTAAACTAAGGTTCAACTCTAATAGAAGTTTGTTTTTTATATTTTGTTTTTCTTCCATAGAGCCCATTGACTGATAGAGTAATGGCAGGGTTCATACTCTAACACAGTGACTGTGATACATCACATGGCAAAGAGGAATTTGCATGTATATGTTAAGGACCTTGAATTGGGAGGTTTTCCTGAATTATCCAGTAGGGCCCCATATAATCATATGGCTGCATAAGAATGAACACCCTTTCCAGTCTAGGGTCAGAGAAAGAAACTGACCACAGGAAGAGTCAGAGAATTGTTATATTGCAGGCTTGAAGATGGAAGAAGTTAAATGCCAATGAATATGTATGGTCTTCAGAAGTCAAAAAGGCAAGGAAATAGATTCCTTCTAGAACTTCTAGAAAGAAAATCTCCCTGGCAACAACTTGGATTTAACTCATGGAATCCCTTGCTAATATTCTGACTTATGATAATATATCTATGTTGTTTTAAACCACCAAGTTTGTTGCACTTTGTTACAGCAGCAATAGAAACTAATACAGATCAAAAAGTGACAGTTTTTATCTTTTATAGTAGAAAAGGAGTTCTATTTGATAGTATTTATACTAGGTTGTGAATAGTTAATTTACAACATTCATCTTATTTGCATAATTTTAGAAATTTTTATAAAGCTTTATAAATATTACTGTATTTATCAGGGATCCAATAGGAGTCCTAGATAAGGGATATAATCAATTATGTTGTCCATGATTTTATTTAACTATGATTAATAGATAACTTGTATACCAGTGTCACACATAATCTTAAACAATGTTAAATAATTCAATGTTCTTATTTTTGTTGAAGATCACTAATAATCTCTTCATAAGAATTAGTACTTTTATAGCGTGTGTGTGTGTGTGTGTGTGTGTGTGTGTGTGTGTGTGTGTGTATTTAGAGGAAGGAAGCAGGAAGGAATGAGGGCAAGTAGGCAGGCAGAAAGGAAGACAGAGGAGGAAGAAGCTTTTATTTATTTAACCATGCATGTTGGTTATTCTACCATACCAGGGTTACAAACCTGGGTCCTCAGGCTTTATGTGGACTACGCCGTAGTCAAAGACTTAATGCCTGAGTTACTAAGTCAATATTTGAAAGTGTCAATTTTACTTAATGACTGACTTTATTCATGCTTTATTATTCAGTCTTTTTATTGCATCATATGCCAAGTCCCAAAATTCTTACTTCTAAGTGGTTGATAACACTCTTAATCTCAGGGCAGAATTGATAACTATTTCAAAAGGAGCTGCTGATATGCTTGAGTTCCTTTAAATAAGACTCAAATTCTCTCACAGAAAATATAGAACATACTTAAATGAATAAAAAGACAGATGTATAAAACCTAAATTTATGACAAGCAACTGTATTTTGACTAATCAAATACAAAGCATTCAATAAGTATACAAAACATATAATTTTCTACATTACTTACTTTTTTTTGAATCCAGCATTAATTTTCCAAATAAAGAACTGCTTTGAGAAATTAAGCTAAGCAGCTACAATTAATGGAATGACTATCTCTCATAAGCTCTTGCCGTCTTTTGAAGAACATACTTCAAAAGTATGTGCATTCATCATTAGAAAATCCATTTCCATCTGGCATAGATAATTGAATGTCAATGTGCTAGCCTAAAGGGAAAGATTGACTTTGCTTTTCATTCCTTTTAAAAGAAGCCTGTCACTGTCCTCTTGGTGATGACTCCAGACAGACAGAAACAGGAAATTTCCTTACATGTGTTCCCTAAGGGACTTTCCTTCAGGTCACAGTGAACATGAGAATGTTTGTGTTTCTGATGTTCATACTGGTGATATATTTTTCACCTTCCCTGAGGGAGACATTATTGATCTCAGTGAGCAATCATTAAATTTCCAAAGGAATTAAAACAAGTGTCTTAAATAAGGTAAAAATATACAAAGGATTTCATTGGTTTTTAGAAACTATTCCAGAAAATTGTCATCTTTTTTTTCCACCAAAAGTCATAAAAAAATGACACACTCTCTTTTATTAATTTTAATCTAAAATATAGGCAATTAATTTCTACAGATAGTTGCCAATTCAAAAGCAATATATGTATTTTATAAAGTTCAAAGAATGATAAATAGTTGTTAAATTAAAATGTTTCTTTTATATAAAATGCTGAAATTTGAAAGGCCAGAGTATTACCAAAAGAAGTATATTACATTACTTACTTTAACTCAAACTTTATTTGGAATGACTTTAATAATTAGTAGAGCAGAGTTTACTAGCAGTTGTCACACAAAGAATTTGAATTAAAAATCATAATCACTGTAATTGGTATTATTAAATTTATTGATCACATTTATTTTGAGCAAATTACATCATTTGATGTGATAGTTAAAGACAAAACTGCAAATACTACTGGAATTCAAATCCACTCTGATCTGTGATCTTGGGTAAATTATCTAACTTTTGATTCTTGTTGTGCTCACTTATAAACCCAGGTTAAAACTGAATAGCATAAGGATTGAATGACTTAATAATTAAAAAATAAAATAGTTCTAAATATGTTATTAACAGTATTTATTTTATAAGTGTGTGGTGGTACTGGAAGCGAATTCTTACATGACATTTCTAGTCTTGTGGAAACATAGTAGCTATTTCACTAGTGTAATAATAAAATTGAAATATGAGATAAAGAGCTTTAGAGTAAAGGCTCTCAAAAATAATATGTAAGTCTATGTCTATATGTCTACCATCTACAGTAGATTACTGGAAAATCTTATGCTGAATTATTAGGAATGTGGGGGAAAAAGGCTTATTCACCCCTCCAGCAGCCATCAAGCAAAGTCATAAAAACATCCTGTGACCTGAGCTTGCTGGAATGTTGTCAGCAAAGAACTTCCAGCACTTGAAACCCCCTCCCCTAATTTACATCCCTCTCTTCCCGCGTTGCTCTAGCCTATATAAGTATGTTCTAACCGGAAACCAGGGCTCAGCTCTTTGAGGAAGAAATCCCAGCTGAGACCACACGTGTAATAAATCTGCCTAAAATCCTTCCAAAGAGGGCTCGCTTGGTTTTTCCCAAAGAGCCGTAACAGGAAGACCAAAGAATTAAAAGGGCAAGATGTGTTGTATTTTTATGCAAGAAATAATTAGTAAGAGCAAAGGCCTTAGCTTAATAAAATTAATAACTATGCATCTACTCAAATATTACTATTTACTGAGCCCTTTCCTATGAGCTTTTCAACATTTGATCATAACTCCCAAATAGGAAACTTAAAATGGAACATAGCGATGGTTCTCAACCCAGCCTGCATATTGGTGTTACCAGGACTGTTCTTTAAAATATCAAAGGCTGAGATTGCTTGTGGAAAGCGAGCATTCGTATTTATTAAAAGATTATTAGCATTTAAAATGTGTATAGAGGTTTCAAAATAACTGTGTTAACATGTTTAAGTGTTTTAAAAATCTAAGTACAGACATACTGTAAGAACAAATCATTCTTCCAATGTAGCATTCACTTAGATTTTTGTAACAGTCTGTGTAAAAAAGTAAATAAAATGTCAAGCAAACAAAAATCAACTAATTTTATTTATTCTCTCAAATAATTTAAACAAGTCAAGAAATTACTTGCTTATGTGGATTGGAATTCATTTCATTTCCTTTTACTTTGGTCAAGTTGCAAGTTTCTCTTTCTCTTATCATATAAAGTTGACTTTAAAGAAAGAGAACCTACCTCCTTAGTTAACTTGTCACCTAAAATTACAGATATCGAGGGGAAAGAAGAGTGCATGGTTCTCAAATTTTTCTCTTATATCCCCAGGTATACATAATTTATAACTTAATTTTAATGATACCAGCTCTGATGTCAGGCAGAGTTATTGTGTGAAAAAACTGACTTTACATTTTGAATGATTATAAAGACCTTTTTAATAGAATGATCATACAGATATTGTCATTAGAGCTTGCTTTTCTTATCTACCAAAAATAGAGGTAACAGTACAAGTTCAAAAGAGCTGTTCAAAGAAATAAACATGAAAATATAAAATTACTGTAATACGCATCAAAAAGTGAATGGTCAGTGAATATTAAAAATAATCGTATGCACAATAAACACCTTAATGATATCTCTACAGAGCTCTTGTCTAAAAATAGGTCAAAATAAAAGTACAGCATAAAAATGAGTTAAATATAACCTGCTGAGTCTCCCCAGGAACAGTTTGCATCTAGTCCTTCTCTTAAACTTAACGCAATCACCTTGGAGTGATGCCCTGTAATTGAATATGGTTTACCTCTGCTCTCAGAGGGTTCCTTGACTCATCAACATGTAGAAGGCAAAGATCACTGTCAATTTGTGCCTTCAGTCTAGTAAATGAAAAGCCTAATGATAGTTCAATCCCTTTTCTATTCCTAGTCATTAATCACGAAGTATAGATAATAATTAAGCCCCTGGATATTTTTAGACATAATGCATATATCTCCACATAGACTATTAGTAGTGATCCTATACTCTTTTACAATCCTTATTAGTAAAAGCTCATTCTCATATTCTGATCTTGAAAGAATCTAATGCATATCTATCAAATTTGAGACCTCTTCCACTCATTCTCTTCAAATTTTGTCCTCTTCTGACCAATCACTTGAGAAGTTTTTGAGTATTTCTCATGTGGTAGACACAAAATTGGGCATCATGAAGTAGAGAAGTTTTGAAGAGATGCATTCTTTGTCTTCTTGAATCTTATATTCTATTCAAAAATGTAATGCTAAGATAATATTTTATCAGAGTTTTTATTAAGTGAAAAAAATGCACTAGGGGTATACAAATTAGGTCATCTCAGTAAGTTAGTTTGAAGAAGTAGCTTTTAAGATGAGAAAGAGAAGAAAACATTTAGGCAAAGAGCTATTGGAAGAAACATGTACAATGGAACAGCCTGTGTCAAGGTGTGGCAATAGGAGGAAACAGTAGTTGAGATTACAGTTGAAGAGCAGAAAGCAATAGAAGATGTGCAAGGAAAGAGTGGAGAACCTTTGAGAATAAGATTTTACATATGGATGCAGGCTCATTTAACGATTGGTACTTTTATTCTGGAATAAATGAGAAACTAGTGACCAGGAGAGTGAAAAGGTAAGATTTGTGACCTTAAAATATTCTTTTGGTTTGAATGTGAAGAGTAGATTGGGAAAAAACAAGAATAATACAGCTCTTGGATTTAGATTATAAGAGTAAAAGTAAAAAGCTTCAGTAATATGTATGAGCAGAATCAAGGGATTTAATAATGGAATATAAATGAGAGGTAAGGGAGTTTAAGAATAATTCCCTGGTATCTAGTTTAAAAAGTTGGATGAACAACAGAGAATATTTGTTGGGGACTAGATTTGGATATGTAAAATAACAATACAGAATTCAGTGTGTTAGACCTTCTGCTGAAGACAACTATCTATTACAGGTATCTGAGAATATTGTATAGGTGGTAAAATATTGAGTGAGATAGTTAAAGAAATTTGTTCTGGGTAAATTAATTTGAGGGATTTTGGTTTATCAATAAATAAATCCATGAGAATGAATAAAGAGTAATATAAGAAAGTTACCAAGATAATTAAGATTGTATAGTAAACATTTCACTTACTTAATATGAGTTATTTTATAGAAAAAAAATTATTTTCTTTAAAAAGAAATGTAATTGCATTCTGGGAGTCAAGACATACAGCTGTCTTAATTATAGTTTACAAAAAAATATTACATAATGACAACCAGTTATAATGAACATATATTTTAGGAGAAATTATGGGTTAATATTATGCAGTTCTTATAATCACTACATCAACTTGCAGTTTAAGTTCTTCCTTCCCACAGTCCTCCCTCCATCCCTCTTTTGTTGCCTCCATTCATCCATCAAATATTTCTTTAACAATTATTACAATTTGAAGAGATATAAAGTATTTCCTTCCCTTAAAGATTTTATTATCTAGTTTTAAAGATTTTTAACTGCTATAATGAAGGAGGACAGAATATGACAGAGAAGGCCCTGTAAGAGGTGATGCATGAAAATAGTGATTTCCTGAACATACAAGGGAAATATACTAGACAGACTGAAGAAAGAGTGCCATTCACACCTACCGTAGTAGAGAAAAACAACTATGAGTTCTGAGGTTCTCTGCTGTAAACAGTGGTGCCAGGATCAGCGTCTGGTCCAGGGGACATTTGGGGTTAAGTGATATAGACAAGTCTTTCTCACCTACAAAGTTGAATAGAAGAGAGGATAGTGGAAGCATAAGGTAACATCTATAATAGCTTAAACCTCAGAATAAGGAAGAGAGGGAGAGAGGACGACAGGATAGAGGGAGTAGAGAGGAAGGGGAGGAGGGAGAGAGATAGGGACAAGAAAAGAGGAGAAAGGAATGGAGAGAAAAAGGAAGAGAAGAAGGGTAGGAAGAAACCATGGGAAAAAAGATAAAAGAAGAGAAAAATGTTTAAACATTTAAAAAGAGGAAAAAAATGAAATGATATTTACTCTTGGTAAGTGGTTATTGAACAGGATGCCTTCAGATTAAAATGCTTGAAAATGTTCTCTGAGAGCAAGCCCTTCAATTAACTAAATTTTTTCCCACTTATTCTCCAAAAGTTAACATTTTATACATACCTTAAACTCTTCTAAACCATTACAAGAATTTTGAAAACTTGTCTATAAAGGCTTTATCAGTAAAATAAAATACACTTAGCTGAAGGAAGGTTTTTATAAAAACAAAATAAAAAAAAAAAAACAATGCTAGTTATAAATACTGAGTAAATCTTAGAGGGAAAATGACATGAACAGAAAATAAAATTTATGAATTAAATAATTCACTTTTTCTTATTAATGATTTGATAAAACTCCAGTGGATCTACTTTCTACCATTTCTTCATTCAGCTGTTGAGTGAGTGATACTAAAAAGGACACTGTCACCAACATCGTTATGTCAATAGCTTGCACCTAATACAGACACTCAGTAAACTAATAATATAGAAACCAAAGAATCAAAATCAACACACCAACAAAGCCAAAGGACTCTGGATCTTAAGCAACTAGTTTAGTTAGACTGCTATGTCTGGCTTCCAAGTACCTATCAGTCATAAATAACAAATCAATTTAACAGCCAAAAACATTGGAAGTCTGTCATTATAGACTGAATATTAGATCTGAGAGTAATTCAAACAACAGTGAAACTCAGAGAAGGAACTCTAGAAGACATTTTATCATTGAAGTGAGAAAAAATAAAAATAATTTAATTCACTTAATGTCCATGCATATAACTATTATACTACATTTCCAGGTAAACAGGAGCCAAAATTCAGAAACACTTACAAGCCATTATGCATACTGACACTTACGGAATGTTGAAAATGAAAATGTTTTAATTAATTTATTCTCTGGTTCATAAAATTTATATTCCAAATTTAAACTTCATCTACCATGTATATTTTATTGTGAATTAGTAACTTATTGTGAATAAGTAACAAAGTATGTGAAACTTGATTATGTAATAATATTAATGACTTTTAATGATATATAATTTAGACTGTGAAAGAATGCTGACTCAAAGGAAGTTTTTCAGTTCCTGTTACTCCTAAACTTGGCACATTCTCAGCATAAATATTAGTCCAATTAGACATATGGGTTATAAAATCTTGGATCAAGTTACAATTTCCAGTTGGTAGACTCTTCTATCAACCCTAATGAACCCTAAATTATATAAGCATATTTAGGAAATAACTGACTAATAAAATCCTCCCATGATGACTAACTAGTAGTAGCAATTTTATTATGTGTTGAAAGAAAAAAAAAAATGTAACCATAGGTATACCTCGCAAACATGTCAAATAAGTCACCATAAAGGCCATCATCAATTTGAACCTGAATATTTTCCTGTGCTGATAAGAATACAAAGAATTAAAATAAGAGATATAAAAATATTTCCTATGACAGAATAGTTATTACTAAAAGTATACCTTGTTTCAGATTTTTTAAATTCTAAGTCAAAACTTTATTTAAAGGAGATTATATATGAATTTATATAAATATATGTGTATGAACATATAAAAATGTATAGATACACATATATATGCATATGATATTTGTCTGTATATATATCTCTGTGTAGGACTGCAGTTATTTGGGAAAAATGCATAATACTGGACCAAAAACTGTACCAAATATATATACAAATGAGACTCAAACAACAGTGTACACATATGAAAGATAATATATTTTTTTCATGTTCAGGAAATGTCACATTAATGGAAGCCAACTGTGCAAGAAAAGGAGCTGATCTATCTGAGTGAAAATAAGGCATGAACTAAATCATGGGGGAAAGCATATTTTCTTACATCATATAGGAGAAAATGTTAAAAATCTTTTTAGAGGGGAACAAAGGTAATTCTTTAATTTATAACATCTATCAGCAATTATAAAGCCACTTTCATTTCTGAAGGATGCATTCTTTACCTTCCATTATCCTCCACCCTTCCCAGTTTCCATTGCTGCTGTGTTCTATCCAATCTTATGATCGTCTGATCATCAATGTGTTTCTTTTCTGTCGTCTCTTAATCTTGCTTTCATGGCTGAACACCTCCCTCCTAACCTGGCACTGCATGAACTATTTCGCAATATTTTGACTCTTGTGACTGGGATAATATGACCCCTCTTATCAACTCTGGAAGGTTCAAGAATTCTCTGGGCCTGAATTTCCCTTGCCTAAAGCCTAGATTGTGAGACAGTCGATTTTTAGTTCCATGACACTAATATAAACCCCGTTTTCTCCTTATAGCTTTCTTTAATGATACGGGCAATTGCTATGCTATCCCTTTTTATTTACGATTAATTTAATTTTAATTTTTTTATAATTCTTAAGCATAAGCAAATATTTTAATTTACTGAGACTAATTAGTTTATACATGTGCCACATTGCTAGCATTTACTCAAAAAACCAAATAATTCCATAATTAACATAACAATATATGAAGTCGGTTTTTATTGCCAGATCTGGTAGTATTCCAAACATGCGAATTGGCTAAAAACATGTGTAAAGTATTTCCTTCTTTCATAAACAGATATAAATTACTCTTGAGTCCCTCATTCTTGTTCTCAGATGGTTTTGAGGTTTGATTTCAAATGTGTCCTATAATTAGGTATGAAGGTGGAGGGTTTTAGTAGGTTGATTAAATTCAGTCTCTAGAATACATTAATGTATATGTGATCAGAACACCTAAAAGAACAAAGAACTGTCCTTTACTAAGCAACAGGCTTTGAAATATTCTGATACTGACAAATAAGTGACAGTGAGTATGTGAAATTATTTTTAAAATTTACCATCATATCTAACAGTGATACAGCAACCAAGAAAATTTATGGCCCTTATTTCTAACCACTGACATACACCGTTAATTATCAAAAACAATCAAATAACTATGTATAACATATTAACTTAGTCTTTAATAGAAGATACTACTGAATTTCTAACAAAACGAAAATAAGTAGTTTCCAAAGGGGTCAGTTATTAGTAGTTACCACTAAGCTGTTCACTAAATATTTCAGACTATTTGCTGAATAATAGATGACAGATAGACAGATAGATGGATATTAATCACTGGGATGGATAAAAATGAGAAAAGATTGAATCAATTCTCCAAAAGTGAAAATGTTCTTAAGGGCTCAGGATTTAGAAAAATACCTATTATACGAGCTAGCCTCAATAGCAGTATGTAAGGCCAATGGGGTACATTATACAGTAGGCCAAGTATGAGTGATTATTGTGTCTATTAGATTTTCAGATATAATAGAAAGAAAAGAGATATTGCTGGACTTGGGTAAAATGAAGATTTAGATAGAAGCAAGCAAGAGAAATACAGGGAAGATAAACTGGGAAATATTTATATTAAGAGGATTAAAACAAACTCTAGTCATGCCTTTCTAGTAGTGAGTAGCATAATACATAAGAAATTCTGAACCATTCATCAAATATTGTTAGATGGTAAAATGGACATTTAGGACTGGAATAAATGAAAAAGTCAATTAAACACAATAATTGAAAAACTTTTAAGTAAACACTTATAAGTCATATTCTTCCTCAATTTCTAATTAAATAGTATCATCCACTTTGGAATATTTTATACGATGTGTTTATCCTAAAATAGATTAAGGTGTACTCAAGGGGGAAAAAAATGTCACTTGAATTGCTGCCCTCAGCTTTTCTACAAATTCGTTCCCTTGACCTTGTTTCATTGAAAAAATACACCTGATTTGTCTGTTCCTGTGGTCATTTATGAAAACAATATTGCTTCGAAGTACAAAGCCTATAATTATATTTTACTATAAATGTATTTAAGATACTTAGGAAAAACACTGACTTTACCAAAAAAAAAAAAAAAAATAGATCTGGTTCAAAATGTCAGGCAAAACATCTCATTATCAAGTATTGCACACACTTTCTTGTAACTAAAATCACAATTCTATCGTTTATTTTTATCCAAAATCATTTAAAAAAATTTCAAACAGTTTTAAAATTTCTTTGTAAAATGATATAGTTATATCAGAATAAAATTCCTAAAGAGGTCTAAATTTGGCCAACAGCACAATATGTTCATTTTTTTATATGAAGGTGTTATTCCTCAATAGGATTACTCATATAAAGTGTTGTATTTAATTATATATAATACATCTTTATATTTTGCAATCTAATGACGTTTTATGTTATTAAGTATACCTAATTTATAATTTGCATATTATGTACATAATTTCTTTTTACAGATACCTTAGTATTTCTTTTATAATTTAATTCCTTTATGATTTTGAGTATTGTTTCTTCCATAAATAATCATTTTATTTTAAGCTTTCATTTGATACCTTCTTAAGTAAATTTTTATTTTGTCATCATTAAACTATACCCTTATTATTCCAAATTTTTCTACCCTAAATTTAAAACACAAAAATAATAAAAGGAAATATGAGTGCTATCTCATGACACTGTGAATTGGTAAATATTTCTTAACAATAATCACATCCCACCCCTAAGTAACAAATTATAAGGAGAATAGTTGATGGATTTTATTTCTTCAAAATTAAATATTTGTTTTTCTCAATTTATGGCATCATAGACAAACTTAATAGATTAGCATATACAAGAAAATGATCTGAAATCTCAACAGGGAAAGTATAAAGGTTATAAAGAGGGAACATTTGCATTAATGGAAATTAAGATGGTTATGGTTAATAATAAATAAATGCTCTAACTCAGCAAGAGTCAGACTATTGGAAATTAAGTAAAAATGTAATATGACATGATACTTTATTAAAAAATAATAAAATTGTATTAAATACTGGATCCAAGCAAGAAAGGAAGACTAAAGACCTTCATCTACTGGTGATGTGAGTTGAAACTAGAGCAACCAATCTGAATCACAAGCTGTAATAGTTGATAAATCTGAGTATTTATAACATTTCTCAAAATATTTCAGAGAAACAAACTCACGAAAAATAGTGCAAAATTAAATTAATCACACGATCATGGTATCAAAAGTTGCAATCAAGCTAGGACAAAATCAACCTAGGACAACTAAGAATCCATCTGGGGAAACACATAAATATACAGCAGCAAAGAAGTCATCGGAATCTATGGACCAGGTAGATAGTGGCATAGACCAGTGCTCTATTAAAAACTGAAGGAGAAAAACAAGAAAAAATTAAATTTCTCAAAATAATTTATGTATACTCAACACACAAAGAAAAGCATGTATATTTATACATAAACATGCACTTAAAAATACAGATATCCTTACTTAAAAGAATGTACATAGATCTTAGTGAATGTAAGAAAATACTTTAGAAGTACATTTATAAATACAATAAAGGGAATACCTCTGAGGGAGACAGAATGTTAGGGTTTGGTCTAAATATAAAAACAAAAATTTAAAAACCCAGAGAAAGACTTTTATAAAGTCTGATGTTCATATTGTACTATTCCCGGTGATCAATGAAATGTGTTTGAGACACAAAAAGAAAACTTACAATATAAAAAAGCTAATTATATATTAAAGAGAACTAACTCTGCTTATATACTGCAATAACTATAAATTATTACACTAGTTTAGGATGTTCCCTGCAGTTCTATATTAAGACTATTTGTGAAAACTGTAATATTCATAATATGTATGCAGGTTCAAATAACGTATTCAACAACATTTGAGACTGTTCGGATATTTTGTGATTGCCCATTTTTGAATACACCCAAAACAGAATACTTTGACATAAATGCATACAAAGTTTATAAAGAAACAAAAATCCAAAAAGACATTAGGTGTCTACTCAGTTCTTAAGCTGTATTCTAGAAAACTCATAACACCTATGAAGATACATGCTATGTGCAAAGATTTTTTTCCCCTTTCTACCAAACAATAAAACTTTGCATTGCTACTATATGAAATCTAATAAAATTGATTTTGACTTCTAAAATGTTTGGAACTCATTCAAGAAAAGAGCAACTCATTCAGATTAATGTCACTTCACATTCCTCATGAATAAAGAAATTAATGAAGATTTATAAGAATGAAGGTTAAATCACAGAACTTTATGTAATGCACATATGCACATTTCTGCGAAATCAAGTGAAGGCCATACATGAGATGGGCTTACTTTTAAAACTGTCTTTTGTCTAACTTGTGTTCTTGTGGGAAAAAAAGTATTTTCTTGTGAGTAGTACGTGTCACAGAGTTTTACTGAGGCAATAAATTAAACTATGCTGTTAATATAGAGACAGAGTACTTCCAAATATATATACTTTAAAGAAAAAAGTGGTATTTCTGCCATTCAGAGAATTTATAATAATTCAGTAATCTTAAATTATGTCTCATAAACAACTCAGAATGTTTCTATAATGTTTAATTTTTTATTCTGACTCAAAACATGATGCTAGTTTTATACATACTAGCAGATCTTTGAAATATAGTCTATGCATTATGATAATTTATTTTATCTAGGTATTTTCCACATAAGGAGTCTATTTCCTAAAGAATTTTTCTTGACCTTCAGTTAATTATGAGAAAGTACTGCTTCACCTACAAACTAGATATTTCCAGTAACTGATTTATGTGTATCAGTAATTTTATTAAAAATGAAAATTACTTGATCCCATTAAAGTATATCTTCCATCTCCCTCTACACAGAGTTGTAAGTAAGCTTTGTGGATAGAAAAGAAAATTAGATACATTTTCTGGTATAAGATGATTAATTCCACCTATTCTAACTCTTATTCTAAAAAAACTCAACAATATTTAAAATAGCATTCATTACATATAAAATTAGAGGCAAATAATAACTTCAGAGAAGAGTTTATTAATAATAAGGTATCATAAATTAATATTTACCACATCAACAAAAGGACAAAACAATCATATGATTATCTCAATAGATTCAGAAAAATAATTTTAAAAGATTCAATATTTTATGCTTAAAAACCCTCAAAAATGGGTATGGACAGAATGCACCTCAACATAATAAAGATTTAAATTAGAAAAAAAATATGTATTAGTTTTAACCATATGAAATTGGTACATTTATTTTGGTCAAAAGCACATAAATAGGGAATATTAGGATGGAAAATTTCTGGTTTATTTCCTGCTGCTGAATATTGTGTCCTGAGTTCATATAAAAGAGACTGTTAACAGAATTTACATATCCCTTTGATGAGCTGATGATATAATTTATAACAACTATACAATATACTTATTTACCATGGCAACATTACTTAAAATTTTTACCTAAATTAAGTCAATTGGTACTCAAAATGTTCAATAGATTTAGAAATATAGTGTTGTCTTTATATTTAAAATGAGAGAGAAAATACGTTCATTTATTCAAAAAATATTTAGTAGCCATTATAAAATATGTACTAACTGTGGACATGGCAAAGTCATCAAAATGAGAAAGATACAGATTTTTATCAGTTCTCAGGGTATATACTTAAAATGTAAGTAAATATCAGTATGTCAGGAACGCAAAGTTTCTGATATTCTGAATTCCTATAATTCCTATTGTACTTATATGAAACCAATATTTTGATATTTAATATCAGATGGCTTTGCTTTATGTTCTCAAAGTTTTCTTATAGTTTAAATTTATCTCTGTTATCTCTAATTATTCTGTAAGATTCGAATGACTTGGGCCACATATTATATGTATTATTTCTCTCAGAGCATCTAGGACAATGATTGTCATATAATTGGAAATCTAGTGACATAAATCAGTTTTTACCAAATTACTGAGAAGTTTGAAAATCATTTGTATCAAGTTGATTAAGTATCTCATCTTGTTTACTCTCTCAATGTATTCAGTGAATAATTTTACTTTACCTTGCAGCTCACTCCTTATGTCAATTACTACAATTTTCAATTAGCAGAGTCTAAATTAAAGAAGGCTCATTATATGTATTCTCCTGTCCCCAAATCATGAAATGTTAGAGCCTGAAGTGATCTACCCCAAAATTAATTCTAAAAAGATTACCTCTTTAAAGATGCTTAATGTTTTGCTAGCAGTAATGTAAATAATTATTTTTAAATGTAGTAATATATTTATTTTACTGGATGGAAATCTGTTTCATGTAAATTTTGCTAATTTTGAAAGCCCTTTTCTTTATGACATCATAAAAGGTCACCTAAAGTGAAGAAGAAAGCACTTGCTCCTCCCAAAACCAAAACCAAAGCAGTCTTTGAAGGCCAAAGAAGCAGTGCTGACAGTAATCTACAACCACAAAAAAAAAAAAAAAAAAAAAAAAAAAAAAAAAAAAAAAAAAAAAAAAAAAAAAAAAAAAAAAAAAAAAAAAAAAAGAAGAAGAATGATAATAAAATAAAAACCAGATCAGCATGTCACTCACCTTCCAACGATCCAAGACACTAAGGCTCTGAATGGACACAAATATCTTCAGAGAAGTGCCCTCCCAGGAGAAACAAGTGTGATCTCTATGCCATGGTCAGGTCCCCTCTGATCACCCAGTTAACCATGAAGAGAGAAAAGACAATGACACACTTGTGTTCATTGTGGATGTCAAGGCCAACAAGGACCAGATTAAACAGGCTGTGAAGAAGTTCTATGATTCTGATGTGGCCAAGGTCAACACCCTAATCCCACCTGCTGGAGAGAAGAAAGCATGTTTGACTGGTTCCTGATTGTGAGTCAATGGATGTTGCCAATAAAATTGGGACAGTCTAAAGAGAATTCATGTGTTAATTCTAAACATAACATTTTTCACTTTAAAATTTTGTCCTTGTTTTTTTTCCCCAAATCTGGAGAAATGACCTTAACTTTCCCAAATCTGAATTATCCATGTGAAATATTCCCAAATATTAGCTTTATGCAATAATAATTTTCAGTAAAGTTTGTGAATGAATATGATTTAAGTGTAATGAGTATAATATTTTTCATATAAATATTTGTTTAGGGAATTATTTATTGGATGAATATAAAATTTGAGTTAGAAACATATGATTTTACTTATAAGTATCATTCTAACCACTGAACCAGCCACCCTCTTGAAATCAATTTGGTTTAGCCTGATGATGCTTTTTAAAAATCCTACACTTCTGTCACTTGTAATCAAAAGTTATCCATGTGCTCTTTTATCAGAGTAGATATGTGATGAAACTTTAATTTTGTATAGCATAGTTCTATCACCAGTGAAAAATTGAATGCTACTTCCGATAGCCATGAAGCTCTCTTAACCATAACAGAGCATGAAATCAGTTAATTCCAGTACTTAAAAACTATTGAATCAGAGCTCATTCCACCCTATGATTTAATAATCAGCCATCTTATCTAAACATAAAACATTATGTTTATTATACATTTCATTTTGTTTGTTATAGCCGATAATAAATTTAAGACCATATTTAGTCTTTCCAAGCTTTCATCATCCTCAAAATCCATATCTTCCAAATATTCACTTGATCAATAATAGTAATTGATAAGATAACTCTCAATGGGTAAAGGTACAATTTCTCCATTTTACAATGATGTTCACTAACACAACTGGGGAATATTCATTTAGCTAGTTAAAATCAATTACATATTCCTCACATCACAATTTTCTATATAAAAGACTATCAGAGAAAAAACCAAATGACTGATTTGGTATCTGTGACATTTACTAAAGATTTAGTTAATAATTTTGCAATATCACTTCTCTTTTTTTAACTATATACAAGCCTTTTGTTTAGTAACATCTTCAAAATTTTAACTGACGTTAATAAAATTTTTCTTACATAGTTTAGAGTTTCAGTCTATATTTTGTGAATTATCGAAATATGTGTTTTGATAGATAATAGCAGAAAGCATTGCTAAAAGAAAAACTGACTGAAGCATTACTCATCCTTTAGATGACTTGACCAATAAGACCTTCAAACTCTGCAATATTTTCTATTAGTATAAAAATTGGATAATAGTGATTCTGTGGTGTTCCAGATAGGTCATTTGAAAATTTAGCTTGGTTTACATTATACTTTAATATTCTTATTAAAACCCAAATTGTATTTTTCAGAAGTGAAAGTAGAAGAATGGTTACCTGAAAAGTTCTAATACTCACTAATTTTGTCATAAATGATGAAATGGTCTTTAATTATAATTCAGTATTTTACATGACACATGCATTTGTTTTTGTTTGTTTGTATTGAGGGAGTGATGAGCTAGAGATACCTTTTGTTTTCTTCATCAGATTAGAGGATTCTGAATCATGTGACACATTCCAAGTTTATTTTTCCACTTTATGAGAGGTGACAAGTAGGAAATGGATGTAGAGAAGATGGAATTCAAATTGTTAGAGTGATAACCACAGTGTTCAGGTGTGGATGAGTTAGTTCTAATGTCTCACACTTCTACTCTACTCCAATATACTATATCCCTTAAAAAGTAGTGACGGCTGATTGATTTACTGCTCCCCACATCTCTTTAGAATATGCTGATACCATTGTATCACATCACATCGAATCATATCAAAACCTGAACACAAAGCTATCTATGAATGAAGAGTGGTTTCACAGCAAAGAAAGTATTTGGTAAATAAAACAAAAACAGAACAACAAAAAAAATATGCTGTTAATCACATAATGCCTGAGAGCTAAATCTGGAGTCTGAGAATCACTTGAAAATTACATATAATTTTGATGTAAAGAACTTTTCAGAAATGATTAATACATCTATGAAGAAATTTATAGTATCAAAATTTGGTTACAGAAGTGCTTTAATGATTAAAGAAGTAGTTTATTACAATGAGAATATATCTTGAAGTATAATTACATAGTATCATAAAATACTAATGTTTGACATATTTTAAATGTATATAAATATGTGTATAAATACAATTTTTACCTATATCTTTCAATGTACAACTTTCATTTATCTTAAAAAAACTAGTTAGAACATCTTCCATTCTGTCTGAATATTTGAATAAACCTTCATAAGGATAAATAAATTTAATATGAAATAAGATATGCCTATAATGAAATCATATAAAAGGATTCTATACAGATCAAAAGATACTGAAATAATATTATCCCAATAAACTATCGCATATGCTATTTCTGTTTCTTCATATCTATATCCAAGGTGAAGACTAGCTTTATTGATACTATATAATCTATTTGTATCTATTTTATTTACATCCATTCCATCCAGTTAAAAACATTTAGTACTAAAAATAAGAAAAGGATAAAATGTGTTTTAAATAATAAACACATTAAATAAAAAACTAGAGAGATAACGAAAATATTCCCTTTGGAAGCCCTTTTAAAAAGATTACACACATTTGAAAGACCTACCTTGCTTGACTTAATGACCTAAAGCAAACTTATGATACATAGTTCTATTTGCATATGAAACGTATCAAATCAGACCATGGTTCTAAAATGCAAATAGATATAATTAAAAAATAATCCTTTGGAAAAAAAAAACCCATCTAACTTCAGCATAGGAATGCATATTTAGAAATAAATATATTTAGAATATGAATTCCTTAAAACATGTCATTTCATCTAAAAATACTTAGTTATATATTTCAAATGAGGAGAAAACATAGTAGACCACAGTAGTGATGTTTCTAATTTGTCATGGCTGCTTGCTTGTCAAATAATGTTTCTAACTCACACACCATGGCTGCCAGCACTAAACAGCATAGCAGACTTCTGAAAGTCACCACTCACCTAAGAAAGCCAAGATAAAAAATGTCAAAAACAATGGTATATATACACAGATCTTTACTGAAATTTGAAACACCAATCTTTTTCCAGAAGCCAGTAGCTTCCAGAATTAATGAAAAATGAAGCTTTGAGTTGAATGTGATCTTAGCAAGATATAAAATACATCGTTCTGACTCTTTGGAGCACTACCAACAATGCCCTCTTGCATTAGGTCTGTTTCCAGTTCTTAATTGGATTCAAAAGGGAAAGGACTAACATCCCACAGTGTGTGAATAAATTGTGTAGCTATAGACTTAATTTAATATTCTTGCTTGACTTGGGTTCATGATTTATTTTGTATGTTCTATTTAATAAATATATTATACTAAATTTCAATAATACATGCTATCATAAATAATTGTTTCATGTGGTAAACAGAATAAAAATAATGTGAAAAGGTGTATATATGTATATATACTTACATACTTAATACATATATATGTATGTGTGTATATATATAGACATATATCTTTATAACTCATTCATAATTAATTGAAAATAAAGAAAATCTTGGGGCACACCCTGGTGGCCTAGCAGTCTAGTATACATGAGAGCAGTCCCACATACACCCCAAGTTCCTGGATTCAAGACCCAGGAGGAACAACCAATGTGAACAACTAAAATTAAAGTACTTCATCTTCCTCAGAAAAATTAAATTAAATATTAAAAATGAAGAAAATCT
Organism: Solenodon paradoxus; assembly: GCA_004363575.1. Lineage (NCBI taxonomy): Eukaryota > Metazoa > Chordata > Mammalia > Eulipotyphla > Solenodontidae > Solenodon > Solenodon paradoxus. Next base: position 653,726 of record RJWH01000087.1, read on the forward strand.
CATCCTAATTGTTCTGCATATCCTTTTAAAATTAGTATTTTCTTATTGAAAAAAGCCTCAAATACATATTTGCATCATTTTTAAACAAGTTTTAGCTATTTAATATAGGCAGGTCATATATAGAAAATACACTTTTTGTACTATTGTAATTCTAAATATCCAGACATACCCTGAACTAGGGCTGAAAATCATATGAAACGAGGATATTAAGTGAAATACATTTATGAAAACTACATTGTGAAGGTTCAAAATGTGTCTTTGCACAAAAAAATGCTTTGAAATGCTCGAGCAAAATATAACAATACCAGTCTAAATTTGTTTATTACATAACAATTTGTTCAAAGCAAACTTTCATCATAATGATTTTAAAAGTTCAATGTTTTCCAAGAAGAATATATTAAGATCCCTCTTCAACAATAAATGTGAAATAAGTTCAGACAGACTTCCCATCATCATAGTGCTGCACATTTATATATTTCATGTGGTCATGAAACAAGAAAAACCTGTTATTTATGCAGTCATCATGGTAAATTTTATATTTAATAGATGATGGGACTAAGCTCATCAAAAATATGAGTATATAATAACAGGTCTCAGAAACATATCAGTCAGAAATCAATGTGGGAAATGGCATCAAGCATAAAAGATAACAAAGATTTCTTTAATAATTGGTTTCTAAATGGTGTTGTTTAAAAGAAAAACCAATACAGTTCTCTGGTCATTAGGATGAAAAATATTAAATATATCTTTTATCAGAGTAATCCCTAGGACAGCTTATTAGCATTAATGTTATCTAGAAAAACAATTTAGTTGTAGAAGAATACATAAAAATGATCTAGCTTAGAGATTACTCATGAAATTCACATTTTCCCAGATTTATAAAGGTATAATTGATGATTACCTAATGTGTATATTCTGAAATCAAGAAATTCAAACCAACATGGTGATACAGGATGTTCCATTCATCACTTTCATTAGGAACAAATACCAAGGCAATAATGGGAAGCCCTGAGGGAGTATCACAGCACTGCAGAGTGTGTGAAGCATACCTGTACCTCAGAGACTAACAAAGTCTGCACTGAAGGGATGCTGAGGAGACGTACACATCAGTTTGATGAGCAATATATGGGGAGAGACAACCAACCCAGAGGACCTGTGGAAGGGAGAACAACAATGTGTGCCAACACATGCTCCTGGTTTAACAAGCTCAAAACAGGAAATGGATTGTTCCACTTGAACCTCATCCTAGGCAAAGAGGGCAGTAGAGAACGTTGTCTAGATTACACCTCCACTACCCATTGCGAAGTTTTCTCATGTCATGAAGCAGTGAGCATACTGTGGAGTCTCACTTCTGGGACTGCAGGGAGTATGATTAATACATTCTCAACCACATGAACATGTCCCCTGCTCCAGAAGTTTACAAATGAGGTTGCTCCACGTCCTTCCCCAAACCCACTGACTCAGAAATGGCTATTTACCTGCCCAAGCACCTAAGGGAAGTCTGAAAGGGCCAAATAAAGTACAGTAAAGTAAAACTGTACCACACCACCTACTGGAAAAATAAAAGATAAACATTATCAGATCTGAGCTGCCAATCCAGATTCAAAGTGGAAAGAAGACTATACATAATCAATCATCGATTACATTAAGGTATCTTCACAACACGAGGAAACAACAACTCTTCCGAAACCAAATTCAAAGACATGGAAGGATACAAACCTTTTTAACATAAAAAGAATTGAAAATAGCAATCACAAAGAAACTCAAGGAGAATACTGAGAAAAGCAATTCAAAGAGATACAAAGGAGCTTACAAAAAGTCAAGAAACTCAAAAATAAAAGAAGTGAACAAAAAGCAGAAATTTAAGCTCTAAATAAGGAACTGATAAAAGATTCAGGATATGAAGATCTCAAAGTAAGGTCAAAAGTACTAAAGAAATGCATAGAAACAGAACAGATCAAACAGAAGAAGGAATTAGTGACCTTGAAGATATAAACCTAGAGATAATCCACCTGCAAGAACATGAGATGCAAATGGAGGAAGAATGGAGAAAGAATAAAAGGAGGGGGACCAGAAGAGGAGAACTGCTACAAGATCTACCTGACTACTTTTGAAAAGGCAGCATGAGAATAATGTACATTCCAGAAGGTGAAAAAAGAGAGAAGAAACAAGATTGCTATTTCAAAGAAATAATTGTAAAACTAGGGGTGAAAAATAAATATATGAAGCTAAAATAACACCTGATTACCTAAATTTAAAGAAACCTATAACAAGATACATTTTAATGAAATTATTCAGAGTCCAATTCAAATAAATAATATTAAAGACAGAGTGGAGTATGGGAGAACATAACTTATAAAATAATACCATAAGGCTATAGACTTCTCACAGAAACTCTGTAGGCCATGGGAGAGTAGAATATTAGTAGAATAGTAGAATATCAGAGTATTCACTGATAAAAACTGCTAATCAAGAATTCTATATCCTGCCAAATTTATATGTCTTACAGAAAATGTTGAAAGAAGTCATTCTATGTAAATAAAGTTCCTAAGAAATTAAATAAGGCAATAAATAAAACCTAAAAAATAGATGTGAAAATGGCAGAAGTGAGCCCTCATAGATCAGTAATGACACTGAAAGTAAATGAACTGAACTTACCAATCTAAAAGCACAGAGTGGCTGCATAAATTGAAATATAAAATTTATCTATGTCCCACTGATCATAAACGCACTTATGATATAAAGACAAATAAACTAAAAGTGAAGGGAATGAAGATGGTACAAAGAGGCAATGGAAAATTTAAGGGTAGGGATCATGTTTGCTTGATTTAAAATACTTTCATTTTAAAAAAGGTAACAAGAGGGACATTATATAATCATAAAGTGATAAATCGAATAGGAAGCAGTATTTATAAATATTCATGCACCTAATATAGAACCATACAAATATGTAAAACAAATACTAACAGATCTAAAGACAGCAATATAGTAACATCAGGAAACTTTAACATTCCACTTACAGTGATGGACATCATCCAAAAAGAAATTCAACAAGGAAACAGCCATAAGTGACAAATTATATGAGATAGACCTAACAGATATTTATATTTATAGAGCATTTTGCCTCAAAATATTAATAAAAAAGAAATGGATACATTTTTAGAAACATACAGCATTATAAGACTGAAGCAGGAAAAAACAGAAAATCTGAACACACCATTTACAAGTAAGGACATTGATTCATTAAAAGCCTCCCAAAAAAATGAAATCCCAAGATGAGATGACTTTACTAGCATATTCTACAAAGAATTCAAAGAATAATTAATATGAATCCTTCTCAAATTCTTCCCAAAATTCGAAAGGAAGAACAATTTTAAACACAATTTATGAAACCAATATTGTCCTAACTCCAAAGGCAGATAAGAGTATCACAAAAAGTGTAAACTATAAACATGTAGGCAAAAATCCTCAAAGAAATAATAGCAATCAAATTTAATAACTAAAAGAGTCAAGTGGGATTTATTGCAGAAATGCAAGAATAGTTCAATATATGCAAATCAATAAATATGATTCATCACATAAATGAAAGGACAAAATTCAAATAATCTTAATAAACAGAAAAAGTACTTGACAAGATTTAACACCCTTATTTATTAAAAATCATAATAAAATGTGTATAGGATTAAGGTATAAAACTTGATGATTTTTTAAAATATATATATTGTGAAACATTCTTCATAATCAAAATAATTACCATAACCATCACCTCCCAAGCTAATTTTCTATACATGTTTAACAGTGAGCATATAAAGTAGAAAAATATATAGGTGATCACAGTTACATTTACAAGAATGCATTTTTCTTAAATTATATGAGAATATCCAGGTACAAACATTTCTAGAGCACAAAACATGTTCAAAGAATTCTATAATTTATAATAAAATCTACATATATGCAAATATATAAGTAAGGTATATATGTATCTGTATGTGTGTGCATACATATATATATATATATACACACAGAGTATATACAGACTATAAATACATGTAATGTGAAACCACTACCTTTATAAACAACAAAAAATAGGAGGTATTGGGGACATTAATATCATAATTCCAATTTCTGTAACTATACTAGCCTCTCCATCCATTAGTTTTACTTGTAATACCTACTCACAAGCAACTATAGCTTCTTCTAATCATCCAGTAACCTTGCACCTAGTTTTGAGAACTGGGTACTTTTGTGTCTGGAAAACTTTCTGTTGACTGATATTTCCTGCTCAACAAAGAAATGCTATTTGGCCAAAGGCTATTTGGAACAGGAAAGGGAAAAATGACTAGAGAAAACATGTATCACCAGAGTTCTTTTAGTCACAGGGTATAAATTCTAAGACTAAAAGCTACCAGAGTTAACACTTTAAACCTAGATCAAGAAACATATAAAATAATGGAGACATTTAAAATATTCTTAAATACTCTTTCAAATGTTGTTCTAGAAATCTTATCAAACAAGCGGGCAATAGTTATGGGAAGATAAGATGCTCCACAAATATTAATAATTCCTTTCTATACTTTTGGAAAACACATAATCCTTTCAGGACATGGGGGACCTGTTTTCGGAAGGACTATTTAAACAAAATTCACGGTGTCTCAAATTTTAGAAGAACTTGCTACTTTCTGAGACCCAGATCAAGAGCCTCCTCTGGTCATTTCTTTTACCTTGCTTACACTATAAAATTTTTTAAGCAAAAGAATTGGTAGATGGTATCACCGGAATTGAGTGTGACATATATTTGCTACATCTCATTTGTGTTTCTTAGGGGAGATAAAATAATTTTTTTTCCAATAAAAACACTTTTTTATCCTACTGTTTTTTCCATCCACTTTCTTGAAGAGTTCATATGTTTTTTAAAATGACACTCTTCCCATAATTTTGAAAGTGTACAATGTTTACATTGTTTTAATGCATCTAAATATATGACAACAAACTTTCTTTCATAAATTTAACTGGCAAGACTTCATTTGCAAAATATTCATTTGTACAAATACATCAATTATTACGGCAATAATAACTTACAAGACTGAGCACTCTAGAAATAAAATGTCTCTAATTTTTGTTCTAATAAAGGTAGTTCTTTTAACATGTTTATCAATATATTAATATAGAAAACGATTTTCAAATATGACAAGTAGATTATGTATATAAGCACAAACTAAGCACACAATATATAAACGTATTACACATAGAGATCTACAGAATATTAGTGGTACAAAATATATCTAGAAGTTATCAGGTATTTTAATATCTGTTTGATGTGAAAATGGTTTTAAAGGTGGATTCTGTTAGCCACTGATGAACAATAAAGTAAAATATCAAATGAGTTATTTAAAAAAAAAACAACATCACTAAGGTATACTTTTGATTCCTATCAGGATACCAGGATATACCAGGAATAGAGTCTATGTGGGAAAAAAGGCAAGAAAAAACAGTTTAAGAATAAGATCACGAAATAATACCATGCTGGGTTTTTGTTTTGTTTTGTTTTCATGTAAATATTAGCAGAAATGTGGAATCGTTACCATGCCAGGTTACTTATTTTTAAGAATATTCTAAATTTACTAGTAATCTTACTACATTTTGGACCACATATTTTGTAATCAGTATTTATTGTGAAGATTGTATCTGTAATCTGTATATAAATTTAGCAAACCTTCCTTTAAAAGTAAACAAGCACTGTGACTTTGTATGTTGTAGTTTTATAGCAAAGATTCTATTTTATGAGACAGTACCTTGGTTTTACTTTGTCCATCAATGCATGAGCAAAGTTCCTCTTTTTTGTACAAAACTCTATTATAGATGATTAGTTTATATACATATAAGCAAAATTAATCCATATTCAAAAGAATGTAAGGACAGCAGTGTTTGTGTGGCTGAAGAAAACAACTGAAGTATAATTGCTTTCAAAACAACATCCTTCGTGTTGGCTATTTATTAAATTTATTTCTATATTAATCTGCTGATAGGCTTTACATGATATGCCTAATCAGTGTCCTACAAAAGCACACTATCAGTTTGACTTTCCATTATGGAACATAATTACAAAGTACTTACATCTTTTCAAATGGACAGTTTGATACTATTTTACATTTATTTTATAAAATATGTGCTAATGTAGTCGATAAAATATGTGCTAATATATTCAGCAGATACAGCTAAAAGCTAAATAAAATATACATTACTAAATAAATTCCTCTCTGCCTGAATCATCAGTCATAATTTGTCAGCTTTATAGGGATAAAGGAGATCATTTCAACATAGTCTTTATAGTTTTATATAATACTTTAATGAGATAAATGATTCAAAAATAACAATGTTGAACACTTAATAACAAGGCAGTATGAGATTTTTTTCATCTTCTTTTCTTTTTTGCTGACCTGTGACTATTCCTTTTTTTCCTATTATAACTTTAACTGAGTAGAAGGAAAATTTATTGAGAGGATCCCAAATGCCAATTTTATCCTTATCTCAAATTTTCTTACAAAGCATAATCAATAAACCTAGTGGGCAAGAGAGACTATATTAATAATTTCTAGTAATGTAATACTAAGATTACAGTCTTCATTTGAATTTTCAATTCTTGCATTTGTTTAGACATTTCATGGTTATCTACTGATCCACAAAAAACATCTCATTATAAATTGACCAAATGCAGACTCTTGTCAGTTCTGAACTGTGTGTTAATAGATCACTGATTTTGCATCCCTCTTGACACATACAAGATTTCAGAACACTCATAATAGGGCTAAACTGAAAGTCAGGAGAGATTATGTAAATGTCTATTTTTTCCTCCATGTATATGCATTCTGAATGTATTTGTAAAGACAAATTAAATGATATTTGTTTTGTTTCATTTTGTATTTCTGTTAGCTATTTGGGAAGTCATTATTACAGCTGTTATGTCATGTAAATATGAAAAATATATCCATAAAAAGCAAAGCTTTACTCTCTTGGTAAATCATAAAGATAGTAGCAATGCCAAGGCCTCTTAAAAATAATTGTATAAAATTTCTACAAAATATTATGCAGCTATCTTAAGGAATATTTTCACCTACTCAAGGAAAACATTTTATTTACTTCTTAAATTTTTTCTTTACTCATCCTTAAAAGGAAGAATATAGGTGATTAGACTGCAGCAGCTGAACTGATTTTAGCTGCAGGGTATCTATGGTTATACCTGTTGGCTGCATCCCTCTAGTGTACCGAATTTCTGAATGGTATAACTTAAGAACACCTTTTTTTTTTCATGAAGAAATGCATGAATTAAACACACTTCTTTGGGAAATATTTTTAGAGTCTTACGACATGCTATTTAAATAAAATGCATAATTTCTCTTTCAAATAAATTTTACATAACTTTCATAATCTCAACATTCCTCCAATAAAAGGAATAGATCTATTCTTTAGGAATGTGCAATACTGATTTGACATCTAGAAATATTCATATATAAACAAAACAAATGGTAATAAAGTGACAATTCAGTTAAATAGAATAATTTGTTACAATGGAAAGTAACTGTATTTTATATTCTCACTGAAACTTACTGAAACCTCATCGTTTGACTAATCAATCAATAATATTTGTTCTTAATATATTTGGGGAATACGTCATTACTTTTCTGGAGTGAGCATGCTGTCAAAAGACCTATCAGGTTCCTGTTCCACCTACTACTTTGTGTAGAGGTATCAGAAGGCTCTATTATCTTCAATTAATATTCCTTAATGTAAGTAAGAATAACAATATTCACTAGCAAACACTATAGGATTGCTGCAAAGAACAGCTAATGAATTGTACGAATTTTTTGAAAACTATAAATTGATAATAAATATGATCAATCAATCTGAACAAAGCATATGTTTTGATTAGAGACCTAACTAAAGGCAGACTGAATGATTTTAAAACCTTGCCTACAGTGTCTAGCTCTGTGACACTGGCTAAGATTTTCAGCTTTCTATGTATCTTCAGAATAGTAACAAAGCCTGCCATTTAACTTGTTAGGATGGTTCAATGCATTAATATTTAATATTTATTCAGAACAGTATGTTTCACATGTAGGTACTATTTGTTAAAAAAATATTTCAGCTGTCAGTTTGACTCTTCTTTCTACTTATATTGGAGATCATCATATAAATGAAATCAGAAAGATAAAAAAAAGTTTTTTAGCAACTTAAACAAATGAGTATCAATATTATCTACATGGTAACATTTAACAGTAATATTATATTTTATAAGCCATAAACTAGTAATATTTACTACACTCTTGATACATCTTTTCAGCTTAGTGTTGCCATAATTGTGTACACAGAGCTTATTTTCCTACTTTGAAGATAAAAAAAACAATGGCAATAATGGTAGGAGTAAGACTAACCACCTTATCTGGGCTGCTTTGGATAAATCATTTGTTTGAAAGCTGAATGAACTAAATAATAAGTTAGTGTGCACGCTAGCTTACGTCTATGTAGGCTCTGGGTTGCTGCTTACTGAACTAGACTGTCAGACATCAGAGACTCTTAAGATCGTAATAATCCAAGCTGAAGTGGTTCTATAAGAAGGCGTGAAAGCTAATGATTCATGGATGACAAACCAGCAAATCTGTCACTTCAGGTATCACTGTTTTACAAAGAAAGCTAGGCAACTTTGTTCAAGTATACTTTTTATCATGAAGTCCTGAATTATTTATGAATATCAAATTTAAAGGAAGAAACATTTAGTTGAGGTAAGACAATAAGTATTGGAGTTAATACTTTTTAAAAAAAAAATTAAGAGAAAAATCAATAAAAAGACAGCACTCTAGTCTGGAGGGCTGGTTAGACTCTAGAGGAAAAAGAAAAGAGATTAAAAGGACAGTGCATAAGAGGCTACTAAGATGTCTAAAGAGAGAACAAGTGAAGATGAACAAACAGGGAAGAATAGTTCTGAAAACAATATGAACTCTAGAAATACACAAAAAGGGGAAAGCAAACAGAGTTAGACTGTTAAAAATTATGCACTTAACTACTACTACACAATCAAAAGTTTTAAGACAGTTTGGCTCATCTAACTGTTTAATTTATTATAATATGGATTGTTCACTGCTTATTTGGGATGTTTTCTTAAGAATTATTTTTTTAAAAACACTCTGGTTCTGTGAAGACACAGGTTCTTGTTTCATAACCAAGAAAATCATCACTCCTGTAGTTAGAGGGGTACTTTCTGAAAGCTAGCAATACTGACCTGTTTGAATGAGCTGTTTCACACAAGGTCACACCCTGTTTATGGAGCAGTTCACTACCATTTTCTCAAAAGTGTGAGGTAAAAGGCTTAGCCACCTTACCTTGATTCAGAAGACTCCTGAAGGGTCTCTCCAGCTTCAGGGCTTCCATGGATGTGCTGATAACATGACTGTAATTGCATTAGAGTTCAACCTCTCCCACTCAATTTGAAGCTCCCTTCATCACTTTAGGAAAGTCCCTGAGATCACTCTCAAATAGCGCCCCTGCATTCAAATCTGTTTGTTGGTGGTCATCCAGGACACGGCTGCTGGTTGAACTACAAACTGGGCCTCTGTCCCTGGCCTTTGGAATACTCTTTTGCCCACCCTTCCTTTAGCTGAAGCTATTCGAAATATGGAACTATGAGAGAATAAATTGTTAACTGAAAACTATATACAAGCTTGAAACCTGTGAAAGTCTTAACCCAAATGATTTCAAGGAGAGAGTAATGTGTTTATTGAGACCATCAACAAGTGTGGATCTTGTTAAGACCTACACTAAAAACTCAAGATTCAAGCAGGTAGGTGCAAAGAGCTACTAGAGCCTGCAAGTCTCAGATGTAAGTTATACTTCTTATTAAAACCACCACTGACCAATCTGTAGTGGTCTGCCACTTCCTTGATTCTCTACTTCCTCTTTGTAAGGGGGCGCCAATTTCTAATTTCATCAATGGGAATGCCCAAGGCTTCATTCAACCAACAACATTTCAAAAGTTAAGATAACGCATGATAAAGTTCCAGCCTTCCTGCATACTGCAGTGGTCAGATCCCAAACTCTAAAATCAGACAAACCTTAGTTCAAACATTAGGCCCTCACTTATAATCTATTGGATGTCAGGCAATTTCTCCATCATATGAGAATAGTAACCCCTAACTGAAGGTCTTAAGATTTAATACATATTGCTTATATGTATGATATAAATGGTCAATAAATATTAAACACTTATTATAAATTAAAGTTTAGCTGGAATTTTTCAGGTCAATACCTTTCTAAATCAGATATTTAAAAAATATCTAGTGAACATTTGCCCTTCTGGATAAGCAACTGTAATCAGCATGTTCAAAATTAGAGCAACAGTGGCCAGAATTTACTTCCAGAGGAACTGAGCAAATCCCTGATAGCATTTTATAGATGAAAAGTTTGCAACAATCAACAAATTGAAAAACTGCTGTGTTGATAATTTTTCATTCTCCTTGTAGATTTCGTTAGAATTTAATAAAAGATCAGTTTTGGTAGTGATCAAATATTTTCAACAAGCAGAAAACCTTAGGAATGTCAGGGATGAGCTGAGCAAATGAAACAAGAAAGAGATTAGGCAATAAAGTCAAACACACTTACATAGTTTTTACATGCCAAGTAAACAAGAGTCCATAGAGATCTACTTTATAAATGCTATAGAATAATAAATCACTTCTGGTGGTGTAAGAGTATCCACATCAATTTTCATTTACCTGAAAACCCTTGATTTTATTTCCCTTCATACCAAGATGTTGATGGAACTTGAAGCCATGCCAAATATGCTCATCCCTAATTTGACTGTTGTATTTCAGATATCACTTAGACAGCTTCAGTCCTTAGGGAACCAAGTGAGTATAGGTGAAGCAGTAGCAATTTGAGAAATACCACAGAGATAAAAAAAATCATATAACTATTCTTTGTAATGACATTGCTATTGAACAAAACAACTAGTTTTGTGCTTACCATGCCTTAGAAATATATTTGATATCAAAGGATAAAATACAAAATATTTTAAGAAATAAAACCATAAATTGAAAAACATTATTTATTCCATCAAATGTGTTTTCAGAAAAAATATTTGCTAAACATTGAGACTAGAGCTATTCAAGTGAAAGTAGGTTATCTAATCCTAATTAATACTCTTAATATTCCCCAAAAAAGATGTATACAACCTCTTCTTTTGAATCATGAATACGAAAATATTTATATCAGGAATACTTTGGAATACTCAGACACTAGGAACATAAAGCAATACATGAACCTCATCTAAAGCATGAAGTACTTTTATATATATTTAAAATGAAATAACAATTCAAGTCAACCTGTATGTTTTAAATATGCAGAATAAGAAATAAAAGGTACTATAGAGAAAACAAATGAAAGGCTTGATTGTCTAGGCCCAGGTAGGTTAAAGAAAGATACTTAGATTAAGTTATATCCTTCACACACAAATTTATAGACTCCGAACTTAATCACAAAGAACTGAAGCTTACATCAAAAATGTTAGCACGACTGAATTAATTTTACAAACATACTTTGAGCTTCTATATATTAGGTTATATATTTATCTTTCAAATTGACCCGAGACATTTAAAAATAAAATAATTATCTTTTTTTCTGAAGTGGTTTTTAAAAACTTGTATGTGAAAGTTCATTTGTTGATGGGAATCTATGAATTCAAGTAAAATTGCTTGTCTTCTTTTATAGCAGAACAGTGTTGGTACCCAGAAGAAATTGACTGATCTAGTTGTACTGTGATTCTGTCTTGACCTGGTTGCTATTATCTACTGTGATTTCTTTTATAAAATTTCTTTCTATCTTCCAGTACATTTCTCCAAAAAATATGTAAATACAGCTTCCTTAATTTTCAGAGAAAAAGGGATGAACCTCTCTGGATGCATGCCCAGAACCAGAGAGATAATAGAAGTTCGACATGCAGAGACAGAATATAGATATGATAGCAGTGAAGCTGAAATTGTTCCCACAGTGTTTGCTCTCACATGGAATTTTTCTACAATGACAAAATGGCAGGTTTTGTATTGAGTGAGAGAAGTTATTTCTTTATGATGCTGTGTAATATTCCCAGGAGGTCATCTATTAATTGTGCCCCTACCTGTTCAATTTATTAAAAATCACTTCAAGATTCTTCCTCCATTTCATGTATGTGGGGTTGAATTCAGAGACAACAGAAATTTTAAATCCACTGGAAACGAAGTTGCAAAGTCAATTATTTCACAAGAGACAACTGTTGCTGCTTAAACAAGAGCTCAGTCTGTCATATGGCTAAAGGTTATTAGAGGTTTTTAAATTCATGTTTTTGAAGTTTATTTTATAATCAGAAGAATAACTAGTGACTGTGCTACCAGAAAAGCTAAAATGGAATGAGAGAATTTCTATTGTGGGGATTCACCTGGAACCCCAGAGATGGTATGATAATTATTTTAAGCTGAAGATATTTGAGAATCAGCAGACACAGAAGGAAGGCTTTTCAGAGTTTCCCATCTCTGACTAAAAGCAGTAGCTTCTAGAAAATGATATTACCATAAATTACACCCAGGAGAGAGACCAGCAGTAAACCTGACATCAGTATCTTCTGGAGTGAAAGACCATTTGTACCTACTTAAACTTTACTACAAAGTTTTCTTACCTCCCTTTTGTTCTGAAAGTCCTTTAGTGTGCCTTAACGAAAACTGTTCTCAGAGGAATCTTTTCTCCCCTTTTCCATACTAAATTAGGTATATAAGCCTTTAACTATAATCATTTAGGTAGCTAGTTACTTATTTTATTAATTCTCATACATGAATACATCTATTTTCCCAACTTGTCTGTTGTTGGTTTAATTCACAGGACCATATTCACTAACTTGAGATGGTAAAGGAAAAGCTATTCCACCTAGACAACAGAAATCAAGTCACCAAAATAAGACTTCAAATATCATATGGAGGCAGACCTCGGTGGGGAAGCGCTTTGGTCAACTGCCTCTGGCTGAAGTACAGTCCACATACATCCCAACCTAGATTCATATACCAGGCCAGGGAGGGTAACCAAGATGTACAACTAAATGAAAATAAATGGAGGGCCTCTTCCTCCTCTCTCCTCCTGTCTACCTGCCTACTTGCCTTCATTCCTACCTGTACCTTTCCTTAATACATGTGTATATACATATATATACATATATAGATCATGTAGAAAGGATATCAAAAAAGTTAGCTTTGTTAAATTAAAAGTCACTAATGTGTTCCTAATAATATAGCATTATTTATGGAAGATAATTAAAATAAAATGAACTACCCTTGCAATAAAAGAAAAAAAAAAACAACCACCATGCCTTCTAATTTACATGAAACAAAAATTTATTCAGACATTTCTAGATTACTTCTAGATTGCTTGTTGGTGACAACTTTTATTTAGTTTTTAGATTTTATCTAAATTATACTTCAGAAAGATAATTAAATAAAATAAGCTCAAATCTTTTGAACATAGAAAATTGAATTGGAAAACTCTCAATATGTTTAAAATATAATTTGCTCAAATTTTATTATTATTACTATTATTAATGTTGTATTATGTTTATTTCAAATGTATTTTCTTATATCTTCATCTAGGAATTGAATCATATTCTATACTGCAGCACTAAAATTTTAAAGTTGATTATCTTATTGATTATATATGTATACATTTAATATGAATATAATATTTGATTATCATTGTCAAAGACAAAATTCTCTTTTGAATAGAACATTATTCTAAATAGCATTTATTACTGTTTCAATTTCTTAATATCAATAATTTTCCTGCACTCACAGACTGAGAATACCATCTTGAAAAAAAAAAAAAAAGAAAAATGAATGATGAGTTTTGTCCTTTATTTTCATGTACCAAGAATCAAATAATTTAAGAAATTACCTAGGAGAGAGAGCAATTTATATAAAGATGTTTCTCAAAGGCTAACTTGGCCTTCTCAAGAAAATAGATTTCTGTAAATAAACAGGCAAAATGGTCAAAACAAAGAGATTATCCAAGGTCTCTTGAAAAGGCAAGCAAATTCTTAAAGAACTCTGATAGTCCTAGTCCAGATGGCAAGATTGGAATGTCTCAGACACATCAAAGCTACTGTTTTATCAGCATTTGGTCTGTTTTCACTTTTTCATTGCTGTCACAAATAGACAAGGTAAGGACAGATCAATCAGTGCAATTGTTCTTGATTTCTGTAAGTACTACACTAGGAATGCAACGGCAATAAAAAGAGATAGTTTAGGAAGGTAGCAAAAATGCAAATATGGAAGCATACCTATTCTGGATATATTTTATGAGCTGAATAATTACAGCAGTGCAGTGACATTTTTTCACATTGTCAAATAGTAAGGATATGATTAGCAAATAGATAGCTTAAGTGTAGATAACCTCAATGAGCCTTAATATTAATTATCTGAAAAATACAAATGAATTTATAAAGCAGAAATATAAAACAGGATTGATGTGTAGAACAGTCACTAATAACACTGATCACTACATTCAAGTTTTGAATTAAATAAAAATATTTCATATTTTTTAAACATATATTACATGAAACTAGTTTTTTATAGTATGCACAGTCATTCACTAATTTGTAAGTAAAATTTCATCCAATTAGCTTATAAGATAAAAAAGTTTCTAAGAAAGGGTTTTGTCATAGTGTTTTACTTACACGTAATCCAGGTTAAATAAAATTACATTCACAGGATAAATATGTAAAGAACCATCAATGTTAAAACTGTATTCACTGACTTTGTTAAGTATTTTTTGCATCTACATAAGCACCATCCATATGAAAAACTCAATAGAGTATTCGCACCTATCATCTAAGCATTTCATATACACTGAGATTCTTAATTCTGAGCAAATGATGAAATGATGTTATATGTTTTTCTGGTTCATTAGGCCTCTTTACCTCTTGAATTTTTAAAAAAAACTGAGCATCAAAAGAATGTCCTCTAATCTCCATAATGTCACAGTCCTATCGATACATCACTATAGATTATTTCTCAGTACCAACTGTATTTTGACAGAAAATTTAAATTTAATACATAACATTTAAAGCATCTGATTATTAAACATGAAAAAAAGAACAATCTTGAAAAGTAGATTTTATGTATTATGTATAGATAAAGTGTAAGGGACAGAGAAAATAAGGAAGGAGAGAGGAGAGAAACAGCAGCAAGACAGACAAAAGGGAAGAAGAGAAAGGTGAGGGAGAGAGAAAAGGGAGGGGAAGGTATAATCAAAGACAGGAGGGAAAGAGGTATTTGGAGAAAGAGATAGAGATTTGAGTGAAAAATCATCATAATATTTTAGAGGATATTATTGAAATGATTTTAACAAGGTGTTTATCTTTTCAATATATTATACTGAGAAAAGGAAAAAAATGTAAGACAATAGCAAAAGGAGGTAACAACATAATCCTGCTTCATAAAAAGGTTAAGTTCTATTCCACTATTTCTTCTGTCGAAAATCAACACAAATAACAGGAATTTCCCGTAACAGAAGGAATGGCTCTCATGAATCCAATTGTTTTCATTAATACATATTTGATGACTTTGAGACTCCCCCAGGAACACAGACTTTATTGACGACTAGCATCACACCACAGTACCTCCTGGCCATCGCTACACTCCAGGGACATTACTGCTTGTCTGAAGTTTGTCTGATGTCACTGCCTTTGCATAGTTTCAAGTTCTGCTTTCTTTTGGCAGCCTTTCCACACTGCCATCCATACCATGCAAAAATATTTTGTGAAAGCCAAGATGTTTTAGATGAATGTATCACTTGGCAGGAATTTCCAAAGTAATAAGGAAATTATTATCAATGACATAATTCAATATTGAAGAATGACCTCATCAAATATTTAAATCTGAATATTGGCTTATTATAGTTATGATGAGCATATACCATAGAATTTCTAATTAATCATAAAAGTCAAATATTTTGGTCTATTGTTCCATAAATAGGTTCATTTTTATTAAAATAAAAGTAATAACTCATTTTATCCTAAACAGCTCTAAAGTACTTGACCACATGAGGGTGAAAACTAATGTAAAATGAGAAAAAAGAAAAATGAAAAAAAAAAACAAAAACAGTAGACACTGTCTGAAGGGAATAGAGAAAATATATATTATCATAACAAGAGATTTACTGATGATTATAATTTTGTCTCTGATTTTTACTTTATGCATGTTAATTCTGGTACAAAAATGAAAAATAACTGGTTTTCATTTCATTAAATTTAGTTTGCAGAAAATCGAACTGTTTGGGTGTTCAGTGACAAAAACACTGCACTGTAGCTTTATTAAGGACAAAATTGTTATTCAAAGAGACATTTAAAAATATATAAATACCATAAATGCTAAAGGCATAACAACCTTGAAGATATTTCTACATGGAAGACTTGTGACAACTTTCTCTAGGTGTTTATTCCCCTAAACATCTAATTTAATATACAAACAAAATGTGTAATTTTATTATAGAGAAACTGATGGCTAACATGCCCTTTGGATCATCTCGCAATATTAAATTTCTTCAAATATTGCAAGCCTTTTTTTTTTACAGCAGCTTTATTACATTAAGTTCATGATTGTATTCTTCAAAGTCTCCTAATGTAGACACTCTATGCTGCTGTTTTAAGGACAAAGTTTATATTTTCAGTACAGCACATTGTTATGGGAGTGCCTTACATAATACTTTCAAAATAAGGTTCTTTTAATGTTAACTGAATCTGAGATTGAGGAATTCCAATGATTGGCCTGTGCATCTCAGGGGGTCTAAGTCAACAAAATCATTAGGAAATATTTTTTTCATTAATTCTCACCCTTCATAAAAGTAAAAACACCCCCTGCAGTCCTGTTAGTCACATGTTGGAGTCACCTTTGGTAAAGATATGTGATACACCAGAAATAAACCATGGATGAAACTCAAGCCTGATACTGAGGATTTGAATTCGGGTTTTCAGAGTGCTTTAACATCATGAGGATATGAAATCCGACAGAAGCAGTTGCTCACTGTTTTATCCGCTAAATGATAGGGCCAAACTAGGATTAAAGGCAATGAATATTATTCACCAACCATTTTTCATCAAAAAAATCAAATTACTGAAATTTCTACTGTTCTAAACTTAAATCCTTATATTTACCATTGCTAGGGATAAATTCTTATATTTCTGAGCTTAACAGGTTATTTTAGAGTCCTAGTAGATATTTAAAAACTGCACATCCTCATTATTAACTCAAGAATGGCTTATGAATCAGAAAAATAGTATGAATTAAAATTGATTAGTTTGAATAAATCTTCTGTTCATTTTTCTTAGTCTTTCAAATATAAAACCTATTGTGGGGGTTTTCAGTAGCTGTCACAGAGACAATATTGGTGCATTGTTTCTTTCACTGTTTCTCCTTAATTTTCTCATTAATTTCTTTGATTAATTAATTTTATTTATTTTTTAATAGCAGTTTTAAGTTCACAACAAAATTGAGAGAATTAAATAGAGATTTCCCATATATCCAAGGCCCCACCCGGTGTCAACATAAAAAAAACAGAGTGGCGATGTTTTTAGCAAGGGTTAGCCTACACGGACATAATATATCACCCAAAGTCCATGCTTTACCTTTGGGTCTTCCATCGGTATTGTACATTAAACAGATTTGGATAAACGTATAATGACATGTATCCATAAATATCTCATATAGAGCACCTTCATTGCCCTAAAAAAATCCTCTTGCACTCTTGAGTATTTGTCTCTCCCCATCTGCCCCTTAGATAACCACTGATAATTTTTGCTGAGATACTATTTCCTTTTCCAAATCAGGTAGAAAGTAACCTTTTCAGAATCAATTCTTTATCTTAGTAATTCTTTTTCTTAGTAATATAACTTTCTTGATTGTTGAATAGTAAATTTTTTTCCAGTGGTGAATAATATTGTATCATTCGGATGGCTGCTGTTTCTGTATCCGTTCACCTATTGAAGGACATCATTACTGCTTCTAAATTTTGGTAATTATGAATAAAGCTGCTATAAATATCTATAGGCAAGGTTTTCTGTGAACATAGCTTTCACCTCCTTTTGGGTAAACCCTAAGAAGTGTGATTGTTGGATTCTATGGTAAGAGCATATTAAATTTTGTAAGAAACTGTTCACATTCTCCAGTGTCTACCCTTTTGCATTCCCACAAGCAGTGAATAAGAATTGCTCTTCTCCCACCTCCTTGATAGCACTTTATATTGGCAGTGTTCCAGATTTTGGTCATTCTTTTAAGTGTATCATGGCACATTGTTTTTATTTGCATGTCTCTGTTGGCATGTGATGAGCAGCATCTTTTCATATGCCTATTTGTTATTTGTATATCTTCTTTGGAGAGGTGACTGTTAATGTATTTGTCTCATTTTAAAATCAGATTCTTTGTTTTCTTCTTAAATTTTAGAATTATCTGTATCTATTCAGTAACAGTCCTTTATCAAATACATCTTTTGCAAACATAGTGTCCCAATCTGTTTCATCTTCTAATTCTTTGTGACAGTCTTTGATAGAGCAGAAGTTTGTCATTTTAATGAAGTGCAACCTGTTTCATGGATAGTGTTTTATCTAAAAAAAAGCATCACCATACTCAATGTCATGCAGTTTTTTTCCTATGTTGTTTTCTAGGAGCTCTGCATTTTACATTTAGATCTTCGAATCATTTTGAATTAATATTTTCTGAAGGGTGTAAGTTCTGTCTAGATTCATTTTTTGCATGTGGATTTCCAGTTTTTACGTTATTGCTTGTTGAAGAGAATATCATTGCTCCATTTCATTGCCTTTGCTCTTTTGTCAAAGAACAGTTGACAATATTCATGTGGGTCTATTTCTGGGTTCTGTATTTTGTTGCAATGATCTATTTTTCAATTATTTTCCCAGTACCACACTGCCTGAATACTGTAGTTATAGAGTAAGTCTTGAAAATGAGTAGCATCGGTCTTCCAGCTCTCCATTCTGCCTTCACTATTCAGTATTTCAGAACTTTTTCCCTGCCACATAAAGTTTAGAATACTTTTGTTGATATCTGCAAAATAACACTAGAATTTTTATTGGAATTGCATTAATTAGATTAATTTGGGAAGAATTTATATATTGACAATGTTGTCTTCCTTTTCATGAACATGGAATATTTCTATATTTATTTAGTTCATTTTTTATTCCATTCATCGGTTTGGTAGTTTTCCTCATAGATTTTGTACATACTTTGTTAGATACTTAAATAGCTAATATTTAACTAAATACTTAATTAAGCATTAAATTTGAGAGGGTACTAAGGTAAACTGGTATATTTTAATCTAGATTATTCTATTTATGGGCTTTGATGGATTCTTGATCACAAAATATGTGTAGATTATTTAATATGAACTAAAATATTCAAAAAAATTGCTTTACCTATAGTTTTTATTTTTAGTAATGATAATGTCATTTTCAACTTTCCAATATTATCATCTAATTTAACTTTCTACTTTATTTTTAACAATCAGTTAAATGTAGTCTTCCAGACTGTTATTCATATTGTTTACTAATATTTCCAGAAAATCCACCTGTATATCTTTATAATTCTATGATTAATCTCACTGGCAAGATCAATGAGAACAAAAAGAAAATGACATGCCATATAGAATTTAATTTTCTAATAACCTGGTCTTTTTTGTAAGAAATATAATAATGAACCCATTTTTAAAACTGAGTTGTAAAGCTATTTAGATAATTTTCAGATTATTACACTAAAACTATTGATATCTTTGTTACATATATGAATAATAGAAAATTTAAGATTACTATTATAAAATTGGCATACTTCTGAAATTAAAGCTTTTTAAGAAGTACTAAAATAGCTTTTTCACCCAATGAACATTTAGTGGGAATTTCTGGATGTCGCTCCCAACAATTAATGTTACTTTTATCAGTAAACTCTTTCTCCTTGTTCATTATTTATCCACTTTTGTCTTAATATTGCCATAGCTATGACACCTATGTAAAACATTATCTTGATCAGTTACTCATAAGGTATTTTATCTCTTCATGGAGACAGCTTGTGCAATATTAAAGGTGAACCCTAACATGTTGTTTAAAGCTAAGAATATATTTTGTAAACATAAAAGAGATAAATTACTTCTTGAATATTTATAGTTGAAATTACATCATCATTATTAACATACTGCTGGAACAGATTTGACCTCAATGAAATTTTTTTTTTGAAATTTGTAACTAAATATTAAGACGGAAACTATAGTACACGTTTGTCCTGAGATAATTAAAAAGTATGCCTGCTCGTAAACCAATATTAACAAATTCTAGAAGTTAAAGAGCTTAGATATTCAGTCTCGAATAACATAAAACTACTAGTCACAAAAATTCTCAATTTGTTCCTAAGTGACTTCTGGATAATTCTAGTAGCCATTATCTTTATTTATCTCAAAATTAGGAGGTCACTTGCTCTTTTATACAACTGAGTGAATAGCAAAATATCTCTTACATTATGATGCAAGGAATGAAATGAATCTTACTTCAGGCAATATAAAATGATACATTCTTTCTGTATAAAGAATTTAGCACTTCGAATTTTCTCTCGCTTAATTTGAAACAAAAAAGGATGGAAAGGGCATTTACATACTCAATACTTCACCTTAGTAATTGAAATCATGACACATTTTCCCCAAAGAAAAATTAGCCTTATATTATGCACCAGATAAATTAAGTAAAGAAAAAAGAAATGGAAACAGAGAGCAAATAGTGCAGATAGCATCCAACAGAGAATATGAATTTTAAACATATATGAAATTTTAAAAAGCAAACAAACTTCCTAACCTTAAACAACTAAATGTGTATATTTAAAAAGATATCTCTCTAAGCATATTGCCGAGCTTGAAATAAAACAAGTAAAATGTTAAAGACTTAAAACATGAATAAAAATTGTGCATCTTTTGGTCAGAGAGAGTTCAATCTAGCACTCACCGCAAAGGCATCTGCCAAAATTTTGGATATCTGGACACTCTTTTAAATATTGAACCAGGCACATAAAGAGAATTCAGAAAGGGCCTATCCTAGATGGGAGGTCTAAGAGAAGACTTCTATGGAAAAATGGAACCCCCAGGGATCTCATCACTATCACATTTTGCTAAAATCTAATAGTCATAAGACATGTTAAATGTTCCTAAGTAATTAGTACTTTCAAAAACACATACATTGTTCAGAAATGTTCTTTCAAAAGATCCTGTAGACAAAGCTTTAAAGAACATATATTCACAATTAACTCGCCAAATACACAATATAAAATGCAATAAGGCACCATTGAAATGAATGTCATTTGATAAATTGAATCAGAATCAAATATGCATCATGATTTTATATGAGAATATCACATATGGAATGGAATATATAAAATTAAACAATTTAAAAATATATATGATGTGTGTAGATTAAATATATAAATAAAGAATGAGAGACTTAAAAATGGCCAAGATTATTTAACAAGGAACGTCAAGTAATTATAAAATAGAATAATTAAAGGTAATACTTAAATGGACAACTTAACCAGTTGTCATAAATGAAGAACAAATTTTCATATTGGAAGAGATTGCTAAAAAATTCACTCACACTGCATCTTGAAGTTAAGATATAGAGAAACATGAAAGAGAAGACACATGACAGATTAAGAACTTCCTATATTTCTAGAAGAGAATGAGTAAGAAACAATATGGTAAGAGATAATGTCAAAAATTACAATTCAAAAGTGGTGAAAGATGTGTCTTCAAATTCAAGAAGACGAAATAAATCTCAAAACTAGGCATACAAAAGTGAAACTGACAACATGAAGCCGAGTGCCCAAATGCATCCTAAGCATGTTATCTACAAAAGAAAAATAATTATACTGACAGAGGTCTCCCAAACATGAATAGCAAAAGACTGGAGTCATTAAATGACTTCCCTGTGCTAAAAATAGTCATCTAGACATTTTTAATCAGGAAAAGTAACATTTAAAGAAGAGAACAAAAAAGGAAAGCAGAAAAAAATTTAAAAGCAACTGGTGATAATTTCCCAAAGTCACATTCTAAAGAAACTATAAAAAAATAATTAGAAACATGAAAAGTGCAAGCAAAAATGTTTAAATATGCTGAATTTGTTTTCTAAAAGCATGTATTAATATCTTACTAAAATAACTGTTAATTTATTGAATAAAATCATTAATATTAATACGGAAGAGTGGATAATCCTTGAGTCATGTGCTATAAGAAAAAGAATACAATTTAGACTTTTTCAATTAAATATACAAGTAAAATGTTAAGACTAATATAAATTAAATGGATATAACGTAAAGTAAAACAACTAACAAGTAATCTAGTGGAAGGTCAGGATTCATGAGCTCAGTATTCATTCACATTTACAAAGGCAACTAAAGAATTTTTGATTTGAATGTTTAATTTGAAAATATTTGATGAAACATTGGAAAATAATTCCCATAATTATTAAAATTTTAGAACTATGTATTTCTATATCTATCTACATATACACACTAACATACACATATATTTAACAATTACTTTACTTAGAAAATATTTTTGTTGTTTCTCACCAAAATATACTTCTATATACTGTTATACTTAGTATTTATAAAGTAAAATAGATTCACCCAATTTTAGAGTGTAACTATAATAGGAATCAACTAGATAGAGTAAAACAGTAGTGTGCAAATGAGCAGAGGAGATGAGCGCAAACATACACATGTTTACAAGACATAACTTCTGTCAAATATGTAAAAATATCTGTATATATGGCATTGAAAAAACTTATTAAATTACTTAAAATAAGCATACTATATATAACACAAGTTAATTTACTGCAAAGTTCTGTCAATAATAATTAAATTGTTGAGTACATCTTTTACAAAGAGTGACATAAGGGAAACTTATTTTTCTCTGCTTTCAAACGGCCAATTAAAATTTAATTTTATTAATGTTACATTATAGTGATGTGCTTAATAATTGATGAATACTATGAAAATTGAACTAATTTCTAACAAAATTAAATTTTAAAAATGTTTTTATATATGCCTTAGAAGAGTAGTGGTTGAGTGAAGTCCACGTATAACCCAAGGACACTTGGGTTTGATTTAAAAATACTTAAATATTTGCTGAAACACTGGAAAATCATCTGCATAACTCATAATTTTAGAACTATATATAGAAATTCACACACAACACACACACACATCACACACACATATAAAACACATTCTGGGTTTGTGTTCCAGGCTAGGAGGAACAACCAATATGAACAACCAAATAAAATAAATTTTAAAACACTGCTTCTTAACTGATCTCTCTTCTTGCCTGCCTTTGCTTGCCTTTATTCCTGCCTGTCACTTTCCTCTAAAAAAATAAAAGTACATTTTTTTTTAATTTCCATTACTCCTAAACAGACACAGCCCTGTCACTTATAACATTTCTTTAAGTCCTGATAAGTGAAATATGTAACTGAATTGTTACAGTTTCGGTTTAAAATAGATTTTTAAATCTTTTCCTCACTCATTGCTCTTTTTGTTCACTATTTTTATCACCATATTTTACTAGAAATATTTTCATATATGTCACGTTTAAATGCCACAAAAAATTTCTTTAGGTTACATCAGACAGGTTAGCAAAGAAACTAAAGATGAAATGACAAATTCTGGATGTTTCATCAGAACTCCTCCAACTGGGCTACAACAGATATTTCTAATAAAGAATTGCAATGTTCCCACTGAGCCTTCATTGCTGCCCTGCGTCCCAGTCTGCGCCTGGCCCTGGAAAATCTGAACTAAAATTATGGCCCCAGCATCAGAGCCAGAACCCCCACATAGGGAAATTATTAAATATTTTTAGGGCCTTTCCAGATATTTCAATCCATTCCAAGATGCTTGATTTCTATTTCAACCTTGGATGCTCTTTGCCAATCAGGGTCTTATTCCTGTGAATAGTAAAGATTAGGGATTTATTCCTGGCCAGATCTAGAACACCTTTAGCATCTAAAATTACTCTGGTCTCAACGTATACTCTAAGGAACAATAAAATAATCTAAGGTTTCATAGGCAGGTAAGTAAAATTTTAAACAAGCGAGAACTGATGAGTGTTTACCTTACAGTCAATATCATCTTTAAAACACTGTCATGAATGACACACCTTAAAATGTTTTCTGAAAACAGTGATTTCTAAATTCTTATATTTGACAGACTTAAAGCACACACACCTATCACATCACACACCAAAGCAAATTTAATAAGAAAAAAATTAGAGCACTCAAACTTTTTGTTATGTAAGGCTAAACAAAATGAAATAAAACAAAAGCAACAAAAATTATCACCATCACTTCATAGGGTAAATGATACTTTAACAAAAAAGGGAATTACATCATCTCAGAATACTAACAACTAATAGATTAATATTGTCCTCTATGAATATTCACTTTGCTAAGAGCTGATGAAAATTCATCACCAGTTCACAGGTATATTTGATATGAAAACAAAGGAACTCCAAGGTAAGACTAATGTAAATAGCACTTACTCAAGGGAAGCACCTTTGGGGACTTCAAAGTTTCCACATGCTATTCTCCAAATAGCCTTTCTATTCTAGCTAATACCCACTTTGTCATAATTAAAGCAACTGAATCCACAATGACTTTGACTCAAATATTCATCATTTCCAGCTCTACTTAGTTTAATGGAATAGTTATGAATTGAGTAATTCTCTCATTTTATTATTTAGTTCAATGCTTAGAGAATCCACAGAGTAGATAGTCAACAGAATTTATTTAACTGGGACACTGTTTATAAGTTACATTTATGTACATAAAAGCATATACTGCAGGAACATTCTAGTACGAACATCCTGCATATTTTAGGAGGCCATTCTTAAATCACTGGATAAAAATTGTTCCTTTTCAACCTATCAATACTACATGCTATATTGGTTATAATAAAAATTTTAAAGAGCATAGCAGCTCGGGCTTTTAGGGTTCATATTGCACAAATCAAAAAACAAAAATATAAAAAACTAGAGACTATGAAATCCCAAGATTCCATACATTTGGAAGAAGCAACAAACCAGCATATTGCTATAGGGATGCTACTATAATATGCAAACAATGCTTAGTGTCTGGCCTAATGTATTGTACCTTATAAAATAACTACAAAATGTCCTTAAATTTGAAGGTCAACAGTCTAAATGGAGTTAACTTATACAATATGATTATTTCTTGAGCAAATGCTATACATATGCTATCAAAACCATGCCAACATGCTACAGAAATGTACAACTTAGTATCACTAGTAATGATATTTCTTAACTCAAATGTATGTGCTTGAAGAAAACAAACCTGGAATCCTGAATCCAGACATACGTAGTTAAACTATGAATTATATTATATAAATATAGTTTATATATAAAAATAAAAAAATAAACTTGTAAGAAATTTATGAAAATATTCTATTAATCATTGAGTTAGGATGTCTTTTTAGCAAGCCAGAAAATCTGTGAGACAAAAAGAAACAGACAAGCATAACTAACGACATATGTATAAATTATATGTATTCATAGATAGCCAAAGACACCATACATAAAGTCAGAAGAGGCACTCCCTAATGGAGTAGCAGTTTGGTTTGTCGCCTCAGGCTAAGGGCAATTCACATAAATCCCAAGGACCTGGGTTCCGGCTCTGGGGCCAGGGTAAACAACCAAAATGAACAACTAAATAAAAGAAATGAAAATGTTTCCTCCTCTCTCTTCCTGCCTACCTGTCTCTTCCCTTCATTCCTGCCTGCACCTTCTCTTTAAAAAAAAGAGAGAGAGAGAGAAGAGAATCCACAGAGTATGTGTGTAGGAGTCCCATGTAGATCTAAAAAGACCTATATTGTTAAATATATGTCAAGAGCTCTTAAAAATTAATAGAAAACTCTCACAGAAAAAAGCATATGTACCAATTAGTTACAGGAAAGAATGTAAGTATCCAATAAACAAAAATACACACATATAATATTCAGCAAAGTCTAATTTGAATGACAACAAAATCTCATTTTTGTCCATCATAAGAAACAAATTTAAAAAAAGAGGCAACATCAAATGCTAGTGAGAAAGCTGGAACTGGACACATTCATTATTTATGGAAGTTAGAGATATACAGTCATTATGGAAAATAATTCAAAATAACTTTCATAATTATAAAATGAAAATTATAAGAGTAACACCATCTTTGGAAAACTTTCTAAAATATAAAAATAACTGTAAAAGCATCCATATTTAAGAAGATTTATTAGTTGTTTTTTATTTTATTGGCAAAAACAGATCACCATCTGAATATTTACCAAAAGGGAATCAAATAACTACATGAATGGCACAACCATATGATGAAATAATACACAGCTTTCTTAAGTTATGTCAAACACTTTGTTGTGTAATTAATAAGAAAATAAATACAAGTGGCACAGCAGCTTGTATAACATTTTTAACAACTCCGAAAACTCCAACATAGTATGTAGGAAAATATGGGGTATGCAAGGAACATTATTAAATAGCCTTATTTATGTATTGCTAATTATATTAAAACATAACAACTATGTAAGGTGAAGTAATTCAAATTTAAAAAAAGTTAAAATAGAAAATTTAAAATGTGTGTGCTCAATGTGATAATTAAATGGTTTTACTATAGATACCATATTATCATGCTACATTGGAAGCCTTGCTAACAACCACTAAAAATAGGTTAAAACCCTTGCAATGGGTACTGACATTTTCAGAAAACCTATCAGGAAACTTTCGGAGCCAGGCCACTTTCCTCTGCTAAGTGTACCTTAACACCACTCCATACCTGTAAAGATAAGGGTCCCTCTCTCATGTTCATCCAATAGAGATCTAGAAAATAGGATGCTAAAGTGTTCATTTGAGAGATAATTCTTTATCAAAATAAAAGTAAAAAGCAATGTACTTACTTACAATGAGAACAGCAACAGAAATTAGAGTAATTGAAATGCACAGGTTTTCTAAAAGATGACCTAAATGACAAAAGTATAATCTAAAGATTGCTTGATTATCTAAATAATACTGCTTAAGTCCAGTTCAATTATCAGATATTTAAATGTATCAAGGTAAGCCTGTCCATCGAAAACTGTACCTTCCATTTGGCAGCATCACTTAAATGAGCCAAAATTTCCCTCTCTAATACCCATTTTCCTTTTTTTCCATGGCTGACAAACTTTTATTCTTAGCTACATTTACCCCCTTAAAATATGCTAATGTGTTCAATTACATTATACGCTATGATAAGAACAATTTTCTTGGTGGTTTTACATCTACTCACAGATTCATTAGGTGTTATCTAAGAGTTTAACTATGTTTTGAAAAATCATCTTATATCCCTCCATCTTTCCATTCTTAGAGACACTTCTAGTTCCCCCAAACACTAACAAGAGGCTACATTATTGCTCTTCAGAGAGTATTGCTTAACATATACACCCATATTTTTGTTTGATTGTTGAATCATGCCAATCTTATTCAGCACATTCAGCTCTTATATCTTCTGTGAAATACAAACCATTATTTACAACAAAGAATCATTATAATGCAGTAATATTTCACTAGTATTCACAGAATATACAAGAAGTGATTCAAAGCATTGCATTCAAAATACTTGTACTGTTCCCTTGACTCACTAAATCTAGACTATTTATCAGCAAAAGATCCATTTTCAAAAATATAAAATAGAGCTTCTGAATGATGAAGCAAACATTTTTATATGCAGCTTTATATTTTGAAAAGTGAAAAAAAACGATTATTTTATTCTTACACTTTGAACACGCAACAGGATGTCAAGTGAAGCATTTCTGTTGTACCAAAACTGTCTAGTAGGTGAAAAAGTTACTAAATATCTCCCATTCTATGTCAAACCACTTGGAACCAATAAAGTGTGCAGTCTTTGGCAGCATGTTGACATCCGCTCTGGGACTGCTGTATCTTTGTGGGAGATGACTAGTCTTTTCTTTGTTACTTTACCTCATGGAGAAAGAAAAAGACAAAAAAAAAAAAAAAAACATTTCATTTCCAGTTATGAAGAATGAGACTGATTCATTCAGCCCTCTGCTCTCCTCTTAATTGAGTAAAGACTGAAGGTAGCTAGATGACTCTTCTACCTCTTACGTTTCATGGAAAACTGTCACATTTTTTAGCAATTCTCTTAAACATAATTTTGTCCTCAGTTTCAAAGCACAGTTATACATTTATTGTTAATAAAAAAGCCATCTTCATTAACTATACAAAAATATATCACTGTATAAACCAATGATGTCATGCCATGAGGTAGCCATGAATGAGGGAGAGAACCCTACTTTCCTACTTTCTTTTCAAAATAACATGGTCTTCCAGTAGTTTTGTGATTTTTATAATAATGGACAGAATAGTTGAGTTATGAATGTTTAAAAATTAAATATATATTACAGATACATTAAAGTATATCAATTAAAGCTCTATACATATATATTCATTATGATGAAAATGAACTTTGACTATGTCAATTTAACCTAACAGAAAATAGGTAAAAGATACTGACAAAATACCACTTACTTTTACTAATAAAATAATAGGCTAGTAGATTATACAGATTAGTAAGGACACTTAATTTATATGAATAAATATAAATATTTACTTATATTTTCATTAATACATATCTTATGCATAGCCATAGCATAATACTTTTATGAAAATAAAGGTTTGTGAACTGTACTGCTCAACTTGCAATTAGGCAGTCTGCATTACATGTTAATATCAGTATAAGGCATAACCATCAGTCTTTTGAATTAATGAGCCTAATCTTTCCCATTTATACCCTGTAAAAGCTAGTGCTAGAGAGAGAGACACTTAATAGAGTAAGAAAGAAACAAGAAAACCCCTTGAGAATGAGTCAGTTACAATAGGAGCTGACATTGAAAGGTCACATTGTAAAGAGAGAGACCAGAGGAATCATTCTGGTATATTTAAAAGCTGAATTAATGGAGAGAACAAATTATAAATAGACAAACTAAGAACCAGTTATACAGATCAAATGTGAATACAATTTTCCTATTCCCCTCATAACCTCTACCACAAAGAACTATCCTAATTAATCCTCTCACATCCTGTGCAAGATTCATAGTAGGTATTTAATGATAACTTTGTACTTGGCAGCCATCTAAGTAATTATACCACAAAGAAATGGGTGAATTTCAAAAACTAGGGAGAATGACATCTCAGGTTTGATTTAAGACTACTTTTATTTGCTTTACCAATGAATCAAGAGCAAACAGAGCATGCATTATCGATATCACCTTCACAGGACGTATATGCAGATCCTAATTCTTAACAGTGGTCATTACAGTCCAGAAGGAGTCCAGACAAATTAGAGAAGTCAAGAAACTATAAGTCTATTGCCTCAAATGTTAGTAGCCTGGGGATGGCCATAACCACTCATTACCTGCCCCATAAGGAAGTATTGCCAGACACAGTCATACTTTGTGTTCCATTTCTAGCTCTACCAGAGCCAATCTCATCAAGGTATTTTCATTGTATATTAGTGAGTTCTTCTGTAAATGTGCTTCAGGTATTTCCACTTGTACAATTATGTTCTCCATCTAAGTTATAAATTGCCATGCAAGGATTCCATTTTATTTTTTCTTTTGTACTCTGCTGAGTGACAAAATTCTTGTAGACACAGCCAGTGTTCAAATAGATTATTAAACAACAAGGTTAAACTCACTTCATACACAAATTAGAGAATGTATTAAAAATCTGAATCACTGCCACTTTGAACACTAATAGTTCAAAAATATAAAATAAACTGAGATACTGAAACAAACCAAAACACTCTGTATCTCTTCATGCCGCCTCCTTCAAAAAGAAGTAAACTCAACTGCATCATTAGAATTTAATCGAGCTTTGAGTAGACTCACTCCCATCTGTGATGAAAGTGATGGTGGGTGTGAGGATTGCAAAAGACAAGTTGATTTTACCACAAGAAAAAGGAATGAAAGCAGAAACAAAGCAAAATATCCTGGAAGCAATTCAAGGTCTTTAATGGACCATTAGCAAACACTCAGTGAGACAGAGCTCTGGATTTGGGTGGATGACACTGTTTTGATCAGTGGCTGAACTCAAACAGTGAAATTGATTCAGGCATTTCAGTGCCCCAGAGCAAATTGATTGGACCTCTTTTATTTTATTTTTTCACTTATAACTGTTTCTTTATACCAGATGGACAGTTTCCTTAAGATTTTATAATTCCCAGATCTCTGATACTTTTAAGGAGACATTTTTCTTCCGAAAAAGTGGTATGTTCATGGGGTGGAGAGAGTAGTATGAGAGTTCAGATTGCCATATAATTGCACTGAATCCATTTTTTTAATACTTACATTAGCAAAGACACAGTGCCTCTTCAATATAAATAACCAGTTTGTAACATTAGCAACAACAAATGTCATTAAGTATTTTATTCACTGTGCTTTAATCCATTACAGATGACACTTGAAAGAAAAGTATTATATATGATACCACTTCACAAGGATCCTGTAATTTTTAAGTATAAGACATGAGGGCCTCTTATTCAGCATAACTTTGACTGCAGGCCCAGTGTTAATATTTTAATAAGCCATTTGATTTGTCTTGCAGGAAGCTAGTGAAGAAGCAGAATTTTTGAGAAAATTTATCAGATTCAATTTTAAATCTCATGTGAGTTGACACAAATAGTTTTCCTACCCCTTTCCCCTAAAGCTGTATCTAATGAAAACAAAGGCTTTTTTTAAGAAACATTTTTGCATTATTTTAAGAAGATAATGCTTCTATAACTGTTCCACCAGTGGAGAAGGCAAAGGTTAAGGAGCTGCCAAAAACCACAGGAAGCTGTATAGGTCTGTAGAGAAAGAGCAAAACATTGTTCTCTCTTTTCTGGAAAACAAATGGTTATATTTATTATCTAACTAGAAATGACCTTAGGATGGTTCAATATTTAAATTTCTAAGTGAAAAGAATGTATGGAAAATATATTTAATACTTCCTACTTGGTTAAGATGGAGACTGTAACAAGGACTTTGAATCATGATAAAAGGAGCAAAACTGATTATTCTTCCCTCCTCATATACTATGGGACATATTAAAGAGACTGCTGAAGTCCTAACATTCACTTATCACACTAAGAATAAAATAGAGATATTAAACTCTGCTCAAATAGAAATGGAAAAAATGTCCTTAAATCCATCTCTCTTATCTTAATAAGAGAGAGGGAGCAGGGAGCAGGGGAGAAACAAAGGAGGGACAGAAAATACTCTATACCGCAGCTCTAGATTACTTATATTGCTATTATTCTTCCCTTCACAGTCAAGCTTTCAATCTTTTGAAAGTATTTACAATGGCAAACTTAATGTACTCCACATAGTTTTCATTGTCCTTCTTAATGCAATTGTTCCCACCAGTCAGTAACTTCCTATTTTGCACTCTGCAGATGACTTCAATTATAATATTCCATCATCTGCAACATTTCACATAGCTAAGTCTCCTACTTGATCCCCTTCCTCTTCTTCCACATCAGAATATGGGGCTGGTATTTTGTGTCTTACTTTTATATTCTTGCACATTCATTCTCTGCCTAAGCTTCAAATATCAGTTGTTCTTTTCTCAACCTCTGCTTCGAAGCTGTCATTTCTCAGCTTTTCTACTTTTTCTCTTTTCCTCCTCATTTTCACAATGTGGTCTTATGTACAGACATAGCCACAAAGATTTCCACACGTATCTCCAAATGACCATGTACAAAGTACATTCCACATACTTCCTCTGAAACCTGCAGCCAGAAACCCAAGAACCAACTTGGGACAACGACCAAAAAATCAATATAGGTCTTCAATATTTTAGGGTAGAAGCTGTGTTTCCATATTTTCCTTTAAACTGTGAGAGGGAAATGCATGTAAATAAAAAAATACACGTGGCAGTCCATTATAAATAATAATTCTATTATTAGTAACTATAAATAATGCTTTAGTTTAAACCTTAGACTATTTCATGCAAATTGAATTAAAAAGGAACAGATTATTAGGGTTGTAATAGGCGCCTATTCCTTTAAAAAGTCTTCCAATATAAGACAAAAAAATTACTGTGTAAAAAGATTGATTTCACTACACATGACTGATTTGTCTTGAGTATGAAGATTTATTATCATAAGAAGTTATTATTTCAGGAAACTGAAGATAAAATCAATACTTTGGAGATCATTAAACCGTGGCATGAACTGAGCATGGAAGGCAATACATTTTATTGGAGCATTTATATTTTGGGAACTCTGGAGGTCATATTGTTGACATTCTTACTTCATTTCAGTCTAAATATAGGAAAATAAAGTATCTTTTTGGATTACCTCTGCTGAATGTTTTAACAATGAGTGACATTCTACATCTGATTACAAAGATTTTTTTTTTTTTTTTTGCTCTATAACTGGGATTGATAAAACCCAGGCAGATGCGAAATGAAGTAATAAAGGTTTAGTCAATGTAATAATTCTGGAATAAAAGCATTGCATACAAAGCAAATATAAGAGTTTGGCAAAATATGGAAAGTTATGGTAATTCATGTTTAAAACTATTGTTTTCAATGTAAATAAAAGTGAGCTATTTTATCTTCCAGAGTACTAGTAAAAGTGGATACCAGGTTATTTCTTAGACCTCTTCATTCCCAAAATTGCATATGACTGTCTATTAAAGGCAAATTTCAAAAAAAATTTCTATAAAACAGGACCCAAATGATTCTAAACCATTGTTGAATCATTGAAACTACCTTTTCTCTAAGGGTCGTCCATTTCCTTTTTCAAGATAAATTCCATCTTCTAGAACTTTCAACAAATAAACGATCACTCAGAATTTTGCAGAGATTTTAAAAAAGGGTCAGAAGTTGTGAAGTGATAAGTAGAGACAGACCAAATAACAAAGTTTTGTATTGTAAAGTACATATGTGACTGCATATCACCCTCCATTCCACTCTCCCTCCCTTTCTTCCTTTTTTCCTTTCTTGTTCTTGTCTCTTTTTTTCTCCTCTCCCCACTCTCCTTTCTTCAGAAACACTAAGAATGCCAAGAATTAAATATCTTTCATTTGTAACAATACTATTAACATTATTAAATTAGCAGTCACCTTTGAAGGAAACAACACTGTTTGTCCAAGTGAATTTCTGTTTTCAACTTGACAGTAATAACAGCACATAAAAATGACTTTATTGGCAGTGAATCTATACTTGTGTGAAAAATTCTAGAAATACAGGCATCCATGTCAAAAGAATATTATTTGAGAAATATGGATGTTATGAACAAAATAAAACATAATGAGCTGAGTACATGAAAATATATAGTCTGAAGCAATTTAAAATAAATCTGTATTTTTTATAATTTTATCCATGAATAAAATGGAATAGAGGTCTTCTAATAAAAATTATGAGAAAGGTTAAATAGTTAATGACAAAATAATTCAGTCTAAAATTTAATTGGAAAGAGCAAATCTTAAAAAATACTCTGGCATAAAATTAAAAGTTTCAAGAGTAGATGAAAATAATTAAAAACTGGAGAGGAGAAAATAATGTTCATTCATAAATAAACACTGTTTTAGTTAGCCTCAATTTTGTGGAGAAAATGAAAGACTGACATTACTTTTCCTTCATTTTTCTACCTGGGAGTTATTATTTTAGAAAAGATATTATTAAAACCAATATCCCTAATATAATAGCAACAATTAGCACAAACTACCTATTTTCTTTTTATAGAATATCTAATTCATATTTCTGTACTGAACAGAAACATAAACCATTAATTTCATGTCAAAATTAATGCAATTTTTTCAAGAAATAAGATTTAAAATTTTTAAAGTATATTAAGAATGTTTCATAATATCTAATTTTCTTGTATTCCTCATATTACATAAAATTAAGATTTCTAGAAAGTGAATTTATGCACTTATGATGCATTTAAAATTCATTGTCTTTAGAAAGAGAAAGAAAAGAGGAAGGTATTCATTACTCGCTGGCCACAATAAATAACTCTTAAATGATTCCATAAATATATATGTTGAGATATTATATATATTTACCCAAATCTTAGATTTGGATCCAACATGTTAAGCTTTATCTGATAACAGTAATTTATAAAAGTTAAAATAATCTTAGATGGACATTACAGAAGTTTCAATATTGTAAAAAAATTAATCATCAGTGTAATTGATATGACTAAATGATAAAATGCAATTTGGAATAGTTTAATGATATGTCAGTCATGTGCTTTAAAAAATAAACACCTCCATATTGACAGATTATTTCAAGAACATAGGATCCCAACTTATGTATTACTGTAAAGCTTTTCACTTTGGTTATCTGAATGTTTTCAAACCCATAAATTGGTCAAATACAATAAATGAAGAAATTCAATCTTTTTAAATGAACATTTTCAAATTTTTTCTAAAATGATAACTTTTTTCCAAATAAGTAATGTTTCCTAGCTTTAAACATCTGCTGAAACTACTTGTCTTAACTCATTCTTTTGACATGATGCTTATGAACTAACATATTTTTACTATTTTTTTTCACTTCTTATACTTTTGAATGAAATATTTTCTGACAAAATAATAATATTTATCTAAATATTAAATATTTTATTAATTGATATTTTATTGATGTTATTCCATTTATATATAAATACATTATGTGTTATCAAAATATATACTATATAATATCAATTTAACATCATTTTATCAAAATACAGGAAAAATTCTATATTCTTAAAGTCTATATTCTATAGTCACATCTGAAAATTTTTTTTCTAAATAAAAATTATGTTCAGCATAATATAAATTGATATCTCTATCATTTTATCAAGGTCATAGGAATTATAGGCATACCTGAGATCATAAATCAAATATCATCACTCTGGGTTTATTTTAAAAAGTCACTTTGTTATATCTATATTTGAATCTCTGTGTTTTCAATTTTTCCTGGGTAATACTGACTTAGTAGTAGCACCAAAGTTTTGATGATAAAATGCTAAACCAATTAATAGAATGGTAAATATAATTAAATTGACCTTTATTTGATAGTGCTGATGAATTCACTTTAACTTTTTCTTATTTTTCAAATTTGTCCTTCAGAAACAAATAGAATCATTTTATAGTAATGCTCGACTAATAGAACTCAAACTATGTAGAAAGCTATTTTATGGGCACACAAGAGGAGACAGTTTCTATGGCTTTAATTCATTAAAAAGAGTTTCTAAACAAGTACAAAAAAAGAACAGGGATACTTAATTTGCATCAAATTCTAAATTTCTGAAATACTTAATGTTACTCAGGGCATTATAGACACAGATTTTAGTAGATTGAAATCCTTTTTTAGAAATATACATTCAAAGTGTTCCACACAACTTATTTTATGCTCAAAAACCTCCTGGAGCAAAAACAGATACTTGAATACAACTATAATTGAAATCAACATTGCAAGATGATAGACAAAGTCTCAAACAGAAATAAATGTCAATTTTTATTTTTCATATGTAGAAATATCTTTTAAGATATAAACATTTTTATTACACAATGCAACCCTCTAATATAAGGATTATTTGAGGATTTTTTATGATGAAGTTATACAAAAGTGTCTAACGTAAAAGTTATCATGCATCAAAATTCATGTCATTAATTTTAATATCTGTATTGTAAAATATTTTGAGAATCTATGCTTAGAGTAGAATGCCCAGTTATTTTCTGTGTTTTTAAATTGTTAAGAGAATAATTTATTTCCACTACTCTTCTACTTTTAGGAAGGGTAATGAGCTTTCCCATCTGTCAATTTTGGTGAACTGCCAATCTTTTTTAATTAAGAGCATATTCTTCCTCAAGCAGAAAAAAATTAGATTCTGTATATACACACACACACAAACACATGCACAAACACACATGCATACTTATATATGCCTTAGCATGAAGAAAGAAAAAAAAACCCTGGAACTTTATGTATACAATGTAAAGGCAGACTATGATAACTTTTATAATGGTTAAAATCATTTAAAGAAATTAGGGGAAACTACTTAAGCTCAAAGAAAAGCTAAATTCACAAAACTTAGACTTGATTATAATTATTATCATTAAATAAATTGTATAAATATGTATAATTTTGTTTTTATCTTTATTATGCTAGTAACCATGTAAATATGGAAACAGATGGTAATAAGAAAATGAATATTTTAACATATGCATGCACATTTGTTTGGCAAATGTACATTTTCATTTTCTCTATAAATGTAATGGTTAGCATAAAACTTTAGTCATAAAGTAAATACAGTTGGATTAGCTGATATTTATTTGTGGAAAATATTTATACTATGTAGGTATACTTTTCATGAAAGAAATTATATAACATATTAAGCATTACATTTCTAATCTCTTGATTCAATTGTTGATTTTCAAAAATATATTTATTTTGATACATTATGTTTAGTTTTCAAACTTGGATTTTACAAATCAATCATATAATTTTCATAGATTCAAAACTATCTTACTTGCCCTGTTTTACCTGAGATAAACTATTAAGCTTACATACATGGTGTTTAGGTATTTATATTTCTAAGTTGTTTTGGGATGAGAGTAATTTTTTAAGCTCCTAATAATAAATAATTTTATAAATTGCAAATTCAATTTTACATATTGCACATGTACATTTTTATATTGTGAGTTCAAGTTCTCTTCTTTTATTGGACGCTGTACTTGGAAATAAACATAAAACTAAAATCTAAGATGTCTAATATAATATAACTTCATTTATTTAGTAATATATAATATTTAAAGAAAACGTGAGCATTTGAGTCTGAAATAAATTTATCAAAATACTTTAAAGCACTGAGTCTATAGTATTTTGAGGAAGTAATAATAATACATTAAATGTCATAAAACTGAGTTTATTTTATCACATATTCATATTTATTTTAGCCTATTACTCATGAAAGAATGCCACATTATATCTAAATGTACAGAATCCATAGCGGTTCCCATGACTACTATATATTAAATTTTTGTATTCATGATTTTTTAATATTTTTTCAAATAAAATGAATAATTTTAAATGTTTTCTATGAGTAAAAAAATGTTTAAAAGCTAAAAAATTAGAAATTTAGTTTTTTTACCCAAAAGAAATAAAAATACCTATCCCTAAATAAAGTGCTTACTTAACTCCAGTGATAAGGGAAACAAAACCACAAGTAAACAAATGGGACTATTTCAAACTAAAAAGCACAGCAAAAGAAACTCAGATAAGTGAGAGAATGAAGAAATTGGTACATCATACATCACATAAGTGTTAACCTAACATATATATAAAAAATCATACTAGTCAACAACAGCAGCAACGAAACTATTAAATACTGAGCAGAAGATCTGAGCAGATACTTCCCCAAAGGAGACATATAGTTGGCCAACAGACACTGAAAATAATGTTAATTATCACTTATTACTAGCAAAATCAAAATCAAAATCACAATGAAATATAACATCACACTTGTGAGAATGGCCTGCAACAAAATATTTAGTAACACGTGATGGCAAGGGTGTGAAGAAAGGGAGTGCTTGTACACTGTTGGTGGGAATGTAAATTGGTACAATCACTTTGGCAAACAATAGAGAATTTCCTAAAAAAGCTAAAAATAGAATTACCATATGATTTAGCAATTCTGTTTCTAGGTATCTACACAGAGAATATGAAAAGACTAATTTGAAAAAATTATACGTATCCCTATATTCATTACGGCACTCTTTTAAATAGTCAAGCAGTGGAAATTTCAGTACCTATTAACAGATGACTGCATAGAGATGTGTTTTAAATACACAATGGAATGCTACTCAGTTATAAAATGATTTAAGACTAAATCTTGTCATTTGAAACATGTATGGAACTAGAGAAAGATATGCTAATGTGAAATAAGACAGAGGAGAAAGAAAAATATCAGAATCATCACTCATGTGACATAGCAAAGAAACAAAAGGACAGATAAAAGAAAAACTGTTAGGTATTGATAACAGAACTGAGGGTGAAGGATTGGAGCAAAGGGCAGTAGGGATCCAATGGATAATGGTGGAGGACTATTACAAATTTGGTAGTGGGGATGGTGCTACCATATACTGGATGAATAGTGAACCTGTGTATCTAAATTTAACATTATTTTGTAAATCAAAGTCACCGCAATAAAAAAAATTAAAAAGAAATTCTAAAATAAAAATAATCAAAAAATTTAAAAGAAACAACAAACAAACAAAAACTAATTTTTGGATACTTACAACAGAACTGAGGTAACCAAAGAGGCAAGGACAAGAAGATTGAGCAAATGGTAGTGAGGGAGGATCAAATGTACAATGGTGAAGAATTAGTAGAAATTTGGTGATGGTGTGGTACGATATATTTGATTAAGACTGAAACTATAATCCTAAAACTTCTAGAGTTATAATAAAAGTTACTTCAATAAAGCATAGTTTAAAAATTAATAAGGAACACTAACCATTAAGAAAAAAAATCTTGTACAAAGGTGGTTAATAGTAACTTTATAAATACCACTCCAAACCCGGAAAAAATGGTGAATATATATATATGTATATATATTCATTAAATGATATATTCAGCAATAAAAAGGTACACAATACTGAAATATTAAGAAGCACATAAACTAAAAAATGTAATAAAGGATATTTGCACAAAAGAAAATGTTCGTCATGATGTCATTTTCATGAAGTTCTAGAACAAACAGAAATACTCTATAGTGGGGAAAGAAAAGAATAGCAGCTGCCTATGGAGGTGGAAACTGCATGGGAAAGGGAGAGCCTTTTAGTTAGTTAAATATGAATCATGATAGATAAGGGTTTGATACACAGCCAGCATGCATTTGCACAAACAGAAAACTGACCCTTGAGACGTGTGCATTTTATTATATGTAAATTTCATCTCAAAAATATGAAAACTAAATCATATTGAACTTAATAATGTATATGAAGAATACTTAGGAGAAAGCACTCCAATGTAATTTATCTTGAAATGCATATAAATTCCAAGGTTTTTGATGGAGAAAGAGATCTGAGTTTATGTGATAAAACAATGACAACAAAATAATAATTTCAGAATCTAGGTCATATGCATACAAATTCACTAAAAAATTTATTTTATCTTTCTGTATGTCTGAAATTTTTCAAGTATGTTTGAGCAAAATGAAAAAGAGATCAAGAACTCTTACTAGATATTCCAAACTAATATTTTCTTCATTATTGTATATAAACTAATGTCAACTTATACTATAACCACTACTGTCTATATTAAACCACTATTACCTATATTAAAAAGTGTATTGAGTGGCTTTTTGTCCCTCAACAATATAACCAAAATATAAATAGCAAAAGTCATAAAAATTTCAGAGGTCTGATGGATATGCTAGCTTATTTACCTAAGGCCAATGGACATGATATTTCATTGAGAAATCATTATATCCATAGTGTTACAACAGGTGCAACAGAATTTAGGTTACATAGTCACAGCTCCTTTATAATTGGTGATAATATTTTCTTTATTGGGTTAATTGAGCAGTATATTGCCTTTGTTGCAGGGAGACACAGAAAGACTCAAAATTAGCAGGTTTTAAATTATCCAAAGATAACACACAAGAAATAACTCACAGGTAATTACACAGGTAAATGTAATATTTTTTACAATATATGTGCAATAATCTTTTAATAACATGAGTTTGTTTAAAAATACAAATGAATAGAACAAATTATTTAACAATGCCCAATAGAGAATAGAGAATGTACTTTTTCTTAAAAAAAAATCTGATAGCAAACTGTGGGGGTTTTAGTTCTGTTCAATAACTACTAAGAGCAGAAAAAAAAAGAAAAACAACCCATAATTAAACATTTAGGTTACCTAGTGTTCCTAAATGCTCTAGAAGAAAGCATGGATACATTGAAAACAATCTGTTTTTACTACATTTTAAAGATTCCTTGTGGTCATTTCCTTTATAATTATACTGATTGCGAGGGATATCATTCTCTACACCATCTACCTGATTGGTTTTGAAAATAGCTTTTATTCCAAATAAAGAAAAATCACAGCCCTCTTTTTCTAAACAAGAGAGTAGAGGCAAAATTCAAGAAGCAAGCAATTAGTTTTTTGTTATCTTACAGCATGTACTTAAGGGAATGCCAATTTTAAATGATTACTACAAAATAACAAATCAATCAAAAATTTTCCAAAAGATTTTCATTATAGTGCTCATAATACCATTACAATAGTCTTTGGTTTTATTTTGCTGCCAACTCTGTCCCATAATAACCAAGAAACAGCTCCAATTATAAAAGTGAAGAGTGAAATATAAATTCAAAATAAAAATTTTGAAAAATTTTCCATAAAAAATTATATATGATATTAACTTATAAATCCATAAATAAAAATTTTTATCTGGTTGTTTATTATAATTTTGTTGAAGCCACATTATATAATTTTCAGACACATTATAAATCACTGTCTGTTTATGTTTCATTAAGTTTGCCACTAAAATTCCAGTGCTGTCTTTCACCATATAATTAACCTTTTTACCTGATTTACCTACACCTTTACCCCATTCCTTACTACTAGAACTTTTTGAAAGAAAACACAGTAGATACCCTGACATACGAGTTGCTTCCCCCAGTTTTCTTTGACGGCATTTGGAATTATCCCCAGGAGTAATTTTGAGAGCAGCAACTAAAATCTAAGAAAAAAGGGATTCTAAAAAATTACTGTCAGTCATATTTTCACAAGCTAGAAGTTACACAAAGTATAAATTTCTGCTTAACTCTATCACAAGCAATTGAAGAACATAATCTTCATTTTCTATCATGAGTAGTTTCATGTTTTTTTTTCTTGAGCAGTTATGATAGTTACATTTCTAAACTATGGCTTGTGCAATACCAGAAGTGTGAAGAAATCTTCCATCCCTGTCTGAGATGCTTGAACATTACTGAGACACCACTGTAAAATAATTTAGTCAGTGTATCTTATGCATTATGTGAAAAATTAATGAATATAAATAGTGAACGTACCAAGCTACTTTAAGCTGTGAAAAGGTCAATAGAACCTATCTATACAGCATTAATCATTAATTGTTGTTGTCTAATATGTCAGTCAAAAAAATTATTACTGCTATTATTATTATTATTTTATTTTTATTATACAAATCCTGCAGGTGGTTGTGCTTTGATTATAGAACTATGTAGTTACTGAAAGTAGAACTGCTGTATCCACTTAGAAGAGAACAAAGAGATATTATCTTCTAAGAACTACACACACACACACACACACACACACACACACACACACAAATTTGAGCAGAAATTGCAAAGCCAATTTATATTTTCCAAAGTTGAAAGTATATTATTGTCTATCTGTGAAAGTCCTTATGTACTTACCATTTTAACTGTAAGTTCTTGGCAGCAGGGTCTGAATCAATGTTTCAATGATGCTTGAAGTACATTGAATTATGCCTTTTAATCTGTGGGTACTTTTTGTCTGCTAATGAGTTTAAACAATCTGCTGACCTTGCCTGATCCATCATTTTCCATTCATCAATATTTTTATCAGTTGGTAAATCTCTCCCAATCCTTAATGCCACTCTAGATCAAACTGGCTGCCTTATGACCATTGTGGAAAAAATATTGACTTCTAAGTTGACATGATAAAAGATACAGGATGACTTCATAACAGAATATTGTCATCAAAGGAGCAAGAACAGATAGAAATTAGTTGATGTAGGGATTCGTCAAAACCTCACAAGTAGTAGAGAGTTGGAATAGTACAAGATTGGTCAGTAGAAAACATGGAAACTGCTCCGAATGTTTGGCAATAAAGCCCCAAACCAAACTCTTTTTCACTTTCCAAACTCTTTTAATTTGTGTTTCCAAACATTTTCCCTTCTGGTAGAACATTTATCACAACATCTTTTAATTATTTTATTGTCTCTCCCTCTCCAATAAGCCTGCAAATTCTCAAAAACAGGTAACAACTGTGCAAAAAATGTAGCACAAAAAGAAGGACAATGGAAGGGGCAGGGAAGGAAGGTTTATTCCTTTGCTTCTTTCAACATCAAATATGTCACTGCATTTCCTAAATTATGTGTGAATTATTATTATGTCTATTAGTTTCTGATTTATTTTCCTGTTTCTCTTCTCCTCAGAGGATTATGACTTCCTATATAGACAATAGTTTATGCATTATTCTTTAATACACTGCACCATAAGATTAAGAAAAGACATATTGCCTCAAACATCATTGCCATTCCTAACAAAGAATACTAAGAAAGAAAAATATCTGATCAAGTTCCTCACATACATATCTGTACAATGTATGGCATATCAAGCACATAAGAAAACAGAATTAACATTCTATTTTATTTATAAGTACAATTTATAGACATCTTAGAAGACATTTCTAGAATACTAACTTTAAAATACACAACATTATCCTGCTTGAGCGTAAATTGGTTTCTCTGTATTTTATTAGTGACATATGAAAATATTCAACTTGAAAATATGGAAAACTCATTTTGGTATATTTGAGATAGTAACTGAGTAAGAATAATAAGACAATGGCTAGTCTGAGTAAGTAAAAGTCTGATCAATTCGATTTTTGTGAAAAGTAGGCACAAAGATAATTGTTTAAACAGTATATTTAAACATAATAGAGGAGCTATGCCACAAGTGATGTTTGCACTTGGGCTAGTGTCCCACATAAAGAAATTCATCAGAGATAAGATATGCAGAACAAGAGAGTTTGAATAATTTCTGCCATATACTGTGAGAACAGTTTGTTCTTTTCCATTGCAGACATGAAAAACAGAAAATCCATATAAAATGTCACTGGCAATAGGGGATTAGCCCTGTTCTAATAAAAAGTAGGTCTCCTCAGGGCTTGCTCTAGGCAAAATTGTGAAATAGAAGAAACAAGTTAAGAGAGTGGGAAAATTCATGGACTGAAAGCTTGATTTCTTCATTTTATTAAATTCATGAACTAAATGATAACAGGCTATTTCAAGTCTCTTATTTATATGTATATCTTAGTCTGATTATTTGTAAATAAATATCTCTGTACCCCCTTCTCATTACAAAAAGTGTATCATTATAATTTTGTCTTTTTTTTGTATTCCCACATAACCCTTTCTCCTCCATGCTAGCCAGCAGACCCCTTTTCTCATTTCCAGATACCAAGCTTCAAGGTCTTTTGCAGCCTAATGGATGCTCAGAATCCCTCGTGATAATTTTCAACCCATAATTCCAGGATTATATCATGATTTGGCATGACTTTGAATACATTCTTTTTCTTATATTCCTTCACAAAATCCACAACTCACAAATTTGATTAATTTAAATCATAATTAATACTCATTGAAAAATAGGAAATTAAGCAGGTAGGCTTACCTGTGCTCAGTTGTAGCACAAAACACACTGATTCATTAATGGACACAGATAAAATCATAATATAAAAGACATGTAACCTAGATGGTACATTAAATATAACTTTATTTTTCTTCACTGAAACAAATAAACAGATATAAAGCATAAGTCAAGTACTCAATAAATGAACAAATACACATATAGGACAAAACAGAAATAGATTGACAAAATAAAAAATGGGAGCCACCTGTGAGCTATAAATTAATTTCCTAATTTTTTAAATAGCAATTTTTTTGGAATGCAAGCTGGCTTAGGGAAGTGAGTTAACTACTAAAATTGAACAAACTATAGGGCAAATACTTTTTAAAAGTTCATCCTTTTCAGTTTAGCTCAAATTGTACTATTTCATATACAGTTTATTTTTCTATCACAGAGATCATTCATTGCATCTTAAAGTTTTGCACATTCCTACAGATACAATCATATCTTTCTAGTGCTTTCTAAAGTTGAAATGCTCACCCATCATTCTTAATTTCAAGAAAAAAAAGTTCTTCGTTTTTCAGCTGAGTCCCTAAAATGATACAACTCGAATTCTATAAAGATTACAGGAATGAATGAGACTTTTTGTCCTTTAAATCCTATTCAAAACTCAGAAGCATAAATAAACATATTTTATAAGTCATGAATTAAAGCAAAATAATAAGCCATGACATCTGTAAACTGAAAGGTTTGGCTTGATTTTGGTTTTTTTTATTTGTTTTGCTTTAAACACACATTTATTAATTCATAATTTTCTGGATTAGGAGTCCTAGTTATCTGGATCCTCTGCCTAACATCTCACCAGTCTGTAAGATTTGGTGTAAATGAAGTCTACATTTCTTCCATTCTGTGATTCCATCACCATTGTAACTGCTCATAAAATCTTCCCTGACTTAGCATGATTGCTCAAGATTTCATTCAGCACAAAACACACTGACTCATTATAATGGACACAGATAAAATCACAATATAAAAGACATATAACCTAGTTAGTGCTTTAGGATGTAATTTATTCTTTATTTCTTATTCTGCACTGAGAAAACTCAATATTGAGGAAAATTCTCTCACCACTAAAAA
Source organism: Solenodon paradoxus (assembly GCA_004363575.1). NCBI lineage: Eukaryota > Metazoa > Chordata > Mammalia > Eulipotyphla > Solenodontidae > Solenodon > Solenodon paradoxus. The sequence goes on from RJWH01000087.1 coordinate 698,401, forward strand.
TCAGAAAGTTGTCCTGTTTGGGCCTTTTAGGCTTCATATTTCTGCAAAAAACTGTATTGTTAGTCAAGTTCCCCACAAAACAGACGGAGGTAGAGATTTGTTTGTCAGATTTCAGTGGGATATACTCTCAGGATCAGTTCTTGTGGGCAGTATAGAAAGGAGGATTACACAGAGAAAGAAAACCAATTCAGTCCATCTCAGGGGGAACTCTGGTGATAGGATGGACCTGAAGCATGTCCTGAACTGAAGCAAGGAGGATAATTCTTAATAACCCTGCTTTGAGTAGTTACTGGATGAGAGCTACTGCCAGGGAAAGCTGCTACCTATAGTCCAAGCAATTCTCAGAAAAGAACACAAGACTCATTTTTAACATATCCATTATAGAGGAATAAATAAAAGATTTTCCAAAGTATTTATTACTGAAAAACATGTAAAAGTGAGGCAAAAGCTGTGGCAGCTTCTCTACTGTCAGTACCATTCATTGGTGAATAAAGTTTGTGAGCGCCAAGGCCACTGAAATCCCTTGTAATTGGTTTCTCTGGGGATTGTGAGTCTAATTCATCTGACATCTCCCCATTAATGGCACCACCCAAATCTGGTCTACTGATTGGCAAGTAAGATGTTTACCTCTAGATATTCACTACTTTGGAGCAAAATTCCCAGAGTTACAAGTCATTTTTGATGGGGATTTGAGGGGCACAGAGGAAAATGACAAGAAAGGCTGAAAAAGGTATCTTAAAACAACAAAACTTTAAAAGTGAAAACAGATGATGTCTAATTCTTTTAAAAATGTAAACTTTTAGGTTAAAATACTGAACAGGGGCAAACAGGATACCACAAACTTTTATGCTCCTAGTAAAGGCATTACAAATAAAAGAAATGAAGAGTTACTAGCGAACAGTGAGAACTTAAACCACCACAAACTTAATCACATCTAATACACCTTTTACTTTATAAATCAACACATTATGTAAAGAATATATGATACAGAAAACTTAAATAAGATGACCAATAATTTTGATCATCTATATATTAGTGCAGATTAATCTACACTAAAACATCGATTTCTATAACATTTTTCTTTTGAAACTGTGAAAGAACTTAAGTATCTAATGCTCATTCATTATATACTAAGTCATAAATTAAATTTTGATAAATTCTAACAAGTAGACAGATTTTAGGATACAATCTCAAATTATACCAAAGAAAATTTAATAATAATAGTTTTGAACTATTTTTTTTTTTAAAGACTGGAAACAGCAGGTGTTGGAGGGAGGGTGGGAAAAGGGAAGCCTCGTACACTGTTGGTGGGAATGGAGATTGGTATGACCTTTCTGGAAAACAGTATGGATATTCCTCAAACAAATAAAGATGGATTTACCATTTCATGCAGCAATTCCACTCTCAGGCACATACCCAGATGATAGAAAATCTCTAATCAGGAAAAGCATCTGCACCCCTATGTTCATAGCAGCACAATTCACCAGTAACTAAGACACGGAAACAACCTAAATACCCTTCAACAGATGATTGGATAAAGAAGCTATTGTACATATTCTCAATGGAGTTCTACGCCACCATGAAAAAAAAAATGAAATTGTGTCCTTTGCTACAATCTGGATGGAACTGGAGGGGATCATTTTGAGTGAAATAAGTCAGAAATAAAATGGAAAATACAGGATGATTTCATTTATATATGGAATAGAGTGAAATCAAACAAATGAACATACAAATTCCAACAAAAATAATAAGGCTCAGGACTAGTTACAGGGGTAGGGAAAGTCAGCAATAAGGGAGAGATTCAGGGAACACCCCAGTGATTCAAGTATTAAGCTTGTGGATGGGGTATAGACCATTTAAACTCAAGAACTTGGGTTTATGACCTGCACAAGAAGAACCAAATGAAAATAAAAATTCTACCTCCTCTCTTCCTTCTAGCCAACCTCCCTAATTCCTTCCTTTGTTCCTCTTTAAAAATAAAATCAATTCATAATAATCTCAATTAACTGTATATTGGCATTATTTCATAATGATGAAATGGTTCTATCTATATCATTGCATAATATAATTATATACATGCAAATATATGTACACTATATATATAAATCTAGAAGGAAATACACAAATTGGGAACAATTATTAACTCTGGGGTAATATAAGATTATAAAGGAGCTTGTGTATTATTCATTACAAAGCACAATTATTAATTACACAATATTAAAATGAATTTGATTATGATAGGAAAATAAAATATTTAAAAGACTAATTTAATATATATTTGCATAATAAAGAAAGCAGTGCATAATATTATCAGTGATTTGCCCCTGTTAAAGTTCCAAATTAAAATATAATATGTATATATAACATGATATTAATGTTCGTGCACCCACTTTAAATAGGTTTAGTATTAATTATATGTTTAACAGCACAAAAGAGATATGTTTTCCAATACAGAGCTCACTGGTATTTTAAAAGAATGGAGAAAACAGAATGAATGAAAGATAAAACAGGAAAGATAAATTTAAACTGTGACGAAAGTCAAAGTTGAATGAAACTGCATTTCGATTTTGGGAGGAGAGCACAAAAAAAAGTGGACAGCAAAAGATCCCCTCATTCATTTTCTGTTCTTCCCAGTTTGTATTTATTCATTCATCACAAAATTATGTCTGTCTAATATATATCACACACTGTACTAAGCTCCAGGAATTCAAAATTTAAAAGTCAGTCTCTCATTTTAATTAGCTTAGTGATCTTGTAGGAAATAGAAGGAATAAACCACAAGTAATTTACTCTAAAGCTATTCTATAGAGTAGCAATTCTCAAACTTTGATAAGCATTCAAATCACCTGGAAACCCTATTTTAGTGCAGGTCTTTCTCCATATCCAAGATTTGGAATTCCTAATAAAGATAATTAGTTCAATGACCACAGTTTGAGTTAAAGTTATAGTGACTAACCAATGCTGTGTCTGCAGTCAGACCTGTCCAAGAGGTGCACAAATTCTCATTTTCCATCAACTCTTTCCTATTTCTATCTTCACCTTACTTCATTCTTTACTTTTTTCTTATATGATCTCATCCTTAACTCTGTCTTCAGTTATGAATCAAATGTAGAAAACTCACAATCATCTCCAACTGCCTTTGAACTCCAGATTCTCCTACTCAGCTGTCTATTTGACATTAACTTTTGTATCTTCAAAAGTTTCTCAAACTCAATCTATCTAAAGACAAACACACTGTATGCTTCCACCTCCAACCACTTGGGAAATTCTGGCCATTTTATGCTTTTCAAATCTCAGTAATTAAAGCATTGTTTATCTAGTTCTACAAACTCCAAATTTCGTAGACCCCATCTTATAGAATTCACTATCAATTCTATTAGACCGCCTAAATTTATTTCTAATCCATTCATTCTCATCAGTTCTACTACCACCAGCCTGGTTCAAAATCCAATAATCCCTCATCTAAATGACAAAATCGCCTTCCAACTATTACTAGCTTTCATTCACCTCACCCAAGCCATTTTTCTTTCTTCAGCACTTGAGTTAAAAGCTTGCCTTATTTTTATATTAAGAGAAATTCCTGTTCACTGTATTTCTATTATCACCATTTCCCTCTATTGCATCTCCATGACATGTTTGCATTCTTTTAATCACCCTTACTCACAATGGTCTCTCCGGACACACCTGTGCACCTCCTGTTTATTTTGCATAAAATTCTTTTCTCCTTTCCTAGCTAATTTCCATTTGTTCATCCTATCACTGTATAATCATCACTTGCTCAAAAAGCCTTCTAATGTCCCTGTGTAAATAAAAAACCTCTCACTTTGGCTCTCAATAGTAACATTACATCTTGTTTTTGACATTTGTCACAAATGAATTTTTTCTTCTGAATTATATAATTATTAGACAAATCTATAAGATCCTTGAGGAAATGAGCAGTGCTTGATTTATTTGCCATTTATTCACAAGTACTAGATAGCATTTGAAGAAAACAAATATTCAAGAAGTACTTGGAATAAAATGCTAATTAAAAATGCTTCTGGATATGCCCTGGTGGCTTGGTAGTTAAGTCCACAGTTCCCAACTGGAATAGTCCAAATACATCCCAAGGACCTGAGTTCTCCAGCCAGGACCTGAGGGAATAGCCAGGATCAACGAAATAAAACATTTATTTTTCTTCTATCTTCCTACCTGCCTGCCTACTCACCTTCTCTAATGCCAGCAGCTTTCCTTAAAAAAACAGATTCTCTCTGCAATCCCGCAAGAGAACTTGTCACTCCTCTTATATAGCTCTTTACCAGGAAATTACTTTCAAATACAAAGTGTCCAGCAAGCATTTGTTTGAATTAAGTGAATAGGCAATGCATACCATTCATTCTGCACAGAACTGTAGAATTTATTGAGTCCAATCGGGATGTGGCTGTATAAGAAGAACAAGAATAAAATTCTGGTGTCTCATCAGATTGTTTAAAATGAATATGTGACTCTAGTGATTGAATAACGATCAGAATCCAAAATCCATATACTTCTTTCATTCAATTTATTCATGCAATTTGTAGTATCTCATACTGATACTATCAAACATGTAACATATGACATCATTATAGTTTCTATTATGATTTTTTTGACAGCTTAAAATCTCTTAAATAGATCAGTAGGGAACATTTAGAATTTTAGAATGCTATATAAGCTTACTAACAGACTTATAGGAGACAGTGGAAAAAGGGAGCATTAGGATTTGCTATGAACTAGTGTATCACCCAAAACTGACCAATCCAGTGAATATTTTACTTAATTTTTATTATCTAGCAAATCCAAAATTAGGATTATGTGAAAATATAACATTATATTATCTTAAGATATTGGCAAGATACACCAGTTAATAAATAAAATGGAGTTCAGTATTTTTGAAGATATTTCTACATATGAATGAGCAAACACAAAATATTTGAACTATAAACAGTTAAGGAACATGATACTGGTATAGGAAGGAGATTTAAATATGAATCCCTAAAGAAAGTAACTCCTAATATGAGTCATAAAAGCTAGAAGGAAATATATTCTTAGAGATGGTATTTAGGAAATCAATCTGAACTGAGGAAACATTTTATGATTTCATATATATACATACATATGAATATAAGTATTCATAATACATATATCCATGCACATTCATATTTGTACATATACTTGAAATATATATGTATACATGTATGTATATATACATATACAGTAATTGGCTAATAATAGTAATTGGAGACTAATGGTTTCAAATTTTATGAAGTTCTGAATAAACTCTTTTAAGGACCTAAGTAACTTCTCTATTGGGCTTTATTCTCCTCACGAATATTATTCTCTGCAAAAAAAAAAAAAATGAAATTCTGAAGAACAAAGAAATAGTCCCCTCAATTTCATAGTTGACATCAGCCTTATGAGAATAATTAAGTTTTTATGCTAGTACTACTGTATTTTTGGCAATTATAACTGGATTGAGAAAGATATAAAGCTACTGAGAAACTATGATCCAGTTAACACCATAGTCTTTCTTTCAGTAAAATTACATTATTTTATTTCATTCAAATAAAAACATTAAATTTTCTATGGGGTTTAAAATCCAACATATTTCTCACAATTTCCAATGTAGGTTTATTATTAAAACACGTTAAATTTGTATGTCTGGATATTAAATTTCCAGGCCACTGCACTAATTGTCATGCAACATCCTACCCTATTTGGCTCCCACTGCATGCTCAAAATGTACTTGCATTGTATTTTAAAAGCTTCAAAGAGTTATAACTGACAAACATCAGATAAAGTTTATAATTTGATAAGTTATGAAACATGTGCACGGCTCAGAATAATTATTTTGAGAGATTTATCTATGTTGTAGCATCTACCAGTTGCTCATTCTTTTAATATTGACTAGTATTCCACTATACCATGTACCACAGTTGCTTTTTAATCCATTAACCAGCTGACAGACATCTGTATTATTTCTATTTGGGGTGTTTATTGTTTTTGCTTTGTGTTTTGTTATTATAAAGCTGATGTATGCATTTTTAAAACTTTCTTATGAACACATGCATTTTATATATATATATATATATATTAGTTATTTAACTAACATCAGGATTGAAATGGTAGGTTTATGTTTCAACTTAAAGTGCCAAACTATATTTCAAAGTGGTTGTACCCTTAGACATTTCTTACGGTATGAGGATGCCAGTTCTTTCACACTCTCTCCAATACTTACTGAGATAAAATATTTTATTTAACTTTAGCCATTTCAATAGGTGTGTAGTGTTATCTATTGGAGTTTTAATTTATATATCCCTAATAACTAATGATGCTGAGCACAGTTTCATGAGCTTGCTTCCCAACCCTAAACCTCTTTTGGGAAAATGATAGTTCATTTTTATAAGTTGCTTATTTTTTATTATTGAGTTCTATGAATGATTTATATAGACTGATACAAGCAATTTATTCATGATTTGTAAATATTTTTACCTGCTCTGATTTCTTTTTCATCTTCTTTAACACTAACCAAGAAAGCAGAATTTTTTTCATATTTTATGAAGTCCAATTTATCAATAAGTTCTTTGATAACTTGTGCTTTTGGGTTAAATTGTCCAAGGCACAAAAGATTTAGGGTTTTTTTCTATATATATTTTTTTTAAGTTTTAGAACTCTAGATTTCACAATGAGGTCTATAATCAACTGTTTATTAATTATATACTTCCCAATAGAAATTTCCTTTATGTTGAGACATATGTTTATATTTGCATGCATCCACTTCTGAAACTCTACTCAGTTCCTTTGTATAGCTTTCCATCTTTGTGACAATACTAAACTAGGTTGATTATTACAGTTCTGTGTGTCCTAAAACCAGGTAGTATTAGTCCTCCAGCTTAGTTCTTTTTCAATGCAATTTTTGGTACTTAAGTTTCATTCCAGTTCCACTGAATCTTTGTCAATTTTCAAACATAGAAAAAGTATTTTGGTATTTTAATCAGCTTTGCATTGAAGCTATAGGTCAATCTGGGGAAAACTGCCATGTTAACAATATTAAATAAGAGAATGGATACACAAACAGTGGTACATACATACAATGGAATATTATTCATTGCTAAAAAGAAATGAAGGACAAGATTTTCCCCTTAAAACTTAAGTTTCGCTTACTAAAACTAAGTGAAAAATATAAATCTGAAAAAGTTACATACTCTGAGTTCAACTATATGGCATTATGAAAAAGACAAACTATAGAGATCAAACAGTGTTTCCCAGTAGTTATCAGGAAACAATGAATAGGCAGAGCAAACTATTTTAGGCAGCAAGACTACACTGATACTATAATGATGAATACATGCTATTAAAAATTTGTTTAAACCATAGAATGCTTTCTAATATAAACCATGGTGAACCCTAACGTAATCTGTGAACTTTGGGTAAGGAAGTATTGATATTAAGTTCATTAATTTTACTTATTTTAAATGAGAGGTGCGGGCAGGAATGAAGGCAAGTAGGCAGGCAGGCAGGAAGAGAGAAGAGTAAGAAGCATTCTATTTTATTGCTATTTAGTTGTTCACACTGGTTGATTCTCCTCAGAACTGTCACTCAAACCCAGAAGCATGTGACATGGGTTCCTCTGGAGGTGAGTGATCTAGCTGCTACTCTTCTAGAGTCTGTCTAAATACCTCAATTTTAACAGAATTTAATAAAACTCTGAAAAATGTTGATAATAGGGAAAACTAGGTACGTGTGGAGAGAGGGAATGTGAGAAATTTCTCCACCCTCTGCTCAATATTAAACTGAACTATAACTGCTTTAGAAAATAATGACTATAAAAAAGAGAAAGATCTTTTTTATTCTTTTTTGAGTGTTCTATTTAATTTAGTATTTAGAGAACTTATTTTAATGTAATTATTTATATGATTAGATTTAAATCGATCATCCCATTTATTTTCTATTTGTCTCAACTGTTCACTCCTTTTTTAAGATTAACTGGATTTTTAAGTTCCAGTTCATATATTTCATTGATTTATCTAATATAATTCGGATTTTTCATTTTATTGGTTGCTTTAATCATCCATTTTAACTTATTATTAACCACATATGAGTGCTGGACACTGTTGCGTCTCATCATTTTGAGTGGTTCTTACCCCTATTTTTTTCATAGGCATGTATTGATTAGCTATAAAATTGAGAAGGATCTCAACATAGTTTTGGGTTACTCTGAATGCAACTCTTTCCTTTCTGAAACTATATCCTGCAAATCCCTGTCATTTGCTTTCCCTAATCTAAATGCTTCCTCATCAATCCAGAGTCAATAGGGTCTCTGACTTTCATTGTCCAACTCTGTGGTTTGGAAGCTCTCTCAATAAATGATTTGGGTTAATCATAAGGCTAAACTGTGGTTTTGCATCTCTCAGAAATCATTGTCCTTCATTCCCTTGAGTTCAGTGACTTGACAACTGTTGTTTAATATGTCATTTTTGTTGCTTCAATTGACAGAAAAAAATCTGGTTGAATGAACTCTAATTGGTCATAAACTGAAGGTGGAGTCAATGGGTAACTGAAGATCATTTTAATTGTCAATTTGATAGATGCCTTGTATTTTTTCATAAGGGAACAAAAGTATCATGTCTAATACATGTTTAAGTGAATGACGTATTAGGTACAAATTGATTATTTTATGCATATGCTTTGCTCTCCCTGAGATGATCCTGGTTACAAGTACATGTCTGAAATAGGAACCTAAATTCTTCAGGTTGTAATGACTGTATGTTTTTTCATCTTTGCATCTTGTATATGATGTTGCAAAGCATTTTAGTCATATTCAGAACTAAAAAATTAGTGATCTCAGGCACACTTACATCTGCTACATGGTGTATATGCCTTCTCAACTTCTCAAGTATGCATTTCAGCTTCCCCGTGACCTTGTGCTAAAATCTCTTTTTATATGTACAATGCTTTATGCATTATTTCATCAAAAAGCTTTGACCAAAATATTGGTTTCAAAATAACGAAGCATTTCAAAATTAGCATCGCCTTCTTCATAGATTATTTTCACTACATGTGCAAAAGGTCATTTTTATTTAATGATCAATTTCAGTTTCCAAAATGTTCAAAGGATCATTTTGTTTCTTACCCAAATTCTATGTAATTTTATGAAAAATCTCAATTCAAAACTGACTACAGCATCTTCTCTAGGCTGGATGGGGCTTCCATTAGATGAATGCATGAACCCATTGTTTCTTTTTGTCTCCATAGCAACATTTACTTCAAAATAATGGCAATAATCTTATAATTTATATGTGGACCCATGAAAAGCGCTACCACCTAAGCAACCAGAAACACACATGGACACCGAGAATTAATTTCCTATGAAGACTAAGACTGAACAAAGGCAACACTAAAGCTCAATAAAAAGGGAGCATCACCTTGCAACAATAAGATCCTTCCCCTTTTGTCTTCTTCCTCACTGCTGCAGAGTGAGCAAATCAAAGCCTTGCTTGAATTCCTAAAAATTGGCTTTTTTTTTTTCTAAATTCAAATAGTCAAGTATCTAGATACAGCTAGATAACACATCTGAGGTCATTTTGAACAACACTACTATAAATCAATGTTAGTATTTGATTTGTTTGGTTTGCCAATAAACCATATTTTATTCCTATGATAACTACAGAAAATGCTTAAAATAACCAACAATGTATTTGACTAATTGGAAGACTTCTAGCTACAGTCTTAGAGTAGCTGTGACTGATCCTTGTTCTAGCAACTGTCACTTTTGAAACATAATAAGATTGTCAATATCCTACATCACAATACTCAAGCTCAATAATTATTTTTACTGAAAATTCATAAATTGCTATGAAAATGAAACAGGGAAGTGCAAGTGAATAAACAAAGTTTTTAAAAAGCAAGATATTATCTAAAATTTAACAGGGAATTTCTTGGATGCAAATCACCTACCAAATGGCTCTAACCTTTGCCTACACTGGACTGAACTTTAGTCTTTTCTCCTACTATAGGTCCCTGAACTGCTTTTCTTAGAGCACTTAGCATAAACACTTGTAACTGTCTTCTTTCTTGAAGTGAAACATTTTTTAAACTCCTGCTAGTAAAACTATACAGGGATATCTTTTCAAGAACTTGGGAGTCATTCATTAGAAATGTACAGGCATAGACTATAGTCCCTCCATCTCCCAGTCTCTGGAGGAAGACAGGAGTAACTGGAGATACAAGATTGCCAGAAAACAGTTTGCCTTTCCTTTGGGTATAACCAATTGAAAACAAATATGCCCCAGGTTCTCCTTCTTACTTGACCATTTAAACCACTCATCTCACCGCTCCCTCTGTTTCTGAAGATTTTATATTAGACTTAATTCTGGTCTCTCTCTCCTATAGTAATTGCCTTGAATAAAATTTTCCTTGCCTGTTTAACTTTAATGGCACAGTTTTTGCTTTGACACCACCTTAATGAATTATTTTTCTTCTCTGATCTAAATAAATCTAGATTTCAACTTTAAAATTTTGGCATCTAATAAGGCTCATTTCCAGGAAGCCGGTAACAAATAAGCACAAAGTTCAATGGTTTGGAAGGTGGGAGAAATCAACTCTGTATTCTTTTGCTAGACCTTCTTATGACTTTGGAAAAGTTGCTGATACTTAGATAAAGGGTTTCTGGCTGTGCAAGATGAGAGGATTATGTAAGGAGACCTTTTAATTTGTCTTTTAATTCTGAGTCTCTTTGATTTTGTTCTTGCTGGAGTCTCTGTTGATTATTTAGGCCAACACAGCACATCCATGTTTTTAATCAGTTAATTCACACCAGCTTTGTGTACATGACATAGGAGACTCTGCCTTTTTAAGTATAATGAATATGTTCACATTTACAACAGGAAGTGAATTGAACACAAATATCCCCTGAGGGTGAAAACCAGGTACTATTTTCCTCCACCTATAAAGCAGCTGCTATCACTGTTTGCTGACTTGCAAATCATTACTGAACGCTTCAGCACATCTTTGTATTTGTTGACACTGTGCAAAGTCAGCTCTTGAGCTGCCCGTAATTGTTGGAATCATGATTTACTTTTTTAAAAATTTCAGTGTACAAAAGATGTGATTAATAATATAAGTGACACAGTACATTTTATGCACTTTTAAAAAGTATATGGTGTAATTTAAATTTTAACCTTAAAGAAAGAAAAAATATTTTATATGACATCCCTTGTAATACTGAACAGTAAGAAAATAGAAATAACATGTGATATCTATAGTACTATAGTTTATAAAAAAGTATACCTAAAAATAAGAATAATTAGCCTGATGAGTATTTATTAGGTGGAAAGTCAGTGAATCTCATATCTCTGTGTACTGTAGAATTACTTAGAGATCATTTAAAATTTCCAAAGTCCATGTTACACCACCAACCAGTATAATCACAATTTCTGAAGGTAAAATACAGAATAGGCCTTTTCCAAAGTTCCTCACTTACTGAAAAGTACAGAGAAACATGAAAACTACTGGGGTCTGGGATGAATATTTTTCATGTATAATTTCATGGTAATTCTCACAATCACCTATGATGTGTACATCCTGTTATAAGATGTAGTACATAATACTCCAATTAACAAGCTACTTTTGGCAAGTTGAGTGAAAAAAGATTTTAGTGAAGAGAGAATTAAGTGACATCACTTCAGTTCTCTAAGTGGTTGAGTATCTTCAAATTTGAAATACAGTTATTTTAAGTGGGGAAAGGATACAGGCCATCTCCCTGTTAGCACTCCAAGATCTGGATCATGGCAACATTTGCAGAGAGACTACCAAAAGATCACAGTCTCATCTAAAGGTAAGTTACACAGCAATACTAAAGCATACTAAAGGGAAAATCTGGGTCTCTTTTTCATCAATTCCTGGATACATAAAATAATATTCATAGGCAATGATCTAAAGGACATGTAGGTTTCCATGATAGTGAATCCAGATTTTTCCCTCAGTCAGCAGAGCTGCCCCTTACACACTGTTTATTTGACCCTGTAGGATTGTTTTCACAAGACTGTATTTTAAAATGGCTTTCTTTTGTATAGAGAGGTGCTGTAAGAAATAGCTACAGTAGCTTTGTTATCTAACATAAAATCAGTGAACATTTCAGGGATAATCTACAGGGATAATCTCCAATTCTGGGGTCAGGAAAAGCTGTGCTTTCTCAGAGGAAATGGTATGTTTTCACATTATCAAGAGTATATTTTTTGTAACTCTATTTTTTCTGTACATGTTTTAAACTAGAAATTTGGATCTGAATTTGTGCCTGTTTTATAATACAAATGTCAAGATATAAAATTTTATGTACCATTAATATTAAAATCTTATCACTGCCTTCAATTATGCTTACCATCCTGGTTTCTTATTTTTAACCTTTAATATTAAACATGCTTTATAAATACCTTCTATCTTATAAATATATTTATAGATATTTATCCTTATACACTTTACATCATGGCTACTTCTAGCTGTGAAGTTTCTGGCAACAACATATAAGGTCAAATGCATGTTCACACATATCAGTGATGATTATCTCAAGTTAGCAGGAAAATCCTTCCAGTACGAAATGAAGGGTATAGAATTGAAATACAGTGCAAAAATATTACAAAGATGAAAAATGTATACCACTATATACCAACATTAATCCTGAGACAAATTCTAATCCCACGCTAAAACTCAAGAATTATCAAACATTGCAATCCTTCTGTTTTTATGGATCTCTGAGTACTAAGAAAAAAACGTAGACAGGCCTAGTTGAGCACCTGACCTACCATATGTAGTGTTTTCAGTTCTGTATAATAATTTTCTTTAAAGTTTGGAGGACGTATATCGCTGAACTTAAAAGTAGATTTATCCAAAATGATTCACATTTTTTACTTCTCTATAAGAGATTCACTTCAAACATGTCATGTCCTATGGAAAATACAGGCACCTACACACACATACACATGCATACACCCTCAAGAAAATTTAGTGCTTTGTATTATTGTAACTTTTTCATAAAAATCACTGATTCACCTAAAAATATTTTCCCAGATATACTCTCGGACAGAACCATATGTAAGTGTTCTACTAGACTGAGATCATCATCGCAAGTGTTATATCTTCTTCACAAATGAACCCCAGTCCCCATTTAGATCTCTTTAAATATGGGGACTAGCTCTTGCTAGCCTCCCTCTCATTAACACGTAGAACAGCCCTAGTAGAAAGTAGGTGAACAATTGCTGAATGAATAATGAAGGGACTCCCTACATTTAGCACTAAACAGCTATTTAATATTTACATATATTGACAAACATTTACTTTATTACCAGGTCTCAGCAGTAGTGCTTTATCATTATCTACAACTAGAACATCATAGTTTTTCATTCATCTCATCGTAATATTCTCTTAAATTTTAACACTGACAGCCTGATATGTGCCTGGCACATTGTGAGGTACTTTACATATTATCACATTTCAAACCTAATTATGTATCATATGCATTTAACACAGAGAAAAATGAAGACACAGAGAAACGAAAAATCCTGTCTGTAATATAAAAGTAAGCACATTATGATAAAGCCCAAATCTGCACCAATGTCACCTGTAAAGTTTAAACCATTCTCATAGTTGGAAAACCAAAAACATTTCTAGTGATTGATTAGGAGATATATTTTTCTAGAATATTTTCTAAAATATTAAGCATATCATCAACAAATTTTCAGCCTTTAAAATCAGAAATATTTATATATAGAGAAAGACTGATACTTATTTTTTCAAAATCATAAATTGTCTTATCTTTTCTTTGTAACTTGGAGATTATTTTATGCTACCAGATTTCTCCTATGTAATGACACAATATTTATATCTCTGAGGATTCCCTTTCTGAGTTATTATTAGATGATTTCTACCAGTTTCTCATGACACTTTAACATTTCTCTATGTCTTTAAAACTTACTATGGTTTACAAAACATATTTTATATAAATTATTCCCATCTTTGATATATTTTACACTAACTATATCAAAGTGTTTACTTAATTTATTTTACATAAAAATTTAATATTTTAATAATATTTTTATTACATTTGCTAGCCTTGCTATATGCATTTTAGGGTGCTGAAATTGCAACTCAGACTATGCGTTTTCCGTAGTACATCCACCACCAGAGACTAGTGTCATTGAGTATTACCTGTTCCCTCCTTCTTTTTCTCCTCCCTCCTCCCACGCCCCTGGTAGTCACAGTCTCATATCCTGTGAATTTTGTTGGGATTTGTTTGGTTTTTTGGTTTCTCTATATTGCCACATGAGTGAAATCATGATAAATATCTCTTTTTCTTTCTGGCTTAATTCACTTAACATGATCCCCTCCATTTCCATTCAGGTTTTTGTAAACAGGATGATTTTGTCTTTTATGTCAGCCTTACAGAGTTTCATTGAGAAAATATGCCACAGCTTCTTTATCCAGTCATCTGTTGACAGACATTTAGATTGTTGGCATGTCTTGGTATTTTGTGAACTGTGCTACTACAAAAATCGGGGGTGCATATCTTTTTCTAAATAAAGTTTTTGTATTGCTTGGGTATATGCCAAAAGTGGGATTTCTGGATTAAATGATAGGTCCACATTTTTTTTTTTTTTTGAAAATTATCCATACAGTTTTCCAAAGAGGTTGCATTAATTCACATTCCCACCAATAGTGGAGGAGGTTTCCCATTTCTCCATATCTTCTGCAATACATGTTGTTTGTAGTCTTTTTGATACAGGTCATTCTCACTGACCGAAGGTAATGTCTCATAATTTGCATTTCTCAGATATGAGTGATATAGAGCATTTTTTCATATGTCTTTAGGTTGTGTATCTTCTTTAGACAGATATCTATTCAGTTCTCATTTTTATTGTTTGCTTTTTTGTTTTTGAGATTTATGAGTCTGTTATATTTTTGATGGTTAAGCACTTGTCTGAAATATTGTGCAAATATCTTTTCCCATTCCATGAACTGATTTTTGTTTTAGTGGTGGTTTCTTTTGCTTTACAGAAGATTTTTATTCTGATGTTGTCTCAACAGTTTAGTTTTACTTTAATTTATTTTGCCAGAGGTGTCCCTTCCTCCAAAGAAATCTTTGGGGTTTGACGGCTCTTTTCTGTTATTCTATTTTAGAAATCCTTTCAACATTTCTTGAAAGGGAGGTTTGGTGATGTAAAATTCCATTAACAATTTTTTTAGCCTTGTGGACCATTTTATTCTCCATATATTTGAATGATACTTTTATAGGATAGAGTACTCTTGGTTGATAGTTTTTGGTTTTTGGTAGTTTGAGTATGATCCAACCTCTCCGGGATTTCGCTGAGAATTCTGATGATAGCCTGATTGATGTACAATTGAAAGTCATGTTTCTCTTTTCTCAAGCAAACTGGAGTAATTTTTCTTCATTATTCACTTTTGATAATTTTACTATGATGTGTCTTAGAGTAGGTCTTTTTACATTTAGGAATTTCAGGGTCCATCAGCTACTTGGACTTTCATGGTTATTTTTTCAGATGTGTGGGAAGTTCTCTTTTATTACTTCTTTAAATAAGCTCTGTTTCTTTCACCCTCTCCTCTACTTAAAAGATAACTATTACTCCTATTTTTGTTATTCTTCAGGAATCTGATATTTCTCATGGGGTTTCTTTGTTTTTCCTCAATCCTGTTTCTCTTTCCTCTTCTCTGATCATCTCTTCTGTGATCTTGTCCTCAATTTCTGAGGTTTGTTCTTCATGAGATTGAGTCTGTTGAGGGAGACTTCTACATTTATCTTCAATTCATTCAATGTGTTTTTTATCTCTAGAATTTTATAACTCAACCTCTTTAGTGAAGTAGTCCTTTCGATTTGTCACTTTTCTGAGGCCATCCATTTGTCTTTGGGTATCCAGTTGTGCCTTCTACATCTCACTCACTATTCTATTTTTTTAATAATGATTATTTTATTCTCTATCTGTTTTATTGTCCCAATCAGTGTCAATGGATTTCGTCTCTGGAGTGCTCCTGGCATCTTCTTCTCTGTGCCATTCTGGTTTTGTTTTGGGGTAATTTTTATATTGGCATGACTTTTTCCTCTGCTTTGTATTTTAGTTTTGGACTTTTGATTTCTTATGATTTTTTCCTAGGTATTGGCTGTATCTCTCTCTCTCTCTCTGTCTCTCTGTCTCTGTCTCTGTCTCTCTCTCTCTCTCTCTCTCTCTCTCTCCTCTCTCTCTCCTCTCTCTCCCCTCTCTCTCCCCTGTCTCTCCTCTGTCTCTCCCCTCCCCTCTCCCCTTCTCTCTTCCCCCCGGCCCCTCTCCTAGTTACTGAGGCTGGGCATCATGTCTGGGGCATCCTTTCTGCTTCAGTGCGGATGGACGAAGAAGCAGCTGGGTCCTCTGTCCCCCTTGCTCACTTGAACATATTTATTTGCTTTGCTATTTGTTTAAATATTTTTAAATTTTATTACTTTGTTTAATTTTATATATCAACTTTTATCACTACCAAGTCTGGGTTTTATTCCCTGTACCTTAGTATGAATCACATTTCAAATCTCAGTTTCTTTTGCATTCAATACCATTAAATACTTTTCTTTAATATAAAGTAAGAATTTTTAGAGGGCTTACATTTTCTGAGGAGAGTCAATGTATTGATCATCTATTTCATGCAATCAAAAACTTTACTATTTCTTTTAATGATAAAATATAAAGCAATGGAAAATATTCAAAACCATTAAATTACTATAGAGGCACTATCTTGAATATAATTTTGTTTTCTCAAGTAAGCTCAGATAAAAACTTTAATGGGGCTTATTGTCATAATGGGGCTTACAGTAATTGTATATCATCATAAAACACCCACAATTAATTCCAATGGATGAATATTTTGAAATTGGCAAATTTCATTTTCCTAGTATTTATATTTAATTATCTGCATCTATAACTCAAAACCAGGATCCAGAAAGTTTGTAGCCACCAAAAAATTTAAATGATATACCAAGATGGGGAAAAAAATCAAAAGTTTATTACATAACCCCTTTTGGAATTTCAAATAGACATATTTTATGTCCTTTCTATCACAGTTGTTTAGCGCTACTTTTAAATATTAATTGCTACCTCACTACGCCTGCTGGGAAAACTTCCTTTAAAGAAGTGAATGAGGCAAACTTTAAGCATATATCTATTTTAAAAGATGTTTGCTAAGTACGCTTGTATCAGAGCCACTGTTATTAATATCAGTCCCTAAAGTTCAAAGCCATGCCTTTTATAGCAACTAATAATCTGCACTGAAGATTTTCCTCCCTTAAATTTTTCTAGACAGGTTACACTGATTATTAGGATATGAACAAGCAGTAATACCTTGGGGTAGGTCATAATTAACTGTCTTTAAAATAAAAAATGTGACCTAGAAGGCAATATTGCTTTGCTTTTTCCCTCTTTGGACTAACACATTTCATAATCCTACTTCACATTACTTGCTGCTTTATATTTTGTTTTTCTTATTATGTCTTAAATACTAATGATGACACATTTGCAAAACATTGAATGTTTTCATAATCACCTTTAAAACAATAATCTCAAATATTCCTCATAAAAAAACTTAGGAAATACATAAACATTAATTTACAAATAGAGATACCAAGATTTAGAAGTAAAATTATGAGATTCCTTAAGTCCAGAGAGGCATTCTGGCAGCTGAGCACTGCCGTCTGAATGCATGCTTATTTATGGACTATATTGAAGGAAACTGTCTCACTGACTTAAAAGAGAATTTCTTGACCTGTTGTGCTCTTTCCCTCATACTAAGAAGAATTGTGGGCCAGTCTTTTGATCATGCAGACATGGAGAGCAAACAAGAGAAAGGCAGAGTGGAAAGTAAGAGAAAAATTTATTGATCAGAGAGTCCAGACTATTGACATAAAATTTGAAATTAAACCACTATTTTGAGTTTTATTATAATAACCTTATATTCCCTTAATTACTATAGAAATATTAGTCATCTTATATATTATCCATGTATGCATTCTGTATCCATCTTTTGTCTTACTCTGTTGTCCTCAATTAACCATCTACTCCACATTATACCTCATTAATTGATATCTATATGACTATGAGAGCATTCCCTTAGTTTTAAACTCTCCTGGATATAATTCACTAAAAATAAGATCATCATACTAAAGTTTACTTAAATGTGGCATATATAAAATTGTATCCCATGCTCAGAAACCTACTATCAATTATATCTGCTTTAGAATAAAGCACATCATTTTAACCTTTCTAATCTGATCTTGCCGTATCTTCATAACTGATATTTATAAAATTGTATCCCATGCTCAGAAACCTACTATCAATTATATCTGCTTTAGAATAAAGCACATCATCTTAACCTTTCTAATCTGATCTTGCCGTATCTTCATAACTGATTTTTCCTTAGTCACTCAGTTCAAAGCTCATCTGCTCTATCAAATCTTGCTCAAGGAACTCAGCCTCAACTTAATTGGTTTCCTACTCTCCTATACTTTTTATCATCAAAATACATTTTAAAACTTTTACTTTGATCTTTTCACCTTTATTATGATGCTGTCAAAATGAAAGGAACATAATTTAGACTTCTTTTAGGCCCTGTCCAATTACTGATAGAGGAGCACCTGGTGAAAGTGTGATACTTACTAAAATAAATGTATTTCAGTCTGCAGATTTCACATGTGAACGAGCAAGGAGAAAGGTGAAACATATCTTCGTAAGAAAAATCCTTAGCTTTAATGTGCCTTAACTACTCAAGCAATACATTAAAAACTAGACTGGAATATTGTCCCTATACTTTCTTCTACCTCAACTCAAATCTTGGTGGAATTTTAAGTTCATATGATTCAAAACTAAAAGCTGTCAATTTACTAAGATGATATACATGATAATATTGATAGCATATGCATAAGAGAAGCAAGAATGACATTTAATAAACCTTCCTTATATAAGTCCCACTGAATAATTCTACCATGTATTTTAATAATTAATTTTCTATTTGGAAATATAACAGCAAGATCAAGAGTATTCTCTATTCAAGAATAAAGCATTTCAAAGTGGAATAACATTATATGAAAATACAAATAGGCCTGAAGTTAATTACACTTTGCTGGAGAGTCAAACTATTGGTGGCTGTTGTCTTATGTGACTGAAGACAAAATCTGCCAATATTTTATATAGTGCCAAGTGTATAAACTTTGAAGATAGGAAAAGCTAGGTTTAAATACTTGATTCATCACTTACGAGTAATGCAATTTTGAGAAAATTATTTTACTTCACTGAGCCTCTATCTCAGTATAAAAATAAAATAATAGTATACTTATCAGAAATTATAATGCAACATTATTTGCTATTATGGTGTAATATTATTTGTTAAAAATTAGTATAAATGGTATAAATTAATTCCTGGAAATACAATGATGAAATTATTCACTATCTTTTAACTTTAATTTCTTCATATGTTCAATAAAAACAATATTTCCTACCTTATTTGGCTCCTATGATTGTTGTGAGTATGAATTAAACTTATCTATATAAAAGTATTTTTTAAAAAGTACAGTTACTATTAAATTATAAGTGTTAAATTTAACAATTACAAAAAAGCTTTTAAACTTAATATTTCAAATTCAAATATAATTTTGGGAGGGGTTAATATTAAAATGTAATATATAAATCCATTTATTTGATACATATCCTATCATCAAAAGAAATAACTGATACTTATCCTTAAAATTGAGTATCACCATGTGTCATTTTGTTACATGTTTTGTACCTGCTTAAAAAGTATAGATGGCTTACTTTGGCTCCCAATTTAACTACCCACTGTTTCCCCTTGAATGATTTATTTAATCAGGGTCTTTGTTTCCTCATCTTTAAAACCTGATAAAAACACCTCACAGGATTTTATGAGGATTAAATGTGTTAATATATGATAATAATATATTTTGAACATAGTGTTATGAACACACCAGTACTTATTTCATTATGCTGAAACTTCACAAATTATAAACTATCTGCAATAAATTTTTGAGGTAAAAAGACTTACTACATTTTCGTAGATAAGGAAGTTATTGAGTCCAGAGGGCTCAATGGCTTTCCTAATGAAACAAGTGGCAAATGAAGGCATTGGATCCTAGATTTTTGATAATTTAGGCTCATTTATATTTTACTGTGTCATAATAAAACTCCAACTATATTCCATATCTATTATACCTTTATATTCTACTTTATATATTCAACTTTATAAAATTAAAATTTTACTATATATCTATGACAGTTATCTCAGATTATTTCAACAAATGCTCTCTTTTAATTAGACTTATATCAGATCAGAACTTAACTATACAGGCCCACCAGAGTGAAGTGATATTTGAATATTTAGAATAATGGCAATGCTACTTTCATAAAAATTAGCTTCAGGAACCTATTTTTTTCTTTTTTTACACAAAATTCACTCATATACATACACACAGAAAACTGTATAATGGACCCCCAGATATAATTACAAACTCATGGCCAAAATGGTTTCACACATATCTCCTTCCCTGTGAATCTTTTGGAAGCAGTTTCCAGATCGCAGAGCATTTAATTTGTAACATTTTTCAGTATAAAATTTGATAAAATACAACTGAAATTCCATTATTATGAATAAAATATTAAAATTTGAATTTATAAGTAAATTAAAAGTTATTGTTTACATTTGCCTATCTTCTAATTTTTACAAAATATTTGCTTTAAGTCAAATATAAATAAAGCCCATTTTTAAAAATTACTTTCTGTACTTTTTAAATCTCCTACATATATAGAACTTAGCACTTTTCCCCTACACGGTTTTGTTTTAAGTAAAGAAAAACAGAATATGAGGAAGAACATTTATGTATGTTCCCCTGAGCCTGGGTCTTTGGGTTTTAAAGAGTTCATATACCAGTTACTGACTTAGTACCTCCTTACATTTCTTGTTATCTGATATTTTCAGGAGTTAAAAACCATGCCTTTTCTTGCTATATTGAATGCTATTAAAAATCATATACAATAATATAATATATAATAATGCAATATAATATATGACATTTTATATATACACAAACACACACACATTAAGGAAAGGTGCAGGCAAGAATGAAGGTGGATAGACAAGCAGGCAGGAAGAGAAAGGAAAAAGAAGCATATGGATTGATTGACTGATTGATCGATTGATTTTAGCTTAGTTGTACATCTTGGTTGTGTTCCATGCCCCAGGTCATAAACCTGGGTCCGCAGAATGTATGTGAATGTGCTCAGCTGGACCTACCTTATAATTCACTGCAGTGTACCTTGAGTTTTCTTTAGTCTGAAATATTTGACACAACCTACTGGTATCTTGTGACATATTTTACTGATCGTTGTGTCTCCTGTAATTGCAAATGTGATCCAGATGTCTGATCATATTCATATTTAATTTCTGACAATAAATAGTATTTCAGTAATGTAGTAATATAATATAATATAATATAATTATTTATCTAGTGTCTTTGCAAGGCAACTCTGAATCACTGAACATAAATTAAGATACATTTATCAGGGTATGTTTATAATTTTAGCATCCTGCTTAGGCAGTTTAGTATTTTGGATTTAGGGTTGTTTTCAATAGTATTATTATCTTTATTAATACAGAAATTTTTTATTCTAGATATTTGTGTCACATTTCCATTTGTGGATACTCCTGTGTGTAGTATAGATTATAGTAAGAACACTATCATTTTTCCTTTCAAACTTTAGAACTTATTACTACTACTCATTATTATTTCCATTATCATCATCTGTTTAATTTCAGGGTCTATTTACAGCAAGAAATATGCAATGATCAAATATGAAAATATGAAACAAATATTCCTGAGGAATTTAAAACGAACACATTTGGATCTTTATTTTTGCCTTTCCCCTCACTAACTAGCCAAGCATGTGAACAAAAATTGAAGAAAACAACATCAAGATATCTTTTCTCTGTATTTTCCCTTGGAATGAAAAGAATAAAGCAGAGAAATTCTTATTTCAGTTTCAAAGAAGCTGGCTACAGCACCAACATGCTCTCCTGTCCTGTCCTATGTGTGAGAAAGCATATTGTCAAACCTCTCCGAGGAAGGGAGAAAGGAGATATTGCTCCTTTTCCTACAGTCAAATAGAACATGTGAAGTTGCTTATCACAGGCCACTTTTTGCCACAGGACAGAGTAAACAAGCTAAAAATTTATGAGAAAACCAGAGCCTAAATGTCCAGAGATTTAGCGCCTGACCTCAATGCCTTGAATTACAATTCAAAGTAAACAGAAAGCAGCTCAGAATGCAGGATGTGTGCTTAATGTATTCTATTCAGTTCACCGCCAGAAATGAACTGTAGCATTGTGTACAAGTCAAAGCATCCAACAGTGATTCAAGGATGGGCTCAAGTAGAGGGTATCACGGTTGGCCTTTCAAGGCATCAGAGAAACAACACAGGTCATATGTGTAAGGATAGGTAGCTGAAGAACATCTTAGCAAATACCAGTGAAAACCTCAGGTTGGTCACTGAATATTTAAAATTATTTTAGTACTTGATTTTATGTAACAATAAAGCTTTACGTCAAGTAGCAAATGCCTTTTTTTCTAAAAAAATAAATAACAGAAAATAAATGAAAACTTTCATTTATTTTGGTCTTTGGTGGCACCCCAAATACTAATAAAATCTGAAATGACCAAATGTGAAGTTATTGAATTAGAAGCCATTCATAGTAACTATACTCTATAGAATTGTAAAATATTTATTAATATTCTATATTGTAAATTATAGTGAAAAGTATTGATATATAAATGATAAATATTGTTGACATTCTTACAATAAATTGAAAAAATACATATTTTATTCTAAGATACACTAAATAGAGCTAAAAAACAATTATTACATGGGAGACTACCCAGCGATATGAACACTACTATCAGATTGACTGTGATAGAGTAAATTACTTAGAGATTTAATATTATTACATTAAATCCTCAGCCATAATTGCACAAATCTGAAGTGTTATGCTCTTGGTGAAGCACTCAATCTTAGGTAAATTATATTTTCCTAAAGAGTATGTGGAAATCTGCAAAAGTATTTTACTGATTAATTTTATATATTTGTCAATTATTCAGTTAGACTAAGGTCTGTATCATTCAATGTTTCAAAAATTTCCATTTTTTTAATGGACTCAGTTTGAAATATAGTTGGAGAAAATGCTTTAATTATAAGATACTCTGCCCAACTTTTTTGTTATCCATGTCAGATTGAGTTGCAAAAGCTCAAAGTAAATTTTCATAACCTGACTAATAATAAAAGTTTAAGCAGTCTATTTGAATTTTTCATAAATTGTCCTATTTTTGTATGTAGAATTTTTATATGTAGGATCATGGATAAAAATTCTGTTGTCACTAATCAGTGTAATTGTGGAAAATGGCAAAATAGAAGTGATCAATTTATAAACTTTAATTGATGATTCATCACACAATCATCTACCTTAAATGAATTCAAATGATTTTAAATTAAATATTGCATGTGCTGATACCTGTACATGAAATTTAAGCTTTCTATTTCACACAAAGACAATAAACTAAATAACAGTGATTAAAAATGACTATAATCAGAACAGTGAATCCTACTGTTTCTATGATTTGTTAAGTAATCCCTCTAGGTACTTAAAGATTATTAGCTAAATAGCAAGACATGTTTCTATACAGATAAGATTGAAATATACCTTTTAAAAGAAGAGACATTAAGTTGTGGCATGGCTCAAGACACTGAAAATGTCAAAACTAAACTCCCCTAGAAGAGGAAATACTGAAAAGCGTTATGAAAGAATTTCAAATATCAAAACAGCCTTCTTACAAACAGGAAGATACTATCTCCTTTTACAAATTCACTTATTGTGTGTGACACATTCTACGTAATCATTTTTACAACTTTCTGTCATAATGACATGCACAGGGTAATTTGATACTCTTGCTGCTACTAAATATTGTATTCATTGTAATAAGTAAATACTCTAATGGCTGTTAATATGTTTTCACTCTGACTCTGCTTAGTAATCCCACCAGTAACTTGACATATTAATACACTTTCATCTTCCATTTACATACTTGGGCATCTTTCTTCAAAATATAGTAAAAATATTCCAAAAAATCTTTGGGGAAAATATATTTTGATCTGATCTTAAGTGTCTTAAGTGAAAGAAACTTACCTACATTATTAATGATCACAATGTAATTAAATCAAAACCATTTATACTTTTAATTTGAAATTGTATATTGCTTCATAATTAAACCAAATGGAGAATAAGGTAATTAAATTTTCAAGGAACAATTTCACTACATAAAGTTAAATATCAATTAATATGTGTATTAAATTGCCAGCAGTGTTTTGAAAAATTAATTTGCTCCCAAACTTTCAGAGCAGCAGAAATTTTGTCAGCGTCATCTCAATGTCAAGTAATTCACAAGTAAAACACAAAATGAATTTAATTATAATAATCACTAAGAATATAATTATGATTATGCTTAATTTTTCTTATTTGAGTCTAACATCTGAATTTTTATGATATAACTTGATAGACACTCAATATACCACTGATTTTGCTAGGTATGAAAGAGTGATTTTAAATTATTTTTAGAGACATTTTAAAACACCTCATTCTTATTAAAAACACAGAACTTGAAGAATATAACTCTCTTTCCCAGTAATATTAATTATAATCAAGCATATGTGAATTTAAAGATATACAAATACCCAATTTTCTTAAAACAGCCTAGGAATTAAGTGCAGACTTGCTAACAAAGCATATTATTCATGACATACTTTTTAGAGTCAATAATAAATGCGTACAACTGCTTACATCTTTTCTTTAGATCTATCCATCTTGACAAGATTAATTTCCCTTTTAAGGTTTTATTATTATTCTAATTATGGATCAAGAATAGCATTCCTCATTTTACTAGGAGGTAGAATTGATTGCAGTTCAAATAACTTTTAAGTTTTTATCTAACTGGTAAATCCATGGACT
The DNA here is from genome assembly GCA_004363575.1 of Solenodon paradoxus. Lineage (NCBI taxonomy): Eukaryota > Metazoa > Chordata > Mammalia > Eulipotyphla > Solenodontidae > Solenodon > Solenodon paradoxus. The sequence goes on from RJWH01000087.1 coordinate 723,502, forward strand.
TTTTAAGATGTTAATATTCTTAATTTATCGAAATAACATTGCATCATAACATTATCTAGATTTAAAGTGTGCCTGGTGAAATTTCAACATTTGTATATACTACATTAAGTTCACCACTGATAGTTCAAATCTATCCTTCACCATAAAACTGACTCATTTCATTTAATTGGCCCTCCCCTTTTCTGTTAGTAGTCACTTATTTGTTCCAATAGGCTGAAAATCTATTTCTCTTTGATTGATTATTTTTTTATTCGGTTTCTCTGTGTATCACATATGAGTGAAATCATACAGTCTGTCTTTTTCCATTTACTTATTTCTTTGAAATAAGCATATATAGCTTTTATAAAATATGGTATCACAAAGCAAAACAAGATGTCATTCTAATAATTGACAATAGAATTTCAGAGAAATATTTACTATATATGCTGCAGCATATTTTAATAAAAATATTTCACTGTGATAATAACATATCAGGGATAAGGCAGAAGGTATACTATGTTTTACTTAAGAAATGTAGAATAATATTTTTGGAATATTAACAGAAATATTTTAATCTTAATTTACTATTATATATTCAGAATGGTCCTATACTAACTGAATTAATGCCATGGAAGGGATTTATGAAGGCTAGAAAAATAATAATTGCTCATTTTAGAATTTCACAAAATGGTTTTATTATTTCATAGGATCTTAAGATGAAATGTTCTTTCATGGGACTCTCAGAGCATGGATTTCTCATTGAGAATACAGGACAGAGAGTGTGTTCTCTGAACACTATTCCCTGGGTTTCTCCCCAAGGGCATGGTCAGAGTCAAAAAAATGCAGTTAAATTTAGGAGACTCTTAGAGCAGAGAAATCCATAGTCTGATTTTGGAATGGCTATTAGAAAGTAACAAAACTATTAGGGAAAACATATCCAAAATGGTGTTTGAATGGTACTTTAGTAGTAACTGAGGAAGCTATGTAAGTGGATGTTTCCAAAATCACCTACATTGATATCCTGTGTTCCCCAGTCAGATGTTAGAAAGAAGATAAGAACTTATTATGTCCCAAGAGGAGTAGGTAGGAAGATTCCACAGAACAAGGGAGTGCTCAAGGATTCTGTCCAGGAAGGAAACAGATCATATGAAAATTTGAATTGACTGTGGAACGCCCTAAATTGATCATGTGTCATTCCAGAAATAATCTAGTTACTCTTAATTGTCAAACATATTTTTTGTCATCACAGAAGAGATCGCTCCTTAGCGAAACAGAAATAGGATCAGAGATAGAATAAAAAAGAAATAGAGATGTTTTTTTCACACCTTGCATCTGTTACCAAAAGATTCACATGCCTATTAAAAAATAAGTGTTGCCAGGTAGAGGTCAATGATCTCTCAATAGCTGTGGTGTGAAATACACACTTATTGCAGTGTAAACAAAAGAAAGCAATAAAAAGAGGGAAATGAATAACTTGGACTCTGGAATTCTGGATGAACAACTGAAAGGAGACAACTGAATGGGTGAGGGACATGGTGTGGTATCAAGTTCCTCTCATGTATATAGGGATGATTAGTGAAATTAGGTAGGAATCAGGTAGGAATGACTAAGACACTATTAATTAAACAGCTGATTATGTTTTAACTTTCATCCATTCTATTTGTTGTTTGCTGATGAGCAATGCCCTCCCCTCCCCCTCACAGTTCCAAAACCTTCAGTCAAATATTGCCCCCATACACTTAAGTCTTATAGTACTTTATAAAGTAAAGATATAGAAGCAGTAACAACACAACACACTGTGAAAATAGAGCACATTAATGTAGAAAATAACAGTACAAACTAAAAATTGAGGGGGGAGGATCCAGAACAGAAGTAACCTAAAAGAATAACCCATTTCTTCCAGCTTCATATTTTAAAAAAATCTCTCGAGATATAGGGAGGATAGGGAGCTATACAAATTTATTTAAATCTCACAGAACTTTATAACTCCTAACCCAAACTAGATATGATTTAAGGGCATCTCAGAGAGCTGAAAGTAGGTTACACTAAAAAAAAAAAATTAATAGCAATTCTTGATTAGAACATTGTTCATACAGGATCATTTCTTGAATTGGAAAATACAGAAGACCATTAAAAATTCTAATGTGTTTAAACTACTCACAATAATAACACTTCAAAGCACTTAACATTTTAACAAGCAATAGGTTTTATTTATTACTTCTTATATTGTTTTACATCCAATCCGCATATGTTTTTTAGACATTAAAGTTGACAATTGTTTCCTCATTCTGCTGGAAGCTCTAATATACATTTCATTCAGAAATGAAAGAGACTACATAGTAATAACTACTTCACTTGTCAAAATATGATACGAGGACCAGCATCATTAGCACAGCTAGAAGCTAGTTGAAAGGCAAAATATCAGGCTCACCCCTGAACTACTCCAGCAGAGTCTACATTGCAGTACAATCTGTAAATGATTTATGTGAGCATTAATTTTGAAAGGCCCTGGCTTAGGAGACTACACATACCCAAATTCTATGACTTTCAAGTAATTCATAAATACCTACCTCAAGCTCTGCTCCAGACCTTTGTGTCAACTGGCCTCTTGATTCTTCCCTAGGATGTCACCAAAGTCCGTAGATAAAATATGTCCACAACTAGCTCATAAATTTCTGCTCCCCAAATCTGGCCTTTTCCACAAATTCCTACAGCAGTGTAATAAAACTACACCGAAATCTACCTCTTACCCATCTTCCATATCCAATCTACTCCTAAATTTTATACAATAGCTCTTGAATCCATCTGTTCTACTTCTTACTCAAGAAATTATTATAACCGTCTAACTGATAAACTCAAAGTAGAATGATCTGAAAAATTCAGTTGATCATGTCTCACATAAACACCCAAGGTCTTTCTTTCCACTGTAGTTAGGTATTGTAAGTAACACCAATATTATAAGATTATACATAGTCTGATTCATACCTGCCATTCTACTCTAATCACTTCACATGATTCACACTGTCTTTGTTCCCATTACTCTTAAATGCTGCCTTTCTTATCACAGCCCCTTTGCCTTTGTTTTCTGATCATAAATCCTGTTCATTTTTATCTTTCATTCATCTGCTCATATATTAAAAAACATTTATTAAGCATCTACTATGTGCCTCAAAGCCAGACACTATTGTAGGAATGGAGATCAAAGAGAAAAATGATAAAGGAAAATCTCTAGTCAAAATAATAAATGAAAATCCAGAAGGTTATACTCTGGTACTGTAGATACAGATCATAATAAATAAAAAACTATTTCTGATGATCATGAATGTCATCAATAAAAATAAAAGAGAAAATACGATAGGAAATTTGGGGGTTAAAGAGGGGAACAGTTCACCATCTCATTGAAACTCATCAGGAAAGCACTCACTCAGAAAACGTAAGTGAAAACTTGCAGTAGGTAAAGGAGGAACATTCTAGGGAGAACAATGAGAAAAAGCCCTGAGGAAGAAAGCTTACATGGCAGGTTTGTGAGGAACCAAGCAGGTCAGTGTACCTGGAGCAAAGAGAATAAGAAGTGTAGGAATGGGAATAAGTCAATAGTGACAGGAGCAAGAAAAAATGGGGTGGTAGAGGCCTTTGTTCAGATGTCAGCTTTTCTCCACATGACGTGGGAAGTCATTAGAGAACTTTTCAGAGATGCAGCATGATATGATCTTACCAAGGTTTTAATAGGATCACTTTGGCTGCTATGTTGGGAACAGATGAAAAGGATAAGGTCAAAAGCAGAAAGACCATTCAGTAGGATATGGCAATAATTCAGGTGAAACTATGAGAGGGGCTTAGATATGAAAAGCAGCTGTGGAAGGAAGGTAAAAGGTGATTACATTCTGGGTTTATTTTTAAATATAGAGTCAACAAATTCTATCTTTACCCCATTCAAATTTAATTATTTCTTTATATAAATTCCTGTTCAATTTTACTTCCTCAAAAAGGCACTTTCTGACCTATCCTCATCAACCTGCCTATAGTGGGCTATTTTAAAACTACGTACCTCTTCATATAAACTTCAATCACAGTGGCAACTTCACATTTGTTTATTTGACTGTTTTAAGATCCATGAGGAAAGGGACCTATCAAAGTGGTGTGTGAGTGTTGTGTGTGTGTGTGTGTTCACCATTATATCCATGGTACCTAGAATATTGTTTTAGATACATCTCCAGTTTCATTTTTCAAATATTGTACACATTTTTCTTAAAACATTAGGCAAACACATCTTCCCTTTGAAATGCTCCCATCACTGTTGACTGGGAAATTACTAAACATCTTACATTTCTATTTGCTTAGAAAGTACTTTTTCTAGGAAGATATCCCTAATTCTACGTGTTCTTCTCCTAATGTAGAAAATAACAAGAAAAAGGCATTCTGTGTGGTGTAGGACCACGAAATATTTAATGTCACTGGAATACACTAAAGAGAGAATTCAAAGAAATGACTACTAAAGTCAAAAAAGAGGGCAATGAGAATCCCTAGGGTCATGGTGAGGCATTTGGACACTGCAGTCTATTAATCAGGGGAATATAGGGCCACATTTATGCTTTAGAAAAATCACAATGGCATCTTGTAAAAAATGAATTACAAGTGTGAGAGATAAAAGGCAAAGTAATCACCTTGGTGACCACTGCAACATTGCAGAAGCTGAGTGATGATCACCTGATTGAAGATGCTGAGAGCGAGTAGAAAACATTATATAGAGAGCAAGTATAGAGAGCGAGTAAAAAACATTAAGGAGAAGTGCTTGGGATGTGTAATTAAGAATTGGGTATGAGAAAAAATGCATTTCCTAAAATGACTCCTGGTTTCTGTGTAGGGTTACTGAAAGGATGTTGATAGAGTGAACTGTGAGTACTAGAGGGTGAAGAGCATATCTGGAGAATGAGTTTGTGAGATCAGTTTCTGGCACCTTAATGTGGGGACACATTCAAATAGGGAACTACCTCTACCTATGTTTACGTCATAAAACACTGGGAACTGTGCTGGGGTGTGTGGCTAACACTCAAAGGCAAATCAATAGGAGAGAAGAGATTCCATGGAGATAGATGACCTCGGGAAGTCCCTCAGCCTCTCTTAAGCCAACTTCCTCACATGAAAAACAGCAAAATAATAACTGTATTAGAGGAAAATCTATTATGTTTCTCAGTTTATTATGAGATCAAATAAAATAAATAAAATGGATATAAAACATTTTCTGATATAGTTCATATATTACATAAATATAAGGTATAAATATAACTACTAAAATGTTGACCTTAATGTTACTTTATCTAATATGTGTAGCAATTTCAATAGAAAATACCTCAAGACTTTCAGAGCTCCACTGTGTTACTATGCTCTTATTCTAGTCATTTCTTAATTCTTTAAGAACACAGCAACATTCATTCTCTTTTATGTCAATGGTAACTTCGGAGAAGCAAAATTTAAATAAAAATTCAAGTATGAGCTAAATAGAGCAAAAATAAGCTTTTAGTCTTTAAGATCAAATTAGTAGTTCTCAGAGGGAAATGAGAAGAGTAGGTAAATCAAGTAAAAAGGGTCAGCTATAGAGGACAGAATTGGACTTTTAGTGGTAGTATATACAGATGTTAATTTATAATGATGCACATCTGAAACATAATGCTATAATTCAGTTTTATTTCAATAAAATTTTAAATAAAATTATGAAGTCAAGGTTATATTTAAGGCAAAGTCCATTTTAAAAATCAGAAAAATAAATATTTGGCAGAAACGTATGAGACATGTCTAGGATGAAATTTTTGTAACTGCCTGAGAATAGTTTATGCATTTGCTTTACAGAACATCAGACGAAGGAAATCAGAACTGACTCTGTTGCCATTGCAAATGAGAGGCTCTGTAGTCATCTGGCATTTTTTTCAAAGTTATAGCTATAGTTGTAAAAGTCCATCAGAAAAACTCTAGAGACTTTCTGGCTTTACTGAAAATGCCATGGTCATCCACGACCACACCGTGCCACTCAGGCTTATAAATGCTCTTTGCACAAGTGCCATTCTTTGTACATAGTAATTATTCAAGACTTAGCTCTATGTCATATTTGAAGAGCCACGAAACTTCTGCTCTGGTTTCTAAAAGTTATTTATTATATGAGATACTTTCAACTATATAGAAGGTTGCTTGGTTAATAGATGTCCCACCACCACCAAGTCCCATTTGACTTTAATAAAAATTACTTATAATTGCATAATGTTGCTATCCACCAGAAGATAAGGAGGGTGATATTTTCCATTAAATTTTAAAAATAGGCTATTGTGAGACTTTTCTTAAGGACACAAATATCTTTATTAGCTTTCTTTTTACAATGAACCCATTTCTCATTAAATTTGTGATATTTGACACTAAGCATGTTTCTTGACCACGAATCCTTTTTTACTTTTGCTCCCCCCATATTCACACAGCCATCCAATTTCTTCTTCTGAATATTATATATTTATAATTTTACTTAGTTCTTTTTATTGCTTCATCATATATATTCTTTATTTACATATTTAATAGGTTAATAATATTCAATTCCAGGAAAATCTTTTAAAATTATTATAATTTTTATCAATGATCAATTATTTTTCTGCTATAGAGGATATATATTTTTTGGACTATTCTAGCAAATAACTGGAAATACTATCCATCATACTATTATGACAAAGTATACATTATTCCATCTGGAAAAATAATCTTAATGCAATCAGGAAAATGCTATTGATATAGTCTCTGCAAATATAGCATATTTCTGGAAGTAGATTAATTACTAGTGAAGACTAAAAAATGTTATCATGAAGGTCTTTTATTCATAGTAAAATTTATTCAGAGATCATATAAGCCAGCTGCAATGCTTCAATTGAAAGTTAATTAAGTGAAATTAATATGTGAGAATATTAATCAGAAGCATCAGCTTTCCATTATTCTCTAATCACTACAAAGTAAGACATTGTTATACTTAAAATGTGTGCTATTAGAAATAATACTAGTCATGTGACTGCTTTTAGCAAATGATGTAAAGAAATGTAACTTAATTATATTCCTCTCTTCTGTCAGAAACGTTAAAAATAAGATACTGGTAAGAAAAAAGACTTGCACTAAAGTTACTGTGCATTTTTCAAACATATAACAAGAAAACAGTGTAGTTAGTGCAAAATCATCAATACTTGAAGACCCAGAAGCATTAACCTACAAAGGGAGAAAGAAGTGAACCACTGCACATAAACATGTATTTCTCCTCCACAAAGACAATGAAAAAAAAAAAAAAACTATTTAGAATAAGAACAGGCCTATTTAACTCAGCCACTTTCTCATGAAAAGTACAAATAGTCCTTGGTAGGAAGTAGCCTCTGAATAAATTGCTGGGTTACAGTTACATAAGCTTTCCTGTGAGAAAATGATCTGGCCTACTTTACAGATACATTCAGTATCTAAGAGGCATTCTTTAATAGTAAACATGATGCTGTTATGCCAGCATATACCTCTTTGGGAAGTAAGGAATTACTTGCATATGGAGGACAGCTGCAGTGGAGCAGATGGATAAATGAAGAAAGTCCACTGGTTGGGCAAATACACAGACTAGGACTCAGATAACAACCTGAGAAAGAAGATACAGTACAGAGAACAAAATAGTGAGGAAAGAGCTAGAAGAGCTGTCAAGGAGAGATGGCATTCATGGGACAGATGAGGAGGGAGGGAGAAGCAAGAAAGATTTCACTGGCAGAAGCCTGGGGAAAGGGTGGCCACACTTGTTAGAGGTCTGGAGACTCATCCTGGTAGTCTGTCCAATAAGGCTGGTAAAGAGCAGCTCGCCTTCCACCTCCCAACAAAAGTGGGGGAAGACGAGATGACAGTATGGTATCAGTGACTACCTATATTCAATATTTTGAAGGGTAAATTCCAATTAAATCAGTGAAAGAACTTGTTCTCTAAGGATAAGTCCTACACAGCAGTCAGAGAGAAAGTGGATCTTAACTTCTCTCTTAGGTTTAAAGCAGCTTTAACTTGTAAAGTTTCAGTAACAACAATCAGGTATTTTACTGGGTCTTAATCTCTAGCTGAAGACAATAATTAATATCAAAAATTGCCTTGTACAAAGCTGAGATTCTTGCATAAAATAAGAATACTGATGGATTAGCCTGTTGAATGTACTTCTATGATCAGATTCAACTCAGATGTACATATAATTATTGATTTTTGAAAATTATGATAAAAACTATTTTTTTATTTTTAAAATTTCATATCACCCTAGTCATTGTTATTGGTTATTCAGCCAGAGATATTCATTATAGGATCAAAACAATTTACTGACATTACACTCTAAGTTTAGCAGAAGAGATTTAACTATTTCTGTACTACAGGTACATGCACTAAATAGCAAGTAAATGGTCTTATCCAAATCCTAAATCATTTTTCTTGGATGAAACAAGTAAGCCATTTTCTGAGACATAGACAAACTATCTAACAGTTGTAATGAAAGCTAATATTTGCTGAGATGAATATTAGTTCCTGCATATGAAGAGACTTCAGTGATGGGGAAAAAAGTGAACCATCTGGAAGTATAAAATCTGAGTTAAAGTTTGAAAATGAAGAGATAACCAAAGGAAAAGAAGGCGAAGGAAGAGAAAAAATCATCCCCTGATAATTAAATAACATTTGCTAAAACAAGGCAGAGACAATGGCATATACAGAGGATGTGCAAGTACTTATTAGTGTTGAAGGTCAAAGAAAGAGGGTTCCACTCTCATTATCTAAGTACCTCTCAAAGGCTCTACCTAGTCACATTGGGGATTACTCCTCAGTCTGTGAATTCTAGAGGGACATAAACATTCAACATACAGTAGCACCCTTTTTTATGAGAGTCCTCACAGTCTGACAAAGGTTCTCAGTTCAATATCCCAGGCAGTATCAATTAATTCATTCAAATAGACTACCAGAGACAGAGTATCTATGCTATACAAAGTAAAGTGGATTAATTTGAAAGACAAGAAAGAAACAGTGGAAGGTTCAAAACAGATGGTTAGTAAAATAAGCCTTGTTTTAGGAAGATTATTGGGATAGAAGTATAAACAAAGTATTAGAAATATATTGTTAGCTGTATGCCCTCCCCTACATGTGATTTCCTTTTTTGAAGTCTTTCGCTCTTGTACTTCAGAATGTGACTGTATGTAGAAATAGGATATTTAAAGAGCTAAAATGAGGTTAAATGAAATCATATAGGTAGGCCTGAATCTGGTTTGATGGGTGTCCTTAAAAGGGAAATTAGGCCCATGAAAGGGCAACAGGGGCACACAGGCACAGAGAAAAGATCATGTAAGGGGTAAGAAGAGGGCAGGCATCTAAAACCCAATTAGAGAGGTCTCAGAGGAAACCATTCCTATTGGCTCCTTGATATTGGATTTCCAGCATCCAACTGTGAGAAAAAATTTCCTGTTGCTTAAGCCACTAGTCTGTAGTATTTTGTTATGGCAGTCCCAGCAAATAGACACAAAGATGTAAGTCCATTCAGGAATGAACCAGTTTGGAAGTTGTTCTAGTATCACAGTTGAGAAGAAATAAAAATAAAAACTGAGGCTCAGTCAAGAGGGTTGAAAAAGCTGAGTGAGGCTGCAGGAGCAGGTCAAGGACAGAACAACTTGATTCTTGATATTCAGTGTCACTACCAAAGACTGAAGGAATGAAATAATTCTGAGAGTTTCAGGCTGCAATGAAATCGGGAGTAACTTAATATAATTTGACAAGAATGACAGATGATTACTAATACAAAGGTGAGCTGCATTATCCCATTTCTGAGGTATGATTTCAGAGATTTGGGAATATCAAACTGCATCCTCCAAATTAATCTTCCTGTCTTTGGTTGACCAATCAAATGTGTGCAGAAGAGGGAGCAAGTTCTGTCTTCAGAAAAATTATACAAATTCACCAAGATATTTATCACAAGGTATCTGAATAAGCCATGTAAATGCTAGTGTGAATTATGGAGTAGACGGTAATAATGATAATCAATATTTATCAAATACTTCCATGAAATACATAACCATATTATCTTCATTTTCTCTGTGTAGAAGGCCCCAAAAATCTCAAACCTTATTTCTGGTTATATCATTTCTAAGTGGTTAACAGGGGATTCCAAACAAGGTAATCTGGTTCCTTAATAAAACACTAATTTAGGGTTGTTCAGTAAAGAATGAAGGAAATTTGGAACACTGAGCACCTGAGGGGAGCACAGAGAAAACAATAAACACTAAAAGTAAGTTTCACCCTTCTCAAAATTTTCAGTTTCCCTTCAAATAGTAATCAAATGTGCTTAGAAATGAATAGCAAGACAAATAAGATAAATATCAAGTAACAAGTAACATCAAGTATTCACAATGCGTAAGTTACCTAGAAAAACAAGTCACCCATATTTAATCAATAAAAAATTCAGTGAATTAACATTTGACTTTATAGAAAGTTACATGATAATTAACTTAATCCTTTAAATTAACACTTTAAAAAGACAGTTCTAAAAGAATTTGTAGACTATAAATTGCATGAATTCTACCCTTCAAGGAGATAAAAACATATTAATCATTTAATAGTAGAGTACTTTTATCTCATATATAAAGATTGTGGGGGCTTCTTAATTCATCATCAAAGAGAAGAGCTGTCAAACTTGTATCCTGGAATGTGTGTGGATTTGTAGTAACCCAGCAGCCTCATGGATGAAACTGCCAAGTTGTTTTAGGTAGCTGGAGCAATAAAAAGTGAATACTCACTGGAAGCAGTAAAGGAACTGCCCCTTCCCCATGATACATGTATTCGTCAATTGCCCTTCTCAGCTTTCCTGAGGGAAAGTCTTACTTTCCATTTCATCCTTTACAAATACTCCTAGATAACCACCCTTACAAGAAGAAGTTTTCTTCTGAATTTATCGATGCGCTCATATTTTAGAATGATTGTCATGCAAAACCAGATGTTTGCCACCCCTTTTGCCTATAGCATTGGCAATCTTTTGCAGAAATGAGGATGGCTAGACATTTTGCAAGCACACATTAATTGTATTAAATTGTTTCCATAATAAGTTATTTGCCTGCAACACTCCAGAACAAGATGATAAAACCAAACAATAAAAAAGTGGAAAGGAATGGTTTGCTTTGAAAAATAGAGGGAACTGAACAAATAGAATATCAAATAGAACTCTAAAAACAAGACATATATTTTACATCACTCTCTAGCTTTAGAAGACTTGGCTATGGAAAAAAATATATAATGAAATCAAAAAACCATGACACAAGTCTTGACTTCCAGAGTGTATACAAAGGACTAATTTTTCTTTTGCAAAAATGTAATCCCTTTATACTCAGAGTCAATAGGTATTCCCTGTAATCTCTACCTCTCAAGTGTAGCTCCTGATGCCAATTATAATAGTAGTTGCTCTCTATTTTGGAATACCTAATGGGGTCAAGGACTGTGCAAGGCAGTTAACATGCAATGTGCCTCTTATTCCACCAGGACTCTTCAAAGAATGTATTATGTAGGGGAAATTCAAATGTTAAATTTCTTATAAATGGTAAAGGTGGATCCTAAAATAGGATGTCTGACTCTAAACAGCAATTTATAATAGGGATTCCCAAGCGATCATGTGATGAACTGAAGAGTTCTTGAATCTTTGTGTATGCTTGAAATACAGAATATTACCAAAACACAAAACTGCACCCACAAGTTTCTGATCCAGCATATCTGGGTCTGCGATTACTTGTTTCTAAATAAGCTCCCACATTGTTTCTGGCTTATGCAGTCAAGTCAACTGTGCCTATATAGTTTTGCATGGTATTCTGGAAGGCACAGGCTAATGAGGGGAAAAGGAGCATCATACACTTTGGCAAGTTACCCACAGTGAGATCACTTACATTATTCTCATTAGAAAAGTAGAACGGTTCCTAACTTTTGATAAGCATAGTCCTTCTCCAAAGAATAATAACATCATCATAATGAAATTTCCAAATTTCAGGTAACTTCTGATGTTTATAGATAAGTGTGAGATATTATACCTACTCATTTTTCTAAATAAGAGGGAGCCCCCTTCTCATTTCACAGTCTCCTAATAAATTCTAATTTCATGTCACCACACAACATACAAATCTCTGAATACACTGAAGGAATTGCTGAATATATTAAATTTCCTTAAATCTTGGGGTTATCACCTTGAGAATTATAGTAAGCACTAAATTTTAATTAATATGTGGAATGGCGACCCCGAGTATAGAGCTGCCAGGAGCAATTTACTGCTATGAAAAGGCAAGAAACTTGATTAAGACCAAGAGAACACTAAACAAAGGTAAAATTATTTCTTGAACATTCCATATATCTGTGGTGTAATAGCAGAAACAGAGCATAGAGTTCCATTTAAATAGGGACACTGTTATGAAGAGCCGCAAATGAATAAATGGAGCCTTTATAGATGACAGTCATGCTATAGTGTTCTGAGGACTAATATGTACTTAATATGAATATGCTTAGTTATTTTTAGAGTGTTCTGCCATATTGCAGAACTTCTAAAAAACATTAAAACTATCTTCATGTGTATTCCCCCTCTTTTTTCCAATGAAAACACTGTATCTTCAATGAACAAATAAAACAGAATCAAATATTTAAAATATCAAGAGTCTCTATCAAAGGTGTATGTGATAGTTCAAGTTTGATGGAAGAAAAATTCCCCATTCCATTATATGTATGCATGGCAATTAAAATAAAATAGCACAACAATTATTCCCAGGAACTGAAATGTCATATTACAATGAAACATTCAAACCTTATAAGGTCAAAAGTATTTTATTTCAGGAGACTGGTGTCAGCATAATAAGGACTAAAATTCTTTTTATAACAAGGTTAAATATCATCCAAGGTTCAATTTGCTTCTTACAAAGTTTTTAATTAATAATACAGAAAATGAAGTCACATTCTAGAGCTAAATCATTTAGAGAGGCTCTGATAAAAAATATGGGCGCTGAGGACAGACTGTGGGTTTTAAGCCTGACTTCTCTACTTAGTGGTGTGTGATGATCTTGAGAAAGTGACTTAACCTCAACCACATATAGTTGAAGAGAGACTTAAATAAAGTGATATAAATAATTTAGAACATTTCCTGGCATGTATTAAGAAATAACATTAATTGTTATCATTGTTATTAATATTTGTCAGTAGCTAACAATACTAACAAAAAGTTATTAGCCCTAAAGCAGAAGAAATTATAAAAATTCTGCTATCTATGGTATTAGAGAAAGAAAAATAAGTATTTCATATCTAATAGAGAAAAACTCCATCAAAAAACTTAAAGGCCCAATTTATTTTGAAAATTTAGTGTATTGATGCTAAAGGATAGCCTCATTATTACCTTGTATTTATTCCCCCCAAAATAATTAGTAATCAACTAATTTTTAAGTATGCAAGAATTCCCCCAAATTAAAAGAAGTTAATTTATGTTCAAGAAAATAGGAAATTATTGTACTCAAGTAGGAATTCCTACTGCTAGGATGGCGGGATATGTCAAAAGACTAATTTAACACTTCAAAAATTATGTCATGAAATTATATTTCAACCCAGTGATAATTTCACAGATAAATTCTAACAATCTATCCTGAAATTTTCACTCTGCATTTTATAAGACTATTAATATTGGAAATCATACCATCAGGGAATTTTAAATGTGCCGCTTTAGACAATTCTGTAATGCAAAGAAAGCTAGAAAAAAACGTTGACTTTTGCATATTAAAATATCAAGGAACAAAGTGCTGCATCAAGCATTTGAAGGAACAAATTATTAGTTACTTTTTTCAAAGAAAGAAAATAATAACTCTGGAAAATAACTTAAGAGGAAAGTGTAGTATGCCAAGTTAGCACTTTGGATGGAGCATCTAATCACTGTAATAACATTAATACCAAAATTCAAGAGCTAAGTGAAAACATTCTGCTCTCCACAGACAAGATATTAGCTTTTCAAAAGAAAACATGCATCTGCAAAATGATAATAAAAGTGAAACAAAGTGGAAAATTTCTATGGGAGAGTTAAGGACAGTATCAAAATGTTCTTAACGTGAACATTTCAAATCTCCAACATAAAAGTATATGTAAATATGAAATCAGTTTTCTACATTATTGTATGCCAGTTTTGATATTATATTGCAAAAATAATGTTCAGCATAAAGTGTTAAAATTTAACATTGCAACATTTAATATGGCTTTTGAAATGTTTGGAGTTTCAATTAAAGTAGATATTTTGAAATTTATCTTAAATCATTAAATTAGCCTTTTAATTCTAAAAAAAGTATGATTCTAATTTCTTAGAAATAGCATAGCATGTAATGCAACAGAGGGTAATGATAAAGACATGGTCTCTCAAGTCAAGGCTGTGAATACATTGCAGATCTGCCAATAACTCACTATGTGACCTTGAGTAAACTCTGTTCCTCAACTTCACTAGTAAAATGGGGACAAATATGCCTTACATATTTTAATTTCTTAAGTATTATCTATAATTCTATTAAATTGTAAAAAAGAATACATTTAAATAAAATATATCTTTAACATGTATCCTAATATTGAAGTAATTTTTAAAGCATCAGGCTTAAGTATCATATCAAAATACTAACTGAAGTATAGTTACCAGAACAAATTACACCATTTATTATTGTATAGCCTTAAAGATATAGTCATTAAAAAACTTTGTCTAATTTTATACTTCCAAATAAATTAATTCTAACTTCATAAAAGTAATCCTTTTTTCTTTATTCTTCAAATTTTCTCTAAAGTTTCCTAAGCAGGAAAAAAAAATAACATTTTAATAGGTCCTCAATTCTAATTCTTCTTGTCAAAATTATTTTAAACCACTGTATTGTCTCAATTTCTGTCTCTGTACAAATCTCTGCACACATTTATTACACTCATTCCAAGTGGTATGTCCTCTTAATTTTTTTTAATCTGTACTTGTTTGTTGGGGTAGTCCCTCATTAACTGATGGGGCTGTTCTCATTTTCCAAATTGGTCTACTAAATTTCTGTCATGATTTATCAATGAATTTGGTATTGTCATTATATTCATGATTTCCCTAGGTATCCAAGGAGCCTTTGAAATTGTAATAAAAAATTAGTAGGTGAAGCTACAGCTAAGAAAAACACTACAAGATCACAAAAATTTACTTCATTGGTTCAGTATTGTCAACTATAAAATGAAGACAATGAAAAACAATAATCGGGTTGGTAAAAAATAAATAAGAAGAGACAGAAGCTAGAAATAGACAATTCTAGTCCCCTGACGATCAAAATTATTCTTAAGCAAAAAAACTGTCTTCATAGATGCTGAGAAAAGGGAACACTTCTACACGACTGGAAAGACTGTAAGTTGATTCAACAAAAGCACTATGGAGATTCCTCAAAAAAACGAGAATGAACATACCACATGATCTCATTATTCTACTTCCCACAAAAACACTACTTTGAAGATACATATGCATACCCATGTTTATTATAGAATTATTTATAATAGCCAGGAAACAAAAACATCCTAAATGCCCATTGACAGTTAAATGGATAAAGAACATATGTTATATATACTACACAGACCTAACAGAAAATCCCGTATTTGCAACAAAATAGATGCAAGTAACTTTTGCTTCCACCCTGCATCCTATATCCTTACAGTAGCTTCAGTTCTGTTGTCAATATAAAGGCTAGTTTTTCTTTTGTGTGATCAATGAACTAACCCTTGGATACTGACAACAGAAGTGAGGCTACCAGAAGGGTAGAGGATGCAGGGTGGAAGCAAAGAGGTTCAATGGACAGTGGTGAAGGACTATTAGAAATCTGATGATGGGTATGGCATGTTATAATTTATGTGACGAAGAATGAACCTTCACATTTAAAAGTATTTTGTAAACCAAAGTTACCATTATATATACATGGACATAGACATAGACACAGATATATAAACATACTGTACTATGATATGTTTCTAATGGCAACACACACGTACATATGCACACACAAACATACACAAAATACTAAATTTATAAAACAATCCTTTTCTCGTACTTCACATAAGGTGATCCAACTCTATAAATGCCCCTCCTATGTTTGAAATTATTACAAATTTCCATTTATATCAATATCAGAGTTTTAACATTCTGTTTCTGTAAGAAAGTTTACAGGTAGATCCTTTTGTTAAAAAGGAATTGAGAAAAGAATCTTCATTAAGAAAAACAAAAAACATAAGAAAAACAATACAACTATTTGGTAAGGAAGAAGAAAAGTTCCAGTTAACTATTTTTATTAGTAATTGTCAAATATATAGAAAATAAGCCCTAAAAAGAAGATTGTGGGTGCACTCTGGTTGAGTAGTCACAGGGCACAGTCTACAGACATCCCAGGGTCCCAGGTTTGCATCCTGTGGCCAGCAGGACTAACTAAATAAAATAAAATGCATCTTCTTCCTCTCTCTGCCTGCCTGCCTCTGCTCTCCTTCATTCCTGCTTGCAACTTATCTCTACAAAAATAAATAAATAAAAGAAGAGGAAAGTTATTCCAGATCAGGTGAGCAAACTGCAAAGCACATTTCACAAGGAAAGGCATTGAAATAAAAAAAAAGTCTAGAAAAAACATTACAAAGGATCACTAAAACCAGTGTTCTAAATGCTTAATGAATTAAGTAAAAATACTGCATTTTAAAAAACCTTAGGAAAATGAGTACAAACTGCAAGATGCTTTTATATTGTGGGCTATGGGTCCTCCCCCTTGGCCTGTTGTGTTTGGGGAACCTGTGTGGTAAAGTCTGTGTACAGAATCACCAAAACTGTAACAGAGCCAAAAAACCTAACAAAACATGTCTTTCACTTAATCACTACACACAAAAGATACAAATTGGCTCACTCTCCTCCAGTCCATCTGGCTAGGAATGTCCATGGGGGGGTTGCTTTTGGGCTTCTCACACAGGCAGGGGGTAGCCTGCATGGTGGTGGCTTGGAGAGCCAGAATGCTCACCGGGCACTCCTGAGACTTTGCTTTGCCTCTTCTGTACAATGCATGCCTTTTATTTTCCTTTTCAATTTTCTACCTTTCACGCAAGCTTAAATATAAGAAAATGCAATATTATCATTATTAATCAATATTGAAAATATTTAAAATAACTAATTAGGAATAAAGGAACTTTAAGCTTTCAGAGAAAATACGTATTAGCATATATATGTGTGTATATGTACATATAGGTACATCTATGTATTTCTACTCTCTTTAATAAAAAATAATATATTTTATTGACTGGGAAAGGGAATAGTTACCTCCTAGCAACAGGAATAATATTAGCCTACTGTTAATACTAGTAAGAAAAAATATGCCTTGAAATTCATGTTTACATTGAAGAAAACAAATTCAACTATATGTTCTATAGAAAAACAAAGAGAGCTTTCAATGCAAATAGATTGTAGGTAATTTGTGTATTTTTCGCTTTCAAATTTCTTACTGTTTTTGATGTTTTATCTATTGATCAGTTAGGACATAATTTGATCAGGATTCTTAGCATCTACAATTTTATGAAAATGTAGGATGCTAACACATCTTACATATACAGACATTTCAATATAAAACATTTCAAGACTTTCAGAACTGCATTGTCTCATTTGTCATTCATGGCCACGATGTGCCACTCAAGCTTAGAAATGCTCTCTATGAAGCGATGATTTTGCACAGGTGCCAACCCCTATACATGATACTTATTCAAAACTTTGCTCATTGGCAAACTTGAGATGCACTAAAACTTATGCCCCGACTTCTAAAATTTAGTCGTTATACAGTGTTTTATCTTTTATTTTTCACAGATGTTCTATGCACTGTTAAGTCAGAAAATAATTAAACCAGGAATGTCTGTTTCTGCAACTCTTTGCTTCGATTTTGAAAATTTACAAAAATAACCTTATCTGCTTTTTTGTTCAGTTTTTCTGTCTTTTGTTTCTTCTTTCCATATCCAAGGCAGTAAGATTCATGGAAAGGTAGAAATTATTTAGGAAAAAAAATTATTTATCCTTATGTATTCAAAACAGTTGCATTCTGAATACATAATTTATGTAACTGAAAATTTGGATAGGAGTTACTGAAGTTTATCCAATATCTCCCATAAGTTATAAACTTGTTAACTATACTTTGTTCTTTTGAACTTAAAAAGGAAATGACTAGCCATTACAGAATCCTTTAGGAAGTATTCTCATAGTTCTGCCTGTATGTATGTTAAAGCAATTCAAATGGTGCTTTTCTACATGCTAAAATGAAAAATCTAAGTAAAACAGTTAAACTGAACTTTTTCAACTGCAATAAAATTAATTGCAACAAAAACTAAGAAATAATTTTAAATTATTCATACAAATATTTAATATAAGCTAATTTATAAGTGCATTAATTACCACTAATTACAAGATAGTTTGAATGTTGCTAAATGAAATTCCATATACTAGATTTTAATACTTAAATTCCAAATTGTCTCAATATTGAATGCATTGTTTTGTTATATATTAATGCCTTCCAATTGGTTAATAAATCTTTCCAAAAAAAACAGTTGTGAAATTTTATTTATCCTGCTAAAAAACACAATTATGTGCCTGTTTAAAACATAATTTAATGACATTTCTCCAAAATATTGTTGCAGAAAATTATCACCTTGAATATCTATTGTATATAAAATACAACAGCATTAAATATATTGATGTTTATAATCAAAAAATAGTTAAGTGTATATATACTGAAAGTTCATTCTTTTCTCATTTAACTATAGTTATTAACAATAGAAATATAATATCTAGTCTTAACATGAATTACCAAGTAATTATATTAAAACAGGGATATCTCAATTAGTCGGCCATGTTCACATCTATTTTTGAACCTACATATAGAATTCTTTGTGTATTCACCCTCTTGCATTATTAAAGAGGCTATTAAAATCCAACCTTATACATATTAATGGGTTACTTGGACATGTTGAAATTTTTCCAATTATACCCTGAATATACACTATATTCTTAGCTTATTTATTAATCTGATAAGTGGCAACATAAATTAAATATTTATTTTTATCAATGCTGAGCATTTTCATTTGTTATTTTTTTCCTATTCATTTTTAAATCCAATAGATGGTTTTCAGTTTTGTTTTTTCATACACTGGTAAGTGACCGAACCACCTTTAAAATGCCAATCTATCTTGCTCTTAGGTTTGTATTTTGAAAAGCTATTCCATAAAAAATGGTGTCTGATGCCAACTTAATGGTAAATAAGCAGGGATGGATTTATAGAAACATTTTTAAAATGATATCTAGTGTACATGAGAAAAAAATGCATACAGCACATGGTGACTCATTAAATGAAACTATAGATTTATTCCCTATATTTGAGCACATGTATATATATATCCCTTTTCTATATATATTTATATATTCCTGAAGTGAAAATCTAGGTGGATTGGATTGTCTTAATACATATCCCTTTGGTTGCACTGAAATAAAATTTTTAGTTATGAACCCTTAAGAACAAGCCAGAAGATTGAAAATAAAATGATTTGAATAATGGAAACATAAAATTGCCATGAATGGAAAGAGCTTCTCTGAAAATGTATTTTACCCCACAAATTGAAATGGGATGTATTTAATCTTTCCCTTACCACCTATAATATGACTATATAACTTCAAATAGTTCTTCCAAAGGCACTTGAAATCACTTACGGGATGTCTATTTCCTTTTCTTAATGAACTCCCTTCATTCTTTCCTTCCTTCCTTTCTAATTCTATTGATTTCTCTACAGGAATTTTTGAGATAATTAGTGCCTAGGAAAAAGTAAAGAGCTAAATATGAAAGGCAGCATGATGAGGAAAGAACCCAGAATCAGAACAGGCAAATTTGGTTTCAAATTTTAACTCTAAGATTTACCAACTATAAGAATTTGGACCAATCACTTAATATTTATGATTCTCAGTTGTCCTCACTGCAGTTATTGTGAGGATAAGAATATGCAAAAAGCATCTGTCATATATTATACACTCAATAGTTATTATGATTGAGGAGACATGTATACATTTTAAAATGGAAATTGATAAAAACATAAAGACAATTAAGACCCGTGTGTGGGCTACCTGGAGAAGGAACAGTCTTTTGAGTTTAGAGTTAAGGCATACACTTTCCCAGTTAAGTGCTGTTCTAATCCTGAAGCTTTTTATCCATATCAAGAAGAATTACCAGGGGCAAAACCTAAAATGCAGCCACATTTGAGAGCTGCATCCAAGCAGGTCAAAATCTACTCAAGGTCTCAGGATTAATAAGAATAATAAAAGCTACTTGTTTACTTAAACATTTCCCATCTGGAATGATAGAGGGTAAATAGGCCAAGGGTGCATGGTCTCCAGAAAGACTTCAAGGATGTACTGAAAACAAGCCTGGGGCAGTAAGCATTTATGTAGACAGCTGGGAAAATGCCACAGTTGACAGGACCTGCTGGCATGCAGCTGTCAATAAAGAAATGGTTCCACCGTTCGGTAAACAAACAAATTCCATGGAATCAAAGGAAGTGCTGGGTGTCAGGTGGGGCCCCAAGGCAACAACAGCATTAAGGGATGTTCAGACTGGTTCTGTGTGTGGCCACAGGTGCAGGCTGGAATGATTTTATCAACTTTTTGTTTCTTTGTGGGTGAAGTTCGCTTATTAGTCAGCTCTTCTGTAACCTCACATCAAATAGTTACTCTGTATCTAAACTTAAGGGTGAGAAAGGTTCAACGTAGCTGTTGCAAGTGACTTTAAACTCCAGTAAGTTTCCACTTAACAAACATGAGGAAAGGTTTCAGGTTCACGAGGACAAAAAATGACGATTCTGAATCCCTTTCCTCCCACTGACACACGGAAGATACAGCTACCTATAGAACATAAAACTCCTAATCTAAGAGAGGAACTCCACATCAGGAAAAGGAGAAGGAAAGCCGCAGTGATGCAGGCAGGAATGCTTGAGACACAATCTGGAAGTAAACTGGACCTCGGGGCAAGGCGATGCTCTCTCAGGAGGGACCTCAAAATCAAGCTGTACCGGAGGAGCCAGGATTGCTACTGCACACTGGGCACTCCAACTTTTAACACCTGCACCCCAAGGACAAGCCCGGAAAACACTGATCTTTACAAACAAATTGGGGCGCGCCCTGGGAGAGTAGCGGTTTGGTCCGCCGTCTCAAGCCGGGCGCAGTCCACACATATCCCAAGGACCTGGGTTTGCATCCCAAGGCCGGGAACAACTCAAAATAAGTGTTTCTTCCTCCTCCTTCCCGCCTGCCTGCTTGCCTGCATTGCTGCCTGCATCTTTCCTTTAAACAAATGAGACCGCTGTGAGGGGACAGAGGTGGATGTGGTAAACCGAGGAAGGGCTCTGAAAGGCATGGACTCACCCGAGGGCCCAGTGCAGACGCATCCCTCTGAGAGGCTGCCAGACTTCAGGCGTAAAAGCTGCTTTTGCTCGTCTGGAAGCTTTGGCCTGACAGGCTGGTCGAGTCTGAGAGAGGCTCCCAGGTTGAAGTCCGGACGCCATCTCCCTCTGCTGTGCTGAAGAACGGGCATGATCTTTTTCTTTCTCTTTGTCTAATTCTTATCTTTTCTATCCCTTTTTAGTTTAGTTTAGTTTGTTTTCTTTTTATTTTCCTCAGCAGTCGCCACCGAATTCTCCCTCTACCAAGAACCAGTGCGCGTTCTCTCCCAGGAGCGCCTTCTGCGCATGTCCGGTACTTGGTTTTTACGTTTGGTGCGGTTTGAGTTTGAGTCTGTTTCATTCTCCCGACAACTCTATCTCCTGACTCTGGTGGGATTGTAGTAATCAGACAAACCGTTCCAAAGGAATAGGGGAAAAATCTCAGAAAAAAAAAAAAAAACCGAAACACTCTTAATATCAACATATGATAAACCCATGGCTAACATAATCAGTGGTGGAAAGCTAAAAACTTTTCTTCTAAGATCAGGAATAAGAGAAGGAAGGATGTCACTCTTTTCATCTCTATTTAACCATAGTTGTCAGGGGAATTCTTTCCGAGAAATATATTTGAGGTGATTCTGTCATTGTGCAAATGACAGATTTTAATTACACAAACTTAGATGGTATAGCCTACACACTCCTAGATTATACTGTATAGCCCAATAGAACACTGTCCTAGAAACAGGACATCATTGAGAGAAATATCACTAAGCAATGCATCTTCCCCAGAACAATTAGATATGAAAATAAAACAAAAATCATTCAAATTGGAAAGAATAAAGTAAAACTATTTGCAGATGTGATAGAACATACTAAAGACTCCACCCCTCAAAAAACCCTGTTAGAAGTAATAAATAAATTCAGTACAGTTGTAGGGTAAAAATCAATATACAAAAATATGTTGGACTTTTTATAAATTAATAACAGACTATCAGAAAAGGAAATGAAGAAAAAATCCCATTTACACCAAAAAATTAAATAAATAAAATATCTAGGATTAAATGTAACCAAGTATTTAAAAGATGTGTATATACTGAGAACTATTCATAAGATATTAATAAAGGAAATTGAAGACACAAAAATGGAAAGAGAGCTCATGCTCATGGGTTAGAAAAATATAATATTGCTAAAATGTCCATAGTACCCACAGTAAACTACAAATTGAATGTAATCTTAATCAATATTCCAATGCCATTTTTCACAGCCATAGAAAAAGCAATTCTAAAATTTGTATGGAACCAGAAAAGATCCCAAATAGCCAAAGAAATCTTGAGAAAGAAGAATAAAAGGCTTCACGCTTCTTAATTTCAAACTATATTACGAAACTATAGTAATCAAATCAGTTTGATGCTAACATAAAAGAGAACACATAAATCAATGGATAAAATAAAGACCCAAGAAATAAACACAGTTAAATTATGATAAGGGAGCCAAATGGGAAAACGATGTACTCTTCAATAAATAGCGCTGGGAAACTAAATAGGCACATACGAAAACATTAAGCTGAACCACTATCTTACGCCATAAACAAAAATTAGCTCAAAACAAGTTAAGGACTTGAACCTAAGACCTGAAAACATCAAAATCCTAGAAGAAAGCATGGTGGTAACTTGATATAAGTCTTGGCAACCAGTTTTATGGATCTGATATCAAAAGCAAAGTTAATGAAACAAAAGTAGCCAATGGGATGACATCAAACTAAAAGGCTTCTGCACAGTAAAGAAAAAAATCAACAAAATGAAAAGGTAACTATTAAAAATCATCTGTCTGATAAGTTATCCAAAATGTATAAATAATTTCATATAACTCAACAGCAAAAAACAAACAACCTAATTAAAATATAGGAAGAAAGTCTGAAAAGACATTTTTCAATGAAGATATATATATGGCCATTAGATGCATGAAAGTTGCTTATCAACACTGATAATTAGGTAACTGCAAATTTAAATCACAGTAAAACATTATATCTGTGAGAACGGTTTTTAACAAAAAGACAAGAAATAACAAGTGTTGGTGAAGGAGTGGGGAAAAAGAAAACCCTTGTGCACTGTGTAAATTGGTCCAATCATTATGGAAAGCATTATGGAGGTCCTTAAAAAAAACAAACACTACCATATGCTCCAGAAATTGCTTCGGGGTTTCCCAGAAAGCAAAAATTGTAATTTGAAAAGATAAATGCACCTCAATGTTCATTACAGTATTATTAGTTGCATTATTTACAACACATCATAGAAGCAACCTAAGTGTCTAGTGACAACTCAATAAAGAAAATATGTTACACGTACACATGGACTAATATTCAGATAACAAAGAATAAAATTTTCTGATATTTCTAACTATGGATGAAACTTGAGGGCAGTATGCTAAATGAAGTCAGACAGAGACAAATACCTTATGTTATCACTCACATGTTGAATCTAAAGCAAAACAAAAACCAAACTCATAGATAGAGAAAATAGATGCTGCTGCCAGAGGTAGAGGATGGAGGTGGGCAGAAAGGGTATCTAAAGGTCCAGTTATAAAATAAGCATAGGGATAAAATGTACAGCATGGTAAATATGGTTAATAATACTGTATAGTATATTTGAAAGTTGCTAATATAGCACATCTTAAAAGTTATGATAAGAAAAATGTATAATTACATAGGGAAACAGATAGGAACTTATTGTGGTGATTACTTCTCAATACATACAGATATAAATCATTAAATCGTAAAACTAAAACTAATATGATGTTAAAATGTCAAATATACCTCAACAGAGAAAAACTATAAGCTAAACAATAATATAGAATTGTGTTACTATAATATGACAAATTTCCCATTTGGAGAAAGAAAAATCTAAATTTTTGTTTTAGACAAAAATATGAAGACAATTCAATTTATGTGCATTTTCTTCATAAACAAAAATAAAAAAGTCTAAAATTAGAATTTCTAGTTTGAAAAATCTGGTCTTCTCAGTACAGTGTTGACTTATTTCAGTATATATAAACATAATTATTCATTAATCTAATGCTTTAATGACTATGGGCTTATATTAAAGTCTGTTATTTTCAAGTTATTATTCTTTGTTTATTTTTTATTTTATTTATTTTCATAGTTTTTATTCTTATATTCAAGAAAATTAATTTGAATTGTAGTCAACGATGTTTATTCACTTGTGTTTTGATTTCATCCTTGTCAAATGTGTCTGGTTGAACTTTGTAAAAGTTTGCATTCTTATTACTGTTGACAGGGAATAGCAGCTATTTTCATGTGCATAGACTAAAAACAATGTGTCTATTTACACATGTCTAATATTTTCCATTTATGTGATGACTATTAATAGAATAGAACTATTACTCACCAGCTACTGGTACCTATAGTCAGGCACTCATAGCTCTCAAGTCACTCAGCACAGACATCAGTGCTGTTTACTAAAACATTCCATCAGGTATGATCACTATAGGGTTAGCTCTCCTTGCACACTAATCATCCAAATCAAAAGTGATTCCATAACCAATAGTCCATATTGACTTAAAAAAAAAAAAGGTTAATTCATTCAAATTAGGTAAACATTGTGATGAGTGGCCCCACAAGTCTTTGGAGATAATCACAGCTCTATACAAGTAAGTGGATCAAGATTTCCCAGTTATTGCAACAGATCTCTAGATAGAAACAAGCAGCCCAAACAGCCCTCTATAAGAACTAGCCTTCTCACTGAGAACCTCAAAATACTGGAATACCTAAAAAAATCTACTGGGATAAAATATTTACAGTAAAACTTAGGGAATGTTCCTTAAAAACAAATGGTAGATGGACTATTTGAGAATATGTGAATGGATAAAATAACAAATCATTGTATTGTTACTTGAAGCATAAGGATATAGAAAAAGATAAATAATAAAAAGTTTGACTCTAATATTAGTTTTCAACTCCTGCTAACTTTTGAAAAGATGCAACAAAATTCTACAGATTTATAGGGACTTACAAGGAACAGAAATTTATTTCTCACAGCTCTGAAGACTGGAAGTCTGAGGTCAAGGTGTCAGTAGGGTGATGTAAGCACCTCTTCCAGGTCACAAAATTCTTGTTGTATCCCTCACATGGAAGAAGTGGCTAGATCTTTAATAAGAAAAATAATCCCATTCATGATGACACCACCTTCAGCAGCTAATCATTTCCAAAAGGTCCTACCTTTCCACACCACCACATTGGACATTAGGATTACAACATGTGAATTCTGGGGGGATACAAACATTCAGACCATACCATACCTCCTCTCTTATAGCAATTTATTAAATTTATTATATTTGCAACTTGCTGATCTCCTTTTTTGATGGTCTCATCCTGATTTTCTGCTTCTTCAGTTGCTTCTGCATCTCTTTTTTCTTATTTCCATTTTTTTTTTTTTTGGCATGTGCAGCTAATGCTATTTGCAAAAATTCCTATTCTTATATCTTTTTGCTAGAAATTTATATTCACCTCTCAGCCTTTATTGCTAAAATAATGTATCACTACCTTCCTTTATACTCTGCAAATTAACTATAAAAAACTAAAATATATGTGTCTGATGGCCCATACAGTTAAACCAGGGACTCCATCATTCTGCAAAATACTGCATCTACATATTTGATAGGGCCCAGGTATTTCTGGTAGTGCCTTACATGAAATAACAAACTTCCCATTCTACTCTACCTGTTGATCTATTTACCAACTGCTCCATGAAGGGAATTACACGCTGGTGGTGGTAGTGGTAGTAGGGAGACGGGTTAGGAGGTACTGGAGATGACTTGCTCTCCTTTTATATCACACTCTGTTGACAAGATCACAAAATAGTGTGTCCTGGATAAAAGTGAGAAAGAGAGAGAATAAGGCAATGTCTTCCATGCAGTTAAACTAGGGATGCATTGTTACAAAAGATATGCTTTCCATAATCAGAATCCCCCAGGACTTTGTACTGGGTCCAAAACATATTACTTCCTCATCTGCTTCACAGAAATGTCCCCAGGTCCTTTGAAAAAAAATATCTAAAATGTCTAGATTCAAGTCTAGATTTGAATGCTTGCATAGAAACATTTGTTATATGGTAAGTTTTTTAACTTCTGTAAGACCCATCAGTAAGTGAAAATAATCATTATTCCTGCAGCAAAGGAATTTTTGTGTAAGATTCAATAAGACAACACACACAAAAATGTTTTAAGAAGGAGATATATTCTTTGTTATCACCATTATGCACCAGTTCAATGTGTACGGCTATGCCTGATCAGCACTGAACACAGGTAGAACTTTCGATCAGGACACCCGTCAGCTTCGTGTAAACACTGAAAGGCCTGCTGTTCTGGTTGATTGACACATTCAAGTTCCAGAGGGTGACACAGTTGAAGTTCAAACTGATATTTTACCACCACAATTTTAAATTTCATTGCTGTCCAGAGGCCCTGAGCAGATGCTTACAGTGTATCTGGAAACAAATTATTTTCCACAAATAATTCTCATGGCTCTAAAACCCAACTCTTAGGCAGAAGAATTTCATTTAAGATATTGGTACTAAAATACTCTCAGGCAACAAGCACATGTCAACCCTATGAATTTTAGCCTTCCATCTATGGCTCCAGAGTACAAATCCCAGTTCTTTCACAGGTATTTATTCTATATGCACACTTGTCTCATTCGGCACATGTTATTAAGCTTTTATAACATATCACAGACATTGTTCTAGGCTGAGATGATTAGTATCCTAAACAAGTAACACAGATGGTTTATTTTTTAGGTAGGAGGAGAAAAAAATAAACAATGTAGTAATATATGAAAGCAATGAATGAAAACAAATAAAAAGAAAATAGCGGTAATGAATGAGTATATTCGTGAAATACATCTTTATAGGAAATAACCTAGAACTACTTTAAGTCGGTTAATCAGGATATGCCTCTCAGAGAAGGTGGCATTTAAGCTGATGTCTGCAACAGAGAGATGCAGTGACAAAACAATCTTGGCAAAGAGGAAATCTGTTGTAAAGGACCTAGCACAAGAGCATTTTGCTGTGTTTAAGGAATTAAAAGACAAGTCTGCTGGAATTCAGTGAGGGAAGTGGAGAATGTAAGACAGAACGATAAGAGTGAGGCTTTATAGAGGTTACTGAGTCACCCTCGAGAGCCCTGACGTCACTGGAAGGTTTAAATAGGTATGCAATGTGATAGGATAGACAGTTCTGAGAATGGATTGCAGGGATGAAAGTGACTTTGAGGGTTTTCAGGTGCAGAAAAGTGATAGAATTCAAGATATGTGAAAATACGGTAAGCTGCACTTGAAGTGGGCATATCAGAAAAAAAAATAATGAGATATCAGACATAATTGATTTGTGGTTTATGTATGTACCCAAGTGAAGTGTGGAGTGTAGAACCACTTACTATGACAGGGTATATTGGGGAGACCGACTTTCTTATCAATTCACATGTCCAAATCAAGGACCTTTCAGAGAAGCAGTTTTCTTCCCACTCAGCCACATGACCTCTTTCTAGGGAAGAGGTTAGACTTACCTGATAGGTAAATTTGGGAGAAGAAAATAAGCATGAGGAATAAGAACTTCCATTTTTGCTTTGGGTGTATGCTTGGCTTCAGAAGACATGCATTCTCTGTTCCTCTAGCCTGTGTGCTTTTTAGAGTTAGGCAGGTAGTAGGGCTTGAGCCCTGCTCAACCTGGAAGTGAGTATAGTCACAAGAATCTCGCTATGACTCTGTAGATCTCAGCATGTCCTTCAAACCAGCTTTGATCACTACTAAATTTGACATTTGTAACTCCATCCATCTGATTTAAACATCCCTCTATCAAGTGATTTAGAACTCGGTACTCTCTGAGAAAGTATTGAGTGGGTAGAGTCATTGGGAGATCTGGATCTGAGAGTTCTGCTTGAGACAAATTAGGGTTGGAAGTCTGCTGACTGTTTCAAGTAGACCCATGTAGTTAGCTGTTAACTTCAGGGGAAAGATCAGTGGTGGAAGTATAGGCATCAGAGTCGTTCGTTTATATACTATAAAAATGCACACAGTTTCCTTGGTGAGTCATTATTAAACAAATAGCTTTCATGGGCATCTAACAGGAACCAAAATGAATTGCAGCAGCAGCAGGCATCTATATTACTGTACAGTTTTAGAAGTGATTATTCTCCTCAAATGAGATTGGGTGTCACCAAATCAACTGCTTAACATCATCTCTGCTGTGTCATGCTGCTCCTGAAGTCCCTTCAAGTGTCCTTCTCATAGATCCACCATCAGCAGTTTATTCTTGACTTTTTCAGTATAAATCCTTTGATGCAAATAAAATTCAGTTAAACATTCAACACTTTTCACCTGACTAATCAACGGTACACATTGCCTTAGTAATTGGAGGCATCTAACCTACTGAACAATATAGGAAAGGGCTCATGCAGTTGAATCTCCCACACTGATTGAATGACCACCTGATGTAGAAAGAAGGTAGAGAGGAAGGCCAGAGACAGAAGCACATACAAGTAAGAGGAAATATTGTCATGTATACAATTATCTCATTGTGCATGAATGGATAACATTAAAAATATGATTGGTAACATCATTACTCAACAAAATGAATGATATCTTAACTACAAAATACTTACTTTACTATGATTGGTATTCCACTTGTCAAGTTTCTAGCTAATATATCTTAATAAACAATGAAAAATAGTAGCACGCTTATTGAAAATATTCACACTTGCTTTCTCTTTCCTTAAATAAAGATGTTTCTCAAATAATTTTACTATGGACAAAGATGATCTCATTATTATTTATAGTATTTCAAGGATCAAAATTAAACATCTAGTTAATATTTATTTTTAGACTATTTGGGAAAATTATTTACTTTTTAAAATTTCTGTTGTCATAATCTAAGCATGGTCTAAAATTCAGAATTGTTGCCTTATCCTATTCAAAAGGATTTTTTTTTTTAAATTATAGCTCTCAGTATTTCAGGATTTGCTTAGAGATATTACATATGTATGTCAATCAGAAGTTCATCTGTGCAAAATGCTTTGGCTATAATTGTTAGTAGAATTAATAAAATGCTCCACTATTAATAACTATTTTATTCCAAAAATTAGCCATATTAAAAATATTGTTAAAAATACTACTGCTGTGCTTGGAAGTCTGATACCTTAAGAATTGGTATCAACTCCAAAAGTTGTAGAATAAAGCAAAAAAATTCAATTCATGATTTGCTGCAAATTAATTTTACTATATCTGAAGCAAATGATAAATTCAGTCTGCATGGAATTATCTACAACTGAATAAAATATTGCCTTGAATCACCTGGATGTCAGACAAGCTTGTAGATACGTGTGAAAAGTCCTGTTCAGACTTGTGCTCAAGAACCTCAGTCATTGGAACACAGATCAGCATCTCCTGGTTTATCTGAGGTTGTACACCCTTCTGGCTTTCAATTTAAAAGTCAAAAAGTGAATTAACAAGATTCATTCACTTTACAGCAACTGGCTAGAAGTTAAGACATTTCAGCCAACATACTGAAAAACTCTCAAATGGGGAGTTCTGAGAAAAAAGAAACTAAGAGTGGATTACAGAGAACACAATCCCTGTAAAGTGAACTGGTAGTCTGCATCTGGTTTACTACCACAAAACTCATGCTTTTCCGCTGTCTTCTGTTTGTCAGCAATTTTCTCCATGACTCTCCTTCACTACTGAAGACCCATTCCTTCACTTAGTGATTAGATATTTTGTTATTGTTGCTGCTGAAGCTTGCAAACGAGTATTACCACCTCTGACTCATTACCCACACTAACCACTGCCTAGAATGCCTCCATGATTCTCTGGAAGTGCTGAAAGATTTCTCCCTCTCTTTCAGATACAGTTTACATCATAACTTGACAAAGAAACATGTTGGTGACAACATTTTTACAGAAATAATGTGAGAAAATAAAAACACAATTTTGCATGTAAATTGTCTTTCATATTTTGGGCTTTATAATAATACCATGAATCAATCCCAAGGGTAATGCACATTCATTGGCAATGACAGAGGCTCAAAAATGTTAAGGTGACCTGATCAAAGTAACAATGACTATTCCAAATTCTTCTATATATCATTTTAAGGAAGTGACGCCTGCCATTGAGGTGAATTACTAGACTTTATTTTATTTATATTTTCATAGCATAATAAAAATACATAGTATAATAAAAATGACTACATATCTATTGTGATGAAAAAAGTGAAAGAATCAATTAGTAAATTCTACTACTTTAACAATAAAATATTAAGGAATTTGGATTGAACTATTTCTAAAATGAATTAAGCAATTTCTTAGCCAGAAGAAAAGTTTACTTATCTTGATAGTACAGGATCAGTATACTAAGTAACACCAATCTACTAGACTAAAACATAGAAATAATAATAATTATGATAACTTGCTTTGACATACTTTTTTTTTAGTAATTGCAAAGTATTTTAATATAAATTACTTTGACTTTCAAACAGTCTGTGGAAGAGTTATTTTCTACATTTCATAGGTAAGGAGAGGCTGCTTAGAAAGTTTAAGAAAGTAGCTTAAGCTTCGCAGCAAGCACTTGTCATAGCTGCATGCTTGGATAGCAAGCTAGACAGGTGCATAGGATTTGTCCGTCCTACATTAAATGGGCCTCAACTACTGTGGACATTTTCTTCATCTTTTTGTCTGATTATTCAGTCAGCTATCAACTTTTCCTACTGGCAGAGAATAGTAACAGTTATTTCCTTCTGCTGCCAGCTGTCATCATCTGTTTCTAGTCTATGAGCTGGAAAATCATATAATCAAGCTTGGTGAAAATTGGACATGAAATAGACTAAACAGCATCTGAGAGGGAACTTCTTCTAGGGAGCCAATGGAGTGCATGGCTTTGGGGCACGTCACAAGCCTAGTACCATGGTAAATCATGAGCTTTCTCCAGTAGCCTCTGGTTTGTGACAAGTTTTTAGAGAAAATGTCTGCTGTCAAACCTGCTTCAACTGTTTTCATATTTTATCCTCAACGGGGGAATGGTAAGATGCCAGCAAGTGTGCTTCTCATCTCTACACCAAACTCTTCTGCTTGGCATTCCTCTTTGTTCCAGGTTTTTAAGATAGGCCTTTGATAGACACATGGATTACTTCCAAGTGTATGGATGCTCATGTCACTCAAAGTATGGCCTTAAACCAATGCCAGTGTCTGACATGTTACCACTCAGCAAAAGAAGTACAGAAATTAAGAGTAAGCATTTAATAACCTTTATAATTATATTATATTTTTATATTTATATATTATATATTTATATATTATATATATATATATACCTTTATATTAGTGACTGCTGAAACATTTTTATCATATTTTTTTAAAAGCATTTATATCAACAGATTGGGTTTTTTGAAATTGGTTCCATGCCATAGAGAATTAGAGAAGCACTAATTTTGGTATGTCCACAACTAGAGTACTAAATTGTAGATTAAAAAAGGTTACATGAGAATCCCATCTGGGCTGTGAGCCTACCAGGAGATAAGACACTAATTTATCTCTCCTTTTTCCAACTACTGACTTGATCTGATTTGCCCACTTATGCTCTTTAGTTCTCTGGCATTAGGAAATTTTTTCCAATCTGATGTGATTAGGCTATTGAGCTCCATTTTAAATAGTCTTACTCAATCTGCATTACAAGAGTTTGGATGAATCACATTTGAGCTATTAAGAAAATCAGAAAGAGAACAATTAAAACAGTAACTTGAATATATGCATATCCCTAGGGTTTTTACTGTTGAAAGCAGTTAGTTCATTATTTCAGAGAGTTTTGTTTGTATATTAGCTATATGACAATTGATTCAAACTGCCTTTGGCCGATAATCAGTTACCATAAACAAATTTTTAGTCAGTTCTGCTTTTGATGGTGCTAAACATAAATACAGTATTAACAAATTTAAGTAAAACCAAAGTTTTCTTTGCTTTATATAAATCTAAGAGGGAAATAATCATCACAATTGTTTAAAAAGGCATATATTTGAAGAGACATTGTTAAGATAGATTTTCATTCTAACAGAGTGGGTTGTGTGTGGCATTTTTTTAAAAGATACTTAAATGAATCCATTAATAAGATCATAATATCAACAAAATTCTCTGACTCTGTGGAGTTTACTCTCCAGAAAGGGAAGAGATAGAAATAATACACAAAAGACATACTGAGTGAGTGATTTATAAAAGATGTTAGAAGGTAGGAAGTGCTGCACAGAGAAACAAAGAACAGAAACAGGACAAGGTCCCAGGCCCAGAAGCAATAATAACAGGGTTGTCAGGGCAGGTCTCTGAAATGTGAGCTCAAGCAAAGTCTTAAAAAACAATTTGAGCAAAATTATGGAACCAGACAGTGACCAATAATAACACTATCTAGATTTAATGGACTCGTTAATAGAGACCTGCATTTTAATGACTATATGTCACATAATCTTATTAAACTGGACTAAATGTCATATAATATAATGTAATTCATGGTCTGTTTCAAGAAGTTTGAGTTTTAAAACCAAGAGATGATCAAGTTGAACAAAATAATATGAGATTCATATGTGCACATAACTGAGTCAATCAAATCTTTAAATTTCCATCCTTTAAAAGAGAAACATTATGTTTCCTAATGGAGAAAAAGAAGTCACACAAGTTTCAGACTATCATCTGAAAGACACATAATTGGATCTTTGCCTCTTTTCCTCTTTCTGCTATAGTTTAAAAGGGCAGAAAAACTTAGAAAATAAAACCATTCCCCCTCAGGCAGTTTTTTCATATGCTGGTTGAGAGGTAGGCAGGTTGAAAAGATGATAAAAGGGGTGCTTAAAAAAAAAATCACAGGTTGAGAAAGAAAGCAGAAAGTGGTCAAAGACTTTTTACTTTGAAACCCTATTTTTCTGAGGAGACCCCAGAGATTTGGTGACAACCCTCATCTGAACTTCTGGGGCTGCTAATCATCTATATAGGATCTTATACTCAAACAACAATTTAAATTTAAATTTAAAGTCACAGTACTGTTTAGTGTACAAAGAAAGTTAATCTTGGAGTAATTTCAGATTAGAAATGAGTGAGAAAAATACCAGATCACACTTAGCATTGATTACTTTAATCCTTGCTCCATTTGTATAATCTGTATATATGAAGCAATTCTAAGCTGTAATGTTTAGAAACATTTTTACAGAATTACTTAATATATATATATATATATTTTTATCTATGATCCTTACCTTTTGTTTGGCATTTATAAACATTATCTGGTGCTTTAGACCATGCAAGTATATTACATACTATCTCAGAATCCGGCATATAGAGTTTCAAAACTTGTCTCCTGAAGGTCAGTCTTAAAACTTAAGTACATAAAATTAATATATCAAATGTGATCTTCTATGTCCTTACCTTTTAGAAATGCTGCAAAACCAAAATTATACTGTTTAGTTTTCACAGTAATCCACTAGGAATCTTATGAAGAATTTGAATTTTAAATGTTCTTATCAAAATCTAATATGAATGATCGAAACTTTAGGCTCATTCAAAGACTGGCAAAATTGTCACAATGCCTGATTTTTCAGTTAAAAAATATAGGTGAATTTTTCTATAAAAACTATCTAAAATAATAGAATACATTGTCCAAATATTCTACAATTTTCTGTTTTTAAGCACTGACATTTTCTGGGTGAAGGAAGAGTCCTAATTCTTAAATAATTTTCCAGGAATTTTTGTCATGACTGTGTGGTAGACTTTTCTAGAAAGAAAGGGAGCACAAATCACATATTAAGATAACAAATGTAGGCAAAAAGTTTGCTATTGAATGTTAAAGTAAGGCATGAAGAAGTCCAAACAAAAGTGCAGTAATTCCATTTATATATATTGTCTATGCCAGTTCCCAGCTGTGCTCAGATAACACTAGAGCTTGGTGCACAGCTGTGACATTATAAAAAGGACCCGATTGCCAATCAGAGCTTGGCTTGAGAGATTCATTGTCCAAGCCTTTCCCTAATAAAGCTTCTGGAACTCTGTCTGCTTCAGTTATTGTCTCCATGAAAAACCCTGTATTGTGCAACTAAAGACATTGCGGAATTTCTCTATTATATTTATTTATTGTAAGGAACTCTAGCTTTGAATAAAGTTCAACAGTGAATTTCTCTTATCACTATGCAAGTCTCTTTTTGAGGAAGCACATGAGGTACAGCAGGATTACTGGTAGTTATAATCCTTTCATTGCCTTTTGAGAAGTGGTTTCAAGGGACATAGGCAGCATCATTGACAGAATCACAAAGGAGAACAGTTGTCATTATTACTTTTTCGCACCTTAAATAAAATCTATTGCCTATAATGTACTCTGAAGATCTGACACAAACATGGAAGTTTTCCCAAATTATTGTGGCTCATGAAATGTCATCCCAAAACCACCTTTGGTCAAATACAATTTGATTCCCCTATTACATAGTAGCAATGTACACTGACTTTTAAAAATTCACGAAAAATTCTGGAATTTATAAACATCTTTAGTTCTATTTAACATAAAATTGCTTGGACTCCTTCTCCCAATACTACTGATCCACAGTCCCATACTTTATGCAGCACAAAGAGAAAGCTAGGTTAGAAGTTGTTAATTTAAAAAGAATCCTTTGTTGTAATCAATATCTTTCTTTGATTAAGGTTTTAAAATAGAATCATTATTGAGAAACTATCGTATGTAAGAGATTACACTATTAGAAGATTTTGATGTGTTTATGGTACAAGTTTATTAAATTGATGGCAGTGAGTAATATCCAGCCTTACAACAGTACTTACATGTAGATATCTTCTAATTTTATATGATATTATTTCTAACTAAAGATGCAGAGGAATTATGTAACAAGAAGCAAAATTCCATTAATAAGGCTAAAGCTATTAAGTTGTGACTTCAGATATGTTGAATATAAGATGGTATCTTAAAATTCAAAAATATATTGAATCCCTTGTCCTTTTCAAATGAGCATCTTGTTTTATAAACCAGTTTCAACTTGTGACCATACTTCTTAAAGAAAGAAAAGGGGTAAGACAGCAACACAGCTTCATAATTTGTATTTGAAATGTAAGATCTATTTATAGTAAACATGTACATAGATTTTTCTGTGTCTAATACTGTTCTAAGCCTATTGTATTCACTAACACATTTATTCCTCACAACAATTCTATGAGGTATGAATTCTTATAACTTCCATGTTGAGGTGAAAGAATAAAGTCACCGATAAGTTAAGTATCTAATTACCAAGAGTAAAGACACTCATATCCCAAAGCACTACTCAATGTTGCCTAACAGCTTTGCTCTATTTCTACAGATAATAAGATGTTAATGCAATTACCCCTTGATTTGTCAAACAATAATAGTTTAAATGATAACTATAGGAAAAATGTAATTCTCTCAGAATTTAGAATGCATTTGCCCTAAATAGTTTGTTTTTCAATTTTTGGACTACAGCAGTTCTGTATTAATACAGATTAGTAGGTCACAGGTGTTCTTTGTTTTCTTCTGAAGTCTTCATTGGTAGAAGTCAATTTCATAAATTTTCCAAATAAACTTGCTTGCTGCTTCCCAGCATGTTGATTCAAGTAAATAAAATACAAACCCTGAAAATGATGGTAAAAAAGCTAAGTACATTAATCTCAAAAGTGACTTTTTTTTTTACAAATAGCTTCAATTTTTCTTTTTTTGAATGAAAGGAACAGTTATTTTTATCTATCAGTTTAGGATCTGCATATCTAACCCAAAGACTGCATAAATCATCTTCTCATAACACTAAAATAAAATCATGTAGTTTTACAAGGCTTAAAGATCTGTAAATTCTCCAGATTCTATTCATTTAGAATATATTCAAGAAAATTTAAAGATCAGGTTACAAACATGCTAATAATTTGTTTAAATAATTTGTTTTCTGAATGAGTTTCAAGTATAAGCAGAGAAAAATATTCTCCTGAAATTTGATGAACTCAAAGTCACTATTCACATGAAACATAACTACCCATTATTACAATGCAAAGATGATTGGAAAACACAATTCAAATTAGCATTCCAAATTAAATATTTTTATGGAAAAAAACTTTGACTTATAGATATTCTACACATAATGTGTTTACCAACAAAACTAAACAGCAAAATATATATTATACAAAAGGAAAATTCAATGTCCTTTGGTGTCTTAAATAATTTTGAAGGTTCTGAAACCATACCTTATAAAATTGGAATTCAAGTAACTCAGAATTAGCATTTGAACAGTAGGATTTTATTTATAGAAACAAAACTTATGCCCATATGTGCATGTATTTAGGACAGTATTACATAATATTGCATTTAGGCCATATTCCAAATATACGTAACTTTATTTTCTGTGAAGTTTTTGCTGAATATCCTGTGTGGGTGTATGCATATATGTGAAAATCTTAAATATAAATTATATTGGGCTCTTAGAATTGGATCAAAGAGCCTTAGCATGACAATTGCAATTCTGGAACAATTCTCTGGTGAATAGTTTAAATGTGCGTGTGTTTTTTTTTTTTTTTTTACTCATGAGACGAAAAAGTTATTTGAGGATTTAAAGACCAATCCAGAAATCCCTTGTCCATTGTTGAATAATAAAAAATACTGAATCCTATTACTGTTTCCCTACAAGTGTATCAATTTTTGATTATTCTTTCACTGTTTTGAGTAGAAGAGTTT
This sequence comes from Solenodon paradoxus, assembly GCA_004363575.1. Taxonomy (NCBI): domain Eukaryota; kingdom Metazoa; phylum Chordata; class Mammalia; order Eulipotyphla; family Solenodontidae; genus Solenodon; species Solenodon paradoxus. The sequence goes on from RJWH01000087.1 coordinate 760,739, forward strand.
CAAGCGAAAGCTTTTACAATCTATTTCAACACAACAAGGCTATCATCACGCCTTCTGAAAATAATGGCTTCCATGAGATGGTTATAATAGATCATTCTGAATTAGAAATCCTTTATGTAGCCTCTTTCAAAGCAAGCAAGTGATCTGAAATAAACGTGTGCCTCTTTGTTCCATTCACTGTGCCACACATTTTCAATTCAATAAAACTTTCCCCAGAATCTACTCCATGGAAGGCACTGTTCTTAGTGCAAAAAAGATGAAAACTGCATTCTCAGAACTCACACTTTTGTTGAATAGAAATGAAAAATAATTACATCCACACAGAAACTTGCACATGTATATTTATAGATACTTTATTAATAATCATCAAAACTTAGAAGCAACCCCGATGTCCTTCAGAAAATGAATGGATAAACTATGGCACATCCAGACAATGGAATAGTATTTGGTACTGAAAAGAACTGAGCATTAAGTCCAAAAAAGGATCTATACCTTAAATAAATATTACTAAGTTAAAGAAGTATGAGTTCAACTATTTGACATTATGAATAAGGCAAAACTATGGCAATAGCAAAAAGATTAGTGGTTTTCAGGAATTAAAGAGAAAGAATGAATAAGTGAAACAGAGGATTTTTAGGGCAGTAAAAACGACTGTTTGATATAATGGTGACTGCATGACATTATACATTGTCCAAACCCTGTACAATATTAAGTGTAAACCCTAAAGTAATCAGTGGCTTTGGGTGTAATGATATTTCAATGCAGGTTCATCCATTGTTACAAATGTATCATTCTGGTGGGGAAAATCCATAATGGAAGAGGATTTGCATATAGGGGAACATGGAAATCTCTGTCTTCTGTTCAGTTTCTCTGTGAACTTAAAACTCTAAAAATAAAGTCTATTAAAATAATAATTACAATATAGAGTGGGAAGTACAATCATATCGATGTGTGTTGGATCTGCAATCAGTATATGAATTGGAAATAATCTCTATGAAAGGAGCAAACTAGAATTGGTTGATAAGATGGTACCAAAGCTGGATTAAGAGGGTTAAATGACAGTTTCCTTAATACTAAATATCTTATTTTTCTTGTCACCAATTTAATATCTATGTTCTGATAATAGCATAGTGAAAATGTTTCTGTCCTAGGATAGGAACAAGAATAGGTTTATTTAATAGCTACAATTTACTTACAGTAGTTTAAAAAAGTTATAAATAATGTGACAATATTTACTATGGCTAATGAAATCTGCAGTGTATGTTAATTGCCCAATGCACTGACAGGAGTTGGAAGAAACAATGAGAAAGGGTAAAAAGTCTGAGTAAAAAATGTAAAGATCTGTATCATCTGACTTAAGTAAAGTCCCTTGAATTTCATTTAATGTATTATTTATGACTATTTATTGCACACAGGTAACCACTCCAGGCTCCTAGAATATAGTGATGAAAGCAAATTTCTCTCAAAAGAGAGTCCACAATGTGGTTAAGGAGAAAATCTACCAAATGATGATTATGTATTTAAAGACTGCAGCAGAGGTATTCACAAAACTAGACCAGGAGACACAAACAAACCAAAAAGATGAAAGAATAATGAATTCAGTAATTAAAAGAAATAGGAAGGTATAATAAAGTAAAGGAAGTAGAACCTATGCTATGATGAAAGATTAGAGCAATTGTGGTTTTGGAGAAAATAAAATATGGAGACAAATTTCCTGGGAAATCATTCAGGAAAGAAATTCATGTCTTAGTTTCAGTCAAGAGACCATATTTAAATGTGTGTGTGTGTGTGTGTGTGTGTGTGTGTGTGTATTATCTTTTTTAAGAGTAACTCAGAGAAAGTTCTATCATAAAACCAATCTGCACTGAAAGTATATTTATTTTAGCTAGACTGCTATGGCTCTTATTCTTAGAGTACAGATTTATTCCTTTAAAAAGCCTAATTGCTCGCTGTAGCAAAATAACTTCACTACTACATGCCAAACCTAATTACTTCCTAGATGTTTGGTTGAAGCATTTGGTGTAAGGATCCCAAAGCCTCAGTGCAGGCCTGGAGGTAAAGAATGCCATGTTTGATTAGTGGTGTCTGCCACTCATCAGGGAGTTAGGAGTGTTGAATCTCAACCTAATCCCTTAAGAAGCAATTTACTTTGCATTAGGCCAAGATCATAAGAAACTAGATCCATAATATCAATGATAGCTAACATTTATTAAGCACTCAAAAAGTATTCTCCATCATTGAATGACTTTATATGCATTAATTCATTCAATCCTCACAATAACCTCATAAAGTGGAAACTAAGGCACTAGATAGTTAAGGAATGTGTACAAGGTTGGTAGTTAGTGACTTTTCCACCCTGGCAGTAGACTCCAGGGAAAGTACTCTTGCCAGCTGTGTAAGAGTCTCTCTATAAACTGTCCATGCTAAATGATTCAAAGGACAATGTCAGTTGTATCCATAATGACCTAGAAAGTAATACTACGTATTCAAGTATTACTCAAGTAAATAATAATCAACAGGATAGCTACATGTAGGCATAGCAACCTCTCAAGTCCCTTTAGTTTGGAGTCAACCAGAGGTCATTTCAATTCTGCAATCCTCTAAACTAAGTTTCATTTTAATATGCACCAAACTTGGGAGAGGGAAAAAGTTCACAGACTCACACTCTGGTGTCAGTGACTTTTCACAACTAACTTATCTGAGCTTCGGAATCCTCATGTACAAAATGGGAATATATGAAATAAGTGTGAGGTGAAATGAGTGACATACCTGTACATGAAGCACTTTGGTTGGCATATTTCCAAAACAAATTTCTATCACTTCTTATGTGTCATTAAATAAATTAATAAATAGTTTCAGCTACCTTTTCAAATGTCAATTTTCTATTTTAATTACTTGAATATCTTTGTGTATATAATCATAAAAGACAATGACAAGACCAAAATGGAGGCACTTGTGCTAAGCCCAACAAGATTTAATATCCAACTTAACTGTGGTTTCAGAAGTTTCTACCTCACACATGCACTTGGTCAGTAAGAAATTTTATGTTAAGCACCAATAAAGTAATATTTTCCATCCTCAAAGGAAAATGAGGTAAATAGTCACAGACCTTTTCTAGTTCCTCATGGGTAATGTTACCTATGCTGAAATAATTCCCCCTCTCCTTACCTTGCCTTCTTTCTGCCTGAAAAAAAAACCTTTAATTTTATATAGCTTTTCCAAGCACCTTTCTACTTGTTAGATGGTGTACTGTCCAATTCACAAATCACTCAATAAAGTCAATTAAACCTTTTAAAATTAAGTTAGTTGTTTTTTTGGTAATTAACTACATATATTTGTATATGTACATATATATATATATAATTTATTTTCTGACTATTGTTCATAGTAATGAGCCTCTTACATTACTTAAAAACTTTAGAAATATTAGAAATGAATGTGGAGTAGTGTTTGGGTGCAGTCCACAAACATCTCAAGTCCTGAGTCCCTGCCCAGGGCTTGGGGAAAACAACCAAGATAAACAACTCAAAAAAAAAAGAAAATATGTTTCTTCCTCCTCTCTTCTGCCTGCCTGCCCCTGCTCTCCTTCATTCTAACCTGTACTTTTCCTTTAAAAAAAACAAAAAGAAAAAGAAATATATTTATTTTCTTCTGAAGAATTCAGTTAAATCAGTTTCATATTAAATAGATATTTCACAATGTTCTAATACCATGAGAATAAAAATTTCATAAATGTACAAAATTCGTTTCACTTTCTTAGTTAATAGCATTATATTTTGACTATTTGAGTAGCATTTTAAATATTTTAAAGTAATATTTAAATCATGTTCATAATTATATTAGTTACATATTTGAAATATAAAAGGAAAATACAATTGTTTATAATTATATTATAAATCATAGCATTTATATATATGGAATAATTATTTTGGTAGTCTTATAAAATAACTATGTCTTCAAATAAAGAATACATAAAGCATAATAATTATATGATTTTTATAATTTTATTTATCTGGTTGCATATACACAATTAAAACACACATGTAAATTAATTCATAGTTATATTTGAAGTAAATGTTGGCATAGAAATTAACATGTGACTTCAACATATTTAATAATTTTCCTTTATCAAAAAATAAGAAATAAGCCAATTTTATAATGAAATACATATAAAGACACACAAATAACTTCTCTGATGTGGAAAGACTTTTGAATAGTTACTTGGGGAACAAATGGGTACCAACAATTATACATCATTGAAATAGATAAGCCAAACTTTTGAAATTAAAGGTGATAGAACATATTAATCTTCTATCCCAAAAAAGGTCAAAGCATTTATCTGTATTTTTTTAATTTTAGATCTGGTCCTGAATCTTTTTATTTTTTCATTCATGAAACTAATTCTGAAATAAAATGCAATGTTGAACTTAAAAATGTGACAAACTATAAAGAATAACTAATATGCATGTTCTGATATATTTTTACCTGCAATCTTTTCTTACTGTGCATGTGTATATCTGTATGTGCACAAGTGTGTGTGTATTATGAAACGGTGATTTGGTGGGAAAGTGTTCAAAGATGGTGTCTTTACTACTACACTGATATTGATTTAAGATGATGAGAAATTTTTAAAAATGAAACCTAAATTTACTTACAGAAAAGACACATTTTAATCCAACCTTTGCTTCTCTACCAATCCATCAATAAATCAGAAGCCAGCTGATGCTTCTTTGTTGTGGTCCATAGCCCCCCAAGCTGGCACCGCAGCCTTTTGCAATTTTGTAGCATCTTCCTCCTAGATTAAGTAAGGATTTAAATCAGACCTCACTTTGGGGAACTGCCAGGTCAGCTGTAACACCACCAGGTAATATTCCCCAGTGTGTCACAAAATAATTCATTTCTGAATAGCTCATTATAGTTTCTCTAAATTAGCAAGATTTAAAGGTGATCTAAAACAAACAAATACAGTCCTTAGAAATAATACAACAAATCCACAACCAGATTATTACTTGACACAGGCTACCATATTCCATATTTAAAGGGTTTTCTTCCTTAACTAAAAGAAGTCTCTACTCCTCCCACCTAATAAGCTAATTATTTGGTGTTAAACCCTTTAACGCTTTAAGCACATTTATAACTATAAAGATAGTTAATAAACATTTGAGAAATACTACACATAATAAAATGATTTTTTTGTATGATAGCACTTCTTCCCTCCTCTCATCAAATAAGAACATAGTTTTTTGCTCCATCTAATTCAGATCTCCCATAAAAGAAGAAAGGAAGGAGTGTGACTTGACTTTATGTGACTTTGTTCTACATGGGGGCATTTCATTAGTTCTTCAACTATAATGCCCACTACTTTAGTAATGGGAGACATTAGCAGTTTGTCAAAAGGCATATGTGAATATCCCAACCAAATGCTTTGTTATGTTTTGTGCATTTCCTTAACCACTCAACCCTTATCCATAGAGTAATGCTGTCATGGTAACATCTTAGTCTAGAATGAATGTATGGAATGTTTTACTATAGCTTTTCCAGCCACCACTTAGAATTGATTACACTAAAGAAAGGGTATGGTTTTTATTTCATTTTTAAAAATAAATCAGTAAAGAAAATGACCATTTGTGGCACACCCCTGTTGCTCAGGTAACTAAGGGGCAGGCTGTGTAAAACCTATGCACCCAAGTTTGAGATCCAGGAAAAGAGGATAAAAAGAGAAAAAAATACATATATGCATGCCTTTTTTCTCTCAAAAGAACCGTGTGAAAGCTTCCAAATATGTTGCAAGGATATTGGAAAATTCAGTCACAAGGTTGGCTTAACATTGATTATTTTTTCTGGTAATTTTAACTCTAACAATTTAAAATTATGTATATTTTTAGTTAAGTTTATGTTTATGTAGATGGCCCATCAACTGAATAAATCATATTGTACCTAATAGAGTCAGTTGTTTTTAACAGATATTTAAATCGTGCTTTTCTTATACATGCTCTGAAGTCAATAGCATATGCTACTTTCTAAAAACAAGTGAAGTGGATAAACATTTTTGTAGTATGTTTAAAAATTTTAAATAGTATAAAATAAAATGAAAGTTTGAGTTAATAATATAATGGTTTTCTATATTTAAAATTGCTTAGAGAAGCTAATTTCTTAAGCATGCAAATATAAGCAAAATTGTTTTATGATTCTTTAGAATAATAATGAGATTGCATTTTACAATAAAATAAAGTTTCTGAGTAAAAAGCTTTTGCAAAATGTCTTTTGCAATAAATTATGGCCATCAGTGTTCTTGTGGGGTAGAAGTTGTTCTTTAAGTGAAAGTCAAACATACTAAGTGATAACAGATACTGTTCTGGTTTAAGTGGAAATGGAGAATTACCTTCCTTGCACTGGGATTAACCACCCTCCCTGTCCTACCCTCCCCAATCTGCTCCCAAAAGTTTCTCTGCAGAAAGTAGTTGGAAAATCATTAGCAACTGTCATCCCTCAATGATAAACTCTCTAGACAATCTCTGCCCACACATCATGATTCCTTGCAAAGTAAAACATGAGTACCATTACTGAATTTACATATTATGTGGATCCTAATTTACTTTTGAATAAGGCTTTGATTTTATGTGAACTAATTTTCTAATCCATATTTTAGGTATATCAGTAATATATCTTTATAACATATGGATATATAATTACATATATAATGTAAACAGAACCCTATACTGAATAAGCCTAAATATCATGAGCTTCAAAACCAAACAAAAATATTTTTTTGCTTGCCACATGTCCATTTGGCAGGGGTGCACTGTTAAAACTTGGTTCCCCATCAATTAACCCCATCTTCTTCTGCTCATGCTTATTAAGTCAGTTAGAAAAATTCATTTTACATTTGGGTTCATTAAGTTATTAATTGCCCACTGAGAAAGTGAAAATTCTTTGGCAGGAATCTGAGTGTAGTTTTTCTACAATACTCCTGAGTCTGACTTAGCCTTTTAGTGAAAATATAGAGTAGATGAAATGACGTTTTTCCCTCTCAGACATACATTTAAAATCAAGAATTATTTAAAAACAGTACAATTTCAGAGGTTTTCAAAATGTATTCTGGATAAAAGTCCATTTTTAGTATTGTTTAAGAAATATTAACGTTAATAATTGTGTTTGATATTAAGTGTTCATTAAGAATTTGTTGTGTAAATTATTCAGATAGGTTCTGGAAGAATTGTAAAAATCTCTAATCTGTCTCCATATAGGTTGGTGATGGTTGGATAAGTTTAAGGAGATCAAATTCCTATCAAGAAGATACTAGACTAGAAACAAGAAATACTATGGTAGTTTTGCAAAGGTAATTAATCTAATCATAATAAATAAGAATGATTATAATACTACAAATATAGAATTACAGAAGAAAAAATTACAATGATTTTGTTTCTGTATGTATTTAGCAAGTGAAATTCAATAAAATTTTGGCTAATGCTTTATGGATTTCTAAAGGATACTCAGTATACATTCTGTAGTTAGATAAACATGTACACAGGAAATTCTGTGAGTTTTTATATTTATTGATTCACATGATTAATATAGCTCTTAGATCAATAAGCATTTTAAAATACCTAATTGGTAGAAAATTATATACAGAAAGAAATGATTGTCATTTAAGGAAGAAGATATAATAAATATTACTTGTGAGAGGCAAATAGACATTAAAAGAGATATAATGCAGATAGTTTGTGTCAGATAGTTCAATAGCTGATGAAACTGAAGGATTAAGGAGAAGTAAAAATTATTTTACTTTGTGTATATTTCTTGTGGGTAAGAAATAACACTGTTCTGAAGATAGGTACACAGTCAAGTGTATATGGCCTCATAGCTCTTTATGTTTTTAGACTTGAATGAAAATATGCTTTCATATGTACAGTCAAAATCAGTAATATTCAATTGTTTTTCTTTGGAGGTGAGTCACAGTAATTTGGGTTCAAGATTAAGAATAGCATAGCAAGATGATGTTAAATTATGAGATGTCGTATCTGTGTTTATACCTTACTATTCATTATTTATGCTTGCCAAGAACATTTGTTTGTGTTTGCATGCCTCTTTTGCAGATATGGAATAAGTGCAACCACATTGATCTGAATCCTGGTACTCTTCTACTCTGACAAAACAGATATTCTGATCAGAGTTGAAGGCTCCTTCCATCAGCCAAATTGATTGCAAGTGACATTTGACAAAGTGGCTAATCAGAGCAGCAGTCAGTTCCCCTCAGTGCAGATAGTATCCAATCAGACAGACCAGACTGGCCACAGGGTGACCAAATTAGAAGAAATGGACCAGGAACATTCTCCACCACACTGTTTAATGAGTTGAACTAACATCCAGTTACTGGTCAGCAGATTTTTTTTTCCATTTAAATATATGCCCTAACATAAATGTAGAAGACTACCATAGTTCTTAATATCTATTCCTAGGTTAATATTATAGAAACTGTATTATATTATGTTGTTAGTACATAATTTACATTAACAATATATCTGACTACTTGCTCTCATACTGATCTCCACTCTATAGTGAAAAACATGTTAATTCAATATATCACATACTTTAAAAAGAGTCAATGCAGTAGAATTATTAAAGAAATATAACATTTTGCATGTTCTACACATACCGTGTATCACTGAAGAATATGTAAGTGATGGATAAAGAAGTATTTGTATTATTAATTGAAAAAAAATTACCAAACCAATGAGTATTCAAATTAATTTCCAAAAATCTTCATTTCATTAGTACTTACATCAATATCAGCCTATAGATTTTAATTTTATTCCATAAATTATAATCTGCTATTGATATTATCTATTTTGATGCTAAAACTGTCCCGTATTTGGCCAGTAACTCTTCTTCAAGTTTGCTCCACCTCTTAATGAGTAGACAATAAATACAATTTACAATGTTACAAAGTCAAGTCACATAATACATTTTAATACAGTAACTCATTGAAATTCAGTCAGTGGCTCTTATCTTGGCAGTCTAATAGGTTTGACAGTCTTATAAATGATTTATTCTAAGACCATACTGCTGACAGCTGCTTTCTTTCTCAATCCTTCCTTCACCTGCAGGAGTTCAAAGACCACTTCAGATACAACTAAGTGAAAAATGAATGATTCACCATCTAGGTCAAAAATGGATAAAAAGAGACAGAAAGGAGCAAAAATGAGGAAGAGACTTGGAAAGAAAACTAAAGTGGAAAATTTTATTCTTCATATCTTTGGTGTCTTTCATTCAATATGAGGTCTTGAGATTTTTATCTTTGGTGCTGTTCATAGTAGTTTGTTTCTTTCAACTATATTGTATTTAGATTTTCTGTTGATACATATGTAGGTTATTTCAATCTGGGGTCTATTAAGAATAATGATGCTGTGAACATTCTTAATGAATTTTTTTCTAAACCTATATATTGAGAACCTATCTAGGATTGCAATTGTTGAGTGATAGAGTTAGTATATGCAAAGCTTTATGAGATATTGACATACAGTTCTCCAAAGCAATAGTACTAATTCTAGGGTGTGTAAGTTTCGTTGTTCCACAGTTTTACCAACCTTTGATATTGTCTTGCTTTTACATTTTAGTAAACATGATAAGTATGAGCAATATCTTATTGCCATTTTAATTTCTATTTACTTTTTGGAATTGGAATGTTTGTGCATTTGTCATTAATACTTTTTATTTAGATAACATTGGTTTATAAAATTATGTAAGTTTCAACTATACAACATTATAATTTGATATCTGTATAGGAGTCTACATCATAATTACTAACAAGATTCTACTTTTCACCCAACCCTGTAGTTGACCCCTTTAATTCACTCACCCCTAACCCTCTTCCCTTCTGGCAACTAATAATCTCTTTTTTGTATCTAAGAGTTTGTTTTTGCTTTGTTTGTTCATTTGATATATTTCTTTATATTTTGCATATGAGTGATATCATGTGGTATTTGTCTTTCTCCTTCTGACTTACTTCACCTAGCCTAACACCAAAAGATCCATCCAAGTTGCCACAAGTGTTTAAGATCATCTGTGTTTAATAGCTTAGTAGAATTTCACTGTGTGTATATACCATAACAGCTTTACCATTCATCTGTCAATGCATTAATGAATGTAAATTCTGCTGCTTCCATATCCTTGCTATTATAAATAATGCTGAAATGTAGGGAAATGCAAATCAGAACCACAATGAGATATCATCTCACACCTGTTAGAATTGTTATTACTGAAAAGGAAAGAAACAAATGTTGACAAAAATGTGGAGAAAAGGGAACCCTCCTACATTGTTGGTGGGGATATAATTGGTATGATCACTGTAGAAATCAGTCTGGAGTTTCCTCAAAAAATTAAAATAGAACTACCACATAATACAGCTATCATTCCACATCTGGGTACTTGTTGGAAGAAAATACTCATTCTGAAAGATATATGTACCACCATGTTCACTGGAATGAGGTTATTTTATTTTGTTTTTGTATTTAACAAAACTCCCTGAGTAAGTATAATGTGCATTTGGATTTGAAATCACTCTTTTAACCATTGTACTTTGAAGTCAAAGAATAAAACCTGAAGATGTAGGCAAGCAGGTAAACTGGAAGGGTAGGAAGTTAAGCAGGACAAGTAGCCATTGAGATTTTCCTTAAGAAGTTGTAATATTGGGAAAGAGGAGAAAGTCATTACAAATGAAGCGGTTAAAAAACAGAGTTTGGGATTGAAGTGAACATGAATGTAATCAAAGTTAATGTCAAAATGTGAATGTTGAGAGGAAGTACTTGAACTATAACTTAGTGTTCCATCTTGAAAAAGGAATAGCTTGAGCTGGGTTTGTCCCTACGAGTTCATCAAGATTTTATGACAAGGCAGAGAGAAGAATCAAGAGCAATGAGTTTTGATAAAAGAGAGGAGAAATGATTATTTGGAAGAAGGACATTTTAACTTTCTCAGAAACATGGGAGAGAAATTTAAGACAAATTCTGCATTTGTGGGGGTTTCATGGAAGGTGAAAGCCTAAATATATATTCAGATTTCAGTAGAATCAAGAATGTAAAAAAGAGGAGAGGAGAGAGGAGATTTGATGAAAGCAAGTTAAAAAATCCCTGGTGATAGTGGGGAAAAAGTCAGGGAGGGTGGTGGGTGGAATGAGTCACATCAAGGGTGAGGGAGAGTTAGCATGGGTTCCCTTGGTATGGGAGACTCGGGGAGAACTTCGTGCATCTGTTAATGCACAACCAGTGGATGCCCTGTATTTGGGATTGGTGGTGCAGGTTCCTACTTGAGGATAATGCATAGTTTCAGTATTTTTGTGCCCTGAGTGTTTCTTCACCATGTTGAGCTGACCCACAAGGTTTTTAGGAGATATGGAAATTTGGGGAAAGTTCACCTTGGAAGAAAAATAAAGAGATTTTCTCATCAAATAAATTTTGAAAATGATATATGCCCAACAAATACCTTTCCTAAATATTCTCCAAGAGTGATATGGTTAAAAAAATTAAACTTGGGTTTCTTGGCCAAGTGTTTTCTAAGATATTTGATTACAAATTACATGAGAGAGAATGCTTTCACTGAACTGTGTATGAAGAACACTGTACAAACATTTTTTCTTGGTCTGAAGAAATGTTCTGCTTGGTGTAGTCTCCACATCACTCGAATCACAGAGCTAACTACCTTTGGCTCCATGGAGACTCAGTCCCCACAGCTCCAACAGATAAAATTTAAGGAAGACCATTTTAGACTCCAATCTGCCACAACAGTGACTTTAAATCCGTAGTCTGATCTGGGTTCAGTAACTAAACTCCTGTCTCACGTGTGTGACTGCATCTAGGTCACAAAATTACAAGTGCCCTTTCCTTCTCCACTTTAGACTTTCTTTGACAGCAGATTTCAAATTCTAGTTTAAGACACTATCATGCTCATGGCGGTCCTTCCAGAAACTTGAGCCACGAACTCCAAGAGTATGACGGGAGCTTTGTTTTTCCTGTTGCATAGCTCATGATTTCACATGAGTATCAAATTCCACGGCACACATGTCTGATCCATATCATCTCCTTGTAGACCTGCATTTCTGGTCCTGAATATCCATTTGCAAAGGTAACTTACTTTTTCATTGTTAGAGCAACAAGTGACTAAGAGCAGATCGATTCAAATAATTAAGGGGAAATAATAAAATTTTCAGTTGATGTAATTTGCTAACCATAGAAAAGAAAGCTTTGGGGATATATTTGATTTTATATTTTATTTTCCTTTTCTTTCTGATCAGCAAAAATGTCAAGAGAAGTTATCTCTTAAGAGACTTTTTGCTATCACAAAGGTTTCCTTTTCATTTATATTTACCTAGATTAGCTTCATTCAGTTTGGATATTTCTTAGCAATCTCAAGAAAGAATTTCTTACCATTTATACATATGCTTATTATGAGTTTGACATAAGCTGGCATGTCATGTTGCTCTGTGAGTGTCAGTATTCTGACACAGAGACCCAAAAGTTCCCACTCTGAAATCATGACTACCTTATCTTCCTTGACAAAATTGAAAGTAAGAAACAAATTTTGCATCTAAGGTATGAAATTAACATGACATCTTTGACCTTTGCAAAGTAGATAGGATGTGAAGAGACTAAGACTTAATGATGCTTCAGAATCTAGAATTTTGACAATAACTAAGCAAAATGATATTGCACATAGATTTTCCAGATATTTTTAAGTATCTACCTTGAAGTGACTATTCAATGCCTGTTCATAATAAAATTATATGCAGATATCAGAAAGTAGTACTTATTTACATTCAAAATCATCTCAACATTAATTAAAATATTTTTTAAATAGCCATCCATACTTTTATTTCTTTCAGTTTCTTTCTGTTGTTAATTTATATGACTTCAGCTCAGTCTGGGGCTTTCCCATGTGGTTCTCAATTTCCACATAAATCCATGCTGTTCTCCACTTCTTAGGCAGAATGCAGTTTGGAGGCTATCAACAGTTTATATGTCAGTGTCTGTCCAACTCTCACCTCCACATCACATTGTTGAACTACCCAGAGATTACTAGTCCCTGAAGCGGTGCAATAGAGAGTAGCTTTCCCCTCCTTGGGAAGATCAGTCTCCTTATTTGATCCTTGTACTATGCCTTGAGTGGAAGGAGGCAGTAGGATAAAATGGTTTAATATTTGGATCCTATGGTCATACTTGGGTATGTTAGTCCTGCTATTTTCTATTTATGCAAGCTTTGCAAAACTATTTAAATTCTCTAAGACTTTATTTTCAAAGGCTGAAAAATTAGTTTGTATATTCTCATGCCACTATGCTGCTTATAAGCCCTAAGTAGTTCCTTATTACATCCAGCAATGAAGAAGATCAGTCCTTGTGGTAAAGTATTCAGGACATAATGTGGTTCTCACCCTTCTAACACATACTCATGCTCCACTTAGACCCAGTCACTACCAATTATTAGCTGTCTAACATTGAAGAAATTCCTGGTTTCTCTATGCTCAATTTTCCACAATGATAAAATATACATTCTAATAATATATACTTCATATGGATATTGTACTCAAAATAATATCTGGCTCAAGTAAATTCTCAAGAAATGCTACCTACTGGTATTTTTTTTTTCATTTTTTTTCGTGCCCTTTCATATTTGTGTAACCCTTGGCAAGATATTTCTCTAGGGATAGATAAATAAAATGTTTCTAGTTATTACAATGTAGAAATGCATAGTTCATGACTATATAAGAATTTTAGAAGAAAAATAAACATTGTCTGAGAACGTAGCTGGATGAGTACCCCCATTCTTTATTTACATCTAAGTGTGAACCATTTCCATGCATGGTATAATCCTTGTGGAATTCCAAGGGTCAGAGTTTGGGAGTCCTTTGTTCAAGGCTCCTTGTGCCATGTAGAGTCCTCACTTGTCAAGGACCACTGGCTGTGATTGCCAATGGTAGAGGGTCAGGATGGAGTCCTTGAGAAGCACTGCTTGCTCAGCTCTCCGAGCTCTATCAGATCCGTGCTGCTCAATAAAGCTGGTGAGCAGAACGGGTCATTGTCCTTGAATGGCATTTCCATCCACAAACTCAGCCTTCTACCTTAGAAATGCCTCTTCAAGCCTTTGTAGGTCCATCTGTCTGAACATTCTTCTCCTCCCCTTTCCCCTGATTGTCCTTTTAACCTAAATTCCAGACCAACATTTTTTCAACGACTAAGTAAATATTTAACTTCAGTGAAATATACCAATAGTAAAACTGGGTAAAGATGTGTCATAATAAGATGCCCTCTTCCTGTTCATTTGTAAACCTGTTGTAAAGATGTCTTTAAATTGTTTCTTGTCCCTGGACATTTCTTCTATCGGGTTAAATCTTTCCTGGGAAGACCTACATCAATTGTTGATGTTTATAACACTAATCATAGGAAACTTTTCCTCCTAGACATTCAGATCTAAGTATACTTTGGAATCGTCAGTTACATGTACAGAAATCTCCTAGTTCTTGTCTTCGTTTACATGGGATAATAAGAACAGATCCGATAAGCATGCACTGTCATTTTCCTGTTCTATTATAAATGTTAACCAGAAAGAAAAAAGGTACATTTTACTTTTGCCTCCCATTATAATGTCTAGGACTTTAAAATGGGAACTCATGTTTTGATGTCTAAACACAATGTCAGGCCCATTGTAAAATAAACAATAAAATCATTTAATGAATAAATTGATAATTAACGAGTGTTGTCTTTCTAAGCCTTCTTTGCCTTAATGTCTATGAAATGAAAAAAATAAAAAAGAATGCAAAGTTCATATTGTCTAAATCCAGACAGGAAATGCTTACATTTCTTTCAATGTAATTTCATCTTGATCTAAACCATTTTTTCATCTCTGAAGGAAGCTCTCTGTATATTCAAAGCTTGCTAAAGGAGATTTGCCAAACTCAGTGTAGACGCAGGTTTAATGTGAGTGAAAATGTCAATATTCATACTGCTCTACTTCATTAAATCCACCTTCCTAGTGACTTGGACTGCGTAAAAAGCATTTTTTAAAAGTTCCCAAATTGTGCCCATGTCAGCAATGCAGCACCTGTTCATCATCATGGACCCAGTTCACCTCTCAAAGCTATTGCTCAGCATTCTGACAAGCAAGGTTTATGACAGGCAGGCTGAAGGTGAAGGGATGGATGTATAAACAGTGAATACAACCAAGCACTCACCTCTGCCAGACTGTGTGCGAGGCTCTGGGTGTGTGAGGCCACCAAATGTGGTGAGGTCACGAGGCTAACAGTCCTGAAGGAAGCGTGGGCTGCCGCACCCTTAATTGGATGTGCATGCTTTGGCATCACTGTGCCCTGATTAGCACTGTGTGGGCTGCTCAGCACTAGATTGGAGTGCAGCATTTTCAGGGAAAGGCATATGGGAAGTGCAGATGTTCAAAGAGTGGGTTCGCCCTATGAAGAATTATCATATTCTATCTGGAGTAAGTACACACAGGAAGGATCCACATAAAAGTGCCATCTGAGAAGGAGTTTGATAATGTTCTATTCAGAGACACTTGGTTCTCCTACTATGCACCCTGAAATGAAAATACGTGTCCGTGAAGCATTATAAACACTATCTGCCTCTTTCTATGAAAGAGAAGATTTCAATAGGAATGTGTTTCAGAGATAACAAAAGATTCTACCATGGCAAGTAGAATGGAAGGAATCTAAATGTTATTGGGTCATACAATGTATCACTATACATTATTACAATATTCATTATTTATTCGTTAATTAATTAAAAAATTTAGTACCTATAATGGACCAGAAATATTGGAGTAATAAACCTAGGCATAATTAAAAATGAAGGCCAAAAAGAAGAATTCATTTACTTACAAAAGATACAGTGTAGCCTGGTAAAATGTAAATTAGATAACAGCTAAGTAATGGATCCCAGTTCTTCAAATAATTAGCTGTGCTCCATGCCCCTCAGTTTTCTCACTCAGAGCATGTTCAACTAAATGATTAAAAATATCATTCAAGATCTAAAATGTTATGAATTCATATCCTTAACATCCTTTTCAAAGCATTCATTAATTCATTAGTTTATCTATTCAAGAACTCAGAGTCAAATTTATCACAGACACAGTTCTAGGTGGTACTTTGGCCATAAGAAAACTAAGCTTCCATTCTGCTGTGACAAAGCAAAATTTAACATGTAAGTAAGTACATAAACAATATTTTATCAAGAGGTCCTCAGAACTGTGAAGAAACGTAAAACCAGAAAATAAAATAAACACCGATGTCAGCTCCAGCATGTTGCGGCCCCACTTGGGACCCAGCAGTGGCAGTGTGAGGGTTAGAGATGACTCATCCCAACAAAAACAAACAGAAGCAGATGGAAGCCTCTGCTCAAAATGAGCCCAGGGAAGGGATCCCTACTCAAATTGCTGCATCACCCACAGCCACCAACAGCACTCTATGAAAAAAAACAAAAACAAAAACAAAAGAAAAAGAGAAAAAATAAGTCACAGTGCTAAATGCAGGGCAGAGAAGAAAATCATGCAAAATGAATCTAAATTCTTTCAAAATAAAAACAAGATGACAAAAAGAGAAGATGCCAGGAGCTCCCAGAGAACAAATCTATTGACACTGATTAGGACAACCTAACATAAATACTTCCAAATAATAATTATAAAAACCTGAACTACAAAGGAGGCACAGCCAACAATCCAAAGGCAAATGGAGGATCTAAGAAGTGACATTATAAAACTAATTAACCCAGGATATTGGTAAGCTATAAAGAAATCCTTAATATAAATGACAGATATAAAAAATACATTAAAACAATTGAAAATAAACATAGAAAACTCCATAAATATGCTCAGCTTGCAGAGGAGCAAATCTCAGAAACTGAAGACATGAACACAGGCAATACCCATGAAAGAGAGGAAAACAAGATTGAGGAAAAAATGAAGAAACCTTGTGAGAAATATTAGATATTGTGATAATAACAAAATAAGAAATATAAGTATCCCATAAAGTGAAGAAAGTATCAGAAATGTATTTCAAGAAATAATAGCAAAGAACTTACCATACCTGTCACAATAAGTAACCATAAAAGTCCAAGAAGTCAACAGAACACCCAAATTCCCAAATGGCAAAAAGACTGTCACCAAGATATATAATACCAAAATTAGCAAAAGTCAATGATAAATAAAAACTACTAAAGGTTGCTGGAGGAAAAAAAGGAATATAACCTACAAATTCCACATACCGGACTGCTCTCAAAATTCTAAGCAGAACCCCAACTGGCAAGGAGAGATTAGAATAGCATATTCAAAAAGCTAAAAGACAAAAATTATCAGTGAAGAATACCTTGCAAAATTATCATTCAAAGATGACAGATAAGTAAAGGTTTTTAATAATAAACATAAGGTACTGGATTTTTCCGTTCCAAATCTACCTTTCAAGAAACATTGAAATGATTTCTACAGCAAGAAAAACAAAAAACCCACCAAATCCTGAAAATGGCAATAAACAGTAAAATAGAACCAGAAATAAAAAAGGACCACCAGGAAAGAACACAAAATATATTAAAATCTGAAAAAAAAACATGGAATCTGCACAGACAGATCAGTAGAATGCAGCATTAGCTCAGAAAAAATTGATCACAAAATGTTAAAGGTAGGAAGTCACAAAACCCAACCCTGAAGTGAGACACAACTGGGAAGAAGAAATAGAGAATCAACATAAAAAACTACCCAAAGGAAAAGGCGAACAGAAAATATGGGAAAGGAAACAACAAAAATCTAAAACAAACAGAAAGCAAGGCTCTATTTGCCATGTCCTGATGGCTTAGTGGTTAAGTCTGTGGACAGAGTTCATTTACATCCCAAGGACCCTAGTTCATGACCCAGGGTAGGGGAACAAACAAAATGAATAATTAAATGAAATAAAGATGATTCTCCCTCCTCTCTCTTTCAGCTGCCTGTCCCTGCTCCCCTTCCTTCCTGCCTGTATCTTGTCTTAAAAAAAATAAAAAGGTTCAAATGATGGTAATAAAGCCCTACATATCAATAATCACTGTATAAGCAAGTGTAATGACTCACCATGCAAAAGACACAGAATGACTATATTGATTTAAAAAATCAAACCCATAAATACTATGCCTACAAGAAGTGCACATTAGATCCAAAGACAAACATAGCTTGAGAGTGAAGGACTTTGGAAAAATACATCAAAGCAATTGGAATGAAAGGAAATCAGAAACTAAAATCCAAATATCAGACAACATAAAATTAAACATAAAACCCTAAAAGACAAGGCAAGGATGGGCATGACATTATGGTCCAGGGGATAATTCATCAAGAGAAAACTGTCATTAATGTGTATGTACCCAAAACTGAAACACTTAAATATATAAAACGAATACAGGCAGACCTAAAAGAAGACACTGAGAGTAGCACAATACTAATAGGAAAATTCAATACCCCAACTTACTTCAATAAATAGATTATTCAAGCAGAAAATCAGTGAAGAAATAAGATCCCCAAATGAAGTGATAGAACATACGGACTTAACACATACACAGAGCTTTTTATCTTCCCCACTCAAAAACAGATTGTATACTCTTCTCAAATGCACATGGAACATTCTCAAGGATAAACCATATTCTGGGACACAAAACAAGTCTCAATAAATTAAGCAAGATTAAAATTATAGAAAGCATCTCTGGCCACAAAGGGGTAGAAATAAACCAGAAAAAATAAAATTGGAAGAATTACAAACATGTGGCAATTAGGCAGCATACTTCTGAATAATTCTTGGATCAAGGATGAAATTAAAAATTAACTTGACAAAATTAAAACTGAAAAGACAAGGCACCAGAATATGTGGGTAACATTAAAACTAGTTCCAAGAGGGAAGTTTATTGTGATAAAAGTGCACATCAAAAACCAGGAGAAAACCCGAATATAATATCTAGCCACCAGGGATGGAACTAGAAAAAGAACAATCAATACCAAAAGCATGTAAAAAGAAGGAAATAATAAAAATTATAAAGGAAATAAAAGAAACAACAAAAAAGACAATCCAAAATATTAATGAAACCAAGAGATGGCTCTTTTTAAAAAAAAAAACAAAAATGATGATAGAAACTTAATGAGACTCATAAAAAGAAAGAAAGAGAGAGAATCCTAATAGCATGAATCAGACATGAAAGAGGTGAGATTACAACAGGCATCACAGAAATACAAAGGATAGTAAGGCTCTCACATGAGCATCTATGCCAACAAATTTGTCAATACTGAAAAAGTATATTTATAGAATACTACAACCCTCCCAAACTTAACCAGGATGAAACAGATAACTAAAACAAATCAATCACAAGTGAGGAAATTGAAGCAATAATCAAAACCTCTCAAAAAACAGAAGTCCAGAACCAATGAATTCAGTAGTAAAATCTACCAAACATTCAAAGAAGAATGAATTCCCATCCTTGTTAAATTCTTCCATAAAATTGAAGAGGGGGGAAAACTCCCAAATTCATCTCATGCAGCTAGCATTATTTTCTGATACCAAAACCAAATGAGTATAACAACAACAAAAATTATAGAACAAAATCACTGATGAATATCGATGTAAAAGTACTCAACCAAATCTAAACAAAACAAATTCTACAGCAAAAAAATACACATCATCGCCAAATTGGATTTATTCTGGGGGTGCAAGAATGGTACAATTTACACAGATCAATCAACGTAATACCACATCAGCAAAAGGAAAAGCAATAATCATTTAATCATATCAGTAGACACAGTAAAAGCACTTTAAAAGATTCGACACCTATTCATGATCAAAACCCTCACCAAAATGGGAAGAGAAGGTATATACCTCCACTGAAAGACATATATGACAAACCCACAGCCAGCATTATACTCAGTTGAAAAACTGAACACCTTTCCCCTAAGATTGGGAAGAAAACAAGGACACCCCCTCTCACCATTACAATTCCAGATAATCTGGAGGTCCTGGCCAAAGCAAAAAAGCAAGAAAAAAACAGTAAAGAAATCCAAATCAGAAAAGAAAAAATAAAATGACCATTATTTGCAGATGACAGGATATTATACCTGTAAATCCTAAAGACTCCATCAAAATACTGCTAGAAAAAATAAATGAATACACAAAGTGATAGAATATAAAATCAATACACAAGAATCAGAGGCATTTCTATATGCAAATAATGAACTAGAGGAAAAGAAATTAAGAAATGAATTCTATTCACAATAGCAATAGAAAAAAGATAAAATATCTGGGCACAAACTTAACAAAGGAGGCAAAAGTCCTCTACATTAAAAACTACAGACATTAAAAAAAAGAAATAAAAGATACAAAGAGATGGAAGAATATTCTCTGCTCATGCATTGAAAAATTAACAGAGTTAAAATGGCCATCCAACCCAAGACAATAAATAGGATTAATGTAATTCCCATCAAAATTGGAGAAAAAGTTTCCAGAGGAATTGTACAAAAAATACTGAAGTTTGCATGGAATTACAAAAGGCCCCACATAGCCAAAACTATCTTGATGTAAAAGAAAGAAAAAAATCGGAAGAATTACACTTCCTGAATTTAAACTATACTCCATAGTGATTGTCCTCAAACCATATGGATTGGAACAAAAACAGACACACAGATCAGTGGAATAAAATCAAGAGCCTGGAAAACTAAATGCACTCAAATGGGTAGTTAACCTATGACAAAGAGTCGGGGACATAAAATTAAGGAAATAAATCTATTCAACAAATCATTCTGGGAAAACCTGCACACAAAAAAGGAAACCAAATTACTCATTAGTTCCATACACAAAAATTAATTCAAAAGGGGTTAAGATCTGGACCTAATTCTCCAAATCATAAAATATATAGGAAAAATAAAGGAAATGCACAACATGACATTAACTTCAAAGATGTCTTCACAGTAGTGACACCCACTACAGAAGAAACTAAAGTAAAAAGAAGCAGTTGGGAGTACATCACACTAAAAAGTTTCTGTACAGAGAAATAATTCATCAATAAAGCAAAAAGACAACTAAATGAACGGGAGAAGATACTCATACAAAATATATTAGATAAAATTTAATCCTCAAAATATATAAAAAGGTTATATATCTCAACAACAAAAAAGCAAATAACCCGCTTTAAAAAATGAACAGAACAGAATTGATATCTTTTAAAAGAATACACAGAAATGGCCTATAGAATGATGAAAATATGCTCTGCATCACTCACCATAGGACAAAGACAAATGAAAACCATTATGAGGTATCACCTCATACCAGTGAGAATAGCTTATATCAAAAATACTAGAAAGAAGTGCTGGAGATGTTGTGGAGAAAAAAGGAACCTTCCTATTGGTGGGAATAAAAATTAATGTAATATCTTTGGAAAATACTATGAAGATTCTTCAAAAAAATAAAGAATGATCTTGCATTTGATCAGCAATCCCACCTGTAGGCATATACACAGAGAATACAAAAATTCTAACCAGACAAAATAAATCCACCCCTATGTTCATAACAGCACAATTCATGATAGTGGAGACATAGAATCAGCCTAAATGTCTGTCTATCAAAAGATGACTGGATAAAAATGCTGTGGTGTATAGACTCAGTAAAATCCTATGCTGCTGGTTTTTATTTTTTTTAAAGATGAAATTGTACCCTCTGTCAAAACCTTGATGGACAAGAAGGGATAATGTTAAGCAAAATAAACCAGAAAGAAAAAGAGAAATACAGTATAGTTTCCTCATATGTGGAATGTAAAGACACAAAACAAAAAGAATAAAACCCTGCAAAACACAGGATACAAGACCATGGCTATCATGGAAAGGAGGTAGGAGGGAAGGAAGGAGGGAACAAGATGATGATAAAGAGAACTAGAACTCAGATTGTGGGTGTGGTGTGAAATACAAATAGTGTGTATTAAATATTCTAACAAAATAAAAAGCAATTTAAAATATGTTAATAAATCTATGGACTAATATATTCTATAAAAAGAAAATAAATTAGAATAGGTAATAATTTAGTTAGAATGATCAAAATAGATGCTTTCTATCACATTTCAGTGGTAAGATAGCAATAATAAACAGGTACACTAATCACTAACAAGATATTTTCAGATAATTATAATGTCTTTGATAAAAGTAATATAGTGAGTGAAAGGAGTGAGACCGTAAGTCATGTTGGACTTAAAAAGACTCTTTTAGGGAGTTGGAATTATCATTTTAATTTCCATGGGAAGTTTTTTACGTCAGGAATTGATGAGTCAATATTACATTGCAATCAACATACTACAGCTGCTTTGCTTGATGAATGACTTGCAATTAAGGTAAAGATAAAAGCAGGAGTGTGGGCCAGGTATGAGACATCACTAG
The DNA here is from genome assembly GCA_004363575.1 of Solenodon paradoxus. Lineage (NCBI taxonomy): Eukaryota > Metazoa > Chordata > Mammalia > Eulipotyphla > Solenodontidae > Solenodon > Solenodon paradoxus. The sequence goes on from RJWH01000087.1 coordinate 783,158, forward strand.
CGTGAGAGCAATGGAAATAGAGTACACAGGTAAGTTCATGACAGATGGGATGTGAGGGCAGAGAGAAAGAGAGAGTTTAAGGATAAGAGCTAATTTTCACTGGAGCAATGAAGAGGATTGTAGTATTATTTGCCAAATTAGAAAAGACTTGGAGAGCTTAAAATCTGTGTAGTAGGACTCTCAAGAACTATAATGAGGAGGAGGAGGAATAATTAAAATAAGTAGTGGCTCCTAAAACAGAAAGAAAACCAGAAGAAATGGGACATATCAATATCCAAAGTTATTATAGGGTAGCATTCAGGACCAAAGAGCATTTGATGCCCACTTCAGATTTTTGACACTTCGCTTAAAAGGAAATTAGTCAGAAGTATTATGTGATTTTTGAGCTGTATGCAGGTGCACACAAATATGACAAAAGGAGTGAAACATGTTTGCAAAGGAATCAGCTATGAGGTTCAGTTGCTGAAATCCTTATATGGCAAATGACTGAGTCACACACATCTAAAGCTTCTTGTAGCAGAAGCTTCTCTGAGGCTGCAGCTCCACAAAAGTATGACCTGCATAAGAGAGCAACGTAAAGGACTGGAATTAAAAACAAAAATAAAGCTGGATAAGGAAGGAGCAAGAATATTTAATGGAGAATGCATGCATAGGAATAGAGTCAGTGGGTTGTTGGTCTCACTGCAAAAAGTGGATATTCAATTAAAAGAGCAGAAGAATGAGAGCTGGTAGAGGACATTGAAATGACTAGAGTGCTGGAAGGAGTATTTCAGAGATTTTAGGAATATCGACAATGCCCCTCCTCCCTTTTTTTGCCTTCTCTTTCCACCCTGTCCCACAGACCCATCTCTCCTCCTCTCCCTTTATCTGAGAAGTTCTCATCTTAGGATCTCCCAAGCATAGAATTTAAAATTTACTTTCCCAGTCTCCCTGGAGCATTATGATCTCAGATTCCCTGAACAGACTTTCTGTCAGAGTTTGATTTGGAAGCTGTTGGAGAGAAGACTCCTATATCCCAAAAGTATTAATTCAGAAACGTCACAGCTATCTTGCTGAGTTTCTAGAGGCAGGGAATACAGAGGTGGCAGTGGTGGCATCTCGTTCCCACATGAGAAGAACCTGCCCTGGTGTTCAGACTCAGCAGCAGCAGGGATGTCTGCACTGGAGCACTCCTGTGGGGCCATGGGGGAGGGCTGGTGGGGTGGAGGGGCAGGAGGGTAGGACAAGGGGAATGTAGCCATAGTTCCATACTGTAAAGCCTCCTACCTCGGAAGATTTTGCTGGCTGTCACATATCCTTTGATATTCTTTTTTCTGCTTAAGATAATGTTTTCTGACTGATCAGAGTTGGTGTCATTCCTGGCAATGACAAGGTCTAGCATTTAATCATGGCAGTGGAACATGGAGATAAGCTGTCAAGAAATGGGAAGTCCTGGATATTGAATTAGTTGACAACTTTATAAATTGTTCACTGGGAGAGTCTGATAATGCTTAATATCAATGTAAATGCATACTAACATCGAGATAATGAAAAAATAGTTGATGAAGAACTTGCTAGTCACTACTCAATATACCTGCCTGCTCTGAAGGTATAACTGCTTGGGAGACAATGACACGATGGTGTCATTGTAATCCAATCCTTTCTAGTCCAGGATTTTTAACACAGTACTTAAACAAAGTAGGCATACAAAAAATTCTGGCTGAATAATTATCACCTGGTCAAGAGCTTTATCATTTTCAACGTGGATTACTTTAGCAGACTTCCTTCTATTCTCCTCAAGTTTGACAGATTAATCTTGCTTAAAAAAAGCTGCATGCCTCTTCATTTTCAAAGAGTATTACTGAATGCTTATTTTCTTTTCTATTAAGATCAAGGCCTACAAGAACATCTAAAACTTTCCACTATTCTATCTGTTGAATCTTATTTCCCATTGAAGTAGACAACATGACAACAGAAAGGACACAAGTATTAACTTTACATAGTTCTGATTCTTACTCTTTCTATGAGATCTTAGGCAAGTCTCAGTTTTGGTATATTACAAATTATGTTAATGTATACTTTTTACTGTTGTGAGCTAGTAATTTGTGCTTTATGATTTATAATAAACTGTTTCTCTTTGAAAATAACTAGCATAGTCTAGTGAATAAAAACTTTGAAATATTTTTAATACTCCACTATAGGACTATTTTAGTCACTTAATATTTGATTGTGTACAAAACGATGAAAATAACAGCTAGCTTGAAAGATTATGTGAAGGTTAGAAACACACATGTAAGCACTAAGCACAGCACTTGGTCAATAAGCATGAACTAACCTAATTAGAATTCTGAAAAACTCATGCAGATTTAGACGAAGAATCAGATTGCTGATGAGCTAGAAAGACACACACATAAGCACATACATAAGTATATAGACATAAATATGATTAAATAAATGCACTAAATCATTCTAATTATGTTAATATAAATTATGATTTTGAATAAATTAGTCACCAATTAGGCTGAATATTCAGGTTGATAGTGAGACACAAAAATACACACAAACACACATATATACACACATATAATGAAATGTTTAAATTTTTAATCACAGGAATTATCTCTAAAACCATTTTTACTTCCTTATTAGTTTAACCTCTCACTTCCTTTCTAACTTCTTTGTTTCCTCATATATTTAAACATATTTTTCAGTTTGCTGACATATAGGTACACACACACACACACATCTGCAGTGTTTCATTACTATGATCATTTAAACATTTTCAGTGCTAGCCGAAGTGTGCTATAATATTTGCTACTTTACACTGAGCATTAGTTTTTAGATTTTGCTAGTTTACACTGTGCATTAGTTTGCTAAGTTTGCCATAACAAAACACCACAGTCTGAGTGGCTTAATAAATCTCCTCACAATTCTGAAGACTAAATGACCAAGGTGGAGGGGTTTACAAATTGCCACCTTCATACTGTTTCAAAATTTTGCCATGCAGATTATAAAATGTATTACATTTTATTATCTCTAATTATTTTATTTAAATCATAATTTCTTGCTAAATCTGTAATATTTATCAAAATATATTTAATAATTTATATTTTAAGGATGATAAGTGTTTTGCTACGAGAAAGAATCTGTAACTCATTTCTTCAGTATTAAATTGCTGATAAAAACTTAAAATATAAAAATAAATTTGTTATTGCTTTAAGTGATTATAATTACTCTAAGTTAACACATAGAGAAATTATCAGTTTCTTATATAACTGAATGAACACTAAAGTCCATACAACGCATTTTTGTCCTAGAATCCAAATTGACACTTGCAAATGGAGTTGCTGTATCTATAAAGTTAATTTATTCTTAGCAAATACTTTTTCAAAACAAAGCAATTACAGATTATTTATACCAATTAATAAGCAATAATTTTTTAAATCCTCCATAAAAGATCATAGCCACATGTAGAACTTTCTGTAAATTGCATTAGAACTTGAAGGTAGTTTAAATTTAGAAAATAATCATCAACCTGTCAATATTCTGAAGTTATGGAAATAAGAAATCATGCCAATTTAAAAATATATATAGATTTGAAATATTTGAAATGTAATCTTCCTAAAATTAACAGCACTTTAAAATTATGTTTATTCATTTGATTCTATGAACATAGGGCATGGCGAGAAAAACAGGTGATGAGGAGACTATCACCTGGTAAACCAGTTAGCATATTATGAATAGTTAGGATTTCCCTCCCTCTCCTCCACCCCAAGATTCTTATTTAGTATCCTCAGGACTTTCTAAAGGCTTCCTATTCTTGAGGACATTTCTCTTTTTTATCTTCTTTTAAAACTAAAGGCATAGAGATCAACTTCTGGATGGTTACTCGACAGAACGCATTTTTAGGTCACTCCCCCCACACACTGAAAACAAAAGCCACCTATTTTCCTGAGACAAACACCAGCACTTCAGCTGGAGACAGAACAGCCAATGACAAACGATGGGCGAGGGCATCAGGCGGGGTACTTAGCTAAACCTCAGATTTGGATTTAGGATGGAACGCAGGAGTCTCCAGATGTGCGGCGGGGCAGAGGCTAGGGATTTCAGAACCAGCTGCAGAGGCAGCCAGAGGCAGACCCAGTGGGGCTGAGACGTGGAGCCATGAAGCACCAACTTTGGAGGGTGTGAAAGGAGAACCAGCACACTTGGAGCTAAGCTGGCGCCCCCACGGTGAAATTGCACTGGGTGCAGTTACAAGCAGAAATCTGCCAAAGAGCTCAAAACCCTTCCACAACCATTTCATGCCAGAGCCTGGGGTCCACTGAACTGAAATCTGCCAACCGAATATCCACCCACCGGAAATCCCACTCATTGGACGCCCCACCCCCGCCCCCGAATTACAGTGAGTAGGAAGTTCCAAACCGCAACACTACCCACTTGCGCCACCATGAGGGCAGGGCCAAAACTTCAGACTAACTGCCAATCCTGGGCAAGCCAAATCTATATACCGTGGGAGAAGGAAACCAAACCCTCAGACATGTAAATAGTATGCAGACTAGAGCAAAGACACAGTGAAATATACATGAAATGATGTCTCCAATCAAAAGTCCAGGGGAAAATCTGAATACAGCAGATGTATGTAAATTACCCGTTGATGAATTTATGGTACCTAGTGATTAAGGTACTCATGGAAATCCAGTAATCAGTAGAGGCAGTAAAATAGAATGTCAGGAAGCAAAGAGAAGAATTAAAACAAGACATCAAACAGGTAAGAGACATGGTGGCTGAATTAAAGACCTCAACAGAGAAAGTCAACAATATGATGGATGAAGCTTCCAATAGAAGATAGGACAGAAGAACTCAAACAAACCAGCAAAGAGAGAAAAAAATCCAAAGAATCGAAGACAACATTCGAGACCTCTGGCATAACGTCTAAAGAAACAACATTTGCATCATAGGGATGCAAGAGGAAGAGAGAGAAAAGAGGGTAGAAACCATATTTGAAGAAATAAGAGATGAGAACTTCCCCAATGTGAAGAATGAAGCAAGCCTCCAGATCCACAAAGCTCAAAAAGTGCCTAACAAAAGAAACCCAAACAGAAATACACCTAGACACATCATCATAAAAATGTCAAAAATGCAAGATAAACAAAGACTATTCAAAGCAGCCAGAGAAAAACTTGTCACATACAGAGGATTCCCCATAAGACTGTCAGCGGACTTCTCAAGTGAATCTCTACAGGCCAGAAGGGAATGGCATAATATATTCAAAGTACTGAAAGAAAAGGATTTTCAACCTAGGAAACGATATCCGGCAAGATTATCATTCAGAACTGAAGGAATGATAAAAGAACCTTTTCTGACAAGCAAAAATTAAAGGAGCCCATCATCACAAAAACAGCTTTGCAAAAAATATTAATGGATGCTATATAAAGCACAAAGAAGCCACACAGAAAAACAGTAAGATAGTAAGTATTAAAAGTGGGAAGAAGATAACAAGAATGTGAATAGTTACAATGAGAGGAAAACTAATATGCTTTCAAATAACATTAGGTAGTAAATATAACTATGAATGTTAACTTCAGGGTAACCTCAAAATACATCCCCAGGGAGGAAGCAAAGAAGAAAACAAAAAGACAAAATCAATCAAAACATAAATGTACCCATCTGACCTAAAAGGAGAAAGAACGAAGTCATCATTTGGAGCAACATACAAAAGACAAATTATAAAATGATGCTAAGCAGCTATATATCAATAATCACCCTAAACGTCAATGAACTGAACTCACCAGTCAAACGATGCAAAGTGGCTGAATGGATTAAAAAGCATAGCCCAAACTTCTGCTGCATTCAGGAAGCCCAACTTCTTCCAAAAGATAAACAAAGGCTCAAAGTCAATGGCTGAAAGATAATCCTACAGTTGAATGGCAACCACAAAAGAGCAGGAACAACTATACTCATATGAGATAAAACAGACTTCCATCTAAAAATCATAGCAAAAAACAGAGATGGACACTGTATAATGATTAAAGGATCAATCCAGCAGGAAGACATAATGCCAATTAACATATATGTACCAAACGAAGGTGCATCACTTCACCCAGTGACTATAGATTTCACTTTCTTCTCAAGTGCTCATGGAACATTCTCAATGAGAGATCACAGGCTGGCACAAAAAACATCTCTCAACAAATTTACAAAGACTGAGGTCATACCAAGCATCTTCTCCAACCACAATGACATAAAACTGGAAATCAACCACAAAACAAAAGCTGGAAGACCCTAAACCAATTGGAAACTCAACATTCTGTTCCTGAAGGACGCTTGGGTAAAAGAGAAAATCAAAGAGGAACTTAAAAAATACTTAGAGACAAATGAGAATGGGGACACAAGCTACCAGAATCTATGGCATGCAGTGAAAGCAGTACTAAGGGGAAAGTTCATTACAATCCAGGCCTATTTCAAGAAACAAGAAAAATCGCAAATAAACAACTCTACATTTAAAACAACTAGAGAAAGAAGAACAAGTAGAACCAAAAATCAGTAGAAGAAAGTAAATAATAAAAATTTGAGCAGAAATAAACAAAATAGACAATAATAAGACAATCCAGAAGATCAATAAAACCAAAAGTTGATTCTTTGAAAAAATAAACAAAATTGACAAAGAAAAAAGGGAGAAAACTCTCATAACTAGAATCATAAATGAAAGGGGAGAAGTTACAACGGATAACACAGAAATTCAGAACATCAGAGGGAACTATTTTGAACAGCTCTATGCCACCAAAGTGGACAACCTTGAGGACATGGACAGATTTATAGAAAAATATAGCCTACCAAGATTAAACCTGGAAGAACTGGAAAACCTGAACAGAATAATTACTAGTAAGGAAATTGAAGAAATAATCAAGGGCCTCCCCAAAAATAAAGCCTAGGACTAGACGACTTCTCCAATGAGTTCTACCAAACCTTCAGAGAAGAATTAACACCTATTATTCTCAAGTTCTTCCAAAATATTGAAGAACAAGGAGCTCCCCCAAATACTTTTTATGAGGCTAACATTACACTGATACCAAAAGTTGACAGAGATGTCACCAAGAAAGAAAATTACAGACAAATATCTGTAATGAACATAGATGCAAAAACTCTCAACAAAATATTAGCAAACTGAATTCAACAAAGCATTGAAAAGATTATCCATCATGACCAAGTGAGATTCATCCCATGAATGCAGGATAGTTCAACATATTTAAATCTATCAATGTCATACACCATATCCACAAGAGCAGTGAGAAAAACCACATGATCATATCAATAGATGCATAGAAAACACTGACAAGATCCAAAACCCATTTGTGATAAAAAACCCTCCATAAATGGAAATAGAAGTTTCATACCTCAACGTAATAAAGACCATATATGAAAAACTCACAGCCAACTTCAATAGTCAATGGCGAAAAATTGAAAGCATTTCCTCTTAGGTCAGGAACAAGGCAAGGTTGTCCACTCTCACCACTGCTATTTAACATTGTACTGGAAGTCTTAGCCAGAGCAATTAGGCAAGAAAAGGAAATAAAAGGAATTCAAATTGGAAAGAAGGAAGTAAAACTCTCATTATTTGCAGATGACTATATATATTAAAATTCCAAAAACTCTATCAGAAAACTTTTAGAACTCATCAAGAACACAGTAAAGTGACAGTCTATAAAATCAATGCACAAAAATTGGTTGTGTGTTTATACACAAACAACACACTAGAAGAAAATGAAATCATGAAAATCACACCATTTAAAATAGAACTTAAGTGAATAGAATATCTGGGCATATACCTAATAAAGGAAGTAAAAGACCTATATGACAAAAACTACAAGACCTCCTTAAAAGAAATAGAGGAGGACACAAAGAAATGGAAAGACATTCCCTGCTCATGGCTAAGAAGAATCAATATTATTAAAATGGCCATCTTACCCAAAGCAATATACAGGTTTAATGAAATCCCCATTAGTATCCCATGGACTTATTTCCAGGAAATAAAAAAATGTTAAAATTTGTATGGAACAACGAAAGACCCCAAATAGCCAAAGCAATTATTAGGAAAAAACTAATTGGGAGGGATCACACTTCCAGACTTAGAACTATATTATAAAGCAAGAGTGATCATAACAGTGTGGTACTGGAATAGTAACTGATGCATAGATCAGCGGAATAGAACTAAATCACCAGAAACCAACCCACTCACGTACAGTCAGTTAATCTACGACAAAGGAACCAAGATTATACAATTGAAAAAGAAAAGTCCCTTCGCCAACTGGTGTTGGGAAAACTGTATAGCCACATGCAAAAGAATGAAGCTCTAACACCATTCACAAAAATTAACTCAAAATGGATTAGAGGCTCAAACATAAGACTAGAAACCATAAAGTTCTTAGAAGACAACATAGGAAAAACTTTTCATGACATCAGTCATAGAGAAGTCTTTGGGGACTCAACTCCACCATCAAGTGAAACAAAAAGAAAAATGAACAACTGAGACTATATCAAACTAAGGAGTTTCTTCAAAACAAAAGAAACATCACCAAAACCAAAAGGAAACCTACTAGTGGCAGAAGATATTTGTATTCTATATTTCCGATAAAGACAATATCTAAAATATACAAAGAACCCATAAAACTCAACAACAGAAGAACAGGCGATCCAATCAAAAAATGAGAGGAGGATTTGGAGAGACACTTTTCTGAAGAGGATACACAGATGGCCAACAGGCACATGAAATTATGTTCCTACTCACTGGCTATCAGGGAAATGCAAATTAACACAAAAATGAGATATCATCTTACACCTGAAAGACTGGCTATTAACCCAAAAGTCTGGCAACGAATGTTGGCGAGGATGTGGAGTAAAGGGAAAACTTCTGTACTGTTGCGGGGAGTGAAAATTGGTACAACCCCTATAGAACAGTTCGGAGATTCCTCAAGAACCTGAAGATGGATCCCACATGATCCTATCATTCCACTTCTGGGCACCTACCCAAAAGATTAAAAAGCATCAATCCACAGAGATATATGTATTCCCATGTTTATTGAGGCCCTATTCACAATAGCTAAGAACTGGAAATTACCTAAGTGCTCAACATCAGATGAATGGATAAAGAAGACATGGTACATATATACAATGGAATATTGCAGAGCCCATAGAAGAGATGAAACCATGTCATTTGAATAAATATTGGTGGAACTAGAGGGAATTTTGCTAAGTGAAACAAGTCAAAAGAAGAAAGATAGATACCAAACGACCTCACTCATAGGTGGAAGAGAAAAAACAAAGGGACAAATGAAATATAACCAACCCTGAAACATTTGCAACAGAACTGAGGTTACCAAAAAGGAATCGGGGTTGTGGTGGGCAAATAATGGCAGAGTTCACTGGACAATGGGGACGGACACTTGGTGATTTGGTGGAGGGCATGGTGTGTTGAAATATATCTAAGAAATGGGCAACCTATACATAAGAAATTATTTCAATGTGTAGAATAATTACTATAATAAAAGTCAAATAGAAAAAAGAATAGAAGTCAAATAGAAAAAAAACAAAAATAAGGGCATAGAAAAATGAATGTTGAGAAAGGTAATTTGCCATGACTGAGAGACAAGGACCAAGGATTTTTACAAGGTATGCCAAGAATTCAAGGTCCTTACTGCTCTTTATCTGGGTTATTCTAGAGCTGTTTGCCACAATTTTGAGGTAGAAGATAATGTTTCTCCCTTTGAGACAAAAAATTTGACTTCTGTCTTTGACTTTCTGACCTATGTGTTATAGACACTCTAAGTTCTTATACTCCGAAGTACTGTGTTGTTTTTGTTGTTGTTGTAGTGGGCATTTAACACAGATAAATGCACAGGGAAAAATCTGAGTACCCATCAGTGATGAGTACTCTGTTTCATTTTTAGCTTTAGTTGAATCGCTTAGGGTCTCCACCAAATACATGAGGTTCAAGGATCAGCCAGAGACTTGGATATATGAACATGGGATTCCTCCCCTCTCTATGGAATTTCCTTCTGGGGTTCTCCCTTTACATTTAGTGGTTGTAACTGATCCAAACTCTGTTTTCTGGTCTTCAAGCCAGCAAAGAGAATTTATCTAAATGTTAGCCATACCACGAAGTACTCAGGCTAAGAGTCATTAAAATGGAAATTTCACTCAATGCTATTCCTACCCTCCAATTTTGTCTAGTATCCTCCTGCTTTTTTTGTAGCTTTCCAATGTATTACCTATTTGTTTTCCATATTTTCTCTGAAAGGATCAGGCCAATAAATGATACTCAATTGTACCAGGAGAGGAAGAGATTCTTCCACTTTAATTGAAAAAGAGATTTTTAAAGAATTTTTGCTGCAGTTGATATCTAAATATCCCATAGTCATACTTTCCACATGTGCTCTACTATATAAGGACCACTTTCATCTTTAAAAATACTTTTATGATATATTTAATGAAAAGGTAAAGCTTATAGAAACAAAAGTAAGAAATAAAGCAAGTATCACATCCAAATAATGAAAAGTATATGATATTTAATTTTTAAATTAAGCCTAAAACTAAAATAACTTCTATAAAAGAACAGTGTCATATACTTCTTAAAATTCAAATTTAAGACTTAAACGTTTTGACTGCTTACTAAATCAAGTTTTTGGACTCCATGTTTTCAGAAAAAGAGGTCCACCACTTCCATTTCACTATTTCAATGTAAATATGGATAGTTTTAGGATGGCGAGTAGGCATTTGAATGAATCTATGTCTAATACATATTCATAAATATTTTACTTAGGGGAAATAAGTCTACTTAAATGATAACAATCTTAGGTTGAAATGCAACCCTTAAGTTTTAAAATATAACATTCTTCTTTCTTTATAAAGGAAAGATACAGGCAGGAATGAAGGCAAGCAGGACGAGAGAAGAGGAAGAATTTGTTTTTATATTTAGTTGTTCATCTTAGTTGTTTCCGTGGGGCCCTGATCTTGAACTAGATACCTTGGGACTATGCCTGGTGAAATAAACCAGGGCATAGCTTAAGATGCATGAGTATTTTTTTTAATGTACCATTTAGTCTCATGTATAGTTCATAATCATTTCATATAATTTTATTTGGCCAGTTTGAGTTAGCAAAGATATAGAGATAGGAAATGTATTCAAAGGCATGCAGTTTTGTTTTGTTTTTTCAAAAGTACTCAATGAATAGATCTAGGTTAACAAAGTTCTGCCTACTAGGATCCTTAAGAACTGTGCTAGGAATAACTTCAATCGTTTAGAACGGCACTTTCAATGTACTTGAAGGTGATTTGAAAGCATTTAATTTCTTTCTTATCTCTCATGTACCTCTTGAGTTTGCCTAGAAAACCCTTTCTTGAGTGAATAAATCAACAGTAAACTTTTCTTTGGCCCAATAATAATATAGTTGCATTGTACTGTATATGTTTTTCATTAAGTTAAACTTCATTTTCCATGGAACTTTCTAGGAGAAAAACAGTATCCGGTAAAAAATTACTATAATTTTTAAACAATCAGAAGTTGCGATGTGCCTAGAGTGGGTATATTTAATAAGTAATTCTCTTGGAATTGCACTTCTCTTGGAATAACTTTTGCATAGCTTTTAAAAAGGTGGCCTACATAGCCATGTTTAACATGCAGAAAAAGATACATTGCTGCATATATTTACAGTGAAAGCAACAATATTTAAGTTTGGCAAAATAATTCAGAAACTCTTCTGACAAATCATTTGGCAATATTTTAAGTTTTATTACAATGAAAAAATAGCCCAATTTATTCCTTCATGGCCATCAGTGATCTTTTAGATTATCTTTTAAAGTGCAGATCCCTTTAAAGCACTTCAGCTTTTGCCATGGCTATACTGTCTTCATTATTCTGAAGTGACTTTGGTTATTGCTTTTCTAAAGGCTTAAATTATTTTTTACACCCATGGTGCTTCAGAGAAGCCTGGTGAACCTGTATGCCTGACTGGTTATTACCATCATAATTTGAAAGACATCCGGAACAAGACTTAAGTGAGGTCATGGGACATTTCTACTTCAAATTGAGTCATTAGTATTAAATTTAACTTACTATAGTTTCTAAGAAGAATTTTCCCTGCATCATCTGTCATTTCATTTCATGTCTAAAGCTTATAAGAGAAAGTTGTCTTGATTCAAGGTTTGTATTTCTCTTTATATTAGAAACAACATTTTATTCCCTAAAATTATTTTATTTTCCATTATTCCAATATGTTACTCTGGTCCTCATATACAGGTCTTAAACTAAACCTCAAAATTTCTATATTTTTACAATACCTCTTTGAGTTTCTGTCATACATATCTCAACCTACTTTTCAAATGTCAGTGTTATCCAAAGTTTCCCACTCTAGAAATTCTTTTCTCTTTCTCAGTTTTATTCCTGAGTAATTTCATTTGTGAACATGACATCAGTCATACAACATTTCAGTGCTTCAAAATCATCTCTTCAGATAGTTACTGGATATAACTACCTATATATCTCAAAAGCACAAAATCACAAATAACTGAAGGAGAATCCATCACTTACCATCTTATGCCTGTAGCATTCCATATTTTCTTATCACCATCATTTTCCCAAAACCCAAAAACTTAGCCATTCTCATGTTCCCCTCTTTGATGCGAAACATATATCATATAATTCTGTCCAGCTAATTCTTTTGTGCTCATTTCTGTTACTATATCACTGCACTTCATCTTAGCTACACCATCTTCATTTATCCTTGTACTATTTCAAGAGCTTTCACTGTCTCCATGTTTTCAGATTTAATTTTCCTGAATCAATTCCATGCAACACCAGCAAAGAGACTTTTTCTTTTTTCTTTTTTCTTTTAAGGAAAGGTGCAGGCAGGAAGAGAGAAGAGAAAGAAGAATTTTACTTTGTTTCCATTTTAGTTGTTCACACTAGTTGTCTTCTCCTGGACTCAAGACTTGAACCCAGGGTTATGTGACCTGCATCCTTCAGAGGCGATTGACCTAATCACTATTCCTACTGGGCATGCCAAAAAGAGACTTTCTAGCACATAACTCTGATCATCTCAACCCCTCAAAATCTAAACGCTGACTGTCTTCCCTGGTTCTCACCTCTTGTCCACCTAGCATCCTACATGCCTTCCCCAACCATATAGAACTGCATGCTTCAAGTATTACCTATTGCTCTGTGCCTTATTATTTGCTTTCGCCTCTGTTTCAAATTCCATTTCGCTCTACTCTTCTCTTACACACCTGCAGTTTTTCCCAGTCACTTCAGTATTATGTTCTTATGTTAAAGGCAACATTCAATCTTTCCTGGTGAGATATTTGTCTCCTGACCCAGGAGGCCTTGTTAGGACTCTACCCTTACTGCTGTCATTTCTATGGCATCATTTATCCATTGTTTTACTTAGCTAGTTCTCTGAATAAGCCATGTATTCCTTGAGCTCTGTGTTTAATTCTATAAATCCAGCATTTTATACCATATGTGGGAGCACTTGGTATCTAAGCTTGAAGTGTGTAAATTCATTCTGAATTATTGGCTCCTTGCTTAATGTTTTCTGTTCTCTAATTTTTACTTTAACTCAATTACTTAGCAACTTTATTCTGGTATTTGTATTAGTGTACTGAGGAGTCTGTCTTACTTGTTCATTCTTTTATCATTTTGAGCTATTTTAGACACTCATTTCCCTTCTGTGACTGGTATTTCCCTTCTGTAACTGTTCTAATATTCTAAACATAATGTTTCATTTATATATGTAATGATAATATAATCCATGACAAAGTTTTGTTCATATTTGTATTCATAGATATAGATTTCTTTACCTTTTTATTTTATTTTATGTATTTTAATATTAAATTATTATTTTTCTGCTCTATTTCACACCTTCTGAAAAATTTGCTACAACTCAAAATATTCTACCAGTGTATTCAATTACTTCCACTTTTTAAATAATCCATGTACATCGAATACATTGCCTTTGTATTATTTTTCTCTTCCATAACTCTCAAATTCTGCTTCCCAATTTCTCATTACAGGATTTTTATTTACAGACATTTTTTGACACCAAGCTCAATATATAACCATGGGCCAATATTACAGTAGAGAAGCAGGTGGATTTTTCTTTATAATAAAAATGGCCTGAACTGACAGGCAAACACAATGTTACTCAAAAGTAAATCTTCGTATAAAAACCTTTGTACAAATCATCTGTTTTCATTTAGATTTTTATAGGTTATGAATGATGAATAGAGGAATAAAACTTCTTTATAATAGTGAAATAACTGTGAATTATACTGAACATGTAAATTCATATATATTGTGTATCTTTTATAGTGTGTATAGATGTTTATAGGCATCATTTTTCAATTAGAATAATTACAAGTCTATTTAAAATCCTACCTGTATAACTTCAGTCATGTGTTAATATGTAACCTTAGGTCATTGCAAAAATCATGGTACTGCTTGCATGTATAATACACACTTAAACATATACCGTTCTCATGATTATTTTTAAATATGCATAATACAATTTTATGTTGCAAAATATAGTTACATTTAATCTCAATTGATTTAAAGAGTCATATGTCTTTGAACTAGAAGAAATCTCAAGGAATTATTTACCTCTTGTGTTTATGTACATAAATCTTGCTATCCTTACTATTTAAATAAACCTACAGCCAAATGATGTAACTATCTTATATGAATTTACAAAGATCATACAGTGGAATTAGGAGTAATGTTTGGAGAATAAGAACTCCTAATCTTATTCCCTAGTGCCTTTGCAATGTTCCTAAATGCCCATAATTGCTATCCATTGACTTTTCCAAGCTTTCTTTTGAAATGTTTCTACTTAATTTGCACTGTTTCTTAGGGTTCTGAATTTGATAAAACGATTTCATGTGTGTTTTTTATTCGATTTATATTTACTGCTATCTACCTCAGAATGTACTCATCCTTTCTCTCACCTAAGTATTTATTGGCTTCTTACACTATGCCATCCACTGTGCAAGATAAACAAGTCAAACATGATTCATCAACCCACAATGTACGGTTTGATGAGAGAGAGAAACAATTAAGCATCTAGTGGAAAATATTCCACTGCCTCCTATGCCATGTTATTTCATAGGAATACGTTAGAGCATCTAATGAAAATGGGATGAGAAGAACAATGACCAAAACAAGACCTTAAAGATTTGAGCTGGAAAAATCAATTGACCTGAAAATCATGTTTGCAATGTAGAAAGTACCACACAGTAGCTATTGGATATCTTAGTAACTAAAAAAGTAGTTTTAGGATGTCTGGGTCAAAGAATGTAATAGCGCTGTCATAAAAGATGTTACTGAGATGTGAACAAGGATCAATTCAACATGAACTTTGAAATTCTTATAAGAGAAGTTAGATTTTATCCTAAAGGCAAAAAGGAACAGAAAGTTAACCTCTCATTCTACTCTCCCATTATGTACTGAGTAAACCATTTAACATCATTGTGATATTCATTCGTGATTTCTAAAGAGAATCTCAGTTTTCCAATTCAGTATCAACTTCTTAATCCCTTCACTCTATGGCAAAGTAGTAAGGATTTAGGGTTTAGTGTTAGAACATGTACTGATTACCACAATTTATGGAGTACTTAACAGCGTCAGGGACTGCGGTAAATGTTTTAAATTAGTTATTTTGATTATTACCATGAAAACCTGTATAGTCTTGTTTATCCCTGAATGACAGATAAGACCACTGATGCTCAGAGAAGTTGAATAATTTGTCCAAAATTACATAATTAATATACTTGCAATATCAGTTTTATATTCATGATCATTTTATAACCATGTTTCTTTTACATAAAATGTGTTTTTACAAAGAATACTGGGCACCCATTATGTAAGACTTGAAAACAGTAAGTACATTTTTCAAGAAATAAGTCCCTATTTGCTAAAATTTTCAGATTTATTAATATCATTTAAGATATTTTCCCAATTCAATATTCTTCATTTTTTAAATGTCTTCATTCTTATATATACATAATCTTATATATATATATACATATATATATATATAATTACCCAAATAAGTTGAGCAAACCAAAGACTGAATGTAAATATTTTCCAGTTTCTTTGGTCTAATTTTTCTCTACAGTATTAGGTTTATAGGCCCTGTGTTTCTAACACCAATGTTAGCATTTTTATTTCTGTTTAACATTAACTTTTTTGAAACAATAATAGCAAAAGAGAATAAAATCTAATATTCAAAAAATTAAAGTCTACTGAACAAAAAAGGACTACTGCAGAAACGGACACATTTTCTGATAGGTATCACCATTGCACAGTATTCAAAAAGAATTTATTTTATGATCAAAGTCTATACTGAGTACCAATATAGATTTTATAGATTTCAGTCCATAATTTATGACAGTGCAGAATTTTGAAAGCAAATTATTTATATTGCAGAAAAACTTATTATTTAGAGGGTTATTATAATGCTCAATAAATTTATGTGAGACTTTAATATTTAGTATTTTAGGAGTATTTAGTATTTAGAATTTAGGATTTTTTTATTTGTACATGCCTCAAGATTTTATGTAGAGGTAAGCTTTGTCTTCACATTTTTTAAAAGCTCTCTCTAGTTAAGGCCATCAGGCAGTAGTATACAGAGTCAATATGTTGGGAACAATAACCTGAAAGCCTTTTCCAAAATTCCATTGTTATTGTTACTTCTTACATCCAACTAGTACACTTATGATAATTTTCCCCTAAATATATTGCCTTAATTTTTCTCATCCTGGAATTCATATATTACTTTACCTCACACTCATGATCTTTTCTAACATTAGTCATTTATTTGGGTCATCTTGGAATATCATTAACTTGAAGTACTTAATATCATCTGCAAAACAGAGAATGCATTTCCCACATCCTTTTCCAGATCATTTATCCCAATATTAAACAATGTGCATACAACTTAAATTTTTCCAAATTTCTTACTTCTCTAAAACCTGGCTCTGCTATTTATAAACCATAAAGGTGTATGTGCATTTATTTTATATTATCTCTTTTTAAAGTCTAGATATACAAATGTACACACCTGCAAAAGGAGAATGAAAGATAAAATAGTTGGCACAAAGAATTAGGTGAATTTAAATTAGACTCTCTGCCTGTCAGTACTGTGCAGAATTATCAACATCCAATAAAAATTCTCCCACTCTGAAATGCACAGCATATTCTTCTGCTACATGTCATTTCTGCACTAACTAGCCAAAGGAAAGACACCTAAAATTTTGATGATGATATTAACTACTCTTAGCAAGCTTTAAAGTATTCCTCTGATCAACATAATTACAATTTGGGAAGATTGCAATGCATAAATAATTGCATTCAGAAAATTATAAACACTAGATCATTTGCATATTATCATGAGAGCTCAATCTTAAAGGTCATCATCTCTGAATGTTTTCCTGTATATAGGGACAACTGGAAAATTTAAGTAACCACATATTGTGTTTCATTGTTCTGTTACTGATGATAATATACAGCTGACACTTTCAGTATGTATATTTTTTTATTCAACAGTAAGACATTTATACACATAAAATGAAAATGAACATGTAATTGACTGGGACTTGAGTTTAAGGTAATAGACTCACCCTCTCTAACAATGAATTCCTAAGCACTCAGAGGAAAGAATGTAAGAAGTACAAATTGCATAGGGCCCATGGGCTTTCCAGAAAGACTTTGAAATTCTTTAGCTTGCATATGAAAATTTATTGCGAATGGATTTTTATAGTACAGGGATGTTACTTAAAGAGTAATTCAAGGCTCAGTGTGATATTTAGATTTAATATTTTACAAGCTTTATAGTTAGCTTCTTTTAACTCCTTGGAAATGCAAACAGATATAGTCTTCTAGCTGAATGAGTATATTAGCTCTTTTGTTCTTCATGATTTTGGAGACCAGTCTTGCAGAGTGCAGCAAAAAACTCACAGAATTTGCTATCACATCACCTAGATCTTACCACTTATCCAACTCACTGAAGTGCTCAATAAAATGGGGGAAGAATAATCCATCTCTCTTAGTAGGGCTGAGATAATATGTAGATAGTAGATGCTCAATAAATGTTAGCTAACTTCCAAGCATAGGAAATACCTAAGAAAAGTCTCACTTCCCATGAATATTTCTTCATTTTTCAAATGAAGGAAAAATAACTCTCTAGAAAAAAAAAAGATTTTAAAGTAATAAAGTAAATCCCTAAATAGCATTCCCTCTTTAGTCTATCGTCTTTAGCAGTAAAGTTTATATTTTATAATTTTAAGTATGTAGACAATTAGATAAAATGAGCTACCCTAAAATAAGAGATGAGCATCTTCTTCCTATTAAGTTTCTTATGAAAGGCTTTTCTTTGTTTAATCTGAACAATTAGCATATAATTCCATGAATTCTTTTGATGGGTAGTGAAGTTTCTTTAGGGAATTCTTAAAGCAAATTGAGATCTGATGCAAGAGATTAAGATTAGACTTCAGAAAGCCTAAACTCTAATTCTAACCTTCTATTTATTATTCATGATATCTTAAGCAAGGTTAATAAGATGGTTAGCATAATTGGATCAAAATACTAGCTATGTCTACTTCACATGGCTATAAGGAACAAATAAAATATGTGAATATACTCTACAGCAGACAGAAATTGCTTTGCAACTCTTTTGGTTTTACCTATTCATGAAATGTCTTTGAATTCAGGAAAATCAACATTCAGATATTCACAATATATACATGACTTCCAAAATACAATAGTATTATTTGTGTGTATGAATTCCAACCTCGAATTCAAAGCAAAGACCAATTGTATTTCAACAGGTAGAATATTTGGATAAGTATTTGTCTGATCTGATTATCCTTAATAAAAGAGCTTAGGAAAAGGAAAATAGGCACAATAGCTAAGACTGGAAACTACCTAAGTGCCCAACATCAGATGAATGGATAAAGAAGATGTTGTACATATATACAATGGCATACTACACAGCCCTTGGAAGAGGTGAAACCCTGCCATTTGAATCAACAAGGATGAAACTAGAAGGGATTATGCTAAGTGAAACAAGTCAAAAGAAGAAAGATAGATACCAGATGATCTCACTCATAGGTGGACTGTGAATAGACAAAACAAAGGAACAGATGAAACATAAACCAATCCTGAAAAATTTGCAACAGAACTGAGGTTACCAAAGGTAATGGGGCAGGTGGGGACAAACGGTGGTGGAGCCCACTGGACACTGGGGAAGAACACTTGGTGATTTGATGGAGGCCATAGTGTGTTGAAATATATCTAAGAAATGTGGAGCCTATATATAGGAAATTATTTTAATGTGTCAAATAATTACTATAGTAAAAAATATCCAAAAAAGCTTGAGGAAATGTTTTAAACACCAGAAGAAACCACTTTAAATAAATTCGATCAGCTAACCTGCTCTCAGTCAGTCTTGTTCATTCAGTCCTGTTTTTCTAGCTTAGCACATTCTCATCCATTCTCTCAACACGCCATGCTGATATGTTATTCTTGTAAATACTATTAGCATTTAGATATGCCCAGATATGAAACTGTTTACTTGTGAAGGGTTATCTCTGTGAATCAGTTATCTTAGTTTGTCTTAGTGTGTTTGTTTTGCTTCCTCTGTGAGTGGGAGTAGGTGTTTGAGCATATGCACCGGAAGTTGTGTGTGCACAACAGAAAAGCTGTGCACACCTGTGACGGAACTTGCTTGTAATTCAAGTGATTCTCAAAATAATACAAGGGCAAAAGAAGCCAGTCACAAAAGAGTATATATTGTATGATCCAATTTATAGAAAATGTCCAGCAAATCTAGAGAGACAGAAAACAGATTAATGGTGGCCTCGGGCTAGAATGTTGAGGGAGGACTGGGTGTAACAGATAATGTATAAGGGACTTCTTTTTTGGTGTGCTGAACATGTTCTAAAAATAGACGATGGTGAAGGCTGCACAACTCTGAATATGCTAAAATCCGCTGGATTGCACAATTTAAATGGGTGAATTCTATGGCATTTGTATTATATTTCAATAAAACCATTATAAAGAGAGAATTAAAAAAAGAACTCAAAAAAAGTGAATAGGAAGAAAAATGAATGAACCAAGTAGTTTCAATTCCATTAAAAACTGACTACTTCTTCTGAGTCACAGACAGATACAGAATGGTGAACTTCATTTTAGTCACCTGCTTAGGATGGCCCTCAAGGAACTAGAAGCTAACTTGCTTCCCTCTCTACAGAGCTCTAGTCCATCGCCACAAACTTCAGCATGCAAACTCTGCTTACTTTCTCCTCAGTTTTAATAACCCATTGGAATTCTTTCTTCCATATCCTAGTAACTGATCTCTTATCAGGTGAGGCACTCTCTTCAACTGCCTGGAGTGTGTATTCTGGGCAGTTTCTCCACGTTACACGTGTCTCATCCTCAGATGTAAGAAGGGAATTCAGTAAGTCTAGAGTCTGGCCATTTAGGGAGTGTGCCTTTAAATACGAAACTCTGTGTGAATCTCACATCTCATCAGGGTCAGACTGAACTTTAAAGAAACTGAAATTGATAGTTGAAACCATTTATGTTCCATAGTGTGGCTTGAAAAGTACCAAAAATAACAATAGCAACAAAACCCTCAACCCATGATATTTCTTTGAAACTCCATCCTCCTTCCAATCTCACCCCAATGGTTCAACAATTTCTCCATAAGGATAGCAGTTTCAAAGGCTTGTTCATTGCCTAAAATATAAGGCACACCAACCTGCCCTGACCTACTTCATAACCTATTGTCACATATTAATTTTGTTACTTTTTAAGCTAAGCTATGCAGAAAATGAATATAGAGCATTACACCTGGGATGGAGGCTAGCAGTTTGGGACAAGGATGCAAAAAAGAAGGTCAAGATTGAGTAAGTAATCACAGTGGATAGGTTTGAAGAAAGAAAATAAAGATCTCCAAAGGGAAGACAGAAGAGCCTTTACAATACATTTTAAACAATTGTATTAAAATTATTTAATCTATTAAATGATTGTCCTTCAGTCCAGTTATAAACATGTTCTGCTCCCTGGTGAAAATTCATTTCTAGACATGTGCTTCTTAGTATGATGATGTTTCAAGAGCCCAGAAAGAGCCTTACACTTAAACTTGAAAAATTTTCCACAGAACTCTGCTTTTACTGACTTGGGAGTGATTTTCTGGGCCATTAAAGAGTTATGTGCATTAGTTTAAGAGCTGCTTGAGGATGCAAACACTGAGGATGCAGAACATCGACATGAAAAGCCAAAAGAAAGAACAGATGCATCATCAAATTAAGAGTCGGAGACAGACCAACAGAAATTTCATGCAGAAACCCTCTGTTAAAGACTCACCTGACAACAGCATTAGGAATATAAATATGACCTGTGCCTGATTATAAAGTTGATGATGAGATAGCTACATGGAAAGCATATGGTTTAGCTCTGGTTAACCTGGGCCATGTAAATGAAAGCGTTATTGTCTTGGAGGGTGACCCAAAGAATTCCATCATTTCTGAGATAGTCATGAAAGAGAACCCTCAGTGATTTATTGAATATTTTATTGTTGAGCAAAACAGAGTTCTGTGTTGGGTTGTGCTATACATGGTCAAACCAATGCTTTCGTTGGTCCCTTTATGCCCTTTTTTCTTTTTTTTTTTTTCCTTTGCTGTCTTTTTTACTTGAATGTTTGATCAGATTCAAATGGAGAGCTATCTCTCAAACAACTATCAATCTTAGTGGTTCTCACAGTGGGGCAGCCATTAGTGAAGATGGACCCGAGCAGATGGTCCTGGAGGGTCCCTCCATGTTCTGAGACATTCTCAGTGGCGCTGTTTTCTATGGAAGCAGTGCCACCTTAGTAGAGCATGCTGCTTCTCTGGCTGCAGTACCAAAGGAATGAGCTTCATTCAGAGCAACCAACCAGAAACTGCAGTAATTTATAACTCCCAAGAAACTGTTGAGATTGAATGGGCCAAGGTCATCTGCCACAGGACAATGACAAAGTCATAGTTATTGGAGCCGGAATTATTTTGCATGAAGCCTTAGTGGTTGCTAATAATTTTTCTCCACAAAGTATTTTTATCCACATCATTGATCCATTTACCAGTAAACCATTGGAGGCTGCCACCATCATCTCCAAGGAAGAAGCCACAAGTGGCCAGATGATCAGTGATGGAGAGAAGGTGGCACTGGGGATGCTGTAGGTACAAGCTGTCTCCAAAGAGCCTGACATAGGTTTTCATCAACTAGCAATGTCAGGAGTGCCTTGAGTGGGAAACCCAGTGAATTGCTGGTTATGTTTGTAATCAGTGTCAGATACTTTAATGAATGAAAATAGCTGATATTCAAAAAAGTCAATCTGTTGACTTTGGTATTAAAACATATATATATATATATCATATATATATGACAACATGTTTGTTGTTACAGAAGCATCATTTATATCTATATATTATGCTTTAAAAATGTTGCTTAACACTTTCATTCATAATCAGAAAACCTTTCTGTTAAATCATCACTGTATCCACAAATACCACTCTCATTTGGAGTCACTAAAGTTGATTATAACATTTTAAGTAAAAGAACAGCAAATAAAACATGCTGCCTAATGTAAAGTTTTCTGATAATACTAAATGACCAAATGGGCAGGAATCTATGCAAAGCAACAGTTTCCCAGATGTGTGCCATTTCCTTGCAAAAACAGAAAACATAAATTAAACTTGAGATGTCAATGGCCTAGGTTTTGAACTTTCATGTAATGCCATCCTACCTGCAGCTTTCTGGATACTGTTTGACTATAGTTGCTTGGAATTTCCTCCAAAGTTTCTCTTCACCTCTTCTCTACAGTTTAGAAGCTGCAGAGAAGCAGTGAAAGCTCTAATGATATACCATACTGCTTGAGGTGACTGCTCTCTACAGAGATGAAAACGCACTAGCTCTAGTCTACACACTACGCTGTTGGGAGCTTCCAGAAATCTTTCATTTATCAGTGACCAAACCAGATTTTTAACCCATTTATGTTCATCTACTGAGGATGCTAAAGTCAATGTAATAAAGCATTCAAAAAACCATGAGAAAAGAAAAGGAGCTGCTATACAGAAAGAGTCACTTTACAAGTACAGACACACTCTGTTTGGTATAAACTGGTCATGCCCATCCCAGCATGCACTTCACGCAGAGATCACAGACACAGAGGCCAGTGCTGCTGAGCTGACAAGACAGCAGAGGAAGGTGACTGCAAGAAGGCTCCATTACTGCAGTCTTTGTTGTTTCTTTCAGAAAAGTGACCCTTTTCACTCTTAATCACCATCCTAGTTTCATGACTGCTAAAAACCACTTGTGAAAAATAGTGCTTGGCTATAAATTCATTTTTCAGTTTTCTATACTATCCTAATTTTGTTTTCTGAATTAATATGAAGAAAAAAGAGGAAAGAGAGACAGAAATAGAGACACAGAGAGCCAGGGAAAGAGAGGGCGGTTAAGAGGAGACGTGGCGAGAATATGAATCATACTCTGAAGATGGTTAAGTCTTGAATTCATACAAAAAATTAATGAAAATGATGACTTGCGATGTAACCGTCATGAGTAAGCAATGGTGTCCAGACTGAGCAAACACAGGCTTAGCAGTGGCTATGAAGACAGGTTTAGATGTGATTAACAATTAAATCAGTAGGCTTTGAGCAAAGAAGTCTACTCTCTATCTATAATGTGGATGAGACTAATTGAATCACTGAAAGTCTTAAGAACAAAGACAGATGTTTCGTGAAGACGACGACATCAAGATTGCAACATAGAGGCCTTCTCTGAGAGTCCAGCCTACCTGGTCTGCCTGGCAGATTTCAGCCATGACTGCAGTTTCAATATATCAAGTCTTACCTGTCAGTTTATTCCATGAATTTCAGGTTTTCCAGGACCTTACAACCCCAATCTCATGAGTCAATTCCTTAAAATTTTTTATATATCATCCTATTTCTCTGGACAACCTTAACATACAAATCATAGTACATTATCTTATCAAATAGACTTTTACAATGGCCTCCTGATTGGGTTTCTAGCTCTTGCCTCCTCTCCACCATTTTACTCTCCTTACTATTTTAAAATAAAATATAAGCATATATAATTTTACTGAAGGAACACAACTTCATAATATTATATAGATTTAAAGCATGCATCATTGTATAATAACATCTTGAAAAAATTTACCACCAATATTCCAATTCTATCCTTCACTATTCTACAAAGCACATCATTCAAAAATTGCTTTTTTACTCCCTCACATAATCAGGGTAAATTCTAAGTTCCTTAATAAAGGTAGTAAAGAGGTGTTGGTCTTTGGACTCCTTGCTTGCTCCCTTCTCTCCTCTTGTGTCATTGATACGTTTCCTGAATATTATTCTCAATCATGTAAAACTAAATATGTTTCTTCAAATTCATGATGCTGTACCTCCGTGCCTTTGCCTAGGCTGATGACCCTGTTTTAAAGAGGACAGTACCATTTATTTTCATATTTCCCAACCATCAATTTTGTCCCAGTTTTAGTAAACTAAGGCTGTCTATACCACAGGGCAAAAGGGGCACTTGAGTTGCCCAGACCTGAGTCTGTTGATGGGGACCCAAAAGCCCCCTTCCATTTTTGTCTCAAGGAAACATGATCAGCTTAACTTTGCCCATATAGTCATTGACCTACCACGACCATTCTTCTGGTCCTATTCCTCTTACCCATCTGGAATATAAAGATCTTTCCTTACTGAACTGAGACAATAACTTCAGTAGTAGCTCAACCCGGCACATCAATGCCACCCTTTGTGCTGCCCCTAAATTTGTATATGTGACTGCAAATCACTTGTCACCCCATCTCTGTCTCCTGGCCTAGACTGGCACTATCTCATTCTTCTCTACACTCCCATTATCCAACCCACCAGCTGTCACAGAGCATGCCCTGAATAAGACTGTACTGAATGTCCAGAAGTTTGCTTCTTTCAGTTCAGCTACTTTGAAACTAAGTTTCATAATATATTGTATAAATCAACATCTTTCTGAAAACGTTGTCTTTCTGGGCCTCTAATAAACTTGCCATGCACTACTAATGACATCTTTCTTTAGATATGTCTTATCTTCAGAGCTCAAACTATATAAAGATATCATTTTTTGCATTTATTCTAGAAAGTAGTTATGATATATAGCATTCAGTTAAAAATATGAATATCATTCTTACGTTAGGGATAAATGTTTCTAGACTAAGAAACGCATTCCCCAGATTTAGAGTGTTTCTAAATAATTTAGAAATGGAACATACTTAAATTCCAAAATGGCATTCATTTTTAAAATGACCTGATATTTTTATAGGGTCATTTTCTTTTAAAAGCATGCTGAACTTTAAGAAGGAAATGAGCATGATGGTAACTTTAAAGTATCTTTTATAGAGGAACACGATGGTGTAGAGCTAACAGGGGCATTGCAGCTCTAGAAAAGCAATCTCAATTTTTAGCAAGTGAAAAAGTTGAAGCTTAGGGATTTTTTGAGGGATGTGACAAATGGCACAATGTGGTTAGTGACAGAGCTGGGACTACAACTCTGTCTGGAGATTGTCACATCACTTGTCTCTCTTTTTCTCTAGGAACTAATATAAGCTACTTATAATTAAAGGAGCAATTACACATAATGACTTTAGTATTACATGCAAAATAGACAAATGCTTCTACTTTTTGCACATATTGGTACTTTGAGATAATATTTTTCTGTTATAAAATCCAATTCACTGAAAGAAATTTGTACTTGCTTTACAATGTTTTTTAAAGTAATTTAAGCATCAATAAATACTCATAAGTACTGAGAATAATTTGTTGTCTACTAGTCTCCCACCAAAAACATAGCATCTTATTAACCTACCAAGTATTAACTTTTTATGGAACTAATATTGTACACAGATAAATGAAAAGACATGACTCATTTTGCTGTAATATTATAACATCTGATAGATATGGAGGAGATAAAGTCAAAATATATAATACGAACTTTTTTCCCACTCCCAAAGTCTAAAAAGATGAAGGAAACTTAAATGCATCAAAATATATTTGGTTATTTTGTTAGCTTTTATTTATTTGGGCTTTCTCAAAAATTTTCAGGATTTGGAGGAAAGAGGAGATTATTATAAAAATGAAGGAAGAATATATATATGTACATATATATACATATAAATATTAGAGTTGATACAGGTGACCATGGAGGAGAGAGATAAAGGAGGAGGAGGTGGAAAAGAGGAGGACTCTGTGTATGTCAGACTGCAGGAAAAGGGTAACAGGAAAGGCAATGAGGAAAAGGGGAACAAGGAAATGGATATGTCTTCACAGCTCCCACACATCATTCAGTATTTACTTATTTTATATAATATTACTGCACAATAAACATACCTTCATTTTATGTTCTTTGAGCAATAAAATAAACTATTAGCTTTATTTCCTAACCTTTCTCATATTCTACTCTGTAACTGTTCTCTAGGATTTGAAATTTCCTCTTTGACTCCTACCATCCTCATTACCACCCCAGTGCCACTTCACTAGAAGGTAGAGATTACTCTAAGTGGTCTTTAAGCTTTCCTACACACTGAAAGTACTTAAGTACAATAAAGCCATGTAAGTGCATTTGCTTCTTCCTTCCTATCTGCCTTTCCCTGCAAGGTTATGTCATGCTTTCTCAGCTTCCCCACCTTACATCTTTTTCAATACTCTCTTCTTCTGTATCAGAGGGAAAAAAAAGTTTCCTTAGAGTACTACCTCTCAATTAGGAACATAATTTTGGATAAGACTTTTATGGAATGTGCTTTATTTTAATTGGTTGGGAGTTTAAAACCTATGATATTTGACAAGGCGCGTATTCCTACAGAATTACAGTGCGACTTGGATAGCATTTTAAGTTATGAAGCCAAAAACAAAGTGATTTTTTAACAACTTGAAATGCTAAATTGCTTGTGTGGAATGTTCCTTATGGAGACTCATTGCTGTAATGAAATAGCTTTTTTCCGTAAATAATAGGAAAAGCGACACGTTCATTGAGTATTTTGAGGGTATATTTGACAACTACTGTATCATTAATAGATACTATAATGGCTACAAGTTATGAACAATTACAAATTATTTCAAATTTTAATCTGACAAAAAGTAAATGAAAGAAATTGGACTATTAACCCTAAACCTAAGAAGTAGAAACATGTGTACATTCCACGTATTTACAGCAGTATTGATAATAATTTGGAATGTTGTGCTTGGTAATTTTTCTACTAAAAATAGAAATATGATATTGCTATGAAAATTAGACTATTATAAGCATTAGGAAATCCCAAACTTAGAATATTTAAAAAAGTGTGTCCCAAAATATGGCTACCATTTAATAAAATTCAATTCTTCTACATGAGGAAGAATGAATTTCTTTCCCCTGCCATTTGTTATCTTAATGATAGTATCACCCTCCTATGCTAAACTTCAGGAACAGTTTTGAAATCTATTTTTACATTTAACATATATTTAACAGAACATACATGAACTTTATCCTATTCCCTCTACTGGAAAAATTTCCAAATTAGTATCTTCCTCCTAGACCTGCTCACTGAGATTTATATAAATGTAGATACTTGCTCACCAAGCAGGTCTACTTAGATATCCCATAGATATCCTATAAATGAACCATCTTTTCTTTCAAAACCTTATCCAGCCAATATTCTCTGTTGATGATGTTGCCAGGAGACCTAGGAGACACTGTCTTAATATCACCCCTCCAGTCAATAACAAGCTCTACTTTCAGGTCCATCCAGACTTCATCATCACTCCAGTGAAAAACTGTGCAGCTTGTTGACTGTTCTCCCCATTTCAAGACTTTGCTCTTTAAAAGACACCCTCCCAAAATCAATAGAAGGTTCTTAAATCTCTTATTTACAGCATATGTTTGAATATTGCATTATTCTGATTAGTTGAGTCCACAGTTAAACAGAATGTTGGGCCATTTACATTCATCTCTATTTACTGATGTGATATATTTGCATGAGCTTAGTTCTGTCATCATAGCTATGTTCTCATACATGTGTGCCTATATATTTATGTATGCACATATACATATAGAGCTATATATTATTTCTAATGCATGGCCTTCACTTTCTTTGCATTTCTTCTGATAACTTAGACTTAATTTTGTTTTTGTTCTCATGGTTATAACTATACATAATATTATATAATATCCTAATCTTCTTTCCTCTCTAGTCTGGTCTGTAAGAAAGAATTCAAACAACTTATTTACCCTCTTAATTTTATAAATTATTCTATTTTCTTAATATTTATTGTTATACTATTTAAGTATAATAATTCTTAGGTGATTTATGATTTTAAATAATCTTTTGACCTGTAGCTTTATAAATAAATGCACATCCTTGCATTCTCTCACAACTTTCCTCCCTTTCCGTTTACCAAGCTCAATCTTTCAAAGATTTGTAAACTTTACATTGTCAGGGTATATAACTTTCAGCTGTTTTAAAATCATAATTCTCACATTCATTTTAATATTTTATCCTATATTTACCTGGATTTAGCACTCATTGCTAGTATTTATTAAATTTGTTTAGGCTAGATTTTATCATCATGCTTTAATCAAAATCCCTGGATTTTCAACATGTTCAAAAAAGGTTTATCTGCTGCCTTTATATTTAATAAATATTTTGTTTGCTTTGGTCTAATCTATGCCTTACTTTTGGGAAAACTTGTAGGCTTTATTTTCATTTAGTTCTGACTTTTGGTTACTAATTTTTTTTTCTTATAAGTGACTTGAATTCTACATGCCCACTTAGGTCTTAAGAATTTAGCAGTTTTACAAAACTATGCCTCAATTGCAATTATCTATTAATTTCTCCTAGGGTATGTTTGGTCCATTCATTCTGTAGATTTGTCTTCTCTTTTTGCTGGAAAATTTTCTGCAAGTCTGTTGTTCAAAGGCTTTCTATTCCTTATTTTGTTTTTGTATTCAAAAATACTAACAAAGTAATTTTTAATTGCTTGCCATGTTCTTTCTAATTATCTTTAACTCTTCATTTCAGTCCTGTTTCTTCTCTGAACTATCCTCCAGTGAATTTTTTTCATTTTTCATTTGCTTCTTTTGTGTTTCTTATAATTGTTATTTTCTTATGGAATCTCTAGAAAGATTTCAAGCTGTTTCCTTTTCAATTATTTGTCATCTTTGATTCCTAGACAAGATATCTACAGGGGAAGAAGTGACAGGATGGCTCCAGGCTATTTTTCCAGGCTGATTTTCAGTGAAATTTTTATACCATGGACATTTCAGTATGAATGTGGTTTTAGCCTTCACAGATAATTTCTTAGAAGCTCCTGTACTGTTCATAATAAAACCTAGTCACACTCCTCCACCATCCTGTCTCATTGAGGACTTTGCATGTAAATTTGACCTTACCAACATCTGCTTGAGTGACAAAGGGAGTCTAGGAAAATTCTCAGCACTCACCTGAGCATCTAGCCTCCTTCTCCAAAGACTAGGTTGATACCTTATGCTGTTGGCTTAATTGTTCTCTGATAAAATTCATATGTCAAAGTCCTAAGCCCCAGTACCCAAAATGTGACTATATTAACAAGGTATTGATTGCAATGAATAAAGAAGAAATTAAAATTGAAGGTGTAAAAATGTAAACATTGAACTTACTTGATAGGTTGAGGTGCAATACTATCTTGAGTTGTTCTTTAGATTTGTTGCTTTTAATACTCTTGGTCCTTAGCTAGAATGTGATTAGTTATGAATGAGAATCATGTTTCACATGTTTTATATATATATATATATATATATTTGATGGAGACAAAGTGATTTAGTTTAATTTATTTTAAATTCTCCCACCTGGCCACTCCCTCCACAGATTAGTCTACATTCAGTATTCAGTAAACAAAAAACAATCATCAGCTAAAACAAAGAGAGAGGGAGGGAGGGTTGGGGATGGGTAGGAAGTAGGTGGTAATTTCTGAAATACTGACTTACAGAAATTACTAAACTGATGTGAAAATCAGAAAAAATGAAATCTCTGTCTTCATTCTTGCAAACTGGAACAAATGGCATATATGTAAATGTCCAGCACAAAGTCATTGCCAAATGACCTGGAATTAGGCACAATATTTCAATATTTTATTTGTCAACAATTTGCCTCCATTATCTCTCTGAGAACCTATATTACTCAGGGTCATTTCTCTTCCACCTCCTTAACAAGTCAATATGACTTAAAGAACTGCTAATGGGGCTCTAATTGAATAAAGCAACAATTCTTTCATTATTGCTCAGTTGACTTTCTGTCATTTCTGAAAATGACCTTACTCTGAAAGGCTGACTTTGAAGATCACTTATGTATAAAGGCTTACTCAGACAGTACTTAATTCCTGGATTTATTTATTTTTTCTAAACTGCAGATCAAATACTGGATTTAACAGTCAGATTTTAGTTTATTTATTCATTTGATTCACTTCTACAGAAAGATTCTTTGAAAACAGAAATGTTTTCTCCTATCTGCAGCTTATGAACTAATAGTCATGTTCTGATGAAATAGCTACCCTTCAAAGTAGATAGATGGATAGATTTTTAGCCCAAATAAAGTAATGCAAACTAAATTGCATAAATGCCAGAGAAAATTGGAACTGTACTATGAAAGTAAGGAAACTATAGATCATAAGCATTGACATCAATTTTCCAACTTTTTTGCGCACTTGAAAATCGACTAGTTTCCCAAGTTGTTATCAAAGCTAAATCTAATGAGGGGTCTTGCAGTCACTGCAGAATAGTTAGCATGTAAGTGATCACCGTTTCTTAGAAATAAGAGAATCACTCATTTCTAGCTGTATGATTCATACAAACAAACTTCTCATGATTAAAAACATAAACACTCTAGGTTAGTGATATGGCATATTAAAATTTTCCTTTACTTCCCATTGTAACAAAATGGCCATTGGAAAACATGGGCTTGCCACTAATAAATGGATTTAGTACTTTATTAAATCCTCACTAATATACTGTCATTCTCCATATGAGAAATGGAGATTTTAAACAGTCTAATTCTTCCTTATGTTTATTAGCCCTTGAATTGTAAGTTGCTATATTGTAGTCCTATATATTCAGTGATCATCTTGCCCAACCCCCAAAAAAATCTCAGTGAAAATCACAAAATATTCTCATGACCATGAGAACACAGTTCTCTAAGTCATTTGAGTTATGCAGAAAATGATAGACATTGTAGTAAATCTTCAAATGAACAAGTCCTTCTTTTAAGGTGAATGTCTAATTCTGGTTGACGCATGGGTATTAACATTCTTTAGATCAATAGTGTTCATGGTCCTTATTCTGTTTCATCATTGATATGACAGGTACTTTCATTTGATATGTTCGTTTGATGAATATGTCTAATATGCTTTTAAAGACAATGAAGACATTCAGTCTGCAATGACATATTAATAATTTTATGTATTTTTGAATTATAAGACATCTCAAAGATGATTGATTATACTGTCATTGTTTATTCAGATGAAAAAATTAAACATATTAAGATTTTAAGGAAGTTGTTCAAAGCAATGGAACTGCCAGCATTAGATTTTTATAAAATATATCAATACATCTGGATGTCCAATGTAATCATATTTTAGGATATAAATCTCTAATATGATGCGCTTCACTTAGAAGTCACACCAATGTCTAATATTTATAAGTTGAGTATAGACTTATTTTATGAACCCACACCAATGCATCTTCTCTCTTAGCTCTATTAGCAGTGGTCAGAACTACTGGTGATAATAATTAAGATTATGTGCTGTCTAATATGTGCCAAGTGACCAAGTAATTTGATAGATACACGTTATCTAATTTTGGCTCAAAATAACCCCAGGAGATCTAGGCAATCAATTATCCTAGTTTTAATGAAGAAAATGGGTATAAGAAGGTTAAATAACTTAGTCAAATGTAGAAAGCCAATATGAAGTGAGGTCAGTATTTGACCCATGTTTATTTAACTCCCAAATGGAAACTCTATCTATGATTATTTAATTTTCATGAATTTAAGTCTTATAGTCTCAGCGAGAGTTCCTTGAGCTATAAATTCTATTTATATTTCATTTTATTATCCATAATGCCTAGATCATTAAATAGGCAAAGTATCTTTGATTTTTAAAAATGAATAATGATTAGTAAAGAAGACTTTGTAAAACCTAAGATAACAAATGCATGTGGCTCCACTCTTCAAAAAACAAAAAACAAAATTATTTTCATTTTAACATTTATGTTTCAAACAATTTCTTGGAATAGCATTATCAATTTCACTAAAATGGGAAAATATGAAACGCAACACTTGCCGCTATTGTTCCAAGTGATCAGCATTATTGTTAAATTACTCAGAAGGCTTTTTTTAAAAGGAAAGGTGCAGACAGGAATGAAGGTGAGTAGGCAGGTAGGAAGAGCGGTGGAAGAAGCATTTTATTTATTTTATTGAATTGTTCATCTTGATTGTTCCTTCTCACTCTGGATGTGAATCTGGATCTGTGGGTCAGTCAGTGGGAGGCAACAGACCCAACTGCTACCCCACCAGAATGGACCAACATAACCAGAATTTTTAAGTAAGCTTATACCTTGATCATACAAGAAAATAATACCTGATACATAATTTTCCCTGTAAAGATTAATTCCAGAATCATTATGTATCATGTATTCATGTTTCACTGGTATACTATCCATCGACTTTGCTACTTCTCTTTCACTCCTGTCCACACATCTCCCTAGCTATGAATTAACTAGTCTTCTGGAATCCCCTACCACATTTTGCCAAAAGGTCAACACACTTTCTTATACTCTTTCCAATCAGTCAGCCTCTGGTTCTCTTGTTGGCATGTTCCTGTGGATATCTCGCCCACCCAGTCTTACCTACCCTGCCAGTCAGCCCAGGATCCACAAATGGTCCAAAGTATGGGGTATTTAATGTTCCATTTACTTGAGGTTCTGTAATAAGATTTAATTCTTTAATTCTGCGGTTAAAAACATACACTATAAATTTATATATGTGTATGCTTCTGCTTCTTGATTTAGAGCCATTGATTTTGTAAAATGTAATCAATTTCTCTGTACATTGAATAATAAAATCTAAAATTAATAAACATGCTTAAGAAAAACTATATACCACTATTTCAAGGGCCATATTATAATAAACAAAACATGAAAATCCTAGGTAAAATGAAGGATTCTTAACTGCAACAATGTTTGAATAATATTTCAAATCTCCTTAAATCTTTGTGTTCTTAATTCAGTAAAACATTTGCCATAGTCTTCAAAACATACTGGAGTTTGGAAAAGACCATTCATATTTCTTAGTAAAACTGTCTCCTAGTAGGCAGTTATTTGTACTGTTCTGTTCTTGAGATTCAACACCTATTGAAGAATACTTCATTATCTGAATGTATGTGCTGTGGAGTTTTAATAACATTAATCCTGACTTCATCCTCTCTTGTACAATTCAGATTATTCTAGTATGTTTATAAATTGCCATCTCCTCAAATCTTCACTTTCTTCTCAATGAGTTTGAATATTTAAAATATAAAGATTCTTTACAACTTATTTGAGAAAAAAATTTCCTCAATATTTACATCCTCAAGTAACCTTGACCCATTTTCCCATTCAGATGGAAATTTTAGCAAAGGGTAATTTCAACCATATTGGTGAATATCTGAATTTCTTACCTTGCATTATTCCTAGTAAAAGAGCATCTATTTTATTATTTGAGGGCAAGTTTTAGTGAGGACACGATTAATTAGCTTATCCGAGGATAAAAGGACAGAGATGAGATTTGGATTCACACAAGGGATTTAGTTTATATTTGTATTGTGTCCTGCTATAATTGTGAAATTGAGCAACTCACTTAACCTTTCTGAACTTATGTTTTGTCATCTGAAAGATGAGATTATTAAACCTCATTTTATAAAACTATTATGTTAAAAAGTATCTAACACATACTCAGTGCTCCTGAACAATTAACTCAGAACATTCTGCACAATGTAGCAAGTTTTTAATAGAATCTACTATTTACATCTAGGCGCTCAAGGATTTTTTAATCTTATTTAGGAGATGCTGTGAAGTTTCACAGTCTTTCTTGTGTATTTCTTAGCACAGTCGTAAGTGAGTGTTAGGATATCTACATATGTGATGTCACATCCCTGCTGTGAAGGTTCAATGAGATAGATTCTTGACAATTCAAATACTGGTTTTACTTCCCATATTGTTTTTGGCATGCTTAACAATTTCAGCAGCTTCATACATTTCTCCCAGTAGACAAAAATCCAATTGATTTTAAAGTAATTTAAGATGCCATTGTGATCAGTGAATTGCCAAGTGAAATAAGTGTCATAAAATAGGTTTACTAAATAATTTGGCAGAAAAGTTGATGGTGCTTATTTAATAAGATTTATTTTAAGATGCTTTAATTAATTATTCATTAATGCAATCTTTTTATGTGGGTTCAACTAAGTTAGTATTAACATATTAAAGCTTCTGAGGCTTAGAGAACAAAACTAGAGGGTCAAAACCTTAAATTTACTCACAGGATTAAGTCATTTTCTGCAATCAAGCTAGTCTACCCAACACAACATTCAACCAAGAAAATACAATGTACATATTCATTAATTAACTAGCTTTCTTACCACTTATGATGTAAATTAAATGAAGGTTAATTTTCTTTATGACTTTCAACTAAATGCCGTTTTTTTAGTCAACATTATCGTTGTAAGCTTCATATGTCATTTTTTTCTCATCACACAGTGTTTCTGTAGCAGCAAGTGAAAAGTGTAATACTGAGCAGCTGAAGTAGGTGCCAAAGCACCAATCTCTCTGAATAGAAAAAGAATCTGAAAGTTACAACTACCATTTTCTAAGTATGCGTGCAATAGACACAACATTCCATATATGTTGGTGTTTAATCATCCATAAGGTAACTGTGATTAGAGATGAGACTAAATTCACACATTGAATCAGTGTTGGAGCTGAGATTCTAGCTCACTCCTCAGCCCATGCTTTTTCATCAGTTGCTTGAGAATCTGTCCTTTTAAGGAAATTTGTAAATACTTTGCTTCTGTATAATTTTATTAATTGCTTAAATGTTATTGTTTTCATAGTATTAATATATTTTTCTATAACCACTTCAAATAAATGCACTCTACTTCTCAATTTAAAAATATCTTTGCCTCAATTAAAAAGATAACCTCACATTACATTTATTTTACATAAATGGTGATGTTAATTATTGGAGCAAACTGTAGAGTCTAGAATAATTATATTTAGATATGATGAATGTTGCCTCTATGAACTAGACAGCCAAAACTTAAAATTAGGGAAAATATGAATTCCATCTTGAAAGAAATAAGAGCCCATTTGAGAAAACTGTTTCCTCTCCTGATAAGATATACTTCTACCTTGCCTTCACATAAGCATACTTGATTTGTAGGATATCAAGCACAGATATAATCCTTTATGGTGCCAGTCCCTAAACTATTAATTTGTCATAAAGTATATGCCACCCTCCAGAAAACTATTAGAGAAATAAGCTCAGATCACATGGCATCTGCACCCAATTATAAATAGCTAATATTTTACTTTTAGTTTTCCTTCAGGATATTATAGACAAAGATGAACACATAGTGTAGATTTCTCTTTCTGCCTAATATTTAATGCTGACTTAAATTATGCTTAATGACAATCATGCTTTTTTTTGTTGTCATGAGAGTATTATTCTTTCTCTGAATTAATTTGCATGCAAGATTTTCATTTAACACATGTCGTTTCTATGAACAGTAGAAAAATCATCTTAAACCTATTGAATTTTTAGTACTGTCGTTTTATTGCAATAGTTTTATATGTACTTGATCTAATTTTATAATTACACATAAACAATCTAGATATACGTAAATCTAATCATTCAATACCAAAACCATAGCTGCAACTATTTAGTATTTTTTAATTTATCCATTTTTTTATTCCAGTTGCATTAAGTTGATTAGGAATGAGTAGAACTTAACATGATAAAATGAGCTCCAAATGACACTCATTTCAATATTTTTCCTGTCTGCCTAGGATTGGGAAAATTAGAATATTTCTCAAATTTAAATGAGTATTAATTTCTTAAAATGTCTCCTAAACACTGAAGAACTGACTGAGGATATGCATCTTTCTCTTCTCCTTTTTTTTGAGAATAACCACAAACATAATTTTTATAGTGCAGTGATGTTTCTAATCTAAAAACAATCTGGATGGAAAGCTAACTTACATAAAGTTTACATTCAAGATGGAGAATTAAAATACATTTGATCAAGATCTCTGACTTTTCATCACTCACAAACTCAGCTCTGCCACTCTTTACCTGTTTGACCTTGAGAGAATTACTTAACCTTTATGTGCCAGCTTCCCGATCACATTACTCATAAGGACTAAGGACATAAACAGAAAGTGCTTTACAACAGTGTCATGCAAATACTGAGCACTCAATAAATCTTAGCTGTTGTTGTGGATCATATTTTATCAATATAGCTGTCAAAATGTAATAATGCAATTTTAATTTTTGGATGAAGTATTGCTGAGTGAATTAATATTGTATTCAGAGATGGACAAATGAAGGAATAATCAAGTATGGAGGTATAGCTCAACAAAAATAGGTCAAGCATATTGTATAAGCTAATATAGTTGTCAAATAAACTAAATTCAAAGTCCTTGGCCTAATAAAGTAGTGAAAAGGTTTCAAACTTCTAGTATAGACTAATTCTGTGCAATTAGTCAACAATTTTTTTTGCCAACTTTCCAGTTACTGATAAGAAAACATTAAAAATGGAAATTTGTTTCTCAGAGGAAAAACTGGTTGAATTTTACAATCTGAAAAAGTCATATAATATCCCTAAGAAAAAAATTAAATCAGTCACTATTTACTTACCTAATGATTCAAAGAGTTAAGCCCAGAAGTGATAAGAAATGCATTAAAGGGGAATAAAAAATACCACATAGTTTGGTCAAACCATTCAACAGTCTTTAATACTTGATTTTTTATTCACATACCCCCAAATATATTTTCCAAAACCAATATTAAGGCAATTTTCTTTATTTGAGCATCATGGCAATATCTGGTAATCTCAATGGGTGTGATTCTCAGGGAATGCTAGAGAAAAAATAGAGGTGCAATTGCCTTCCATTGAGATTGCTCAGAGGCCCGAAATCCAAATCAAAAATAATCATCTTCAGAGGTACAATTCAACCTTAAAGATATTCCTAAAAGAAAGAGTTATACTCTCATATAGATATTAAGTAGGCGATTAAGAGCTAGCGAAAATGACTAACGAAGACTCGTCTACAAGAACTCCGACAGGTGGGAATAGGAAACTACAGCCAAGGGGTGATGGGAAGTAAACAGATGGATAATCATTTGTGGGTCGATAAAGAGAGCTAGTTTGGGACTAATTTCATAAACACAATTTCTTCTTATTCTTTTTGTCTTCATGCCAAACAGGTGTGGAACAATCTGAATAGTAAAAAGTTGAATAGTTAAGTTAGAAGGTTGGAACTTTTAAACAGTGAATTACCATGGGAAATGCTAAATAATCGAAATAAAATTTGGACATAATTCTTCATCTTGGTGGATAGGTGACTTGAATTTTTCCTTGAACAATTAAAACTGATTGCCTTGATTCTTCATATTAATTTTGTGGCATCTTATTTGATTGACAGTTATAAGCATATTTAGAATGCAAAATGGAACCATTTCATAATCTGTTTTCATATTATAATAAATGTTTTGATTTATTACCATAGACATATTTGAATTGATAGAGTAATCACTCTTCTCAAATAGACATGTTTGACTTACCCCTTTTGGCCAGGATGAATGGTGAATGGAAATGTGCTTTCAGTAAATTTTTGAGATGATTCAATTAAACAGAATTTCTGAATCTTAAAAATAGAGTTGTATTTATTCAATACATTTTACATTACTTTTATCCTTATAAGGCATCATAATTCTGGAATATTTAATTGTCAATGCCATATAGAAATCCTATGCTATCAATATACATTTTAAGATTATATTCTATATACATACCTTATTAGTAAATGAGTAGATTTATAATAACTCAAAGATTATAATAACTTAAAATGTTTACCAAGTAAAACAGAATCGCTAGACAATCTTGTTAAAATACAATTCAAATTCTAGCACAGATCGCCCTAGAACCCAGCTGGAGATAGAACTAAAAATCTTTATTTTAAATAAGCATCTGATGTAATTATTATGTATACCAT
The DNA here is from genome assembly GCA_004363575.1 of Solenodon paradoxus. NCBI lineage: Eukaryota > Metazoa > Chordata > Mammalia > Eulipotyphla > Solenodontidae > Solenodon > Solenodon paradoxus. The sequence goes on from RJWH01000087.1 coordinate 821,535, forward strand.
TAAAGCCTGAAATCCACTGCTATAAATAGTATAGTAAAAACTTTTAAGAGGAATTCTAATTCTAAATCACTGCTGTTATACACACTACTTGAAGAAAATCTACATTAAAAGGAGGATGATATGCTCAGTGAGAATACTGGTTGAACTACATATTTTATTAAGTGGTTCAGGAGTTTTCTTAGCTGCAACATGAAATGATTCTAGAAGTGGTTTTTTGCTGCAGAATGGATACAATAAATCCTTAGAAATATATAATTAATATTGGATACTGATAACATTATGTTTCACTGTTTAATAACTACATATAAACATGTATTTATTGCTACCACTGAACTACTTTAAAAGGCTTATTTCATTTTTATAATAATTTGGAAGTAGAAAAGAAAAAAAATTTAAGAAAATATAGCTAACCTGAGTATTAAATCAGAAAAGCGGTGGGAAAAAAATTGTAATTTACATATATTACATGTTCATTTCTTTGTACTATGAGAAAGAAAATAAATTATTAAGTTATTTTGTATGTTACATCCATCATATGTAAAAGAAACCTGTCAGTTTTAAAATATCTTGTGATCTTCTTTATGCAGTTTTAAAATTATAAATTTCAAAAGAATCAGGATAAACATATTTTAATATCTCTCTTATCTATGGATGAAGGTGTGTAAAATTCATCCTTATAGAAAAGATCACCGTTATATACATTATTAGGGCAACTCAAGAATAGAAAAGCTTTCAAATATTTAAGGTAGATTTCTTAAATCTATTTGATAATACTGCTAATAGGAGATCAGATGGATAGGCATCTAAACAAAGCTTAGATATAAAGAATTTCACTTGGAAATTATTTTTGGATTGCTATTGGTCACATATGACAAATACATGCTCATAATATCACATTGTTCAGGGCATTATCAGAATTTTTCTGAAGGTGGACAGTTGTCCTCCTTCATTAAGGAATAGAGAATATTAGCTCTTGACTTATACCTTAAATATAAACTTTTGCTTTATGGTCTTATTTTGTTCTTAAAGTTAATTTGTGATAATAATTTGATATGTTAGATACAATTTAAATGATTAACTTGAGATCAAAAGTTCTAACAATCTAACAATAGTATAGTCATTCAACTCTTTATAGTATGCTCAACAATTTTAGCTATGTTAACTTACAGAAGTATATCAATGTTCTTTGTTCTCCCAACTAGGATAGATTCTTTTATTTTGTCTGGTTCTTTATGAGCCCGTGGGGACCTTATCCACTACTGGGGGAAATAGACCTAAACAATCTTGTAAATAAATTTAAATAAATTTCTACAGGTGAAATAAAACAGGACAATGGAATGGAAAATGATAGAGCAACATTAGATTCACTTCTGAGATTTGATCTGAGAATTAAATGAGAGAAAGTAGTTATCCCTGGAAGCACTCTCTCAAAATGTCCTGTCCAAGAACAGGACAATGACAGTGGCAGTGGAACAGAGTAAGAAAGAATAGAGAAGTGATGGATATTAGGCACAAGTCACCTTCATTTTTAACCCTAAACCTATGGTCTCTATATTGTGAAATCAGAACATTATAGGAACATTTGACCTCTTCATTTTGTTATGTTTGTCCCTTACTGGGTCTTCTTTAGTCTCAGGTCCCAAACCTGGGTCCATATCTTTCATAGTTTGCACCTTAGCCACAGAAGAAGGAGGTTTTCATTTTCACACTTTTCTCATACTGATAAATTATTCCCTACTTGTTTGCAGGCAGTTACTCGAGTTAGTAGTTTCTCTTTCAACTAAAATAGAAATTCACTCCCAAATTGCATTGAGGATTCAAATTTCTGGAAAAAAATTATATATACACTCTGTATATGCTCTCAAATGTTTTCTGTTACCAAAGATAATTTATTCAGCCATAAGCACCACTCAGTCAAATCAATAGAGGTTTCCTTTGCACACTTGTTGCGTTTAAGCAAACACTAAGCTAAGTACGGTGAATGTAGTCATAGCTCAGAGATTCAAAACTTAATGGTTTTCAATGATGTGTAGTTGAAGAATTGACAAATCAAACAAAATGTCTTTATTTCTGCAAACGCAACAATTTTATGTTCCCAGGAAAACTCAGTGAAAGTTCCACTCTTCCCTAAATCAAACTGATTTTCAACAAGGATCAAGAAGCAATTTACTTTGTCAACTAGTACTCAAGCTGATGAACTGGCTCACAAAAATGGGCAATTCAGTATTTTGAACCAATCAAAAAAAATGTCTCAAGATGTGCTGCAAGAAAGAGAAAAGACTGTGTCTTTCTGCTGTTTTGATTCACCAGCAGGGCCTAGGCTCATAAGAAGAAGACCACGCAGGTGCCTTATCTAGTGCAGACAAGAAATAACTCCAGTGGCTTCATAATGCTCATGAATAGAAGAGCCATATAATTTATCTTCCACACTGGGACACTTTTGAGATTAAAAGGAGACTCTATGAACAACTACAGGGAGACCAAAAGCATTAACTGGAACCATTTCAGGAAAATTAGCAAAGTTGACATCCCTATCTATGAAACCCAGGCCTAGGAAACCTGTAGAAATGTATACCTTATCTTCTCACTGAGAAGCATGAAGCATAACAAATTGTAAATGTTTTTGATGAAAGAAAAGTCTGGGCCACAATTCTCTGAATCCTCTTAAGCCTTACAACTTCCCTTTAGTTTCACAGATTTCATAATATGTATAAACACACTCATATAAAGCAACTCTGAGCTTCCTGGAGAAAAGCACTGAACTCTTTAGATGCAGGTGGTTTGAGCATGAAATCACTGTGACTGTGATGTATAGAAGGGCGACTTACCTTCACAGTCTACCCACATAACCAATTTGTCACTAAGTTTGGAAAAAAAAATATTGCTATCACTGGCAGAATAGGCACGGCCTATTTCTCTAAAACAGTGGCAGGCAAATATCTCCTTTGTCTGCATGGCTACCCTTGGAAATTAAACTCACACTGGCCTTATTAACACTAAGTTTTAACTCCAGCCTCAAAACTTATCTTTCCTTGTATATTAACTGCTGAGTCTATCCATATAATTAACTGTGCAGTATTATAAGAGCAGGAGAGAAAAAAATGGTAAGAAAGAAGGTGTTTTAAAAGAGGCAGGAAGAAATGATAGAGAGGAAGAAGGGGTTAAAACAAGAAAGAAGGGAGAAAGGAGAAAATGAGGACATACAAAAAGAACAAGAAGATTCAAAATAAAATGGTACATATTCTTCCTCACATTTTTACTACTCCTTTTACCTGATAGATGATTATGTTAGATGTAATCATAATCTCATGACTTGAAAGGCATATTGATAATCTAAGCTACCTTAAAAACAAGGTGTCACCTGTCCGCTATCACAAAGCTAATCTGTTGTTCCAGAACTATGTCTCTTAACCCTGGAACATAGGGTTTTATTTCTGAAAGTGCTTTGATTTATAAAATGTGCTAATAAGTCTTCTAAAATGCCAAATTGGAGTTTTTTAATTAAATTCCTGTTTCATCACTTTATAAATGCTATACTTGTTTAAAAGATTCAAAACATATCTGTTTTGAAACATTATGTGCTTCTCGTTTTTACCCAGTTCTTAATTTTAATGTCTTTTACTTCTCTTTACAAAAATAATATAATATTTGGCACTCAAATTTTCTGACTGAAGAAATGAATGAATAAAAGGCAGTACCCATAGAGATTTTATTCAACTGTGAATTTTAAAATAAAACAAAACTTGGAGTAAAACACAAAATTCTATCTATAACAATGTATTGCAAATAAGAAAAGAATAATCTATGTAATCTGAGTGACTTGCTTTGTGTTCTCAATAGAGTCACAGTAATTGGCAATAAATAAATTGAAAATCCTGACTCTTGTATTACATACCTACATCAACTGAGCATTTCTAAATGAAACAGAGAAACCAAATATCTCTTTCATAGAGCTTACCTGGGTAGTAGATGCTATAGGCTCAAAATGCTAATAAATAAGCAAATAATTAAATAATTCTGACAATGCAATTGCTTATGCCTGAATAATGAAACTCTTGAATTAAAAATGGACCTCATTTTTATAATGGTATTTTTTCACTTTATCTTATATGCTTATACATATGCATATGCAATGTGCCATATATATATATATATATATATATATATATTCATTCATGTGGAGAAATAGTTCTTGTGTATTTTACATGAATTACCTATGGTAAATTTTAGCTTAAGTCTTCTTCATAGTTGTTAAGATATCAAGACATAATAATAAAACAATCAAATATGAATGTAAAAAAATTCCAAAGCACAGATTACTAATATCAGGTATGAAAGGAGGGACAGTACAGATCATGGCATTAAGATTGTAATCAAGGAATCATGTGAACAATTCTATGCAACACAAATTTTAGAATTAAGATGAAATGGACCAATTCCTTGAAAGATATAATCTGCTATAACTCATATATGGAGAAATAGATAATTTCAGTAAATAAGTGGAATCAATAATTAATATATTTCTAAAACATAAAGTACCAGACACAGATAATTTCACCGGTGAATGCTAACAAACACTGGAGGAAGAAATGATACAAATTCTCTAAAATGTAAGGCAACTATTTAAAGATAAAGGGATGCTTACTAACTCATCCTATAAGACCACTATCATCCTAATACCAAAGCCAACAAAGAAACTGCAAGAAAGGAAAATTATAGACCAATATCTCTCTGCAAATTCTCAACAATATATAAGCAAATTAAATCCAAATATGTATTTAGGCATGCCCTGGTACAGTATCAGTTAGGTCAATGACCTCCAAAGGATTATAAGGTCACATACCCCTGTATTTGAATTCTGAGCCAAGAAAAAATCAGTGTGAACAACTAAAAATAAAAATAAAATGCTGCTTCCTCCTTTCTCTTCCTGTCTGACTGCCTACTAACCAGCACTCCTATCTATACCTTTCCTTTTAAAAAAACAAAATTATAGCCAAAACCATACTTATAGTAAAACAAAACAATAACAAAAAAATCCCTCTGTTAAATGAGAAATAAGACAAAGATAACTCCTCTCATTACTCCTATTCAACATTATACTGAATGTCCTTGCAAATAAAATGTATATAGATTGGAGAAGGGAGAAATACAACTTTGTGTCCAGATGACATGACATAATTATGAAGAAAATTCCAAATATTTGACAATAAAACATTCTGGATCTATTAGGTGACTACTGAAAGGTTGTAGAATACAATATTAATATGAAGTCCACTTATTTCCCTTATTCTGTAAAAAGGAATATGAAATTTAAAACGTAATACTCTTCCATTAACACCAAAATATACTTAGGTACAAATCTAACAAAATATATATAAGCTCTATATGAGGATTAAGTATAAAATGTGGCTGAAGGCTCTCAAGGAAGCTCTAAATAAATGGAGAGCCATTTCATGTTCATGAGTAGGAAAATTCACAGTTAAGATGTCAGTTATTCTCATTTTGATCTGTAGATTCGACAAATTTCTTACACAATTACATCAAATTATTTTATATATATCAACTGATTCTAACATTTATATTGATAGGTAAAAAATTCAGAATGGCTAACATAATACTAAATAGCAATATGGAGACCTGTCACTAATTTCAAGGCTTACTATAAAGTTACAGTAATCACGAAAGTACAGTATCAGCAAAACAATAATTAGGCTATTGGAACCAAATAGAGAGCTCAGAAATGAAGCCATACAAACATAAACAATTGATATTTGATAGAGAAGCAAAGATAATTTGATTAAGATGTCATTTCAATAAATAGGAATCCATGTAAAAAGCTGAAACTAGACACAAACGTATATCTTCCACAAAAAAACAATTAAAAATGAATCATAGAAATTTAAAGCTCAAGATTATCAAACATCTAGAAAAGCTAGGTGTCCCTGAGTTTGTTGATTACCTTTTAAGAGTCAACTCCAAAAGTATGATTCAAGAAAAAAATTAAAATTAAAAACTTCTCCTCTGTGGGAAACATTGATAAGAAAATGTAAAGACAACCTATTAGACTGAAAAACATTTCAAAACACACGTGTAATAAAAGATCACAAAATATGCAGCTCAACTCAAAATGTCAAAACTCAACAATAAGAAAACAACTCAAATAAAAATGGGCAGATGATGTGAACAGAAACAGTACCAAAGAAAATATATAAAAATATAACCATATAAAAAAGTTCCACATCATATATCAGTATAAAATTGAAAATTAAAATAAAAATGAGATACCTCTAAAATTTGATTAGCATAGCTCAATTCCAAAATAGTGAAAAGACTAATGATGAGGATATGGAGTAACAGAAACTATGAACTTTAATTTAGCTGGTCTACTACTGTGAAAAACATACCACACTAATGCAAATCATTAATAGGAGAAACTTTGGATACTGAGCATATGGAGAGTGTTTAAGAACCCAGTAGTTACTATACAATATTTCTGCATATCTCATAATGTTCTAAAAAAGTCCATTATTAAAAAATAATTCTATAATGATTATATTGACAAAACTACCAACTTGTAGATCATTAAAATGTTTATTCAAGTGAGCATGATTTTTGTAAAATATTGTTGTGTAAAGAGTTCTACTTTTTCTCAAAACCTATCTTTAGTGAATCTTATCTCATTTAAACAATTATTAATGTATAACACTTATCAGGGAGTTCTTTTTTTCAAGTTTTGATACCGATACAGCTAACAAAAAAAATTAAAGTTTATTCCTTGTCCTTAAGAGACATATTGCCTTTTTATGCAAGGTGAACAGAGGTATAGTTCACAAAAATTCAATGTATTATAAATAGAACATATATTAAATAACAATACATTATGAATAGAACACAGAAATAGTATATTAAATAACAATACAATGTACAGCATGTCAAAATAATAGATGGAAAAGTGCATAACAGAAAAATAAGTATCAGTCTGCACAAAAGCTGAATTTAAGGGAGATTATTGAAGAAGGAACAAACAAAAGGCTGTTCAAGAGGTCATGGCAAGCATGTTTGGTGGCAGGAAAATCTCTCATAGAAATGAGCTAGAAATAAAGTTAGCGTGATAACTAAGGATATACAGTAAGACACTAAGAAATTAGAATTTTGGTTTGAATTTTATTATGTATTAAAAAGCAATAAAGGAGTCTAAGCCAAGATGAACTAGAGAAAAATTAATCTAACTGGGGTATAAACATAAGGGCATAAATGGGGTGGTAGAATTGAAATAGAAAAACAAGATCAAATATTAAAATCAAGAATAAAATTGGAAGCTACTTACAAGGTGAACTAAAGAAAGTTTGGTACCATAAAACACTCAGTAAATTTTTAGTGTAAGATAGGAAAAAAATAATTTTTTTTTTTTAAAAGTAAGATGGCTCCAATAAGAAAATGTTACATCTATTTTTAGGCTACAAAAATACTAACAAGAAGCAAGTACTAAACTATCAAAGTCATGGAAATAAAACCATGGATAACCTATGCCCTATATGATAAAAACAATATAGAGAATGGAAATACACTTTCAAACCGCAGTACTTGAGTAGGAGAAAATAGTGACTTGGATTTTCATGATCCCCAAGTTCAGGACATTCATATTCCATGAACAAACTGACCTTTCTCATGTTTCTCTGAAATAGACTAAGTGCTTGCACTTCTCAATTAGGAAATTGTCAAGAGTGAATTTTGGATCTGTCCCAATTTATCAAATCTTCCTAGTCTCAAGGATCTATTTTATTTGTAGGGCATCCTCAAAACAATTTCTTGTACAGGACTCTCAATCTTTGCATCTAACCTACATACATCGGGGACAATTATATAACATAACCTCTTAAACAGAGGTCAATTTAGGGTGGAAATTTGTTCCTGAAGCCATGGATGCAGCGTATGAGGTGAAGACTGCTAAGGAAATATAGTCATACAGACACTGAAGATCAAAGGAGAAAGCCATGCAAGGAAATTCTAAACAACAAAATGAAAAATAAAGTGCTTCTTTCACCCATCTGGTCCTTCCTGTCTACCTCTGCTCGCCTTCAGTTCAGCCTGCACCTTTCCCTTAAAACAAAACGCTAGAGTCATGTGTCTCTGTTTCTTTTTATCTTTTAAGCTAAAATAATAATTTAGCTATTACCAAAAGCTTAAAAATTAAAAGTAAAGTTCTCTTTCATGGTTAACTTGCATTGTCATTAACAGAAAAGTCACCTAAGTAGTTGATGTGTGGTATAAAATGTTTCTATGCAGAAGTGATTGCATATGTATTATTATAGTTAACTTTTATACCAAGTGTATAACCATATGTAAAGATTTATTTCACTTGAGCATCTTTTAATTTGAGCTCCTAGAGCTTTACATATCAGCACATATAAGCTTACTACATTCTATAAAGCAACACGTTATAAAAGAAATTCTTAGCAATTTTGAAAATTGTTGATAATGGTCATTATCATTCTTGTTTCTGATGTTACTGAGAAAACTTGTTTCATAATCCTGAATTCATTTGAGGAAGAAAGCTATTCTCAGCTTCTAGTATATTCATAATTTTAAAAATTCAAGAAATGGCACTGAATTTTGACAAATTAATGCATCCATGTATTAAAAGGTAAACTTAATCCTTTAAACTATTAATCTGGTAAATTATATTAAAAATTATCTAACACAGATCTACCATTCCTAATATGAACTGCCCTTCATCCCAGGATCAGTGTTAATTATTAATGCACTGTTTTGGTTTCTATTTCATGACTTCTTTGATATTCATAAAGGAAATCAATTTATTTAATTTTTGTGTGGTTGTAATGTTTCTTACCATGTTCTGCAGATTCAAGATTTAAAAATGTTTAAATATTTCGTATGTTCTCTTAGCTGTCTAGAAAATTTAAAATAGCACTGGTTGGTTCCCTATGACTCAAAGTATTTAGAAAACACACTTTGAAAACTATTGGGATAACATAGCCCTTTTTGGAGATTTCATTACTAATAAATAGTCTTTTTATTAGTATTTATTTAATATTAATATTTAGTAAGCAACCAATATTTTTTTCTTTTATTCTCACCCCTATAAAAACAACTAGTTTTTACTGTTATTTTATTTATTTGACAATTTTAATACTTTCCGTTAAAGAATACTTTTTTCTTTCATCTTTATTAGTTTATTTCTTCTGATTCCCCTGGGTTACTTTGGTTACTCTTTCAATAACATTTTAATAGAATGCAATCTATTCCATTAAATTCATTTTTGATTAGTGCATTTTAAACATATGGTTTTCTTCATGGCATGGCACACTCAGAAAATGATATTTTTATAGCATTCAAGGAAAAACATGAAGTTATTCATTACTCAATGCTCTGAAAGACTGAAGGAAATAAAGTTCTTCATACATGTAATCCATTTGCTGTATTAATAAAATACTCATAAAATATTAATGTATCTATTAATAAAATAAAATGGACTTTCAATGCTATGTTACACTTATTTGTAGATTCAATAAAGAACCAAAGAGCTACCGTACTAGGAATTCGGAATACCAAATAAGTAACTAAATTATTTAGTAACTGTGATTTTTAAAATATGAGTGTGAGCTTATCAACTTTTAGAAAGTACACAGGCATGGTCAGGTAGATTCATTTCTAATCTCATATTATATGTCTGATACATATCTGTACCTTGGTGCTCTCAACCAATGCTATAATTACAGTTAATAGTTAAAAGCTACAAGACGAATTATAGCTAATTTTATTTAAAAATTCTCTGTATATATACATATACTCTCTGGTATGAGCAATAACTAAATACTTAATGGAATACATTTCCTATCTGATGGAGCCAAAACAAGCCAACTGCCAATTGTTATTGGTTGTATAGTCACACAGACAGCCTATCCTCAGTTTGAGTGAGAAAATCACAAATGATTATACTGAGCAAACTATTTAACTATTACAGCAAAAGAATGGAACTGCCCTGAGATTGACTCCGTTTTTGAGGACAATGATTGTATAGCAATTTTTAGCAAGAAAATTGAGAAAAACCTGGCTAAAATTACTCATAATTGGAAAGGATAAAAAAATCAAGTAAAAAAATTCATAGAGGTAATAGAGGACTTAACTACATAACTGGTAAAATCTTGAAGATATTGTTGATGGGGATGGTCATGTAGAAAAGCTCAATGATTAGATTATATCTTCTCCCTCCCAGGGAACAGACATGTGAACACATAGTGTTTAGACTTTCTTTTCATTCTCTGCTAATGAGTCATGAGATACAAGTCACAATCAGTTTAGAAAACAAGTAAAATTCACATTTTTTGTGTGACACCAGGAGTGAGTTTCAAAATTTGAGGAGAAATTGCCATAAAGAGAATGGGTACTTTTTTTGATAACAGCTGAGGATATAGGAAAAATTGTCGTGCTAGAAAGGATCACAGAATAACAGCACTTTGGTAAACATAGTTATTTCCTTGGAATGAAGCATAAGCAATTTAGTAGCAAATTTGAGTAACATTACCAGATATCTCTACCTTACAGGACTAAAGAAAGTATAAGCTGATTGAGAATGGTTGAGTAAAATAATAATAGGTGGGCAAAATCCCACCATTTATTATAGAATTATTGGTTGATTAGATGAGTTAATGCATGTGAATGCTTTGGGTCACATAGTAAATGCCATGAACATGTTAGTCATTATTTTTATTTATTGTGTTAAAATTGTAAATAACATTTGGGATATACTTGTGGCTGTTCTCATAATAGCATTATAATTCAACTAGCAATAATTCAAAGAGAAGCAATAAGTAAATCTCTTTATGGAGAAAGGTCTATTATAATTTAATGAAGATGATGGAAATACGTACTTCACATATACGTATTTAAGAAAATGTTAACTATCAAATTAAAAATTCTTGAAAATAGACATTATATTATTGTATATTTTACAAATGTGTTAATATCTTGTACACACTCTCTTTTCCTCCTATATCTCTTTTGAGGCTATAGTGACATTTTATTTGTTATTTAGTCATTTTATGATATAAAAAAATCTAGCATGAGCTAAGAAATCTAGAGAGTAGATTCACAAAACAAATAGAACTTTATTGAAAATATTGAATGGGGTTAAATTATTACTTGACAAGCAAGAATGTATTCCTGTCATTTGGTCCTTTTAAAAAGACAGGTCAAAGAGATTATCCTTGAGTTCCCTCAGGATTCCAGAGTGGCTTCAAAAAGATTTGTACAATGTCAGTATTATCAGAAGATTACTAAGGAGATACATTAAGCTCTAGAGATTTTAGGAGAAATCAAAGACTTATAAAATGATGTTCAGGGTAGTCATCTAGTGGTTCCAATAAGATCCATGGAGAAGGCTGACCCAGCTGAATGCTGCAAGTGAATTATTACATGGTTTTCTAGCAAGGCAGAGAACCTTCAGATACCTTCCATCATAAAATCATTGTCCTTTAATTCACACCAGTGTAGGCAATAGGTTTTCCCAAAGTGAAATCAAAGCAAAATGTTATGCATGTCGCAATCCACAGGACACCTGAATATGCCTCTGATTTTGTTCTTAAGTCACAGTGAGCAGAACATCATATCACCAGCTATCACACTGGTGTGAGCACTAAGCAAGAGTTATTAAAACAAGTCCTATAACATCTCTGTCTCTCTGTCTCTGTCTCAATCTCTGTCTCTGTCTCTCTCTGTCTCTCTCTCTATCTCACTTATCTTTTGTTACTGAGATCTGAGATTAGATTTGAGCATTTCAGAGACAATCAAGGAATTCACAACAACTTTGCCATACTCATTAAATGAAATGACTTTGAACCTTCCTTGACATAGAGAACACGGCTGAAACTAAAACAAAAACCTAGATAAAAAGAAACTAATACACCATGATCACTGATATAACATATTCTCAAACTGAAATAATGTTTCTTCCTTTTCATTACAAACATGTTTCCCTTCTAACAAATATGGACACATGATATTTCATTTGGGGGCTTCTACTCTTCTCTTACGCCACTCTCAGATGAGCCACTCATTTCCCTTGCATCTGATCTTACCTCTAGAACAATAACCTGCCCAAATTATCTTTGATATTACGCCTGAGCTCCAAATTGTGGTGGTTTAAGAATACACTCCCCAAATCACTTCACTCTTGCCATTGGGATTCAGTATCACCTCACCTAGAACCTAGACTCTTTGAGTACTTGACAAATAGAATTGATGCAGAAGACACTAAATTAAATGTCAGATTTTATCAGGAAGCATACAGTTTATCTTATCTTGGAGGGATCTTATACTCGAAATGAAAAAGTGATTGTGGTAAGACTTTTGGTAATTTGGTGGTGGATTAGTATGTTATCATATATTTGATGAATAGTGAATCTGCACATCTAAATTTATATTATTTTGTAAACCAATGTTACCTCAATTTAAAAAAATGTGATTTGGAGACGATAAGCCTAAAGGAACACAGAAAACAGGACAGTCTGACAGACAAAGGTGTACGGGAGCAAGAAGGTAGGCGTTGGGGGAAAAGTATAGGAAAATATAGTAGAAAACCTAGGAATGGAAGTAGATTGTGGAGGATTAGGCTAACAAGTTTGGAATATAATAAATGAGCTAGGAGGTACCTTTGTATTATTTTAAGCAATGATGTTGGAAGATGACTGTTAGATTGCAGGAGGTATCTAAAGGGGTAGAAGTAGAAGCCTGGTTGGCACCGCTAACATCTCACAGTGATAGTTCAAGTGAGAGGACTGTGCCTTGGACAGCTAAAACGGTACTGAGTAGAATGACACTGAATTAAAGTTACATAGATTTGCCATTGACAGGAGTGAGGGAGGGAGAACATAAATGAAGTTTACATCTAAGAGTGAAGGTGTTCTAGTCGTTATTAGTTGAGTCTAGGATTTGGAGGAGAAATAGGCATGTTTTAGAAAAGCTGCAGTGGAATATATAAATGAACATAAACATTTGGTAAGAATATGGAGATAGAATTAAGTTAGGGGTTTTGCATTTAAGAATTCATTTCTTTTGTGTTTTTCTATTTAACAACAACCTCAAAATTTATGGCGTCAAGTAACAGCAACATTTATTGACTTGTCAAGGAGAGATCATTTCTGTTTCACACATCAATAGCTGAGGAAGCTGGCTGGGGCCATCATCAGATGTCAAATCAATCATTAGAGACAATATAGGGACATTAATAAGTAATCACAAAAAAAGATTACAATATGGTTGTATAGTAGTTATGATAAAGTACACCATGTTGAATAACCGATACATACCCAAATATAAGTATCTTATAAAATTGAAAAAGAAAAAGAAACAAGAGAAGTAGAATTAATTTTTGACTTTCATGAAGTCAGATGGGTTGGTAGCATCTTACCTTCATTGTTTGATTTAGGGACTCAGGCTTCCTCCATCCTGTAATATAACATATTTTAACTCATGTCTTCTGAGGTATCAGAGGCAGGACAAATGAAAACATGGAAGAGGCAGACTAGTTTTTAAATCCCATAGTAACAAGTGATACACACATGACTTTTTGCATATGGCTAGAACATCATAGAGCCCCATCTAATCACAAGTATCTTGAAAGTAGAGTTTTCCTAGTCATGATTTATGAGGAACCAGATATGCAAGAACTAGAAATTTCTACCAGAAACTGTAAGATGGTTTACTCTGATGGGAGGCTAGGATTTTAGGATAAACATATTCACTTTAGGATGCCCTTATTAATTATCACTTCTAGGTTATATTTATTAGTTCTAGAAAACTGTTAGTTTTGAAATATATGCCAAAGGCATTCCTCTCAAAACAGAGTGACTGTGTTATCAGTGCTTACGAAAAAATTTTAGTGCTTATTACTAGGAGTCTAAGAAGAAATATTCATTTGCATACAATAACAGTCTCAATTATTCTGGAATCAGATGTTCTGTTGTTCAAAGGACTTTTAGGTCATTGCCACTGAATTATTCTTTGAAGAAATGTAAGCTATTTTAAAACACAAAGCTTCCCCACACATTTAAAAACTGCAAGAAGATTTATTCACAAATGAACAGCTGTTTGTCTGCTAAAATGCAGTCATATTTCAAAAAACAGAAAATATTAAAGATAATTAAGTAAGAAAATGTGTTTAGCAAGCAGTACCAATTCATAAAACTTTTCCATTAATAGCCCACATAGTTACTATTTTCCTGTTTTGTGAAACATAGGGTCTTTGTGTCAATTACTTGGTTTGGTCCTTAAAACATGAAAGCTGCCATAAATAACATGTAAATGAATGAGAGTAACTCTGTTGCAAGAAATTTTTATTAACAAAAATAACAATGTGGCCAGATTCAGTTTGCAGACAATAGTTTGCCAACCCCGAACCAGCATTCCAGAAATGGTACTGTATACTAAGTATCTAATGATTTTAAACTTTAATGCCTAGGCAAAAAAACAAAACAAAACATAAATTAACTGGAAAATTCAGTGAGTCAAAAAGGATTTGTACTTTTTGCACCAAATGAATAATCCAGTGATATCTTGAATAAAAGAATTCTTTAAATTATTACTTTAAGATCAAACACAGATTTACTCCACATACATTATATATTCTAACAAGAAATGGATGAACCTTTTAGTATATTGGATAAAAATGATTTTTAATCAGCTTAAGCACATAGAATTGATTTTGCCAAGGGTGCTTGGCTCACTGGTAAGTCTTAATTCAGTAAATTTTATCAGTTTTGTAACAATTCTGGCATATGAGAAGATTGGTGGTAAGAAAAAAAGGGCATATAAAGAATAGAGAAATAAGCACAAAAAGCACACATGTAACATAAAGGATAAAGAAAAAGTGCTAAATTATATAAAAACTCAGCATGCTTACTACTCAAAATATTTTTGGTATTTTATCATTTTTCTCCTTCCTAAAATGTTAGTCACTCATTATACAATAATTTTAAAACCTCAGTAACTAAACAGTGTCATCTAGTAATGTTATAATTCATTGTTATATAAATGCAACTACTATCATTGACACATGCTCTCTCTGAGTATAATTTGAGGAATATGAAATGTATGATATTTATTCTAGATTGTTCTAAGATAACCATGCCCTTGAATATTTGTGCCACCAGTCATCTATCCTGTGAATGAGTTACATCACTACTAAAATGCTTCTTCTCCCAATTATTTTCTGTAAAATCCATTTAAAAATCCATTTAAATTACTTCATTTATGAAAAACTATTATTTTTTCCATACATACTGGACATTGGTTATGTCTTATGGTAAATAATATCTCCATTCAAACATTCTTAATTTATAAAGCAATCATAGTACATGTAAAGACCAGATGATGGAGTCAGAAGATGAGACTAGAAACTTCAGGTCTTATACTTATTTGACCTGTGAGGCTGATCAGATTATAACTTCTCTGAACTTCTTTCTTATCTCTAAAACATACTTATATTATACTTATCAGTATGTTGTGAGTCTCTCATAAAGTGCTTGTAAACAACTTACATAGTGCAAGATGTGGTACAAATGTGAGTTATTGTTATTATTTCTCTAATCCCCCTCTTGGATAAGAAAATCCATTTACTAAATTGGCAATTAACCACTCAGGAAATAAATGACTGCTTTATCACATTCATAAACAATAACATATAATCAATCAGCTGTGCTCAAAGGTCAAGATCCCCATATATTAGAACAAATATATGTTCTATATATTAAAGACAAAAACTCAGTAAATATTACCCAGATGCACCTTAAGCAATAATTGGTATGCTCAATAAAATAAATGTGCATTTTATCCTTGGAGAAATGTGTTTATTCCTAGTATTCGTATACCTAAATGGAATGAGTAAATCTATGCTAATATCATGAAAGATAAGAATTTATCTGTCATTTGCTTCCTTGCATCAGATTTTCATAGAGCACTTAAGATATTTAGAGGGGAAAAGCGTCTTCAAATTTCAATACACTTTAAGTTTCATAAATCATGTAACAGGCTTTATTTATAGAATTAAACAGCTAAATCAGAAAAGCACTTCAGGTTTGATGTTCAATCAATATAGTCAGTCTTTCTTAGAGATTTTCTGTATTTTTGAATAAGGCAAAGAAAGTGGGAAAGGTCTTTCAAGACAACATTATTTTTTAAATATCAAAAAGTCTTGGGGCTTAACCTTGTTCTTAGATAATAGAAGGTATCTGAATGTGGCTCCCACACAGCAAAGGAAGAAAGTGTCTAAAAAGGGAGTTGTAGGAGCGACACTGGGCCCCCAGGACTGACTTAACAGACTTCTGTTAAGAGAGTCCTCTGGTTACACACTCCTCTGTTCGCCTGTTTCTTTCTCCATTGCCATGAGGAGATGGTTTCTGTAAACCTCTGTGTGTGTGTGTGTGTGTGTGTGTGTGTGTGTGTGTGTGTGTGACTTGACCAATAGAAGCCCTTTGAATGGGTGGCTCAAAGGACTTTTTTCTTTTTGCTAATGTAATTAAATAGGCCAATCAAAAATAAAGTTGACACCACCTGATCTGAAGTAGTTTAGACTCCAGTAAGAATAATGTCTATTCTGTGCAATATGAGCTATATTACAAAATTTTTGAAAACTCACCCTAGGAAACCAGACTTTCCATTCTATGACAGGTATATTATCCCCATGAAACAGCCCTGCAGATCAACTTCAAATAGTTATAAATAAATGTCTTTAAGTAATAAGTTGTCTGCTACTATGGTGCTGGATTTTTAAAGGAGTATAGCTATCTTCCAGAGGAAATCAAGCACATTATACAGAGAAAATTATAGAGATTTCAAGTCCTCTTAATGAGAACTTCTAAATTACAAAGCAGACTTTTTCACCCTGTTCATTACAATGTCAGAATATTACACTATATGATAAATTATAATTTTTTTCAAATCTACATTATCTTATTTATGCTTTAGTCTGTTACCTTCTTTTCAGGGTGTAAAGAACCATTTGGTGACATTCTAAATATAGTGCAACTAATGGAAATAGCAATGAACATTAATATTTATATGACAGCAAACACCTTAAAATAGCAGCTAATTCCTTTAAAAATACTCTTATTGTTCCTATTATAAAATGTCTATGCATGATAAAATTAGGTCAGAGTATTTTTAATTAGACAACAGCTTAATTATCTTCCCAACTAGAGTAATATGAATCCTTTTGTTTATTTGTCAGACATCGTACATTCCATCCTTCAAATAAATTTCTTTTTCCCACCCCTCATTTTAGTTCCTTAACTCCCCTATCATTGCCATGTTTTTGTATTCCCCCATATGACCAAACACCTCTCAATTATCCTTTGACATTTTTCTAAAAATGCTTCAATGGACCAAAAAAGAATTATCAAATAAATAAAACCTTGCAAATTAAAAAAGAACTTCCCAAGGTTTTCTTTAGACTATATCATATGTGGAAGAGCTTTATTTAAGCATATTTACATTGTGAGAAAATTTCGTGTAACTATAACTGAGATTTCTTTTGCAAGATTCTATTCAGCTATTTACTATGAAAATCTTACATGTAGAGTATTTAACCCCAGTACTATCAAAGATATTTCTGTTTGAAGCTATATTTCCCTCATGATTCCAACTAGATGGATTGATTAATTTAAGTGGCTTAATACCTACAGTTATGAAAGATTTTTCTTTTAAAATGATACTAACATTTAAGAAGAGAAAAGCTTATCTTTCCTTTTCAATTTACCAGACATTACAGTCACTACAGTGATAAAGTTAGCATACTGGTAGTCAGATTTAGAAATCTCATCTTGTGATGTAATAGATAGGGACTTTTATAAAGACTCCATTATCCCCCCTGAGAAAATAAATTGATATGCTAGACTCATCACCACAGCTTTTGGTTTATCTCACAAAAACGTTATCTCTTTCCTTTCAACTAGATAGCAACAAAATTTTCAAAGAAGGGTTTTGTTGATTTTGCAAATTCTCTCAAACTTTGTAATATTAAATCACTGTCCTATTTGCATATGAATGACTTATAACAGTATTTCTTTTTAAAGATACTGTGGTAGTTATCAGTCCTGGGAATTAGTCCAAATAACAAGCCTCTGAAGATGGCCTTCTTTGGTATCTAATCAAAAGCATCAATGCCATGACAGTAGCCCTGCTGGGAATCCTGTCAGATTTCATTTATCTGAACACATTGGATAAGTAAGCCAATGGATAAGTGGTTTCAAACATCCACTTTCTCTGTTTTTTCATTGGGTTGCCACAATGATTTTGCAATAGAAATAATTAACTGATTAATGAAAATGTATACTGACTATATGATGCAATTTCATCTAACCTTTATTTGGTTATTCTGAGCCATCTTCTCATAGGTCTATTTGAAGTTATATTTCACAGCTTCACAAACCAGTATTGTGCAAAAAATGATCTCCATTGTTCCTAATAACACTTAGCAATACCATTCACTCTCCTTCCCAGGTTTTTCAATTTCTTCTAATAAACTACAACAAATGACATTTCTTTTGACCTGGCTAGTACATGGCTCTAGGCACAAGATTTTTAACTCATTCTGGAGAACTTCTCATCTGAACCTCAACCCTACATAATGTGGCACATAACTAATTACTCTCTCCAGAATAATTTTGATCACTGAACACACACACACATCAACAGTGCTGCACACCAGTTCTGCCCATAGACATTTGTATCAATCTAGTTATTGGAGTTCGGCATAAGTGCAGGAGACAACCAATGAACAAATCTATACATCTATAATCATGTGAGAATTTTTGATGTAGGAAATAAATACATAAAGACTTCAGAGAAAAAGTCCATGTGGAAGTAATTAAGAAATCTTCTCTGATGTCGACTGAAAGCAGGGTTCAGGACCTGAAAAAACAGGTAGGTTTTCATATAATAAATGAATGGATATCATTTCAACCAGACAAAATAAGCAAAATGTGAAGAGTACGTATATGTGGGAAGAAGAAAGTATATTCCAGCAAAACAAAAACAAAAATTCCTAGCACACCACTATGGCTCAGACAGCTAAGGTGCAGGCCACCTAAAGCCCACAGACCTAATTCTATAACCAGTGCCAGGGGGAAAAAAATAAAAATAAAAATAAAAAATTTCAAGTCTCAACTTGAACAGAGTTCTTTTGGAAGCAGTTGAAGATAATAAAGGTAAACTGGAGATGAAAGCTTTGGAAAGCTTTTGAAACTATATACAGAATTGTTGAAAGTGGTAGGTCTATTGATGTGCTTAGATATTGCTGTGTAATACAAAAATCTGAGAAATGTCATATAAAAATCAACGACGACTAATTTGCTATCCTCTTTGCCATTGTGTCTTCACCTTTTAAATTTGAAAACAGTATAAATAACCCCAGAGTCCCTTCCAGTTCCAGCATTCTGATGAGGTTCTCAACTAAAAATCCCCATAATTTAGATAATCAGCAAGGGGTTATTTCTTTCAAGTGAGGTATTTAGGATAGGCTTGATGGAAATTGTGACATGTAGAATAAAACTTCAAAGTATTAGAAAAATTGATAAAAATTAAATGGAGGAAAACAGAATCATTCAAGTCTTAGAAACAGGAAATTTTGATAGATAATATTGCTTTTCACCTTTTTTCCTGGGAAATCATTTTCCACTTATATATATTTGAAAATAGATGCAAATATCTTATTTCCTGTGAGCTAAATTATTTTACATTTGTGTTGGACATCTTTCTGAATAGGAAAGGAGAAGCACAAATAAATTAAATTGAGAGTTGAAGATACATTTTGACCAAGAAGGCAGTGAAAGAGATGACAGGAAAACACTATTTTAGTGCCTTGCATCTACCTCCAGTTTAGGTGAGTGTTATTTATATTATTTCATTTAACAACTGAAGTCAGTTGGAAACGTTTTCTAGATTTTCTGTCTTGACCCCTTAAAATACTGAAAAATCAAATTCCTATAAATAAACTTAGTAACAAATATCAGTCAGTAACAGTTCTTAATTGTTAAATTTTACCTGTGAAGCTATCACTGGGTTCAGGTGGTTTGGCAAAATTAAGTTTATTCACTTAAAGCAGGAAAAATTCACAGATATGACATATTGCTCATAATGTTATGCCAGGCTTAGTATTCTCATTATTTGGAAACCTGAACCTTTCAACATAAGTAGTATTCGGTCTATAACCATAGGGTAAGGAAACTGACCCAAATTGCTTCCCAAAAAAGCGTACTTGCAGATATTTGTCACCCAATAGCACGCTGGTACTGCTCTGTAACCAGAAAATCCCATTTTGTGAAGCTTTAATGCTTTTCTGCTGTTATAAAGGGCTCACAGCCATGACACTGATATCATTTTTCACACTACCTTCTCACTCTAAGGTATTTTCTAACTTTATGTAGCATCCTAAGGTTTTTTTTCCAAGAACATCTCTCAAAATAAAATCAACCAACACTACCACCTTTTAGTTGCCTTTCCTTGCAAATATAATGACGTATATTTTATGAAAATGTTGTGACTTTTATTCTTGTCGTAGTCAGGCCTTTTTTCTTTAACTAGATTATTTCTTTTTTAAATATCATTTGCATTGGATATTATATGTACTACTTTGCCGGGAGAGCATGGTATTCATTAATATTGGGCTTAATGCTAAAATACAGTCATAGAATTTAGGCCATCTGTTATACAGAACTTGTATAATCCACACACTTCATTTTACTGTTAAAGAAACTGGACAGGTTCAAAAAGCTTAAAATAATTTGATCAAGTTGTTAGCTAATTGATGACAAGAAATTCAGTGTCTTTATTATCTCATACTTTTCATTTCTTTCCCATTCAATAAATATTTACTGAGTATCATCTATGTAGCAAGGAAATAAAGTGAACAATATCTGCCTAATGTGTAGAATACAGATCAAATAGGAAATAGAATCCAATAAACAAGACATTACAGTAAGTGCACTGAGCAATATCTCTACTAGGTTCAGAGGGTCAAATAAGGATTTGTAGAGGAAAATATGTGTCACATGAGACAATCCACAAAAAAGTCAAAGACTGATTATGCGAGGGACTAAAAAGAGAGAGTTTTCAGGTCTGTTGAGGCAGATCATAAATGGTCTTGAACCCCTACTAGTAAGTTTTCAATCTCTATTCTGAATTCTATTACCACAGTATAAGTAGGAAGGAGACTTCATTACATTTCACTTTTGAATAACTGTGACTATGATGTGTGAAAAGGGTAGAGAAAGCTGAGGTCTAAGATCACAAATAGTTAAGACTTTCCATGCGCCAGACAGTGATAGCTTTGTTTTCATTTTCAAAAGGAGTGAAGCTACTCCAATATTCTGAAAGTAGGTCTTCCTTATTGCATCTGTATTACCAGATGGGAAGAGAAAAGAATGTGTTTATCATTGAGAAGTAAACAAACCTTGTCAAGAAAGAATTTCATGTTGTGGGAATTGAGACTATGAACTTTAATTATTGAAATGGCTCATAGAACCCATTAATAGGGAAAAACTATTTCAATTCTGAAGATATCAGTCCTGAACGAGACATATCATGCTTACCATGCCAGGGCAGCTTTTCCAGCCCTGGATAGACATGGCTTAATTTAAATTGAAAAAAGAATTTTAAAATGTTTTCTTAAAAGCCCAAATACTAGAATAGTCTATTTACTTGGAGAGTTCCTCTTCAATTGCAAAAGCAAATATCAGAATATATGCCAAGCCCTTGATTCTTCTGTCAGTTCTGACTAGTTTTGTGGTCATGTAGTTGCTCCTATGCCAAGCTAATTTTTAAAAATTATTATGAGATCTTAACACTGGAAATGCCAAAGGTGTAAAGTAGGATAAACCAATGCGACTAATACCAGTTCAAATCCACCTATTACCAAGCATTTGGTATTAATACAATTATTGTCTTTTTAAAAATGTATATTTACATGAAAGAAATCCATACATTTTACTTTTAGAAATCAGCACAAATTTTTATTTTATGCTATGATACAGGTCTAAAAGTAGAGGAAATATTTATATATTCTGTGTAGCAACAGTTGCTTTAAGGAAGTATATTGAAACTGGCATTTTTTTCAAATTATAAGAAATAATTACAATATTAAATTAAGAAGAATCTGCAAAGACTCATTCCATGGGTATTGATTGCTCTTTTATTTTAACATCTTTCTTGTTTGTTGAATACTTATTTGGGTAACTCATTAATTATCTTTTTAGAAAATTTCATCAGTAAAATGAAGAGGGCAACCCAATTATAAAAGAAAATTATCGATATAGTATAGACTGAATATGAAAGCTATCTTTTTATAATTCTAGGTTATTTGGTTTGGGGATTTTTTTGTTGTTGTTGTTTTATAAAATTCTTAAATGCGGGTTTCTTTCTGCCTTTCCACACTCATCTTCTCTTACCTACATGAGACAACAGACCCCCTGATCTTAACTACAGGGTTCCAAAGACAACCAGCATGTTTAGGACACTTTTCTATTGCTCTTGCTATTTTTCTGAGTAAACTGGTGTTTTCCATCTGGAAAAGTCTTAGTCATCATCAAAGATCTAAATTAAAAATAACCTCCTTTGGAGCAAACTTCCCAGGAAGAATTCATTATTCTCTTCTTTATGTGTCCATCAACTTCTTACTCTACATTTGATTTACAAAGTTCATAAACTGAATACAAACACTATATTTTAATTGGCTCTATATTTTATATTCCCCAATATTATCTTATGGGATCTCAATACAGATATAAATGATAGGTAGATATAAAATAGGTAGATAAACGATAGATAAAAATAGACAGTAAGAGACTAGACATGTAGATATATATATATATATGTGCATATATATAATTTTGACACATATATACATGTAAATTCTTTTTTAACTCATAATAATAAATGATTGCTTGTTATCATGATATGTTATGTCCACTGTGCTTAAGCTATAATCTGCTATGCAAAAAATTAGTGATGAATAACTAAAGTAGATAAATTAGCATAAGGCTAATGGTATCAAAATATCCTAAATGTTGACATACATAACAACTAAAAGTATAAAATGTATAGGAATTTTCAGTCTTCATCAATTTGATTATATTTAGGAATAATTTCCAAGTGAACTAATTTACTAAAAATCTACACTATTCGATAGGAGAAAAATATTGTAAAACAAGATTTTCATTAATTTGGTAACCATGTATTGGTAATCAATTACCAGGGCATTGTAAAAGGTAAAGCACTGGGAAATCAAGCAGGAATAAAACTGGGGCCCCTGTCCTCAGGGTTTGGTTGGTGTAGAGGGGTAGACAGGAGCAAAATCAATAAACAGTATGGAAGAATAGACATCGAAATGGAGGTGACAATGGTAAAGTCTACCTGGAGAAGTCAGAGAAAGTCCAAAGTTACGTGGAAATTCGCCAGGAAAATAAGATGAGAAGCATTTAACAGAAAAAAGGAAATGTGTAAAAAGGCACAGAGATTTGAAAATCATAATTCATTCAGGAACCCGCTTGCAGTTAAGGATGATTGAAACATAAGGCACAAATGAGAGGAAATCAGGAAATATATTAGAGAAGCAGACAGAGGTTAGATCTCTAAAGAACTCCAATTTCTAGGAAAGCTATTTGGACTGTATCTAATGAGGAAGCTGTAGGGAACTAAGATAAGGAACAGAGACAGGAGGGTGGATTGTGTTTAGAAACTAAGGGAAAGAATCTTTCAGCGTTTCTCTGACATCTCATATGTCTCTAGACACACTGTAAGCATTGCATTATATAAAGATTTATTGTTATTCATAGGTTTAAAAGGGCAACACTTCATTTTTTTTAGATTTAGTCTCTTATTTTAATTACCATACATATATTAAAGGCTGATCATGAATGAGACACCATTTTAAGAACAGTAGGATTATCAGATGTGCAAGGGTATAACCATAATCCTCCAAGACATCTTACACTGATGTAGAAAGAAAAATCTCTCTCTCTCTTTCTCTCTCTGTGTATATATATAGACAGATAGATAGATTGATAGATATAGATTTACAGATATAGTGATAGAGATAGATATATAGATATACATATGTGCACATATATATATATACATAGATTGGGGTTATAGCACACTTAGAACTAAGTTATATGAGACAGCATTCAGCAGAGAAATCTTGCTAAGTATCACTGTGTATACTGACCAAACATTTAACATTTAAAAAAAATAACCCAAGGCTTACTAGACCCAATATAGAGAGCATTTCGTGGTGATTGCTATATTTGAATTCATCTATGGGAATTGTGTTATACGGGGTCAGGAGAATGATATGTTTTCTTTCCACACATGAAACTGTCATAAATATTCTTATGAATTAATAAAACAATTTTTCTAATACAGCATTTATATTTATGTATTATCAGTCCTTCTTGAATTCTCAGATAAATCTATAACAACCTAAGGAAAGTAAATGGTACCACATGTGATTCATTTATGAGAGTCTTATATATTATATATAGAAACTATACTCAATATTTGGAATAAAAATAATTCAATATTCGACATTAATGTTATCAACAGAGGAGAAACAGAAATTTAAAAATAGAGAAAAACAAAAGAACCTAACTTTTACATTTCCAACTCTGACATGCAATTTTTCAAACCTCACAATCCCTTAATATAGCTATTTATATTCTATTTCTTTCCTAAAATTTAAGTATGCTTTTCCCACATGAGCTTCAAAATACCGACCTATAAAACAAAAAGAAATTCCTAAGTATATAGCATGGAAACAATAAAGGTTCTTGACGCAGTAGGCTATTTATTATTCAGATAGAAAATAAATTCATTTTCATTAAGAAGAAATCCTTTTAAAGATATTATGTACCAGGTCTGCTTGTTACTCAAAAGAGCTGAACTATGCTCCAGAGTTTGGATTTAACTTCCTCCATTGGTAGAATTAAGAATTATTTATAATAACCTCCAACCTACCTCTGATTTAATTCTGCTCTATTGATACCTTGCTTACTCTAAATGGAAATGCTTCACTTTTCCAGAAACCAGGAGCCACTTAATATACTTTGAGTGTTGGGATCCTATCTTACTCTCAACAGACTAGCTCTGAGAAATGAAATTTTGCCTCTGACCTTTAGCTTTGTGCCCCAGACCCTGCTACTGGCAATACATTCCTCCCACAAGGATTTTTGAGACTCAGAAGGGGTTCAAAACAGATAACCACTAAGACCCTATTCAGACCCTGTTTTGTGGTGAGAATTATTTTGAGCTGAAAGAAATGGCAACCTTGGTTAAAAAATGAAGAAGGAAAAAAGAAGTATCAACCTTTCTCCTAACACTTTTGCTCTTCTCAATAATAGAAACCATTCACCAGTCCCTAACTCTATATCCTAATCAAGAATTGATCACTGTTCTCTTAGTCCCTAGAAGAATTTAGTTAGAGATATTTTTAATTGAGAGGTTAGTTTATCCAAGAACCCAATTTCCTTTCCTTTCTATGAAACATATTTTTATTTTCAGAGTAAAGTGAAGACCAACTCTTCTCTCCCTGATACCACAAGTCACCTTTATTACACTTCAACACAGTATATGTATGTATATATACATATATATATATACACATATGTATATATACATATATACACATATATACATATATACACATATATATACATACATATGTATATACATATATATGTCTTTGGCCTGCCTTAGATACTTCAGAATTTACTATCATGTAAATTTTCCATACATACCATTAAATTTGGATTTTTCTTTCTAATCAAGTCTAATGTTCATTTGTTTGTTCATTCAGCTTATGAGAACTTCAGAGATGAGGGAATTTCTCCTTCACCCCAACACTTCCCTGAGAATCTCAGCATGCCACCTGTCCTAGGACTCCTCATTACTGCTCTGTCCCCTCCCCCTCTCTCCACACAACTCCATTAGTATTTGGAGCTTGGACACTAACTGAGTTTCTGTGCTCCTTCTCATTGTCACTGATAATGTTGAATTATACCTGAGCTGTAGGAATCTGGAAAACAATGGGGGTTAAAAAAAAATCATCCCACCTTTTGTATTCTAAGAAATGGTTCCTGGCAAAGAAACATCCTTCTCCAAGAATAACTTCTACAAGACACCTAGAGGCCTTTGCTTACCTATAACCAAGGTGAAACATATACCTTTCCAAATCTGCATCTTATCTGATCAATCAGAACAAAATATTCAGTCAACCAAACTTTCACAAAGATTCTGTCTTTGCAAGCTGCACTCCTGGACTTTGATCCAACCTCAGCCTGAACCTGTATACATTTCCTCCAAACCCCTCTGGAGAGGCAGGAGTCCACTTAACCTCATTCTCTATCCACCTCCCTACCATTCATCACCTGTACCACTCACTTTCCCAAACCTGCCCCTTTCTAGCCTCATTTATTCCTCTCTATTGTGAAAAAAGAAACCAGAGACCCCAAACGGAGTTTTTTATGCCCAGTTCCATCAATAATACCTAACATAGTTGCAATTTCAGTCTCTCTCAAAAATGAACACTCAACCTAATCAATTTGGAGTTTCTTGTAATGCTCCTAAGGTAATCTGCATGAGATCCCTTAGCCTTGCCCTAAGGGAAGGTAGGTTTGCCTAAAACAATCTTTCTTTTCTTTTAACTTTGTTCCACCCTTTTTTTGACTCTAAAAACTTTCCATTTAATACATCTTCTTACAGCTTATCTTTCTACTTGCTAGATGGGAGGCATACTCCATTCATGTATTGTCTAATAAAGTGAAGGAAAGCTCTAAATTTATGCTAAGTGCATTTTTCTAAAGAAAAAGTGCAGCAGGAATGAAAGTGAGTAGGCAGGCAGGCAGGAAGAGAGAAGAGAAAGGAGCACTTTAATTATTTTTCATTTAGCTGTTCACGTTGGTTGTTCCCCTGGCCCTGTCTTGAACCTGGGACCTTGGCTTGTTTATGGGATGGTTCGGTAAACTTCACTCCTAGGCCACCAGGGAACACCCTCTATTTGTATTTTCTTGACTGTAAAAGAAAATCTTTTTTAGCCTAACCCATAAAACAACTGCAGATTTCATGGTCTTCTCTTACAATAGATACTTGTCCCCTCTTGGGATAATCTCTCTTAGTCTGAATTTGTCTTTTCATCAACAATAGTCAAGTTGGTGAGCTATCAACCTGAATAACTCAAATGACTGGACTTCTTCCAGTGCTTTGAATAGGTTTGTCCCTCTTCCACTAATGGAACCTATGAAGGCCCACACTCTCACCATCACACCCAAATAGGACTCTAGACCCTTTCAGTCTTTATTCCAAAGATTACAGCCTTTGAACTACATATTGCATTGACTTTCTTAAAATTCATTCACTTCATAATATCTTTTAGTAGACAAATACTTAGAAAGTCTCATCTTTTTATATTAACCTAATGTTCTTCCTAGATGCTCAAATCTCATTACCACCAAATCTCATCTCCCTCGATTCAGAAAGATATCAACATTAAAAAAATTAAGAAATTTGTTACAAATTCACAAGTAGGAAAGAGAAGTTGATATTT
Source organism: Solenodon paradoxus (assembly GCA_004363575.1). Taxonomy (NCBI): domain Eukaryota; kingdom Metazoa; phylum Chordata; class Mammalia; order Eulipotyphla; family Solenodontidae; genus Solenodon; species Solenodon paradoxus. Next base: position 849,145 of record RJWH01000087.1, read on the forward strand.
TAAAAGTTTAATTTTACTTGAGAAAGGTGCTCGATCACAAACCATGCGTAGGGAGAGCATCATGAAAATGGAATGCTGTAAAAGCATGATGTTCACAATACACACTTTAGGTAAACCACAGGTGCATCTTTTTAAAAAAATCACAGTTCTCCTTCAATTACCTTTAAGATGCATAGATTAAGTGTCACTTCTTTTGCAGTAAGTTGCTGTGCTTCAGGTAGCAAGGAAAAGGACTTGGGGGGCAGTGAACTCCTCCACTGTGCGTCCTCTGTGTCCTCAGATAGTTCAGGGGACAGGGTGTTTTATAAAACTGGTTAAGTGTATTCCTATATATGCATATATTCAAAATCTCAGTCTATTTTAAATGACACTGCATGACAAAGAAGGACAAAAAAGCATGAGTTGTTCTTTGTTCTTTTCCTTCCTTCTAATCATTATGAGACATCATATTTTGGTCAATTTTGATGTTACCTGAAATACGTGAGGCCTTTCTTGATCAGGAGGTTTTGGAAATCCCTGAAGGAATGTGTTAGATCTATACCTACACTTTGTTCTTCCTCCTTCTGAAGTCTCCCAGAGAGCTGAGAACACTACGGCCAGGTGCACAGCTGGCTGTGGTGCCTGGTGAAGTGGTTGTGCAGAGTCTCCTACAGTCAGGGCTCCAGTTTAGGTTACTGACACAAACATCCCCTGGAAACACGAATCTGTAGCCTCAGCACTTTGTGCAAAACTCCACATCATCCCCAGAATACTCAATATTGAGCAGGGGACATAAACACACTAAAGAAAAAAAAGAAAAAAAAAGAAAAAAAAACACGCAAATGGGAAAGATTAATAAGCACATGATTACAGAGAGTGTTGCAATTTCGTAGCAAAAACACAGAAAGGAACCCTTCTGCATCAACAGTGAGTAAACACTGCAGCAAGACAAACTACTAAATGAAACAGTTGCAATTTGGAAAAATATTTCTCATCTCAGCAAGTTCCATGCACCCTTTAAAAGAAATATTTACCACCTTCAATTAAATTATACCAATGGTTAATTTATTTTCATCCCAGTTACTGTTTTTTACTTTAGGAGTAAGTGATATAATGTGATTATGAGAACTCTGAAGAAAATGTTTTCCACCACCTTCAACAAGCATAAATAACAGGAAGCATTATAAGTCATGATTATATCCCAAAATTATGCATACTACCTAGGATTACATTTCTTATGTTTTCTGAATATTCATCACCTGGGCCTACAGAAGAGATCTGAATGACAAAATCATTATTAAATCCATGAAGTTGAAGACACCTTTTTATTACAAAATGATTATTAATATATTCTCCCCACAATCACTTTAATAAGCACTCACAATGGGCCAGCCCTCAAGCTAGCACTGGAATTTATGGAGATGAATGAACTAAGCAGCTGACAGTTTCACAGCAAAGTTACTTTACCATTTCTTTCTCAAAATGTAATCTGTAAGCAAGCTTAGCAAGCTTCAAGATTTAATACCTAAATATTGAAAATTGTTAATAATAGATAATAGTGATGCATTAGGTTATTACCTAGTGACTTAAAATAAGTAACATGCCTCAGGAAGTTACCAATGTATCTTATGTGTACAACCAGATAATGTTTTACTCATATATCTAAAAAAAAGTGGAATCAGAAATAGTCTCGTTCTTTTTTTATATTTTAACCAAAGGAAATTCTGATTTATGAGGCAGTAAGCATATAAGCATTGCACTCTAATTTTTATTGACTAGCAGCTGAATAAGCACAAGACAATTTATTTAACTGAAAGCAAAGTTTTCATCAATGAATGGTTTCTTTCCAGTTAAAAAACAGTTACTGCATTCTCCAAGTGGAACCAGCTCTATTCATCATATACATCACCAAAGGCCAAACTCCTGCTTATCCTACAAAGCCAGCCATGAAACTGGCATAGTGAATAGCTAAAATATCAAGAATACATTTAGTTTGGGTGGTAGGGTGAAAGATATTTCTAAGTCTGAAAGAGTTGCTGGTTTTTCATCTTTTCCATTTTTAATCTTTCTTCTTTTATAAGACATTAACTAATAACCTTTTATAAAATGAATGTCTTGATGCTCGTTACTAAGGAAGTCTTTTTATTTTTAATAGAGCTAAGCAATTTAACACCTTCCAGCCACTTCCCAGACCAATTGTATAATCGTAATTCTTTCAATACACTGGTATAAGTGTATAAAAGCCCTTGAAAATTGTTCATTTTGCTTACATGAAGTTGTTAACTTGGTTAATTACAAGTCATTGTCTTGCTGTTATTTTTTTTCCATAGTTTCTTTCAACATAGTCATTTATTTAGCAAGAACCATGCACACATGAGCACAGTTAAAGAAAGAGCTTTGAGATTAATTATTGCTGGGTAATGGCACAGTAAAGACACATAGTCTTCAAATCCACAGCAGCACCATCTTTTCTTGCCTTGAAACAACATGTATGCAATATCTGCCTGCCCCAGTACACTGCTCTGCATTGCCAAGGAGACATATTCCTTTATTCTAAGGTGTCCTACTCCTCAATCTTCTCATCTACCAAGTCTTTCTGATACATGTGACATGGTGAAGTAATTAGGGAATTAATTAATTAACCACTTAAAATCAAATGAATAATAGAGGCGAGAAGACAAATGAAATTTCATTTTTAAATCATCATTTAAATTCCTTTATGCTAACTTATTGATGTATTATAGTTTGATTCCCATTGGTGGCTCAGTCTAATGATCTGTCGAGGACAGTCCTCTCTCTGGTATCTTTAATGGGTTATGAAATCCACTTGCTAGATATACACAAATTTTGCAAGCCAGTTAAACCACTCATAGCTTGAAAGCAATTATATTGAAGTTTGTACTATGGAGATCAATAAATGCTACAGATCAGGGTTTTTTTGTTTGGTTAGATTGAGAGCCTTTTACTGATACACTACCACTAAGCCCTTCATAAAGCTCTGACACAAAAATTAGGAGAAGTAATCCCCACGGTCCTTACTTCTTAGTACTCTGGAAATAATGTGCCATACACATTTTCTTTCCAAACTCCTCTTTTCATAGATATGCTTTTATCAAGTCTATTAAGATTACAAATTTAATAAAATAATTTATCATTTTGTAAATATGTACTTCATTTAATAAGCCATTCTCTTCAGACATCAATGGATTTGATAAACCATGTCATCCATATATAAATATATGTGTGTGTCCACACACACACACACACACACACATTTATATATTCCATGATTTTATAGCCTTCAGTGAAATCCTACCTCAAACATGGTATTTTAAGGCTGAAAACATCTTTTTATTTTAGACTCCCCTTATACTGCTGCTCATCCTCCTGGTTCTATTTAGGCACTTATCTCTGGACCTATTCCAGTGTAGTCTTTAAAACGTTGCAGTCAGAGTGCACCCTCGTGGTTCAGGCAGCTGAGACAACTGGGGTGTGAAACACATAAAGCTCAAGGACTAGGTATGTGACCTTGGACCCAGGTGAATGACTAAATAAAATGATTTTTCCTTCTTTCATCTCTTTTTGAAAAAAAATGTTGCAATAGAAACTATTTGCAGTATCTCAATTAGCAGTATCTCAATTACAATGTAACCCCCACAGAATGATATTTCATTCTTTTGTCCTTATTTATGAATAATGTCCATTCATTTTAACAACAACAAAACGAAACATCAGGCTGCACCAGAAAAAAGATAAGAACAGGCCATTTCTAAAAAAATTAGTGGTTGATGCTGATATTTGCTCTGAGCAGGAAGAGAATCTAATTACATTCTTGAGTTCAGATTTATGGAAAAAATATTAATAGTAAGGTGTGGAAATCATTTAATAATTCTCTGCTTGTTTACCAGAGAAGTTTATTTTTTCAAGTAATTCTACTAATACACATCCATTTCAATTTCTGTTATTACACATTGAGAGTGAAAGCAAGAGCATTTAGAAAATTAATAATAGTAGCAATATCAAACTTGTCATCTTTTGTCTTTCAAGCATATGCTGATTATCATCTATAATATACTTGATTAAGGCAGATGACTGAGGCCAATTAATGCTTTATTTTGCTTTGTAAGACTATTCCATAAATATTTAAATATCCTTTTTAAATCAAATTTTATTATCTGTGTTTATACTGCTTTCCTCTTTACAGTAAAAAAAAACTTATAAAAAACAAAACAAAAAACAATCTGGTATCAGTTGGAAAAGTTTCACCTCCATGGGTAATATCAACTCCTAAATAGGCCTACAGTATTTTTTAGTAGTAATATCTATTATTTCTTTTGATGACAGTGATATATTCCTTTTAGGATAAGGAAACTGGATCTCAGTTTATATTTCACACCACACCTACCACCAGAGTTCCAGTGTCCCTTACCACCACCCTTTGCTCTTCTTTCCTTTCCGCCTCTAAAATGCACCCCCACCCATAATCCTGTGTTCATTACTCTTGTTGGGATTTGTATGTGCATTTGTTCATTTTATTATATACCATATATGAATATTTAAAGATAGCTGTGTAATAGGTATAGGTTTTGTTCTTTGTTTTTAAGCCTTCAAACACAAACTAAATTACTTGGTCTAAAAACAACCAGAAAAAGTAATTTCAGCTATATATCCCAAGGCATGTTCATGAATAATCATAACCCTTAAAAGGTCTTTCCTAACTGAGCAGTGAAAAGTTCCCTGTAATGGTACTGAAAATCAGGGTCTTTACCTTTCAAGTACAATCCTTTTAATCCTGTTAGAACTTTAAGAAACAACTGACCCCAAGCTCTGAAGAATTCTCAGCATAGTAGCATTGCTTATATAAATGTACAATGTTAAATTGAGCACATGGAGCTAATTCTACATAATACAGAGTCACCAAAAAGTTTTAGAGTTCTTAAGTGATTTTTTTATGACAATGCTTTTGTCAAAATGTTTTAAGTGATATTCCAAAAAAGATATAATGGGAAAATTTGGAAAACTGACCAAAAGGAAACCAGGTATGTATGCCATATATATATACACACACACACACGTGTATACATATATACATATATACATATATACATATATGTATACAAACATATAATTTTTTCATCTCTAACATAATACATAGGAATTTGCTATCTGTTTTCTAGTTCTTTTACTCTTCAATTGCCAAAATAGAGTGATTTGAGTTCATTTAGGCATCCTAATAGGCAAGATATTGTTCTATATCTGGTTCCTCATAGATTTCAGGCAGTAATATACTATACACACACACACACACACACACACACATATACACACACGTTACCTTATCATATTATATATATAATATATATTTGGAAAGGGTTGGAAATTAAAAATAAACTGAGACACACACAGACAGGTAAATTATGGTTCTGAGTATTCAATTACCATTTTTGTCTGCTGTTAAATAGATCAATATATTTCCTTAAATGCAGATAATCTCTTTCTGATATTTCCCAGCTTCAATATTGCTGGTCACATTCAGATTAGCAAGCTAGAGCAGAGTTGTTTAAATTGGATCATTTTAGATGATTTTGTGTTGTAATCTGCCCTTTCATTTGAAAAGAGAACTGTTAAATGATGCTAAATAAAAATCAGCTTTCTATAATTCTTCCATTCAGATTTTCCCAGCACAGGAAGGGAACAAAGTCGCTTTGTCAAAAAGACTCAGTATCTTGTTAAAATGTTTGGAAATCTATAGATGCTGTCTTCTAGATATTTACCAAATCTAATAGATGAAACTAAACTTTGGGCAAGATATCTTTTTTTGTCTTAAGGCAGTATGGGTGTCGTACTTCTACGCATTCTGGTGGCTCTTACATGTTGTATTTCTACCTCTCCACTGGGGTAAGTAAACATGTCAAATAGTGTTTAGATTGTGTACAGAAATCTGTCAGGGCCATTACGCAGGGTGCATGATTATTTAAACATTATTTACCTTGACTAATGCTTCTCATCAACAATGAGTTGATGGCATGGTTCGGTGCTTTAAGTCATGATGAAGGTGGGCATCACTTCCCTCCTCTGAAAATCACATATCACTGCAGCACATCCCATAATGAAGGGTTGCTAAACTGAAAGCATACAGAATAAAGTTCAAAGTAGAAAAAGTGAAGTCTAAATCATGTCAATGAGAAAACGCCAGTTAGGGAAATCAAATTGTTTTCTATCAATTCTATAGATTAATCTATTTTTAACAGCTACTTAATGCTGAATTTAAACATGACCTAGATTTAGCATATATATTTTTTCTCTGAATTTTTTCTTCCTTAACAAATAGGCTGGATTATTATCAATATAAACAGGCCAGAACACAAAGGCCTTTTCTCAGGGCTTGGATGCTTTCCAGTTCCTGCTGCTAAGTATTATCAGAGGATAAGCATCAAAACCAAATTCCTCTAATAATTTCAGTAATAAAATTTCTTGAATATAATCCATAGCCTTATGTTCCCCAAATTCTCTAAAGAAAGAACTATGGACCACGTTTATCAAATGTTGGAGAGAAAAGGGTTTGTTGAGGGAAGTTTTTTTGAAGGAATGTTTACACACCAAGCACACTATTTTTCTAGATTATGTGTTAGGAGTCAACAAACAGCAAAATTTCCTAAAGATACTATTCTTCATAGTTGTTTAAGGTCAATTATCCTCATGAAATGCATCTTTTCTATTCCTTTAGCTTTGCCTTTTTATTATTTGAGAGCCTGGGAATTTCAATGTGGTGTTCCCTAAAGATCTTCCCATGTCGTGCGATATCTTCAATGCCACTGTCAAAATCACTACGACTTTATACCTCAATCTGTGCTAGAACAGGTGACAGGATCAAAGTATTTGAACCTCTGCTATGAGCATAAAAGGGGGGAAGCACCGGGTGCACGGCTTTTGTGACTAGAGGAGCTCTACATTTAGGGCTAGGCTTAAGTCCTATGTCACTTTAGGTACATTGGGTACCTTCTCTCATCCTTCTCATGGAGACTCACAAACTTTTTCACCCTTGAGGATTAAGAGAATTTCACCCACATTAACAAAACAATCAAGGTTTTGGCCAGTGAATAATAATACCAACAATCATACAAACTGCTTACACTTAATGCCTCCTTCCCCTACTACAATGATTCAACAAACACTTGTATTTTTGTATAACTTATTTCTTCCTCTATATTGTTTATTTCTATACTGGGTTCCAAGAGCTTGTTCCAGTTCAAACTGTACTTTATCATTCATCAAGACAGCTCACTCATCCTGCTCAATCTATCCTTATTTCAAAATCCATTCATTTCTATCATCTCATGTTAACCTCAGTAGAATTGGAAACGGAGTATAAAATGGAAACAAATACATCTTTGCAGTTTTGCAGTGACAAGTAGCGAATGTGTGCAATATGATAGCTATCATATAATTAATGAGCAACTATTATCTGTCAGGGACTCATAGCTCCACTTAAGTAATGAAAAAAACTGTGAGGACGTCATTTTGCATACCAAAATCAAATCTAGCTAGAGTATATAATATAATCATACATCTTATATACAATATATGTTATAGTACATATAATATATAATATATCCTGGAACGTTGGAAGAATGGGGCACATATATTTAATTTACACCTGAAAAAAGCTATCTGTATGCCAGTTGTTTGTTGACATTGCAGAACAAGGACAGTTTTTAGGACAAGACTACTGCCAAAGAGGACAGATAAAAGTATGTAATTTAGATAAACAGATGCCTGTCTGGGGACATTTTTTAAAAATCATGTTCAAGAAGGCTTTCATTGAAGTGAGAGCCTTGGTAAAAAGAACTAGAAAATGCAGAGCTGGGGGACTTGGAGTAGTAGATGGTCCAGGAAATGTACGGAATGAATCAAGGAAGCTAAGTTGGAAGGACCCAGCAACAGAATTTCTCAAATGCACAGAAATGCCCTGGCAAGCAAGAGTGGGCCTCAGACCTCTGCCAAATCTGGAGGAATAGAGATGCTCAGACCTGAAGTTTGGGTTGAGCATCAGCCTGGAATGGAAGTATTTATTATGATCATATGAAATGGTTTTATATTTCAAAATGACTAGGAGAATTTTGTGGGCAGACAGGCCCTACAAGGTAAGATTTTATCAAGTATGGGGAGAGAATTGACCACAGAGGGTGTTTACATAGGCAGTGGAGCAGAGACGCTGCTTCTGATTAGTCTCTGAAAAATTCTGTTCTTTCAACGAAATGCTTGGCAATTAGAAGTCAATTACAGTTAGTGTGCAATGTGGTACACTTTTATATATTTGATATATTATGTGGCATAACCTCTAAAATTAGGAGCATCTAGACCCTATACAATTTTCCTTTTGAATCATTTAAATTCATACGCGAAGACACTGGAGTGGCAGACAGCTAATCTGAAAACTGTCCTAGTCCTGTGACGATATCACATAGCCTGTCTAACAGATTTCAGGTAAACCATCCTGTCTAGTTTTATTTAGACTATGATGATTTCCACCATTAAGAAATCACCAAGAAATATGCTGCTTTAAATTATGCTTTTTAATATTTTTCACTGCATATTACAAAGTATATTGCAGGTGAACCTATAGTTTTTGATAAGGACCTGTTGTCCTAGGGTATTTTATGACAATTTATTTGCTTTCCAAGGTACATTTGCAGTTGCTAAGGAACCATATTTCACAGTCATGGCTATCTAGTAGTACCATATGGGTATAATGTCAGAATAATAATGTGATTGCTATTGTGAAAACCATAAATTGTAGCACTAGAAATAAGAAAAAAATTTAATTAGACTGCCTGCTATGACCATAATATAAAGTCTAATTCCCCACTGAAATAAATGCTCCATCATGAGACAGACCTTAAATGTTAGTAACCATTTTCTCTCTCTAACTTAAAATTCTGGCACATAGTAGGAATACAAAAATGTGTGTTGAAGGAATAAGCTCTTCCTTCTCACTAGTACTCAAAAGCAGAAAAAAAATTTAAGGTTCTAACCAAGTGATTCTCTTAGGAAAAGAAATGGAATGCCTATAAGATAATTTTAAAAGAGATATTTTGCAATTATAATATTCTCATGCTCCAATTTTTCCAAAGTATATTGGTAATCGTCAAGTTCTGGAAAATTAGTGTCATTTCAATTTTGTTTTTGAGTAATACTCCTTTCTGAAAACCGTGCCTTAGCAAAATAGCAGCACACAGAAAATCTATTGTTTTATTCAGTAACTAGCCACAATATGTAAGACTAAAAAATAAACCAACAAAAACAAAAAAACAACCCAAATCCTTGAGGCTCAGTTGTTGCCTATCTAAAGAAGTATATGTTTCCTTTTAACATGGTCATTAAAATTGTTTAAATGCCTGTGGTCACTCTTACATTTAAATATTTATGAACATTACCCTGAGTTACCAAAATGTGTTTCATTTTTACTGAGTGAGCTTAAATATCAGTTATTAGCATCACAAAATTGATGTAGTAAACCGTAAGGTCTAATCAGACATACTCCAAAATGTTGGCTGTCATAATTTTCAGCAGAGGATTAGATCTGAAAAAATTTATCCTATCTATTTGATCATATATCTCTTTATTATAGACATCAAATTTTCAACAAAACCCTAAAACATTATTTTTTTTACCTCCCAAGTTATATATTATCATCTCAGGTCCTCAAATATTAATTTTTCCTTACTATATTGAAGGTTTTCTGTATAGCAAGCTTAGAAATGGTCCTAAAATTTGTTTTTGGAAATATTCTTCATCTTAACAGGTTGGCATTTATCCTTTAAAGGCTATATTTTGTTACAGCAAGTTTCAATGTAAGCAACAATGCTTAACAAGACCCTGATTTTTAAAAATAATTTTTGTTGAATTAGCATTGTATGATACCATTATGTAAGCTTTATACATGCATCATCATAAATTAACATCTGTATACACAACAACAAGTACACTATTCAAAGTCCTATTCTATCCTTCATCATATCATGACACTTTTACCTGATTTGCCTGTCCCCTCTTGTTCCCCTTCCCTTATAGAAACCACCAACTTGTTTCTATATATTTGTTCATTTATTTGTTTGGTGTTTCTGTAAATTACATATGAGTAGAATTATGTGATGTTTGAGAAAGACACTAATTTTATTCAATTTTTTACTTACCACTATCTAGTATACTGTGTCAGGTGTTGTATTAAGGCCCTGATGCATTCCATCTGCTGCTTACACACTCTTTGTCCACTTATAACTTTAGAAAACTCTCAAAAGCAAGTTTGTCTAGTATGACAAACTCCCATGTTTTAAGTCCTAGAAATTATTCTCCACTGCAGATTTCTTTTTCTTTATCTTTTTAAATGATTGCATGGGGTCTCTAGCTATCTTCAGCTCAAAGCACACTCTTCCCCAAGTACTGCCAATATTTCCTCAGTTCTGATTTCTCTGTGAAGATTTTAACCAATTCTCTAATATCTTCGGATTCAGACACGCTCATTATGTCTTCTCTATTCTGCCTGTAACTGATCAACTATTAAATAGGTGGACCAGTAATAAAACAACTTAAAAAAAAATCACAAAAATTAAAATTTCATTTTGATTGAAAAAACCCAAAACTTTTCAGGAACTTAAAAGTTTTCAGTACCCTTACACAAAGGAGATACCTATGATGGTGGAGTGAGGAATACGTGGACTTTGGAAGCTACAAATTACTTTGAAATTCCAGATCTACTATGCAAAACTATCTAATTAATTAAGCCTCTTAATATTTCTCAATTTCTATTTTCTTACACATTGAATGGGAATAGAAAAAAAACCTTTTATTTTGATAGAAAGACAAGGTAAAATATTTTTAAATGTGGCACGGAAATTTCTCTTAGTTATAGGTGGTAAACAAACAAAATTTATCTGCTCAGCCTCCCTGACACCTGAATAAGATGACAGTAGGGAGTAAACTTATTTAAATACCACAAGAGCAAAGAGAATGAGAGAGAGGTGTAAGGGGATAACAGGTGAGAGAAAAAGTAAGATTTTGGACAAGGTAGAGAGATTGAAAAGGAGAGGTTAATAATTTTAAGTAATTGGAACCAAATCAAAGAAAGAACAAAGACAAATATTAACCAAAGAAAATAGTTATATAAAACATGTAATGAAATCAAAGCACAAAATTACTCAAATTCATTCAATGTTTAAAAAGATATAATAAAGTAAATTCTTACCACAGTATTTTATTTGCTTGCTTATAGTAGTACTTATAGTTTTGTTTGCTTATTTTGTTTTACATGATGAGAATAATATTTTAAAAAATCTCTAGTAGTGTTGAAAGTAATTTCTTGGTGGGTGAGAAACAAGTAACTGCTCATTTGCACTTCTACCTTGTAGCACATTTTTCTTTAATTAGAAGCAATTATTTTAAAACACTTATAAAAAAATCTAACAGATGCGAGATGTTGTCTCTGAATTATTCTTCAATATCTGGTTATTAGAATCATAATAAACATTTGGCCAGGTTGCATTAAGTTAATATAATTAAGTTAAACCTGTACAGCAAAATAGAAGGAATATTATTACTCACGTCTTAACTCAAAACCCAGCACATTATCATGAAGGTAAAATGACAAATGTCTCTCAATATATAACTCACTTTTTAAGCGCTGAAAACTGGAATGTATATTCAGTGTCCTTGGTCCTGATTATCTTGAAGTTGTCTTCCAATACTTAGATCTAATATAATCTAAATCTCTCAAAATGTACATTTATGTTAATTATCAAAACATTATCCCAAGTATATTCATGTTGTTATTTGAACAACAGCATAAAATTTACATCATCTAAAAGCCTTGAGAACCAAAATTCACCCCAACAACCTTACCTTCCTAGCCTCAACTACCCTCATCCTTCATTAAAAAAAAAAAAAAAAATTCCTTTTCAGAGTTAATTCTGTAATATGGCACTAGAATTTTGACAGGTAAGAAAGGTGGGAATCTTCAGGGTGGAACCCATGGAGTAGGAGGGCACCTTGGAGGGAGAGGGCTCATAGGCTCTTTGGTGTGGGGGAACTGTAAAAGGTTTCTCTGATTCCTGCGAACAAAATTTATAAGATGTACATTATTCATTTATCATGGTGGAATTAAACTTGTTTCTCTGGGATAGCTGCAGTGCTGAGTCTAGCTTCCTAAATAGGAAAATCCAAGACTCCACAAGTGGTCCTTTGGTTCAAATTGACCTGTGTTTCCCTGTGAAAAGGGATACATTTTATTTCAGCAGAATCTTAAATTAGATGATAAATTATAAAGTCTCTAACTCCAAAGTTGTCTTCTAGGGCAGAGATGGAACAGCCTATAAACAACCATGTAAAAAAAAAAGTATTTTCTACTTAGCTAATATTTTACAAAAGAACTTTTCTGAAACAAATCACATTTTAAAAATTCAATAATTCACTCTCTTGCTGTTGATTTGAGTCAATAATTGGGGATAATAATCATTGGCATATGCTGAGGACTTGATGAACATTAAGTTGATACGGGACACCAGGCTCATTGATGGTTAATGAACATCATTTGGGAAAAAAAATACTGCCTTGTTGTCAGCTTGATTTTTGCTCATTTGCTTCCTTCACGTGAAAGAGAGGTAGGTGTACAGCTGTGTTACCTCCTGGCGTTACAGCGTGACTGCGTTCTCCATAATTAATAAGTAAAGCAAAGGTTAAAGCAGTCTTCTCTAGAGTGGTAGGAAAAGCAAGGATGTATGCTAACGGTTATTACTATCCTCTGTCTAGGAACCATCAATTATTCTTTTTTCTAAATTAATACCAACCCCTGAATTTACGGTATTCTGAATCTCACTTACACTTTGGTTAATAAGTGTGAAGACAGAAGGTGCTTCACCATTTCAAGAGTTTGTCAGGTGATACCGATACTGTTCTCCAAGGAAACCTGGATGTTTGACTTATAACTGATTTCAGACACCAGCTAATACAAAAATTGGATGTTGGATGCCATAAGATTCAATTCCAACATGTTAACTTCCAAGAAGGAGAATGGTGAAAGAATCATATTACCACTTGTTCCACGGGCTGTCAGAGCCATCAAAAATCATACTGAAAGGCTGAAGAGAAGCAAGAACAGGGAATAAATTGCACCAGTATTGACACCAGGGGTACTACCAACCATGTAGCACAGACATTGCTGTGCAAACCACAGCAAAGAAAAGCAGAGGCCGCTACACAGAATTCATCTCAAAAAGCTTTTACAGTACTACAAAAGGCAATTGGAAGAAATTCTGTGAGTCTCTGTTAATATTTCCATTTTGAAGAAGTGAGTGCCAATGATTTGGGTCTCTCTTCGAACAGCAGGTCAGTAATTCTAAAAACCAGACTGGACTGGAAAGGAGCAATTATTTCTATGAAAACATAGCTAACCAAGCAATTATTTAATTGCAATGATATTTGGAGAATAATCCCTATTCAGATGAGAGATGGTTCCTGAAAGGGAAAGTGGATTCTAGAGACAGATCCCTAATTTACCAAATAGTCACTAATCGAGTGCAAATTCAAGAGCAGCGGACAGGTGTGCAAGATAAAAGTTGCACAAGATATTCTAATTTGACTTCTCACCAATGTTTGCATTGACTAAGAGAGTCAATACAATTTTGTGGGCCAGGTATCAATGCAGTGGTTGCAAATTACTTGGATAAAAAGCACCAAAAGATCTCATATAGCCCCACTTTTAATTTTCCCAGGCCTGGAGGCTCTAACTAAATTTAATAGGTTCTAGCCAACCTTCCTGCTTTAAGAGCAAGATTTTAAATGCAAATTAAAACAACAATGAAATATCACTTTGCTAAGATTAAAAACATTGATAATAACCAACTTTAATGAGGTTGAGGGAAACAGGCACCCTTAAAGTCTGCTGGGAGAGCTACCAACTACAAAATAATCTCACTGAAGGGTAAATTGGCAATCTGTTTCGAAATTCAAATGCATATTCATTGACCCAGCAATTCCACTTCTAAAAATACACACTAATAATCAGATGAGTGTTCAAAGATATAACCTAAGGATATTCTATCGATAGTAGAGAATAATTAGAAACAAACAAAAATATCATACATCAACAGGGGTCTCAAACAATCTGTGGGCACTATGGAAAGGAATACAGTGCAGTCATTAAAAATAATTGCATTTGTCTATATTTAGTTATCTGAGGAAAATCGACAGTGAGTTGTATGGGAAAAAAAGTGTGCCAAAAAAGCAAACTCCAAAACTAATTTACGGAAGATATTCATTGAGAAAAAGTCTGACAGACTCCACACCAAAATGTATACAGTAGTTACCCTGATTGTGAACTTGAGTCATTTTCACATCTTTCTTTATAAATTATGTATTGTCTGAATATTTTATAGGAAGGAAGATGAATTGCTTTTATAATTAAAAATATAGATAGAATTTGCATTGCATATAATATAGCTTTTAAATGATTTTCACTTTCCTTTACTGGGCATTGGCACAGACTAAATAACTTTTATACATAAATATTTCATTTTGATACATCATCTGAAAAGCAGATTGTTGAAAATCTCACTGACACACAAGAACTCCATTGTAAAGCATCCCCTATGTCTGAATAGCAATGTTTAATTAACAGCTTGTATTATATCTGTTACTTCTAAAGCTTAGTGGAATCCGAAAATTAACTTACTAATGAAGTTGACGAGTCATTTTTAAAAGAAATTACAGTTGAGAAAAAAAAATTGTTTGCTATGCCAAACAAGCAAAATGTAAAGTTTGAGCTACGCATTAGACTTAAGTAGCCAATTTTTTAATGAGTGAATTAACTTACCTAAAATAGCTCTTTTGAGAAGGACCACTTCTCAAAAGTCTGAGGCCATGACTACTGCTGCACCTACGTGTTTATATGACTTAATTCTAACCCCATCCTCCCACCACTCACACAACCAAGCCTCCTCTCTACCAAGTGACAAAGACAGTTGACGTGAATATGATTCAGCTGGGTTAATGAGAGTTTTTTTTGCAAGGATTTGACTGGGTTAATGAGAGTCTTTTTGCAAGGATTTGGATCAGAACAATTGAAACTGGTCCCTGTTGATACATGAGTTGAAAAAATATGTTGGGAATTTAGAGGCCCATTTCCACCTGGACACCAAAAGAGAATCTGAGATGAAGGAAAAGTGTATCCACCAAAAGGTAGAAGCTGACTTATTTTGTTTTTATAAGTTTCTCACCAGGTATAACTATAATCCCTGCTGGGTTTCTGGAAGATACCATAAATTCTCCTTGTAGCTTAAGCTAAATTTGTGTGGTTTGACATTGACATATCTCTGGTGAGCGACTTTTAAAATGGCCCCAAATGGTCCTCACCTTCTGATATTCAATCCTATTTATTCTTCTGGACTACACTGGACTTAATGGCTTGATTCTATATGGTAGATGTGATAGGTCCTAAGTGATACCCTGTATTGACTTCTAGATTAGATTTTTTCACTCGTTTTAGCTTTAGCTCTATCTTATCTCTCTGTCTCTGTCTTGTCTCTCTGTTTCTGTCTCTCCTTTTACTTGTTCTCTCATAAAGTCTAGTCCCATGTAGAAAAGTCCAGGCTATCCTACTGCCTAGTGAGAGGCCCTGTGGAGGAGTACAGAGACACATTAGCCAACAACCACCACCAAATACCGACCACATAATTTCTTGGAATAGAAACAGTTAGTCTTAATCAAGGATTCAGATGATGCAACCTCAGTCAACAGTGTGACTATAGGAGACAGACACTGAGCCAGAGTCATCTACCTAACCTGCCCTCAGAATCCTGAGCAGTAAAACTTGTGACATAAGAAATATTTACTGTTTAAACTGCTATATTATTGGTTCATTTGACATGCCGTAATATGTTACGAATATACAATCTCTTATTGAAATAACTATGTTCTATTGTGATAAAAAATATAAAAATTTAGATATTAAAACTGAAAATCTAGAAATTTTGTATTAAAAATTATGCTGAAAATTTAAGATCCAAGTAGGAATTTTGCCATTTTTCCTTTCTGGGAATATAATATTTATCTATAAATAAATATGTAACTATATAAAATGCACACGAAATAAACCAACTCTTTCATGAATTTGCTTTCTTATAGTATTTCAGATTAAGGAATAACACTGATCCATAGGTGGTATCGATGAGACCTAAATATTGAATAAATATATCAAGTGAATAAGTCAGTGAATAAATTCTCCCACAATAATTTGGGCTATACAATTCTATAAAATTATTCAATAATATATGAGTTTTACTATCCACAGAGAACTCTTATTTGTCAATCTCTTATGAAAGAACCTCTTAATCTGTGTGCAAAACACATAAGATTTGAAAAACCCAAATCCCAAAGAGACATTAAACTGACCTCAATAGACTTTGGAACTCTAGTTGAGGAAAAATTTACAGTAAAAACAAGAAAGTGTCATAGAGTTATTTTTTTCACTTGAATTTCCTACTGAGAAAATCACTTTTCTGGGTAGTTTGTTTCTTGTTAAAAAGTAAGGTGTCCTAAAGAAGCTTGAAGTAACTCAACCTTTAATAATGAAGGGTGTCAAACTGTCAGAAATGTGGTTTAGAACTGCAGGATCACAAGAAACATGTTGCTTTACTAAGGCTGGAAGAATAAAGCAAAGTAAGAACACTTAAGACCAGCTACATAAAGAAAAAGTGGAAATTTCAGGCTTAAAGGAATAGCAACAGTGATGCAGGAATACAAAATTTGGAAGACAATCAGTAGGAAATAATCAGCTATCCTGCAGAAAAAGTTAGAGCAGTCAGTGCCTTGTGGTAGAATATCCATTCTCACTCAGTAAAAGCAAATTTTTGAAAGCTCCAAACCACAGATTTCAAAACAGATAATAGTGGCAGGTAGAAAACATGAGAAAAGAGCAGTGAAAAGTTATCATCAATTTGAGAAAACGAGAGGGCATTGAGAGGAATGGAGAAGATATAAATCACACTCATTTTGGACAAATTTAGTTGTTTTTTTTTTAAATATGTTTAATTTACCAGCTCAAGAATTTTTTGGAGCTAAGCTAATATGTGCACACACACACACACACACGCACACACACACACACATACGACACGATTTACAAAATCCATTTTAAATTTAATGTTCCAATTAAATTAAAACACTAGCGTATTATCTGGAGCAAAAGATATCTGGACCCATTCATATCTGACTGGTCTCCTGACAGCTATAGAGATTTTTAGGCAAAAGCAGTTCATGCCAGATGATGTCACTTTCATGACCCCTAGCCTACCTGCTAGAAGTAAGGGATTGTATAAGTGTGGAGCCCTGTCTTGTACTCATATAAATGAATATATGAAATTGCAGAATAGTACAGAGGCTTTGTTCCATGGCTACCACCAATAACTTATGTGAGTTTTCAAATGAACCAAAAAACACAGAAAACTG
Source organism: Solenodon paradoxus (assembly GCA_004363575.1). NCBI lineage: Eukaryota > Metazoa > Chordata > Mammalia > Eulipotyphla > Solenodontidae > Solenodon > Solenodon paradoxus. Next base: position 866,623 of record RJWH01000087.1, read on the forward strand.
TTTGAGGGACTATTTTTTCAATATTCTCAGAGAGTGTATATATTAAGTGCCATTCCAGATCTAAAGGAGATAAGTGAATGCCTTATATATAAAGGATGGCTCAGGTCATCAGTGTCTAATACTTTTGCAATCCCAATGCATAGTTGGATTAAATATTGAGTTGTTGTAAAAACAACAAAAAGCTTCATATATAACATTTATAAGAAATATATTGAAAATCGTGTTGTATCCAAAGTGGGATTTACACCTCATATTTTAAAAAGGAGCATTACAAAACTAATGCCATGATCTCACTCGTGGAAAAATACCAAAGCTGTTTTTCATATATAAAGATCCAGCTCAGAGTTTGTATTTGCTTTCCCTAGTTTTGCTAGTAAAACCCCAATGTTTCAAAACAATAATAGCGCATTTCTCATTCACAGTACCTGGCCGTTAGTCAACAGTTTTTTTTGGTTTTATTTAACTGTCACTGGAAGAACCATGATGGAATATGCTGCCCTCTGGAGGAAGGAGCAAAGGTGGGACTATACAACTTCAGCTCTGTCTCAGCTTTCATCACTTCCATCAACCAGTGTCAGGTGCATAATAAGGTTTATATGAAGGGTTGTGGAAGTATAAACCACCTGTTAAGAAGACGTACAGGATAAGCTCCAGTACTGAGGGAGGTAAATATATTGAACAGTGATACCTATCAAAGACTCAGAAAGAGCGGAACATTGTAGCAGCATGCTTACCTGTTACAAAGAAAATGTGGTCAGCAATTTGTACAGAAAAGTGGAGGAAGCTATCATGCTTCAAAATTAGTAAAGAAGGCTTTATTTTAAAGTTGCACTTCAAAGAACTACAGACTGAGAATATTTTATAATTCAGCTGAGATCTTGGGTCAAGATCTGGTGCCAAATGTTCACACTCTACCAACAGTTATATAAATATATCTTTTGAGAAAAGTTTGATAAAATGTCAAAAATCATAAATATGCATCTCTTGATCCAGAAATTCCAATTTTCAGAATTTTCCTTGATTAGACTATCTTAAATTAGCAAAATAGATATATTCATGTGTATATTCAGCATAGTAATGTATATAAAACTAAGCAACTGGAAAAAATATCATAATTGAATCATAAGATTACCTTGGAAAAATGGTGCATTCATAATAATAAAATGATTCATAGACATAAAAGTGATACGAAAGAATATTTAATGCCTTTAAATGTATTTATAATAAATGATATCATTGATCATGACAAAGAAATGAATATACAGCACGATGGAACTAAAACATGACACCCCAAGACTCTCACTTGGTCTCCTATACATGCCCTAGTCTGATATGAAGATCCAAGGACAGTGGAGGACAGCCCCAGAGGCAAAAGAGAAGCTCTTATTCTTCTAAACCTTTAGTTGTTTTCTTAATCAAAAAGACATCTGCCGCTCTCTGGGCCTCCACTCTTCTCCTAATCAAAAAATGGTCCCTTGTCCCTATTCTCTAGAAGAATGTAGAAACGCGAATCATTTACCTATACTTTCAGAGTAAGAGTAAGAATGAATCATTTTTCCTTGCCATTTGGAGACCCCCTTGTCTCCCCTGAGGTCCCAGGTCCCATTTCAATGCCTTACCATAGGATATAAATCACTGGTCTGCCCCAGCTAACTCAGAATTTACTGCCATGTAAATTCTCCATAAATATGTTATTATTAAATATGGACTTTTCTCTGTATAATCTTGCCAATGTTAATTTGTTCATTTGTCCAGCCTGTGAAGAACTTCAGAGAAATGGGGAAATTTTCCTTTGACCCTCACTAATACAAACCTGGTTGGGAGGAAACATGTATATTTTTATGCATAAAGAAAAGACTATGAAGATAAATGCCACACTATTAATAATGTCTATTACTAGAAGGTTTATTTCTAAGTAACTATAATATTCTTCTACATGGCTCCATTTTTTAGAGAAAATAAATTACTTTAAAGTGATAATGTCTAAAAAGGCAGAGTGGGCAAGTCCCAAGAGATGAGGTTTTATTTCTTCTAGGGTCAATCATTATATGTAAAAATGATCATGCTAATCTCGGGGAATTTGATTGCTTGTCACCTGCCATAAGAGATTTCAGCAAGTTTAACAAGAAAAAGATTGATATCTGCATAGTTAAATCATTCTTAATACATAATATACTCAGAAAACATGTATTAAAAGTGACAAAATTCTTGATTGTCTAGGTTTTCTACTTTTTACTACCTCTCTACCACTTTCCCAGCTTGGAATGACAAGGCTATATTTTTAAAAATAAGTTAGTGAAAGGTATTTTCTCAATAGTCTTTGACCTTGCCATAAGTACTAAATTAAATAAATGCACATATTTCATTTTCTCTGAAAATTATTCATAAAGAACATAAGCAGAGGACCTAAAATTTAGGTAAATGTATATATCTGCAACTGACTTATTCTCCCTTGAGATAACACACAAACAAAAAAGTAATTAAACAGTTCTGCTGACTAAGCCATCATAAAGGTAGATGATTTCATTTTAAACTTATTCATGAGTATTTTTTAAATTCTGCTCACAATAAGGTGATAAATAAATGTGGATACTACAATTCATGCATTATGTCTTTTTTTTTTTTTTTTTTTTTTGGCCTACAATATGCAGGTGCAGGATGCTGCCACCTAAGAGGGATGATTTGGATCTCCCAGTGTTAGAGTTCTGCGGTATGTCACTATTGTAGACTCCTCCTTCTAAAGAACACACACACATACACACACAGTGACATTTAAATGCTGAATCAATGTGGCCCTAACATTTCATTAGTACTTTTTTCCTTCTTTGAATCAAGTTAAAAAAGAATTCTTCCTCTGGAGCATGCCATTTAATATAATCCCCTTGTATAAACAGATAGAAAAACTGAATAAGATATGCTTTGCCCTCCTACAAAGGGAACACTGAGAACTTCTGTCCTTGCTGCTCCACCTCAGGGCCTTTTGTTTTCCCACCTCCATTCCAGGCCTGCTCCTGGTCTTCTTTCTCTTTGTCTGTGCACCTGCTGCTCAACACCCTCTTTCAAATGCTGCTAGTCCTAATTTCTGGCACTTTTTCTTCTTCTTTCAATATCTCATTTCTTCTCTTCTCTATCTCTTATCACAACTTTTCTATGTTTCTGCAAGAAAAAAAAATGGTGGCAATTTATAGCCCTTATTCATTAGGTGACACTTTCCTCCCCCACATCACCATATGCCAAGTTTCTCTTCCTGCTCATGACTAGTCATCCTTTCTCTGAGAATCTAAAATAAAAGCCAAAATCATCAGCACTATCTCCTTTTTCTTGCTATTTGTGGAAACTGAGGCACCAAGAAGGTTGTTCCCCACATAGCTGATACATTCATGCATTATACATATTTACAATCGTATATGTAAAATGTATATGTATTTATATGTTTAAACCTAATATACACATATATGTATAGCAATAAACATCACATTATAGCTGTAGCATTTTATACACACTTGGGTTAAAAGACTTCCTCAATATTTAATCTACAAGGTTCATAGTATGATCTAATATTTTACATGAGTAGTATGAAGAAAAATTATTACTATTTTATGCTAAAACCTTCTGAAGCACATTCTGAATACTAAGGAAGGGTAATAATTTTTCTCATTTAGAAATTCATTTGGAACTTACAATTCATTTGGAATTCATAATTCATGTGGAAAATACCTTGATAGGCTGTTAAATATAAATAGTGAGGCCTCTAGGGCATGAGCTACAAAATAAAGGTAGAGGAGTTTAGAATTTCCCAAGGATAGCTTTGCTTGGGAGGTAGAAGATGAGGGTTTTAGGGATAAGGAAACCATAAATGATGAACAAAGATCTAAGGAGGGAGAAAGACCCTAGAAATAGGATTTCAAGTCTGGGCCCAAGGAAGGTTTTTGATCAGTATGCGTTAGGCAATGTCAGGTAAGTTCTGGGAACAGTCTAAATTGAATTTGAATTGACTCCTGCCCTTTGATTCCTGCCTTTTTGTACCCACAAATCTTGCAGACGATAAACAATAAATCTTCTACAATCTTATGCTGATGGGCATTTAAGGTAAAGCAAAGAGAAAAGATTGAACCAGGAAGAGAAAGCTGCAGCAAGAAGATATAGGGTGTCTTTTATATTTTTAATTGTGGTAAAAATACACACAACATAGAATGTACCATCCTGACCATTTTTAAGCATAGAGTTCAGTTTTCTTAAATACATTAATATTGTTATACAGTCTCCAGAATTCTTTTCATCTTATCAAACTGAAACTCTATATTCATTAAACTTTCTGTCTCTGTGAATTTGACTACTCAGATACTCATATAAAGTGGAATCAAATAGTATTTGTCTTTTTGTAATTGCTTATTTTAGTTAGCATATTGTCCTTCCTTTTTATGACTGAATAATATTCTATACTCACTATCATTGCATATCCATCCATTGCTGATGAACACTTGGGTTGCTTCCACCTTTTGACTATTGTGAATAATATCTCTATGAATATAGGTAGGAGAGGAAACTTGACTAGAAGTCAGTCCATTAGCATTGAATGATCCAACAACATAACCCTTACTAGAAAAGAACCAGCTCTAAAAGCCGGGAAAATTGATATATGAGGTATATAAGTAAATTTTTTCTATTACATACATTCATCACCAAAATTTGCCTAAGAAAAATATTTTCATATTAAAGCTTATATTAAAGATATTACAAAACCAACCAATCAAGTTAAATGTCCAATTGGCAACCTAAAGTTAACCTAAAATTAACCTCTGGATCTTCCAATCAAATCCATCTTCTACTGGTTCACTTCTCTTCTCAGATAAGGACAACCACATCCTTCCAGTTACTTACATCAAAAGGCATAATAATTTCACTTTATTCCTTTCTTTACTTTTTGTTGACAAATCTTATATATTATACCTTTCAATTAGCTCCTCATTCCAGGCATTTCCTACCACTCCTAGAGTAAGCCACCATCATCTCTTATGTGGAGCATTGCTATGACCTCCGAAAGCTTTCTGCTTATTACTGTTCTTTTTCCCATTCTGCCTATTCTCAACATAGTGGGGAGAGGGATCCTTTGAAAACTTAAATCAAATCATAGTACTTCCCTGCTCAGCCCTTAACAGTCTCTCTCTTTTTCTCTCTGTAAGTTCCAAAGTTCTTATACAAGCTTCTCAATGATTCTTATAGGATATTGTCTCCTGTTCCATCTCTGAACTAATTTCTTATTGCTTTCCACTTCCAGGGCTCCAGACACACTGATTTCTTTGCTGTCTCCTGAAAATACCAGTCTTCCTCAACCTTCCAACGTTTAACTTAAATGCTCTCCCGGAGATCATCCCTCACTCCTTTTCTCAGCTTCCCTAATGTCACCTTTCTGGTAAGGTCTTTCCTAGGCAATCATATTTTAAATTGTTAATTGCATCATTCCTTGAAACATTCCCCACCCCTCTTCCTTATTTTTCTCCACAGCATTTATCAACTGTAAATATATAATTCAGTATACTTATTTTTCTTAGACATTTTTTATCTTCTCCTACCAGAATTGTATGTTTCATGCTGTCATGATTCTACTGTTTGCCTATTACTATATTTTCAGCAGTACCTAGTTGTTAGTAGGTGCTTAATAGATCTTTGTTGAATATATTATATAAGTAAGAATTAATTAATGTATAAATGAAAGCAAAGGGTTGTTTTAAGAAAAAAGATGAACAGAAATGTAAAATATAGAAATTTTAAAAGTTCAGTAAATTTCTTATTTAATTGACAAAATGTAAGTACATTATGCCAAAAGGTTGACATCCAAGATATTAAAAAAGAAGTGTTTTGATTTTATAACTGTAGAAATTCACTGTGACAAAATCAGTTTCTTGAAGTACTTTAATCTTACTCTGAATAAAATGTGGCAAATAAAGACATCTATGACATTTTGAGTATCTCATTTCCTCAACTCACAAGAGCAAAAGTTATACCTATAATATGGTGGACAAATAACTCGATATGCTCATAGCTTTATATGCACATCTTGAGTTATGTGTTTATATAGTTAATAGATGAAAGAGAGATGGAAAAATAATGAGGGCATTTTCAAAATAGTCCTCTTGTCAAAACCTGTACCTGCCCTAACCAAAAGAAACATTTTTAATGAGGTCATTGGAAAAAATGGTAATCAAGTTTTACTAAACCGATTCTTTTCTTTATTCCAAGTTACATGTAAATTACTCTCAGGGATAGTCATTTATTTTCAGTTTCAAAACACATGAATAGATATTCTTTTAGATTCATGTCTGTGTTTCCAAAGTGTTTGGATACTCAGACCGTATTAGTACAAGAAAAAAGGTGCCTCTATCCAACTTTTTATTAGCAATAGCCTAAAATTATCAGCTTTAAAATCACAGTCTAGAGTTGCTTTGCATTTTATATGAGAATTAGGAAAAATATCCTAATTCTCTGAAATGGATCACATCCAGAGCTACTTATTGTCATCCTCTAAGCACATCACTTCTATGTATTTCTCCTCTTATTATATCTGTGATCTTTTAATTATTTATTAGGTTTTTATACCAGCTTACTTCTAAAGAGTTCAAATACTACGTAGAGAATTTTTCAGTGGTAAAATTTTATAAACATTCCTTAAGCATTATGCTACAATGGTAAAACAACAATGAAACAAACAAACAAAGCCCAAATAACTCACATGGGGAAAGAAGATCAAAACAGAAAAAACAAGTGATGAGAATAAATTGCAGAATATTTGTATAATATATCCAGTTCCTTTAGTTGACTTTCCTATAATCACTTCATGCTCACTAATTCTTCCTAGTTATACTGTGACTGGAACTTCAGAGATGGTCAGAGAACCCAAAGAAAGTAAGATCTTTGTAGCATTTGCTGCAGCTACCATATTTCTATATATAACATGCCTTATTCAGGATCATCTTGGAAGCTCAAGCCATCTTACTAATTTTTGATTGGCTTACAATAATATAGCATTTACCATGTGTTAGCTACTGTTCGAAATTCATCACATGTATAAATACATCTAATCTTCGCAACATCCTATGAAATAGATACTATATCTAGCCTCATTTTAGAGCTGAGGTAACTGAAGCCAAGCTACATAGTAACAGGTTTGGCCTGGAAGTTGTCTCTATAAGAAGCTATGAGTTGATCATTACATTAAGCTACCTTTATCTATGTTCAGACTAGAAACTAAAACTCTGGAATCTTCTTAAGTAAATTTCACTATATTACCATTAACTTTATGATTTCTTTTCCCTTCAATCTTGAAGTTGTGATAAAAAGTATTTAGTGATTTTATTTCTATTATTTCTTCAATGTTGATTTTTTTGGTTATAGAGAGCATTACCTTTATACTTTGATATACTTACCTTTAAGACTATTTTAACCCTTAAAAATCTCTGTTTACATAGGACAATTTGTCCTTTAATAAGTAAAACATGAATAAAACGTGGCAAAGAGAGTTTTAAGAAAATAAACTAAGTCTCATTATTTTAGGAAAAAAAAAATAACTTCCTAGATTAGTGCTCACCATTTCTATGACTGAAATATCTTATTTGACATAATTGTCATAAAGAATGAACTATTTAATTCAATTACAAATACTGGTATTCAATAAAAAATAATATTGCATGGAAATATTAAAATGGTTGTGGAGTAAATTGCTAAATGATACAGCTGACTTAGTTAACTGAGCAAGCAGTCATTCAAGATAAGTTCTAGATGATAATGGAAAAATTTTCTGTCACTTATTATAAGCAGTTGAAGATCAGTAATTAAATTTCTCTACATGCAGACTGAAGTTATTTTGCCATCACTAATATGACATACCTGCTCTCTGACCCACCTTTTCTTTGCCTGCCTGACATCTGATACTTGCTAGTCATTTAGATTTTCACATATATGTGGAAATCATAAAATCATGATTGATCCACTCTTGCTTAATGACACCTTAGCTCTTGAACTTTCACTTCATTTATTCAGTAAGTTCACCAGCCACTTATACAGCAAACTCTATGCAGCAGTTCCTTTTACCCTGAGGTATTAAGACAAAGGAGAAAACAGGATTTCCTGGCCTTGAAAAAGTCACATTTAATTGGAAAATGGGTAATTAAATGAACAGTTGTCTATAACTACATAGTCAATGCACTCCTCAGAGACCATTCTGTGATTATAGCTGAAATTCTTTCTTTGTTCCTCAGCTCTTTAGCTGTTTTCTTACTAAAGAGACATGGAAATGATACTCCATTTTAAATAGAGTCAATAGATGGTATAGTCCTATATCCAGGCATTCCAGGTTTTTAATCTTTCAATCCACTCTCTTTCAATAGCCACTAAAATGTACTGTGTATCAAATGAATATTTTATAGTTCCTTTATTTGAACTAGATAGTTTGAAAAAATCCCAGTATATGGGCTTACCAAGGTATCATTTTATATATCTAATTTCTGCATATTAGTAAGAATCAATCAGAGTTTTTATGTGAATTTGAAAAAAGGAAGAAAGGGGCAAGAAATTGCAAAACATCTATGAATCAATTAAAGAAAGGGAGGTATATAATTAAGCAATTCTATGAAATGATTTGGAGAAATGAAAATGACAAACTTTAGATTCTTTGGAGCTGTCAGCATGCTAAGTGTTGAATTGATTATACAGCTGGCATTTAGACTAACAAATACAAGGTTCTTTGAAGTACAAAGAAAAGTAAGAATAATACTTAAGACAACAACTACAACAATAGAAGCCAATTTTTACTGAGAAGAAAGATAAGGAGAATGACTAGCTGGATACAGATATTATCTTCTACCTACTCTTTTAATTGAAAAAAGATAAAGGAGTCTTTGAGGTAATTAGTTTCCCACATTATAATAATCAAAGAAGTATATTTTAAAAGCTTAAAGTAAAAAGGTGTTTTTTGCAGGGGAAGAAAATCCAGTATCAGTTCCTCTCAGAGTTGCTCAGTCTTAGAAAAAAGTATTTCCTACTTGAGTAGTTGAAATCAGATCTAGAAATATAAATATCCTTTTCCATGTAAAATGTTTTGTTGCATGTTGCTTAATTTTTTCAGACACAAGAGGGAACATGTTGATCTCCTTACAATGGCGTGCACAACAACTGAAATGATACCAACCTTTTAGGACTATTGTGCTCTGAAAATAATTTCATGCCTTATTTAACTTGAGAGCTAGCTGGGGGTCATGTAAAAGTTCAGTTAATTCTGGATTTCTCAGCAGCATTAAACTTTATTCCTACTGGCTAGAAGTTCTTCTGATTCCACTGACCATGTTTTCCTCTCAAATTTTGTGTGTGTGGCTTTCATCATCTGCCTTTATGACAAAGGGAAATATTAGGCCTGTTGTAGGTATTTTATTTGCAATATGAGACCACATGTGTGACAAATATTACATCTGGGTCTAAATTGTAGGGACTCAAAGCAAAAATTTTATTGAATTTCAGCAAAATAATAAACAATGGTATATTTGTTACCCAACTAGTTTTTGCCATCTGTATTGCTTATAACCTGTGTTCAAAAAGGTCATGGATAGACAAGTCCATTGAACACTTGGCTTTCTTTACTCCATTGAAAAGGAAAAAGACATCTTGATCCCTTGAGTATTCTTGCTCCCCAGCAAAAACAACTAACATCTTCACAGGGAGATTTCTATGTAAGAAATTCAATTATTATATTAAGCAAATTCTGAAAGCTAATTAGACAAAATAATTATTCAACATTATCTTTTTGCTTAGTATAAAAGGAAAAATTCTTTTTTAAAATCTACTTTCATCCCTCACTATTTAATTGACCCCTTTTATCTGATTTACCCATCACCTTTACCCTTACTTTTCTGATTAGTACTAATTGGTCTTACAGTCTAAAAGTTTATTAAAGAATCATTTTAACTATAATTGTTATTAAAACAGAAACCAAATATTTGGGGCATGTGACTAGAGGATTTGGAAATAGGAAATAGAGCAAAACAGTTAACCACTCCTAAGTCTCAGAATATTAATTTATAAAACATTAAAATACAATCTAAAGATCCCTCCCAATTTACGTGCAAATCCATTTGTAGATGTGGCTAATGAAACATCGAAGGACAAATCTCAAAAGCATTGCTTATCCCTGACAAATACACTCTGGTTTGGAGTCTACTGAAAAAAATCTTCCTAGAATAGAATTTCCCTGCTACTGAAATGTATAAAAGTATTTTCAATGTGCACCATATCTCTTCAGAACATTTGGAAAAGGGGGATATTTTTAAAATCATGCAATACCACAGACATAGATTTCACTTGAATTATTCACATTAATAAATAGATGAATAGTCTTATTACTAAAATATATACAAGAAGAATAAAAGTTCACTTATTTATAAAAACTGATTATTAATAGCCAAGGTCAAAGAAATCAGTATATTAAACCAATTTTAAGCTATTCTGAGGTGGGGCATACCCAACATTGGACTGATTTCTTTATTACAATATTCAAACATAAAAATGGTCAGCTAATTCCCTCTCATTGGTGTTGAAATTTTATGCAGCTTCAAGAAGAAGGCAATAAATCCAGTATTTAAAATCATCTTACTGTCATTAGCCTAACTTATTATTTATGTGATCTTAAACAAAAATTTTAAAGTAACTGCCTTACTTTTCTTATCTGTGAAACAGCAGGTTTCTCATTTAATGTTTCTACAGTGACTAAATGAGATCATCTCTATGATGCACAAACACTTGGTTCAGACCAAGGACCCACTAACTTTAGGCATTAAGATGCTAATCTTTTTAATTGTATGCTAAATGGGAAGAACCCTGTGCATTATAATATACAGTATGTCTTCACAATAAAATGTGCAAAATCGAGGCACTGAAAATGCAATGGAGCAGACCAGAGATGCCAGAAATAAATCCATACACATTTAAGTACATTTTGACAAGAAATCTCACTTGGAAAAGGCTAGTCTCTTCGTTAAATGATATTGGGAAAACTGAATTGCCACATGCAAAAGAATGAAATTTGACCTTTGTCTTATATTATACATAAGAATCAACCCAAAATAGATGAAATGCTTAAACAGAATATCTGAAACTCCAAAACTACTAAATGAAAATAAAAGGGAAAATCTCTTTGGCTTTGGTCTTGTCACTAACTTCTTTAGATTTGATACCAAAAGCATAAGCAACAAAAGCAAAAATAAATAAATGATACTATGTCCAACTAAAAAGCTTTTGCATAGCACTGGAAACAATAAACAAAATGAAAAGGCAAACTAAGGAATAGGAGACACTATTTATAAACTATCTGATAAGGGGTTAATATGCAAAATATATAAGGAACTCAGACTATTCAAACTATTCAAAACAAAACAGAAATAAAAATACCGTAATTAAAAAAATAAACATATTTTGAAAGAAGACCTGCAAATGGCCAATAGATAAATAAAATGACGCTCAACGTTACTGGTCATCAGGATACTGTACATCAAAACCACAATGAACGATCACCCCTGCAATGTGACATAAGAAATAAATATTTGGGGCATTTAGATGGTCACTTAGATGATCACAATATGTATTTCTCACACGTATCAGATCTTCATTCACAGTTGCAGGGTTACAAATTACAAAGCCTTGGAATTTCTGGAGTTGAGAGTAATAAAGTTTCCTCTTCATATGTTAATGAGGTGATCTTCAGGGCGGCAATTAAGGATGGGAGCTGGTAGCCACGAAAACAAATCCTGTGATTAGAGGATTAGAACTTCAATTGCATTCCCAGACCTCCAAGGAGGGAAGGGGAGCTGGTGTTTGAGTTCTATTGCTAACAGCTAGTGATTCAATCAACCATGCCTACATAATGAAGCCTTCATAAAAACTCAAGAGGAGGGGTCTTCAGGGAACTTTTAGCTTGGTGAACATATGAAGATTTGAAAAGAATCTGTGCTTGGAGAGGGCATGGGAGTTCTGCACCTTTTTGTATACTTTGTCTCCATTTATCACTTCCATCTGGCTATCCACTAGCTATATCCTTTGTAATAAATTGGTGATCTAGAGAAAAAATTGCATTTCCTGAGTCTCAGATTTATTATCTGAGTTTAGAACTGTCGCGTGAAATCTGAGGAGGGTATCATAGGAACGTCCCATCTGTTCTGTTGGATAGAAGCATAGGTAATATATTGTCTAAGCTTTTGATTGTGGTAAGACTCGGGGAGGAGGCGTCAATCTTTGGAGACTCCTGTTACTAGCAGAATCTGATGCTATGGCCTGGTAGTGTCAGAACCCAGCTGAATTCTCAGACACCTCACTGGTATCTGAGACAGTGTGTTGGTGTGGGGAAGCCTCTGCACACACTCCAGTGGCAAACTGGGTCTGGGCATGCTACACAACCTCAGGCCTCCTAGGACAACTATTACCAAAAATTCAAAAGATAAATGTTAATAAGAATAGGGGAGGGAGTGTGGACATGGAACTCTAAGAGGAACTCTACTGCTGGTGGGAATATAAATTGTTACGTCCATTACGGAAAACAGTATAGAGCTTCCTCAAAATATTAAATATAAAATTACCATGTGATCCAGGAATCCCACTTATGGTTATTTATCCAAAGGAAATAAAATCACTATCTTGTTATTTATTACAGTGTTATTTACAGAGGCCAAGATACAGAAACAAACCTAAGTGTTCATCAACTGGTAAAAAAAATTTTTTTTAGTGATACATGAGTCTTAAAAATAATTCCTCCATTTACAACAACATGTATGAACCTGGAAGACATTGTCAGACACAGAAAGTTAAATCTGTATGATATCACTTACATGTGAATAAAAAAAGTTGAACTCAGTATAATGGTGGTTACTAGGGGTGTAGAGGAAAAGGGGAGATGTTGGTCAAAGGATACAAACTTTGAATTGCATGGTGAATAAATTCTGAAGCCCCTAAATATCACATGGTGACTATTGTTAATAATAATAATCTGTATACTTGAAATTTACTGAGAGAGTAGATATTCAGAGTTCTCAGTACATACACACAAATGCTAACTATCTAAAATGATATATAGATTAGTTAGCCTCATTGTGGTAATTGCTTTACAATACATCAGAGCATCACAGTACATCAAGACAGAACTTTACAGTCTTTACAAACACAATACCTTGTCAACCATACTTCAGTAAAGATCAATTTCTATGAGACTTTTTTTAAATGTTCAGTTATTATGGTATTCTTGGAAATTTATTTTAAAATAATCCTTTGTGTTCCACAAAGCATTCCCTAAAGTTTATGGTTTCTAAATTTAGAGTAACTAGATAGTTTTTAAATGGCATTTACATTTTTTCTCATGGATAGATATCTTATTTAAATATTCTTTTTAGCTTGCACTTCAACTATGAGCCATCATTAATCATATATTCTATATACAGGTCAAATTCAATGCTTGTTTAAAGTGCAAAACACTATCTGAGTGTAATAGTAGTCACAGATGACTCATCCTGAAGACTCTAGTAGAGGGATTAGCAATAACTAAACTTCTAGGTCAAGCAGGGCAAGTGCTGTGAGAAAATACGAAGTAAAAATTGTATCTAGATGGACCTTCAGGTATAGCTAGCCTATTTAATAAAGGTTAAAACACAGGAAGAATTTAGATAAAGGGAGAAAGAAAGGGACTTCTAGGTAAGGAACATTCCATAATCAAAGGCCAAAGTTAAAAAGGCAATAGCCATAACAGAAACAGAAAGTAGTGAAGTGTGTTGGAAGATGGGCTAATTGCAGGTAAAGAATAGAAAGGTCAGCATAAGCTACATTGTAGAGAGCATTAAACACCAAAACGAAGATTTCAAACTTACTAAAATTTATTAATACCAAACATGGTAAAATCAATTTAGAAATTATAAGATAAAAATATTTAGATATTGTTTTGACATTATTGTTTTGACATTTGGATACAGTATGAGAGTGTCTTCCTACTGTTAGTTTTATGTACAAGATGGAAAAACTATAAATTATATCCATGGGCATAAAAATATAGTTATGTTGTTTTGCTGAAAGCACTCATTAAAAATAAGCTTATAAAGAGGAAATTTAAACAATGTCTAAATATAACTTAAATAACAATTAACCACCTGAAGGAAAAATAATTTTAATTTCTTAATCTGAAGGTCAAATAATAAAATAATCAAAGGTAATCTCAGTTGATTTTTTTTTTTTTTAGGTAGATATAATGAGGAATATATGTGAGAGGTAAATTATCTCTCCTTTAAGCATCTTTGCCCTAACTCATTTGCTTCAAATAAAAACAAAGTTGTAAAGGAAAAGAAAAAATTAAGATGACAGATTTTGCATCTTCTCGTATTATTCCACAGGAGTTCACAGTTTTGACATAACACTATATATGATGTGTGGTAAGTAATCAACCCAAAGCAAACATTAAGAGTTCTCAGGAGCCCAAGATGTTCTGATAACCATAAACCAGGAAACCAAAAATGACAAGTAATTTTTATTGCTTCAATAATGTGAACATTTTGCAATTCATGCTGGGCAATACATTACTCCACAATCTAAATGATACAAAGTGTATACATAGTCATTGCTTTTGTAAGTAACTTATGGCTGCAAAAAGAAAATAAGTACTGTTTGCCAGTAGCTCTAAGTAAAAATAAAAGTGATAGTCTCAACAACATAATTCTGCCAATTCAATCAAGGGAAATGACAAGAAATCAAGTATGAGTGGCAAAATAAAAACAGGCTTGGAAAGCACATAATCCAATCATCTGCAGGAGCAAGTAAAAGTACTTTTCTCAAACAGAATGAGAGAAGGTAGAAAAAAGGCATGAGCTAAAGGCTGTCCTAAACAACAGCCCAGCAAGGTTGCAAAACGACTGAATAAGGTGGCTATGTTATGTATATCTTTTACGCGTGGTGCGAAATAAATTAAAATGATTACAGAAGATCACTTTTCCAGATTGCTCCATTCCGGAAAGTCTTATACAAGTCATATCAAGAAATATGATCCTGATCATGAGCACAAGGAACAACTATTAGACATCTCATCCAGCAAATCCAAAACGATGACGTCACCAAAACCAGGGAGACACTGCACATTTCATACTTGCCAGTTTACTTGGTATTTCAAGGATAGAGAGAGCTATTATCTTACCTGGCTATATAAATAACGATTTCATATACTTTTGACTTTATGGTAACATTGTTCATATTGTTACTGAATGCTCTGTAAGTAAAATACAAAAATACAAACTTCATGTGACCAGCTATGGGATTTTGGATAAGTTCACTGACTCTTTTTTTCCCCTCTTTGAAATGGGATTAATAATTGTTTCTCTCTCATAGAACGGTTGTGAAGATAAATGAGTTAACACATTAAAAGAGTTCTATACAAATAATAAACACTATAAAAATGTTTACCTTCACTTTATCTTTTAATTTTTAACCTATTTCTTTACATTGAAAAATGGACTGTAGTTAAATGGATGTGGCTGGGCCTTTTTTAAAATTCAATCTAATAATGTCTTCCTTTCAACCTGTGCTGAGATCATATTTATACTTGATAACATTTTTTTCAAATTTCTATGAAATAAATACAGATACTATGCCTTAAAGTAAACCACAATAAATTCCTGAAAATAGAATTCATTCAAATTTTGAACATAAGTTAATGAAACAAAAACTTAAAAGATTAACTGAAAAATTTTTAACCATTCAGAAATTTTCTGAAGGCAAAATCAAAACTGATATTCACACATTACCAACAATTATAATAGTTGAGTAAGAGGTTAGTGGATGGACTTGAAGTCAAATCTTTATTGTTAGTTCTTTCAAAATTATAAAATGAAGCTATCATAGATGCTTCAGTTTAAAAAGAGTGTTGACAAGCTGACTACGTGAGCCCCTTTATGAAATAATATTTGCAAAATTTCATACTTTGGGTATCAGAAGCATGTCCTTAAAGTAAGACATAGTCCAAAAACTATACAATATCTGCTCTCTTATTTTGCTTTGTTTTGTGTAAATGTTGCTCTGATCTAGGTATAAGAGTGGTAACAAAGTTAGCAGAGATCTGTAGGATAAGTTGACAGAGAGCAAACCAGAATAATGATGTATAAACTATGGTTCAGGTGAACTAAAACAACAAAAGAATAAGCAAAATGTATATATTCAAATGGAGATATATTGGCATTATCCCACATATCTCTTGACTATTAACAATGTTAATTAACAATTAATTAATATTGATTGACAATATTAATCAATCCCTGAAAATCCACTTACTAAAAGATCATTAAATGAAAATAAATTTTGCCATTGATTTTATGGGGGAGATGATGATATATTACATTTCATTTCAAAATATCAAAAACATTTTCACAGAGGAAAAATAATAATGATAATGTATATAAATAATAAAAGTACAATAATAAAAGTGATACATAAAAATAGTTTTATATAAAATAAAATGAATGTCAATTGTATTATTTTATGTTCTGAATATTCTTCCTCACCAATTTTTAATTCTTTAAGAATTTATGATTATTCATATTCAAGTTATATTTAACAAGTAAAGGTACAGTACAGAAAAGCATGGAAAGGCCAAAGTAAGATTAAACATAAGAGAGCTTACATATCTGAAGAAATAGTGTGTGTGGCCACCAGACTGAGAAATCTTCTCAGTCTTTGCTTGGCAGAGCAAAATGCTGTGGTTCATACAACAAATACAGTATGAAATTCAAATTTGTTCCATATGATATCTTCTGATTAGAAACTATAACCCTGAAAACACTGATGAGCTACAAGTTGAAATATAACTCCTTAAAATATATTTACTTATGGCATATTAAAATATGCTTAATTCATTTTGCAGTAAAAATTTGATACACTGAAAAAAATGTAATTCAAAAAGGGGGTAACTTTTCAAGAACGAGTGATGCAAAAGTCATTAACCAAATAACTTATATGCAATAATAGCTGTGTAGCTGTAGAGATGAGTCTGTATACACCTTAGCTGCATTAAGTAAATGTTGAACAAAAATACATCAGATAAAGACATTTAAATCAAGAAGAAAAATTTTAAACAGGATTATATAGAGAGTTACATTTAGTTTCTTCACTCTCCTGGTAACCTCTAAGACATACAATTTCATAACTTCCAGTTGGTTTACCCATGCAGTGATAAAAACAGAAAAGTCCCTGAGGGATAGTAGACAACTCAAGCAGGTATATTACCTAAAGAAATAACAAGGAAAACATTTTATTTATTCTAAACTGATGAACAATTCTGGAACATTCCTCTCTATTTTAAAATTAATAATTTTTCAACATCATCAAACGAAATTAGGCATGACTATCTGTTGCTGCATACATGCGTATGCAGGTATAGATAATAGCATTCATTTAATTTTTAGATTAATCATCAAAAAATAAGGTAAAATGTACATCATCACACTATTAAAAAGAATACACTGTAACAGAAATGTACAGAATACCAAAGGCATGACACTGAGCATGTGAGGTTTCAGAGCATGCACATGATTTTCAATCATGAATGATTGGAAAGCTCTAATTTAGATGTGAACATTTCAGGAGAGTGGCTTTAAATCCAAAATGATTATTCGACACATTCTTTAGGTTGCTATTTTGTGAATAAAAATCACAAATATCTACTCGTTTATTTGTTATCTATGCTCCTCAGGGAAATATTTGGTCAAATATGACAGGATAGTTTCCCCGGTGATGTATATGTATTGTTTCTGATTCTAACAAAAGGCAGTTTATTCTAATGGACAGCATGATGATAATGAGCTACAAAATAGCTTCCTTTTGAAAAAAAAATCAACTCTTATGTCAGGAAAAGTAGTTTGATAACTAGCATTTAGTAATGAAAAATGTTTCCTGGGATCAAATATAAAGACTTTATATCATACAAAATAATGAAGACCTATGCAAAGCATAGAAATATTATGTTAGAAAGACGGGTGACTACTTTTAGAATGGTGAAAATATGTGTATTATTTACCTTTATCCTTTATCTAAACAGCAAATTCTAATTGCACATTTTCTGTATTTTCTGAGAGGCAATTATGTTCAAAATGTTTAATTCTCTTTAGCATGTATGCCCACTGATGAAAATTGCAATTATGATAAATTATTGTTTCAAGTAAAGTGATACACTAAATTGTTTTATATGCCTTCATCTAGAGGACTTTTGCTGGAAAACCAAAACCCATTTCATAATAGAGATTACTTGAGACCTTTTAAATTTTCAATTATATTAAAAAAAAAAAATGTCATTTCTGATTAAGCCACACATATGTGTCATAGAATCAAACTGTCATTGATTTGAAAGCCTAAACAGGTGCATTTACTTCCCCCAAAAATAGAAAAGTCTACCTAATATTAAAAAACACTTGGTTAGGTGACCTCTGGTGGAGGATCGGTTAGATCTGTCTCCTCTGACTGAGCGCAGTCCACACACATCCCAGGAACCTGGACTGGTGTTCTGGTGCCAGGGGGAACAACTAAGAAAACAACTAAAACTAAAAATTAAGAAAATATAAAGTGCTTCTTTCTCATCTTTCTTCCTGCCTGCCTGCTTGCACTTTTTCTTCAAAACAAATAAACAGAACATTTTGTTATCACTGGCAGGATCAAAGTTGGAAAGTTGTACAGAGAACTCCGTTCCTGGTTATTTGTCCCCCTTCATCAATTTTCTTCCTTTTCACCTTTTATTGCCCTGCTCCATGCCACAGAGGACTGACCCTCAGTATTTTATCGCTTCTTCTCTTGGACTCTGGCTTTGCTGGATTCACTCACAGGGAGTCACAACAAGAGGTAAGTGATGAGAGCAGAGACAGGCAGGGCTCTTTCTTCATGCCCTTCCCGCTTTCATGATCTGCAAGGGGCAGCTCTGGTTTCAGGAGACATCAGCTTTAGTAATGTGGGCTGTTCCTCTTGCCCTTGCTTGTAATGATTTCTAGGTGTTACTAAACCTATTTGCCTCAGTCTCACTCATTGTTTTCCTTTAAATAGTCTCTTGATGAAATTCTTCTCAAAATCCAGATATGTGCCCTCTGTCTCCTGCCTGGTCCCTAACTAACACTTGTAGACTCAGCATTGGAAAGTCGAAGAGCAATTAGGTCTAAAACAGACTTTCTCTGGCAAGGTCCACTTTATCTCTCACGGTGCCTTTTAGGTTCAGAGGCAAATGTCATCTGCTACATACAAAGTGGAAAACTGAACATCGAATTTAGGATCAAGTGGTTAAAATGGCTGTTTTAGTTACAGATTAGTTAAACTTCACAGTACATTTGGAACAGCTATACATTTGAAAAATCGAAGTTAGGAGAAAGAGAGATGGTCAGGGCTTGAAGTCTGTTGTCTGTTGGGTGCTTGCAAAGGTTTACACTGAAAAATGGGTAACAATAGGTCACATAAAAAGTCAAACGAAACTTCCAGGTTTTACAATAAATGTGTGAGAATTACATAACATGCTTGTTTTTAAATGAAATAATTCATTCTGTCAAAATAGTTAAGTAAATTCTTGCATCAGAAAAATAGACTATGTTTATCATAAAAGATTTATTTTTTCATAAGTCATTTTATTTATTCTATCATAAAGTTTTAAGTACCCATTAGGACACTACCACATTTCCTGCTTGAAATACACACAGACATCCCTACTTGTTTAAAGTGCTCTTTTGCGCATTTACTCACTTGAAAAACAGGGAATCTACCTATTTATTTTCTATAGCTATAGCTGTCTATTCAGTTATCTGTTCCTTCTCAACAAATGGTAAATTATAAGGAATAAGAGGCAGGAGATAAATGGGCAGAAAAAGGCAAGAGAAGGGCCTGAAACTGTGTTTACATAGTTCACAGATTTTCAGAACACCTTTCTGACTATAAAAATTTTCTATTGTCTCTCCCTGTGCTAAGCTGTATAGTACCTAGACAAATTAAAAATTTAACTCCTTAGTTACAATAACCCCTTTTCAAGGACAGTGACTATCATAATGGACATATAACAAATCCCTTTAGAACATCACATCAGATTCTAGTGAACTGTATATATATACTGCTTGAGTCATTCTGATGAATGAATGTCCAACAGAGAAGTATAATTGCATACTCAGGTGTATTACGGGTATTTAAAATTATTTATGATAAAATAAAATCATCTAAAACAATATCTACAACTGACTAATGATAGTTTCTGCTAAAATCATGTCCTGTGTAAGTATGACTGCTCTATAAATTAAAATCTTTTTTATTTGCTCTTCTTTTAGTTAAAAGAAAACAAAGGCAAAAATGACTCAGGTGCCATAGAAGTTCAGTGTTTAATCTCTCAAACAAAATAGCCTAAACAAAAATTGTCTCAAAGGGTTGATGTGGCAGCTCCAGTGGAGGATCAAGTAATTTCTATTTTGTTCCTCTCCAACCTCAAATCAGGCTTATATTCATGATCTAAGTAGATGTTGAGTAGAATCTTACTCACAATCCTGACTTCATCAGAAAGAAAAGAGAGGAAGAGAAGGGGACTGCACACTCTAGACATTCACATTTATAACTTCAGTTATTAATCTCTTGCTCAGAATCAAATACATCACCAAACCTGACTGCCAGGAAGACTGAGGAATTTACTCTTTAGTTTAATGGTCATTGACTCCACTCACGCTTTCCTTCCAATACGAAAAAAGAAGAGAGACTGGGAAGACAACTAACATTTCAACTTCATTGCTTTGTCTGCTTTGACATTTGCGACCCAAGCTTTTCTTTTCATGAATTGCTATTGATCTGTATATAAAAGCCCCAACTTTTTTATGATTTTAATGTACATGTGAAGAATTACAATGTCTTTCATTGAATCTGCAGAGCTACAGATTGCTGATTGACTCCTAAATTTTAGAGTTGCTTAAAGAAATATAGACTATAGCAAAAGAATTACGTAGAAAAATCTCCGAAGTTAGGATTAAAAAAGTTTTCTTAAATACAAAGCTTCTAAAACATTTGTTGCTGATACGTATTGAAGTCTAAAAGCATAGTCGTTAAACATCTACCCTGGGTAAAATTTATTCATTTGAGTTAGAGAAATGCTTATTGTATTCATCTGACAATTAAAATATTTGCTTAGAAAAAGTGTGTTGATAGATAATTGATGTGATTTGGGAAATGTGAAAAAGTACAGGGATCTATTCAATAACTAAATATGATATACTATATATGACATACTATAGAATATAATATACTATAGAATTATGTACTTTATTATTCTTCTAGTATATTTTTCTACTTTCTAATGTATTATTATATAGACTGCATTCAGTTACCTTTGTTCTTTTTAATGTTCTCCATCTTCTATATCCTCCATCTTCTAACCATTAGTAAATTTTCTTTATCAAATTAAACATCTCAGTGAAAATATTAATTATTTTATCAAGTGTTTTAAATGACTAATAAAAGGAGAGAATGTTTATTTGAAAAATAAATTTTATAAGAAGATTTCCTTTTCCTTCAAATTTCAGATTTGAAGTCTGAGGATTCATTTACTTCCTTGGTTAACAATGAAATATTTCTTAATGAACAGCTAAGACATCAGATTGAGGGAAATGAGGACTGTTTATTAGTATTTGACTTTCATTTATAAACAGGATCCTCAGAACATTCATAGAATTTCTGATCCAGCAGATAAATAGTAAATTTGAGGCATCTACAATATGTCTAAACTTAGTATTTCTTGAATGATAGGTTTATACCAGCCATACAGCAATGAGACTGGAGAGAAAGGGAGGAAGTAAAGTTGCTAGGGTCAAGTACGGGAGGTAATAGTGTAAGAGAACAAGCCATTGTTCATTGTAGATGCTAGGCTCCTTGTCCTTAATAGAAAGCACCAAAGTCCTCCTTCGTATCAGAGGTAAAACTTTTACTCAGTTTTATTCTTATTCCCAGAATACAGATGGAATTTTTCATTTTTATTTGCACACACCCCTCTCTAAGTAAAAACTGCATATAAACTGTTACTCTTGGAGTTTTGAAAGAATATCAATTGTAATCATAGAGTTTCTAATTTCTCTTCCAAAGAGAAGCAGTAAAATTCCACTCCAATATAAAACAACCTGTACTTCTTAAAGTTGCAGCAGCTGTTAGGCAATCAATAAATATTAAATGAATGAAAGGCATTTTATTTAATTGAATATTAGTTGATTCTAAACATCAATTAATACTATATAAGGCTGGTGTTTATAGTTAAGGAGAAAAAAAGTCTCTAACACTGATTTTACCCAGAATACTAACCTTGAAAACTTACTTATTTAGCTACTGGGGCTTTTAAGCATTTAAGCAGATCATATTGGCTCTACTGCCTAGTATTCAACTACCCATGACTTTAAATTTAAACAGATAGATTGCACATTGTGGAAGTTTGGGAGACAGTTTGAGGGAAGCTATGATTATATTTCCACTACAATGCTTTAAGAATGGGACCCATTTTATTTCAAGAACTATAGCTATGCAAGGTCAATGAGACGTGATTCTTAGGTTTAGAGTTCTTCTGAAGTAAAAAAAAAAACACCAAAAACCCAATAATTAAACATAAACAATCTAGATAAAATTATTTAAAATATGCTTAATTTGTATTTGTTATTTATAAGATTTTTCATTTGTAAATTTTATTTCATTCATTTTTGTTCTAATAAATTCACCTAAATTAATCTCAAGTCCTATTCTATAGAAATATCTTGTACTCAGGTATTGCTCAAAAGCTTTTGTTGAAGTTCTTTGGTATTCAATTTTATTGCTATTCTTAACTTTCTGAACCAGTAAAAAAATAAAATTAAATATTTTCCACCCTATCAAAGATATGTTTGCTTTATTCAATTTCTCTTTCAATTTTTTTTTTTTTTAAAGAAGCATGTAGCAGATACTCTTCACTACCTAACCAACATCTGTTTGCTTTTCTTCCTTCTTTCTTTGTGATAGAATCCCAATTTTGCTCAAGTTGTTACATAATTAGAAGAACATCTTGGAAGAGTCTGATATAGAAAGAAAAGAACATTTGACTTTGTACTGAAAAAGCAGAATTGAAGGAAGATTTAGGGCAGTAATGACTTATGAGTTAGGTTTACTCTTTATCCAATGGATAGATTCAGTCAACGAAAACACTTTTTAATACAGTAATTTTTAGGCATATATTCCTTCTCACTAGTTCCTGCCCCCCAAATTTAAGATGAAATAATGTATTGACTTAAAAGCAAAAATACTGTTCATATTTCCAGATATCAGAATAGCTATAATCAAATTCTTAATGTATGTAACATATTAGATATGTGATATATGTGTATATATACACACATATAAATCTTTTAGAGTTTAATTGATGTTGGCATTTTATTAGAGGAAGAAAATTTAACTCAAGTGAAATCTCTAAATGAAGAATTTCAACCCTGAGAAAACTATGTGAGTGTATTTCTTTATTATCTAAAATGAAAATAAGTTGAATTAGCTCTTAGAGTATCTGTTACTCAAGGAATCGTCCTGCAGAGACATATTCTCTAGCATATTTTAGAATGTCCTCCTCCGTGTATCTATAGATCTAAATTAGCTGAAGTGTAAACATAGAATTGGCACATCAGTGTACAAAATAAGTTTTGATGGGGAAAATTTTGGTCTTTGTCTTTCTATTTGGTAGTCATGAAATGTATTGGGATCATTTTGTTTTATTTTGTTTTCACTCACTGGCATGACTCATTTAGCATTTCCTACAAAGAATAGCTCTAAATACTATCAACATTTTCCAACTGGAAGTCCTGTTGTGCTTGTTTTAATAAACAGATAAGGATCATTTGTACTTACCAGAATTTATTTGTGTATAAACAATATGTTAAAAGTTTTTCAATCTTTTATTTTCATATGAAGAATAATAAATATACAGTCTGAAGTTGTGTTGTCACTACTATTTGCTTCCCTTAAAATATTCTTTGTCATATTGTTTCAGAAGGTATTCATTTGAAAAAGAAAGAAGTTTGGAAGGAAGAAAAGGGAGAGGAAAGGAAGGGATGCAAAAACCAGAAAACGACATGGTATTATTTTTCCTTTGTTTTTATAATAGTATCACTTTGACACTTTATTCTTTATATGTCCGGAAAATAGCATGGATATGCTCTTAGAAATCAAAGAAACTATATAACGGTTAAGAATACAATACATTGCAGACAATAAACACATATTTGTTCATTGAAGATGTTCAGGAAATCAGTCATATTTTCACCAGAATATAATTTGTGTTTATTTTAATACATATCCATTTGCATTTCCTTCAGTTTATATGTGATACTTCTACAGGGAAAATATTCTAGGTTATACTTTTAATAAAAATATATTTGGAAGGTCAATTCTGCGAGGGAGTAAACAAACTTAAGTGCAAAGAATTTGAGCCAGGTTATTATTCACTGTATTATCATACTCATTATAGCAAAGAAAAATACATGTTTTATCAGTGGACTCCTAAAGAAAAGTGCCTTTTTAAATATCTACTTCAGATGGTCATTCTGGGCTTTTGCAAGAAAAGCACTACATCCAGCAGTTTACTTGGACCTCAGTCACTAAGCCAAAACAACAGTCTCACCATTTATTTCCTATTAAGCCTAAAAGACTCTGCAAGTGCAGCTGTCATTTCAAGATACTTCAAGAGGATAGTGATGCATTTTCCCAAGTTAAACCTCCTGCCAGTTTCTTTATTTCATCTCCTGCTTGGCTCTCCATTGACTTCCTCTAATCTAGAGTCCAAAAATCTCACCTTGGCATTTCACGTACATAACAAGCTAGCTATAGCCTCCTCAACTTCATTTCCTACCACTCTTCACAAAACTACCTCTGCACCTGATAGTCTCAAAAGCAACTGTACATGCCAGGTCTTTTCAGAAATCCATGACTGGATTCCTGCACTACTGAAACTCCCTGCCTTCTAAACATCACATCAACAATGGCAAGATCCTTGGTAACCCTTATGCTATAACATGTTCAGTCTTTACCTTCACCACCAGAGAAGAGTCTATGCATCATTCTTGCAAGCAAGTCAGCAGAGATGACCACCTATTATGTACTAGGAACTTAACATGCACTAGACATGACCAGGCTCAGGGAAGTAAGACCAGGCTCACTGGAAAACAAGATATAGTCCTACCCTGAATTGAGAGTCTCATCAGAAAAACAGACAAAGAATTCTAGTTTCAATAAAATACTCTTCAAAGAGTTGCCCAGTTTGTCTCAGAAGTCAGAATCCTCACAGCATGAAGCATTATACAAACATATAGGTTGATACTATTGGGATATTTCTCGACTGTTTCAAAGCACCAAAGTGCTTACCTAAACTCTTACTTAAGACTGTGTGCTTTAACTTTTTTAACAGTCAAAACTATCAACAAGATTGCCAATTTAGCAAAAAGCCTTCTTCACTAACAATGGCATGAGAAATAATGTTTTCAAAATAGGTTTGTAGCAGTTGATTATTCTTTAATTCATTCTTAGTTGGAAATGGTGTAAAATGAATGATGTATTTCAAACTTTCAGTGGTTTTAAAATAATTTATTTTCTCTACACACTGTATTTAGGTGTCCAGTGACCTAATCTGATCTCTACATTTTTTAATCTATTATAACTTTCTATCATAAATATCAAGAATATGGTATAACAAAAAAGAAAATCTCCAGATTTACTTTTATAACAACAATTATAAAGAAATCAATTAAAAAACTTAATAATTATGCAATATATATAAAAACTAAAAGTCATTATTTTCCAGGATTATTATTGGCATAAAAATAATCTGATGAGTTATAAACTTTCTAAACTCAAATATATACATTATTCAATACTGAAAAACTAAAAATGTTCTTGTAATCTAGTCTTTATTCAATGAATTCATTCTCCAAAAGAAAATATTTTGTATTCACTTCATATTTGCAAATATACCTAGCCCAGGCAGATAAACTTATCATAACAAATGATGTGGAAAATATGTTTGACCAAGTTGAATGTCATTGCTTAGGGGATTTAAACTAAACTATAAATTTGAAAATGTGAATTGTATTTAACCTTGAAAACAGCTTGAGTTAAGGTTTTAAAGTTTTTATAAATCCTGAGTATTTTTAAACCAGATATGTGAGAACCTCAGGCTCTCCTAAATAACATGTTTGTTTATTCACATTCTCAAAAATATTTAGCTAATTCTGTACTATATATAAAAAACAGGAGGAAAAACAGAGAGAAAGGATATAAAAATGATTAAATCTAGTAAATGTCTCACACAAGTTTTATTTGTAGTAATAAGGCATATGTACAAGTAATGTAGGAATAAAAGAATATTTTAGAAGAGGAGTAAAGTTTTTTTTTAAATATTTCAGTATTAATGACTCCTATCATTTAATTATACAAAATTATTCTGAAATATTAAAGGCAAAATAACCCAAAAGAAAAATATATTTCCATCTGGCCACATTGCTGATTCTGGAAATCATATAGGTATTCAAACTAAGGCAAAACTGTCTCAGTTTTTCCATCTGAAAAATGGCTAAAAGTAGTAACTACACCAAAGAATTTTGAAGATTAATTAAGTTAATATGCCAAAATCACTTGGAGCTTTATAAAATATAGACATTCATGATTAGGCCTATTATTATATTACAGTGCTTTTAATGCTTCCAATAATAGCAATATTATTACAAAATAAAGGCTTTTGCTCTTTGTATCATTTCTATATCCTTTTAGAATTTTGTTTCTGAATTCCCATTTATATAATTTCTGTAGTGACATTATTTTATTCCTTTCAATGGTCAAATTCCCTAGAGATGGCATAAACGCAACTTGAGCTACTTTAGAAGAGTGTTTTCATGAGTAATATGGGGAGAAATTTCAACCATTCACTCTAATTTATCTTTAAAAATATACAAAATTTTATAATTAATGTAAAAGAAGCTGGACCATAACAATTTAGTTTCTGGTACATAAAAGACTAAAAAAAATCTTTGAAGAATCTCATCATTCCATTTAAGTATCTTCTACTAGTTATTGTGAATAAAAAAACAATTGAAAATACTTTCTTCACTGTCTCACCTACAACTCTGAAATTTGGATTTCCCAATCTTCATTTGGTAGGGAGAGTTACTACCTACCAATCCAAAGTCTCAGAGTCAATAATGCTGAACACGGTACTCATGTGACACTAATGTCAAACCCATCGAGAGACCCCATAAACCATCTGTGAAAAATACCAGCTTCATAAAGGAGTTCTATGATATTTTCTTATTCTGGAATTAAACAGCTCCTAAAATTATCATGTATGTTCAAAACTTCTGCTCCCTCACAGTTAACTTCAGAGAGAATTTTGAGTTGTTTTGAAGAAATTCTGCTGAGTTCTGTGTCCTTGCATTTTCTCACTCAAAAAAATTAAAAAACCTGAACTAAATTTATTTTAAACTAGATATATAGAAGAAAGATGACTTTCAATATAATACACTGAAATAAGAATTTCCAGATAAATATATTCTTAACACAAAGTGTTTGTTTTTTTTTTTAAGTGATATTACAACTAGCACAGTCTGCCCAGTGAGTGGAGATTCTTTAATGTCTGCCATTGAAAATGGTAGGCAGTGCAAGTAGAGCTGGAATAGGAAATATGGTTGTCTGGAACCTAGATTACGTGGGTAAACCCAATAGAAGCATTTGACTGAACAAGTTAATAGCCTTCAGGTAGATCTCCCTGGTTCCAACAACAAAATATATTTTTTCTTTTAAGTTTCCAATGTGATTGGGAACAGATCAAAATAGCAATCACAGAAGATATTTAGTGAGAGGAAAACTATCAAAATATGAAATAATATTTTAATGCTCTTGAATGTTATTTTATGTTTAGCCAAGTATGTTGAAGCATTTAAGTCCAGAAGACCAGTGATAATAACTTAATAATCCTTACTCATTGGATATTTGACTAATTTGGACTTATTTTTTAGTTTTATGTCTATAGAATATTGTCCATGTCAGACAAGCACTGTTTTAAGCACTTTACATGTATTAACTAATTTGAGTCTTGTGGCAATACTGTATAGCACATACTATCAAATTTGTACTTTGTAAATTAAAAAAAACAAACCAAATTAAACTCAGGCACAGAGTAGCCTAACAACTTACCCAACACCCATAACCAAGAAATGGTAGAGCGAAGAATTTGAAATCAGTCTACATATAGTTTCTATATTCTAAAGTTTTATTCTCTTATAAATGCTATTTCTTAGGATTCTCCATAATCTTATCCCAGGCTGAAATATTAGTAGCATAGCATTATGGCAAATCTATAGTTTAATATGTCTTATAAATATATAGCTTTCTGCTGGTGACACCATTTGGTCATATAAAAACAAAAACTTATCTAAAGCAAAGAACAAATAAAACCTAGTTAGGTTTGACATTTATAACTACAGACTTATTTTAAGGCAAAATATAAGCAACTACCTTAAAAATGTTATTTCTCCAACATGTTCCTATGTTAATATTCTAGTAAAAAGCTGGACCAAAATTCTCACTAACATTTTTCTCATTCTATAACTAGGAAATATAACTTGTTAGAATCTACAGTCTTCTACTTATAGATTTGATGCAGCTATTTTTCACTTTGCCTAAAATAAAATCAGATCTGTTAACATCATGTTTCCTGAGTTGACCCTTAGACAAAAACATTTTTCTTCTTGCTTAAAAAATGTTTCCTCATAGTTTTAATACTTTTTCTCCAATAACCTTTTGACCAGGAATATTTCCCATGCTACACACACACACACACACACACACACATACCACACACACCTTTTTTGTCACCACTCCCCACCTTTAGTATAACTCATCTAGAATGAATTCAGTCTTGTCACTAAAGCATTGTCTAAGAGGTGGTGTCTACTTAAGTTTATGCATAGAGGGCATCAGAGCCCTTACTTAAAAAACAGTAAGTTCTAAAATCAAGTGGATGTAAGTATATAGTGCTTGTCAGAATAATGAATAATTCACACAGCCCCAAATGAAAGATATCTGCACCACTCCTGAGAACCTGTGAATATGTCACTTTACTTGGCAAAAGGGATTTTGTCATTAATTTAGTCATATTCAGATGAGGTTATCCTAGGTAATCAGAGTGGAGTTAATGTAATCACAAGATTCTCTATATAGAGGAGGGTCAGAGTCAGAAAGAAAAGATATAATGATGGAAGACGAAGAGAGAGGGAGAAGGGGAGAGTAGAGAGGAGAGGAGAGAGGTAAGAGGAGAAAGAGAAAAGTCTTTAGAAAATGAAAAAGGCAAAGATAAAGATCATTTTCTAGAGTTTCCAGAAGCATACAGACCTCCTGACAATGTGATTTCAGCCAAAGAAAAACCATCTAGAACTTCTGACTCACCAAATTGTAAGAAAATAATTTTGTGGGTACTTTTAAGCATTAAGTTTGTCATAATTTATTATAGCAGCAGTAAGAAACTAATACACTTGGAAACTATAAGCAGTGACAGCTTTTAAAAGAATAAAAAGGAAATATTAAAAATGACCAGTGTTTTAGAGTAAAATTCTCAGCTTATTTTTAGAATCTATGTCCTCCAATACTATAGATACTATATAGTGAGGTCCATGGATCAAAATTCAGCTCTTTCTCATAAAGGATGAGTAAGACTATTTACACTATGAAAAAAATACATAGCTTTTATAGGAGTCTGATCTAGATTCCACAAAAGCAGCTTTACTCATCATTTTCTGAACGCCCCAGTTTTCTTGTCCCAGGGTGTCCTCTACAGGGAGAGTTATACCATCCTGCCAAAGTCCTTATGAACCTTTGAATATTATGCACAGGATCTGTGTATGCGATTATTCATTCATAACATAGATTCCTAACATAGATTTCTCTGAAGGCTCATCCTCCTGTTGCAAAGTGCTTGCTGCTGGCTTTTCTTTGTGGTCTTGACCCCTGGCACACTTATTCTCAAGCCATCCCTTGGCTCTCTCTAACCTGCATTTTGTCTCTTGCATCCTGTTTCTTGCTATCATCAGCCTCCATTCTAATAATGCTAATAACTCAAAGTTTATATTTTTTATCCCTGAGGTGGCAAGAGTTTATGCCTTATTAGGGCTCAAATTTCATCCGTATGCCAACTCCAGAAAGTCTGCTATTAGTCTGCAAAATTAGCACTGAAGTGTCACTGCTCAGCATACTCAAAAACAATTCTGTAACCCCTTCCACAAACCATTTTCTTCTAAAGAAATTTACCTCCCACATTTCATTCTGAAGTTAAAATAAAATAAACTGTATGTTTGTATTAAATAAGACAACACAAACTAATAGTTATTCTTTTATATACTTATCATGGGGCTTATACATTTATATTTTCTTAAGCTTTGATTTTTTTTAATGCAAGAACTCTTCCAAATGTCACCTCATAAATTAGATACCTCTACTCTAAATACAAAGGACTGGTTCTTTTCTTAGTGCAAATTGTTCAGCTCAAAACTAAGTTGGAACATATTTGTCTCCATTTAGCTAAAAAGATGTCCCCACATATTTAAAGAAATCAACGTTCTAATTTGTCTTACATATCAGTCCATTATTTAATATTAAATCATTTAAGATACTTAGGAGATCCAGCGCTATTAAAAGTTAATAGGTGAGAAAAGCAGACATGTAGCAAAATATTCCAGTAGAAATGTACAGGTACCAAAAGTCTAATAGTTTAATAATCACTGTATAAACGCTAGAACACATGAGTTGTCAAATAAGTGAATGTGAAAATCTAGTCATTAATCTTCCCTGGTGCTATATTTTTATTCTGGCCTTATGGTGGTATAGTATTCACATAAAAACTGTACATATTTAGGTTGTACAAGATGCCTTTATAAAGTTGCACGATGTGAGTATATATGTGTATGCATTTTGAAATGGTTATTTTAGAACCAAGATTGTACTTTATTTGAGATGTCATGACTTGACAAAGTTTTCCAGTTAACTGTTACTATGTAACAATTTATCCTCAAATATTAAGACCACAAGAAATTAAGACTTCTTACTTGTAATTCAGTGGGTTGTGGTGTAGTCACTCTGAGGGTGTTGCCTGAACTTGCATGTGTAGTTTCATTTTTAAGGTTCACACCTGGTGGTTGTTGCTGGCTGACAGCTGCAAACTTTGATTTTCCCTCATGTGGTTTCTCATTTTCTAGTAAAGCAGGCTGGATTTCTTACAAGATGGGCTTGGGATGCTGTTCCAAGAGGACAAAGGGAGAAGCTACAAGGTCTCTTGAAGTCAAGACTCAGATATTTCCTATGTCATTTTTACTACATTCTCTCAGTGAAATCAAGTCACAAGATTAGGTCAGATTCAAAGGATGCAGAAGTAGTCTTCATCTCTTTCTGAGAGGAACTGCAAAATAGTATGACTACATTGTTATCTACCACTCACAGTGACTTCAAGTCTGTGAGATATTATTATTTTATAGCAACCTTTTTATTATTTGAGCACGTGGTAAAAGACAAATGTCCAATTAAGCACTTGAACTTATGACTACATTAAATGATTCTTTTTTGTTTTCTGTTCTTCAAATAGATAGGGACTCCTCTGAGGAAGAAAGGAAGAAGACATGTCACCACACAGACAAAAAAAACTTTCATTTTAGAATGTGGAAGGGAAAATATTAAGAAGCTAACATTTGTATAAAACACAAATTGTAAGTACTGTAGGTTCTCAGATAACATCGTTCTAATGGTTAATAAGGAAAACAAATCCCATCTGGAGTCACGCACTATTTGTGTAGAATTTGTAGGTTCTCTTATGATAGTTTGGATTTTCTTCAGTTATTCTGGTTTCCTCCCCCATCCCAAAAATGTGCACATGAGTTTCATTGGTGTAGCTTCATTGGCATATTATTGTCTCAGTGAGTTAGTATGGGTGTGTATGTGCCCTGTTTTAGTTGGTGCCCATCATGTGCTCTGAGTTTCAGGGAGAAGCTCAGGTCACCCACCACCTGAACTGGACTAAGATGATTTGGAAATGAATACATACGAATGACTTTTTATTAAATAATTTTTAATATTGCAAGTATTTGGGCTCTTTATGAGAAATCTGGATGATGTTTCTGTGACCAGAAATATGCTTTTGGAACTTAACTCTTGTTTATAGCAATTAATCGTGGTAAAACTGTTTTCTTAAACATTGTTTTACTTAAAGTTCCAGTTTCCAAGAGTCTATGGCCAATATTAAGTGAGAACATACTATATAATTTCATGAAAACAAGAGGATGGACAAGGCAAATGGTATCTTCCCAAATAGAATTCTGTTTCAAATAACTGAAAGGAAGTAAAAATGGAATTTATTGGAATTAGCTCACAGAGCATGCTAGTGAAACAAGGTTTAAAAGCTAGCATGACAGAGGATAGGGGGTCAAGAGGTGACCTGGTATGAATGAGTCCCACCTCCTCCCCCACAGAGCAACTAGGAATTCACCTATCTTCCAGAGATAAATAACTGAGAAAAATTGGGCCTAGAGGCTTCAGAGAGGCAGCAGCAGCCAGGATCACCCAGGTTAGGTGACAATGTCAGGGATCAGAGGTACACTGCAGATACAGGATTTAGGCTGCAGTGGAGGGGGTGGAACCATGAGGAAAAAAGGGTCTCCCAAGAAACACTCCAAAACAGCAGAGAGCCTGCCCTGGGACCAGGACACAGAGCTGGGCAGACAATCTGGGCACAAGGCAGAAGGAGAACCAGCACCCTGGTGATCTGAGTGGGAACCATTGTAGGAAAATTATGCCGAACACAGCCATAACTGGAAGGCAGTTATGGAAATTCTCTATGCCTGCTCCCACCACCATGTTGTTCCACCTGCCCACTACATACCTTGCCCCCAGCTTGAAGGAAGAGGAGAGTATCCCAGAAGGGATAAACCCTCAATGCTACCCACTAGTGCCACCCTGTGGGTGGAAGCAGAACTCCAGTCTGATTGCAGATTGTGTGTCAGTCAAAAGGTGGCTATTATCATTCAGAGCTGGGATGCTAGGGGAGGGCTCTGCATCCCCCACCAAAACTTCAACATCTGGGATGCACTCTCAGGCCCCAACACAGGTAATCTGCCTAAGAAATTAAACAAATAAAGCTGTGGTGATGCCACAAAATTAAAGAAGTCCCAGTCCCAAATAAGATACCTATACAATGTCATCATTGCAGAGAAACCTATACTGCAGAAATAGAAACAGAATGTCAAACATAGCAAAGACAGAGAAATATAATGAAATGATGGATCCAATTAAAAACCCGAGGGAAAATTTGAATACAACAGATGCATGCAAACTACCTGAGGATGAATTTAGGGCAATAGTGATAAACATACTCATGGAAATCAAGAAAACATAGAGGAAGAAATAGAAAACAACAAAAAAGAGAAGGAAGAAATGAACAAGATATCAAAGAAATGAAGAACATGATAGCTGAAATAAAGAAATCCAAAGGATTCAAGAGAAAGATAAATGAAGCCTCAAACAGAATCAATGAGCTAGAAGGGCAGTGGAATGCACTCAAGAAAACCAGCAAAGAGAAAAAAGAATCAAAAGAAATGAGGACAATATTAAAGATCTATGGAAGAACATCAAAAGAAGCAACATTTACATAAAAGGGGTCCCAGAAGGAGAAGAGAGAGAAAAGAGACCAGAAACCATATTTGAAGAAATGATAGTTGAGAATTTCCCTAATCTGAAGAAAGAAACAAGTCTCCAGACCCAAGAGCTCAAAGAGTTCCAAACTAAAGAAACCCAAACAGATCAACACCCAGACAACATTGTCATCAAAATGTCAAAAATACAAGCTAGAGAAAAATGAGTCACATACAAAGGCATACCCTTATATCAGATAAAACAGACTTCCAACTAAAAGCATAACAAAAGACAGAGATGGACATTATATAATGATTAAGAGGTCAATCCAACAAGAACACATAATGCTCTCTTAACATGTATGTACCAAATGAAGGAGCATCAAAGTATACTAAGCAAGTATTATTTCAATTGACAAAAGACATTGATAGCAATTAAATAGTCAGAGACTTCAACACCCCACTTATAACAATGGGCAGAACAACCAGGCAGAAAATTCATAGGGAAACAACAGATTTAAATGACCATTTAGAACAGTTAATTCTAAAAGACATACCAAACACTTTATCCAATAGCTACAGAGTTCATGTTCTTCTTAAGTGAACCTGGAACATTTTTAAGGAGGATTATATGTTGGAACATAAAGCATGTCTCAACAAATTTACCAGGATTAAAATAATAGAAAGCACCTGATCATAATGGCTTATAACTAGAAACAATCACATAAAGAAAATTGGAAGACACCAAATTAATTGGAGACAAAGCAATATGCTTTTGCATGACTCTTGGGTAAAAGAAGAAATCAAAGAGGAACTTAAAAAATACCTAGAGACAAATGTGAATGAAGACATAGCAACCAAAATCTATGGGATGCAGCAAAAGCAATAGTAAGAAGGAAGTTCATTGAAATCCAGGTCTACCTCAAGACAAAGAAAAATCACTAAAAATGATATAATAATATATTGAAAACAACAAGGGAAAGAAGAACAATTAAGGCCTAATAGCAGCAGAAAAAAGGAAATTAAAAAAAAAAGTTGAGCAGAAATAAACAAAATAGAAAACAAAGAGGCAATCCTGAAGATCAATAAAATAAAAATGTGGTTCTTTGAAAAAATGAAGTTGACGAACCATTGGTAGACTCACAAAGAAAAGAGAAAACTCTCATAACTGGAATCTGAAATGAAAGGGGAGAAATTACAACAGATACCACAGAAATACAAACATGACAAGAAGCTACCATGCCACAAAGTGGACACTCAAAGACATGGACAGAATTTTTGGAAAATACAGTCTACCAAGACTAAACTTGGAAGAAGTGGAAAACCCAGAATAATCACAAGCAGAGAAGTTGAATAGGGAATCAAAAGTCTCCCTAAAAATAAGTGGCCAGGATCAGATGGCTTTTCTAATGAGTTTCACCAAACTTTCAGAGAAGAATCAGTACCTATTCCTCTGAAACACTTGCAAATTGTTGAAGAACAGGCAACATTACCAAATACCTTCTATGAGGCTAACATCACACTGATAACAAAAACTGACGGAGACATCAACGAGAAAGAAAATTACAGATCCAAATCTCTAATGAACATAGATGCAAAACTTCTCAACAAAAATATAGCAAACAAAATTCAACAATGCATCAAAAAGATAACCAACATCATCAAGTGATATTTATCCCAGGGATGCAAGAATGGTTCAGCATGTGTAAATCTATGAATGTAATACATCATGTCAATGAGTGAAAGAAAAAAACCACATGGTCATATCAATAGATGCAGAGAAAGTCTTTGACAAGATCCAACACCCATCTATGAAAAAAAAAAACCCTGCAAAAAATGAGGATAGAAGGTACAGAACTCAACATAATAAAGGTCATATACCATAAACCGACAGAAAAAATCATAATCAATGGCAAAAATAGGTAGACCAATTTGGCAAGAAAAAGAAATAAAATAAATTCATATTAATCAATTACAGCAAAGTAGCAGGCTACAAAATCAATGCAGAAAATCTGTTGCATTTTCATATGCAAACAACAAGCTAGAAGAAAAGGCAAGCAAGAAAATCACACCATTTAAAAGAAAAATCACTAATATCTTGGATATACTTAACAAAGGAGGTAAAACACCTGTGCAATGAAAACTACACATCCTTCTTAAGAAAGAAAACAAAAAACAGACACAAAGAAATGGAAAGGCATCCCCTGCTCATCATTGGGAAGAATCAACATTGTTAAAATAGTCATATTTACCAAAAGCAATAATCAGATTTAATGCAAACCCCATTAAAATCCCAGGAAATAGAATAAAAAATCTTAAATTTGTATTAAGCAACAAAAGAACCCTAATAACCAAAGCAATTATGAGAAAAAGAACAATACCAGAGGAATTACATTCCCAGACACTGAGCTATACTACAAGTGATAGCAATAAAAATGGTATGGTACTGGAATAATAACAGAAGCACAGTTCAGTGCAATAAAATTGAATCACCAGAAAGTGACACACACACACACATACAATCAGTTAATCTACAACAAAGGAAACAAAAGCATATGATGGAGACAAAAAAGTCTCTTCAATAAATGTTGTTGGGAAAACCAGACAGACACATGCAAAAGAATGAAGCTAGACTCCCCTCTAACACCATTCACAAAAATTAACTCAAAATGGACTAAAGACTTGGATATAAGACTGAAAACCATAAGATTATTGGAGAACATCAGAGGAAAGACATTCCATAACATCATATTTAGATCTTTGGGGACTCAAGTGTCAAGGGAAATAAAAAGAAAAATAAGAAATTGGAATTACATTAAACTAAAAAGTTGCTTTGCAGTGAAAGAAAATATCACCAAAACAAAAAGACAACCTACTAACTGGGTGAAAACATTTGTGTTCCAAATTTATGCCAAAGCTTAATATCCAAAATATACAAAGAACTCATAAAACGTAACAGAAAACAGGCAATCCAATAAAAAAACGGGAACAAGAATTGGAGACTTTTTTTCTGAAGAAGATATACCAATGGCCAATATGCACATGAAAAGATGTTCCTACTTGCTGGCTATCAGGAAAATGCATTTCAAAACAACAATGAGACATCAGCTTGCACCTTAGATATTGGCTATTATGCAACAGTTTAGAACAACAAATGCTGAGGGAACACTTTTACACTGTGGGTGGGAGTGCAAATTGGTGCAACCCCTATGGAAAACAGTATGGAGGTGCCTCAAAAAGTTGCAGATGAAAATCCCATATGACCCTGCAATCTTACTTCTGGGTAATTACCCAAAAGATACAAAAACACTCATTCACAGAGATTTTATACAGCCCTATGTTTATAGGCCTCTTCACAATAGCTAAGTACTGGAAACTACCCAAGTGTCCAATGTCAGATGTATGGACAAAGATGTGGTGCATATATACATTGGAATACTACAAAGCCCTTAAAGATATGAAATACAGTCATTTGAATTAATGCAGATGAATCTAGGGGGAATTATGCTAAGTCAAATAAGTCAAAAGAAGAAAAACAAAAACCAGATGATCTCACTCACAGGTGAAATGTGATAGACAAAACAAAGCAACAGATAAAATAAAACCAATGCTTGAACACTTGCAGTACATCTGAGATTACCGATTAGGAATGTGACTGGGGGTTGGGATCTTTCAGGGAGAGAAGTGCTGATGGAACCCACTGGGCAATGGTGAAGAACTCTTGGTGATTTGGTGGAGGGCAGAGTGTGTTGACGTATCTTAGGAATGGGGAAACTGCATATATGGGGAACTATACATGTGAGTTTATTTTAATTTGTAAAACAAAGTTATGTAATAAAATTCAAAATAGAAAAAAAGAAAAGAAAACCTAGCAACTAAGAAGAATGGAGAAATGATAAGTAGCCACGATCACACCAGAGTCCAGGACTTAGGACCTCATGACAACTCTTCACCCCACTGTCTTACTGTTAGACTCAAAGGACCTTAGCTCAAAAAAAAATGGGAAGACTGAAAATAACTGATTATGATAGTATCTTTTAATGTAAATATAATACCTTAGATGAATTTTCATTATTTTTAAATTCTAGGTTATTTCATGTAGTATTTTAATAAGAGATTATGCATATGCATGTATATTCTTAATATACACCTGTATGTATATAAACTATATATACATAAATATACATTTCCATGTATAAATAATGGTATTTATGAGTGTGGAGAAAGAGAAGCTATATTAATTTAAGCAACAAAATCTAATGTTGAGTAAGGTAATTAAATATCTTAAATATAGCAAATTTGGCTCAAAATCTTAACCTATTTGTAATTTTTACACCAAAATAATATATTATGCTTGTATTAGACTTCTCTGACTGCTATCACAAAATACCATAGACTGGATAACTTAAACAACAGACATTTCTCACGGTTCTTGATGTTGGGAACTCCAAGGTCATGGTGCTAAGACATTTGCTTCCTGATGAGGGCTCTCTTCCTGACTTACAGACAGTTGCCTCTTCCTACATTTTTACAAGGTGGAAAGAGAGAGCTCCTGTCTCTTTTCCTCTTCTTACAGACACCAATCCCATCCTGTGAGCCCCACTCTCATGACCTCATCTAAACCTAACTACATTCTAAAGGCCCATTTTCTGAGAAGCATCACCTTATGGATTAGGTCTTTAACATATGAATTTGGGAAAAGGGACATAAATATTCAGTCCATAACATGTTATGACAATTATATATAACACTTCAAAACAATGCTTGAAATGGTTATATATTTTTCATATAATTCATATTTTATGTCTCAACAAGTAAGGAAAAACTTAAAATGAGGAGTTTTACATGATTCTTCTGAATAATAAATATACATATTAAACATCACAGGTCTTTCAGGGTATCCTTCTGGTTCTCGCTGTGATGGGAAATTATTGAAATTCAGGTTAGGAAATGAAAAACTGTGAAAGTACCCCATTTATGTAGTATAGTCATACATATGAAATCTTGTAAAATTATAATTATACTGTATAATTACAAAATTCAAATGAATATATACATATATATTAATAGCTGCAACTTTCTTTTTAGTGTTGTGAAATCTATGCCCTGAAATGAATTACCATAATATAATCCTTAATAATTATAGTAACAAAATAAACACAATAATGTCTACTATTTACTGAGAGGCTCCTGTGTACTAGTCTCTTTGTCAATCAAGCATAGTTAGACACACAATACTGAGCATGAGAGAAGCATCTAACCCAATGTTACAAAATTAAGTTAGAGTCTCAAGTCCAATATGTCCTTCCAACTCCTGTTCTTTACCCTTCATTGTGTTTGCTTGTCAAAAAAATCAATCTAGTAATATTTGAGTATCAGAGTAAAGCACAAGCCAGCAGGTTAACAGAATATCAACATTATGTACAGTTCACATGTAATATAATGTCAACACAAAGTAACTTAAATCTTTCCTTCTAAATATGATTATTTGCTTAAAAATGATGTGTTCCTCTGCCTGAATAAACTACTAAAGTTTTGTAAATATTCAGAAACTTGAAATTTATAACAGAGATGATACCCAGGGTTCTGGAATTTTCACAGAATTTAGGATAGCACTTCATATTCGTTTATTCATTCACGTATTTCTTCATTCAGTTAACAAGTGCTTCTTGACTGACTGCCATGTATAATCACAATTTCAGTCTTTTAAAAAAATGTACATTATGTCAATGATAGCAGGAAACTGCAAGAATTTGAAGCTCACTTTCAGTCTACATCATAGATGCAATTCTCTGAACCATTAAAGTAATTTAATCCCCATTAAACACAGAATTTATTTCTGTCTAATGCTTAATTTTTTAATCTTTTAAATTTGTGTAATAAAATTGAGCAATACCGTTACTTATGAGATTGAAATGATCCATCCATGTGTTCTCAAAATCATTGTCACTCTGCAATACAGTAGAGTGATAACTAATTATGATTTTTAGCCAAGAGGGAAAGCATAAAGGAAATTATAGCTTCCATGTATGATAAAAGTAAATTAATAGATCATTTTCATAAACAAGAAATAAGGTATGAATATCCCCCTACATGCAAGAACATATAAATCCCAATGATAATACCTTTCAATAATGTTAAAACAAAAATTAGTAATTACCATATAACCAATTGCCCAAGAAAACAAAAGACATACTTTATTAGCTTCAGAAAATGACCTTCAATTAAAAAATAAATGAGGGCTCTAAAAGCTTTGCTGTAAAGTATCAAACTTTGTGGGAGACAGTGAGTATTTTTCTTGTTTTCAATTGAGTGAAATAACACAAGCATTTTTTAAGTGCATGACACTCTTTTTTCTCTATCCAACCAGTCATAACATGATGAAAATCTAAGTGTCAATTACAAAAGTGAATAGGAGGATTTGTGGAGAAGAATGACAGTGCCTTCAGATTTTATGGCACATTTGTTATGACCCACACTTCACTTCTCTTGGTTTTAAAGCACCCTACCCAAATTTTCAAATTTTATTTGGGAAAAATAATTTTAAAAAGAGCCAACTCTACAGAAATTCATTTCTCTTTATCTAGAGTAAGGCATCTGGGTGTGTGGTGGGTGGGTTTTCACAAGCACCTTAAGCAAATCTTCACATCTAAAGTTGATTCTGAAGGCACAAAGGCTCATGTACATCTATGGCTTCAGACTTCTTAAAACTCTCAGAATTTAAAGAAATGATCTCTTGTTACTTGATCTGAAAATGTGAGAAGTTCAGTAAGAACCTCACTCGTATTCCACCAGGACTTTTTAAGCCTTGAGTCTCCCACGTTGCTCCTGGCAATCACAGGAACCACCTACAAGGTGTCAGAACAGGTTCTGACTATTCCGGTGTGAACACAGTGAGACAGAAAAGGGTTGAGTCCCAGATACTAAGAGCAGTATCTGGACCACCTAGAGAAGG
Source organism: Solenodon paradoxus (assembly GCA_004363575.1). Taxonomy (NCBI): domain Eukaryota; kingdom Metazoa; phylum Chordata; class Mammalia; order Eulipotyphla; family Solenodontidae; genus Solenodon; species Solenodon paradoxus. The sequence goes on from RJWH01000087.1 coordinate 907,288, forward strand.
GTCAGGCAGCATCACGGGTGGCCCACTGGTACATCCTCTGAGAAGTAACTATGAAACTGGGCTTCCATGTTTGTCTCCTCAGTCTTATTTCTGCCATGTGCAGTCACATCACTCCCAGTCCTTTTTCTCACATAAGTAGCAATAAGCTAAGGTAGCTATAGAATTAACACTGCAGATCAGAAGCAAACATTCTCTCAGCAGTATTCCAGAATTACAGGCGTTATTAACGTCACTTAGTTATGAGAAAAATAAAAAGAATTTGGTAAGGGTTGTGGAATGAGTGAAAAAATACTCTTAGAGTAAACCCCATACAGTCTGACCCCAAAGTTTCCCTTGCCTCTGCTGCACTCTGCCTCAGTCCCTCTTCTGGAATTTTGTATGCCAATCGATTCTCAGAAATATGTGTTATGAGTTTGAATCAAAATTGAAATATAAACAGACATTTGGAAAGTTCTTCAACATTTTTTTTCCTTTTTATATCTGTTGTTACTGGGGATAGCAAATGCTCTACCCTCTCCCACATCCCAAATCAACTCCATATTAAAGAACCTAGAACATGAAAGATGCTGACACCTGCCAATGACTCAGAGTTTTCTTCATATTTAATCATTTAAAATAACGTTTAATCTTCACAACAATTCAGCAGGGTAGAGCAAGCATTATTATTGCTTCACGGGTGAACAGATATTCTAGGAGAAATGTAACTTGCCAAAGGACACATGATTAATAAATGTTAGTTCAAGGACAAGCCTGAACCTCTGTCAGCATTGGAACTACAGGAGTCACCTGAGTTAATTGTCTTTGATTCTACATCTAGCCTTTCTGCTGGGTACTGTCCAAGGGTTCGTGAAATTGCTATGCTGCCACCATAAGCTCAAAGGGAAAATTATGCTTAAGCATTGCAATTACGTAACTGAAAAGAAACACACATTGCAATATTTAAGATTTGATTTTTTTTCATTTTGGTGACATCCTTGAAAAAACATGGTACAGACAGGTGGAACATTTTTCACAGTACATTCCTTTCTTTATCTACTCAGACATACAATTTCAGTAGGCATATCTTCTATCTCTCTATATATGTATCTATTTATCTATCAATCTATTTATTTAGCTAGCTAACTAGATTTCATTTATCTTTCACCTATTATCTATTACCTACCATCTATCAATACAAAATATCAAGAGAACTGGGTCAATAGTGTTAACAAAAGTTCTTTCCAGGCACAATGAGTGCTTCTAAAGGATTTATCCCATTAATGCAATTCCATTTTTCATTCTTTATGCATAACTAAAACATTAAAGGGTATTTTCTCCTCTTGTTCCACAGGCACAACCACTCCTGATGCTAAGTGTCTGTGTAAGGGCCAGAAAGACAGCATTCTAAGATTAAAATGCCATAGAATCAACTGGAAAATAATTCAACAACACAAGACTCAGTCAAAATCTCAAAGCAAAGAAGGAATCTAAATGCAATATTTTACTGCTATTAATATTTGTCTAAATAACAGCATCCCTGATAGAATAGTTCTTAAGTTTTCTCTACAGCCAGATATTTCACATAGATTCTTAAATTATAGGAACTACCAATATCGCTTAGAGGTGAGAGACATGAAAAAGAACCTGAGCAGTGTCACAGATCTAACCAGCCACTACACAGACACATAGACCCATGTCTGTCTGGTCCCAAAGCTCCTCTTGCTTTTCTTATACCTGCCGTTATCCCTTTCTGGAAGTTTACATTCCAGCCTACTCTCAGAAATAGGCATGTATTTTTATTATGTGTTTTAATCAAAATGTAAATATAAATGCCTATTCTGAAAATTCCTAAGCATTTATTATTTTATTTTTTGCCTTTTATCGCTATTATCTCCAGGGAGAACAAAATCTGTGGTGATGGGACTTTCATTTGGCTTCTAAATTATACCAGTGTCAAGCCTGAGTGTACAAACCCCTTGATAGAACTGCAATTTTGTTATGTACATTTTTATCAGCTTCGGCTTAAATAGAAAACAGAAAATTTATGTAAAACAAGATCTTGACTTTGTGAATTTAACTACAGAGCAAGAAGTACATTGATTCATCATGCAAATGTCACTGGCTACTCAAAGCCAAAATTAGGTTTGGTTTTGGAAACCAAGATGATTTTTTTTTTAAATAGAGACATGTGGTAGTCACATATATCATACTGTTGTTATAGCAAGTGACAAAAATAGTACAAATAAAAAAAGAATAAATAATTTTCTAAGACCTAGCATGGCCTATCATTAGGGAAATCATTTAGCTGAAATATAACATCTGATATAGTGCTTCAGGATTAAGCATCTCTTTTCCAATCTAAGGAAAAATCCAAGAAATGAAAATGATCTTAAAATAAGTGAATTAACTGTGATTGTTAGGTTGTTTACCTACTATACAAACAACTCCAATTTATTCATTTACTCTATGGGTTGCACAGTTTTTGTTACAAAACTAATGATTTCTTTAATAAAATCTTTTTGGAATGAAAAGTAGGTAACTCATAATAAAAATGTTTCTCTTTTCTTTTTGCTTTATGGTTACCATACATGAGAAAACAGACATTTGTTCAGACAAAATTATTAATTTTTAAATCACAATAAGTAACAGTAGCTATTTACTACTAACTTTAAACATCACAGCTTCTAATCACTCTACAGCTCTTTCCTGAAAAATTTGGAGTGAACTCTCTATTTCCAAGGATAATAAAAAGACGACTTGTCACCTAAAGATTGCTTCACAGTAGCTGTATGTAGTTGAAGCCCCTAGGTAGCATTCGTAATTTATAAATTCTAGATAGTTAAAGTCAAATAATATCTTCCTCAACATAAAATGTAAATAGAATACACAGGAGTTTTATCTCAATAGTGGCTTATAGAAAGAAATTCAAGAATATAAGGCACTTCATACTGGGCTAGGAAAATAACATAAATTAAATCCACATTATCTATAATTACATTATTTTTATTTTTATTACCACGACTGAAACACTGATGTTGTATTGCAGTCATATTCAATAGTTTACACTGCTCTTTCAAATGACTTAAATTATGTTAAAAAATAGATAGTAATTTTATTATTTTTAACTTAAAAAAATTCATTGAAGGAGCATTGCTCCATAGCATTATTTAGGCTTAAAGTTTGCTTGAATTTGTATTTATTCTATATTACTTGGAAATATATACATCAAGGATTAGCTTTTCTGTGATGCACTTCCTCGTACAACCAGGGTTTCCTATTCCTTTGGAATACTCACAGCGCTTTGTGCAAATGGAATATGATACAAAAGAAAGACTCATCTTAAGTACTACCCTCTATAAAGTCTTTCCAGACTCATCTAGCGTAGTGACTTTTCCAAAAACACCTAATAGTGTTGGCCATCTCTCCTTTTCATCTTCACTGTACCCCCGCCCACACACACTTCTATTATAACATTTAAAACAACCTCCAGCAATTATTTATTTACCAATCTGTCCCACGATTAAGGCACTATTTGCAGACAGGATCATGCTTGCTTCAGCTCTACATCGTTAAAAAACTTCACAGAAAATAGTAAAGTTGAATGAATAAGCATTGCCCTTAAGTCTAATTAAGTGAATAGAAATAAGCACATGGAGAGTACATTTTAAAATACATATAATTCTTGAAAATGTATTTCCAAAAACAGTTCAAGATAACTAAGAAACAGCTTGTCATACCAGAGCAGGGTTCGCTGCAAAATGAACTGTTCCATTAGTATATTCTATCAAAGTTAATGGAAGCAAAGATTACTTAGTGCCAGGGTAATCAAGGAAGGCTTTCCAGAAGAGGTATGAACCAAGCTCTTTCTTATAGGCAGAGTTGGTTGCAAGAAGATAAAGGACCTTCTGGAACAGCACCAAAAAGAGCATCAGCCCTTCCTGAAAGTGGTGACTGATCCAATTAGCTGGAGCCAGGTCCCTTTGAGAAGAAAGATAATGACAGGAAGATAAGCAGCTTTTACATTGGAAAGAGTCCTTAATGAGTGACTGAAGAGATTTTTTTTCCAATATAGGAGTAATCTAAGATTTTGTTTATAATGCTCAAATCAGAGTGGTACTTTAGAAAGCTGAATTGTCTTTTAGAGTGTGGAAGGGATAAGAACTGAAAGATGGTATGGAAGATGTTGTTGCAATAAGATAGATTTTACCCAATAACAACCTAGAGTAAAAGAGCTTGCAAGAAAAAAGGATTAAATGCCAGTGATGTCGGTAGGAAATAATTCACAAAAACTCCAAGACAGCAGGGATATAGGGCTTGGGAAAGCAGATGGAGTGAAAAGATGGTTGTTAGATCTTAAACCTTTGTAAAGTGAGAATTCTGAAGTCTCCAAAATATACAGGGAAGGCAAGGGGGTAATGAATTTTAGAGGAGAAAAAGCCATTTCATTCCAGAGTAAGTTTGTGTTGATGGCAGGCTAATCAAGCAGAAATGCTAAGGTAAGAGATTGAAAAAGTAGACCTATGAGAGAAGAGAGGGCTAGCTAATTAGTGAGAATCCTTCTCCCAGATAAAGGTCTACTTAAATAAAGCCCTGTGCAAAAGACCCTCAAGAAAAATTAGGCTAGACTTCGAACTGATAAAAATAGGTGTAAGAGACAGGAGTGTGGAGAAAAACTGGAGAAAGAGGCAGAATGATCAGAGAGAGAGCAGAAGGACGAGAAAACTTGAGTCAAAGAAACCAGGCGTGGAAGAGTGTCCAGGCAGAGGGTGATGGAAATTTAGAGCCAGAGACACAGTAGAAATCATTTTCCAACCCCTTCTGAGGTTAGGAAGCCAAGAGAAAGCAGGTTACAGCAGCAATCTGTAGACAAAATTACTCCTGGGACCTCCTCTCCCTGGTTCAGAAGAAACTTGTACAGGTGGAAGGCAGAACAAAACTGATTTAATTCTGTGAAGAAACCTTGTAAAATGTACTGATTTGAATAAGCAGTCACCTCTCACCCCATCTGTCAGATAGAAGCTACTGGAGAGAAGCCTTTCTAAGTTCTCCCAGAGGTTTCTGTGGCATTAACATGTTAATTATCCCGTGCTTGCCTCTCTTTGATCTCCAGATAATATTCAGAGCCACAGAGCCAGAACACAGCCTTTTTTTGAAGGTAGGTACAAATCAGACTACCTACAAAAAGGCCTTTGTTATAAAAAATCTACCCAAGACCATAAAGATGGGCAGTCAGAGATGTCTGACTGTTCCCAGGTTCGAATCCTCATCTTAATAGGAAAAGAAGAGCTTCTGGGTAGAAGCAGAGATACTCCCCATTATTCAACAAGAAAGATGGCAGTGAAAAGTACCACAAAGAAAGTAGCTAGAAAGAACAGTAAGATGTAGAGAAGGGGTTTATGAAAGGAGAAACTGGAGCATTTTTATACCTAGAAAGAAGATAGAAAGAAAAAGAAATTCTAAAAAGTCTGCATATCTTTCATTGGGAGTTTAATAAAGAAAATGCAGAATCTCTAAAAAAAGTTAATATTAGTAGTTTGACAATTTTAAGCTAACTTTCTCCAAACTCTGCGATGTTTAAAGAATATATACTGATGAAAGCCTTGCCTTTTCTTGGGATACCTAACGTGCTTTCAGATTTCTCCAAAATCTTAGGAAATAGTAACTTAAATTCTGCAATCTTTATCAGTTTTATAGGTCTACTAAATATTGTCTACTGTTGCTGTTTAAAGAGTTATAAAACAGCAAAGCCAGCTTGGAAGATAGATATAGTGAAAAATAATTTCTTTCACTGCCAAAAAGAGTTCCTTGGAAGAAAGTGTAGGGTAGTCTCAAAAAGAGTGATATTCATAATGTGTATGAAAGGAAAGGAAGAGGGGTTCATCGGAACCAGGCCAGCAATGTCATCAGTTAGCCCCCACATGAAGTATGAGCACAGACAGCAAAAATCAATTATCTTCAGCGACATGTATAATTTAAACACTAATTTCTAATCCATTCGAATAATTTGTTTGCTATTTTAAAGTTCGTTTTATGTTTAATCACTAGAAATTTTCATCTCATAAGCAGTGTTTTCCCAAAATGAGTTCATAAATCAGCTTTCAGAAACTCAGTATTTTTCAAATATTTTGCCAAAGCTAATATAGAATACAGTGATAATGCTCCCACAATAACCTGCAAAATGCAACATTCCATAGTACTTGTGGAATAAGATGCATTTTTAATGAAAGTTACCTCACTGAAAGCTCTTAAGAATTCAAAAAGGTAAAGATTATTAATACTTTACATTTGCAAGGAATCAATTAAGGCATTAGAGGTCAAGTAATTTGCTCTCAAGGCCCCACATATTAGTTTATACTATTAAAACTGTGTGGGACACTGAGCAAGTAACTTGACTTGTAAGGCCTCAGATGACTCATTGCAAAGGTAAAATGCTAACAATACCTACTATATATACCTATTCAGATATCTCTCTCTATATAACACATATATACATAGATAGTATTTATTATATAACAGCATGTAGTAGAATGTGTTATGATATATATGCATACATACATTATACATATATATGGAGAAAGACAGAAAGAAAATTGTTTTTAACACTACAACTTTTTCAATAATATACTGCATTTTTAATGATAAAAAATTATTTCTTAGAACGGTATGGTAGAGTGAAAAGGAATGTTCCAAGAAACCACTTGAATTTCCAACCTTCAGACTTACATGACTTTGAGTGCATCACAAATATATTTAGTTTCTCCATCTGAAAATAAATGGTTTAGATGAAATGACTTCTAAAGCACATTTCAGAAGCAAAATTACATATTTCTGTGATCAGTTTGTGTTGCATTACTTTATGTACTTAGTTAGATTTATAAGGAATATAAAATCCTTATATTGTAAAGTCTCTAAAATTCTTCCACTTTCATACAGAATGTAGTTGGAAGAAAATTCTCTTCTAAGAGACTATTTGAAAGAAGTGTTAAAAATTAAGACCTCTGGAATGAGAGATTCCCATATTCAATCTATACTTTTTATTTCTATAATCTCTTCTTTCATTTATTTTTATGGTCAAACACAAGGACTGAAAAGGTAAAGATCAGCATAAAAGTAAAAGTGGTGACTTTTACCTATCCCAAGCAACAAAAAATGAAAAAGTAGAAAACAGAAACAGATGCTTAGTGCTTTTGTAGGCTAGACATTTTGCGTAAGTAAAATCACATTCTACGGGTGAGGAAATCATAAATTGCTTGAGACCATACAATCAACAACAGACAAAAACATGATGCAAACACAGGCTTCATATATTTCTGATTCTTGGACACTACCAGTGACAGACATTATATCCTTTACCTAAATAAAGTCATTGCTTTTCTTCCTCCCTTGGAGGAGGCTGGATGTCTCCCAGTTCAAGGAGATACATTTTTTTCTTTTTCTCAGCTAATCATGGTGGTCTTTCTAACCTTATCAAATTATGAGTTTAGTCACTGATATGTGATGTTATTTGGGTCAGCTGTATTTTAGGATATGGCAGTGATGAAGTTTCTGGGAGGACTTTATTCACTATTGAAAATAAAAAGTAATTTCTCTTACTTTCCCCTGGGGGGTTGCATTTCCTAAGTATAATGCTTGTTTCCTTTATTTTATGATCTGGAGAGAGGGGCCTAAAAAATAAAAGGTCCAAGATGGAAAATATTTCTATGCAGAAGGATGAAAAGAATTTGAATGTTACCATTATTGAGCTGCTGAATTAACCTCAAAGCTAAACAAACTTGATATGCCTTTTTATGTGAAATAGTAAAAATTCATATTGTTATAATCACCTTTCAGTGGGATGTACTGTTATTTTCAGCCCAAAGGACCGTAGGTGACAATCAGTGCATGATACGGAGTCATTCATGGATCTTTCTTCTGCAAATATAATATTCCATAAGAATTCTGAGATTCTGATACCCCATTCCAATTTCCCACAATCTTCTTCCCTCCCAATCTCTTTTACTATGTCCTTTATAACCTAGCATGCCTTCCCATTAGTACAATTTGTTCATCAGACTTAACCCTTTGCCTCTTTGCCTTAATTGTGCAGGACTGGTCTCCCAAAAACATTCAGACAGACCTTTTCCAAGATGTCCAGCGCAGTCTTTTTCCAATAGTGACTTTGGTATGTGGAGCTAAAGGTTAATCAAGGCCTTGCAGTTCTCTAGAGAAGTTGTTAACATTATACCTTAAATAATAAAGATTACCTCAATATAGGTACTTCTCCAGAAACAACCCTTTTATCAGAGAAACCTATCTTATGGCAGAACAAACACTTATTAGAGACAAAATTTCGTGAAATGCAGTCATCCCCTCATGTAAGACCTCTTTTTGTTCCCTGATACCCCAGACCCTGCTCTCATTCCTTAGCTCAAGATATAAATCTTCAGTCTGTCTCACTTTAGAATTTACAGGCATGTACAATTTCTATACTCATGCTATTGGTCTTTTTAGCCTATGAATCTTTCTGATGTTAATTTGTTTGCCCACCCAGCACAAAATAAACCTCAGAGGGGCAGGGAATTTTCACCAGGTCTCTACACTTACAACCTGGCTCTTGCCTTTTCACAGTGGAATTACCCCAAAATCAACTCCATACCTATTCATGATCTTCTAGATCTCAAGTTCTTCCACCTTCCTAAGTGATTTAAATACCTGTGCAAAGAACAAAGACTTTAGTACTCTCTCGTCTCCTTGGATCCCTCCTCTCTAGTGTACTTAATTGCCAATCCCCTTCAAACACACACTTCTATGCTCATTCCTCTAGTTCTTAAATCTAAACTTAAACCTCCAATTCTGACAACAATCTCACATTCCTTCATCTTTCATTTAGTTACTCTCTCTAAATTTTTATTTTTTGCCCAACAAGTTTAGAATCTAAAATCTATAATTTAAAAAATTTCAACTTCTTTATGCCACCAGTTTTCCACTGCCTCTGCTGAGATATCTTCCATCTAACTACCCAAATCTTCCACTGCATTGTCCAGACCTCTGCAGAATTCGTAACTTAATCCCCGATCTTCAAGTGAAATAATGCCCTCTCTCCTTGATCACGGTGATTTCTGTTTCCTAAGTTTATTCTTTTTCCCACTGTTCATATAACCATTTTGCATCATCTGCAGCTTTCCTCAAAACGTCTGCCTCACTATTGTCTTTCCATCCCATCTAATGTGGAAATCCCCTGTCCCTTCCAACAGACTGACTATAAACAAAGCCACATATCTTACTTTCCTTTCTTCCTCTTCACTGGAAAGCAGTATCTTAACCTTTCCGATACTGATAATCTCTCTTTCTCTAGATCCCACCAGTTTCTTTTCTGACGAAAGAGGCTCTTATGAGTAACTCCTCATTGTCTCATATATTAAAACTCTTCCCTCTACTAGCTCCTTATAACCAGCACAAAATCATCTTAAAATTCTTTCTTATTAAAAGGCAAACAATGAAGACACATGTGGTAAGCAAAATAATGACCTCCAAAGATGATAACCTGAACCCTCAGTGGTTCTAATTTCTGGATGTTATCTTATATAAAAAAGAGACTTTTTGCATATATGATCAAATTGAGAGTCTTGAGATAGGAAAATTATTATTGATTATATGGACGGGTCATGAATATAATCAAAAGAAGAAGGCAGGAGATTTAGTGACAGAAGGTGATGGGAGAACAGAAACAAGAAAGGAAGGTGATTGGATGTGAGGAAGGGGTCACAGCTTAAAGAGAACAGGTGGCTGCCTGAAATTATAAAATGCAATGTATTCTTTCCTAGAGACTCCAAAGAAATTAGTCCTATGATAACTTCATATTAACCTCAAAAGACTCATTTTGGATTAACCAGTCTCTAGAACTCTAAGTGATAGTTTCTCAAGATCAGATTTCTTGTAACATAATAATAGTAGCAATTAACAGATTATATCAAACAAGACTAGAAAACCTAAGTATCTGCATTTTGCCTTCAGTAATTGATAAATGTGTATTTAAAACTATGAGGACATATAATTGACAGTTGAAACACTGGAGAATTTGAGTTATGGTTTTTTATCTGTAGTTTTTAAATTGCTACTGCTACCTAAGGCCAGACCAAGTTTTCATTAAACACACTTAGTACTTAGGATGATGAATTATGTAAGCAGCCAGATTCCATTTCTACACTATTGTCTTTCAATGGAAGTATCTTTGATTAGATTCTGCTTTTGTAAAAATGTTTCTGGTGATATAAGCATTCAATCTTTAACTTGAATACTGAACAAAAAGGCAGATTAATTAGGGAACAAACAAAATTTGGAAATATTATCAAATGGGGTTTGGATTATTTATATTGGACATAATATTTTTATATATTGCTCATAAGTCACATTTCCATGCATAGAAGAGACTCAAAAAAACTTTAAAGTTGTCCCTATGCTGATTATTGAATCTTAAGAAATTACTTTATGGGCAGCTAAATAATATGTTCAAGATTAGTTCTAGATTTTGTGTTCTCAAGGGGCTTATTAAATCCCTTAAGATCCATTATTCTTAATTAGAATTGTTCTTATGATTTAGCTACTCTATCCTGACATCAATACTAGCTAACATTTCAAAAATAAAAGGATGTTGTAGAAAACTATACATAAGGAAAACCCTTTTGAAGTCACATCTTAATGGATTAACTATATAATCATTTATTTTGTAATTAGGCCAGCATAAAAGGAACCTGAAAATTAAGCTAAGGATTCTTATGCAGTATCTTTCAGAGTCTTATAGAATGCTTTCGGATCATTTGACTTTTTTTTTTTAATTAAACATCAGGAGGAATTTCACTAATGCTCTCTTTTTCTTGCCTCTCGTCATTTCAATACATCATATAAACTAGCTGAAAGTCTTGGACAAAGTGAAAAATATTTACATTATTTATTAATGTATTTAAATACATGTATTTCTCTTAAGAAAAATTCATGAAACTAGAAATAAGAGAACAAAACTGTTTCAGTATCTCAGGCAACAGACATAAATTTCTTAGAGGTGATATGGATTTTTAGCTGGTAAATCAACTGAAGTGTTAGAAGTGGTAATTTTAGAATTACATAAGGAACTGAAGAAACACCCATGGCTAGAAGGGGAAAATATTATAATATACTAAAATAATTGAACTCCATGTACTTAACTAAAATAATTAACAGTAAATGCTTCCCTCTTTGGGGCAACAGATTATCACTGACCATAGATCTGTTGGAATAAAAGAAAAAATCCTATGATGTTTGTGCGCAATGTAATAAAAATTAGAATTCTGTTAAATGGAATTTGGTAAAAGTAATCATTTAAATGCACAAAAGACTTTAATATACTTTCTACCATTATGGGGCTAACATATTAAAGAGAAGCTGGAAAACAGATTTTAACAGGTAAGCATAATTTTATACTCCCAAAGATGATCTGAACAGGCCTTCCTAAGACATGTCACTTTGACATGTGAATTATTTCAAGCTTAGGTGAGTTAAGGCCCTGTAGCAGCTTCATGAGAAGCATTTACCACTGCCTTAACCTAGGAGAATAAAAATTGGGGATCTTAACCAGAGTTCTTGTTATTACTAGAAATAACTTTTATAATGGGAAAAAAAAAACTATCTATATGACAGGGAAAACATCTAATTATAGAGTTGCTGGTCTTTGCAATATGAATCACTCTCTCCTCATTATGTGAATCCTTCTCTTCTGATCTGGCAGCCTCCAACTCCTATCCTTCTTAGTTCAGAATTTATACGTTTATACTCCATGTTACTCCACTGTCTCTGGAGCCCTTATTTCTATGTAGATCTCTCATATCTATGTAATTTAATTATCTAATGTTTTTGTTTTGTTTTGATTACTGAACCAGTTAGAGAAGAACTCAGAGGTGTAGGGAGAAATGTACTTTTCTCAACAATACCAAATGATTTTGAAAATAATTCTCTTTTAATTGGAAATAATACAAAGTTTATAAAAAATTAGTGTTGATTTGTTCTTAAGGTTTTAATCCCATATAATTGTTACAGGAGTGATTCTACCTCTAAAAACATGAGCTAAGTGTCTTCTAGGGGCTTTGGTGTTTTTAATATTATATGAGACAGAAGAAAAATATACACATAATTTTCTTGGGTAAATCATACAGAAAATATGCATGCATTTATTGTATAGCCAAAGGAAAAAAATAAATATCTGTTAGAAAAGTGATGATCTTCTAATATAGGTTTATTATTATATTAGTTAAAATTTCCTCTAGCACTTTCCCATTTGCATTCAGTATCATTCTACACATAAAAAGTTAAAAATCCTAAATGTTGTATTCTTATATAGATGTATAAATTTCACAGTAATGTAAGAATCTTTGTACATTTGATAAATAATATTTAGAAGATTCTAGCAAAAAAAAAAAGAAGATACTTAACATGAATCACATCAGTGCCTATAAAATAATGATGTGAGATTTCATATGTCTTGAGAAAATGGTAAACACAAAATGTGTGATTATTGGAATACTCTTTAACAAAAAGAAAAGAATGTTTTCTACCTATCCAAGAGATGAAATTTCTCCGGGGGGGAAAAAAGAAAAGGATTCTCAGCATTGCTGCTATGAATGGTTGTTAAGAAAATGAAATTATGCACTTTCGTTATTGTTGTTCAGCTGTGCTGTGACCTTTAAGAATACAGATAGCTCTCCATTTGCATAAGTTACCAGTAATTTGTTATAAAATGTGTCCCTATTTAATTCCATTGACTAATAAAAGCTTTTGCATATTCACTGTAGTCTTTCATAATTCTTATTCTCATATAAGAAAATGCTAATGGAGGCTAAGCTATCTAAAATAAAGTCGACTTTTACATATAATGAAAAGTTAGGCACCAAAAATGACCCTAAAGATATCACTTACAATATGAATGATCCATAATGCACAATCATTTACTTCTTTTTTGAATTATAAAATAATATCAATGTATGTAAACAGAAAATTTGATAACTATGTTTTACCACCAAGGAATAGGTAATAGAATAGTTGGTCTGAAAAACACACACTTTGGTAAAGATATATATTATTGAAATCATTTTAAACAGTGATTTACTTTATAGGAAAATCCCAAAGCTGCTTCTTTTATTTAATGTTTTGAAAGTTAACACTCATTGAGGTTTATTTGACTGCTTTAACTTAGATTCATATAACTTTGATTTATCTGTGACTATAATCATTTACGTACTATGCAGTAAACCAGCTAATCAAAATCAGTTTTGAAATCCAAAACCTCAGTACAGTTTCTAACTGCTTCGTGGGTTTTGTGAGACTATGTTGTCATGCTAGGCATGCACATCTTCCCATGCAATAGCAGGCCAGTTTCCTGAATAGTGGGGAGCTCACACTACAATTTGTCTTCCTAAGGGAGGCATATTCCTTATAGAGGTCGTATTTAAGAAACCTCAGTCACAAATTTTTCAACACTTTAACTTAACTTCCCTTTTCTAAAATAATTGCCTATCCAGGCTGCTGAAGGAGCAATTTTAAGGATATAATCTGGCAATTGGTCTTTAGAGATGTTACTAAAAGCAAATGAAAACAGCAAACTCACTAAGAAATGAAGAGCAGGTGTTCTTTCAATTAGAAAGAAAGGAGAAGTTTTAGATAATGAGACTATGATGAAAACTAGTGGAGGATACAATAATCTAAAACACAATGTCAAGGATGACATTCTTCCCACACCCTCATCTGCATGCTCCCTTAATTAAAGGAGCATGTTAGTTTGCATCTTTTAACATTTAATCTTGAAACAACTCCCTCTTTTCATCTTTAAATAATGACAGTGTAGACTGCTGAATATGTAAAACACTGTAAGAAATTAGTTTCTAATTCTCTTAGCTAACTGAAGTAGATTGCAGCATCTTGTGGCATTAAACTAGATGTATCAGAATTACAATTAAGACCATCCTTGGTCTTCAAGTTATTAATATATGGCTACGTTATATTTGTAGAATATTCTCTTCTTTAAAGTAGTCTATGTATAAGATCGGCAAAATATTTTTTTCTGAAATTCATTGTATTTGGTAGTCCCAAGAAGAAAATATTTAAAGTTTCAGGAAAATTCCATTATCTGAATATAATACAAACAATCGAAATCTTGCTGAACTCGTTATTTTTTACAGGCACTGTTTTACTTGCTTCAGGGGAAGTCTAGATTTCAGATTCCTGTCGAGAGCACATACACACCCACATCTATTTGTCTCGAAATGCCTGTAGGTGTTTATGGTTGCATTTAGCCACTTAATGGTTATTCAGGCTGATCAGCGCCAAATGAAAATAAGAGTATCAAGAAGGTTGCCACAGGTCTTTTTTAAGCACAACAAAAGCTGTAATAGTACAATGCTTCATCACCAAGACAAGTCAAACTGAAGCATTCACTGTAGCAGTCTGACCCTGCTTAACTCTGTTCCCGTGAGCTCTGGAATAGTAATAAATCACTAACATTCTCCTATTAAAGGGATCGTATGCACTTTCATTAATAACAAACTGATAAGATACATTAAAGAACCCCACAATACTCTATGGGCGGGGCAGGGGGTGTCTATGTGTAAACTGACATAGCAGTAAAGCAGTACAAACTTATCCAAAGATAGAAATAGCAGTTTGCGTTCTCAAGAATGCCGTTTTTCCTTCATTATGTTTGAGTACTGTCTTGAGCCTTCCCTCAGCAACATCTCACCTTTAATGTCCCCTGTAGTTTAGGAAAAAATAGTATAGCAGTGTCTAGAACATTCCACATAGAGCCCCATAGACTCATCTCTATTGTCACAAATATCTGTCCAGATCTAGTCGTTTCATCCAGAGGATTAAGGTTGAAAGCAAAGGTCTTTCCAGTTTCAAGAAAAAGAAAGTTTTTATGCGCTATTTTATTTTATTCCAAATTTTTTCTAAAGAAATTTGTAAATATCAAAAACCCTGTGACAGTTATACACAGAATTCCCTGAAAACTGTCAAAAAAATTACATGGATATCACTTGTTATCAACTCACTATCAAAGAAAAATACAGAGATTTTCTTGTTGCTTTAGATTCCTGGAATTATATCTTCTAAATGTCAAGTCTTTTAGAGAAGTAAAAGGATAAAACATGGTTATAGCAGTTGCAGTTGTAGTGGAAATAGAGTTACAGGTAGAAAGCTAGAATTGGAAAGATAATAAAATTCATCTTTTCTTGAACTAGTTCCCTTTATACCAGGATATAAGAAAGTTGGGGACAGAGTTTTTGCCAGGAGGAAAATCAAAAGTAATTACTCCCACCATTGCACTGAAGACAATCTTTTGGGAAACCAATAGATCTTTACCTTTTAGTCATCATGTCCTGCTTATGCCCTTATATTCTTTTACAAAATGGTGGGATAAACAGAAAGCGAGCATCATCACAGATAATATTAACCCTACAGAGCAGGGCTTAAATTGAAATTACTGAACTAAATTCTTGGAAATTCAGTGGTAGTTTCTGATTGAGTTCCATAACCAGTAGGCTGAACTCTCAATGATAAATTGTTCCAAACAAAGTAGGATTGTAAATCAAGCTTCTTTGTCCCAAACTCCACACCAAAAATATGTGGAGAGGAAGATCACCAGCAATGCCTCCCCCTTCTCTCCCCCACTCCGATTTGCAGGAATTCATTTTCTATTTTGCAGTTTTGAAATATCAGCATACACAAATAAACTAGCTTATCTATTTATACAAATTAAAAGAATTAATTCTACTTTATAAAGTTATTGAGCAAAGAGATATGATACCGATAAGGTTTATAAACCAAGGACTCTGCATACTGAAGTGGTCTGCATGTTAGAATAAATAAAAGCATTATTTTAATTTTACTTTGGTAAATACATATGCAATAAATTCTAAACAATTTATTATAATTAACTTTATAAAGTCTAGATCATTTATTGTGCAATATGAATATATTTTAACAAAGTTTTGCTTCTCCAGTCTATTAGATTTTGCTTTCCTCAACAGGTTGAGATGACTTATTTATAGTATACAACTTTTCTTAAATTTCTGATGAAAACCTCTACATTTTAAAATATCTCAAGGAAATAGCATTGTTGAAAGCATGTGTACCAATTGGCAGAATAGTTATTTAATGCAGGCCTGTGTCAGTTTAAACAACCTGTGTACTCTATTATAAATAAATAAAATACCCAGAATCTGAAACTAGTTGAGCAAAAAAGTAGTTAAACTTGGTGAGATGTGAAATTAGGTTTTAATGCATGCAAAACACATTCCAATGCATATTTTTAGGTGTAGGCTGATTGACTTTTCTCAGTGTTTAAAATTAAAAGCTGCCTTTAGGCAGTTAAGAACCTTTGGAGAGTTTTTGATATTATTAAGCTCAAGCACTTACATTTAGTTCTACCACAGAGTCATGGAAAGATCAACACTTAAGTCTCATCTAAGGATAGATTTTATCAACACCCTTATTTGTCAATACAGTGCCCCACATAGCTAGTTTATCATCTTTTATTCCCCCTTATACAAGTGAACACACTCTTTTTTTTTTTAAACATAACAAACATGTTCCACTGATTCTCACCAGCCCTCACATAACTATCTCATTATAGTCATATAGTCCTATGGGATTGGGTACTATTATTAATCACGTTTCACTATTTGAGGGAGCTGACTTTTAGTAAAGGTAAATAACTCAGCCAAGTTCACACAACTCACACTAGAGTTAGAAATCTGTTCTCGTCTATGTGACTCTCTGCATGCATTTCTCCTTCAGCGAGCAGGCTGCAACCCACAGTGCTCGAAGTTTTCCATCATTAGGAAAGTAAAGATCTTTTGTATTCAAATTAAACTCTATTCAATAATTATGTATTAAGTGATGTACTAGATACTTAGCTAAGTGGGCAGCTATCATAATATACTGATTTGTCATTTAAATTTATTTCTTTTCAGAGTTTAATATACTATAAATTTAACTGTCTCAGGGATGATATATGTAGATTACTCTCATGATACTATTTTCCTTAACTTTCTCTTGTGTTTCTATAGAACAGTTTTGTTTTCATATATTTACATTCAAATGTAAGGGTGTGATTTGGGCAAAATACAATCACGATTTGTCAGTGCTAAATTAAAATACATTGCCGAGTCAATATAATCCGTAAACTATGTTCAAAAGGACAAAGCTTCAAATGCAGGTATTTACTACTTCCTTATACCATCATTTATTTCCTGTTACTCATGGGTCAAGAATAGAATACCAAATTCAATAGAATGGTAATTTGGGAAAAAGGTGTTTTTTGGTTTGTGACTGACAAACGGTGATGGGAATTTTACCCCAGGATTCAGTGTGATACTATTCATATCCCAGTAACTTTATTACTAAATAATGCATCTCAGGAGCCTGAGTAGATTAAATATTTACCTAAAGACTGAGTGTTCTCTAACTTACCTAATGAATATTGACTGAAATAGGAGGTTTACTAAAACAAAATCTGTACTGAACGCATGGATAATTTTAATTACATACTCACTTGTGTCTCATACTAAATTTAGAGGGGAAAAACTTGTAAGATTCGTATTTAAAAAAACTACCATTTAAGGTTTAATTTATTTGACTAATATTCTTTAAGTACGTTCTATGTTATTCTAGATGTTGACAATAATTTTTTAACATAAAAGTAACTTGCTGTAGTTGTAAAAATATAGAAACAAAATATATATTCTTTTGATTAACATAACTCTTAGAAGTATGATACACAGTTTTAACAATTCTTCTGAAATGTACATATTGGCAATATAAAATTATAACTGACAAAAATGAATCTTAATTTCAAGAACAAATGGAAAACAATAAATAATACCTACACTTATATTTAGCAACTGAAATAAGAGAAAATCATTTGTCTCAGTAAGTCTAAATTATATATTAAAAACCAAAGGTTTCTGAGATAAATACACCTGTGTGGAATTGGTATTTCAAAATTCATTTTTGCAGCTCTCTTTGATAAGCCAATGTTTATGTAAAGTCCAAACTTCCTGTCATATCATTTTATTCCATTAAGTGTGAGAATCATAGAATAGCAAGCATGTTTTTGGAACACCAGTTATCTACAGCCGAGTCTAACTTGGCCTAAAAAGAGAATGTGGTCCCTGGACAAATGTATCCCGCTATGCTCCCACCTCTAATAGTCTGAGTAATTTTGGTTGCCATCAGAGACATGTAGAATTCTAATCACCCTGTCTCTGAACCATTTAGGATATCAACTATGATATAAACTCTCAGAAAATTATAAATTTAAACTTTAGTACAATGAAATGATTTTATTTACTCCAAGAAGAAGTCAATGTGAAAAAAACCCTAAGTTCCTCTGTATTTGAGAAGAGCGATATGACATTAAAACGAGTTATTTCAGTTGAAGGAGAGAAATCAAACTAAGCTGATATGTGCATGAAGAAAAGGAAGGTTGAAATAGAAAGAGAAGCAAAATTTTGTTTCAGGAGAGTATCATAGGGCTCTAGAAAGAATGGAACTCTTTCTCTGCTTTCTGTTGGCTTCATTCTTGACCAGCAGCAGGAGTCCATAGCTTTACAATGCACTTCGTAGACTAAAAGCTTATTATCCAACCATTTCAATACTAGCCACACTGAAAAAAAGATTTACTAGATCATCAGTTAAAACAATAAATTCCAACAATGATACTTGCCTCTAAGAAGAATATTTGAAATTTAAGACATTTTTGGTTGTCACACATTTGCCATTAAACCCCAGATATATGTGGAACAGTTGTGTATCACTGTGCCTGGTACCCAAATTCAGTTTACATTTTAAAAAAAAAAAAATGTAGACAATTTTGCACAACTAATGAATAGTCCAGGAATACAACATCTATGAAAAAGGAAAAAATATTGCAATTTATTTTGCTCAGAATTTATCAAGAGATGCTCACTATTTCAAAAATTGTCATGGTACCACTAGAAACACTTCTCACAGAGATTGAGTTCATATACAACACATCTCTGTCAATCTTCAATTGTAGCCTTTGCATTCCCTGTATCCTATGAGCATTTACATTTTGAAATATGTAGAATATTATCCACAAATTCTTTCCACTTATTTTCTTTCATTTCTCCTTTGAATTGCAAGTAGGCCATACTAATTTGAAAAGTATGTGCAAATAAGTTACATTATTGAAGCATTTATAAGGTAATTCTAAAGGGGACTTGGTCAAAATTACTTCTGAGTATGTTATATTACCAAATTAGTTTATAGGATAATTTAGGGGAGGCTTTTATAATGCTATATGCTATGGAAAGTAAATATTGCATTCAATAGGGTGGAAATTATTTTATTTCATGCATTTGCCATAGAGAATCTAATTGGTTCATCTTGAATCAGATGTCTCATCAAGCCCTAATTTGTTAGGGGTAAGTAGCTGAACTCAAGAAGTTAAAATAAGTTGACCAGAAGTCCATAATTAATGACTATAAACTATCCCTGGAGACAGAAGACAGACATCTTACTGCATTTTTTCCCTCCAAAGATACAGGGTCAGAACAAGGATGACCATAGAGAGTATCTTTTAAGTCAGTCTATTATTGTGAACCAGCACTTTCCCTCTTCCCATACTCTACCTTTGACTTTCTCCACCATAGTTAGGAGATCCTTTTCTATTGTATGAATACGTAGGTTTTTATATCAGATTGCCCTACTCAGGCTTTGTCATTCATTCAATCATTCATTCCTTCATTCATTTATTAAAATTTCCTAGTATATATATACATCGTTGCATTTATATGAAACTATCACTATGAGAAAACAATACAAGAAGGAATAATTGGGATCTTGACTATTCAAGCAACTTTGAATATATATGTATATATATATGCGCATATATGTGTGCAATATATATACATGCATACACATGTGTTTGTGTTTTACACATATATGTATATACAACAGAAACACTCCTATAAAAATAACTACCTCAAATTTAAAATAAATTTATAAAATACTATTGTTAAAACAAAACCCTTCTAATTCTGTGATAGACAACTACTACTGACAGTTAAAGCATTATTTCATTTGTAAGCATTAATATCTTAAGCTGGTCCCTGAGGGATATTTTTCATAGGATAGATGAGTTTCCATGACTAAAAAGGAAGAAATTCCTCTTCACAAACATTTAAAACAATTAAGAAACTGTAAAATTGATAATTGCCAATATTCAACCTTAGTTGTAACTGAAAGAATTTCATGAGAGCAGAGCTTGAGAACCACACTCTTAATTCAAAGAATAATATAAATGATGGATTATTTCAGAGAATTTGAGAAATAAATAATATTTTTTTCCAGAAGGCAGGGAGATTAGAGAATCTTACATCATACCAGTAGGTTTTCTAGTTGGCAGCCAATCTGAAATTGAGTTGAACAAGTATTATTGCCCTATTACCAAGAAATGGAAAGTAAAGATATGGACACTGAAAGAAATTTCTGCCTAAGCTAAGTATTAATTAGAAAACTCAAAATCAACGGTGTGATAGAAATTTTGCAGTAAGATTCAGCTACAAAAGTATAATATCTACAATGTTTTGGTGTGTACTACATTAAAAGTTGGAACTAGCAATTCAAAGAAAATTTCCACATAAAGATGAGTCTGAAAATACATAATTGTTAGTCACAGGGTCTGGGTACCACCTAGTTCATTACTAACTCATGTTTTTATTCAATGTTGAACAGATAACAGAAAAAAATAGGTTAAAAAAGATAACACTATTTCCTCCAATATAAAATTCTGGTCAACCAGTAATTTCAGCCAAATGGAAGTCAGCAGAGATATACTAAATATTTAACATGTGTCAGAGGTGTGGTAGGTAATATTAGGTATATAAAATATGAAATATTATTTATAATCCACAATATTATATTTTGCAGAGTTCAGATAGCATAAATCAGTGCAGAATATATATATATAATTTTGCATGTAATTTTATGTATAAATAAAAATATAATTTGATCTATACTTACATGTGATCTGAATATATATGGATTAGACAGATGTCTATAGATTTGGATTATATATATATATATATTTACACATTTTATATCTATCTGTACATAGAGAGATGTACATAGATCATCTAAAAGTATAGCATAACCACCATGGGTTGTAGTTACTAGGAGAAAACTTCTTTAAAGAGATAATATATCAGTTCTTAGATATACCTATTAATAAGAGTCCATTTTTCTCCTTCCACAAACACTCTGGAAACACAAAATACCAATCTAGATAAACAAAAATAAAATCACAAAGGAGCATATCATAGTTAAGACTGAAGGACACTAAAGATTACCTTACTTTCATTATTCCATATTATAAGTACCACAGAATAGCTGAAATAATAGCTGATGATTAAGTAACTTTTACTGAAAGAGCAAGAACAAGGGCAAAATAATTTTAAAGTCATCTAACCAACATCTGAGATTTGTCACTTACAAACCAAACTTATTAGCTATGATGTGCATTTCTGAATACAAATACCTTGGCCTATCTTTACTAACATTCTTTCAGGCCTGCCTCTGCCTTGTGAGGTGGCTTACCCTGTTAGCACATTGTCTTTGGGCTACCTTACAGAGAAAGCGCTGTCATATATTTTCTATTTCTTATTTTGCGATGAATACTCCTGGAGAACAATATTTTGTCATAATATTTTTGACTATAAGAAATCTGATCAAACGGTCAAAATAAAAGAAATCAGCTAAGGAAATTGTCATACACAGTTGATGGTTCTGATATAGCATATTACAAAGATTTCATCAAAGCAGAAAACCAAAGTTTATCATTGTTTTCTCCAAATAATCTGTGGTGCTCTCTCCAACCCCTCCTACACCATGTATCAGTGGCTACTATTGGGTCTAGATTCCAGAAACCACCTTTTCTTCATTTCTCAGAATAAATTTCTAGAAACTTCTAAGTCCCTCTCCAACTAGCACTAGGCCCAGAGTTGGTACCCAAGTTTCCAGTCTTTACCAACTTATTCTCATATAAGTAATGAAGATGAGTGCTTCAGTTAGGATAAGAAAGAAAATGGATAAATTCCTTCACGGTAATCCAACCCTATCCCTAACCCTATGGCTACAACTACAATATCACATTAGCATTTGCTGCAATATGGCCAGCATCACTTCGAGGAAAACATATTACACTTCGTGAAATAAGACAGATCATTTGACCAAAATTCAGATTAGAGAAGGTGAGACCTTGATTTAGAGTTTTAAAACATGTAGTGGGGAGAACTCAGACCATGTGGCACAATGGACTTGTGGATCAATTAGATGACAAAGATGATAAAATGGGATAAATAGATAATGATCCTGAGAACTCCAAATTGGATAGAATGGTGACACAGTAACCAAACAAATAAGTTCTGTTAAACTGAGGTGTCTGTACAACATCCAATTAAAGATTTCTAGTGTATTGTTGAAAACTGAAGTGGGGTGATGATGCAGCTCAAGAGAAAGGATCAGGGTAGATTTACATTACTGTGTAGCATCACCTAGTAAGTAGAAGTACGGGCTACATGAGTAGATAAGCCTACCTCGGAAGTATGTGCAAAAAACAGAATTAAAAAATACCATGGAAAAAATCCCAGCAACAGAAACTTTGGCATACACAAAGGAGTTATTTCAAGATTTTGAGAGTAAAAGATCAAATAGGTAAGAGTTCCCATATTGCATTCAATTTGAAAATATTGAAAAGTCAAGTTCTTGCTAAGAGCTCAATGATGCATGTGGCAAAGAGCTATAAGAATTATATCTAGAAATACCATGGTATCGGAGGTCTTATATATATTTTAATCTGTATTATTTAAATTAATAAGGACAGGATCTCAATAAAAAGTTCTTTTGAAGTGGAAGCATAATGTTTATTCTTTCTATTACTGTGTTTACCTGGATCTATTCTTTCTTTTTCAATTAAGTTTTATATTGATGGTAACTTTCCAAATTTGATGATTTAGTTGATGTTTGTTCATGTTGTTTCTTGTTTTCTTTATTCATTTTGTTCCCCGGGAGTATTCATTGCAAAATAAGAAGTAGAAAAAAATTAGATTTAGTCTTTGGAATTTTGATTGTATTGTGCATGGCAAAAAAAGCAGTAAAATACAGTTCTATAACTTTGAATGAGCACCAAGTTTAAAATAAGATAGTGCATCTCACAAAACATTGGAAACAGAAAGAGAAGACAAAATAATCACACTCTGAGCAAGTTTTTCAGATAATTTTTACAATTATGCAAGTCTACAAAATCAGAGTATTGAATTAACAATTTAATTTGAAAAAGTATGTGATCACATTAAATGTTTATTATGCTTGACTCAGATATTTCCCAGAGTTTTTGAGATTCACTTCATGTATGAAATAGATATTGAAAAAACAAACAAGATGTTGCTAGTTACAAATGCTAAATACTTAAAAGGCAGTTGTATTTTTATTAATTATACATTAAGAACTACTCTTGTCTGAGGAAATGAGTGAAACAACCATATATGCGACAACATATTTGTATTTATAAAATGAAAGATTTGCAGAGTAATTGGATTCACATGCCAATGAAAAAATCCCCATCTGCACTTGTCACTTGCCTAAAACGTATAACCTAATCTAACTGTATATTTCACATCTGAGATTATTAAACACTCATAGTTTTTCCCAGGACTTCATTAGTAATGAGCAGTTTTATCATTAAGATATAATACTGTGTATTGAACTGCTTATTCTTTGAACGATGACTCAAGCATGAACTTTAAAAAATTTGATGAGATAAAATATCTAGAAGTTGAACTTCCTCTGTTGCTGAGAGCAATCAGCTGATCAAGACATCGATTTCACAAAGTGGATCTGAAATACTTAAACAAAATGCTGATTAAGATGAGCTCATTTGTTTTGTTTTAAAATAATGTCTCTACACAAGACAAAAGTAGTAGGCATTAGAAATACAGAATGAATTTCCACAAAGGTCAAATTTTAGAACAATAAAAATTAATAATGTCTTAGAACAACCAGAGGATCTGATAGTACAAGTGCTAAATTGCAGTATCTTACTCCAGGAGTAGAGTGGGCTTCATTCTGTGGCAAGCAGATTCACAAATTACACAGCTATTATATGCAATAGGAGTTATGCCCAGGGTGTAACTGTATATATACAGCATGATAATGCAAACTTTCTAAACTTTGTAGACACAGAAAAGTTAAAGTTAATATGTTAGAGAGATATAAGTTGTTCAGAAGAGATGTGAAATAATGAGGCATGTCCATGGAACCACCATGAAAATAACGGAGTCTCTTCTAAAGATCTTAATAATCTTTAAGTATATCTGTACTTATAACCACTAATTCTTCATTAAAGTATTTAAGAACAGTAAAGAAAAAAAGCATTATGAGGTCAGGAATTAGGCTAAGAAATAAGAATACTTGTAAGAGATGAGTACCTAAAGCACAGGGGGAAGCACAGTTTTATGACAAAAAATATTCATAAAATTTAATGGCTATTGGTTACTTAGAAGTACAACTAATTCTGGTACTCTGACTAGATAGAATTTTTTTCATGAGTCTTGGGATGAGGGGCAGGTGGAAACCTAGAATATAATTCAATAAATCTTTAGGTAAGCAACTTCTTTCTTTGAATTAGTTAGCTGCTTCTGATTTGGATTTTTAAAGCCCTTAAATCCTCTGGGTAGATAAAGACTTGTGTATTTGTAATGATAACAGTATTTTTCCCATTCATGACATTGATTTATTATATCATGTATCACCAAAAAAATGCTCTTGCTCATGGCAGCTGAATTGGTTGCTTCTACCTAACAAAGAATCAAAGGCTCTTTTATCTTAGGTAGATAATACGTATTTTTGTAGTCATTCTAAAGAAAGATGGGGATTTAAAACCAATGTGAAAAGACGTTAGGTAATGATAATGTGTGGGTTAGTAATTGAAGCATTACATGCCTCCAGAAAAGAAGAGAGGAGGCTTTTGGCTCTCAAAGATTTAAGGTTTGCATTTTTAACAGTTTAGGAGTAATTCAGATTATTCACAGTTTACAACCATTAATAATTCAGCTGAGATATTGACAAAGTAGGTGTGTGCAAGGCACTAACAGTGTGAGTCAGCTTGATCCATCTCCCAGAAACAGTGCTCAAATCAGCTTAGGTGTGCCCTTTTCTTCATGTTGTCTAGCAGTTGCTCTGAGAAATGATAGAAATTTTGTTTCTTTGAGGAATATGGTCTTCAGAAAAATAGCAAAATTTAGTTCTGATGATGAAAGGAAAGAGACCTAAGAAAATGATGCTTCTTAGACAGAAAATACATATTGTCACATAAAACCAAGCATCTAGTTAGATTCATAAAAATTGCAAAAGTTTTGAAAGGCATTCCTCAAAAAAGTTGTTATTCAACAGTGACTCCCTTATGAATATAAAAAAAGTCCCTCCCTAGTAATATTGAATTATCTGTACATCTTCATTTGGGCTTCTGGTATAAATACCAAATTTTGAAAACCTGTTATGAAAAAATATCGTACCAATTCAAACCCAAATTTATCTTATAATCACATTTAATTCTATTAAGTCTAAAAGATTTCCATTTAAAATTTTAGTTTTATTATGGATTAAATCATCTGGTATTTATTTCTAGAATTCTGTGATATCATAAAAGATAAGCACTTAATATTAGTGTCATAATAATCATTCAGATTTATTTTTGAAACTTCAGGATTAATACCAAATGTACCACAAGCTGAAATGTCAAAGTCACGGTAGAGGTTAAATCCAACTTTCAGTCCTAACAGAGTCAAAATTATTTGCAATGATTCAAGAGGCAGAATAATGAGAAGACTAGTGAAATTAGACAAAACATTCAGGGTTTATTTTAAAAGACTGGTATAGGGTTATGAAACTGTTATTCAGTGGACTAAATTCATTACTTATCTATCACTTTCTCTTAGATTTTATTCACAAATATCAACCAAAAGTTATTTTGCCCAAAGTAACTGATTAGGAAAAAAAAAGGAATGTGAACAATTATTTTGTAACAAGAATAACTATTATGATGATAGTTCAAATACTTATCACTTTTCTTTGAAACAAGATTAGGAAAAAATAATGAGACATATATATTATAAAAAGTTCAAATAGGGAGCACCGTAATTATTTAGTAGCTAACTCCATGACCTCAGGCTGGTATAGTCCACATTTATCCCAAAGATTCAGGTTAGTGACCTTGGGTCAGGATAACAACCAAGATGACAACTAAATAAAAATAAATCTTTCTTCTCCCTTTCCCCTCCTTCCTGCTTGCCTACTTGCTTTCATTCCTGCCTAGATCCTTCCTTTAAGTTAAAAAAAAAAAAAAAAATTACAAAGAGAATTTCCTATGATTTTGGACTATCCATGAGAGCATAGGATTTGGAAATAGAAAGCATAGATTTGAGTTCTTATTCCATTACTTATTAACCCGTGATCTTAGACATTTCTCTTGATTTTATGAGTCACCATTTAGTATCCCTAAAATGAGAATCTAATATGCAGCGGACAAACCTATTATAATGTTCAGACAAGGAAATATTTATGAAATAAAAAGGCTTATATTAACTTTATTTATCAATTTTAAAATTATTTTCTTCCAGGAGAGCTCAAAATTGTTATTCTCAAAAAGTACTCAGAGTTCTGGTCTCTCAGACTCAAAATTTAGACATTAAGGGTTTCTGAGGTTTTTACCTTGATTTCCTTGGTCTTATGTCCAGGCAGTGTCCCAGGATTAACTGCCATGGTCAAGGGGAAGAAGTAACTAGATAGAGACCCCAACTTCTCTAGAACAGAAACTGCTCTCCTTTTATTGATTAGATATTATGGTGGTTTAGAAGACAATGTTGAGATAAATTATTCAGCTGTGGGTAAAAAAAAATGGCTTTAACAAAATCCAGTGATCCAATCTAATTCTCACAGCTCCACCATTGCCTGAAAAACCTGAGGCAAAGGATCGTGACACCAGCCCGTGGTACCACCCCAGTTTTACTACAAAGACTAGACCTGAAGGATGTCTTCTAAGTGCTGTTCCAACCAGGATATTTCCTTACACCACACAAATAAATCCTCTTAAAGGTTGCAAGATGTTAGATTTGGTGTGAGAGTTTTAGTACTTTGAGGTGACTTTTAACTGCAGCTGAACTCCATTTCGATATGTGCTGATTGTTTCAATGAACATCTAAAGCAGAAGCTTCAGCTCTTACTTCTCGGGTGGACATTGCCATGGCAATTAAGGACTCTCTGGCAGGCTAATGAAATCCTTTATTTTAAAAGATTTCTGGTATCAACTTGGTACATAGCACCAAGAACACTCTAAACCTATTTGATTTCAATAAAGCGATATACATGTTCAAAATATGATCAGAAAGTATCATATACTTTTCAGAGTGAGTCCACAAAACATGAAGAGTATCAAGAACACATTCAAGGCATTTGGTGCAATTTTTAATTTTTAGGATGTGCTCTCTGCAATGCTCTTGGAGGTATGGTGATTCTTTCATTTGCTCTTTCTGTGGTTGACCTAGAAGTCTCTATTAAATTTCGCAGAGAATATAAGATCACCTCATGCTTCTAAACAATTACCAAGGAAAAGAAGAGATTTGGAGTAAAATCAAAACTTAGATGTTAGTATATTAAAATCTACATTTACATAAAATAAGAAAGCTTACCTTATTCACAAAAATTTAAAAGCTAGGAATTTTATCACAAAACAAGCACAATTCTCAAAAATTAAACATAAACCTTTTTTTATGTTGAAAGGTAAGCATTTTGTCATTTACAGAGTTGCCAGTTTAAGTGCATATACTGGAAAACTTCACAGAGACTTGAACAAAAGTACATGGTAATTTTCCTTAGTAACTTTAAGTTGTCAGCTGTGCCAAATCATATTTTAGCTGAAAGTCCAATACAGTATGAGAAACATCTTACTTATATAAAAGGAATGCCCAAAAATGCATTCTGATTTATTATCTTATAGCATTAAGCCATCTTGTGTAGCTATGATTTTGAATCCATAAATCTTGAAATATGCTTTTTTACTGGACCTTCAAAATTTGATGTATTTTCAATTGGTAAAGTCTGGAGATCAGCAAAGCTGTTATAGCCAGTACAGAGGTTGGATAAAGTATATATATATATATATATATATATATGCTTAGTGGTAACAGCAGGCCATTGAAGATTTCTAAAATAGTCATTTGCACCACTTTCCTCAAACTTATTTTTTGTAGTTATCTTTCCACTCATATCAAATATGTTCCCTCATCTCTAATTATATTAGAAAAAGAGGGTTAGTCCTGTTGGTCTAGTGGTCTAGTACCCTGGGAGCAGTACCACATACATCTCAAGGTCCCAGGTTCAAAACCCAGGGCCAGGAGAACAACCAGTGTGAACAACTAAATAAAAACAAATTAAAAAATAAATAAATTTTAAAAAGAACATTTAACTAGTGTTTATTTCAACTTCAATTAAGCAATTACACATTTAGAATATTAAGGAATCAAGGTAACTATTTCTAAATCTTCATGACTATCAAAAAAGAACTGAAATCAGACCTGGATGTACAAAATCTATAATTTCTTTTAGATATGAATGAGGTCAGATAATTCAGTATTCACAAAAATGTTTCCTTATTCTAAGCCAAGAAATGAATATATAAGGTAGGTTGCTAAAAATATGACATTTGTTAGAGAGTACTATTTTTCACTATGGAATGACTAACAAAAAAAATACCACCTACTTACACTCATCACAAAGCCTCCTACACTGCAGCAAGCCTGACTTTCCTGAGCTGAGTGTCTTATTGATGAAACAGGGAAAAAAAAAAGCATTTTTAGAATTCTTCTAAGCACCAACTCTCTATTTGATTGAAATTGTAGTTGAATGCACTATGAGACTTGGTTTAAGACCTCAGCATTTTTAATCACCCACTTGTTTAAATACCTACGCTTTTTCTTTCTTTTCTTTTCTTTTTTTGCTAGATTATCATTTCTTACCAGTATAATACTTTCTTAATGACCTAATTGTATTATTCAAGAAAACTTTTTCCTTTCTTATCTAGGGCAAGTTTCAAGTTCTTGGTAGATGAAATGTATTTAAATTTTTAAAAAGTAAGCAACAGTGACTAGACTACATTAATTAACTCAAAAATTATATTTATTGAAAAGTTATTTTATGCGCCGCAGGATTTACTATGTACTTTATCATTATTGCACCTGACTAATTTATAACTAAGAAAGTATTTCAGAATTGTATTATGTTTGCAAGTAATGGAAAATTTTCCTTTTAACTTCTAGTCACTCACCCCATTAAAGGAACCATCTTAACAAATTAAATAAAACTGGCCTTGATTATGACTGCAAAAACTGCACTATACTCAATGTATTTTAAGTTTTTTATATCAAGTCGAATTATAATTAAACATAAATATATATTTAGCATTTGATAACAAAATTTTTGATTGCCAGATTAAGATAAATCAATTAAAACCATACTTCAAAATCTGAGTAAATTAAATACCAAATTCACATATATAACAAATATAACCATTTATTTTCTTACAAATACTTCGAAAAACAAACTTATAAATGTCAGCTCTAAAAATTAGTAACATTCTCTATTCCCCTGTGTAAGACATCTTGTCTAAAAGAGAGCAAAAACAGAGCTAAAATAAAAGCTAACCTTATTTTTCATCTCAAGTCCTGAAAGTACTCTCTAACGCAGATATTCCAGGATCGAGGATACTTTCTCTAATATCAACATTCATTAACACCTACATTTCCAGATCACAGCCGATATTTTGAGTTATTCGATTCGGTTTCTTATTTAAATAAACTCCAAGGTAGAATCCAGAGTAAAGTTTAAACATTTATTGAAGAAAGAATCAGAGATCAAAGGGAAAAGAACAGGCCAAAAGTATTTGAATGAGAACTCTCAACATTTTCAACAGACTGATCTGTTTCTTCAGGAGCATGTGTGCAGGAAAGAAGATGAAACATGTCTACCTTCATTAGCAAGTTTCATGCACATAACTATGTTTTAGTTTCTACCAGCAAATCTTTTAATATGCATATTATATTTGGTTTTATGATAATGACAGCAATGGTTTAATACTTCCTTATACAAGCTTATCTTTGGTTTAAAAACTTGCAAAAGACACTATTTCCTGAACAGCATATAAAAAAATATCAATGTTCATGGAGCCAGCAAAGCAAAAAAAAAAAAAAAAAGCTACAATCTCATAAGGAAAAAGTAGTGTACCACAAATTAAGATTAACTGACAGATTCTTTCCTTCCTAAAACCTGAGACAAACAGCTTTTACCTAAAGATGACATTAATGATTTGAAATGAAGTTAAAAAGTATTTTTGTAATATTATGAACATGTATTTATCAAATCCCAGTGAACACCATTTTCCATTTCACATATTTAAAGCATCGTAGGAACTAAAGTTTTTATGTAGATGTGCCTTAGTATAAGCATTGTGGGAGCAGCAGAAGAAAAGTCAACAAGGAACTAAGGAATACAAAAATTAAGTCTCAGCTTTTTGCCTCTCTCCACTGGCCACCATGGGGGTCTCTTCGGCAAGAAACCACCAGAAAATAATTTTAATTGGAATTGCCTAGAGAACTCAAGCCAATGAATTCTGCTAATAAGAAATCCAGATAAGGTATTCCAGAGGCAGTACACCCATCTCCTGGAAAGTGTATTTATTCCAAAGTGTATTTCAAAGCTTCTGTGTTCCAGAGAGTAGTCAAACCTGACAGCACAAATGTATTACCTAAACTGGAGGATCTCAATCATTTTCTAATAAGGCTAGATGACCTTTCATTTCTTGTCAGTTGTTTCTTAACAGCGACTTGCCCCTGACATAATTTTTCAGCAACTCTAACTGATCCTTACCTCCAACATTCATTCCTTCATTTCTTCCCAGGTATTGCCAATATATTCTTTCATGACAATATCCTTCCAGTTTCTGCCTTTTTGCTGCTTGTCTTCAGAGTCTAGGACTACCTGACTGTGAGATGCTGAGTTGATGTGTAGGTGTTTGAGGGTTAAGATGGGATCTTGTAATCAACTAAAGAGAAGTTTCTACAGTAGATTTGCTCTTTAGCTGCTTTAAATAACAATTTAGAAGGGTCAGGGTTTGGAATGGGATAAATTAGTATGATATTGATGGGATTCCAGGGGAAAAGATCACCCCCATTTTCCCTTCCATTCTTCATAAGAAAAACTTTGTGTCATACCCTGTATTTAACTCAGCATCATTATCATCATCATCATCATCATTATCATCATCAACATCACCTGGATACTCTGCCTCTGCATGAAATATACACAACAAACCTTGTTTATCATGTTCTTTGCATCTCAAACAAAACCTACCCTTCTCCCAAGAGACTGGAATATTTGGGGAAAGGTAGCAAGGGGTTCCTTCAAACACAAAGACAACTCATCCTGAGTATAGTACAGAGATAATGAGACTTCTTTTTCAGGCCAAGATCTACTGATTCTGAAAAGCATGGCACAGAAACTTGTTGTTTCCCAACTTTAATTAGATCAGTAATACGCCTTTCTCCCTTCTTCACTTCCTCCAACAAGTCCGCCTCAAATGTAGCTTCTGATCACTGGCCCCCTACTCCACCTTCAGGTATAGCTGGTGACTGGACTCATCCCACCTGCCCCACTGTTCCCTGCTGTCATCCTTCTTCTATGCAACTAGAGCCCCAGATCTGGGATCATATTCCAGAAATGGGTTCCTGGACTAGGCTGCAGACAAGCATTTGCTCTCCGCAGGGGATTTCTCCAGCCCTCTCAGCTTACTGAGCAAATCCATCTCCCGGACATTTCCGAAAGCAGAGATCTCTCCTAGTCCAGTTTCCCCAGTGGTACAAGTATCTGAAAGTCCTCACTCCTGAACAGAGACCATCTGAATGGAATTTCCAGTTAAAAATTAACCCTCTGAAGCATCAGCGCACAGAAAATACCTCGGGGTAAAGAAGGGTGAGGAATAGAAGGAGAGGATGCTCCCTGACAGGCCCCCTTTACAGCTTTTTCTTTACTGTGAGCGGGACATTTAAATTATTTTGTGGTTTGCTGGGGTTTTTTCTTAAGTTTTTGTTTATTTGTTTAAAGGGCCATTGCAAGCAGCCTTTCCTGCAGGCAAAGGGGGCAAACTGTCAGCCTGAATGCCCGGGTCAGCCAGCCCCTGGCGGCCCAACGGGGAACCTCCGAGGGAGAGGACTCCGCTAGGGTAGCCCGCGGGGGAAGCAGCGACCGCGGGGGCTCCTAGCGGGTCCCGGACAGCGCGCCGCGAGGACGTCGGGGGAGGGACGCCCGGAGCCACCCCAGGTGCCGCCCCGCCCCCAGCAGCCACACGGGCTCCTCCAGCGCCCCTCCCCGGGCCCCTCCTCACTTCCCAGGGCGGCCCCGCGCGGGGGGCTCGGAGCCCGCAGGTCCGCTGCGCCTAGGCGCCCCGCCGCCGGGAATCCTCTCGGGTCCCTGCTCTCGCAGCCTGTCGCCCCACCATACCGGAGTTCGCGCCCGGGGCAGGCAACTATGGGTGGGACCGTGTCAGCGGACGTGGGAGACAGGCTCTCCTTAAGTGCTGAATTAAAAACGAACCAACGTCCAGATGCCTCTGTAATAGGAATCTCTGAACGCAAATAGGCTGTCCCTGTGTCGCAGGGGGGAAAAAGCGGGCTCGGGGACCAGGGAGCAGGCAAAGTGGCGGCGCAGCCCCAGCAACTTTGCTGGGCCAGCAGGCGACAGCGAGCAGTCTGCTGCCACCGCCACTTCGCCCAGCGAGACCAGCGGGCACTCGGCGTCGGGTCTGGTACCCCGAGCGCTGCTGTAACTGACGCGGAGGACAGGGGGACTGTTGTCAGGAGGCGCCGGCAGAGAGGGCAGCCCAGCCCTAGGGTGCAAGCCTGGCTCCGGAAAGCCGCCTTCCAGTCCTCGGCCCGAGGAGGGGCGCTGGCGCTCGGGTATACTTCACCCAAAATGCCCACTCGCCGTCCCACGGGGCCACCAACTATTCTAGCAGCTTAAGGAAAAGGCAGCGAAACCGAGCGAGAGAAGATCCAGAGAGCAGGCGAGCGCCAGAAACCAAGGAACTACGCCCGCCAACCGGGAGGATCACGTACCTTGAGCTCCTCAATGTCCGGGTTTGTGGATCTGTCCATGGAGCGAAACTAAAGGAAGTGGAGAGGAACCAGGCAAGTTGGACCCCAAAACAATCTAGTCTTTTAGTTTCCAGCCTAAACTCAGCTTTATCCTCCTCCAAGCCCTGGCAGCTTCTCTCAGTCTCATTCTCCGTGATCACGCCGCCTCCACCGGTTAAAAATAATAAAAAATAAACAAATAATAATTATAATTCACTTTGTTTTACTTCCTCAAAGATTTAGTGACAGGTGATCTTTACCGCGATGCAACCCAGCTCAGTCGAATCAAGCAGGGGAAGGGGGTGGGGGGTGGAGGAAATCCACTCTATTTAAGATTATTTCTTCTTCTGCAATAAGCTTAGAAACCAGCGAATTGCTGCATCCCAAGAAAAAAAGCTGCTTCCCTGGACAGCATCATGCGGCAAATTTCAAGCAAATGTGTTCAAACTGAAGAGAAGAGTCTGGGATAAAAGCCTTCTTCCGTCAGGCTTACTCTGGTAGCTAATTTAGCACACTGTGAGTCCCCAGCATTAGCAATGATCAATTTCCCTGGCAAGATAACCAAATCCCCGAAGTCCTGCATAGACTTAAAAAATGTCTTGCAGCTAAGAGGTATTCTCTCAGTGGGGAAAAGAAGATAATAAAGTCTGAAAGGAACGTTCTCCTTTGAAGGTTATGCTAAAAAGAGTTGAGAGAATAGGAGGTGGATCCGACAGAGGAGAGAAAAGGGGGAGAGAGCATGAGAGAGGGAGAGAAAAATCTTTCCTCAGGCTTTGCTGTTTTACTGGCCTTCACCACCAGGTGACTGACTTCACTTCTCTCTTCCCACAGCCAGCGCTAAGGGGATTTCTCTCATCTGTCAAAAAGCAACATTTCCTCTCCAGACAAATACTCTGCTGCTGGGTCTTAAAGACTGCCTTCTGTTCGGAATCCACTAAGTGACAAGAATTTTAATTCATTTCACATGTTGCCTCCTTTTGCCTCTCCTTCTGGTAGATCTGGGAGGAACAAGGATGAGTGTGTCATGCTCACTCTATTCACATATATTCGTGGTACATCTCAGCTGCTTTAAGTGTCAGAGATTTTTTTTTTTAATTTATTTAAGAAAGACTTTAAAGAAAATGTCAACTAGCAATATTAAAGGTAATTTCTTGACTGCTGCTTCTTATAATAAAGCAATCTTTTATTGGAAGATGATCCTTTAAATAGACCCTGACAGGTCAATACATCTAATTTGTTGGGTATAAGCAGGGGGAAAGGGTTCATTTCATTTCAATGTCTGAAAGAATTTAAAGTCTCCTCATATTTTACTATGGCACATAACGCAGTGAGACTTCAAGGTGTTTTCAGATTCAGAAAGAGAGCTCAATAAATAATTGCCTTTGTTTCTAAAAAATATATTTTTGTTATTGTTTAGGATTGAGATGTGCGCTGTCAAGTCTCCTAGCCTCTTTCTAACTTCATCTCTGCCCTCCTCCTTCCTTGTGCCCTAGCTACACAGTTTACTGGCCCACCTGTTATTTCTTCTGCTGTTCTTTTCACAGTTCTTGTGTCTCAATAAGAAATACTCCCTCTTTTCAAGTTTAACCCTATGCTTCAGGACTAAAGTCACTTCTTTAGAGAGTATTCTCCTCAGATGAGTCTCTAGAACAATCTTCTTTGTCCTGTCTTAATAAATAATACTTCACGGAATGTCCTAGCAGCTCAGGCATGAAATCTGTGGTTCTGGGGAAATGCACATAAAGATCAAGGACCAGAGTTCATGACTGAAAGGCAGGGGTTGGGTGGGGCCAGCAGCTAAATAAGTAAATAAATAAATAAATACTTCTTCCTCCTCTCTCTTCCTACCTGCCTTCCTTCTTTGCCTTTAGTCCTGCCTGCTTCTTTCCTCATTATAAAAATATTTAAAATAATTATTACTTCAATTTATCATTATTTAATAGATATATTTGTTAACTTTTTGTTTCACTACTCCAGTAGACTATAAGCACTTAAGGGCAAATCCTATATCTTTATTAGTCACCAATATATCCCCAGAGACTAGCACATAATTAACACATAAATGTACCCATAAAGAGTTCTTTGCACTTATTATTTGAATATACAGCCCCCCACCCCCACCCCGTAGCCAATAAGGTATCTGCCTCTTGTAAAAAGTTGACATTTTGCATTCTTTTCTTTCATTAGAGACCTATAACTCTACAAGAGATCTTGTACTTGTTTTTTTTGCTAACGGAAAAAAATCCTAAAAGGATTTTTGCCTTTTTTTTTTTTTTTTGACAACAGGGGAAAACTGGAAACATTCTTCAGTATTGGTTTTATAGCAGCCACGTCTGAGGCAGCAAGCAGTTAGGGGAGCGAGAGACCCCACCAAGTACCTCCCCCAAAAACTACTTTCAACAGGTATGTATGTCATAGGCTAACAAACGTACTGTTTTAAATGGGACCACACTTTTTTTTTCATATTTCCCAACTAACCGTCCCATTGTTTTAACATGAATTTTGTCCCATTTTTTAATAAACCAGGGCCATCTTTAATGAGGGGTAGAAGGGGTAGTTGAGTTGGCCCAGCTTCAGTCTTTTGAAGGGATCCCAAAACAGTTGCCCCTTTAGTCTCACATTAAAGACTGCCCAGTTATTAAACATTTCTGGCACTAGGCAGGACATTTAGAACAGGGCTTATAGTGGCATGGGATTTGGTTTTAACCTAAGGTGCCAAAATTCCTTGCACCAGCCCTGCCCATTTGTAAGAAGTCCTGATGGACCAGGTGTTGTTATTTGAAATTGACAAGCTGCATCACCTAGTACTTAACTTGTTGCTGGCCTGGCTGCTCTGCTCCTGCTGGGATTGCTCTGCCTCCTCCCCTCCCCTTAGTCACCAGCACATAACCACGCCTTTCTTTTGCCATCCCAAGTCCCCCTTTTTTTTCTGTCTCAAGGAAATATGATCAGCCTAATATGTCATTTCATTTCTGCTTTACTATAGGGTAGTTGGGTAGAATTATTTTAGATTCTATGTCTTCTTTGATATGATTTCATAGGCTAATTTTTAGGTCTGGGAAAACTTAATTTTTTTTCCACATAGATTAATGATAATTTCTTTGTCACTTCATGCTATTTTGGCATAGGAAAGTTTTCCCAGGAACACTCTGCTTTTAGGTAGCAGGGGAAACCTGTGGTTCATAATTAGTAGCACTGAACATCAAATTTTCAGAATAAATTTTACATGTTAATTTAACATAATTATTTTACATAATATATGATAAAAAAATAAGACTGCAGGCTGTGAGTAAATGAACTTATATAAAATGTATACCTCTAAAAAATAACTTTTCTAGAAACTATCAACAGTCAATAAGTATGAATAAAAATAATCACAAAGTTTTT
The DNA here is from genome assembly GCA_004363575.1 of Solenodon paradoxus. Classification (NCBI taxonomy): domain Eukaryota; kingdom Metazoa; phylum Chordata; class Mammalia; order Eulipotyphla; family Solenodontidae; genus Solenodon; species Solenodon paradoxus. The sequence continues at coordinate 943,914 of RJWH01000087.1, forward strand.
TAAATCATGTCTTTCCATTTGAAATAATTTAACATTTTCTATCAACGTGCTAATGCCTAAATTCACAAAATCAATTCTAATAAGCAAATATATTTTGAGCATATTAAGAAAGTGATACTATCTTTTAAATAACTTTCAAATCTGCAACTGTGAAACAAAGTTCAAGAAAGATATCTGCAAAAATAAACATTCAGTTTTATTCAGAAAGGTCAGACTCCCAATGGTTTCTCAGAATGGCATACAATTATAGATGGAAGAAGTGATACTAGATTAAAAATAAAGAATAAATTTAACCATATTTTTAAAAATCTTGTGTAGCAATATATGTGTATATATATGCTATGTACTTTATATTTAGTGAATATGAAAATTTATCAGGTGTATGATGTGGACAACATTGGCATGATGTGAGTATGGAAACTATAGCAGACTTCCAAATCAGTTTCAAATTTGAGTCTAAATGTCTACAGACATGAGACTTCCAATCTTTTTTGCTATTTTATGAATTCCCTTGCAAGTTCATTAGGTTTAATATTACTAAAATATTTTAAATAGAATTTGATCACAAAATATGGTTTTCTAAAAATATGTAATCTTTCAAGGCAATCAAGACTCAATTCCACTTTAACTGACATGTAACTAAGACAACTCTCAGAAAAGTAACAATTCAAACAAATTCAAAATCAAAGAATGGGGTAGTGAACTGAAGAAAGGAATATTATCTAGATGTCCTAAATCACAACTTCAAGATGTATACAGCTACCCTTGGCTGCTCTAGGAGATCATGCTGGCACATAGCAGGTATGTGAAAGGAGCAAGATTCCATTTTAGCAAAGATGTATAATTCACAGTCAAACTGCAAACAGCAATTACAACCCCCAAGCAAGGGGAAGGCAGTGTGAAAACACCTGCAGGTCATGAGATGTTTCATTTCAGGATCACTCTTCCATAGATACATTCATCAACGTCACCTCCTACCATAAGGTATTAAAGCAAATGTACACATGCCATGCAAACTCCTTTATTTTAACTATTTTACAGAAGAAGGCTTAAATTCCTTTTTCCAGTGGAAACTAATCTTTATTCGTCTTTGTTGTATGAATAAAAGTGCTTTTAGAGTTTTCAATTGTATAGGCTTTTATTTTATTGTTTTTAGAATAATTTTATTTATTTTATTTAGTCATTCATGTTGGTTGCTCTCACCAGCCCCAGGACATGAATTGAGGACCCTGGGATATATGTGAACTGCTCCCAACTTCTATTCCACCAGGGTGCACCTAATTGTATAGACGTTTCTTCTCTTTTTTGTTTTGTTTTGTTTTGTTTTGTTTTTAAAGGAGAGGTGCAGGCAGTAATAAAGAAGAACAGAGCTGGCAGGAAGAGAGAGGAGGAAGGAGTACTTTATTTTACTTAGTTGTTCACATTGGTTGTTCTCCCTGGTCCGGGTCTTGAACTGGGGACCTTGGGATATATATATATATATATATATATATATATATATATATATATATATATATATAGTGCTAAAACTCTACGTCACCAGGTCACACCAAGTTTTATAGGCTTTTAAACTCCCTGTTCCCAACTCTCCTGCCAAATTAAGAACTTTTGCTTTTATTTTGATTTCTTGTAGTGTACTACATTGTAAAATCATATTTAATTTAATTTTTTAATTATTAAAAAAGTAATTATGATTCATTAGACTAGAAAAATTATTTACATAGCTGGCTCCAGTAAATTTTAATAGTTAGCATTTGTATTCATATGATCTAAACATTTGTCATAAAAAAGATTTATTTATCAAGTGTTATTTTTCATCCCATAATGGTTTTAGATTATGTAATAGAAAATATCAATATATAAAATATTACCAAAAAGAAAAGAGAAAAATTGATTTTTTTATTTTTATAAGAATTAGATATTTAATTGTTTATAAGACAACACATGAGGAATAATAAATGAATGTGATAGAGTGAAAAGGATATTTTTTGGCTCTTCCCCAAAATGATCACCTTCATTATAGCATAAATGTATATTTTTATGTAAAAAATAAAGTTAAAATAACAGCTGTTCGGCATGCTGTGGTAAAGTAGTAGTTAGGTCAATCACCTCCAAAAGAGCACAGGCCATACAACCCTGGGTTCAAGTCCCAGGTCAGGGGGAAAACAATCAGTGTGAACAACTAAATAAAAAATAAAAGAAAATGCTCCTTCTTTTTTTTCTCTTCCTGTCTGGCTTCTTATTTGCTTTCATTCTTGCTTGCATCTTTTATTTAAAAGAAAATAATGATAATTGTTACGCACTTCAACTCAGATCATGCCCCCACTTCAAGTTTTTTTTCAAGAAAAGAGAAAGAAAGGAAAAAAGATTAGTACATCTGGCAACAAAAGAAAACAAGATAAAAAGAAGAAGCTGGATATGCCCACATGTAGTCAATAAAGAAGTCAGAATGTAGAATTAAAACCACCAAAACACTATAAGTGGGGGAAAAAAATTCCCTTTCCCTTTAGATTTAGTGGGGAAAATATTGGCAAATGTATTAATTAAAATTATATTCAATTTTTTAGTCATAAATGATGTAAGACATACCTTAGTCATGAGAATACATGTGTTGCTTTGTATAGCATAGATGATAGTCTATTAAAAATAATGAAGGGTCTTCTCTGCAGAACTTAGATTGATGACGATTAGTGCTAATAGTGTTAAGAGCTTTTGAATACCATTATCTATTGAAGCACAGAATCCTGAACATTAAAAATTATAGTTTGAAGTTTAAAAAACAACCCACTCCAAAATACTGAAATAAAAACAAATCTATAGGGAAATAAATGTAGCCTGATCAAAATTTGGATTGAAGCTCACAACAAATGTATAGCCATGAATGCTATAAAACAGTAATGATGAAACTACCTCAAAGAGAATGCATTCACAATTACATAAGCATAAATAAATGAGAAAAAATGTTGTCAAACATCTTCAGTCAGATGGCATTGTTGATCTTCAGTGCATTTTCCCATCAAAAATGATTATCAAATTAGCTAGAAGCTTTAATGGATCAATGAACCCTAGAATGATAACCTTATATAAAATAAAATTCAGCTCTGATGAAATTTTTAAATTGCAATCTTCACCCGCAGACCAGCAAACTTACTGATATTAGGAAAAAAGAAAGCCTTTGGCTTCATTATTCATATTGATTGTAGAAGTTGGTTCATTTAAGTTCAAGAGCTCAATTCTTTAGCAAAATTAATCTCTATAAATAGACTTAATATCAATTTTTTTAACTAACCTTTTGGACAGAAAGCAACTTTTCTGGAACTATTTTCTATTCCAAGAGAAGAACCTAATAAGTCTATTACATCATCCCTGCACACTCACAAAGTGATAAACCAAAGTAATACAATAAAATCTTTATGAACTATCAGTCTTTTCAGTGTGTTGTACTACATTATACTAACAAAAAGGAGAAATATGAAGGGCAAGGCTAAACATACGTATGGATATGTGGAAAATAGTAATCGACTGGAAAAGAAAGATCTGAATAACCAGAAAAAACAAAAGTAGTACTGACCTTGAATGGAGTACTTTTGGAGTAGCAAATCTATCCAAGGAATCTGGAACAAAATACTTAATCCGATTAAATTCTAAAACAGGCTTCTTCCTTTCAACTAATTTTCTGTTTGGAAATTTTCCTATTCTGAGAATGACAATAATTACACCATAAAATAGGACATTATTTTTATTTTTCCTGTTCAAGAGCATGGATGAAACTGGAGAACATACTCAGTGAAATAAGCCAGAAAGGAAAAAGGAGGACAGGATGGTTTCTCTTATGTGGAATGTAAAGAAACAGACTAACCACAACAAAAACGCACGGGACTCAGGACTGTGGCTATCAGGGAGGTCGGAAGTAAGAAGTAACAAGGGAATGAAGGAATGATTGAATATGGTGGCGGAGGGCCCCGGAACACTGGTGGTGGGTATCTTGTGAAATGTACATAGACTGAGGTGTAGATTCAGTACCCTAAAAATCAGATAGCAATGTAAACTGAAGAAAAAAAAAAAAAAAAAAAAAAAAAAAAAAAAAAAAAAAAAAAAAAAAAAAAAAAAAAAAAAAAAAAAAAAAAAAAAAAAAAAAAAAAGAATGTATAAAATAAATAAATAAAATAAAACTTGTAGATTTGCTTTAAAAAAAAAAAAGTGTCAGAGGCAGGCAAAGTGAAGCCTTGCTCCAGAGCTGTCAGTTATTTAGAGTCATCTATCTTGCCTGGCAAACTACATCTGTGACCCAGTGGTCCCAAATGATTTAACCAGCCATAACAACATGGAAGCCCAGGCAGCGTGACATTGTCTGGGCTCATTTCATACTCTCCACCAAGTTGTGGTTGTTGAGAGAACCAAATTAGGCGCAAGTATGTGAATTTTTTTCATGCGTGTGTGACAATTTTTTTACATAAACTGTTGACACTGAACTGAGAATAAATTTCCCATAAGCAGCAACCTGACTAATGCTATATGTCAGCATGACAAGAGGTTTCCTAAAAAGACCAGGAATATCTGTCTTTGTCCTAATTAAAATTTCATGTGTTTGGCAATAACTTTTCAGGCAGGGAGATGTTTCTTCCCAAATATGGGGTCCTTATTTTCTTTGCTTTTTATTTTCAAAGTTTTCCTGCTCTGAATACCATCACTTCCATCTTCCTGTACTTCAGAGTTGACTTGTTTTCCTGGTGCTCCATAGAACGTATCTGGAATAAAAACTGCAAAGCTTCTGCTTTTTCAAAGGTGATGCATTTGGAAATGTATGTCTGTAGGAATAAAATGTCTACAATAATTGGCCATGGGAATTTATATGATCTAGAAAAAAAAGACTTAATTTATCTGTGATTAGGTATTTTGTTTTGATTTTCAAAAGACATTGATAAAGGTCATGTTTTTTAGAGGTCTGAACATTAGAGACAAAATGAAACATGCTTATAGACTTTTCTTTCAATAATGCATTTTAGAAGCATCACAGAATACTGTAAATTGTAGTTTCAGTTACAAAGGCCCCTTCATAATTCTTTATACTGCATTGTTCTTTTTTCACATGATAATACTGTAACCTTCATTTTCTACCATTTTTCTGATCTGGAAGCAAAACAGGAATTTTCTACATTTTTATCAAATATTAATTTCACAGAAATATGTTTTCATACATGTTTTATAAACATTTACTGTAATGATAACCTATGAGTCTAGAGAACTAATTTTTTCTGCCTATATTTAACAAAGCCTTTTATTATAAAAATTGAGTATGAATTATTACATGCCACACACTGTTGTGTAACATAAGACATTGACTCAGAAATAAAATTCCCATAGTTCTTATAAATAAATATTATTTCTTTTCAATGAAAAAAGGAAACTGACTTTTTAACTTTAGTCCGTTTCCTTAATCTTCCATAACAAGTGAATAAGGCAAAATTTTGGTTCAGAGATAGTTATGTTAGGACCACTAATAGAGCATAATATTTACAGCAAATATGTATTTTAAGTGATTCAGTAATATTTATTAGTCGTCAGTGTACTTGAAGCCACCCAGTGTTAACAAGCAGTAAGAACCTCAGTACATAGATTTAGCAATATAATCAACAGTAGACAATGCAAATGTGAATTCAAAATGTATTTTGGACAGTCATGAAGGGCTCATATCCAGTGCCATAATCTCACTCTAGGTTTAGAGTCAGGCCTTGACTAGATCTCAGCCTTTCTTTGAGGACTTAAGGTATAGAAAACTGTGTTTACATCTTTATTCCCTCAGAAATTTTAATGTGGGATATGATGGAAAGATAACTGAATTGGAAATAATCTTGACTTCTCTACTTACTAATTTGTGACTTTATGACTTGGCATTTACTTCATTAGGCTTCAAGTCTTTATAAAATAATGAGCTCCTATTACAAGAGCAATAACTACTTTATATCATACTGCCTAAAAAAACATTTAGCTAAGTATAACAGCACATGAAAAAGAGCATAACCACAAAGTCTGATATACTATACTCAAAAGGTACATTTTAAAGCCCCTCCTAGTTCCAAAAATGTTTACAAAAAAAATACACTATTAAGAACTACTACCTTTAATAGTGGGATTATAAATGGATTTTATTTTCTACATTTCATGTAATATGCATTTATTAAATATTGGATTAAATAACAACTAACTGAACATAGATACCATAAAAAGATACATGTTAACCAGGAGAAGATAGCCACGAGACATATAACGGAGAAGGAATTAATATATATGTATATATATAACCAATTATAATTTTAGAGATATATACATATGTAGTTCATGGTAGAAATTGTCATATTATGCTAAATGAAATAAGTCAAAAGAAGAAAAATAGATACAAGATGACCTCACTAATTGGTGGAAGGTGAAAAGACAAAACAAAGGAACAGATGGAAAAAAAACAACCCTTGGACATTTGCAATAGAACTGAGGTTGCCAATAGGAAATGGGACAGGTTGGGTGTGGTGGCAAGTGATGGCAGGGCACACTGGACAATGCTAAAGCACACGGCGATTTGGTGGAGGGCATGGCATGCTGACATATATCTGCGGAACAGGGAAACTGCACATATTGGGAACCTACATATATGAGTATATTTTAATTTGCAAAACAAAGCTAATGCAAAAAAATCTAAAACAAAAAATAGCATGGGAATTACCTATCCCTTGAAGCTCTAAGGATTGCGACAAGTGTCAGCTCCTAATGTCTTATTTGGAGAAACAATTCTAGAACATAATTTTCCGGTATCCTTAATAGTTACTGTTGGCCTTAAGCCTTCAGAGTCTTCTAGAAATCCATTTGACTATTCATATATCTTTAAAATTTGCATTTTCTATTTTTTCTCAGTATAATTTGTCAAATATTCTATTATTCTTTTCAAAGAACCTCCCTGTTAGATATATTCATTGATTTTCACTGTTATTGTTGTTTTGTTCTTAGGTACATAACCAACAAACTGTATACATATGTACACATGTTAAAAATTTCATAGCAGCAATATTTATAGTAATTCCTAGGTAGCAAGAAGTCAGACACCTATCGGTCGCAGAATGCATACATGTCATCCATCAAAGAGAGGAATGCTATACAGAGATGGGACTGATTGAACTGAAACCACATGCAGCCACATGGAGGCACCTCACAAACATTAAGAACATTGAGTGCAGAAGCCAGACTCATAAGATACATACAGTATTTTATTTATATAAGTTTTAAAAACAGATAAAACTGACATATAGTTATGGAAGTAAAGACTGATAAAAAATAAAAAGTCATACTGAACTTAATGACTATCCTCATTAACACTCAGGAAAAAAATAAAATTAAATCCATAGTAGATATTATTTTGTACCACTATATTGACCAAAAAACAAAACTCTGACAATAGACAGTGTTGGGAGGAGAAAATGAAGCCATTAAAATACTCTTGAAATATATTTGTGGTACTATAAAAATTGGTTTAATGATACTGAGGAAATTGTCATTTTCTAGTAAATTTGAGCATGCACAGTGTCTATGATCCAGCAAGCATATTTCTGTATCAGTTGACATAAATAATGCTGGCTACTGCAACAATCGAACTTCAATGACTTACTATAGCAACATTATATCACTTGCTCATACTGGTACCTCCGTGAGATCCTCATACTGATGTAGGTCAGTGTGGCAAGAGTTCTGAACCACATAACTGCTCTCAATCTACTGGCTTTTGTGAATTCTAATCATAACTCTTCAATGAGACTACCTTCAGCCAATAAGGAGACAAGGCAAGAAAAATGGATCAGTAGGTTAAATAGGGAAGAAGTGTTATGTATCACCTGCTATCAAACCCAATTTAGTCATATGGCCTGACCTCACAGTAAGGGATGCTGGGTAGTGTGATCTTGTGGAGAGAAAGGAGAAGATCACAAGGATAATCTTGCACAATGCTTGCAACTGCTCCTTTCAGTCACCACATATCTCTTTGCTTCCTTAGTGCTATACATAACATAAAATACATCATCTTATTCCCGAGACCCACTCAAATTCTTCACCCAGCTCAACGTCTGAAATCTCTTGGTTTTGTGCGGTCTTCTACAAACATAGCCTCTCATTGTCCAACCATCTATAAATTAAAGAGACAATCAGCTTTCTCCAAAACTCCCTTATGCAAACATACAACAAGGACAAGAAATGATGCCTCTTCAGAAAGAACTGGAGACATCCAATATTCACTGACCCATAGTAATTATGAAGAACGCTTGACAGATCTCTCACAGTACCTTGTCCTGGAAGTAGACACTGTTCCTTGATTAGACTCTCGTACCAATGTGAGATAATCTACACTCCATAGTTTTATGCAATCTTGTCCCACATCTAGAAGCTAATCCTGTGTTTATCATCCTCCTTGTTTACATCTGATATGGATGTCGCGGCAGTTGGCTTTTCCTAGGGACTGGAACATTGTTGCAAGCTATTTTTTTCTGCTAGCATTAATTTGGGAGGTATGTAAGTGTGCTAGGGTCGCCATAACAAGATACCACAGACTAGTAGTTCAAACAACAGAAACTGATTTTCTCAGTTCTGAGTCCAAGATCGTGGTGCTGTCATACAGCATTCCCCTTCTATTCAAAAATAGAACATTACTATGCAACCATTTTGTAAGCCGAAACGGCCTAAAGCAAAGAAGTCATGGCTTCTCGATAGCGTGATACTGAGTACAGTTCTGGAGAAGGAGCTTGGTGGTGCCACTCTCACATGGCACAGGGTGTTTCTTCTAGACCTGCTGCTGCAAAACAAACACTGGACACTATGTTGCTTTTTGTCTTTGTTGGAAAAGTGAAAGTCCTCTCTGAGTTCTTCCAGTTAGCAAAGAACAGGTCCTAATGCAGGTCTTTGGTAAAAGCAAAACAGCATAGCTCAAACATTTGAAGTGCAGGGAGGGGATACCTGTTTGTGTTTTCTTATGAGAGCTGAGCAGGAAGGGTCTGTTCTAGAGATCTTTCCTGTACCTGCAAATGACCACCTTCTCAGTTTTTCTTCAGATGGCCTTTCCTCAGTAAGTGTGTATCTTTTGCATCTCTTCGTCAATATGTCCTATAGTAAGTAAGGACCACCAAATGGCCTCACATTAACCTAACCACCTTCATTAAGGCACTCGCTCCAAATACAGCCACATTATGAAGTACTGATGAGCCTCAACACACTACCCTTGGAGGAGATTCAATTCAATTCATAGCAAGATCTCGAAAGTTGTTTTGCAGTTGGAACATCCAGGATTAATGGTAGTTTATTTGGCAGTGAAATTCCTTTAACATATTAGTAGGCTTAGGATCTATTTGATTCCATCTAATTTCATGTGTCGGTGACCGCACCCCAACTTTTTTTTTAGATAAAAGGCTTGGATGTGCTTTACTTCCTTGCTTCCTCCTTAATGCCTGCTTTGTTAAACTAATGGGTGACTTCAGGATGACCCAAGAACAATTGACATGGGTGGAAGATCACTCTTAATCTGAATTTTGCCACAGTTTGACGGGCTTTATTAAAATGAATTTTTTTTACCGACCCTTTGCCAAATAAAGCTTCTTAAAAGTTTTCTGTCTTTATGGGGCCTAAAAGCACTTGACATTTCCTTTCATTTAGTGCCCCAAATTTCTGGACCATCTTTGTTCCCTTTTATTTTCCCTTACTTCTCTTTCTTATGATATCTTGCCAAAGGCAGCAAATTGTGGTGAGTACACATTATGATGATTCTCTTTTCCAAATTTTTCCTCTTTAGCTGAAAATGCAGAAGGTGGAGACTATGTCCTCCAAGTTGTCACTGGCAACTGTCTTACTTGATTTTTGTCCTGTAATAACAGATCTCTCAAGTCTTTTAATCTCTGATATCTGATCCTCTGCCATAATTGACTGCTTAGCCAATGCCACATTTTTGGTATTTCTGACAAAGAGGTAATGAAAAGAGAAAAACATGAGGAGATTTCTGGGAAAAAGCCAGGAAATTGTGCACACCATGTCTATTTATGTTGATTGACTAGAATCAGTGACACAGCCCCACCTAATTGCAGAGAAGCTTGGGAGATGCACTGCTGGTGTATGGATGAAAAGGAAAGAAGAATAAAGACATGTGTGCATGCTGACATTCTCTAACATAAGACCTTAGAAGATTTTCTTCCAGATTTGTCAACCTTAGCAATAAAATACAAAGCAACTCAAATGCACATTAATTCTAGACTAGAAATTTAGCACATAACATACACATGTAACATAGAGAGTTTGGTTCCATATACTTAAGTACAAAACATGCAAAAATAAGTAAATTAGTATAGTAAATATTATTTAATTATATAAGCATATGAAACTATGAGCAAATGAAAAAATTTGGAAGGTAGACACAGCTGGCATATTTATTCATCCCTCTGCTTATCATACTGTATCATTCTACCCACCCAGAAACCTATTCATTCACAAACATTCATTGAGAACCTTCTCCATCTCAAGCCCTCTTGAGCTCTTTATTGTCTTTTTCTAGTAAAAAAAGCCCTGAGACTATTAACAAAAGCCAGTCCTTTGCCAAAGTAAAAGCTTCTAATGGGAACATCGCCTAATAGTTAAACGACCCATTAGGTCAGAAATAGAACGGTCAAGACAAGCAAAACAAATTGTTCCAAATATTCATTTCCAGACGCTGTGTTCCAGCAAATATTGGGGGAGTGCTTATAGTAAAGCACAAAAAGGATAGCTGTCCTTGACATTTTTGTGCATAGTATCTTAGGGAATCAATCACACAAATTTTTAAAACTGGGAAGGGACCATAAAAATAATGTAGGCAAATCCTCATTTTCTAGTGAAAAAAATATGCATATACAGATAGAATTGTCAAGCATAGATGCTTAAACTAGATTTAGCACCTCTCCAAAGATGGTGGAATAAGAAATTTTGAAATGGGGAGCTATCCCAGAAGATACCATTATAATTATGTGGCATTAATAAAATTTTTCAAATGATGTCAGATTAATAGTAGTTTGCTAAGTATGACTATTTTATTAATTACCCATAGAGATTTTCCACACAAAAAAGAAATATGCTTGTATTTCTAGAGATAAACATCTTTTCATCTTTTTTCCTCTCCAGGATTTTTGGATCTACAGCTTTTGTTTAGCATATTTCTTATTTACTTTCAATTTACATCATTGTATTGCTCCAACTATAAATTGAGTGTATTCAATTTAGTACTGCTAATAGCTCATCATTGACAGATTTCGTATTCAATTTTAAAAGAAGGTTATAGAGATGGTTTTTTCTATTATGGAATAAATACTGTTACAAGACATTGCAAAAGTACACCCTTCTGAGCTATCTTTCTAATCTCCTAAAGAGCATTTTATGTGCACACATTTCTTTGCCAAGATTTTAAACATTAACAGATCCCCGTTTATTTTTCTAGCACATTGCCTTTCACAGAATAAAAATTCTATAATTATTTGTAGAATAAGTAAATGTATGACAACATCTCTGTCTCTGTCTTCATCTCTGTCTCTGTTTTTCTGTCTGTCTGTCTCTCTCTCTCACACACACACTCACATACACACACACGCACACACACACACCCTCATATACACTTAGTAACAAGTGCTATGATGCTTAATGGTTGATTATTTACTGAAAGTCTTTAAGGTTTATATTCCTTTGACTTTAGGAATACAGATATAGTCATATATTTTAGTGACAAATATGAGGAAACTCATATCTATATTTTATTATCCAAAGTGTTTATTATTACTTATTATAATGTGATTTGGATAACTTCATTACACAAATTATACCTACAATTTAAGAGTAAACAGTGTCATAACTCGGTCAAATTAGACTGTGTTTTAGGGGCTCGGCATGGAAAGACCAGAGTGATTACAAAATTTACTAGTTTCACACACTCCTCTGGAAGGCAGGATGGGGGGAATAAGGAAGTTGTTGCAGGAATTTCTGACTACTAACAGCTTCAGTAGGAGTTCGGTAGGAGAATAACTTCAGAGAGAGAAGCCTGAGGCTAAGCCAGAAAAGACAAGGGAAAAATCCTGAAGAAAATATGGCCAACTCAGTGGAGATGGGGAGCCTAGAGCCCAGTCCTCTGCTATCGTGGACTCCAGACAAGTTACTTAATCTTTCTTCGGCACACTTTGATAATCTGCAAATTAGGGGTGGGGACTTGTGAAAATTAATTTGTTTTAAATTCTAAAAAGATTAGAACAGTAACTAGCATGATATTAAGTGCTAGATAAATGTAAGCCACTGCTTTTATTACATTACCATTACTACTGCTAGCAAACAACAGGTCCAGAAGTTAGGTGAAAGCCCTGGGTCAGGAGAAGATGGTGTTGGCTGAATAGCTTCATACTAAACAGTGCTGAAGTGATGATTAACAGAGAATCTAAGATACTATAGTTACTAGACAAGATATCAGGGCAAGTAAGGAAGCTTCTAAATCTTGCTGTATCCTTTTGTGCTGGTGATTTGACGCCTTTCTGGGTTAAGAGTAATACCTTTAGTGTCTATCAATTTGGGGATATTATTATGCAAATTGCTTTTCATTTTTCTGCTGACTTTGTCATAAAGACTTCTAATATACAAACTAATTCAATTTTTTGTTGATGCAGCTCTCTTCAACAAACCTTCTCTCCCTAAAATGTCTGCATAATTTTCTTTTATTATGAAGTGACTGTAAAAGATGCTATTTTGCTTATTTTATCAGAAATTAACTGTTCTTAAAAGGAAATTGTATTATTAGATCCTGTGTTAAAATTTTCGTAATTATCAGAATATTTTCACTTTCATCAAGAGAACCACTGAGAATAACTATGCTTATAATATACTCACAATTCATTAAATGGAAAATCCAAAGGACACTATTTCCCATGACATGGCTATGATTTTAGGTAGTTCTTTTTTTTAAAATTTGAAATATATTATCAATAGTAATAAACAAAAAAGATAATTTTAAATTAAAGTGAAATAACGACATTTTATTTTCTTTGTTACTACATCATGTCTCTTATTCTTGTATCAGTAGTTAGTCTTATTTTAGGTCTAAAAATAAATGACGTGTACAGAAGAAGACCTCTTAAAAGGGTGGATTTCTGAAAAGTTATCTAAAAAGACATGCATCATATTAATTTAAAAATAAAAACAAAACTATAACAGTCAAAACAATATATTGGCATAAAAAGAGACATATAGATTAATAGAATAGAATAGAAATAAACAAATATATGCAATTAGTTTATGACAAAGTCACCAAGAATATACAACAGGGAAAGGATAGTCTCTCCAATAAATTATTTTGAGAAAATTGGACAGCATAATGCAAAGGAATGAAACTGGGTTATGCTCTTATACCATACACAAAACCAGCACAAAGTAGATTAATGACTTTACCATAAGACCTGAAACCACAAAACTCCTAGAAGAAAGCATACATGGTAAATGTTTTGATCTCAGTCCTGAATGATTTTTTTGGATTTAACAAAAGCAAAGGCAACAAAAGTAAAAATAACAAATGGAACTATATCAAATTAAAAACCTCCTGCACAACAATGAAAACCATCAACAAAATGAAAAGACAACCTACAAAATGGGAGAAAATATATGAAAGTCATTTACTGGATAAGTGGCTAATACCCAAAATATATAAAGAATACATACAACTCAATAGCAAAACCACAAACAATTAAATTTAACAAATGGGCAGAGAATCTGAATAGACATTTCTCCAAAGAAGATACTCAGAAGGCCAACAGACACATGAAAAAGTGTTCAACATCACTAATCATCAGAAAAAGGCAAATCAAAACCACAATCATGTATCATGTCACACCTGCCAGAGTAGCTATTATCAAAAATATATAAGAACTAATAAGTGCTGGTGAGGATGTGAAATAAAGGGAACCCTTGCATTATGGGAGTGTGAATTGGTATAGTCACCACACAAAACAGTATGGTGGTCCTTCAAAAAATTAAAAATAGAACTGTTTAATGACCTAGCAATGCTACTTTTCTGCATTCATCCAACGAAAAAGAAAATTCTACCTGGAAAATATATTTGCACTCCCACATTTATTGACACATTATTTATAATAGCCAAGACATGGAGGCAGCCTCAGCGTCCATCAATGAACAACTAGATTTTTCAAAAAAGCGATCCAGGCACACAGACATATTATTCAGGCAGAAAAAGAATGGAAATCTTGCCACTTGAGGCAACATGGATGGAGGACAATATGATAAGTGAGGTCAGTCAGAAAGAGGAAGACAAATACTTTATGACCTCACTTATATGTAAAATCTTAGACAGTACAGAACTCATAGATACAGAGAAGAGATTTTTGGTTGCTAGAGGTGGAGGCTAGGAGGTCAGCAAATTGGATGAAGGGGGTCGGAAGTATATAAACTTCTAACTATAAAATAAATAAATAATGGAAATATAATGTACAGTTCCGAGAGAGTAGGTGTTAAAAGCTCTCATCACAAGAAGAAAATATTTGAAACTATGTGTGGTAATGTTAACCAGACTTATTGTGGTGATTGTTTCACAATATATACAGATATCAAATAATTTTGCTTACACCTGCAACTAGCATGTTACATGTCAGTGATAGCTCAATTTAAAACAGTAAGAAAATAGCATAATTAGGAATAGTAGGTCTACTTAGATTTATTTGTTTAATAACAGCATAATATGACAATATAATTATTAATAAAGCCAAACTATGAATATAAAAGGTTTTCTATTTTATTCACAAAGGTGCTTAACAATCTTAAAACATGATAGCTTAATTTTAATAATATATTCAAGTCAAAATAATCAACTAATATCCTAAAATAGTAGTAGTTGCAACTTCTGCTATAATCACACTTGTTTGTATATATTCATATTTAATATCAAACTATAACACAATGTGTTCCTCTTTAAACAAAGTAACCAAATTTTTTTTTCAAAGACAAAATTTTTAAATGAAGTTTTTCTGATAGAATATATGCTCACATGGGACTTTTCTTGTCACTATCTCTTGTAAGTTTGTGGCACACAAATATAAGGAGCGTCTTGAGTTCTAAGGTCCTATTTGAAAGACATCTTAGCACTAACAGCAAAACTAACAGTGTGAGTCCTGGCCTCGCACACTATGTATTTTAATTGGCTATTTGAATTTTTCTCCTTAAGTTTTTATTTTACAATATCCTCAACCTGCCTTCTAGGTTTATATTGTCGGGAATGAAATGAGATGATTCAAACAAAGCTGTCAATGAAGAACAAGCACATAGTAGGTAAGCAAGCTATACAACATTGCTGTTATAAAATATTGCATAGTATAAAATGTTATACTCATTATTGTTTTTCTCATTTTAGCAGTAGCAGTGAGAGTAGAAACAGTAGTGCTAATAGTAAAAAGTGGAAAGGACTTAGAAGTAGGAGAGAAAAAAGGAGAATTTAAGACCTGTAATAAGCAATCCTTGTTTTCCTGGCCATCCCATCTGAGGACTAAAATTAGGATCTTAATATTAGTTTTGGCACAATATTTCTCTGTCTTTGCTTTTTGAATACTCTTCATCTTGCACTTCAATGTTAACCGATTCCTCTGGGAATGTCATGGACATGTCCCACTGGTCTCTCCAATAATAGTGTGGTATCTGCCACTTCTCGGTAGCACCCTTGGGGGTCTGTTGTGCCAGCATCAGGAGTTTGGCTTCCAGTGCCTTCCTAAAGGATCACCACTGAGCCTCCCCAAGGTGTTGCCACTGTTCACAGTCCCTGCCAACATCGAGACTGCTCCTGCCAATGCCTGCTAATGTCTGCACTGAGGCTGCTGTGCCCTCAGTCAAGACTGCTGAGGCATCAAGGACACAGCCCGGAATCACAGAGGAATAGAATTGTGCCAGAGCCTAGGTCTTAATTTGGTTTAGCTTCAACAAATATTTGGATTCCGTATTTATTGAGTGACTCTTAAGTGAGGTATTTTCTAAGATTTTTTTTAAAACCAAGTCATGAGACTGGTGATTTTTTGCTCTTCATAAATTAAAGACTAGTGATTACAAGACAATATATGAGATGGTTTTTAAAAGGCATAAAACATGGCAACCCTATCCTTTCTTAAAAGCAATAATAATATACTTACGTGTTGCTGTAAGGTAATTGCAAAAGACAGCACTTTTAGGAATGGTAATATTAAGAACAAATGAGAATTTCTGAGAAGGGACAAATTGCAAAGAAGACACAGATATGCATTTTTAAATATGTATTGATTCATCTTCAAGAAAATAAGTAAGCACTCTAAATAATCCTCTTGCCCAGCAGGTATTATTTTAATAAGTAAAATGCAGGTAAGAGTCAATAGTCAAAGAGAGAATAGCATCATTAGTTTACAAATCTGTTTTTAGTTCAACTCTTGTGTTATGGGCCTCAATGGTACATTCTAGTCCAATTAAAACAGTAAGCTCTTGACCATTGCTTCAGTAATTGAAAATTGCTTAATGAGTTTTACTAATGCATTTTTGCATTTTTAGCCAACAACAGCCCTCCTGTTCAGTAGTCTACTTCTTAATTCCATCTATAAACTCATTTACTTCTACAATGACTTCCTTTCTTCCCATGATAGAGAGTTAGGTGTTAGAGCTGATAGAGAGTTAGCCCTGCTATCTACGGCTAATTAATTCTTCCACAGTGTTATAACTTCTTTCCTTTTTTCGAACAGAATTTGCTTGCTCTCTTTTCTTAAACTTTCAAGCTCTTTCTCTCCATTGACTATGTATTGATACCAAGTCTTAGTTCCATTGAACAAATGGAAAATATAAATCCTAAAATTTTTCTGTGTCCATCTTCCCCTCCCCACCAAGCTATTATAAATAATTTTGTAAGCTTTGTCCATTTGTTGAGTTCCTATTGACTATTCAGTCTTTTCAGTCTGATTTAAGTTCCCAATGAAAGAGCAAAGACCACAATAACAAAATGATACTAATCTGACATATCTGTAAATATCTTCTCCTATTCAGGGAGTAGTTTTTTGTTTTAATGATGGTTTCTTTCACTGTACAGAAACATTTTAGTTTGATGTAGTCCTAGTTGTTTAGTTGTACTTTAGCTTCCTTTGTCATAGGTGTTACTTCCTTAAAGACATTTCTGAAGTTTGTCATGGAGTGTTTTTCCTACATTTTCCTCTGTGTATTTTATGACTTCAGGTGTTTGATGCACTTCGAGTTAATTTTTACACATGGCATTAATAAATAACCTAGTTTCCTTTTTTCTTCCTTTCTTTCTTCCTTTTTTTTTTGGGGGGGCAGATAGTTGTCCAGATTTCCTGGTACCATTTGTTGATAAACTTTTATTCCTCTACTGTATGTTCTCAGTAGTTTTGTCATAAATAAGATGCTCGTATAGGTGTGGTTTTATTTCTAGGCTTTTAATTTTATTCCACTCATCTGTCCATTTTTGTTCCAATGCATATTATTCTGATGACAATCACTCTGTAGTTTAGTTTGAAGTCAAAAAGTGTGGTTCCTCTATTTTGCTTCTGACATTGCAGTGAACTGAGCACTGTAGTTCAAGCTTCTTTGAGCTACAAGAGATATGAAAATTTCTTAATTGTCTAGAAGAAAAAGTGGCACCAAACACTGGTTAACTTCTATAAGAGGCACTAAGTCTTCCAAAACACACATTTTTAAAACTGCTGCTGTAAATCAAGTGTGATTTTAAAAAGCAGATTCTTGACAGTGAAACCACAATCCACAACTAATGTGAAAGGTCACATTATTTCGGAAACTACCTTTGAAGACTGATTTTGATAGATTATCCTGATACTCTAGTTTTACTTCCTTAGTTCAGAGAATTTTGATATTGATGGAAAGCTTAAGTTTTGACATGGCGGAAGTTATGAGCCCTTTATAATCCCATCAATGATCTAGTATACTGGGCAGACACCTTACTTGGAGATAGTGGTTTTATCTGATACCTGGGCAAGGCTTCAGGTGATCTCCTCTGCCTTTGGTGGGCATCAAATAAGGTGGATACAGAAAAGAATATATACCTACTGCTTAAGAAATTTACGGTCAAGTTCCACTTCCCATTATGTATCTAGATTATAATTTCCTCTTATCTTTCCTAATATATCTCCAGATGTTACTTTTTGAAAGCTAAAAGCACATTAGACAAATGGATTTTCCTCAATATGTCCATTCAAAACATTCTGTACATGCATAAAAATAAATCTAGGTATGTAGGTTGTCAGATACATCATGCTAAGAGCTTAGAAGTTGTTGCTCCCTCTTTTAAAGCGAGGTAACTATTAAACTGAAAATCAAGACTTTTCCTGGATTCATCAAGGAACTGTGGTTGCAGGGCAAACAATCACCCTTACATCTGAGAGAGAAGTGAATCTGGGGACTCACGGTCAAAATCTGGTTATCTGGGGTAGCGGCCACAGGAAGCATAAAACAATTATGTTAACAAATTACTGGAGGCTGAGTGTAAACTAGTGAGACTTAATAACACCAGGGGCTTCAGTTTTAGGCTTCATATTTTTGTGACCTTTACTTCTAGGAAATCTACTATATCCTATGGTAAAAACTCAAGAAAGATTCTCTCCTGGCTCTCAAGAGAGTTCAAGTCAATAGGAGGAAAGGTAATTAGGAAATATGCCCAGGGTTCTCCCTAACAAAAGTTTACATTCCAGAAGAATAGACCTTGCCAGAACCTTATTCCATCTGGTGGAAGGGCGTTTATCCCACTCCAACCTCTTTATTCTTTCTGTCTTAATAAAGGGGAAAAAACTATACTATTGGAACAATGCTTGTGAAGATCACAGAACAAGGAAACCAGTCTAATAAAAGACTGACATTTGATCAAAAGACTCATCAGTAGACTAGACTGCACCCTACTACCATAGAGAGGGCTTCAATTTCTTACAGTAATTGACCACAGGAGAACTTCAGGATGCCGTATTTAGAAAAGCCCAAAAAATAAAAGGCAAGACAAAAACAGACTCCAGAAGATTTTTAATTTAAGTGTCTCCCTATAGCTATAGCTATAGCAAACTTTAAACACAGCTCAATACTTAGTCATTTTCACAATAATGACCTATTTACCTTCGTTCCCCATTACACCAAGAATCATGTCTAGCTACCAACCAAAGTTACAATAAATGCCAAATCTAAAACAAAAAATCCTGAAGAGATCAAAAAATAAGCAGACTGAGGCATGAGCTGGTGGACTAGAGAATGAGGTCACTGGACGTAGCTGACATACATCTCAAGGATCAGGGTTCAAGACCTGAGGCCAGGAGAAACAATCAAGATGAACAGCTAAATAAAATAAATAAAATTAAAAGAAAAAAGAAAACATCAGGCTGAGATTTATATGTGACATAGATGTAGGAATTATAAGACAGAAAAGTTAAAATAAATGTGACTAAATTGCAAAGAGCTCTAATGGAGAATAGAATAAAATATTTAAAGGACAGAAAGAAAGCAAATGACCTAAAATTCTTATATTCAGCAAAATTATCTTCAAAGGTAAGGGAAAAACAGAGCCATTTCTGGCAAACAAAGACTTAACTGCTACCAGACCTCCCTTGCAAGAAATGTTAAATGAAGTTCTTCAGGCAGAATGACAAAAATTACAGTTCAGAAATTCAGCATTCACAAAGAGAGGAGGAACTATGGAAAAGGATTTAATTAAGGTAAAATAAAATCTTTGATGTAAAAAAATGTTAATTGATCTAAAAGATAACTGCTTCAAGTAGCAATATGATGTATTATGTAATTATAGCATATGAATAAATATATAAATGGCATAGATGCTATAAAAGATTGGAGGAAGAAATTGGGAATAATTGCTTATAAGTACAAGATAACTTTACTACCCATGAAACAGGAGAGTTTTAATTGAAGATGGACTTGGAATGGATAAAAATATCTATTGGGAGCTCTAGGATAACTAACAAAACAACATTACAAAAGAGGTCTCATTGGAGGTGCGCCCTGGTGGAGTAGGTGTTAAGTGCAGTCCACGTATATCCCAAGGTCCTGGTCACGTCCCAGGACTTTGTCCCAGGCAGGGACAAGCAAGATGAATTGATAAAACTAAAGTGCCTTTCCTCCTCTCTCTTTCTGCCTGCCTCTGTTTCTCTTGCTCCCCTTCATTCCTGCCTGCACCTTTCCTAAAAATAAAAAAGCATAATTCTTATGCAAAGAAAGGATTAAAATTGAGCATTTATGAAAAAAGTTCACAATAAGAAAGTGATTAGAAATGATCTGTGACCAAATTCTTAGTTGCAAACCATAGAAACTGACTATGGCTAGCCAAGCAAAAATGTAAAAATAAGAGGCTTTATTGGATAGCTATTAGATGAGAAGGCCAGATAACCAGGCTGAAGACTAAGCTTCTAAAAATAGTGCTCTGAAGCACACCACAGAAGGAATGAAGAGAAAACCACTGCCACAGCTACTCCTACTAACAAGCTGTAGATATCACCATTAAAAATTTTTTTTGCAAGGAACCTGATTTTGCTACAGTTCCTCTTCACACTAGACAAAATGTCAATCCCCTAGGACAGACATTTTTACCATCACGCAAGCCAGATGCACCTGCCATTACTCTCCTCACAGAAAAATGGTCCTGCACATCTTTCCTCAAACTGCTTGGTTACTTCCAAGCTGGGGTCCCTTGCTGAGATGCTTGACTGATGAGTATTAGGACATGTCTAGAAGATGGGAAGCAAATTTCCTTACTTCTATATGAGAAAGAGAGCTTCATAAGAGAGGATATTTTCCAAATGTGCCAGTTTATAGGCAGCAAGAAACCATTAAGCTAAGAGAACATTAGAACCTTCCACTGCTAGAAATTCTAAAACAAGATAAGCCTATTTTTTAAAGGAAAATAATGTAATATTCAATATCGTTACTCAAGATTACATAAGGAATCAAAAACACATTTGTGTTTATACAAAAATCATGAAGATGTCTGTGTAAAAAAAGATCACCCTTAGGTTATCTCTGACGGCACAACGACTTAAACAAAGTTACAGTAGCGTGAATACTCTGAAGCATAGCACCCAACCGCAAAGAGCTAAAACTATCAAATAATTCTTTGTTTATCCTTTTAGCACCATTCTTTCATTTAAATGATTATATAAGCATTGAATCTATTACTTGCATGATATATTTGAAGAGTCAATACATATACTTAGAACTGAATACACAAGAAAATAATTATTACAACTATCATAAAAAGAAGGGTTACATTCTTAGTCACACAATTCAAGCTGCTATTTCTGTTTCTTAAATAGAAAAATATTGGTCTCAAAAATTTCATGCAGCTTTGAAAGGGGCTTAATTTATAATCAGGGATTATTTTCTGGCTTGGAAGTATCTGTTTCAAAAATATAAAGCATCATAGATTGGCATGAAAGAGAAGGTTAATTGAGATATTTTTGTGTGAGTAGCTAACTGGTACAAGAACCTGAAACCTGCGTACCAATAGATATTTACCTAAATATGTGTTTTGATGTCCTTATGTAAACAAAATCCAACAATCCTTCATATAATTGCAATGTGTTACAATAAGCATGTCTATATATTTTCTGATAAAAAATACAACAGAAATAAGGTATGAAATGAAAAACTAAATACATTCCAAATCCATTGTTTCTCAATAATAAATTAATATATATTTTAATTTATTTTCCTATTCCAACTATAGTTCCATAATTAAGAAATAGAAAATGGTTCTAACTGTATAAACTTACCAGATACATATGTCAAATTCAATAACTAGTTTTGATACAAACTACTCTGTATATATATATGCATATACATAAATAAATGTATATATACATACACAAACACACATACACACACATATGTACTATCATTCAAATTTAACCAAAATTTCTGGACTAAAAGAAGTACATTTTAACCAAGTTGTATTCACAAAACATACCCAAAGGGACAATTCTCAAAATTTCCCAAAATGCAAATTTCTATACTAAACTAACTTCATATGTGAGCAGAAGAAAAATAAATGATTATAGAAGTAAAAGATTAAAAAGGAAAAATGAGGTTTTTGTTTTTGATACTATCAGCAAAAGGACCTGTATTACTGGTGAGCCAAATCTTTAAGCGCATAAAACAGTCTCCGGAAGTAAATTAGGAGCATCCGGAAGCTACATTAACTCTTTGCACACAAGAGGGTCATTTGTTGCCAGAAGACACAGATACAGGATAACTTGCCCTCTGGAAAGTGCTAGGGTACACATTGATTCTTACTGTGAGCCACTAACTTTCCATTGTGGCATTTTTCTGGAGAAGATATCCTATTTGCCATGTTGACAGTTTCTCATGAATTATATTTTGTTTACTGCTATAATAAATATTTTTGGTTACCTAAGTGTTCAGAACATTCAGTGAGATCCATAGCAATCAGAAAGACTTGAAAGTAAGATAAAACACTAAAAAATTAATTTATTCAAAATATTAGTAGGTTAAAGTTTCTAAAATCCTGAGGGTTTTCATGTATTTGTGATATTATTCACAAAGCAGTAATTAGATATCCTATATCTCATCTATGGTTAGAAAAAGAAAAAAATATTTTGACAGTAACATGAGAGTGTTTGGTTTAAAAATAAGGAAAAATTTCTTGACAATGTTTTTGTAAAACTCTTGTGTTTTCCTCTCATTTCAAAAGAAATAATTAAGTATGTCCTGGTGGAGTAGTGGTTGGGTCAATCACCTCCAAAAGAGCACAGACCACATACTCCTGTGTTTGACTCCAGGGTTCAGGCAGAAAACAAGTGTGAACAACTAAGTAGAAACACATAAGAATGCTTCTTTCTCCTCTGTCTGCCCGTCTGCCTGCCTACTCACTTTCATTTCTGCCTGTACCCTTCCTTTAAAAAAAAGAAAAATATAGTCTATACCAAATGGAAAAACAAAATCAAGGAATAAAAATCACACAAAGCCCTATTACCCAAAGATAAATATTGACAACATGAAATGCTCGTGTGTATTTTTCCTGATATCTAAGTACATATGTACATGTATTTCTCATATTTTGGAGATAATATTTTTCATGAAACATACATTTAAATCAGTTAATTCTATTTTATGAAATTTTAATTTAATTTTCTACCAAATGTGTTTAAACTATTTAATAACTCACATGTTTTGCATTTAAACTGTTGTTGATTTTGCAGTATATTTAGTGCAGATAAATAATCTTACACAGTAATCTCTCTGCACATATTTGATTTTTGCCTTAGTATAAATTCACAGACTATACAAGGTTAAGCAGTATAAATATTTTATGGTCTAAATGTTTCCTCCGAATGATTGTTTCAATTTAACACCAAGCAGCTAAGAATGAATGTTCTTGGTTACATGGTTTTGTATTTCTTTCATCATTACTCTACTTTGTATTATTTTCATTCTTGTTTACAAATCTTTAATGAGTTGCTTGAGCATTTTCCATTGGGTGCACTGGTCTCATTCTAAGGTAGTTCAAGTGTCCTCCACACACTTAGAGTTCCCTAATTTATCATTTACTTTTTCCTTTATTCATTGATCTTTTGAATGTCTTTTTTTTCTCTATGGCTCCCTTCTCTTTTCTATTCCTCTCAAAAACTATGTCTAAGCCCACATTTTGTTTTCAAATTAATTTATTTGAAGGAATATGGTATCATAACATTACATAAATTGAAGGTGTACATTATTGTCAGTCAATATCTATATTTAATACTAAGTTCACCGCCACCATTTCCATTCTTCTGTCATCCTACACTTTATCTAATTAATATCAATTATATTTTCTTCAGGTAATTTTATTGATTTTAATGTTTAATTACCATTGAGTTGAGAGCAGTGCTGGCTTCATCTTCCCAGTTATCTAAATATATTCACTTATTAAGTAATACATATTTGCTCTAACTTCAATTATAATCCAAGAATATCTCCAAAATACCTCTTTGGATATGAGTATATTTCTAAACCTTGTGTTTATTTCATGTGCCAATATCCATATTATTTTAGTATCTGGATTTAGGGACACATTTTTTAATTATTGATCTTTATTAACTCTTTTATTCAAAAGCTATATTTATTTTTGAATATTGGCATTGTAGCTTAGTCTATATTTCATATGACTATCTCCACAAGAGTACTTAATACCTAACAGCTCAAATTATTCCCATTTTCCTGTTATTTTATTTTTCCAAAGTTAGTTTCATGGTATGCGTTTCACATAAAGTTTAGTTCCAAAAATCTAATGTATTCATTATTCTTACTGCAGGTAAACTAAGAATACTCATCAACTTGGATGTTGATTTATACTTCAACATATCTTCTTGATACTAAACAAATAAGAGACAGGAATTTGAAGGGCAACTGATAATAGCGAGAAGAACTAAACTAAGGATTTGCTCCATTTGGAGCTGTGAGTCATCATTTGTAAGTCAAATACAACCAAAATTCCCCACATGAGATGAAGGTCTGAAACTAGATTTACAACTTGGAGTCACTAGGCAAAAATGGAATGCCTTCAAGCAAATTTCCTGTAGCTATGTGGTATGGATTGAATTATGTCTCCCCCACCAACAAAAATTTAATTTGTTGAAATCCTAACTTCTAGCATCTCACTATATGACTTACCTAGAGACAGAGTTTTTACAGATAAAATGTTAAAATTGATTTTATTAAGGTAGAATGAGTCCTAATCCAATATGACAGATGCCCTTTTTAAAAGCAGAAATTTGGAGACACACAGAGGGAGAATGCTATGTGTAGATGAAGACAGTGATGAGATAATGTTTCTACAATCCAAGGAATGATAAAGATTGCCAGGAAACCACCAGAAGCTAGGGGAAAGGCATGGAACAGATTCTTCTTCACAGTAATTATAAGGAATCAACCCTGCCAACACTTTATCAGAATTCTAGAACCCAGAACTGTGAGATAATAAACCTCTGGTATTTAATCTATCAAATTTGTGATACTTTATTACAGTTGTCTTAGAAAATGAAAACACTCTAACTTTATTGAAAACTGTGGACCTAGATAAGTTGAAAGACCAAGACTGGCTTATTGACCAGGTGCAGTCAGGTTAGCTGAGTTTGGTGACTAGATCTGTGACAGACCTAAAGCCATAAAACAGCCTTACCTGGAGTTCAATGGCAAGAGGGAGCAGGGAAGCGTATTTAAAACTAAGCAGCTAGATGACTAGGGAGACAGAAAGGAGAAAAGTTTTAACTTTTAGTTTTAATCTCAAAATTGGTCCACAAACTGAAATTTCAAAACACTAAATCATCAAAAGATAATGAAATACATAACAGAATTTAAAAACTCAGAATATGAAATTAGTTCAACTATAAATAATATATGGATCAGTGTAGCAAAAATTAAAGTAAGTATAAACAAAGTTCCACAAAATA
This sequence comes from Solenodon paradoxus, assembly GCA_004363575.1. NCBI lineage: Eukaryota > Metazoa > Chordata > Mammalia > Eulipotyphla > Solenodontidae > Solenodon > Solenodon paradoxus. The sequence continues at coordinate 969,416 of RJWH01000087.1, forward strand.
AAAGTAAAATCCTTTAAAATCAGCACATAATGAAGCAATATAAAAATGAGTATAATTTATAAATCATCAGTATGAATAAGCAATACTGAAGAACTACATAAGACTCTAAACAAGATCCAAATGAAGAAAGAGGAGATATAGCAATGACATAGGTACCCCAAAATCAATTAATAAAAGGTAAAAACTATGAAAAGTGAAGCTGAGATATATGGACAAAAGATGTAAAGACTGCAAAGTAAATTTATAAGTTTCAGAAGAGTGGAGGATATAACAGAGAAGCTATACTTGACACAATCAGAATGGAGAGTCTTTCTAGAATTAAAAAAAAAAAAAAAAAAAAGCCCAGCAGAGTTCTCAGATCAAATGTTTCCTTGAGGAAGTGAGTGGCATAAAGACATAAATGCAGGATAAGGCACAGCATTGTAAAACTGCAAATCATCAAAGATTTTTTTTTTTATTTTTGAAACTTACCAGAGGGAAAAAGACAGATTATCTACAAAGGATTGCAAATTAGACTGAAGTTGATTTATCATCACTAATAATAAAAACTAAAAAATAATAGAACAATGTCTTCAAAGTGCTAAGGGAAAAGAACACATTATACACATCTAAATAGTTCAGAGCAAAGACAAAATAAAGACATTTTAAACACATTAGATGAAGTAAAAGAGTTTACAGCCCGTGGATCCTCATCTAAATGCTTAAAAAACATAATGCAAACCCAGAGGAATGAATTAGATGAAAACAACATCAATAAGTGAAAACATTGATAAAAATTATGCAGGCAATTTAATTAGTAGTTGATAGTAAAACTCATAATAGATTTTTTTTTTTGCCAAAAGTAAATCACTAAGAAATAATACAGAGAGATTTTAAAAGGGAGTAAAGGCATCTGATGGGAGATAGAAACAAAATATTTAGAAGGGACACAGAAACAGTGAATGTTTCATATTTGTAATAATAATTTGTGTGACTCCTGAAATTTTTTTTCCCTCCCACTTGGGAGGCATATATATCTTTCCTAGCCTATACCTAAGCCTGGATTTTTCTAATTGAGAAAATGTAAAAATAAAAATTCAATCCACAACTTCAAAATTAGCAAAAATGAGAAATGTTATTACAGGAAAAATTAACAATTCAATAGAATTCAGGAAGAGAGTAAAACAAAACAAAGAAAAAGATTATAGATAGTTAAATGTAAATTCAAAGAAATAAATATATTAACCACAAGTGTAATTAAAAGTCAAAAATTATAAAATTTAAAGAGAAAAATAAATCTAGCATGTTGTACTCCGCTTTCAAGAATAAAAACAAAACAAATTGACCTATAAGGTAAGACATAATGAAATGGAAGATCAGCTATATGGATGCTATAAGCAAAGGAAACATAATAAAATAATAATAATAATATATGGCAAATTAGTCTTTAAGGTCAATTATTGAGACATTATTAGAAATTAAAGTAAGGCATAACATAGATGTAGGATGACATGATTCGAAGTGATGGATGGCTATTATAAATTTTGGTCTCAGTTGGGCAAGTAATATTGAAGTTAAGACCTGAACTGTGAAAAAAGGCCAGTCATATAAAGCTCTGGAAGTTGAGCATTACAGGCAGAAAGGACAGAGCACGAGAGTCCCCAAAGGAATATGAGTTTGGTGTGTAGGAGAAGTTAACCAGAGTAGTGTAACTGGGTCATCTGGGAAGGAAGAATGATGAATGATGAATTTGTTGGCAGCAATGAATAGATCATCCTGGTCTTCCAATACAATGTACGAATACGCTTTTTCTTCCTTTTTTAGAATCAAGTGTCATGGAAACCTTTGGTGAATTTTAAGTTAGAATGTAACGTATTTTAATTTGTATTTTTAAAAATATTATTATAACTCATGTTTGGAATACAATCTGGAGCATGGAATAAGAGTGTAGACAGGACAAATACTTATGGAGCTGTGTAATAATCTAGCAAGATTTTCTCTTTCAGTTCAATTATACACATTCATTAAAGCTCTGCTCTAGACTTTATTTTTCTCTGTTCCTTCTATAAATTTACATAATCTAAAGTACCAACTACATAGTATTGAGTATTGTATATTAATCTATAGCCTTATACTTTCCCTGAAACATGATCCTTTATTATCAATTCCCTGCTTGACATTTACCACTAGATATACATCCTGTGAGATCTCAAAATAAAAATGAAAATGGTCCATTTTACCATAACTTACCACCATCAAAACCAATATTATTGTCATTACCAGTTTTTCAGTCATACAATTTTGAATCCCAAGTATCATTTCTGAGGTTCCCTTCTTTTCTTCACATCCAATCAGTATATAATCTCTATATTGTCTATTTCTCTAATTTCTCTTTCACTATCTACTCCTTTACATTTCTATGGCCACCACTTATTGAGGTCCTCTTTTTACCTCTGGGTTACCTAGGATTTGGACCCCATAATACAGAGATGAATATGACAAAATAAACTTTCCAGATGGAATTAGGGTGGCAATTTTGATGTTTTTAAAATAGATTATTCTGATAATCTGAGTGGGCCCCACATAACCACATGGGTCCTTAAAACCAGGAGAGGAAGGCAGAATGGTCAAATATATCTGACAGAAAAGTAGGAGATATTCAAAGTATGAGAAGGATAAGAGGGCCATCATTTAGGACATGCAGGTGGCCTCTCGAAGATAAGGATGACTGACAAACCACCAGCCAGGAAACAGGGACCTCTGTCTTACAACTGTAAGACATAAATTCTGCCGAAAAGTGTGACTGAACCTAAAAGCAGATTTCCCCCTAGAGCCCTCAGAAAAGAACACAGGCAGCCCTGATGACACCTTGGTTTGACTGGTGGCACATGGAACAAAGAAACCAACCATACCAATGGAACTTCTGATCTCCAGAATTGTGCTAACAAACTTAAGGGTTTTTTTCGGGCTACTTGTAATGACTCATCACAAAAGCAAAATAAAACTAAGAGAACCTCCCAACTATTCTTCTTATCTTCTTTCCCCTCTGCCTAAAGTCCATTTAGCAACTAGTTCAAGACTAAACATACACATACACACACACACACACACACACACACACACATCATCTTAATTACAGCTTTGCTCAAAACTTTATTATTTTTTGTCTATAATAAAAAATGTTTATTCCTCAGCCCAAATAAAGATCATTCCCAATATGATTGCAACTCTCCTTTCTACATTTCTCTCTGTCATAGCTACAAATTAAAACCAGTTAAAAGAAAAGACATACAGGACAGAATCTGAGCAGGGAAGATTCCAAATGCAGAGCTTCAGTCATCCTCAGGATGTTTTCTTGCTGCCATTGATGTGTGACAGCATATACAGAAGATTGTCAAGTTAGAAAATTCACTGGATTTTTGAGGTCCAGAGGCTCTTCTTTTATTTTTTTAAATTGAGGTACATACATATAACCAGTTGACTTGAGTTATTGCCCATGTAGTTGAATTCAGTCTCCACTTTCTTTCTCTCTCTGAATATCAGGCTAATACTATGTGTCCCCAAGTCCAAATTCTCTAAGTATATGATTGTTCTTACTGGTGTCGCCAACCCTTGTCCTAAGTCATCTTGTGACCGTCAACCATTGTCACCCCTTTGCAAAAACTATCAGAAGTGCTCTGTGGGGCTTGTAATAAATAGCACACAGTTCTGTAAAAGGGTTTTAGAAGTTCCCTTCCAGGAGCCAGAAGAAAAGACCAGACCTGTCTTTGGGGACCAGATTCTTTACTACACACTCTCCCACTACTTTCAGCATCCAAATTCTCAAAAAATTGGAGTACACATTGCGCCCCACTCACTGAGTTTCTTGATACCTATCTTTGGCACATGAGAGTCTTCTATTTGAAATGAAATGCCTAGATAAATTTCCAGACTCTTCAATTTTATTTCTAATTCTAACAACCAGAAACAATGCTCTCTCCTGTTTATCTTTACCATATCTTGTATGATTTTCCCCTTCCTCCTCCTTTATTTCAGTAAATTCTAGATTTGCTTTATCCCAGTCTCTTCTTTACCCACCCTACTATTATTTTGTGATCTTCTTACAAATAAGAAGCTCTATCTTATTCATCCACTTACTACATAGTAGCTACATAGTATATAGTTGTTGAATTGCATGTACAGTACTGATACTACTTGAGAAGGGCATTGTTCTAAGGCTCTAGCACCCACTAACAATTCATCATCGAGTGGAATAAGTTAGATAGTGGTCACCTCTAGAAGATGCGGAGATGGGAAGGGCATCACAAAAAAGAGGTGTTGAAAGTCTGAAGGGGACACTTTCTTAAGAAAGTGATGTCATGATGAACTAGTCTCCATCATCAGGTGCACCCAAAAAGTGATGGTCAATAGTTTAGAAGTAAGAGTAGGTTTGAATGAGTGTGTGTGTGTGTGTGTGTGTGTGTGTGTGTGTGTGTGTGATGGATAAAGAAGGTAGAAAAGTTTATTGTTTTATTGAAGGAAAATTGCATTATAGATTATAGAGGCTTAAGATGTGCTTATCCAATGTCCTATAGGCTTTATCTTAGATAATCTGATAGCAAAAGTTTACTTCCAAATTATATCAATGAATTGACAAGTGTAAATGTATAAGAACAGGAGAATTACTTCAAGTGTAAAAGTTTTAAGAATGAGGTAGGTGATAAGCAGAATATGGCAAAGTCAGTATTTGCAGTCCTCTCCTGTGTCTTTACTATCTGACCCATCAGTTGCAGGATATGTTCTAGCCACTTCTTCCATAGATATCCAGCATAGCTCTACTTAGAGATATGCAGATGTCAGGGACAAAAAGCATCAGACAACGTAGTAGATTTCTGCATATTATTTCAGAATAGTGTTGTTTGTGAACACAAAAGTTGATAAATGATTAAATGCTTACCATAATTGTTAATTAGCTAACCAATTTATGACAAGTCTACTTAATAGAAAACTAGGTATTATTAATAAAAGAAGCTAGGGTCTGTGTCTGATAGAAAAATATTTCAAAAATAAATAGAAAAGATTAAAAAAAAAACATAAAAAGAAGACATACTGTATTTAGTAGTACAGGTTTCCCTCCATAACCAAGTATAAAGCATTCCTGGGAAACCTTTCTAAATTGAAAATGGTGTGAAACCAATGAAAACCAATTACCATTAATTTACGAGGAAACAGGTGCACCCTGTTGGAGTGGGCACAGTTCACACACATCCCAAGGTCCTGGATTTGTGTCCCAGAGCTGGTGGAAACAACAAAGATAAACAACTAAATAAAGTAAGTGTTTCTTCCTCTTCTCTTCTCTTCCTGCCGCCTGCCCACCTTATTCTTGACTGTACCTTTCCTTAAAAAGAAAAATTTCAAAACTTTATAAGGAAACAATTCCAGTGTTCCCAGACATAACCTACCAAATCATAGCAAATAACACATCAAATCTAAAACAACACTACTATGTAGGAAAAGCATGGACAATATGAGACACACACACAAATAAAGTAGTTCCTGGGGAAGAAGTGTGGTAGGACCACTTCTCAGCATGGGCACGACCTCTAGAAGGACTGCTGCATAACAAAGTGAGCAGTACTGTGGGTGCTTTTCCTCTCTGTCACAAAAGCAGAAATCCTCCTAGAATTTTTTCCAGTTAACAAAAACAGATACCAATCTACATCACCCATGAATGCAAAGTGGTACATGAGGGAAACTCTTAAAAGGTCCAGGATAACTGCATATCCATTTATGAAAAAAATATTTGATATAGTGTTTATAGAGCAAATATCTTTAGACATTCAAAATACACTCTTCTCGCCCCACCCCTACCTCACCCACCCATTCCCCATGCGAAAGCAGTTTATAAAAGCTGTGGATCTGAGTTTGAGACCCATGACCAGGGAGGCAGAAAAACCCACAAACCAAAAACCAAAATTTAAAAAAAAAAACCTCTCCATAATGATTACCCAGCAAGGTGGAGCTGTGGGTTGGGGCAATGAAAGATCTTTCCCTTTCTACCATTCTTCACTGCTTTATTTTTGAATGATAAACAAATAATATTTTATTTTTTAGACGCCCAAGTCATTTTACAATTTTGCATGATTACACTAGCCCTTCAATTTCCATTTATCCTGTATTTGACTAATTTCCCTGTCAAAAATTCCCACATGAATTCCGTGGCAGCAAAGATGAAAACAAATTACTTATGTATAATCTTATTTTACCTCTAAGTTGCCTATAATGGAAATAAAAGGTGTGAAACTTGTTAACACTGTACATTTAAGATTAAAATCTTTTAGACAGAAATCTTTATAATTCTTTAAATAGGTCCTTCCTGAGTCATATGAAAGTATTTGTTTTGACAGATAATTTTCTGTTCACGTTTAAAATCGATTCCATTTCTAACTTTTTTCCTCTGAAATTGTGGGAAATGAGTCACTAAAAAAAAGTTCACTTAACATTTTCCTCTTCCACAAATTGAAAGATTAACACTCTACTTAAAAACAGAACTCAATTCAGTTTTGATAATCCTGATTTATATTTCTTTCTCTGGAATTAATAGAGCAAATGATCTTCATAATTATATTTCAAATGTACTGTATATTTACTAATACATGTTTTTTTATTAAAATTCACTGTTAGGAAAATAAAAAGCTTGCATTCTAGGACTCCACGGTAAATTTCTGAGGATTCCATCTGATCAGAACAAAATAAATAAATTTTTATTATAGAAATGAAAACATGTATGTAATTTATAAGGTTTACTTTTCATTCTCTGAAATTGCTGGTATGAAACTGGATTTTCCTGAAAATCTAATTAAGTTATTATAGTATGAACAAATTAGCAATAATAATTCATAGTAAAACAGGTCAACAGTGCAAACATATACTAAGTGTTAATTATTTTTTCCCTTCAATGGTTTTCACTGTGGAGTGTGAAAAGATACTGATAGTTATTGAACATCTCCATGTATCAGACATTCCATTTGACTATTTCAGTGTTTTTATAGCATATCTATGAGACAGACATTTTACCTCACCTCACAGATGATGGCAGAAGGTACAAAGGTATTTACCCTTAACTGTGCGGTATTGCCTGAGCTATATAGAAAACTATTCCTTTGTGAACTTCAGGAAAAGAAACTGACAAAGTCAATCTTATAAGCCAGGGAACATGCCAAACTCATTCCCAGGAGGAGACAGGAGCTCTTCCCTCTTTCTGGAATTTTCCTACGACAGAAATTGTAGGAATCTTTCTTTTTTCTCAACCAGAGATATTTCCAGATCACTCCATCTAAAGTACCTTTGTCACCAGTTAGTTTCTGCTCTATCAGTGTATTTTATTTTCCCCTGAAAACTTAACATTATCTCAAAGAAATCCAGTTTATGTACTTCTTTACATCTTTATGTTCTGTGCCCTTGTTCCACCACAAGCTTTACTTATGAATCTCACGTCTCTGAGAGCAAGATTCGTATCTGTCTCTTCAACATTATATCACCAGCACTTAGAACATTTCTAAGTACATGGAGATGCCTGATAAATAGTTCTGAAGGAATGGTTTTGTATAATCCATTGTCTCCTTGTATATAAAACACATTGATTATTAAGGATTTTGAGATGTATTATAGTAAATGAATCTCCTTAATTTTGTTTAACCTAGTGTCTCCACAATGTATTTGATTCATTTCATAGTTACCTCAGAAGCTCCTGTGATTAGTATTCATTATTTTAATGCTTTGCCACAGACAAACCAAAAAGGACCCATCTTCCAAAATGCTGCCCATGTCATCTTCCAGAGTTCTTATTCAAATGCACATGAAACCTAGAATATTTACTCTAAGAAGTCATTGCCAGCCAACACCCCACTGAAAGTGAGTTTGTGGATTTAACTGAGAGGCTTGTACAGAGATATAGATCCTGGGGGAAATCATGGGAGCCCATCTCAGGAGGTAGACAGGGTTAGAGGGAAGACGATGCAAGAAGAGCCTGGGAAGAGCCTGAGAAGAATATTATGCTGGTACAGGGAACGTTCACATATTTCCTCTTTGATTCATATGGTTAATGAATTTATTGTATGTATATAAGTAAAAAGATACCAGAATTTTCACTGGTTAGTTTATTGTTTTGTTTTAATTGCAGTTTTATTTTAGCTAAATCCTTCTTGGAATCACAAACTGACCTACTTACCCATTTCATCCCACTACACAGAAATTAAGGTGGACAGGCAGGGGACACTAATGCTGTTAACAGGGATAACACTAATACCGATAACCAATCTCTGAAAATACCTACCCTGACTGACCTTTCATATACATGATTTTCGTGTAATGCTTATAACAGCATTACAAATATAACAAGAAGAAGATACGGAGGCACAGAGAAGTCAATTTGGTCAATGGTGAGGTAGTTTATAGAGTAATTAGAGTCCAAATTTACTAATGACTGACTCAAAATTCACAATATCTTTCTGTTCTGCCAGGATCTCATGGTGTTTAGCATTTATTTAAATAAATGAAAAAGGGAAAGGTGATTGCTCTACCTCCAGACAGCACCTACCTGAATTTGCCACCAGTTTGCTTAGTCGTATACCAGAGCAGCTTGGAGGTGAGACAACCTCTTGAAGGCAACTATGTAAAGAGGATAAGGAGAGGACAATGCTACATTTAAGATCTAATAAATTACCTTGAAGTCCCTTTCATAATGCTTTAGGAAAATAAACACAATGTATACTTTTCATCAAAATGGTTTTAAATGGGGAGAAAATAGAAACAACCAATCTGGCTCTTAAAGCTTTAAAAGCATCAAACAACCCTGGGGAATGTTAAAAGTTTGGACTTATCACCCATGGAGAAAAGATATTATACAGAGCAAATGTCAGTTTCTTTGTTTCCTTGTTTTTAAATTAGAATTTACATATGTTTCCTTGAGTTTGAGGGTTCTTACAAGATTTGAAAATATATCACACAAGGCAATTAAATTATATTGAGCATAGAACAAAGATCTAGCAAGTGATAACTACATAGACATTCATGGAAAATTAGAATCAGTTATTTGCTACAGCCAGTCAAGATTGTATCAAAGGAAAATTAAACTGAAGGAAATATTTTGAATAATACAGAATTCATGATTAATCAAAGAAAATGTGCAAGTTTATCTGCAAGGGCAAACTTTTAACTTGTACTGAATTTCAAGGAGGAATGAATATTTTAAATAGGTGCCTTATATAAAAGGTTTCTTAGCAAATTAATTAACAGGGTTTTACTAGGAGTGAAGCCTAGAGCATAGCAGATTCCAAATTCTCTGTTCTTAAGAGGTTCTAGAATGCTAGTCATGCGTTGATTACTAGAGGGTATTTTGGACAACATTTGGAAAGCAAAGTAATAAACAGATCTGGTCAACTCTCTCCTAAAGACCCTTTGAGAATAATTTCAACTAGAGTCATTTATTGGCTTTAATAACGAGAAAAGTGAGCTGGGAAATACCAGATGCTAATGAAAACCTGTTCAAAGCTCTGCTTGAATGGGAGGTTGATTAGTTTATTCAAGTCTAGTTTAGACTAGGGGAAGGGTATTTAATAATTACTCAATATGCTTCATTTTAAAATGTGCCATAGAAATATTCTGGCCAACCCACTCATTTTCTAAAATTATACTTGCACATGGAGCTTTGTGATATCCTATCCACAACCTCGGTGATTTTTAGGGGAGCGCTGGTTATACAGGAAATTTTACAGTCCTGGACATTTATTTTTGTCTAGAGGAAATTAAATGGTACTGGATAATGATGATCAAATAAGGATTTAAATTAATATACTATTATCTAAACACAAAGTACTTTTTCACATCCTAAATCATTTGGTATTTACAATTTAAATATACTCTAAACCATCATTCTCTGATGCTTTCCAATATGGTTTTTTTATGAAATAAAGTTGAATCTTTTAAATTACTAAGTGATTTGATTACTTATTCTATTTATGTGTTCCGCTAATATTTATTGGACATTGATAGGTACTAGTAATGTAGGAGTAAACAAGACAGAATTTTAGATACTTGTGCATCATTATGAAAACATATTACATAAAAGTACAGGAATATTTGTTAATTATTAAATGAGAAATTTGACTCAACTACGTAGATTAAGGAAGATGTTTCCAGGAAAGTGATACTTTACTTGACCTGTGAAAGACAAGCCAGAATAAAGAAGTGGAAAGACTATTCCTAGGAAATGATAAAACAAGTATGAATGTCTTAAGGCAGGGTAACGCAGTCCATGTTTCATGAACCAAGAATTTAATGAAAGAAGATATGGTTGAACTAAGGAAAATATATGTGTGGAAATGGTTGGAGGAGTACAGAGTTGAAAAATAATAAAAACGAGGGAAGAGTGGTCAGATCATGCAAAATCTTGCTATAGATTTTCATTAGTGTCCACATAACAACAATGAATGTTTATTACTCACTTACTATGTGTCCAGTAGTATTTTAAGTACCTTATATGTTTTAAACTTTACAATTCTATGAATTAGATCCTGGAATAGTTTTAATTTTATAGCTGAACAGACAGAGATGCATAGAAGTACAAGTCACACAATTAAGAAATGAGCATGTTGGTATATGACCCAGGCGTCCTTACTCTAGAACTTAATTCCTAACTCTAGACTGAGACCCTCCAAAATAAGGCCTTGAGCAGAGAATAGACATGTCCCTGTACTGGAGTTTATGTCAAGAATCATGTGTTGAATACAAGTGATGTACACAGCACTGTAGTAGATGCTGTGGTATCATATATAAATATCTACACCTTCTATTAGTATGAATCCTTAAAGAAGCAACACAAGACAAGACCCGGTGGCCTAGCAGTTTAAGTCAGGTGCAGTCTACATATATCCCAAAGTTCCAGGTTCAGACCCAGAGCTGGGATGAACACTGAATAAAATAAAGTACTTCTTCCTTCTCTCTCTTCATGGCTACCTGCCTACTTGCCTTCATTCCTACCTGTACCTTTCCTTAAAAGAAAAAAGAAAAGATAAACTGTGACAAAGTAATTTTAATTAGGTAGCTATTTTGACAAGTATGGGTTGGTGGAGAATATAAAGAGGTAACATGTCGATGACTATATGAATCAGTACTTTTATTGTATCTCAATTTACCAAGTGCAATAATTTCATTACATGCTTACAAAAGAACTTGGTAATAGAGGCAGGACAGGGATTAGTTCTACTTTATAGGTAAGGGAAATGGAGTTAGAAATGATGGAGTACTTTCGTCAAGCACACAAACCAGTGATGAAGTCTGATTCCACTGGATGCCTGCTTTTATATAGTGTTGTTAAAATAGAAAGAAGAACCTGTGGAGAACTATAAAAGAAGGAAACACAAAGTGTGAGCAAGTAAAACATTTATAAACTTTTTTCCAAAAACTAAAGGAAATAGAGTAAAAATAATGTAATGTTCATTTTTTTCTCTTCTAGTAAAAATATACTTAAAATATCTCTCACAAAATTACAATTGTGGTACCTAACTGCAATCCTGCTCTTAAAAAAGCACCCCTTGTTTTTTTTATATTTCCCTAACGTAAGCAAGAGTTTAGAGATTATTATAGATTATTAGGAAGGAGTGACTTTTTAATTAATTGAAAGGTAGGTAAATCAATAGATTTTGTAACTACAGTTAGTTACCAGTGCCTGTAGTATTTTTTCTCTATGTAAGTAATTATTTAAGAGTATCAAGAAAAAATTATATAGTTATCCTTATACTCTTTTTTTTTGTTATTGTTCTATCATTACTTATATTGAAAGAGGAAAGTGAAATCAATCTTGAATTGTGACTCTTGGGACAATGTGCTAGTAAAAGACAAGAAGTTGGCTGCTGTTAGACTAGGTCAATGTCACTGCTAAAAAATTAGTTCGTGTGTGTGTGTGTGTGTGTGTGTGTGTGTGTGATTTATTTTCTACCTGAGTTTCTGATATGCCGAGCACCCAAGGTGACACCCGCCACTGTGGACTTGGCAAATCCCAATTTTGTTCACGAGTTCTGTTATCTCAGGGTTATGAACTCTATAAATAAAATCAGTTAAGGGATATACAGTTGCCCCTTTTGAATTATTGTTCATTTTGGCCCACCTTCTTTTCCTTCATTAGTCTTAGGCATAAAGCCAACCTGAGATTTATTTCTCACCCTTGGCCTCCCTTTTCCAGATTGTCTCTCTGTTATTTATGGACAGTAAAACTAATGCCTGAACAAACGGTGAATTCCACTTAAACCCTATTCACCTAGAATAATGAATGACCAAGTTATCTGACAGCTTCAGCACACATTTCACATGAAATTATGACAATTTACCTGTGTTGAAATAACGTCCTACATCCAAGATGGAGCTTCTCCTACCCCGGGTGCCTCGTCAGCAAACTGAAACTCCCGCTATTTCCTGTCTGTGTCAACCCTGCAGTGCTTCACCAGAGAGCAGTGCATCCAGTCAGCCCACCCCCAAGTGCAAGTGCGTTCCTGATGTCTGTCCCCAAACAGGTTAGAAGATACCTTTTATTTGTGTCTTGTTTGTTTTTTACTCTTTAGCTTATAAAAGCTTCCCGCCTTTTGCAATTCTCCACAGGAGACAATCTATTTTGTGAAGTGTTAAAGTTTATTTTTATCATCTAAATAGCTTTCTTTCATCATGTCTAACAGCTTCTGGCAAGGAGAAATGCGCCGATTTGAAGTTGACTGCTAACAGTGCATGGAGAACCGAGTTGCACCGAGGAGACGCCCCTGAAAACCTTTATTGGTCACTGTTCCTCTGTTAACTGAGGGCCCTGGGGAAGTCACTGGTCACTCTCGGGTTTGAGCTCCACCCCTTTCATGCAGCCTTCCCACTCAAGCACACACAAACACACACACACACACACACACACACACACACACACACTTGTTTTTTCCTAGAAAGGTTCTGAATCCAGGAAAGTTTCTAGGGATTTGTTAAAATTCCCAGGAAATTTCTGGGGTCCCTGAAAGATTCTGAGATAGTTATATTTGGAATTTGGTGGGTGGTGGTCCTCAGGGATTCACAAAGTCCTAAAGTCTGTATCACAGAGTACTGGGAGACTTGCGAAATTAAAGACAAGAAATAAGCCCTAGTCAGACTATTAAAAACTATCAGGTGTCAACCACTATAAAGAAATCACTTTTTAAATTTTATTTAATTTCCCCAGTGAGATTAAAAAAAAAACTATTATTTCTTTTGTTTACATTGCTATACTGATTTTCAGGATACTGACTTCGCCCCTCAGTCTGTGTGCACTATCAAATCAGATACCAGAGTTCCAGTGTCCATCTCTTCTTAAAGGAATAATAGATTTCTTGGTAATAGGAATCTCAAAACCAAATCTGCAAAACTGGTGGACATAATGGAGGTCTTCAAAGTTGTCTGAGCATTTTTTACTAATTCACAGACTCTGATGCTGGGATAAGCTGGTTTCTAAAAGGCTAAGATTGTCACCCACTAATCTTGAGGAAATTTCCAGGCAATTAGGTTCATGAAATGCACCACAAAATACCCAAGACATTGGGGCGTTAGGGTGATTAATTTGTCACTGAAAGATAGAAGGCTTAGCAAAGGAGGTGGAATACGCACGTTTCAAAGAAGTGAGCACACACAAGCTACCTCTAAGTCATCTTGCCACGTCATTGATGATATGTCCCCAATCATGTGTTTTATGTGTCTTTTCCTTGTTCTATAGTCTTTATCCTGTAAAAACTCTTAACCATGCTTTAGCACCTGCAAAAATCCTGACATATTTTGAAAAGTTTATTTGGAGTCATTTTAATTTCCAAGTAATTTAACTCATAAGTTTTCAGAAATTCTACTCACGAAAGTCTACAATTTTTCTCAAGAAGTATTTCTAAGTGTTTGCTTTATTCAGTAGTATTTCAACATGCTCAACAAAAAGAAAGAAATTTGGTGATCAAATAAATTTACAAAATCCTTCTTAGAAGTTATTATTTGCATTAACATTTAATTTTTATTTAATTTGTATTGCAGTTACTTTGATTTACATAATAACATGAAGACATAAATATAGGTTCACCATTCTTCAATTATGTGATAACACACTTTACCCAACACCAACTTAACAAAAGTCCTTCACCACTGTCTGTTGGGCCCCATCCCACATGCCCCCACCCCACCCTGTTTCCCACTAGTAACCTCAGTACTATTGTTAATGTCCACGGTTGGTTTTGTTTAACTTTGTTGCTTTATATTTCCCATTGAGATTGTCTGGTATTTGTCTTTGCTTTTTTTTATTTTTATTTTGAGTTCTTTTACTGCCATCAAAGACTTCACTCAAGCCTTATCCCAGACTGCAGATCATACAGTATCTGTGTGGTTATGATGTTGAACACAGCATTGGACCAGTTCCTTTCCTTCTGGTGGTTTCAGCCGCCGTCCATCCCCACTGACTTATTTCCCTAAGATCTAAAAGACTCAATATTAGTTTTGGAGGCTGGGATGACCAAGATCACAGATGATTGGATGATTGGATGTCTGAGTGTGACATCCAAATTGGCCAACTGGTGAGGGTTCACAGGTGGCAGTCCTCTCTGTGTTGATTCCTGGGGCAGGTGGAAGCAGACACAGATTGCTCAGGGCCTGCTCTCCTGCTGCTGGGCCTGCTCCCACAGGACCCACATACCCCCAGACTTTTCAAGTTACAATCTGGAATGAGCTTGGGGAAGGCTCTTCACCTCTCACTGTGCCTCAGTTTCTCCAACTGAATCCACTCTATTTGTTGCTGAGGTAGGCATCTTTTAAACAGTTCCTTAGGGTTTCCATTCATTTTTTTTTTTAAAGGAAAGATGCAGGCATGAATAAAGGCAAGCAGAGGCAGGCAGGAAGAGAGAGGAGGAAGAAGCACATCATTTATTCCATTTAGTTGTTCATCTTGGCTGTTGCCATGGGCCCTAGGACAGGAATCTGGGATCCTGGGATGCACATGGACTGTGCCCAACCTTTACTCTACCAGGTTGCACCCTCGTTTATTTTGTATCCTTAGTTCTTTTGAAAATGCTGTAGCTTATATCTAGATGCAATTTTGTTGTGTCCATGGAGAAAAAGTGAATTCAAGATATTGCTAGTCCACCATCTTGGGCATGTCTCAATTTTTAAACACACAGTAAAATGGAAATTTTGAGTGTACAAGTCTATTAATTTTAAATAATATGTAGATTACTATAACCACCAGAACTCCTCCCCATCTCCAAAGAAAGCCTATTTTGATATAATACACTTAAATTTAAATGGCAATTATCTGAAGTAAGTCCTAATATGATCCTTATTTTACAACTGGAAAACAGGTGCAGAGGTTAGGTCATTTTCCTAAGATTACACAGTGAAGAATCCTAAACTCTAGAACCACTGTTCTCATTCCATCGCTACAATTCTGTATTTTAAAGAGGGCCGTGTAACTGGAATCTTGTTATAAGCAATCTTTGGAGACTGGCTTTTTTCACTCAGTATAAAGACTGAGATTTATGCAAGCTGTTGTATGAATTAATATCAAGTTCTTTTTATTGCCGATTTCATTGCATGGGGCTTCCACCGTTTATCCATTTACTCATTGAAAGACATTCGTGGTTTTTTTCTGGTTTTGGAGATTATAAAGACAGTGGCTCTAAATATTTATGTGGAGATTTTTGTACGAATAAGTTTTAATTTTCTAGAATAAATAGATAGGAATTGGATTGCTGGGTGATAGAAATATATGTTAAATATTATAAGAAACTGCCAAACTGTGTTCTGGAATGTGTGTATCATGTTGCAGTCCCACAAGCAGTCTATGACTATTCTCTTCTCACAACATACATGTTAGTTCTTCATTATTGGCAGCAGTTTTTATTTTAGCCATTTAGCACATGTGTCATGGCATCTCATCTTTGTGTTAATTTTCGTTTCCCTAATGGCTATGAAGCTAAACTTTTTTCCTGTGCTCATTTGCCTGCCATATATCATCTTTCATGAGGTGTCTGTTCCAGTCATTCCTCATTTTAAAATCAGGCTGTTTTCTTGCTGGTGAGCTTTGATTGGTCTTTATACATTCTGAATAGGCTATTTGTCAGACATGTAAATTGCAAATACTTCCTGCCATACTGCAACTTCTCTTTCATTATCAGTGCTTTTGGAAATCAAAACAATATTTCAGTATTTTATGTTATGAATTACACTTTTGGTGTTGTGTTTAAAACTCTAGGATATGTTTAAGACCTAAATCTAGGTCATGAATATTTTCTTCTTTATGTCTAACTAAAGTTTTATTGTTTTAATTTTTATATTTGCACATCTCATAAGCCAAATAACTGATCCATTCTGAAATAATTATATTAGAAGATAGGAGGAATATGTTAAGGTTGGTTTATGTATTTATTTAGCACATAGGTGTAAAATTATTCTACAAAAACAATGATATCTGTGAATAAGGGAAGTTTTACTTCTTCATTCCTGTCTTTAGGAGTCATTTTACTTTTCAAGTATTTTAAGTTAACGAACTCATGAGTTTTTAGAATATTTTGTCCAATTATTTATTAAATGAATGAAGCTCTCTTCATTTATTAAGTATTTACCCCTCTGATGTTCTGATTTTTTTTAATGTCCCATCTTCAAGTTTACTAGTTCATTCATTTCCATCTTGCTGAGATCATCCTGTGAAATTTTTTTTCATGTGTTTTTACTTCTAAAATTTCCACTTTGTTCTTCCCATTATTTTCTATTTCTCTGCTGAGATTGTCTATTTTTCCATCTGTTTAGAGAGCATTTGTCAAGAATATACTTATAATAGTGTTTCAAAGACTTGTCAAATATTCCAGGTGCTGTGTTAACTTGTTGCTAGTGTCTGTTTACTATCTTTTCCCATGAGAGATTGAGATTAGTCCTGGTTTCTTATAAACTGAAGTTTGGACTGCAACCAAAACATATTAAATATTTTGTCGTGAGATTTGTTTTATTTCTATCGTGAATGCTGATACTTTTTTTAAGCCA
Source organism: Solenodon paradoxus (assembly GCA_004363575.1). Classification (NCBI taxonomy): domain Eukaryota; kingdom Metazoa; phylum Chordata; class Mammalia; order Eulipotyphla; family Solenodontidae; genus Solenodon; species Solenodon paradoxus. The sequence goes on from RJWH01000087.1 coordinate 986,444, forward strand.
GCCATAAACTAAGTTTGATTCCAGTTGTATATTTAAATCATTTTTTGTGAGTTATCATTTCATTGTTACTACTTTCTTCAGCCTTTGAAATGTACTTCCATCTCATATATGTCACTGGGACCATTTCTAAGATTGAATATTGCTTATTAAAGTTCTCACAGTCTTTGGTATGTTGATTAAAATGAGATCCACTCATGTATACCTCAGGGCTGAGCACAGGAGTTCATAAATAACTTTATTGGATCAATTTTCTGAGCTCTGTGATCTCCCTAATGCTTTTGCTCCTAACATAGGCTCCCATTTTGGGGGCCTTTGACCATAAAGCTGGGATTATTTACCTTGCTCTGCTATGTATTAGTCTCAATCATATCCATTTCCAGAGCCAAGGGACAGAAGGACAGAGAAGAGAAAAAGATGGACAATCAAATCAATTTTGTCCCCACCCTCTAAGACCCCAACTTCTCTGATAAGAGGGAAAAAGTCCTCTTTAGAATCTGAATGACTGCATATTGCTGTGCCTCTGTCACTGCCAGAGGACTCCTCTCCCAGTCTCATCTAGAGAGCTCCTGGAATTCATTCTGTCCAGGCAGAAGTCCACTTCTGGGTTCCTTATGCCTCGAATCCAAGCCAGTAGACACAATAGAGAGGAGGGTGTAGACTCTCAAGGTCAGTTCTACTTTGATTCTGGTCTTCTTCCTCAATCTTTCTGCTACAACCTACTTTTGAAAGCTCTCAGATAACTGTGCCATGCATTCTCTCCTATTATTTGAAGTTGTATCAGTAGGTGAGACACAGTGGGAGTAGGCTCACCCTAGCAGAACCAGAGCTCTTTCATTAACATTTTGAAAGTTCTAAGGTGTCCTGCAAGAGACCTCATTAACATTTTGTTTTGGAAGCTGGACTTTTTTCCTCTATCTTTTTGAGAAATAATTGGCATGCATAACAGCACACATTTGCAGTATACAGCATAATAGTTTGATATGCATGTTTTGTTAAATGATTACTCTTTAACTTTTGATAACCCATATTTTCTCAAATATTTATCCTTAGAATCCAATTTCACCCAATGTAAACAGTTTATAGAGCCATTATTTCTTAGGAACACATTTTCAAAAACATCATTCTAAAATAAAACCAATAATTTTATAAAATCCTAAACTATTGGTAGTCTTATTTAGCTGAGAAAGAAAATAAATATGTGAAGATTATTTGAGAATACCAACATATTATTAGGTTTGTGTTTAGGAAAATACTGCCTTCAATAGAGACTATATTTAAGCATTCAGTGAATATTTGTTTAACTATAATCCTCTTAATATTAGCCTAATATTCTAACCTTAAGTTATATTTAAATCACTAACCACTTAATTCAGCTCTCTATTTTGATTCTGCATTCTTAATACACAACTTACAGTTGCCTAATATACCGTGTTATATGAATCTTACTGTATAGGGACTTCTATGGTCTGAATGGGTCTTCCAAATTTTTTAAAATTTTGAACAAATTTACTTACTATTTTTAAATTCAGTTTTAAATTCAATTTTAAACTGAAGGAAAATTGCCATAAATTATATAGATTTAAGGTGTGTGACATAGTATATCAACATCTGTATATAATAGAGTAAGTTTACCAACAGTCCAGTTCGATCCTTTACCATGCAACTGATCCCTTTTGCACAATTAGTGCACTCCCTTCTCATATTGAAATCCTATTTCCCAATGTTTATTAAGAAGTGGAGCCTTTGGAAGGTGATTGAGTTATGAAAGTAAATCCCTCATAAATAAGAACAGTGACTCATAAAAGAGGACAGAGAGATCCCTTGTCTTTTCTGTCACATTAAGTTACAGTGAGAAAATTGTCATCACCACACACCACATCTGTGGTATCTTGATCCTGGACTTCCTGTCTTCCAGAACTATGAGAGAAAAATATCTGCTGTTTGTAAACCACTCAATTTATAGTATTTTTGTTGTAGCATCCCAAATAGACTAAGACAAAGACACAGTGACAAAATTTAGTGCTAAAATCTAAAGAAGGGAAGTAAGCCTACATGGTCCATCCCTGTGAATGTATCAAACCAACATTATCTTACAAGCATGTGAGCAGTGGGTTCTCTGATTTTAGATCTCTACCAAACAGAGGATGCAGTCAAAAGGATCTAAATATTTTATTCAATTTTATGAAGCCACATTATAGACAGGTGAACAGACATCATTTAATTGAACAACCTGTTTCTACTTATGATACATGAATTATTGAATGGCTTCTTTTGACCTAGACACTCAAAATATCTTGCCTTCTTTTGACAAACCCTAGAAACATCTGCGCTATTGATTCCTTTCTTACTGAGTGCTCTAGAAGAATCACAATTTGACATAGGTCAATTAATTCATGGTTGTCACATATCAATCTAAAAATGATGACATAAAGCTCTGCTTTATATGTTGTTTCATCATAAAGCATGAGAGAAAAATTCTTCTTTGGCAACTAAGCATCTGTGAATAACAGATGGCCTTCCCCAGATACAGTGTATGTGGCAATAGTAAATAGCTGGTACTTTCTTAGAGTTGTTTGGCAGGATGTGGGAACTTTTTAATTTCTGATTTTCAGAGTATTTTCATAGTAAGAATTCCACTTTTGTTTTATACTTGATATTTTAAATTTTTTGCCTTATGTTTTGTTTGTGTTCCTGCTATCTTAAGAAATACTGGCTTCCAGTTTATTTTTTCATATTCTTGGAATTCTCACTATGCAAAACATATAATTTGTATGTGCATATATGTGTGTGCATGTGGTGTGTGTCACTATCAGTTCTTCTGCATGAAACATTTTATTTAAATATTCTAACCAAGTTGATATGTAGTATTATAGCAAGAGAATTATGTACATGGGAAAGCTTCTCATTGATGAATATAATAGGTCATCTCTAGTTTACCCTATTTTTCCTTACCATATTTAAACATAGAGGAAATATATGTAATGAGATAATATATGTAAGATTTGTCCAACATTCTACATTAAATATTGCAGTATGATTGGTAACTATTCTCTGTGAGATGACATAAAATCTTTGGACAGGCATACCTCTCCTTATAGCTAGTCTGGCACTAAATTATAGGAGTTCCAGTGTTTCATGTGCCTAGTATAAATAACAATATTTTCCTTGCTAGGTTATTGAGATATTAGAGATAATATGTGTAAAGATTTTCATAGCATTAATAATCCATAAAATAGTGTATACAATCAAGTAAAAAAAAATTACCTGATGCAGAGTAAAGTCTCAATAGTAAATATTAAGACCCTTTGGTATTACTCCTTAATATATAGATACATAATTTTAAATTTTACTTGTTAGGAGGAGTTTTTTTATTATATTTTGGGATTGCTATAAATATATAGATTTTTTATTAACATTTCCATAAGATATCATCTACACTACAAACATTCTACATTTTTTCCTATATTTTTCCTGTCTTGAGGTTTATCAAACTGTTTTTGAGAAGAAAGTGAAATATTGGTTTGAGATACTTTGTCAAATATTTAATTTTATCTCTCAACAAAATAATATCTATGGAGCATAAATTGTCCTTTAGTGAGAGTTTTAAGCAATTGGTTATACTCATTCATATTTCCTTCCATTCTCTCTTTAAATTCTCATTATAATTACACACAAAAAAAAGTAATTTTGATATTAGAAGACTCTGGAGTCCAGAATAAGACTACATTCCGCTGTCAATGATGAAAATTATGGTTTACCAGGCTTCAGTATTATAATAAGTAAGAGAGTAGAATCAGATATTTTGTTAAATAATTCTCAGAAGAAAGCATGATATCATTGTATGTGCCCTCAAGGCTAATAAATGAAGAGGATCTTACATTATATTCGAGTATGAAAAATTACCCTAATTCTGTTATGAAGAAAACTATGTGTAATATCTTTATCTAAATTGCTGTCCATTCAGTCATAACAAAGATATATTTAGTCCCAGCTATGTACCATGCATTATACTAAGATATCTAGGAGTTACTATAATAAATATTACCTAGCATCTTCCTTCAAAGTTTGTCATTTTGTGTATACTATTATCTTAATCAAGGAGGAAAATTTGGTTTGTGAGTGACTGGTGGTTGAAGATCTCTGAGATACCTTTAAAATATCTGAGTCAGTATCTCAACTAAGATTCTAATATGTTCCCTCAGTGAAGATGCTACTGACCTATTCCTGTCTCAACCTATGAGAATATCTGCCATGATGACTACCTGTCATGGATAGGGATGTCAGAATTGTTGAGTTTGTTAGTGTTAAAAGATAAGAGAGGACTGAAAATAAGGATGACACAGTTAACTAGAATTCCAGACAAGGCATTATATCTATTGCATTATCTGTTGCAATATATCCTTTTTTCTTTTATTTGCTTCCAAAGCAGTAGAGTTAACTAACCCCATTTAGGATTAGGTATCTTGTGTTTTAGAAACCGATAATTGACCTGACTTCACTGTTTACCCTTCCATATCAGATTATCACCCAATTTACCAGATAATACATCTCTAATTTATGTCTCCCTTTTAAGTAGGAGGTGACTTTTTCAAGGAGGCATTTATTTTTAGTTTAAGGGATGAGGAAAAATTAGTAAAGCCTTTACATAGGATGATTTTCAAGTTTCAGTAAACTGAGAAAGGGAATAAATTTTCCAGGCAGAGAAAATTGTATGAAAAATTAATAAATATTTTTGAAAAATGAAAGAAGCATCCATGACATGATGAATATTATAATGTGCATGGAGAATATATACACACACACAGGAAATAGTGACACATAACTTTGGAAAGGGAATTTGTAAGCATACAATTGATATACTGGATTTTATATATATGATATATGAAATAATTAATGAGAATTCAATAATTGAACCTATGCTTAGGGAAGCCTAATGTATAAATAACATGTAGAAAAATGGAACAGATATGCAAAGTATATTATTAAGAAATAGAAATATCAAACACAACTCAGAAAACAGTGTACCAGTTAGGCTAAATTAACAAGGAATTCACAAAGAGAATACATAGGAAAGACAAAATCCAGAGATAAAAATGAAAGAATTCTGGATCAAGAAATGTGGCTACTTTTTTGGTGAAATGACTGGAAGGTTTAGCAACAGCAAAAACATGACTATTTCTCTGACAGTTTTTGGCCCTAGTGACTGAAAGAATGATACTATCATAAATCAAAATTTCAAAGCCTGGAGAAAGATTAGTTTGGGGAAAATAGAATGAGTTCACTCTTATATCTGTTAAGTTTAGGGTACTAGTAAAAAAATCTAGCAGAATATAGAAATAGATCTGACAACTGGAAATACAAGATAAGCACTTTATAGAGAACAGATTTGGAAAGGGGATGCCTTGAGGGTGAACAGAGAAAAGAGGAGATGATGATGATGATGATAAAGACAGTTGCAGTAGAAATTAAACAAACTTAAGAAAAAACAGAATAAATCAATTATAGAACAATAAAAACAAGTACGAAAGAGAACATGTTTAAAATAAGTGGGAAAAAAAGCTTAATATTCTGAAAACAAGGGAAGCTCACAAAGTAAGGGGGAGGTAGTCACCATGTGCACAAATTAAGGAGGATTTGGAAAGTTAGAGTAGAACTGGGACCAGGGAGTTATTAAAGTGGTGGGCTAAGATTTAAATGGCATTGAGGTGGAAAGGTGACAATATAATGAAGACAGAAAGTGTAAACTACTTTTTCAAGATATGTAGCAAGAAAGGAAAAAATAAAGAATAGTAACTTGAGGAAAGATTGAGGCCAAAAACCTCTGTACCTTTGTTTGAAAGTAAAAAGTGACAATATAAAATAAAATACATGGAAAGAGATAATGCGAAAAAGAAATATGTATTAGAAAAAAAGCTTAGGTAGAGAACTCATTAAATAAGTTACTAAGAGAAATTAAGGGATTGGAAATAGCACACAGACTGGACAAAAGGAAAGAATATGAAAATAATGGAAGGATATAAATGGAAGATTTGTATATGTGTATGTATAAGATTCAGCAAAAAAGTTTCCATAATTAGGGAAAATTTGAAGTATCTTCTAAAAGTCTGAGGATAGATAATTGAGATGGAGCTTAAAAATAATGTAATGAATTTGTGGAAAGATGACTGACATGATTGACAATATAAGGAAATAAAAAACTGCCTACAAGTGGGCACATTTTGTGTCTATCAGTTGTGTTCGGATAACAAGCATTTGTAGTGAATGATTGCGATGCTTTGTAAACGGCTATAGCACTGTTCATCACTTTAGCACACAAAGAGTGAAATCAAGTGATAAAACACATCCAAAGTGGGTAACTCTAGAACTACACAAGAGAAACTCAGGGAAGTCAGGGGTCCTACAACTCTGATAAACAGCAATCTGAGTTAAGTGGGAAACAAACAGCCAACTGGAAGATGACATTACGAAACTTTGGTAATGGGGAAGAATGAAGCAAGTGAAAGTTATAATGATGTGCAATTCAACATTTTCCAGTGATTACTCAGTAAACATGTGAATGAGTTTAATAATTGATAAAATGTGATTAGTAGTGGTAGTTTCTGATTCCTAGACTGAGACCTAAAGTAATGTCTGGTGCACTTGGACAAAGGTGGAGAGAAAAGGTGATGCCCCTCATCTCCTTTGCTGACTTTGTCCACTCCTGCTTACCACTAAATGCCGAAGTGATCCAAGTCATTATTCGTATCACTTGCTTTTTCTCTTCATATCACCATCACTTTAGATAATATCTGGTACCAAATCTTTGCATATCATCTATTTGTCCATCACTCTTAAAAATATTTTTTGCTCTTTCATCACTTCTTAATTTCATTATTTATGTATTCAGCTGCCTGACAACTCCAGTTGGATGGCATTTCAAACCCTAACCCATAGACCTGCTGCTTCCCAAGGTTTTCCATCATGCTAATCTGCACAGTCATCTCAAAGTTGCTCATGTCAAGTGCCTAGGGACTATCTGCAATATTCCCCCACTTCTCCCTCTTACACACATTTAGTTCATCAGCAAGACAATACTCTCTCCCTTTTGTAACTTTTTGAATATGAACACTACACCACCTCCACTCCTACCATTTTCAGTTGAATTACAGCAATAAAATCTCTTCTGATTCTGTTTCCATTTTCATTCCCCAACAAACTATTCTCCACACAGCAGACCAAATGACCTTTTTAAGACCCAAATTAGAATTTTTTCTCTCCTTGGATTAAAGCCCTGCAGTGAGTCCCATTGAACTTAAGATAAAACATAACCTCTTTACAATACCCACATAATCCTCTGTGATGGTTCCCCTGATGACATATCTAGTCTCATTTGTGACCATTCTCTCCCTCACCTATTCCTGACAAGTCATGTTGCCCTTCTCCCTGGTACTAGATGCTTTGACCCTCTTCTCACTTTACTTACTTACAGTGAGTCTCTATACTTACTGTCCATTCTCTCTACTTGCAAGGTCCTTTCATAGCTGATACTCATTACTGTTCAAGTATCAGTTTAAATGTACTTTGGTGAGATAAAAACTGAGCCTTAAGCCTACCTCCTAATCATGATTTACTTCATTACACTGTTGTCTCTCTGCAGAGCCATGATTAGTGTCTTATATTTGATTATTTATACATTTCCAATTTTTCTATCTCACACACTAGTTTTTAATGTTTGTCTGCCTTTTCTATCACTACATCTCTAACACCTAAATAGAATGCCCAATATACAAAAGGAACTCAATATTGATTTCTCAAAGAAATAAGTAATTAAAATCATTAAAGTTGAGTTTGTCATTTCATGTCATCTACTTTCAGTACAAAGTGACAAAAGACATTAAAAATGTATCTTGTAGGACACATTCTTATTTTATATCTTAACTATAACTAAGAGAGGAAACATTTGTTTTCTTCCTATACCCAAGCTTTGCCGTTCAATAATTTCTTATTAATCTAACACTCATTCACTTACTTTGCTTTTCAGATGATATAATCTCTTGAAGTAGTGGCTACCATATTTATTATTTGGTATAATGACTGTCCATTGGGAAAGTACAATATAATCATCTTAATAGTGATGCTTACTACTTATTTAAATAAAATCACATTTCTTTGTCCCCAAATTATCAGTGATTTCTCTACTGTTTTTTGAAAGGCAAGTAAGCATAATCATTAAAAAATTATATGGTACAGATATTTTTCTTCACTCTCCACTGGTGATAAATGCATGAAACCTATTCACCAAGAAATAGGTCCTCAGATACTCATCCAGATATACAACTAGTGATGAGGCTGTTCCTGATACTACACATTTAAAGTCAGAAGAAATAGGAATAATAAAACTAGACCAAATTTTTGTAAGAAGGAATTTCAAAGGGATGGAAAGTCTTTGTCTCTCTATACTGGCTTATGTCACCTTTTTCCTAAACAACATCTGCTGCTGTCTGGGGTTTCCATAAAGCAGAAGGCTCATAAATAAAATGGTTGAATTGGAACTCAAAGTAATTAAATCAGTCAAAGGAACAAACTGCATAAAATTTTATTTTGGACAGTATGGTTTAGAAATATATTTTCAAATCAATGTTTTCTTCTGAGAGTTTCCATTTACAAAGGAAATATTTTTATTTTTAATTGGAAAAATTGCCTCTATGATTTCATATAATAGAGCACTGAGAATAGCCTTGGGAATATTTGTAATTAAATCTTTTTGCTAACATGATTAAAATTCTCTGGATTATCTATTATTAAAGTTTATCATTTTAATTTTATTTGTATACTTCATAACAGATAGAACTTAATCTCTGAAATTTACAAATGTGTGCATATTTATACTGTCAGTTATCCACTATATAACCTTTGGTACAATTGCAATCAAGTCACCATTGCAAAGAGAATGACACATAGACATCTGCACAGATTATCATCAACAGATGGAGTGCTAAGGAGATGACACAAAATGCCGTGATTTCAAATTTGCCAAATCATGAACTCCTTCTAGAAATAAGAAAGCTGATATTGGCAATAATCATGACATAACACATCATTTTTTGGCTGGATGTGTTCTTGTTAATGTCCATAATAGTGGTTTATAGTGTCTGTGGACATGTTTGTTTGTTTGTTTTCCCCTTAAAATGAAATCATTGAGTGCAACATTTTGACAAATGTCCATTAATCTGTCATCATCAGTATCTCTAGAGTTCTGCAAGTTTGGCTTGCCAAACATTTCCACTAATACCATGAAGGAGTGTTCAGTTATTTGCTGGTTGTCTTTTTATCCTGCTCTCTTCACCAACAGGATGATATAAAAATCCTGTTTTTCTTAATATTTTTTGCTCATTTTTCTTAATCTTGAGTGAAATGTTTCCTCAGAAATATACCAGGAAAAGTTATCCCCTTGTTTGTCTAACCCAGGCAAGTTAGCTAAGGATTGCAAAACCAAGTTACAAAGTCTTGTCATTTATAAATTCAGTACAGTTCATGTTTTCAGAGTAGCAATGTATTTCAAATCTAAAACTTAAACTCAACAGCATTTTTTAACTTTAAAGGAAAAAGTACTGAGCTGAGACATAATATGACTCGTGTTAATCTGACACTACCTAGTGACTGAATTTAGTAAAATTTAGTAAATATAGTCTGGTAAAATATGAGGATTAATTTGTTCAACAGTATTTTTTTAGCATATTCTGTGAGATAGTTATTCAAAGAGGAGAAAGATATTATCTCTAAGGTACTCCTAAATCTAGTAGTCTACACTTCAAAAAATCATCAAAGTTTGGAGTATAAATATTAAGTGATTTTACTTTTCAAACAATTGTAACCACCTTGACTTTATTCACATTTTTCCACTGGATTTCACTGGGTTTATCTTAAAGATAATTCTATCTGATATGTACTTTTTTAAATAATTTTTAATTTTAAAGACCACGATTTCATTTGAAGATCACACTCACATCCAAGCAATGTTCTCTCCTTGGTCTGCCCTTTCTTTATGCTCCTTCTCCTTCATCCACCCACTCACATTCTTCCCTGCGCTGACCCATGTGATGTCGAGGCAAAGAGGGAGGAGAGAGATTTCTCCTTGGGAATGTCCATAGTTCAGTTGTTGTTCCCTTGTTTAGATCATGTTTTTAAGTTCCTTGAAGAAGAACATAGGACTCCATCAAGGGGCTCAATACCAGTTAGTGCCCCAGACACTAAAGGTGCTTTGTAAGACTCAGCTACATTTTCTGACTGACCCTCATTTTTTCCAGGGGCCAGCATTTTTGTCATCCTATAAGCATTCTCCACAATTCCAGTCTCCAATTTCGTCACATTGGAGCCTGCGTTCTCATGCAGAAGTCATCTTTCTACCACACAACCTGTGGGAAGTTGTCTTTTCCCTCACTCTGACGCAGCATGGCACTCTGCCGTTCTTTCCTACCTCTCACTGTTCTGGGAGCACCAGGACATAAAATTAGCATCCTTATATTTTCCCAGATGGGATAGTACCTTTTCCTTTTTGGGGATACAACCAAACTTTAAGAATGATTCTTTGGAAGCACTACTTCCTTCATTTTAAGAATGAAAACCAGGTGAGCATATGCCTCATTAATTCTTACAGAGTGAAGGCAAGCAGATAAATTTTCTTATGAATGCTGTGCTTTCCCGTTGTCCTCATCCTTCTTAACTCCAAATAGTAAAGGGTGTCATTCCACTCTTCCAGCATAACCTGCCTCGTTCCTGATATGTCTAGAGCTTTGTGCTGAGAAAGTGTTATTTAATTACTAGTGATTTCTTTTTTGCATTCTAAATCTGGATTCCCTATCTAGAGTATAAGATGGGAAGCATTTAAAGCAGGAAAATTCTTTCCTGGAAGATGGGTAGGAAATTGAGGTGTCCAAATATTAGGTTACTAGAGTCACGTAAATAGCATTTTAACACATGAGTGAAACCAACAGAAACTCTTGAGGTTTAACCCTTTATTTGTCAAACTCACAGGTAAAGATACTAAATAAGATAAACAAATCTATACAATTACAACTTAGCAATTAGACAGAAAGGATGATAAGTAATTTAACTGTTCAACATTTGGTTGAGACAATCGAAAGAATAAGATTATGTAGCTTTTATAATCTGAATGTAGTTGATGTTTTTAGTAGATCTAAATGTGAAAACTCATGTTTCTCAATTATGGAAAGTACTGTTTCGTTATACCTTTGTGAAAATATGTTTGCTAATAATAGCTTACTCTAAATGTTTCATGTACTGTGTCTAAATGTAACATCACAACTAATAACTAACCTTATATACTGGTACTCCTAGGAGTCAGCAGTATCTGTAAACCCTCTGTCTACATAAAGTCTCTTTGTCTTCGATTGTATGCTCAATTGCAATATTTTTCCAAAATGATCAGGAAACATGTTAGAAGCACCTAAAAAATGATTCACAAATATTTGGCACATAATAAATATCTATTGAACAAATAGAATAAATAAGCACTAAATAAGTGATTATTGATATGCTGAGCAGTAAACTGCCTTCGAAAAGAAAATCAGTTTCATGAGTTTATGGTCATTCTATTTGTGAATTTGAGTCTTTGCCAAAAAGGACTTATTATTTCATTTAATCACCTTTTTACACATAATTAATTTCAAACTTTTATGACCAATTCAGAGTGTTAAAAAATGTATACACTGGTAAGTTCTAAGGGATCTATTTCAGGATCTAAAGACAATTTCAAAGCAGGTTGTAAAAAAAATATTTTTCACCAGTGATGTATCAGTTATCACCTAAATGGCAAACAAGTGCATTCTGAAGTCACCTTTCTTAGCACAAATCCTCAATATGATTGAAAAAAAATTTTTAATTACATAGTTAAATTTCTGAGGACTAGAAATTATAACGAATACCTACAAAGCTAAAAGCAAAGAGGAACAAGTTAGGAAAATAGAAGTCCGAATATAAGTAGAAGCAGAAAGTTAAGTCAACAACTCCAGTGAGGCCCTAGACCCCACGAAAAGACCATGAGGGTCCAAAACACCTTTCAGTACCTTAGCAAGAGCAAACAAGTTGGTGGCCCTCCTGTGTCCATTACTCCCTCTCCCAGAATAACTATCTGTGTATGGCTCTGAGAGCAGTGCCCTTGTGCCCTTGTGTTTTTTTCAAATACTGTTTCACCAAAGCTAAAAACATCATCCTGGAAAATGTAGTACACGAATAGATAAAAACACATTTTAAAACCTTCAAACATGTTTAATCTAGAAAGGAAAATTTCGAGTTTTATGTTCATGTAAATAGCAGTCAAACAAATTTATTTAGCAGTTCATATCTGTCCACCTATCTATCTACTTGTCTATCATCCATCCATTTATGTATCATTTATCTATTTTCTGTCTATCCATCGTTTATCTATTATCCATTTATCTATCCATCTTCCATCATTTATGTATACATTTATCATCTGTCTACCCATCCATACATTCATCCATCTATCACTTGTCTTTTATTCATTCATCTATCCATTCATCCATCATTTATCTATGTATTTATCATCTAACTAGCCATACATTCATTCATACATACATACATTCATTTGTCACATATTAGGTTCTAGAAGCCCACACATCTGATGAAAGCTTCAAGCCCCCTATGTCAAATTATCTAGTGTGTGTCACCACTCTCCATGTAGCTGCTGATTTATCATATGCAAGATACCTCTAGATTTCCTTCTTCATTATTTATATAGAGGAGTCCAGTCTAACTACACTGGTTTATCACCTGGAGTATGTCTTTGATTTTTGCCTAATCCCACAAGTTATCAAAGAAGACTTCACAATGCTGCTGGTACATCTTCCACAGAATTAAATACAGTATTAATAGTGATATAAAGGAATAATCTTTTTAGCAGTGAGAGGTAATATGTCAGAGCTGTCAAGAGTGAAAATTCTGAGATCAGGCTACCTAACTAGTTCCACATGCAACCTCAGGTAAGATACATAATTCCACTTTGCTCAGTCTCCTCATCTGTGAAATGAGAAAACATTAAAATAGCTACCTCATGGGATTTATGCAGAGTATCTGTTAAGATAGGCAAAGCTCTTAAAATAATCTTCAATTAATGTTTCATAAGCTAGCTATTATTTGTTAAAATGAATTCCAGTAAAAATGAGAAAAGCTTTCTAAAGAAGATTTCACTTATTCTATTTTGAGACAACTCAAACTCATTTATTTTCTTTTTCTTTTTTCCTTTTTTCACTAATCCAGGCACCATTCCTTCAAGGCTTCCACTCGCTCATCTGCTTCTCCCCATATGTTTCACTATCCAGTAGGACTAATCCAGTGAGAAACGAATTCACTGCTAAGCTTTGGTTGCTTTATCTCTAAAATAAGCTTAAAACCCAATTTTCCTAAATATAGACAAATTTTCAGTTGCCCATCTATACTCCTATTTTCTCTTTAACTCTCATCTGTAAATTCTAGCATGCTAAAAATCAAGAAGAAAGGGCTTCATAGAAACAGAGAAAGGAAATCATGCAAATAACATTTTCTCTCCTGAGCTGACCTACATCTACAGTTATTGCTTGTTTCTCTGGACTCCCAGAGACCTTTAAAACAGACTGGTGGTAGCACCAGGGGACTCATTCAAAAAGAAGAGCAAGTTGAGTTATGTTAATTGAGAGTGCCCACACCAATTGTCTGAGGTTGTATAAGTAGTTTTTCTTTGCTTCATCATCAGTCATTTTGTCTCTCTGACTCAGATTTTTTTCACTTTTAATAGAATAATATCAGTATCATAGCTCACAGGGATTTGGGGAAAATTAATGAGGTTATATAACTCTTTAAAAAAAAAAAAGATCTCAGGAGCAAGGCAGTCAGCCAACTTTAAATCTGACATTCCAGCAAATGGCAGGTAAGGATCTCAAACCCTTCTTATATAATATTTTGCCACATTCTTAACTGAAAAAGGAGGATTGTATGTCTGAGGAAATTATGATGACATAGCAATCTTTCTAAATTCCTCCTACAAAAATATTTTGGAGAGTTATTTCTCAATCGTAGAATAAAATCATTGAAAACAATTGCAGGAAATTTTATGCTTTTATTATTTTTATAAATAAAAGAATCTTACAAGAAATGACACCTGGATGGGAAAAACTATTTTGGATCATTTAGTTTATACACTACCAGCATGTTAGTTTAATGACAAATTCTATTTTAGAGTCCTAACTCGAAGTACTTGAATTTTTTCAGATATATATACTTTTTTATTCCTCCAAATAGACTAAAATTTTTCAACATATTTTTTTCATTTAATTATTTCAATGCTCTTCTGAAGAGTTTCTGAGCATGACGCTGTTCTTATATTTACAGAACAATGCTTATTTATAAATGAGTTTGATTTCCAGTGTTAAAATTACCTGAAGTCTTGTTTGAGAAATCAGTGCTATTCTGTATGTGATGCAGTTAAATAAATAAACCTTTTTTTAAAAACACTTCAGATTTAGACTTTTCCCACCTTCCTTAATATCATCACCAGTAGCTACACTGAAACAAGGCGACTTTTATTTAACGTTCAATAAGAACTCTGTAGGATTTAACTGAAAATAATAGTGTTGACCTTGATACCTGATAGGAATGAAGCAAACTTTGGTTTACTCCCAAACAATAAATGAGCCCAGGAAGTGCTAGCATTTCTATTAAGTAAAGATAGTTTCCTATAACTCCAAGAGTTCTTTTCGCAAACGGTTTGATGATATCCACTTCATGGCTTAATAACTTGTGCTGCTAGTTCTTCTTTTCCAGAAAGGGAGATTTCCACAGCCACTGAACGGCAGCTCCACCACTGTTGAAAAAGGAAGTACTTTTTGATTCATTGTAGAAATCCAGTGCTCTAGAATATTTTTCATGATTTCCCCAGCATTCTACTTATAATATTGACATTTCTTTTTCCAACTCATTTTTAAGTAATAGGTATTTTTATCATAAAATAAATACTTGTTAATATCAGAATTTTTAAAAGTACAAAAATATACAGAAAAAAATCAGTTGTAATTCCAAACCTATATAATTTTAAGTGACCAGGTTCTCTGCTTAGATGTTAATGTTCTTGGAATCAAAACCTTTTTTTTTTTTTTTTTTGGTATCGAGGTGAACTTGTAGCATTGATTATGTTTCAGCTTCATGTCAATATTTGTATGTACCACATTATGATCATCACCCAAAGTTAAGTTTCCATCCACCACTACACTATTGACCTCCCTTTATGTATTTACCACTTCCCATCTCCCTTCCCCTATGCTAACCACCATTTTATTGTCAGAATCTGTGAAATTACACAGTATTTGTCTTTCTCCATCTGACTTATTTCACTTAGCACATTTCCCTCTAGTTTCATCCATGTTGCCACAAATGGCAAGATTTCATCTTGTTTTATAGCTCAGTGGTGTTCCAGTGTAGTGGTATTCCATTTCACATCTTCTTCATCCATCCATCCTTGGATAGGTGCCTGGGTTGGTGTAAATATAAAATTGCAGTAGTCACCAGGGAAAACAGTTTGGAGAGTTCTCAAAATATCAAGACTACAATTTCCATTAGATCCAGCTATTCCACTGCTGGGTTTTTATCTGAAGAACACAAAACTACTAAATCAAAAGTGATATGTAACCCTGTGTTCATTGCAACATTGTTTATAATATCCAAGATATGAAGATAAGGCTTTTTAAAAATAATTTTATTGATACATTTTTCTTTAATCTGGAGCACAGTGAGCTATTTTAAGTTAACTGAAGAAAACCTTCTTTTACATTTGTTGTCTTTAATTTTTTTCTGTTTTCTCTGGTTTGTTTCATAAATGTAAACTCTTCAGTTGTTGGATCTGGAATTCTGTCTTACATATACTTTCCATATTTTTTACCTTTGTGTTTTTTCAACTAATATGCCATTATGACTGCATTCCACATTGCTGAATTTTTTTTTTAATGTTTTTCCGTTTCCTGACTCCAATGTAGAATTTTTTAAATGTTTTCATAGCTGAGGCTTCCTTCAATTTTTTTTCCTTTTTCTAACAAGGGCTGTCTTGTTGTTTAATATGTCAAATGTTTTCGTGACATTTTCCGATAGAATACTACAGTGGTTATTTGCCAAATTATATCTGTCCTTTTACTAAAGACATTTATATCCTCTTTTTTCAATAGTACTTTTCTCCATGCAGTTTATTCTTTTCTTCATTGTTTTTTATTTATCTGTGCTTTGTGCAGATCCATTCAAATAATTTTTAACCAAAGAAACAGAATGTATTGATTTTTCTGGTTTTGTTTTCTGTCCATTTAAGCAATGATCCTCCCCAGTGAGTCCACCTTTTCAAGCATATCTCACATGTGATGGTGTAGGAGTTGGAGGTAGTGCCTTCATCTTTCCAATTCTCCTAATATTTTCTACCATCAAGTAAAACTTGTGCAGTTTACTTGTCTTTAGCACTAACCAACTCCTAGAACTCCACCTCATTTCGTGAATATTTGGTACCTGATTCTCTGATCTTCTTTTCAACTCAAAGCATTAGTCAATGTACTGGGTGCTTTCAGGTTCTAGGTGGATAATCTGTTCTATTCCCCTGATTTATAATTTCTTTGACAGCCCATCTCCACATTACTTTAACTTTGCTCCTTCATAGCCACACTCTGGACCATGCCATCACACATGACTGCAGCAACTCTGAAATATTAAGTTAAAATAGTCCATATTTTGTCCCTATTCCTTATCTTCCAAATCTTTAAATTGAATCTGTCTAGTCATTCATCATCTTAGAATCTATAATTATTTGATTCCCTCAAAATTTATCATTCAACCACCTATTCTGTTTACTTCTTTCCTTATGTAACATAAATTTAAAAGGCCATCATTCATTTGGCAAAATTAATATCTTCATTTTTTTCCCAAGTATATCTTTGATTCTCATATCAAAAAGGTAGAACTTCTTAGAACAATAAAAACTTGAGATTAGTTAAATTATGCATTAGAAGTCATAAATGTCAAGAGAACCCTCATATTTTTCACAGTTTTTTTTTATCTCTTCAAACATCTGGCATACCACTAGTGCCCTTATTCTCAATAGGCAATCAACCCCTTAATTCACAAAAAAAGAGAAACCATCAGATGGGAACTTTTCTATCTTACTGATATCAAAGGTAAATAATGACTCATACTGACAGATCTAAGAAACTAATAAGCACCTACAAAAGAAGCTTCAAGAAAACTATACCAGGACACATAATAATCAAATGGTTCAAAACTAAGAAATCTGAAGAGCATGTAGAAGAAAAAGATACATTATGCACAGAGACATGAAGATAATGGTAACATAGATTTCTTGGTTGAAAAAAAATTCCAATGATAAGAGAATAGAGCAACATCTTTAAAGTACAGGAAAAAAAATTCAACCTAAAATTCTAAACCCAGTAAAAATATATTCCTAAAATAAAATTGTAATGAGATATTTTCAGACATTGAAAAGATGAAACAATTCATTTTCAGCACACTGCACATTAAGAGCTGTTTAAGGAGAGCCTTCAGGCACAAGTACAGTGATATCTGAGAATATAGATCTAGAAAGAGAAATAAAGTGTACTAGAAATATAGTATCATGAAAATGCTAAATTTTTAAATGTTAAAGAAAAAATTGGGAAGAGTTTTGTTTGAAAATTGATGTTTCTGTAAGAGAAGCCCATGGAATAATACAGTGCTTCATAGCCTTCCATTTATACAGGTGAACAAAAGAACTGTTTCAGAAAATTCCAATTCATTCTAGATAAGAGGAAACTGCAGTCTAGACTGGTAGTGAACCAAGCTAATTTAGATCTAGGATTTGTCCTTAAGCTAAATCACTTATTAAGGAAATCTCGGGGTGACCTCATGGACTAAGCTGATATACAAAGATGAGCCTTATTTAATTTATTTTCCTCCAAAAAATATTCTCTAAACATGTTCCTATATTTCCCAAGACTGGAGTATCCTAAAATTTCTGTCTCACTGACAGAAGGTAAGAAAACTTAAACAGAGCAACACACGATCAATATTTATCAAGTATTTGACAATATTTGACAAATATCAAGGAATCACAGCAATCTGTTGAGAATAATCAATAATAAAATTAGAAAAAGACTAAACACACATCTGAACTAAATGAGAAAACAGAAAGGTAACTTAAAATCAGTAAAATTCACATCCAGAAAAACTGAGTAAAGAGGCTTATATATCAAAAATAAGAGCATGCTGATTTAAATAAGAACTAGTCAATATCCTGGAAAATATAAATATAATTGCACCCTATCAGCAAAATAGATGAATAGTAACCTAGATTTATATGAAAATTTGTAATATAGAAGCAGCACAATATGAGAATAAAAGAATAATTTAAAAGCATCAAATAGATTTACAAGTATAAAATTCCCTTGTTTAAAAAAATTAGGTCTTTTGATCCATTTGAAGTTGCACATTGAATTGGGACTTGTTAATATCTAAGAAAAATGTTTGCCAGATCCTCAGTAAAAGTAGTGAAAAGGAATATCCACATGGGAGAAGTCATATCGGGTTGATACCCAGGGATAATTATTACTTAGATGTTCTATTTTGCAGAGTCATATTTTCACGAAGACTATGAGAACTCATGCCCTAGAAAAGGGCTTCACAATCGATGAATAACAATTTGTCCCTTTGAGTCACTGGAATCTGGAGAGCTCCAGCTACTGGATAGGAGAGGAAATCTTTGTCTTCACCTAGTGGAAAGTCTAAGAGCCCTCAAAGGAAGTGATGTCTATCCTTCCTCCCAGTCCTAATTTATTTCATAATCTTTGTGATGTCAGAGTTTTTGATGTTTTTAAATGATTATTTCTTCTTCATGCTTTCAGCTTGTCTTGTGATCAGTCAAACCTCTTGTACTAATAATGAAAACATTAGAATGTTTGTGCAAAGACTAGCACAAAACTGTCACTTTCTACCTTTCTTCTTGGAAATAACTCAAAAGCAATAAAGAAAATGTGAAATAATGATTTTAAAAGTCCTTCAGTTGTACCCAATATTTTTTTCTTCTCTGAGATTAAGATGGGAAATGTTCTTTCAGTGATAACTTCATCTTTTCTAGGGAGCTCTCCTACTCCCACCTTTCTAGAGCCATCCTGTAGTGAACCCTTCCTTCTTTTCCAAGGGAATCCTGTATCCTTCCATAAACATTCTCAAATTTCTCACTTATTTAAAATACAGTTTTCTAAATATTCTTATCCTATTTCTTAGAAATATTTACCTTATTTCTTTCTCCAGGGTCAAAACTGTAAAAAAAAATAAAGGTTTATACTGACTCTTTTTACCTCTATTCATGCCTTAATAAAGCTCTCCAGTTCAGCTTCTGACTACCCCACTATCCCAATGAAACTCATCTCGTGGAGCAAACCAGAGGCATCCTTGTCACCAAATATTCTGGTCATTTTTCCAGACTTTATCTTTCTTGAACTCTGAGCCACTTGATACTATTGAACACATATCTTCCTTCATGAAATGCTCTCTCCTTCTAAGTACATACATGACCTTGCAATCCTAGATGTCCTCCCTCCTAATTTGCCTAATTTTAAATCATAGGGTAGCTATATCCTTTGGCAGCAAATCACTGAAAAATTGATGTTTTTATATCCTCAACAAAATAAAATTGTTAGAAACTATGGGTAGACAATGGACATTATTAGCAAGCCAAGAGACTGACAAATCAGCAGTAATGGAGAATCAATGAATGATGGTTTGCTGTTCTGTGATACAGTATTTGGTACATTGAGTTCAGGTGCTTTAATAAATGAGTATTGATAAATAGTTGTCATTGAGCATAGCTTCCAATTTCTCTGTCTACCCTTAAAAGTCTAAGCCTTCTTTTCTATTCTGGAACAGAGATCTAAACAGATACTTTTGGCCAAATTTATCCCCAAACGATTTTATCTAATTAGCACGGTAATTATTAAAATTTCATTCAACTCATCATTTCCACTCTCTTCTAACTGAATATTTGTTTAGGCTATAGTCTTAAAATCATTATAATTTACTTTTAAACTTTCTACCCTTATCTTATTAATGAGCATGCAGTCAAACATTTAAATTCTAGGTTCCTTTCCATAAAATCTCTTCATCAATATTTTCTTATGAAACTGTTAATTTTCTTAAAAGATCTTTCCCTACCATTTTAACATCTGATAGTCCTAAACTTATTAAAAATTAGTCATTATAAATATCTTTAATTTGTATATAGCCCTGTAGACATTGTGTTTCATTTTTTAGTTCAGGTTACCAGCAAGAGAATGACACACAAAGTGGTTTCCTAAACTACAATCTCACAGGAACAGCTTTCATTCTTTTTTTTTTTTTTTTTTTACTTCTAAGTTGAAGTCCAAATAATAGGTTTCACACAACCCTAACCTATTTATATATTTATGTCCCATTCCAGAATCCCATTAATATAGTAATTGGCATAATCTATCAACTTCCTTTAAATATAACTATATCTATTTCCCTTGAAATAAGAGCAAGCATTTAAGGAATAGAATGTATTTTCACATATTTCTCTTCTTTCTGTAAGTCTCTGACTTATAATATTCAACTATATTTTGTATATTTATTTCTCATAAGTGAATTTTTACTCTTTGTCTCATGGTTATGGTGTTTGACTTTAAAAGAGCTTGAATACATTTGAAAATAACTATATTTTCATAAACTAATTAATACAAAGATACATTTTATTATACCACTTTCTTTCTTTATGCCCTGAAATATATGTATTTGTACATATTCACACACACACACACGCACACACACGCTCACATACACACACATAAACTGACTGTTGAACAACTTAAGGAAACCAATCCCCTATGAAATAAAAATTCATGTATAACTTTTGATACCCCCAAAATTTAACTTCTAATAGACTGCTGTTGACAGGAAGTCTTACCAATAAAATAGTCAGTTAACACATATTTGGTATGTTATGTGCATTATAGGCCATGTTCTTACAAATATGTAAGCTAGAGAAAAATGTTATCAAGAAAATGATAAAGAAGATAAAATACATTTACACTATTATACTAAATTTATCCATACAGTAAATTTACATCATCTATTTACAGATGAATCCATGTGTAAGTGGACCTGTGCAGAGGTTCAAGGGTCTACTATAGATATACCTTATAAAAAATGTGTGTAGGCATATAAATATAGGTATAGATACAACTATACAGATAGCTATTTTCTTATTTAAACCATTTTTCTTTAAGTTATTTGTAAACAGAAGAACAAATCTATGCCATTAAAAACAGCTATTTCCATGATAATTAATTTCTAGGAATTGTCCTCTGAAGATCCTAACATGGTATAAATTGGAAAATTTTTCAGCTGTCTTATAAAGTTTAATGAAAAGAATAAGTCTGAAACATGAAAACTTATATAATCCAGACCAGTTAAAGATATCACCTAAAAATAAAATTACAAACCAATATCTTTGATGAATATTCATGCAAAAATTTCAACAACATGCTAGCACACCATATCTAATAACCTATTAAAAGAATTATACACTACAATCAAGTTGGATTTATTCCAGAGGTAGATGAAGATATGTAAATCAATAGATGTGATATACCACATTCACAAGAGAAAGGACAAAAATCATATGATCTTCTTAATAGTCCTAGAAAGATTTCTATGTCTCAATACCTTTTTATGCTAAAAACCCTCCAAAAATGGGTTTAGATGAAACATATCTAAAGACAATAAAGGCTTATACAGATGTTGATTTACAATGATGCAAACCTTCAGCCTATGAATTGTTATGTTAGAATGCTCCTTCAATAAAAGTTTACAAAGAATAAATACATAAATAAAATAGAATGTCTCCCCAAAAAGCTTAAATAAAATATAACTCTATCACATAAATATACACCCTATATCACAGGAGAGAAAATTTAATAAATCCCTCCATACCCAACTTTTAATAAACTCTACCCCAGACAACATTTGAAAATGCATGATGCAGGGAACTTGTTTTTTATATTTATATGGAGAATTATAGACTTCATCTTATTGAATAAAGAAATACAAAAGTCTAGTTCCCATTATCTGATTGAAAGCAATCAAATCATTCTCCTAAACCAAATCATCCCAATTTCCTTCTTTTTTTATTAGTTGAATTTTAATCACTTTTTTGGCACTCAATAGAAAAGTTATAAAATGTGGCCTCTGAGAAAATTAGAATGGAAAGATAAGAAGTTAATCTAAATGTATGTGGATGAGCTCCAAATCATAGCAAGCTTTTCGTGGTTCTTATTCATGTAAATTCTAAGACATAGTATAAAATGTTATCACATCATGTTTAAATTCAATATTACTATTTTAACACAATAAATTCTCCTTCTAGTTATTTTTTTAACTTCTGGGTTTTTTTTTTTAATGCTAGTTTTCTCACCTGATTTATTCACTGTAGTTTTTAGCTCTTCACTTTATAGCTCCTAGGTTTTTGTGTTTTATCACATTATCAGATATGCCTGGAATGATATTAGTCTAGTGTTTTTTTCCTCCTAAATTTTATAGCTTTGTATTTATTTACATTTCCCATTTGACAACTTAGCACATTCATCATGATTAGTAAAGTCTGATCATGCCTTCAGTTATGTTTGTATGGGCTTACTCTATCAATGGGTAATTTCTCTATATTCTAATTATCTTTAAACTCATTTATCTTGACAAATATGACCAACATTAACCACATAAACAAGTGTATCAAAAAAAGGAGCCCTGTCCCAGACCAAATTAGGGTAAACAACTCAACAGGCAATTAGTGTAAGACGAACTTCCTGACTATCAAATCCTGTGAAGTCAGGGTTCTTTGCTGCCTTCCTTTAACGATTTGTATCATTCATTTTAGATTTCATTGTAAATTTAATGATCACTAAATTTACCATTTTCAGCATGGATATTTTAAAGGTAGAAATCTATAATCTGATTGCTCTGTCTGTGAATTCATTTATCATCCTGACATATATTCAAGAACAAAAGAAATATCTAATTACAAAGTTTCTAGAACTGCTGGCTACAAATAAAATTGATATCAATTGAAAGAAATCTGCATGATGGCTCACCAATGATGGCACTGCTTAGAATAACTTCAGACATTAAATACATTCTTACAATCTATGGGCAGCATTCCTAATCAGAACTTTCTGCACTATACTCACACATCTCTCAGAATCCATCTCAGTACAAAGACTGAGTGAGTCACTCAATCTTTGAGGAAATCAATGGAGTCAATCAGTGGAATAAATTTTCTTTTCTGATGCATTATTTCAGTCAGCAGAAATATGCAACAGACATACTACAGAATAGAGTTATAGCAAAAACTATTTATTAAATGAATAAAATATTATAAACATGTTAGAAAATTAAAAAGTGGATCACTTTTTCTAGAGCAACATTGTTTTTCTTGACATTTATGTATAAATCCTTAAATGAATTTTAGGAAGACTATTAACACCCTAATTTTATGCACCATTTTTTGTGACTATACATGTGTGAATTATATTAACAGAAAAATCTATGTTTTCCCATATTTTGTTATCAAGGTAATTTATTTATAACACAATATAAGTTTTAGATGTGCAGATTTACTCTTTACCAAAAATATAATAATATATCACTCCCTCCACCAAATTTCTAATAGTCCTTCACAATTGTCCATTGGATCTCCATTACCCATTGCTCCTATCCCACTATCTTCTCTCTGGTAGCCTCAGTTCTGTTGTCAGTGTCCAAAAGATTAAGTTTTTGTTTTATTTTGTCTATTTATTTTGTTTCTTTATATTCCACATTCATGAGATCATCTGGTATTTGTCTTTCTCAGTCTGACTTACTTTACTCAGTATAATCATTTCTAGATTCATTGATATTGTTACAAAAGACAAGATTTCATATTCTGAGAGGATCTGAATATGTCTGCAACTCTTTAAGCTTCTTGGCTCAGGTGATTTGTTTCCATACCCAGGTTAGGGAGATTCTCAACTATTATTTCTTCAAATAAAATTTCTGCCATTTTTTTTTTCTCTTTATTCCTCCTTTGGGAAACCTCTGATACAAATTTTATTGTTCTTGATGTTATTGCATAAGTCTATTATGACATATTTTTTCTCTTTTAATTATTTTTTCCCTTTGCTAATCAGTTTGGGTACATTCTATTTCATTATCTTCTAGTTCATTATTTGATTAGATCCTTCTTTCAGTGTATGGCTGGGCCCCTTTATTACATTTTTTGTTCAGCTCCTCTGATCTTTTAGTTCTGTGAATTCTGTAACTTCCTTATATTTCTCTGTCTTCGTTGTAGCTCTCATTTGGTTCATCCATTGTTATGATTTCAATGAGCATCCTTAAGTCTATTACCTTGAAATCTTCTTTAAGCAGTTTAATTCTGTGCCATCCAGATTTTCCCCTGGAGGTTTGTTTTGGTTTATCATTTGTATATTTTCTGACTCTTCACTTTTATTTCTACAGCTAAATGATTTTCTTTCCCTGTCTTGATATAGTGGCATTATGTTAGGATATCATGTTGGAGAGTTAGACCCAACATAATGGTCAAGGATGTTAGTGTTTCTATGACTTATAAGCTAAAAACTGCAGCAGTGATAAGAGTTGAATCTCTAGAGCCAGTATTGAATAGATATCTGAGTCTAGTTTTCAGAGTTGGAGTGAGGGTAGGGAATACAAAGAGGTTCCACCAAAACTTTCTCAGTAGTTTTGGACTTAACTGTTGCTTCAGATATATTCTGTCTATGGTCTTAGTCTGTTTCGCAAGCACATTTTCCCCAAGGTCACAGTGTTGATAAGACAGCCTGGGAGATGTGGGTCTAGGCCCCAGGCAAGCCGAAGTGTAACAGAGGCTACTAGTGAGAGGAGTTAGGTTCCTCCCAGGGAATTTACAGGTTACTTACAGCCAGATGCATCCCCCATAACTATCTTTCCATCCTCTAGCTGAGTTACAACCCCAGAGGAATCTGTATCCAACAAGCCTGGGGGCCCAAAGGGTGGGAGCACTGATTTCCACAGCATGTGGCAGGCAGAAGTGAAAATACTGTTTAGTAGCAACCCTGGGTTGGTAAGGGGCAGCTGTTTTGAGAGATTACTGTGTCCTCTTTAGTTATCTTCCCTGAGAGACTGGCTAAAAATTCTACACGCTAAGCTTTGCACGAAAGCACTCAGCTTCTTATGCTGAGGGTGGCAGGCCTGGCTGTCTGTTGCTACCCAAGGTGAGTGCTGCTCTGGTAGCTGTAAGAACCATAACCAAGAGAATTAACTGTGCGACATCACAAGTGCACTGATGGGAGGGTAGGGGTGAGGGGGGGTGTAAGTTTTGCTTCCAGGCCTTGTTGCAATATGGTGTCCCTCAGACCCAGGACACAAACAAAAGAGCCTGAGGAGGAAGCCAGCAGCATCTTTGTTCACAGGGAGCCTATTCTTTCTTTTTTCTTACTCTGAAATTTTACTACTAAAAAATCAAAATCCTCAATTAGGTGTCTACATACTTGATATATTGGAACCCCAACCCTCTGTCCTGGAATCTCTGCTCTCCAGAGTCCTATTGTTCTCTTTAGTAATATCTCTGTTTTCCTAACCAGTATGTAAGTTATTCTCTCAGGTGCAGTTTTCAAGTGCCAGAACACCCGATGTGGGAGTAAGTTCTTCAGTACCTGGGAAAGAAGCTCTGTGTTTCTCAATCCAAGGATCACAGTGCCCAAGCAATGTGTGAACCACGATGGTTTCTTGGACTTTCCTACTCTTTCAGATCTCTTTTATCACTTTTATTTATAGAGGTGATGACTCCCGAATTCTCCTTTCTTTTTCAAAGGCTTTGATTCTTAAATAAATTCAGTTTTGTTTTGTCTGTAGGGAAGAGGTGAGCTTAAGTTCTGATCAGTTCACCACCTTGGCACCAGTCTCTTCCCCATATTCTTAAAATTACCTGTGACTTTGTCTATTCTAGACACTACTGTAGAGTATAAGGTAAAATAAATATTTCACAGTAGTAAGGTATATCCTATAAATATCTTAATAAAACTATCAATTTTTAACATTGTATGGACTGATTATTAAAGAAATATTGACTTTGATTTCTATGTACAAACCATATTTTTATTTGGAAATGATGGTCAGGGAGCATCAATGGCTGATAGCTAGGTTGGCATTTGCTACAGTGAAAGATACTGTAGGCACTGTCTGATTATTCTCTTTCTCTTTGGCAAGTACAATGATGAGAATGTAGTATAGTTTGTTAGGTGAATAAATTGCTGAATAAAAAATGGACATTTACTGATGAAGTTTTAATGTCATGAGGATAAAGAATAAATTATTTTAAGTACTGGGTTAAAAGTGAGGTCTTGGGCATGCCCTGGTGACCTAGCAGTCTAGTACACCTGGGAGTAGTCCCTCATACAACCAAAGGTCCCGTGTTCAAGACCCGGAGTTGGTGGAGAACAACCAATGTGGACAACTAAATAAAAATTAGGTGTTTCTTCCTCTCTCTTCCTGCCTGCCTGCCTACTGTCCTTCATTCCTGCCTGTACCTTAAAAAAAAAGTGAGGTCTTAACTAGGTTTAAAAATAATTTCTTATACAGAGAGTAGCTACAATATTTTTAAGCACAATAGATAACACAAACAAAGATACAATGATCAACTGAGAAACCAAAGCTGAATTCACTATGTTAAAGACATAAATGTGTATATAAATATGTATTTTAATGTTACGTAGAAAAGTTGTTATAAATTCATTTTACATACCATTCCCACAAGAGGTTACAACTTAAATTATTTGTAATTATATTTAAAGAGTAATCTTCAGATAAAAATATACACAAATATCTGACAAACATGTCAAAATTTAAGTAGTGATTTTTGAGTAATTTCTACTGTCGAATTTTTGAGCATTTTCTAAATTTTGTAATTTTACTGTCTTAACCATCTATAGATTCGTCTTTTTATATGCTATCTGCCAGAATCTTTTCTCAACATAGCAACCTGAAATTTTATTTTGAAAACTCAGATCATTTTATGGTTTCTCTTGAAACTTCATAAGGCCTTGCATGAGCTTTCCTCCCCAACTTCATCTTCTACTTCTATTTTCCCTACTTTGATTGCTCCAGCCATACTGGACAGCTTGCTCTTCCCCTAGAACCCACCCAGAACATTATAATTCAGCATTCAATGTAGATGTTTCCTCTACATTGGGTATTTTACTCTTACACATCTGCTTGATTAATTCCCTCTTCTTCTTTAGTCTTTTCTCAGATTTTACCTATCCAATGAGGCCTATTGTGACCACCACCTGACTACTGACCTGACTAGTGAGCCATTCACAGTTATATAAATGCCTTACTGACTGCCTTTATCCTATTGATCTTTTTTCTTATATACAAAGTACTTAAGTATTTAATACACACTCACATCCCCCTACTTGTTACACTTAATGTATATACTATCCCTCCTAACTTCAAAATAGAAGAGCCTTCAGATATTTGTCTGTTTTATTTATAGTTATAGCCTAAATTCCTAGTAGACTTCTGGATTCATAATATGTACTCAGTAAACATTTGTTGAATTAAATAAAGTCTTATTGAAACATCAAGAAATGAATGGGTAGACAACAAGAGAAAAAAAAACATTTTCCTTCTACTGCATTTTTGGATGCAAGAAGGGAAGAAGGGTAAACAATAGTGCATTATGATAATAAAGGAAAAGACAGGAGAGGATGAGATTAAACAGAGTTTTTATTCTTTATAAAATGGTCCATTTATAGCTACCATTCCTGACAGTGTCATCCTTTCAAAAAATACTTGCATGACTGTCCTCATTCCCCTCTCCATGTGACTAAGGATTTGAGGGGTTTTTTTTCCTAATTCAATAGCAGAGTGTCATAATAAATTGCACTAATATTACT
Source organism: Solenodon paradoxus (assembly GCA_004363575.1). Taxonomy (NCBI): domain Eukaryota; kingdom Metazoa; phylum Chordata; class Mammalia; order Eulipotyphla; family Solenodontidae; genus Solenodon; species Solenodon paradoxus. Next base: position 1,014,460 of record RJWH01000087.1, read on the forward strand.
ACATTGTGATAACCTTATTAACTTATTAATGTGGGTGTAGATAAAGAAAATATTCTTAGCCACTTGTCTCAACATGCCCTTTCATTAAAAGCCTATGTATCAGATAATCTATAGGTCTTAAATTTCAAAAACGCAGATTCTCAGAGTCTGAATAAATGTTATAGGCCATCTAATCCTATTCCTATATGAAGTCTGATTCTTAAACCTCTCCAATTTACTATCTCTGAAAGAAACCTTAAGAATTACTTAAATACTTGGAAAAATATCAATCAAAAAATGAGGCAAAATACACATTTTATGCATTTAACTTACAAATCCAGTTATAAATTGGATAGTGTATTATTCAAAAGTCAAAAATTATCGTTAAAATTGTACTACTTAAAATAATAAAATTTGTAAGTAAGACATACAGATAGAATAATAATATTTTGATTAGAATATTAATGCCAAACTGAGTTTGTGACTCCCAATTTTATTAAATTGAAAGCTAATTGTAAGGGAGACAGAGCAAGAAACAATTCTACCCGATGTCTTATCTCAAGCTTTAGGTCAATGAAAAATCACCAGGCCAAAAACAAGATAGCAACAGCAACAGCCCCAGCCAACTGGAAACCACATCCTGGATGCAAGACCCCAAACTGCCTGGGAAAGAGGCTGCAAGACCTAAAACTGTCTCAAAAGATAGAGAGCACTGTAAGGAAAACACTACGTGAAAACTGGAAAAGCATCCTGTCTCCCAGGCCTCCAGACTTCCAGCCCCTAGGAAACAAAAAATTACCCTGTCTCCCAGCTCCGTGAGAAATTTAAAAATACCCCACATCTAACCTACCTGCCACTCTGACCAGCTTATATAAACCTAATCCCTTACCATTCAAGGCCAATTCTCCTCCTTGAGTCTACCCCCTCTTTTCCCTTGGAGAGTGAATAATTTTTCTATAGCCTGCTCACAAAGCTTTCTATTGCTTACTAACCTGTGAATTATTTCACACCCATGCTCTGACCATCTATAAATCCATCTTACACTAATTTCAATATATTGCAATCTCCAGTTCCACATATAAGGAGCTTTAAGTTGTCACTCTATCCTAATGAGCAAAACACAGTAAAGACTAGAAAATCGGCCCATCTTTTTGGGTCCAGGAGAAGGGAGGACATAGGTAAACAGAAACCCCCAAGATTGGAGAGAAAGGTGAATAGAGAAAATTGTGACTTCCTGAAGAGGCATCTCAAGAGCAAAACTATCACAGGAGCCAGTACTGGGTTAGAAAGACCTGAACTCTAATTGATGGACAATTCTGAGAATTAAAAACTCCAGGAGAACTCAACTATAGGGTACCCCACAATTTTGTGAGTTTTGCCTCTAGCAGCTCAACGAGGTCATCATAATAAGTATTGAAGAAAAAAAGTCCCCTCCAACATCTAGTCAGAAGAAGGGAGAAGGAAAAAGGAACCATTTTCAAATACTTCAAAGCACTCAGTTCTTTAAAAGGTCTGCATTCAGGGGAAGCCAGTTATCCAGAGTCTAATCTACTAAAGTTTTATAAGAACAAACTGACTTTGAGAAAAAGACTGAATTCCAGTTCACCCAAGCCATTCTCTCCCACTGAAAGGGAGAAAATATCTGACAAACACTTGTAATGTTCACGGTCCAGGGGCACAGGCTCACTAAAAGACTGATACCTAATCATAGGACTATAGTAAGCTTCCCTTCATTCTACACTTCATCACCAGATTTCTAAAGACCTATTTACCTACTACATCATGTTCATCTATCAAGAAATAAATCATAAAACATGCAAAAAGGCAAAAAAAAACCTTTTAGGAGACAGAACACAGCTGAGGAAAGAACATCTGAGATAGAGGATATATCAATAGAATCCTCAAAACCTGAAAAGTAGACAACAGAAACTAAAAAAAAAAAATGCTAACAAACTAAACAAAACAGAACAGACCATCCAAGAACTTTAGTACAACTACAAAATGTATACAATGCAAGTAGTAGGAATACCAGAAAGAAAAGGATGAAAGAATAGAAGAAACATTTGAAGCAATGATTTTCTCCAAATTAACATCAGATACTAACCAGATCTAGAACACTCAGAGCAAGCAAGATAAATGCCAAAGACCTATATCTTGACATTTTTAAATTATAGAAGATTAAAAATAAAGTGCTTGAAAAAAGGAATAAGTGAAGGTAAAACAAAAACTTTTGTTTTATTCTTCATTGATCTAAGATATAACAGGTTGTTCAAAATAATAGAAGCAATGCATTTGAAAATTTATAAATATATATGTATGTGTTTTTATATAAGTGAAATAGGGACTGCAATGATACAAATGATAAAAAGAATAGAGATGATTTTATTTTTATAAGGTACCTATTATCTCTGAAGTGCTATAGTGTTATTTAATAAGTGGGCTTAGGTGAGTTGGAAATGTGTGTTACAAACCTTAGGGAAGCCACTAAAATAATATTTTTTAAAAAAAAAATGCAAGTGATATGCTAAGGAAGGAGGAAAAATGAAATTATATAAAATAATTATATAATTATATAAAATACTCAACTGAAAGCATAAAAGGCAGAAAAAGTATTAAAGGTAAAAATTGGAGCAAAGAACAAAGGAAACAAATAGAAAACAGTAATAAATATGGTAGATTCACTTTCACTTTGAATCTACTATGCTAGATTCGCTTTAATTTTCACATTCACTTTGAATGTCAATGATCTAAACTTACCAATTAAAATACAGAGTGTCGAAGTGAATAACAAAGTACAAACTTTGTTTTCTTCAAGAAACCCACTTTAAATATAGAGACACATATAGATTCTTAATAAATTGACAGGGAAAATACACATGCTAACATTAATCGAAACATCGGAGGCTGTATTTCAGACAGTAGATTCTTTAAAAAGGAAAGGTTTCAGGGTTAAAGAAAGGTATTATATAATGATGATGGGACCAATTCTCTCAGAAGACATAACTAAAGTGGATTATAGACCTAAATATAAAACACAAAACTATAAAAGTCCTAGATAGAATAGGAAAAAAACCCAAATGACCTTGGGTATGGTGATGCCTTTAAAATAAAACACCAAAGACATGACCTGCAGAATAAATAATTAATAAACTAGATGTCATTAAAATTAAAAATTTCTGATTTACAAGAGACAGAATCAAGATATTTAGAAGACAAGTCGGAGACTAGGAATAAATATTTGCAAAAGACACATCTGATAAAGAACTATTTTGTAAAATACATAGAGCTTTTAAAACGCCACAGAAGGAAAAAAAGCACATCAATTAAAATATGAACCAAAGGACCTAACACTTTACCAAATAATATCTACTAAAAGCAAATGGCAACTAAGCATAGGAAGATATACTCTACTCATATGTCATCAAGGAAATGCAAATAAAATAGTAGTGAAATTATTATACAACTATTAGAATGGCCAACATCTAGTACATTGACACTATCAAATGATGTAGAGCAATAGGAGCACTCATACATTGATGGTGGAAATGTAAATTTCATTTTGGAAGCTTCTTCTTAAACAAAACATAATTTTACCATTCAATTCAATAAATGTGTTACTTAGTATTTACTGAAAGGAGATGAAAAGCTATTTTCACACAAAAGCCCGCATAATAATGTTTATAGAACTTTATCCATAATTGCTAAAAACATGGAAGGAACCAGGGTTCATTCCTTCAGTAAGTGAATGAATAAACTTTGTATATCCAAAAATGAAATATTATTTGGCACCAAAAAGAAAGGAGCAATCAAATCATGAAAAGAGAGGGAGGTAACTTAAATGCAGATTATTAAGTGAAAGAAGCCAATCAGAGAAGATTACATACAATATGAGTTCAATTATATGATGATCTGGAAAAGGTAAACCTATGAATATAATACAAAGATCAGTGGTTTCCTGGGTGGGTTGAGTGGGCAGAGATAAATAGAGTCTAAAGATTATTAGGACAGTGAAAATACTATGTGTGACATTGTAATTGTCATTATACTCATCTCTAAAAACATGATGTAGAAAACCAAAAATGAACCCTAAAGTAAATTATAGATATGGGGTGATTATGATGTGTCAATGTAGGTTCATCTTTGATTTAAAAAAAAAAGAAGAAAAAGAACAATGTACTATTCTGGTGAGTAACACTGATAATGGGGGAGTCTATGCATGAATGTGGGACAGTGGTTATATGGTAAATCTCCAGAGCTTCCTCTCAAAATTCAAACTAGAAATTCAATTTGGTCCAACTATCTCATGTCTGGATATTTACCTGAACAACACAAAAACACTAATTCAAAGAGATATATTCAACTCAATGTTTATTGTGTTATTAACAATAGACAAGAGCTGAAACAACCTAAGTGTCCATCAACAGATTGGTAGATAAAGAAGATATGGTATATATACACATATAGAATATTACTCAGCTATAAGAAAGGTAAAATCCTGCCATTTAAAACAACATATAGATGAAGTTATGGTTAATGAAATACAGTCATCCCTTGCTATATCACAGTTCACTTATAGGGGATTTTTAAAAATATATATCTAATTCTGTATCGCGGAATTTTCACCGTCGCAGGATCTTGCAGTATATGTCTACCTCCTAGTGATACCCACATAGAATTTTATGTTGTTAAAATTACGTAGGTTTAAGAGTGTGGGAAGTGTTTATAAGAGTGTGGGAAAAGTTAATAAGAATGTAGGAAGGGTTTATAAAGCCTTAAAATATACATAAATAATAAAATAAATTATAATGCCGCTAGTTCGCAGATTTTCACCAGTCATGAGGGTCTCTGGAAGGTAACTCCTGCAATAGGTGAGGGATTACTGTATGTCAGGGAAAGACAAACACTGCATGATTTCACTCATGTGTGTTATATAAAGAAACAAAACAAATTAACCAAATAAAAATAAAATTCATTTTATAAGACAATAAGAAGGGGAGAGGTAGGGGGATAGGCAAATATGGTAAAGTGGGTCAATTATAAGGTGAGAGAATCAATCAGTAGTGAACTCAATATAGCATAAACAGACATTGGTTTACAACGATGTACACCTGAAATTAACATAATGTTTTGATGCAATGTTTCTTCAATAACATTTTTTTATAAATAGGAAAAAAATTAAGCTCAACCCACTTAGGTGTATTTTCTCCAAGCACATTTGACACATATAAATTAGATAAATATGCATCAAACCAAGGTTGGGTTTTTGTTTTTTTTTCACCAGGCCAGTATTATGGAGGGACAAAAAAGTTCAAATTTACTTTTTAAATTTTGATACAGATCTTTGTATTTTACATAGAAATATACTTTAATTTATTAAGGTAATATAAAGCTATTTAGCAGGTGGTGTATATTATTGTATCCACTTTGTTTCTATCAATATTAATGAGTAGAGAGATACAAAAGGTAAAAGAACAACTATTTTAAAGTATTATTAGTTTTTTGTTTGTTCATTCATTTTAGGATGTCACTTTACACGTAGCATACATAGTTTGCCACATCACTCCCACATGTGACTGAGGAAATGATCTCTGTTCTAATTCCACAGCACCAAGCAGAGAAATGGACTCAGATCAGAGTGAATTATCCTGTATTACAATTTAAATTACTCCTAATTTACTAACTGCATTCTTTAATCACACGATGCATTGATAAATTCCATATGCATACATATATACTATATATGTGTGTATACATATACACACATATATAGTATATATGTATGTTATATATGTATATGACCGAACTCAGAAGTTGAAAATAATGCTTCCTGAAGATTTCGTATGACTCATTCACTGATCCAAAGTTGCTGTCCATAAATCTATATTCCCTAATGAGATACTTTCTTTAAATGGGGAATTTATACTTCCTTCAATCCTGGGTAGTTATGCTGATTTTTTATATATGTAATATAATTCTACTTAATGTAGATAAGAAAAGCTTGTCTGAATTATAATAATGTTGTCTATCTATAATTATTATTTGACACCCATCAATACAAAGTTCATATATAAATTATTTAAAATAGGAAATGTCTGTTTCTTCCTCCCACACTCACACTAAACATACAATCTCACCACTCATTATCACTCTTGCAGGATTTTTACTGTTTTAATCAAATAAGTAATTCGACTTTTCTACACTGAAAAATAAAACATAAAAAATACTTTTAACTCTCATTATAGGACTTCGAATTTTTTCCAAATTCTACTCATCATTTGAGGTTCAGATCACAATCTAACTCATCAATAAGCACCTTACTGATTAATTCTATCTTTACCAATCCTTTGGATCTTTCATCAACTACATTAATATGGCCACAGCTATCAAGATCATATGATCAAAATCAACATGCAAAATGACATTTTAAAGCTTTTTCCTATTCACTATGTAGTAAATAGCAATAGCAACAAAATAATGATATAAAAATAATCATTTGAAAGATTATTTTATACCACAAATTGTTTTTTTTTCCTTTTGATATTTTTTTCTTGCTTTCAAATGAAACTTAAGGTCTTCTTTGTGAGAATACAGTTTATGTTTATGTTTAATAAATTATCCATTTTGATAAAAGTATTATTTCATTATACTAAATATGACACAGTGACTAAGTCAACTCATACACTTACCAGTTTTTAGAAAATGATGACTCATTTATGCAGTGTTATATAAACAAAGTTGTATATATTAAATAAATGTAATAAATAGTTTCAAATTATACACCTATTTTATGTTAGGAATATGCATAGATTGTTTAAAATAGATATCTTAGATATATTTTTAAGTAAAGGTATAATTATTTTCATTTTATTCCTTAACAGTTACACTGGAAATTCATCAATAAATATATGAATGGAGAGTGTAAATTTAGATTACTGTGAATAATTTAAGTCTAGGATGTATTTTGATTTTATTTTCTGTGCAGAGCCTTATATGTTCATATGAACTTGGTTAAATTTAAATGACATTGCTCAGCCAATTAAGGCAATTGCATTACCCTAGTGTTATTAAAATGAATTTTTCTATGCTAGACAAAGGAGTTACCCAGCTCCCCCTTAACTCTCATTACAAGTTTGCATAATTTTTGCTGGGTTCACAAAGGTCCTGGCAGGATGACAAATTGGATCCTACCAAACAGTTAAACATAATGGCAATTTCTTAAATTGCAGAATTTAGAATTGGAATGGTTAGAGAGGTCATCTGGTTTAACCTTCCACACAATGATAAATCCCTTCTTCAACAACCAAAAATTTAAACATGGATTTTTTTTTATCTTGAACTTTTTCTTCTTGAATTAGGAGAGCATATTTAAATCTTCAATATTCTCACTGAATATTTAAAGCTGGAGAAAAATAAAATTAACTAGAAGCATATAAAATAATTTGTTTAACTCTTGGATAATGCATTAAGTATGATTTATTCACAGACACATCCATTGAAGAATCATTTTATAGATGCTTGCTCTCTTCAGTGCTTTCTCGAACCACTCATTTAAAAAAAATGTAAGTACTGTTTTTTTATTTCATCAAGTATGACTGATTTTGATTTTCTTTTGTGAATGTCCAAAACACAGAGAGAATATTTCCTCAACTATTCATTGTTTTCCACACAGTCTGTTCAACAAGATGGCCAAGTCTATGTCATGGCAAAATACTGAAATGGTGATGCCAGCGACTTGGTAAAATCATTAAACCAATTCATCTTACTCATCAAAATCTATTATGCTATTTGTTGCTTTAATATCAGAAATTTCCCCCTGTAAGTTACAAGAAAACTTTTCTTAAAGTATGTTTCATCTAAGGACAAGGATTGTTCGAGTGTGTATGTGTATCTGTTTGTGTTGTGGTGTGTTTGTTTGCGTTGTGTCTAAAATAATTCTCTATCCTAATACCTCACAAAAAAAAATTTCTGGCAAATGTCAACTGGGAAAGATACTGTTTTCCAAGGTCAAGTTATTTGATCATTTCTCAGACACAAATAGGTGTATTCACAGATATCGTTTGTCCTGTTGTTTCCTCTGGTAACCAAGATCTTAATATTTTCTTCTGTGATGAATCTAGACAAATCTACAAAAAGAACTTCTCAATCTGAAACTGTGAATAATACTGCAACTTAATTTTAAGCATTGTAAAGTTCTTTTACAAGTATAGTGTGCAGCAAATTTTTAGAAAATTATAATCATATCACTAACATCATGTTTGACGGTGAAAGATACTAATATCAGGAATGAGGCAATGAGAAGGATACCCTGTTCTGTCACTAATACTCTGTTTAGCATAGGACTAGAAGTGCTAGCTAGAGAAATTACAGATAAAAAATAAATAAAAGACACCCAAACTGGAAAGGAACAAGTAAGACCTTCAGCGTCAGCAGATGTGACATAAACTAAGTAGAAAATCTTAACATTCCACAAACTACCATCAGTGCAATGTTCCGAGTAAAAAATCAACACAAATCACATGCATTGCTATACATTATCATAAACAATGAAATTTTAAAAGTTTGATAGTACCCAAAATAGCAAAATATTTTAAATAAATTTAACCAAGGAGGTAAAAACTTTTACACTGAAAACTACAAAATATTGCTGAAATAAAGTAGAGATGACATCGATACATGGAAAGACATTCGTGTTCATGGTTTGGAAGACTAATGTTAAAATAATCAGACTACCCAAAGCAATTTACATGTTTGATGCAATTTATATCAAAATTCAAAATCACTTTTAGGAGAAATAGAAAAAATCCTATTACTACATGAAATCACAAAGAACCCTGAATAATCAAACAATCTTGAAAAGAACAGATTTGGAGGACTCATTTTCTGATTTCAAAATTTACTACAAAGCGATAAAAATTAGAAAAATAATCAGAACAGTGAGTTATCAACATTAGGAAAAGCATATGGACCAAAAGATAGATGCCCCAAAGTAAATTTCATATATATAATAACCAACTGACTCTCAGCAAGGGTGTCAATAACATTCAAGGAGGAAAGAACAGTTTTTTCAACAAATGAATTTCTTTGTTTTTTAATATATTATTTATGTAATACATTATATAGAATCGATCTCTACAAATCCAAAATGTATACTATATTAAGATAAAGTATTAAAATACATTATATATTATATATGACACTTTATTATATATAAGGAATAATTATAATATTCTAAAAGAATCATACATAATTATGTATAAATCATTATAACTATGTATAATATATGGCATTGTATATAATATGTATTTTATATATATATATAAATTCATATATACTGGAATAAAATTCAGCATTGAAAAGGAATATATCTCATGTTTTCTTTAACCGTTCATCTGTTGACATATACAGGTTGTTTATGGAAACAGTAGACATGGTCTACTGCAAATAATGTATCAATGAACATAGAATGCATATATCTCTTCAAAATTCTGAGTTTCGTTTTGATATATACAAAGAAGTGGAATTGCAGATTATTTTATAGTTTTACTTTTATTTTTTTGAGGAATATCTATACTGTTTCTCATAATTATAGCAACTTACATTCCCATTAACAGTACACAAGAGTTTCCTTTTCTCCACATATACATCTTTTGTCATTTTGAGTATATCTGTCCTAATAGTTGTGAGGTGATATTTCATTGTGATTTTGCTTTGCATTTCCTTGATGGTTACTAATGTTGATTATCTTTTCCTATTCCTATTGGCCACTTGCACATGATTTTGGAAAAACATCTTTTAGTTCCTTTGCTCATTTTTTTTCACTGCCCTTGAGGTCATTCCTCCAATGTATAGTTAACAGTTGTCTTGCTATAGTTATATGAATTCTTTGTATATTTTGAATTTTAACCCTTTATTAGATACATGGTTTGTAAATATTTTCTCCCAAGGAATGCTTAACATTAGACAAATTTACTCTGATTTAAGCTCAAGCAATATCTTATTATTTATGAACATAGTTTTATATATGATTGGTAGCTAATCTTGATCAAATACTATATAGTTCTATATAACTATGAAATTTACGTATTCAAGAGCTAAACACTTTTGTGAATCAAAGAGAACACTTTAATAATTATGTCAAGAAAATTGGATTAAAACAGACCTCCCTTGGGCAAACCAAAATGTCTAGTCATTCAGTCAAATATCACATCTGGAATAGGTCTTTTTGTTAGAATAACAGTATCTCAGTTAAATTATCAAGATTTCTGGTATTGTATTCTTAGAAAAAAATGATGAGAACAAATAAAATTTCAATGCAGAAATTTGCTTGCTTCTGTAGCATATAATATTACTCAAATGCAAATATTTTACTGACTGGCATAATAGATGCATATGCTCATGCAGCATTTTACTAAGAAAATATTTACGGAGGAGTTCTAAGGGCACAATTTGCAATTAAAATCACAGAGCAAATACATTGTTACTTACTAGAAAGGCTTGCAAATGAGTGGAAATTTACTGTATGTCATTAATGTTTTAGTGTGTAAGAGCATATCCTGCAAGCTAGGCAAATATAGAGGCTATGCAAATGAACTATGAGACATTTTGGTAAAGCACATTCTGGAGGACAAAATTCTTTTTGTGTGTTTTTAAATAATTGCTTTCAATGAAGCACTGTGTTTTAAAAATATTTCTTAGCAGAGCTATTTGCTAGGTCATTATTCCAGAAAAAAATTTTTTTAAATACATCTTTACATGTACTTAATCATCCTATAAGTACCACAAGAGTGAGAATATGTGGAAAGATATAAACAAACAGAGAATGAAAAAGAATTCACTCTATGTCCAAATAATATTCCACAGTTCTAGAAAAAGAAATCCAAACTGGATAGAAACAGATGTTAAGGAGAGATGCTTTCTCACTACATCTGAGGGCATACCTCCCATTTGCAACAAAAGTTATAGGTGCATCATTTGACATCTCTCTACCTCTTCACATACTTAATGCCAGGGACAATACTCTGCTCAGTTTCACCAGGAGGTTCTCCCCAAAGGAGAGCTCTATCAGACCAACAATCCCTGGGATTCAGTGTTTGAGTGTCAGTTGGTTTTTATATAGTTAAGGGCTCCAACTGTCTTCACCCAGAAATTGTGAGCCTATCTTAATGCCCCTTCTTTGATTCCTTTATTTCTCAAGTGGTTCAGAACAAATGTGATAAAGATGTATACCATCTACTAATCTTTTCGGATGACAATACTTGAATGAGAACAATTTGTCATCCTGCAGCTAAAATTTATATCTGGCAAGTCAGAAAGGAGGCATAGATAGCGAGGAAATGGTGTTGTCGAAGTTTTCCTCCATCCCCAAGTACATAAACATTCTCCTTCTAATAAAAATTCTTCCTATTTCTGCCCAAATCTAAAGAATTAGAGTTTAGATGATAAGGGTAAAGAGTAATTAAAGAAAGGAAAAGGGGAGAAAATGGGAAAAAAAAGAAAAAGAAGACTTTCACATCTACATTGGCCAGTTACTATATGTATAAAATCTTAAATTCTTACAGTAACATAATTATCTCAAGTTCATAGATCAAGACCACCTCTTTCATCAAAAATTTGGCGGTAAAATGTACTAATATATTGGCTCTCAAGATTTTATGTGTTGACTGGGTTCAGCCCAGTATTTCTTCTGCTCCATTTGATGATGGCTGCCTTCCAGATGGCTTTCTTTATATACCTGGTAGCTCAAATGAGATGGCTGAAAACAAAATTAGGGAAGAAATCTATCTTCAGCAGGATAATTAGTCTTCTGGGCTAGCTTAGGGCTCCAAGAGAAAAAAGGCAGGCAGTACATGAATTTTTACCTCACAAATTGGCTTAGATTTAAAGGAAGGAGACACAGACTTCACCTCTTGGAATGAGAAGCATATGTATAAAGTGTTGTAGATAGTGTTGGCAGTAAACCATTTGAAGCCAATATGACAGAGATATTAAATACTGTGTTCAAGGTCATCCTGCTAAAAAGGGACAAAGTGCATTAAAATAGCACGATCATCTAGTTTGAAAACAAGTTCTCTTGATTATAACAGTAATTTCTGTGCTTTACAATTCCTATGTTCTCCTGGAGTCTTTCAGCACCCCAGTTGGAATAGTTCCATCCTTAACTGTATAATAATATATTTTTATATATCAGTTTTGTTGAAGAGAAGGTTCACAAGGTAAAAGATGTAAACATCATGAACTTACATGGCATTTGCTTACTCATTTAGATGAAGATAGTAACTAAGTTATTTGATACTTAATAGACACTCAAAAATGGGACAGTAGAATTTTAGTCATGAAAAAATGAACTGGAATATTCATTACTCAATTGTAAGAATTCTTGTTGCTATCTCTCCAGCTATAAATAGAAAATTTTCTTCAATATTTTGCAATACAATATCTTAAAAAACTGATCAGATACTTTTTTCAGCATTTTGCCACCAAATAAAGCTTACTCTTAATACCACAATATAAAGTAATTTCCTGTGAAATAAAGAAGTGTTCTAAACCAGCTTCATTCAGCATTACATAGGCTTTCAGATTACTTTCATACTTCAGTAGTTGGTGGATGCTTAAAAAAATTAGTTTGTGAAAATTACATGGTCCACAAATTAAAAGAAAAAAACTTGACTGAAAAAATAACTGTCCATTTTAAAACTGAATGAATAATTGCTTGATAAGTTACCTCTTTACCTAATACCTGCTGTTGTTATATTCTTCATATGGTGACACTCAAGATGGCTGTAATCGCCTCAACTACTTTTATTCAAAGAAATAATCATTTGTTTCTAGAAGGATTTGATGTTTTTATTAATAACTGATTAAATATAGATAATAAGTTTTAGATCCTCATTGGAGTCATGTTTTTTACTCATGAGAATAAAGATAACCAAAATAAGATAAACAAATGTGGTATTTTGTTTTTCTTTTTATAAACTTTGTTGAATATACCTCAGCATCACACTCATAAAAGAAGAGAAAAATGGGAATTTTTGAGCAGATTGACATTTATACTACAGGAAAGGATTTTACTGAGGATAATAGAATTGGATATTGGAATAGCAAAACTTCCAAGGACACTAAAATTTCCTGGCTAGGTTTTCATTTAAATTTGGGGTTGCTAATACCAAAAGATTTATTCTTTGCTCCAAGTATCACATATAAATTAGAAGTAATCCAGAGAAAATCTCGGGTCATGTTTCTGTCACACGATGCTAACACATACATTGGTTTTCTCTCCTTGCATACCTCTCATCACTTAATAAACTTCAACTTGCATATCACATTAGAAGGAAAGATGAAATATAACCTAAGTAATTCCTTGAGTGGAGAGGAATACTTATCTTAAATCAAACTTTAATAACTGACTTAACATATCCAAGCTGAAGCTTAAGTGGGGTACCATGTCATTTAACAAAATGCTGTCATGTTTTAGAATTTTCTTTCTGTTCTCTAAGAAATGATAGAACACCATAATTTTATCCTTAAGCCTGTCAACGCATCCAAATTGTGATTTTGAAGACTTTAAAATAACAAATGAATTGAATTTGAGTAGGTTTGAAATAATGTTCTTTTATTTAATTTCATTAAAGTGTGCCTAGCAACCTATATGTTGGATATTAGTAAAATAAATTCTTTTTACACTAATGCCTTAGATTTATTCTTTTCATGTACTTTCATATATATGTATGTATATTATTCTCACAGCTTAGAATGTTATATGTTCATACTGATTATTGAGATGCAGAAAGCAAGATTATATTCAACAAAGTCTGTATGACTCTATATACATAAAGTTATGTATTAACCTATCCAAAACTTTTTTTAAATGCCCATTTTGTAATAATATGCCCTATTAAATAAGAACGTGGAAATAAGTTAAAAAAACTATAATTTTCATTGAAACAAAAGAGAAAAATATCTTTCCCATAAGCAGCATATCACTCACATGATCCAGCTGAGCACATAACAAACATGAAATTTTCTAATTGTCAGATTGTCGAATATTGTCCTGATTTATCTTTTATTTCAAGTAAAAAGGAAAATGTTTGCTTTTTGTAGTTTACACTTTATAGATAATTAAGTAATCTCTAGCTCCTTTTGTTTTAGAGCCCTTTAAAATACTCCTTCAGTGATGTTCTCAGCACACAGCACAACTTAATTTTTATTTCATTTATTCATTCACTCAAAAACTACTTCTATAAAAAATCTGTTAAAAAGAAGCATTAAGATGCAACCCTTGACCTTGATTAACTTACTCATGTAGAAGGAAGTTACTCTATTAGTAAAAAACACAACAAACTGTATTTTCATCTTCCTATATCTATGGTATAATTAATAGTAATGGAAAAACTAAGTTCTTACATTTCTTCCTTAGATAGACATAGGTATTAAAAAAAAAAGCTAAAATATCAGAAGCTTAATGCTGTTAAAGAGTGAAGGTTATTTTTATTCCAGTGTCTTATGTGGCAACCTTAAATTTCTTAATTTTTTAAAGAATCTCGCCCCTCCTTTTTCTCTGCAGATTAAGATCTATATTATATTCCTCTTCCCATAATCTCTTGTCCCAGATGTTCAGGGATCTACAGTCTTCTTCAATGTTAAAGCACCAGGGTGCCTGCCTCAGCTGCCTCCAACCTACACACAAATTATGCCACTTTTCCAGTAAGTGTTCAAGTCACGTGAGACAGAAACCATTCCAAAGCCACCCACCCACTAACCCATCAAAGCCAGAACACTGCAAGCAAATTCAAACACTCTCTTTCTGTCGTGAGTGGGAAATCAAGAATTGGGAGGCCTCCTTTGAACCACTCATTCTATGCTGAGAAGGGATGGAACAGTGATGAGCAAAATTTAAGGGAATTGCCTATTATTTTTAGTGCAATTTTTCTTGATTAGGTGTTTTCTTGGTTGCTGCAGCTTAATTGGTGTCCAAAGTTCTCACAAAGCTTTTGTATATTGCTATATACATAGCTCCATTGGGGTATAATGGGCTGAAGTCTCCTGTCTACCACCCTGCTGACATCTCCATATGTATATTTTGAAGGATGAGGCTTAGTTTATATAAACCATGGGTTGTACTATTAGAAAATAATGACATTGTTCAAAAAATAAAAATAAATATTTTAAATAGCATCATAATGTAGGGAGAAAGTAGTATGGCTTTAAAAAATATCAGTGATTCTCAAATAGCATGTTGTTGAATGCTTAGGTTCCCTGAAAATTCTCCATATATGGCCGTAGGAGCTAAAAGAACCTGTTAATTCCTAATCTCAGATCCAACCAAAGAGACATGTTTTTAACTTTATGCTCTGGATATTAAGTTTTAGCATAATATAATTTAGAAAAAAATGGATAAAGATACTTTTCATATTTGGGGGAATATTTTAATAATTTTTTTCATATTCTAAAAATTAAAACTTGGATTTCTGTTTGCATAAAAGAACTAATAATTTATTAACTATATGGGTTATTTTTACTATATGAGGCACTTTTATTCAGCTAGTCAGAAAGTAAGCAAAGGACTAAATTTATTGAACCCAGAGGGAATCCTAATAAAGAAAATGACAGATTTATGAAAGCATAATTATGATTTATAATGAATAATAATTTTTAAATTCCTAACTATACTTCTGAATGACATAGGCTTTCAATTATGTATATAGGTATATATTCATAATATATGTACATATATATAAATTTTTAAATAATAATTTGGTGTAATCAGTAAGTGTTACTATAGAGCTATTCACAAGATAGTATGGAAATAATGGAAGGAATAATTTTTTAAAGGATCAACATCTTCCTGGAGAAGATGACATACAAAGAGGAAATTAAGGGCTATCTAAGTATACAAATACGAGAATGAATGATGTTTCACACAGTGGATACCAAGGGCTAACATACGATAGCTTTGACCAACATTTCTCTTCAAACAAACAGTGTGAGAAAGTAGTTGTAGAGACTATTAGTGTACTGGAGTTCTTTGTGTGCTATGCTTAGGGTCTTGGACTTGTATCTAAAGGATTGCTATCAGAAAATGGCATTTTCTTATTTCTATTTCAAATAAATTGTTCTATTGACATTTTTAAGTGCTGGTTTCAAAATGAAAACTTGAGTTAGAGACAGAGAGGAAGTTTTTGCACTACATTAGATGAAATAAGAATAAAGTTTAACTAGGAGAATGTAGACAACCATAACAAAGAGAATAAAGATAGAAAGCATGTTAAGATAAAAATAGAGAGAAATTAATTGGCTGTTTGGATAAATGGGAGAGGGGGATGTGGAATGTCTTCTGTTTTCTATGTAGGCTGTGCTGATTAGCTTCTTTGAGTTTTTTCCCTGATTTGTAAGTCATGTAATAATGTAGACACATCGAAGGATTACAAAAGCTTATATGTAAGTCCCTTGAGGGTAGTTTGGGATATACTAGACAAAGGTAAAGGACAGTTCCTTTTGTTTTCTCTTTCTACAGAAATATATGAAGAAACATTGACAAAGTCTTTCTGTAGCTCAGGAGATTTCTTTCTGTCTCTGTCTTACTGAGTAAGAAAACTGAGGTACTGGGCTACTGCTAACTAGAAATAATCCACTGCATTTATTGAATTTAATAAAAATATCTTGTTAAAAAGTTGATACATATAGTAATTGTTATCATCTAAATTGTTTTGTGTAAAAAATGTAGTTAACTTTTCGAACATTTTTCATTTAATGCTAAAATATGCAGTTTTATGCTTGTGAGAGAAAAAGGAATTGAGCCAAATTACTTTTCAATGAGTTTATACAAGAATTCCCAAATGTATAATCCAAAGCAGAATGCCTTTTGTTACATCCATGTACTTTTTTACCATCATAGTAAATACGCTAGGATTTAATTGCCAATTAGTTCATAGAATTTTATACAGCTTTGTTCTGAGGCTATTGTGATTTCATAGAAAAATAATTTTTAAACATGAAACTTAAAGTGCAAATATATCTTAAAGAAATAAGCAGTAAGATTTTTGAGAGCTTAACAAGAAAGTGAATCTTCTAAAATGAGAGCATTATTTTAGTAGTAACACAACAATAACATCTCTAATTGTCACTACTAAAGAAATATGAACCTTTAGAGGTTACAATTTCTATTCAGATGATACAACAATGGTGTCTTGGAAACTTGTATTATGAAAGCATATAACATACTGATAATATGGTTAGTCTCCTATGATAACAACTGCTTGCAGTTTATTTATAGCACTGACTTATAACATTATATAGGTTTCAGGTGAAATAAGTTATATGGAGAAAGACAAACACCATGTGATTTTACTCATATATAGCACATAAAGGAACAAAACAAATGAATGAGCTAAATAAAACAGTGCAAACTTAATGCAATATATGCAGCCATTGATTTATAATGATGTGCACTTGAAACCTATGACAGATACTACACAAGACTATGAATACTAGGAGCAGTAGTCACTTCTTACCACCTTAGAGGCTTTCTATTATATGACAGATGTTGACACATTATTTACTTGGGTTTCGAATAGCTTAGGTGTGTCACTAATTCTTATTATCTGGAATAATTACCAACACTCATTAATTTATTCTCCACCTTCCATTCTATATTCCATTCCATAAGCACCTCAATCCAACAACATGATTTTGTAGAGTAACTCAAATCTTAATTTTTAAAAGATGTTAGTTTGGTAGGCTTCTTTAGTTGTGAGTGCTGTAATTTTTCATTCCTTGATATAACAAAATTAGAAAGTGTCCCAGAGGGAATACTAGAGATGGACATACTTTATTCTCTCATTATTGATAGGCAACCATTTCTTCGTTCTATGTAAGATTGTAATCTAACCATTTTTTTCTACTCAGCACATAAGAAGCAATTAGGATAGTTAACATTAAAATCCAAAGATGATTTTTGTATAGCCTGATGAAAGTACTTTCTTGGGAATAAGGACATAAAAAAACAGAAGAGTGTGGTGCTGCAGGGAGAGAAAAAAAATTCCAATTCAATTATTTATAGTGAGACGCCCTTCATATTTATATTTCTTGTAAGCTGGTGTAGTGAACACAGTTGCCTTTCTACCTGTGGCACTTTCAAAAGTCAATCGAAGAGAAAGCTTCAGTGTGAGTCAACAGTAACGAGAACTACATTTGTCAAGTAAAAGCAGTAACAGAAAAGTAATCATGAACTCTCCAAAGTAAAAGGATAAGTGCACCCTACAAGCTTATTGAACAGTTTATAATTAACTTTTAGAAATACCAGTAAATAATGAGTGTATGTCCTATTCTTAAAAAATAATTCCCACGGATAGAAAATAAGTCAAGAATATCATTTCCATTATAATTTTTTTAGGTTATTGAGGAAAATTAAGGATAACATTCAATATCCCCCCTTTAAATCTGTTCAGTTCTCCAATATAAGGTAGGCTGGAGACTGACTTTTTCCCTCCTCACCTCTTTTTCTTCAATATATGAGAATAGCGAGAAATACAATGAGAGAGTAAAATTTAGCACACCTCCAGAATTAAATTTGAATAGCTGCTGTGTTATCAATATCTGACAGTCTTTGCTTTTTATGTCTTTTTATACCTCAGTAATTATATATTTTAAAAGATTTTTTTGTTCTTTATCACTTTATTCAACCCATTTTCTGTTGTGTGATTTCTTCCTCAATGAACACATGACATGCACACTGAATTAGCAAAGATAGTTACAGTTTGACCAAAGTAAGGTCTTGTAAAATATATTGATAAAATCACATTTCTTCCTGTTCCTCTACAAGTGCTATTTTAACTTTGTAGTTTAAATCACTGATTAAACAGTTTAAAAAGATGAAATCACTGCTTAATTGTTCTTAGGAAATTGGGGCTGACAGGAAAAAAAGACTGTTACCTCCAACAGTAGACATGAATCTCCAGAAATCAGAAACAAGCAGAGTCCCTGGGAGTTGTAATTGCTCAATACTGCCTGTAAACTAAATGAATTATTTATTTAATTAAGTCACTAGTTTCTGATAAAAGAAAGTAGTCTCCTGTTGCTTCAAAAGCTAAATATTTGGCAAATATATTGAGATATAATGCTTCTCCTCCTTAACATCTGCTCCCAGTATTCCTCACTGCTTCCAGGAAAAACAAAAACAAAAACAAGATCAGTTCTCAGCACAGCCTGAACAGGAAAACAATCTACACAGTAAAGGAAGAAATATTTATAAAGTGGAAAAAATATAGGACCCGTGTAATATATACCAGCAGAATCCTTAGAAATGTGTATGAGCTGACTTTGGAATGCATTGGGTATAGACTATAGGTTGGTAAAAGGGAGATCTTATTATTGAAATAATAGTGCTCAATGTTTTTGCAAAAATATTTACAACATATCTTTATATACTGCTGGTATGAATTTTTGAAGTTAGACATCACAATGGACAATTGTGAATGAGGTGGAAATTAGAGAATTGATTGGTTGGAACACTAAGAAATGGGTCAAAACTTTCAGAAAGATGGGGTTATTAGAATTTTTTTTTTATATGAGCCTGGAGAATTCTCCCCTTCCTTCCCTATAGTTCATGAGATGGCTCAGTGGATACTAGGGTAGAAAATGCTGTTCTGGAGAAGCAGAAACTAGCATCTCTAGGAATCTTGATGATGGTGATCTTCTGTAGTTGCCAACACACTCATGATATTAGACTCTGGAATCATTGAGAGATCAGATGCCAGAATTCTCAAAACTTTTTTTTTAAACTTTGAAATAATCATACACTTATAGAGTAATTTCAAAAATGGTACAGAGATTTTTCAACAAATGGCATTAGGAAACTGGATTGCTACATACAAAACAAAAAACTGAATGCCCATTTCACATTCCATACAAAAATAATTAAAATGAATCATTGATCTAATAATGTAACATTGATATAGCTAAAATGACACCAAAAGATCAAGTGAATAAAGATAAAAATGAATTGGACATCATCAAAAATACAAATGTTTGCACTTCAAAGGCAACCTTCAACAAAGTGAAAAGACAACTCACAGGAAAAAAAATTTCAAATTACATGGCAGATAAAGGATTTGTGCCTTGAATATATAAAGAAATTATAACTCACAAATAGAGATATAATTTTAAAATGAGAAAAAGAATTAAATATATCACTCTTAAAAAGAGATGCAAATGCCCAAAAGAACATGAAAAGATGTTGAACATCTTTAGCAATTTGTGAAATGAAAGTGAAACCTACAATGAAATATCACTTTACACTCATAAGGATGATTAAAATTAAGAAGATAATGACACATGTTTGTGAGGACATGTAGAAACTAGAACCCTCAGACAGCCGGTGGAAATATACATGAGAGGCCACCTGGAAGAATTTGACAGTTCTTCTAAATATTAAACATAGACTTACCATTAGTGAACTTTCTTTCTTTAAAAAAAATTATTGAAGTAGCATGGCATTATAACATTATATAATGTTCAACTGTACATTACTGGACCATATGAACTTTCGATTCCACATCTAGGCATAGATCCAAAAGAATGGAGCATACATCTCCACAAAAAACAGTCACATGAATGTTCACAGTAGCTTTATTCATTATAGCCCCCAAATGGAAATAACCCAATGCCCATCAACTGATGAATGGATAAACCAAATATTGTATCAATGGAGTATTAATCAACCATTAAAAAGTATGAAGAAATAAAAATGAATGAAGTGTTGACACATTAATGAACTTTGAAAACATTATCCTAAATGTTAGAAAAACATCACAAAAAGATACCTATTATATGAAATGTCAATAATATACAAATCTCTAGAGTTAGAAATTAAATTAGTAGTTTCCAGTGGGGGGAAATAGGCTAATGATTATGGATTCTCTTTTTTCGATGTGATGACAATTTTCTGAAATTATATTTTGGTTATGGCTGCAAAATTCTAAATTGCATATTTTAAGAGAAGGATTTGTATGATATGTGAATTATTATATCAAAATTATGATAAAAACAAAACAACAAAATCTAATAAAAAATCTTAAAAAACATGTATCTATCAAAAATGTAAAAGAATACAGAGTTCATATTTACATTTCACTCAGTATTCTTTAGTGCTAACAACTTGCAAAATTTTAGTACAATTATTAAAAAATAATCAAACATGTATGTTAATATACTACAGACCTTATTCAAATTTTACCAGTTTTGCCACTAGCATCCTTTTACTCTTCCAGGATCCAAACTAGTCAAGTAGAAATATCTCTGGAACCAGAGGATATCTGTGATTACTCTTCAATCTTTTAAAATATTTTTAACTCAAAGATTATGAGTGATAAGATTCCTCATTAAGTTGGAATACCTAGTGCTTTGTCATAATCACCTGACTCTCATAAACATAGATACAATAACAGATAATAACTCAAAGGAACATAGAAATGAAAATCTTCAACTACATATTAACAAATCAAATTTTTAAAAGAATAAAATAAATTATGCAGCAAGATTGTGAGGGAAAAGTTCTGCCAGCCACTTCCAGCAGCCCTTATCTTCTTATAACCACTAATTTTATTTTACACACAAGTCTATTTTTGCTTGATTTAGTTCATTTGTTTGCTTGATATCTCTATAAATCACATATGAGTGAAATCATATAATGTGTGTCTTTCTCTTTCTTGTTTACCTCACTAAGCATAGCTTCCTCTATATCCATCCAAGTCTATGTTATTACAAATGGTAAAATTTCATCTTTTTAAATAGTTTGGTAGTATTCATTTTGCTCATTTGAGTTTATATAACACATTTCCTTCATCCACTCATCTGTTGATGGTCACTTAGCTTGTTTCCAGCTCTTGGTTATTACAAATAATGCTTCAAAAACATCAGTGTGCCTATATCTCTTTCAATTAATGTACCGTGTTTTTAGGGTAATAACCCAGAAGTGGTATAATTGGATCATACAGAATTTATTCTATTCCCACTGTTTTGAGAAATTTCTGTACTACTTTCCTTGATGGTTGCACCAATTTACACTAATCAGCAATATATAAGTGTTGCATTTTCTTCATCACCTCAGCAACATTTGTTATTTCCAGTCTTTTGGATAATTGTCATTCTCACAGGTGTTAAGTGATACTCATTTTTGTTTTGATTTGCATTTCCTTAATGATAAGAGAGGTGGAACTTTCTATCTGCCTGTTGACAATCTGTAAATCTTCTTTGGAGGAGTGTCTGTTAAGATCTTCTGTAGGACCCCAGAAGTTTAGATGAGACAGCAGGGGCTGGGGAGTTGGATCTAGGAGGCAGTTTCCCAAGATATACTGTGAAAGCCCCTTTCATAGGCACTTTTCTTGGACGCTTTCAGAGATTAAGTGAAACATTCCCACTTCCTGCAGCATCCACAAAGGGAACATTTTTTAAATTTCCAAGCTTAATCTAAAATCATTTCTATCTTAATCTCTTTGATGTATTTAGATTTTGCAAAAGATAAACTCTATAAATCCTGCAAAAATGCCACAGGCAAAGAATATGCAAAAGATTTGGTTTCTTATTGGGAGAAGCAAATGAAGTAGAGGAAATATAAATCATAGTAAGAAATATACAATTTATCCTGTTCCACAGACAAATAGACAACACATACAGAGGTAAATAATATTGGAGAATTGCCAGATGTTATGGAAATAGTATCTTTGACCCAGGTATGAGCAGGGCAGGGGTATTTCAAGGAAGAACTACACTCTAACCTGAAATGTTGGAGATGAACTAGAGTTAGTCAGGGAAAGCGGGTGCAGTGGATTGCTAAGGGACACGTGTCTGAGGAAAGATGAAGGAATGCTTGAAACAATGGAATGAACTCTGTGAGTCTAAACATCATAAAGCAGGATAAATTGCTGAGAGATGAGCTGAGAGTTTTGCAAATGTTAGATGATGCAGAAGCTTGTAAACCATAATAAAGAATCTTGTTTTCACTCTGTGAAACTCACTAGAAGATTTTAAGCCTGAGAAAGACAAAATGAGAATTTCACCTTAAAAGATTGTTTTAGTTTCCAAGTAGATAATTGGGGGTGTAGGGTAACCCGGGTGGCTAGAGAACAGTAACAGAAGAAAAAGGATCCCCTATAAGGCTCGTATAAGAATCCTCAGGGAAAATGATAGTAGTGTCACCTTGAGACGTGGCAGAGGAAATGGAGAAAAGTAGGCATACTTCAAAGATATGAGGTTGTACAATGTACTAGATGTGACAATATAATATTTCATGTAATCTAAAACTCCATTGATTTAAAATATATCATTTTATATAGCACTAGAAAGGAAAAACCTGCCAGTAAATAAAATATGATCCACCATTGATTGTAGTAGAAGCATCAAAATTTCAAAGTTGTAAAGTGTGGGGGGGAAATTTACATTGTAAAATCAGTGAAATAGTAGCTAGCAGGTTAATTAGAGAGGGGAAGAAAAGAGTCAAAGATCTGACTAGGTAACTGAAAAAGAAATGACTAAGAGAAATGTGAAGATTGGGTAGGAAAGGGATGAGAAACAGTGAACTCAGTTTGAATAGGTTGCGTTAAAGTGTGCAATATTCAAGTGGAAATGTTTAATCGTCCATTTGGTATATGTGTCTGGAGTTGAAGTAGAGGCTGAAGTAGAGATAAAAAGGTTTGAGAGAATTTCAGAATACATATTAAAAATGAAACTGATTTAAGGACAGAGTGGTCAACAATGTTAAATTGTACTAAATAGTTAAATAAAATAGAAATGTGCTTGTTTCAACTGGATCTTTCTTTCTTTCTTTCTTTTTTTTAATAGCAGACACTGATCTTAGAGGCTTGGGAGGAGTTAGATCCCCAGCAGGGAAGGCAAGGTAATTAAGTCTGTGAGAAAGTAAGGAACACTAGAACACATTTATTGGGAAGACAATGCCGAAAGAAGTTACAAAGTAAGTGAAGAAAGAAAGAATATTAGAAACAAAATTTGCTTAAATCAAAAATTAGCCAAGGTAGAACTAATAAGGTTGTTCAATGGGATAGATATGACGATTTTATGTTTCATGGAATCTAAGTTTCATAAAATCAAGTTTATGGCAACTTACATAACCTAGGACATAGGGTTCTTTCTTCTTCCACTTCACTTTGCTTCCCCCAGTAAGAATTTATTTGTATTCACTTCTTAAATTTTATAATTTTTTTAAGGGAAAGGTGCATGTAGAAATGAAGGTGAGCAGGCAGGAAAAGAGAGGAGGAGTTTAGTTCCCATCTTAGATGTTTTCCCCAGCCCTAGGTCCTGAACTGGGGACCTTGGAATGTATGTGGACTACACCTGATAAACCAAATTTTTAGGCCACCAGGGCATGCCTTAAATTTTATAATTTCTAAAGAAGATTATGTGGTCATCAGGGAATAGAAAACCTTATAAATAAAACCCTGTTTGCATATATATTATAAACTGAATTATGTTGCCTCCAATATTCATATGTTGAAGACTTAAGTCATATGGCAAAGACTCCAAAGTTACTGTCTTAGGAGATTGCAGAGTAATTACGATTAAATGATATAATAAAGGTGGGGCCTTAATGCAATAGGACTAATGAGAAGAGAAAAAGCCCTTAGTGGTTCTACTGCAAGCCAAAGAGAGATCTCGGGAGAAACCAAACCTGCCGACACCTTGATCTTGACCTTCCAGACTCCAGAACTGTGAGAAACTAAATATCTGTCATTTAAGCCTTATTGGAAGAGAGGTGAATGGGAGAATGGGTGAAAGGGAAGGAAGGAAGGAGGAAAATGAATGCTGCTCATAGATGACAGTAATGGTCAAATTTTACTAGCTCTTTCCTGTTACATTAGAATTTAATAATTAATTATAACTGGCTTGTATAGCTTGTATTCATATTTCAAAATCTGGTGCTTGTGCCAAAGAAATTGCAACTGGAATTTCTAATTTTAATGAGAACAACCCAAAACATTTGGTTTGGAATGCCTAGCTTAGATATTACTAAGCACAACTATTGATAGAAAATTGAAATTAATTTCCAAAGTATCAAAACATGCCACTCTATTTGCATGTGTTTTTTTTAATGCATATAAACATTTTTTTTACCCGGACTTTCCTAAAATCATACTCTCATGGAGCTCATTGGCCAACTACCTGATCTTGAATTTTAGGTTTGCTTTTTACTGACTCAGAACATCTAGTTGGTAAGCCTGTTAACTCAAAACCAGTTTCTGCCTTCATTTTCCATGCTTCAGGTCAATAAATTCCTGCAAGTGTGCAGGGTGAGTGGAGAAAGTCAACTTGGAATTATTAAGAATTCGATGCTACATTGAGAGTCATTTATATAAGAAACACGTAATGATTATACTGTAGTGCATCTATTTTAAATATAATATTGTTGACCCATTCAGTTGCACAGAATTTCCTGTAAAAGGATATCTTGCATGCAGCATAAATCCAAAGCATTTACATTTAGATATCTATCAAATCTGAAAGTTACGCCATTTTTACTCCAAATTTCCAAGTTATGTAGTTACATGTAGAACTCTGGTTTTATTATTTGCTCTAAGCATTGGTGTTGATTGTTGTCTTTAGAATAACAATTCTTTTGGAAAGAAATCTGTGACTTTAAGTAGTATTTTTGTTGGGTACACAGATGCTTTGAGAAAATTTTACAAATCTTTTTCTCCTTAAATGCATAGTTGAATGGTTTAACAAAAATATCTATTTTATAAATTCTGCAGCTTGAACTTTTTTTTTTCATTATGAATAAGAAAGCAGGCAAAAATGAAAGCAATCAGGCAGACAGGCAATAAGAGAGAGGAGGAAGAAGCATTTATTTCTTTAGTTTGTTTTGGTTAACCCAGCTCTGGGTTGCAAACTTGGGTCCTTGGACTCAAGCATGTGGACTGCACTGTAGTGGCAGATTTAATGCCTAATCCAACATGGAACACCCGCCTCAGCTTGTATTTTCATTCTTGCCTGAATATCTGAAACACAATACACTGGGAGAGACTGTCGCCAGACTTTCAGAAGTTCTGTATGTCGTTTTGGGGGCACCTAGGAATAATGTAGTGGCGGGTATCTGGGTGAGCAAAAGCTTGAAATAACAAATTCATTGGATCAAACTTGA
Source organism: Solenodon paradoxus (assembly GCA_004363575.1). Taxonomy (NCBI): domain Eukaryota; kingdom Metazoa; phylum Chordata; class Mammalia; order Eulipotyphla; family Solenodontidae; genus Solenodon; species Solenodon paradoxus. The sequence continues at coordinate 1,040,585 of RJWH01000087.1, forward strand.
TTAGGACAAGAATATTAAAGATATATCAGAAGCTCAGGAACTCTAGCCTGTCTGGAGAAAAGATGGGTATTATATTTTTGTAAAACCTACAACATAGAATTCTAAGTTAAATCTAATCTGGTAAAAAGGCAGCTGAAAAGACTTATGTCGATATGTGGTTCTTGCTTTAATCTCATCCTATTTAGATGTTTTTTTCTTTGGTGTAGGCACTACGCGTCTTCAGAGAGTAAAGGAGTGTATCAACGTGGAGAATCAAATGTAGGACAAACATATTTTTAAAAAAAATAAAGAAACCATTTTGGTTCTTCAGAGAGCTATAATAAAGACTGAGTGTCTTAATCTGATTTCCCTATGAGAGCAACACTAAAACAAAGTCTCGCCTCGAGGAACTTGCTTGAATAGTGAATTCAGGGAGCAGTAGGCAAGTTTAAGATGAGAAAAAGGGGAGAATGTGGGATTTATACTCAGCCCTGAGAAATCTTCTGAGGAGACTTAGGAAGTGCATCTAATAAGGTAATTGAAAAAGTATTTACCCATCAGTTCCATCCTCCACTGGTCGAGAGTGGCACCAGGACCGCTGACTCCCCTGCTGTTTCAGGTGGTGCACACGTGAGCGCTGTGTAGGCTGCTGTGTGGGCATTCTAAGATATTCCATCAAAGAAGCTCCAAGGTGGCATCATATTGTATTTGCACAAATGTGTGCAATACCAGTCTCCACAACGGTGGTCATGGTGAGAGCATGACTTGCTGCACAAGCATGTACCTCTGTCGCCACTCAGGTCCATGAAGTCTAGCCTTTCAGGTGGTGACCAGTCACAGATTCTAAAGACGGGAGATTATTGACAGCTCCTCTTTTCTAACTGGTCCCAAAGTCAGGTTTGATATTCATCATCTTTCACCTCCATCATCCACTGCCTCCATCATCACTCTATAGTTCCCTCACTCTAGGTCAGTTAGCTGATCTGGAACTCATGCCTGTTTCATTGATCCAGCCCTTCACCTTCTTTACATCTATCTGTGAGGATTCATTCTTTATGCCAACCTGACTGCAAAGAAATATTATTCTGAGTGTTTCTATGAGGTGTGAGTACAACATTTAAATCAGAGACTGAGAAAGCAGATTGCCTGTGCTAGGTGGGCTGTACCCAATCAGTTGATTTCTAGAATCAAACAAAGGCTGACTTTCCCCCAGATAAGAGGGAATCCCTCCTGCCTGGCTACCATTCGAACTGGGACACTGAAATTTTTTTTGCAGGCTTTAGACTTAAACTGAAACATCAGCTTTTCTTGGGTCTCCAACCTGCCAACTTCAAAGTGAACTACATCATCTTGGCTCTCCTGAGTCTCCAAGTTGCTGGTTGTAGATCTTAAGGACTTTTTCTCTGGAGAACCCTAACTAATACAGGTGTTTTTGCCCTGTTGAGTCACGATTGCTGAATTGCCAATTCACAGTAACCTCTGGACACAGAAATGTGTCTTCTAGTCCCCTACTCTGCACTTCTCATATCGCCTCTCCTTTTTCTGTATGCCAATGCGTAGCTACATGAGCGGTTTCCTTTTTCAAAATTCTGAAGAGTTTAGCTTCTGTTTAGAAAGTTACCATGATATGTATGTCACTATCTTGTAAGAGAGTTTAATCTAGCTCCTCAAAACTCTGTTAAATATTGCCTCCTTATAGTATTTCCCAATCTGTATTCCTCCCATTTTGAACTATTATTACTTTGATCTATCTGGAGCAATATAAATATGTCTAATCCATCTTCATCCTTATAACTCTAAACATACTTGAGAATAGAAACCATCCCTTTATTTCAAGCTAAACACACCTCAGCATTCCTCATATATTATCTTCTCCCCAATTGCTTTCCTATAGCACAAGTCAGTGAGTCTGTGGCCCTTTTTAATAACGTAGCCCTAAAGAAAGCACAAGACTTGACTGTATTCTGATCAGTGAAAAATGAAGAGAGGCTATTCTGATGTTGAAAGAAATCTGTACAAATCTGATCATCTTTTTTTCTAAGGAAAGATGCAGTCAGCATAGAAGGCACACCAACTGATCATTTGTATGTGAGACTCACCTATTTACATTACTCTCTGACAATCTGCTTCTTGCTGATTAGCATCCTCATCTAACTGTAGGTCTTCCACAAACATAAATTCATGAATGTTAGTCTTCACAGTCATATCTAAGTTGATTAAGGCATCTCTTCTAAACTTCTTAGAGTTGATTTGAGGAGATCAACTGATGTGAATTTGAAAATCTATGGTCTATTTCACTTATCCTCACATAATTACTCAAACTACATCTGCAAGTGAGAAAACTGGCTTTTACCCCACCAGTTGAATATTCTTATTCAAAGGCTTTGGAGCCTCCAGAAGTCACTGCTTCTCCTCAATATTGCTGAGCTAATGAAGAGACACCTAAGTGACCCTCTTTCTCCTATGCACGGAATTACAGGAAATCCTTTGGAGCAGTCCATCCTCCTCACAGAAGGACATGGCTTATAATTAATTCCATCTTAGCAACCCCTTTTGACCATGATTTGACCGAATTGAACAGTTTAATTTTCCTTACAAGGGTCAAGTTTTGCCCATATCATAGTTTATAATGACTTATTTTAGCCATGTTCTCCAGAAAACAATGCACATGTAGAGTTCACATAAACTGCACAGCCAGACTCCCTTATGAAAACAGCCTACATTAATATGGTACATCTGTCACGATCAATAAACCAATATTAATATATTGTCATCAAGTAAAGTCCATACTTTATACAGATTTTCTTTTATTTTTCTCTAATGCCTTTTTTCTGTTCCAGGATCTCATTTGGGATATCACATTTCATTTAGTCATTATTTCTTCCTAGACTCCTGTGGTCTTTGACTGTTTCTTACACTTTTTATGTTTTTTTTTTTTTTTTTTAATGACCTTGACAGTTTTGTAATACTGATAAGGTGTTTTGTAGAATATACCTCAATTGGGATTTATATGATTTTTTTCCCTCATAACTAGACAGGATTTATGAGTTTGAGGGTGGGAGAGTCTAAGAATAAAGTGCCATTCTCTTGATATTTTATCAAAAGTACGTATTATCCATAGGATTTATCACTGTTAAAGTTACCTTGATCAGCAGGCTGAGGGTCAAATCCATTGATAGCTAAAAAAAACCAAAGTTAAAACGATCTTTGATTTAAGCAATGTTTTAAAACATTTGTGTGCAATGCTTAAGAAGGGGTAGTTATGTTTCACTTCTTTCAGGATAGAGCATCTGCATTAATTGTTTTTAATTATTATATATTCACATATTTGGGAATGACTATTTACTCTCCCCCATTTACTTATAAATTTAATCATTAATTTATATACCATTGTTCATGGATTATTTATTTTATAATCTGAGTTATAATCCAACACTACTTATTTTGTTGCTCAAACTGTTTCAGCTTTGACAACTGGGGGCTGTTCCAGTTGGCTCTATGCCCCTTCAACTTAGTCCATCCATCATCGTGTGTGTGTGTGCGTGTATGTGTGTGCACACACCTGTGTGCATGTGTGGTGTGTTTGAACATTTCCTTACATTCTGGCACCACAAAATACCCTGACTCATGTCGGTTATTTCATGCTTGGGTCCGATAAATGGCCATTTCTCCAGAAACCCTGGAGAAACCTTTTACTGAAGAATAGAATTAGAGACCAAAGTCATTGTACTACATAAGCTCATTGGTCCTAGAATGTCACTGTTTCTAGATCTCAACAAACAGAGCAAGGAAATATGTGTATCAACTAGCTCCATTAATATACATCTTCATATTTATTTGCATACCTGTTTTATAGATACCGATACCATATAAGTAATATCATTTTCAATTAACACTGTGTAACAGGTTAGGTCAAACTATATGAAATTGCTATTTTATATATCAAAAAACCATCAATTTTACATAGCTTAATTTTTTTAAAGGAAAGGTGCAGGCAGGAATGAAGGCAAGAAGAGGCAGGCAGTCAGGAAGAGAGAGGAGGAAGAAGAAATTTATTTAATTTAGTTGTTCATCTTGATTGTTCCCATTAGTCCAGAATGCAAACCTGGAACATAAAAGCATCTAAAACAAAAATGTACAACTGAAAATATATCCATCTAATCCACACTTAGAAAGAAAAAGGACATTGCCAACACACAGCCCCACTGTGAACTTTTTCTCTCACTAGTAGACTGCCCTCCTAATGTTTGTAATGATTATTTTTATAATGATTATAATCATAATTATAATAATTATAATTATTTGCTATATATAAAGTAAACTTTAATATCTAAGAATGCATCCCATCAATATATAGTTTTTCCTGATTTTATCATTTTATGTTACTGGAATCATCATACAAGTGACAATCTGTCTGAGGAGATTCATCAAATGTATGTGCAGCTTTAGGTTGTTTTCATTGCATGTAATCATTTATGGATGACTTACAATAATTAATTTATCAATTATACTGTTGATTAATATTATTAAACTGCTTTTAAATAGAGAATGAAGGAATAACATTATATTTATGCTGAACTTAGAATTCTTGATATCATGAAACTTCAAATCCATTGATAATTTTAAAAGAAATAAAACTTAGACTGCCTCTGATTTAAACAAAGTCTTAAAACACAGTCACCAGGAAACCTTCTGAATCTAATTTGGCCTCTCATGTAATTCTGTCTCCAGAGAGAAAATTATGTGATCTGTTACAAGTATTCCAGTTTCTGTGACAATTGAACTTCTCATTGTGAGTGAAACAAATTGACAGTATGTTTTCAACCATCTGTCTCAGGGGTTTGGTTAATGAGTCCATCTCAAAGAGATGGATCTCCTTTTTGTATGTTGAGAGAATCAGGAAATAAATTCCAATTCCTGAGGCCTCTGGAGAGGCAAGCAGTTTTCCTCAGACAGGCATGTACTGTGTTCCTTCAACAGTGAACATGAGGAAGTAAGAGCCTAACTTTCCCACTTGAACTTGTACAGTTTCTAACTTCTCTGCTTGCAACCATGAGAAAATTGAACAAGACAATTCAACAAAAATCCTTTCAGAAGTTCATTAATAGTTTTTATTTATAGGTATTTTTATAATATTATAGCTTTCAAGTAATCTATATTTCCCATAATTTATTCATTTTCTTTTACCTGTACTAATAATATACTATTGTTTTGATAAGGGGATGGTTTTAAGAGCACAACATTCAAAACATGACATCTTCAGAGAACTACATTAAAGAGTTTAAAGAAAAAAATAGATAACTCTTTCTAAAAGTGCTATATGTGTTCAAAATACCTTCAGGGGATTGTATTTAATTCAGAGGAAAGTAGATCAAACCTTCTAAGATCAAATTCTAATCAAATAGCTACTCTGCACTCTTATAATATTTATTTTATTGCTCTTTCATTTATGTCATGCTTTATTTCTCTCACAAACATTATTACATGATTTTTATGTTAACCACCATGGCATTCCTCATTTCTTGTATGGATTCATGTTGTTAGACCAAAAGCAAAACACAATTCACCCTTAAAATAAATAGTAAGGAGGCTTTAATTTTAATCCTCCCTAAATGCACTTCGATTCTTTTTATAACAACTTCTGGGAAATGAAAGAGTAAAAATCTCCTTTTTAAATTCCCCTTCCTCATGTTAGATTCTTCACAAGCATGAATCTAACAGATGTAAACAAAGCTTTATGAACCCTATTATGCAAGTGCAATACACTTCAAGGGTTTTGTTCATTTCTGGGATAACTTTATAGGCTTGCTAGAAAGCGTCCAAGTTGGAGTACAGGCTGAGAAATGGAATGACTTGGCTGAGATGCCAACTGTCATTCATCATATGCCGCCATCTGCTGGGATGCTTTGACACTGCAGTTATATACTGGACCACAAGCAAATAATCTTTGTGTAGATTGAAAGAGAAAGCAAAGGTAGGATTAAATTAATTTGAAATTACCAAATTTATAATTAATTAAGTTACTTGAATATTTATGTTAAACTATTCTATGCTATTTTTCAATAGTTATAGTCAATGGTTATTTAAAAACAAAAAAGTATAATTATACTTAACATGCTTTCTTAATTTTACTTGTCTCTCCTGTGCCTATTTTTCAGTTACCACAAGGGGGTGCCAAATTCAGTTTCCAACAAAATAGTAAGTATTCAAAAACGGTTTGTTGAATGATAGACACTCTATCCAAGAAGTCATTTCTTGATATATTTCCTGTGACAGAAAATGATTTCTGTAATGTGCAATTTGAATGGAAAGCATTAAATATTCGAAAGCACTTTTAATTTCTACTATTCTGCCCCACAGACAATTCTTCCATATAAAATGAAGATTACTAGAAATTCAATGGACTTTCATAAATATTCTAACACTATAAAATACTTTGAAATAAAATGATGAAAACGTGTGAAATTATGTCATTGAATGGAGTGTCAGTTTGAATTATGTGCATGTCCAAAGACCTTTAGACAGACTCAGAATAGTATTAATGACTAGTTTATAAGTTTATCAATTTGATGCTACTATGAATGAGCGTATAAAAAGATAATAAGCTGAAATATATGAATTTAGAATTTTTTCATATTCAAGCTAGTGCTTTAAATAAAAATCAATGGCATTTTTCTAAGTACTAAATCTGTGTGATCCTGGATCCTAACATCAGGGCTACCATGGAGTAGATACTCAAGAATTCAAGATGTTTAAATTATTTGAATTTAATTTAAATTACATGTAAATGATCAATACAGGTAATATCTGGAAAACTCTATGCCTTTTACATCAATAGGATACAAAAACTTTTTGAGAACAGAAATATACATTCATTTGTTTTATAAATCCTATAGTCTTCTTAGTGCTGGTAAACAGTAGACACAGTAAATACTTATAATTCAGTTAATGAAGGAGATTACAAAATACTTTTAAGATTGACTGCTACTTTATAGACTGCCATATAGACAGGGTTAGGGAAATAATTAGTTCACTTTAGGGTAATGAATACTGCTATTTTTCTAACTATCATTCCTCATTTTGGTTTTACACAATGAATATTGAATCTTAGTTTGAACAAGGTCATGCAACCAGTAAGGTTTCAGACTGAGGCCCAAATCTGCCTGTACTTCCCTTTCCATCCTATCCCTCTTCCCATCATCACTGCTTCCCCCCACACCCCAGTGCCCAGTCATACTCCTCCCCAACAGTTTTAGTGAGAACTAAATTGCATAAGTTGTATTTCTTAGACAAAGGACTCTTTATCTTTATAGTTCTTCACCTTAGAAAGCAAACACTTAATAGAAATAACTTATAAACCTTAGGATGGGTGTTTTATAGGTAAGTCTTTACAGCAATAAGTCAAAATAAACTTTTATTCTAGAAATTGAGAGAATTCAATCTATTTTGCAAAACATTTGTAGGCAGCTAGAGAAAGAAGACATATATTTCAAGAGGGTCATTCTTTCACTGTCATGCTTCAATATGACTTAAGGAACATATCACAATGTAATGATGAACATAATTGTTTAAAACTATGTAGAAAAGTTCATGGATTTATTGGTCAATTCAAACAATTCAACGAGAAGTATGTCTCACTTTTCCCTCCCCAAAAATTATATGTTGAAGTCCTAATTAACCCGAGGTAATTAAGGTTAGATGAATCATAAGAGGAGGGCCCTGATCCAATATGCGTGGTTTCCTTAGGAGAAAAGAAGACACCAGGGATAAGCTTGTTCAGGGGAAAGAGCTCTGAGGACACAGAGAAACTAGGTCTACCACCACCATGATCTTCGACTTCTCCCCATTAGAACTGCAAAAAATAATCATCATTTCTGTTGTTTAGACCCTCTACTCTGTGCTATTTTGTTTGGGCAGCCCTAGCAAACTAATACAATCAGTGGTACTAACTTCAGTGGAATCTGTGGCCTTTTGTTACTAGATGATGCAAAATCTGTGAGTGTGTGTGTGTGTGGTATAAAGATGAGGTGGTGTTGGCTGGTTGGTTTATTTCTGTTGAATCTCTAGAAAGAGATCCATACGGTTAGTATTCATTTCCATGTCTGTTATTTATTAGATACTTAAGAATAACTCACATTAATTTATTACAGCTTGCTATAAATGAAAGTCTTAAAGATTCAGGAATGTTTTTACGAAACTGTCATCAACTGTTAGGTATATGATAGTCTTATAAAATATGCCTGCTGGTGATTTGTTGGTCTGTTTCCTGGCAACTGAATGGCTTCTATGGTGTCAAATGATTAGGTGGAAGAGAAAGAAGTCTTTGTTAAAAGGCAGTGAAAACTGCACCTATATTCTGGGAAATATGCATTTATAATTTCTAAGTTGCTTGAAAGATCCAATTCAAAATTCTGTTAAACTAGGTCATGCTACCAAAATTAACCTCTCTGCTTCTAGCACAGCTTTTGAAATATGATGAGGTATATGATTTGCTAGTAACTTTTCCTACCTCAGCATGCTGTGGTGAGTTCTCGGTCTCCGGGAAAACCCCAATCATCACCAGCACGACCAGCAGTATGTGCATAATATCATTCTGTGCACCTTAAAGGGGTTGAAAAAATGTTAGAATTAACATTATGCAAGAATTTTTAAATTCACTTGTTACCTAGACAAGTCCAATGAAGGCAGCTAAACTTGTAAAATTAAGCAATTTTGAAATATAATGATAAAGTGGGTCAGGGAGAATCAAGTGGGGAGGAATCCAGTTTTCTAGGAAAAGTAGGGTTTCGTAGCTTTAATTAGTCAAACAGGAGTCAGGGAGTATCCCCTTAATGCCACTGACTATACAAAGCTTAAAGCTATGGAAAGGCATGCCAGATGAATGCTTTTCCTTTTGTTACCCTGACAGAAATATGTTCATTCTTATATTGCTATTTGCTTGAAGTGCTAAATTGTAACTATTGTCATCGGTTGGGAGAGGAATGATTAATTGGATTCATAAACAATATGCTACCATTAACCAAGAGGGAGGGTGTTTTAGCCTGAACACCAAGGAAAAACTTTTTCAAAATGAGTTAAATAAAACCTCCTCTTCTGAGAAAAAACAAAACCCAACCTAGAATGAACAGTAAACTCTCAGAGTGTAGCTGACAGGGATAGAACCAGGATTGAGTGCCCATATTAGAAACAGGGCAGCAAAGCCAAACAAAAATAAAGCCATTCTTAAGGGCGACCAGGAGAAGAGGCAGCAAGCATTTCTGCTGAATGTTATTGGAGGGAAACCAGCTGCTCAGAATCAGAACCCACTTTTCTTGTATCTGTCAGTGGTAATTGTATTTCCAGAATAAACCACACGAAAAATAAGAGAGCTTTATTAATCGTTTGATAAACTGAACTAGCATTTAAATAGCGTGGTGTTGAATGTTGTGCAAACTCTAACTTGAGACACATCTCCTGTGGCGACATATTTTTATCTGTGTCTTTTCAAGTTGGGCATTTTCAGATGAAGGATGGCTTGCCCTGACTTCTCTGACATGTCTTAGAGCACTGTCTCACACACCTGTTAGCAACTGACTTCTTGCAACATCCCAGGGAGTGCTCTGTGTTCCTGATGCCTTTCTACCTATCTACTGAGAAACAGTAACAAGCTCAGAAATGCCCTTGGTCAAGTTCTACATTGGCATTTCATCAGAGCCAGGCTTCCTTTTTCTGCTAGGGCAGACTGGAATTGTCATGCTTTTGAAGCAAATCTCAATGATGTGTTTCGCCCTTTTGAAGCACTGATCTCTCTGATACATGTCTCTGAAGCCCAAGTCCGTTTCACTTTTGATCTGCTAACACTGGTGGGAGCTGTAGCAAGTCTTTCTCCAAGCTGCCCTTTATTATCCTAGAGATTTTATGGGGAGTTCACTCTGCTTGGCTGGAGTCAAATAAAAAAAAAAAGTCATTTGTTCAAACTACACTTGAGAGCTTACTATCTGCTAAACACCACACTGTGACATGTTCAAGGATGACACAGGCAGGGCTTTACGTGTCATGAATTCAGAATTCAGAATTTAAAATTCAAAAGGTAGAGACACGCAAACAAGGGGAGGGAGAAAGCGCTTATGCTGTCTGAAGGAACTAGAGAGTGTTTTATGGAGTGTTTCGCTCTTACTCTGGGTCTTAAAGGATGAAAGAGATTTCTAAGAAGCTAATTTCTGGTATTTGAACTAATGAGGAGGATAACGTAAGGGAAGGGGGAACAGGGCGTGTAGGGGAGCAGTCAGCAAGCAGGTTATCCATTCGATTAGACGCAGCTGGGGGAGCAGCGGCCACGGGTGGCAGCTGAAACACGTGCGCAGAGGCAAGAAGTCTGGGGGTTGGGGAAACAGAGTCAGCCACTCTGCCCCTCAACGTGGTCTTCATGGGCTTGGGCTGCTTTTGTTTGTTTACTTTGCTTTACATGGATGTCATTATCCAGGGCACCTCAAGGTCCAAGACGGGTATTTCAAACCCAGCCATGTGTTTTCATTTTAGCCAGAACAAGAGGTAAGTTCAAAATACTGTCTAGTCTCCTTGATCACATTTCAGTGAACACATTCTTCCGTTCCTTCCCCAGCCACCCACTCACATTCTGACGGTCATATTCCAGAGCTTGTTCTTTAAATTATCTACATCCACTCCATCAGGGTTTTTTGGCATCCTGTTTGCTGACCTCTGCTGCCTTTCTTTCTCATGGACACCGTGACTGGGTTTTGTTTCTGAAGCCAGGAAGGTTTGATTGAGTTTCTTCTCAAGCTTGTTTTTCAAAAATGGCTGAGCTTAGCAATCAAATAGAGCCACTGGTTCGAAAGGGACAAGGGCAGTGGACTTGTCCTTGGCACTTCTTTTAATGCATAACCAGTACTTCCAGCAATCTTACCAATTACCCTTAAACTCCTCACCTCTCGGTAACCTCTTTCAGCTTGAAAGTCACTATCAAACATATTCATTGTTTGACGGCATTCCCAACTCAATTTCCTGTCAATTTGCCTTGCTTAGCAAAACACACCCTAGTTAGTTCAACTGTCTACCCTCTCAGTGCCTGAACCTGTATAACTGAATGTAGCCAGAGAAAAAACTCCATCAACTGCTCTCTCTTCTCATAAGCAACACTGTAAGCAGGCCCTTGCCAAGCCCAGCTGTGACACTGTAGTGCCCTAACCGACTTATTCTCTAGACCCCATTTTATACCTTCTCACCTCTCTGCATCTGCACCATCTGCTCTGCCTTCCTGATCCTACTGTCTTCTGTCCGAGGCTAGTCCTTGGCCTTGACTAGACTCCATCACTTGTCCTGGCAACTGTCCACTTCCTCCCATGGCATCTGTGTTCTCTTTTATCACAGTACATTCCTAAAATGATTTTCTTGATCCCAGTGTCCCCATGAGCTACTCATCCCACCTTTCTGTCACTCTGTAGGAAAGCCTGGCCTCCCTACTTGCTCTTTGGATATAGTACACTGACACTGGCTTTTGCTATACGTGGAATTCTCTTCCCTCAGGTATCTTTCTGCTTACCTCCCTCACCTCTTTCAAGGCTTTATTTAATCACCTTCTCAAGAAAGGCTAATCAAAATGCCCTACTTCAAATTCCTCTCAGAATTTATCCCACATCTGTGGTTCCTTGTCTCTCTGTCTCCCTATCCTACACAAACTTTTTTCCTGTGTAATTTATTACCTTTTAATATACATTAGGATGGACCAATGTATTGTTGATTATGTTTTACTGGTTATCTCCCCCAGGTAAAATGTTGATTTGCAAGGACCAATTTTATTTAATCCTATGTGCCTGGAATAGTGTCTAGAATATATTTGAAATTCAATAGATATTTGTTTATTAAATTTTATTTCACATTTAATTTGCTTTCGATTTCCTAAGGGTTGGTGTTTACATAGGATACTATGCTTAAATCAGGCAGTGCTCTCAGTTTCTTTTGTCTTTTTCTTTTTAGAAAGGAAAGGTACAGGCAGGAGTGAAGGTGAGAAGAGGCAGGCAGATAGGAAGAGAGAGGAGGAAGAAACACCTCCTTTATTTTATTTAGTTGTTCATCTTGGTTATTCCTACCAACTCCAGAATGCAAACCTGGGTTCTTGGGATGCATATGCCCTATGCCAACTGAAGGCAGCTGACCCAACACTACTCCACCAAGGCCCACCTGATGCTCTCAATTTCAAGTAACAGAAGCTTAACCCCAACCAACTCAGGTAAAAATTGTCTGTTGATTGACTTGGTTTTGTTGGTTCAGTTTGGTTTGGTTCATGTAACCTAATGATCCAAAATTTGCACCAGTTTCAGTCTCAGCTGAATTCACGTCCAACAAGGTTTGATCTCTCAACTCTCCTCTCCCTTTTAGCTTCATTCTCTAGGAAGACTTCTTTTTCTGCAGAAGTAAGCACAAGCTGTTTAGGTTTTCATGATCTTGGGATCCTAGCGATCACAAAGGCACAATGATTAGTACCTAGTGAGATACTTTCTGGTTCAATTAATGAGGAGGTCCTGCTGTAGTGATATATGTTGGGGCCAGTCTAGAGCCTGGGGGAGGGACAGAAGCACTCAGAGTAAACACAGAGTGGCATGGATCACACAAGTCATATAAACGGAGAGAAATGTGATCTTCCGAAATTGGAATTCTGGACAAATTTATAGCTACTCTAAAACTAAAGAACACATGGGAAACGTATTTATTTTTGTTTCTGTTATTTTTTTAACATGAAATTCATTGCCTTGGAAGTGTAACATTTAAAAAATAAATCTTAAAAATAAATACAGCTTTCTAAACAAAAGAAATAAGTTTAAAAATTATTATACTATAAAATAATAAAAAAATAAACCAGTATTTGGCTAATATCATTTTCAAAGTGGCAACATGCCCCATCAGAAGTGTTTCCAAAGTTTTAAAACCAAGATATAAATAATATTTATCAAATACATTTTCGTAGTTTCAGAAAAAAAAAGGTATGCAGAGAATTACACTAGGTAAGAGATATGTTTACTTTCACGAAAGATCCTCCAATTTTTTAGTAAAATTCTATTATAAAATATAATCAGGTTACACAGGACTTAGCTTTATATCATTTTATTTACTCTAGAGTTTTTTTTTTTGTTGTTTTTTTTTTGGCATATCTGTGTCTCTGCCTACATGTAAGTAGATGAAATTTAGGCAACCACATTAATGAATAAGAAAGCTTTAGAAAGCTCAAAAATAACAAGTAGGTCTAAAATTACTTTAAGGAAATGTGTATGAAATTTAAACAAGTTTTAAAAATATGAGTATTCTTTGTATTTAACCATTATTTAATGTAGAGGATATAATCTAAGGAATCTTAGTTTATCTTTTATAAATTTTATTGAAGGAATATAGCTTCATAACATTACATAGGTTTAAAGTATAGATCATTGAAAATCAACATTTGTATGTAGTATATTAAGTTTACACCAATAGCCCAATTCTGTTCTTCCCATATAATTGACCCTCCTAATTACTAATTTCATCCTATAGGCTAAAAGTCTATTTTTGTCTGATTTGATTCTTTGTTTGGTTTCTCTATTATTAGGAATCATTAATATGTATGAGACTTGTTTACAATTGGTATTATATTATTAGCATTCTCTGAAAAAAGATGCCATTGCATTAGAAGGCATTTATTTACTTCTATATACAGGAATATTTTATCTCTAATCAAGGTATTTATTTAAAAATGCTTTTAGATTAGTTATTTCCTAAGATATAAAACCATTATAAGTTAGTAGAGACCATAATTTAGACTGTATAAAGTTATCCTATTAATTAAAATTCTATCTATGGTACAAAATAATTGTAACTTTAAAATAGTCTAAGTAGTTTTCTTGCTCTAATGGCCAACTATAAATTATGACTGAATACGTGTAAAGTGAGGATGAAAGAAAATGTAATAATATGTAAGTGTTCCACACTCTCAGGAGCAAATAAAGGCTTTCCCAGAAAATCATGTGCAAATTAAACTATATGAAAAAATATTTAAGAAAAATTTACAATTGCTATCTCTAGAAAATCTAGAAAGTCTTTTTAAAGTTTGCAATGTCTAAGAAAAATGAAGGAATCTTTTTTTAAATTTCTGAGTTGTCTTAAATAAGACACATATGTGGTTGTGTCCTTTCCAAATAGTTGAGTGCCAAGCTAATTCTGGACCCAGCAAGTTCCAGGAGAAAAGAGGAGGGCTTGAGCCTGCCTGGGAGAAGGGTTGACATGTCTAATGCAGGCATGAAAGCAACTAGTACATAAAATCCCCAGATTCTAAAACATTTACCCAGTCACCGTTTTTAAATGACTTTTAAAAATTCTGGACTTTGCACATGTACGTTTGTTATTTGTGAAATTTTTAAATAATGATTTAAGTTTTAATGTGTTTCCAATGTTTAATTCAGTTCAAATAATTATGAAATATAGGATTCACCATTAGTACTCTCTTGTTTCAAAGGGTTTACCTATGTAAGAATTTCCTTTCCTGTTTTATTGAGATATAATCGATGTATAGTATTGTGTAAATTTGTGCTGTACAGCAGTGTTGACTTGATGAACATACAGTGTAATATAATTATAACTGTATCAGTGTTAGCTAATACTATCACTTCTATCTGAATATATTTTTAATATGTTTTGAGGAACACTCGTTAGTGTTGTAGAAAATAAATAGCTGTTGCCAAAAGAAGAGCCTTGTGATTTAGCTAGGAAAAAGAGGATTAGACAAACATAAATACATTTCTGGTACACCCTGGTGGACTAAGTGGTTGATTCAATTGCCTTCGGAAGAGACAGGCCACATACCCCGGGTTCAAGTCCTGTCGTGGGGGTGGGGAAGAGGCGTCCATTGTGAACGACTAAAAAAATAATAAAATTGAAAATGCTTCTTTATCCTATCTCTTCTGGCCTGCCTGCCTGCTTGCCTTCATTCCTGTCTATACCTTTCCTTAAAAAAAAAAAAAAAAAAAAAAGACATTTCTTTACTCTAGAAAATGTAATATGTTAATAGATAATGGAAAATTTCCAAAGAGGGGTAAAGAAAATTTTCCAACATAATTAACAAATAATTACTCTTCTTTATGTTTGAGAAGCATTTGTGGATCTGTGTTTCTCAGAACACCCTGAGGTGTGGGTCAGTAAAAAATACATGAGTTGTGTGTCCTGATAGTTCAGGCGTTAGGTCTATAGTTGCAGTGAAGTCATGTAAAGCCCAACGACCTGAGTTCCCAATCCAGGCCTGGGAGAACAACAAAATGAACAATTACTAGTTTCGTTGTTGAGTTTTATGAGTTTTCTTTATTCTGAGAGCTGACTCTTTAGTTTACAGCTGTCCTTCTCTCATTGTGTTCATGCGGTCATCTGTCTGTGTGTTGTATTTGTCCTTGTCTTTTATTCCTGTATATATATGGATATTAGACATATTGGATTGGGATCTGCCGTATGACCTCATTTTACTTCATTTACCTCTTTAAAAGCCCTATCTCCAAATACAGTTACATTCTGAGGTCCTATTCAACACATTATTTGGAGGGGCACATAGTTCAACACATAACAAGTACCTACTATCGGTTTGCCATATACATTAAATAAAATAACATTTATATACAATTTGGCACATAGTCTAGAATGTATCAAAAGAGTATTATTCCTATTTTTCTATACTGTCCCCATTGGAAAATATAATTTTCTAAGATTTTCAAAAATTTCAAGTATTTTTAAGATAAAATAAGAAATTACTGTGTGAGAAATTATGTAAAATTGACCATAACATATAAATTTTTAAGAATAAAAGTCATGATTATTAATATGGCAATCCTAAACTCATGCTTAAAATATCTATCTTTTAATTTCAGCATCTTCTTAAAAGCAATTTGTAAATGCTGTTTTTCCTAACAGAGCTGAAGGTATAGTCGAAGTTCAAAAGTCATTTTTTTGGATATTGTTAAAATCATATGTTTGTATTGGGCCAGATTCTTCTGGTTATTAATCTCTATTATAATCACTGGATGCAACCAAGAAGAACATAGTCTATTAACTGGAATTAGAATCTTTGAAAAGCAGATACTGAATGTACTCTTTGAAAGTTAAACATAAGTTAAATATCTTCTTAAGTAGCAAAGTGTAAATACCAGCTCATGAAGATTTTTTTTTTCTTATATATGGAAAGAAAGTTAAAGTAGAATCATACCAAAAATCAAAATTTTAAGCTCAAATTTTTAGCTTAAGAACATAGAATTGGTTACTCTACTCATGAGTGGGCTTTTTAAATTTTGCCAATATATTTTTGTTTTTGTGACCCAAATTCATAACAACTAGTGATGCACTGACTTGGATATTTACTCATAGAGGAAGACATGTTTACAAAGCAGAACAGCAAGTCAAGTCAGCAGAGAGCAAGGGCAGAACTATCATCACAAACAGCTTTTGCTAGCATTAGCAATCACCAATATCCTGACTAATTGTTAATCAAAATTATCATACCTGTACTCAGATGAATAACAGAATCTGTACTTTTGATTTGAATATAACAATTGCATGTTATGTCAAATAAACTTAAGAAATAGAGCCAGTGTCCATGGCTCCATCTACATTGTGCTGCTCAGGACCTCCCCTCACGTGCTCTACCTCAAGTCTATACCTTCTAGCTGCTCAAGCCAGAAGTCCATTCTCTCACTACCTAATTGTCTTCCATTTTCTGACAACAAGGCTTTAGACCTCTTGGCTAAACTCTGGTCCTGTGATATTTTAAAGCAGCAATTTCCTTATTTTCTATCTTTTTTTGCCATTCACAGATGTATGATTCTTCCACTCAGAGTGGTAAGAGCAAGCAGAACCACCGAAACCCTGGAAATTTTAAAAATGGACTCTTTAGAAGAGGTCCTGATTATAGACTTGCTGATTTCTTTGGAGTAATCTGGCTGATTTCCAGCTCCCAAAATCATATAAATTAGTTTGCTAAGTTTCTGGGAGTTTGACAACTTTCTCTCACTAGCCAGTGTGAACTGGCTCTGCCATTTTGCTGCTGAAGGGCAAAATTAGACTTCCCCTTATGTTTTCAGCAGAAATGATTTAGGGGCTGAAGAATTCTAAAACAAAACTTTAAGCTAGAAGGGTCTTTGAAGGTCTCTACCCCACCTCTCATATTTTACAGGTGAAGAAATTGCTCTCCAGAGAGGTTAATTGTTACTGTTCGTTGCGCGGTATTTTTATGACTGCTGTCTTTATGCCAATGTGGTTTAGCAGACCGTAGTGTGCTGAGATGTTCTTTCTTCATGGTACTGGATTAAAGATCAGTCTTTGATTTGTAGCTACTGTCACTATTTGTCAAGTTTTTGCTGTTTATCAGTTAAAATAATAAAATTATGAACTCCTCTGAGTTCATAATGATGCCAAAGGTTGTCTCTTGTGTAGTACAGTCCGTTCCATATCCTCTGAGGCATATGGCCATCCATCTTGTATTTAGAGTATTCTACCTTTTTCATTACAGATCATCCCTAACTATGAGAAAATTCTTTTTGAAATAAAACACAGGTAATAACAACCTAATTTTACAAATGAGATAGAAAAATTTAATAAGCCTATATCCAAAAGAAAGCCAGTAATATAACTGGAATGAGAACCCTGAATATCAAGCTAAGCTAGTAATATTTTCTCCTATAGTTCACTTGTTCCTGCAGAGAGGGATTATTCTATGTAGATTGATTCTTAAAAATGGATAACTTTTCAAAAATATGAGATAGTTTTCCATCCATACATATTTGTTTGGTTAGCTACAATATGACAAAAACTTAACTAGGTGCCATGAAACTTGCAAACAGCTGTTCAAAGGGACTCTTACTCAATCTAGCTGGAGAAATGACAACTATATATGAAAAGATAACTGATAGCAAAAGGCCATTATTAATAAATGCCTATGAATAGTAAGATACAGAATGTTAACAGAGGTCAAAGGAAGAAAGATGATCTTAACCTTGGCAGATGCAAAAGAGCCCAGAGGATGTGAAATTCTTCACAGCCTGATCTCAACCTAATTTTCCAGGATTATTGTTTTATGCTTTTCTATGCAAACACCTAAAATGTTTTGAACTGATTTGTCTGGCATTTTTCTTCCTCTGGTGCTTCTAACGCTGGGAGAGTATTCCTACTCTTCTCCACTGTTTATTTTCTAGCACTTTCAATATAAAGCTCAGGTCTAATTGAAGCTCCTTATTTTACCATCCTTATTTAACCACGCCAGAGGAAGTCACCGCCACACTTCTGAGATACTGTGGCACCTCTTCATAACCTTTTCAAGACAACTTTGCTTTAAGCAAAGCATCACATTTTTATATGTAAATGGATACTTTTCTTCAAAGCAAAACCTAGGAAATATCTACATATCTATTACAACAAAGTTGTAAAAATATATATGTATGTATGTGTGTATATATATATATATATATATATATATATATAAATTCTACTTTGGAATTGCCATCACAGCTAATTTTAAAGCCAAGAGAAAAACTATCTTATTTTATTGCTAATTATTTTTTGTCTTGTTTCTTTCTTAACTGGTCATTATGTATAGTCATATTATTACTTTAGGATTAAATAAACCAGTCTTTCTGGGTGTAACTGTAATTTCAACTATTTGTGAATGACACAGAGAATTTGTGAGTTACATGATTTGCTATTTTTCTAAGATAATGTTGCTCTGTAGAAATTACTTAGCTAATGAGCAAATGTATCTGAGTGCCTGGCATCCCTTGCTCAGTGCTGATCTTTTGTTCTGTACCCATACCCTTGTACTCAAAATTTCCAGTGATGTGATTGTTTTAAAATTATTCCAAAAATCAAGCCAAGTCTTTGTGCTAGTTTCACCAGAGTATTGGCCTTCACATTAAAAAAAAATTGAAATTGATGGTAAATTGAATCATTGATATGAATGAATATACTTTGTATGGAAACAAATACAAGAAATTTGTGAAATTGCTATAGTGAGTGTACCAGTCAGGACAATAAATACACAGTGAAAGAAAAGCCTGAAAGAAAATTGAAATCTTAAGTTATTTACTTTGACAGAGTCTTGTTCAACAGAAAATTCCAGTATTTTCAATTCAATTAAATTCATTTCATTAGAGGTAAGAGAGAGGCACTTCCTACATTTTATGAAGGAAATTATACATTTAGTTCATTATTTTTCAACCTCTTGATGTTCGAACTTTTGGGGAATTGATGGAAAAGTATTCATCTGAGAAAAATATAGGCACAAATTTTGCTCACAATTTTACAGATCTCTGAGAATCTTCCAGTAGTTTCAAAGATAAGACCCAAAATTAAAGCTTATTTGTGAAACAGAAGTAAATACCTCAAAAATAATCAACAGACTTGATTGCATATATGTCCCATGTTATTTAGCATATGACTTCATAATATTCTGTCTAGAAATATAAAAAGTTTAACTGCAACAACTTTTGTGTCTATTCAAGAAATACCTACAAGTAATTTTCAGTCAATTTTTTCCTCATATTTAACTAATATAAAAAAGGAAGATCCTGTTAAATTCAATCAGTCATTGTCTGTATAGTTACTAGTTGGTAACCCATTATTTCTTTCTAAGTGTGGAGACTCTCCAGTAGGAATTCATGACTTTAAGATTAAGTGAGACAGAGTCTGTAACATGATTAGCAGCATGGTATTGTTTATTAAGTGTTCTTCACCGTTTTTATCTACTTGACATGTAATGACAACACATTAAAGTTATTAAGATTAATGGTCTCGTGATTAATGCTAGAATGCACATTAGTAATCAGTCTTTGAGGAAGATTGCAGTGAAGCATGTAGAAAATATCTGGAACATAAATTCACTAGTAGCATTAGTACCATTGAGTATCTTTCACCTAGTTAATGTACAAATGAAATCCTGTGTGTGAAAATGGTTTACACTGTAATGTGAAATGTAAAATAAAGGGTTTGTATGATTATAGCTTCTGTACCAATTTAGGATTGTGGAGTGAAATGTGTAAGTAGCAAAATTACATATTACAAAATGAAGTAAATTATTTACATATGAAGTGTAGTAGTTTTATTGAGGAGCAAATTTAATCAATATTACTTTAATACACAAAAAAAGAATGTAATCCAGTTACAAGTCTATGAATGTAGGCAGTATAGTTTAGACCCTGGTGGACAGGTAGCTTTCCCAGCACAGTCGTTGAATAAAGATGTCATTAGAGAATAAACACGTACCACTTGCTCAGTAAGTGAAGGATTTTAGAAAGCTCTTTTTTAGTTTAGTCATAGAATTTTTAATACAGACAATGAATAAGTTTTAAAGCCCACAGTAATTTGTTTTAATTAGTTGATCCTAGTGTTGCAGTCATGACCATGGGTTATCTGAAACAGCTAAAGTGATAGCATTATGGCATATCCAGAACAGGAAGCCCTAAATTGGGTTGAAATAAACTGATAGAAACTAAATTGAAACATGGAGACCATGAAACAGATTTACATTTCTCTCCAACAGTCTGGAAAAGAATAACTGGAATTCACCAGAGAAGATTTTATCACTAGCAAACTCAAAGAACAAATGTATCTGTGCACTGTAAATATTTCACTGACTTGGGAAGGAGTTAACTTCCTTCTGGGGAAAAAAAAAAACCTCACAAATTAACGGTGAAATGACCTTTCTTATAACTACTTATACTTATCCCATGATCATTAATGAGATTCTGGCAGCATTTTCTTATCATTTTCGATCTGCATCAGAGAGACGTTTTAACTTGGTGTTAGGGTGAATATGATTTTTTAAAAAGAAATTAGAAGTGATTTAAACTATGTTTATACTCTTATGTAAGTCCACACTAAAAGAAGTGTCTAGATAAGCCTCTCAACCCTTTTCTTTTATTTGAAACTTGAAATCATTTGAGGTTTATCCCTGTAGGTTTGAGGATAACTTTTACCTTGAAAAACTCATCTAAACTCACAGATCTTTTTGAAGACAGTTATGCAGTTTCTGCTGCTGATGGAATACAAAAGAAAGACAAGAACTCACCGTTGCAGACTTTCTATATAAAAAACAAGAAATGATTCACTTCCAAAAATATTACACACATATTCTTGATTAATAGTCTACACTATTCTTGCTTCAGCAGTTGGAAGGAAATCAAAAGGAAGCAAATTTTCCAATGTTGCAAATAGCAATGTCCTCTGATAAACCCACAAACTCACTGACCACCATACAGTAAATGATGCTAATGATGCTAATTCTACTTCCTCATCCTGAATCAGTGTCAAAATTAAGCACTGAGATTGGCTCCAACTGTTCATAAACCTTTCTATCCGAGATCCAGTTCAGTAGCTTAAAGTGCCCTTTGAATCTTAATTCCTTTGAATATCCTACTATCAGCTCAAAGTCATTATTTCCAAAAGTAAACCTAGCTGTTCACCCACACCTTAACCAATTCTCCTTCACAGTTATTCTAGTTCATCATTCTTTCCAGTTATTTGAATTGAATATTAATTTTATCTTTCATCTCTCACGTTGACCATCTCTAGCTAGTCACAAAATCATGTCAATTTTCTTTTGAAATATTCACATTTGACTCTCTATTGTTTATTACAATGATTGTCGTCATTGCTTCGCTTTCCTGATAATCAACTAATTTCCCTAACTATGGCCTTTTCCTTCTAAAATCCAACAAATAAAATGACTTCTTCTTTCTTATTATTCAATTGGTGAGATTACAGCCTATGGCAGCCATTATTCTGTTCAATACAAATCATGAATATGGCAGTGTTTTAAAAACCAATTTGTTTTCTCCAAGTACATACTCATAAAGTAATAAGTTATCTTCTGCCAGAATGTCTCTCACTATTTTTTAAAAACTTAAGGGTGATCCTAAACTCCTCTCTCTTTCCCCTTACCTTAATCTAATTACTAACGTTCTTCTGAAATGTCTCTCAATTCACCTCTTCTTCCTCAACCCTCTCAACTATTTTAGATCTAATTTTCTTCTTTTCCTTTTGAATAATTGCAATATGCTTCAATCTTATCTACCAGTTTTTCCCCTTCAGTCTTTTCTGCTTCATCTTCCACATTACTATCAGTTTTATTATTTAAATTACAAATTTTATTGTTTTCCCTTATTGAAGTTCCCTATTTCATTTTCTCAAAATATAGCCAAAGATCATTTGGGATCCATGTTTGAAAAAACGTAGAGTCCCAGATCCTACTTGAGACTGAACCCAAATTTCTGAGACTAGACCCTGAAATAATAATTATAACAAAATTTTGATTGATCAAGAGGTTCAAGCCTAACTCACATGCTACTATGACATTGTTACCGTTTACTTTCTAACTTTATATCATCTTACACCTTAAACCTATATTTATATTGCAGCTCTTAACAGTTATCTGTGTCTTAAAACCTTGTACTTTCAGACATCTGGATTTCCAGCTAATGTTCCTGCTCTCTTGTTACCCTTTGCTCCATGTCTGTACCATAAACACCAGAAACCTTTGAGGGTCAACGGAAACAACATCTTACCTAGAAAGGCTGTCCTCAGCCCCAGATTCAACTTGGTAACTCATTTTTACTTATCCTATAGACTATTATCTATAGTCTATAATCTATATGTATAGTCTATAATCTACCATTTTTTCATTATTTGTTCTTATGCTTATATCTTTGAGAGGACTGTCTTACTGAAGTTTATAGCTTACTAAAGATATCTTACTGAAGTTTATATTTTCAGTACATGCAACAGTACTGAACAAACATTTGTTAAAGGAATTAATTGAATAAATAAATGAGTAAGAGATGGAGGAAGTGAAGTATATAAGTTACTTTCAAGTATTTGAAACAATGTCTTACCAAAATGTCCACTGAAAATTCTATTTTATGGAATTTAAGTTGAACAATAAATATCCATTTAATTTTAGACTATCAAATTCACAATCCTTTTCTGAGTCTCTCCCCAATTTCTTTTGTTCCCATCTGCCAATCTGGCATCATTACAATTCCTACCTCAGGGTAGTAAAAATTAATTGGCTTGTAAATAATGATGAATTAGTCGGTGTTCATAAAATGCCCTCAAGATAAAAAACACTCCATCACTTCTAAGAATTTTTTGTTTATTAGAAAATTGATGCATTATCAATATCTAGGTCATGCCTGTGATTTATGCCCTAAATATAATTAAGCTTTTTCTCCATATAGTTCTAAAATCCAGTCTACCTTTCTTTCATTCTAGTATGTAGAATCTTGTATAGTGATACAAGTGGTAAAATGAAATATGATAAAATCAGATACCATATGCAGAGTCTAAAACAATGATGTCGATGGTAGAATTTAGACACAGTCTCTCATTCTGATGATGACACATTTTTAAGTTTACCACCCAAACTTGGAAGGCCAAAGACTGGTTGGGACAAGGTAAAATTGTTTAGGGCTAGATTAGAAATACATTATCTCAAGGTGAAGATAACTTTGGGAATATAGAAACTCATGGGTTTTGTCAAAGTCAAAACTTATGCTAAGAAGCACATACAGGGATTTTAGAAACCCCTCCTGCTAAAGAGGAAATGAAGTACATTTCAAAAATGAACACCTACAAGGATTCTATGAATATATTAAAATAGATATTTTAATGAGAGAGCATTAACTATAGCAAGTACCAACACTACTCTTAATAGTCTTATGTGTTTGATATTATAATGTAATTTGTCATGAAATAGTAGATTATTTTACTTATCAAAACTTTGTTTCTGTCTGCCTCCCATTTGTTGTGTTATTTTAGTGATTCTTTACATTTAAAGATCTTAGGAAATAACACAATACCTTATTTCATGTTCATAATTATCATGTCCATTTTACAAATGAGGAAAATAGGTCTTTGAATTAGTTTTTTTAGACATGTCTAAACACATTCAGGGTGTCAGCAGCAGAGCTGAATTTCAAACACATAAATGCCTTAAATCTAGGCTCATGGTCATAGCTATGATGCCATGTTTCTTTTATGATGATATAATTTTTAAAAGGGCATACTTAATTAGATCCCATATCAAGGGCCAAGATTAAGAGGAACAGAGATTCTCAATACTCCCTATAAAAATTCTTCAGTGTTTGTACCCCAATTTTCTGGAATTCAGTTTTGAGCTTCAGAAAAAGGACACAGTAAGTTTTTTTTTTAAGTCTAGGGTCAACTTCAGTTGTCTCACATTGGTCAAACAGCTTTGGTTGCTACCAGAGATGACACTCTGTGTAGCTGTCACATGCTCTGGCAGACCTCATGCAGCCATCAGAGGCAGAGGTAGTTAAGGGGTCACCTTAAGTGAGCCCCAGCAGAAGCTCAACAGGCTTCGGAGGGCCCTGTTAGTGACAGCACCAACACTGCCTCAATATTATGGCTTTGGGCTCTGAGGTTAAGTAGGAAGAAGAGGGAATGTCTGATGAGACACATGAGAGCTATTCCTAGAAGATCTCCAAAATTATTTTAGAAGAATTTGAGGAGACAAATGTTTGTACAAAAATGAAAGATGTCTGAACTGAAAAAAAAAAACATTATGACAGTTACATAATGATGGTTTACACTGTAACTATTCTATTTTTTTAAGGTTATTTCAATAACATTCAACAGCTTTAAGATGTTAGTGCTTTCCACTCAAGACAATCATATTGTTAGCATGACCAAGTCAAAAAAAGCATATTTCAAAGTAATATTAGACTGCAAAGGGTTCAAAGATAAAAGAATCACCACATGTAACTATTCTTTAAGTAGTAATGCTGAATGAAAAGCCTTTGTTTTTGGTTTTTTTTTCACTCTGAAAGACCAGGAGATCTTAGAATGATGTGTTAGTCTCTATGTGTAGTGAGTTATGCAGTAAATCATGTAATTTCATGTCTAGAATCTTTCTACATGAAGTCTAAGATGAAAAAGTAGGCTTTGAAATTTTTTTTTGGCCCAAGCAGCCCATGATTTTATGATTTCCTCTTGTGTGATATGCTTTACCCTGAAATAGCAGTTAGGTCTGCTGCCTCTGACTGAGCAGAGTCCACATAGATTCCAGGGACCTGGTTTGTGTCCCAAGGCCAGGACAGTAGGGGGCAAGAGGCAATGAAAATATACAACTAAAATAAATAAAAATGCATCTTCATCCTCTCTCTGCCTGCTTGCCTAGTCACCTTCATTCTTGCCTGTACCTTTCCTTTTAAAAAATAAAACAAAAGTGTATTGTATACAACTCAGTGTGCCCTTTTAAGGCAAACTGATCCTAAAAGGGTGTAACCCATACTCTTCAGAGTCACACATATGGGAGAGAGGAAAGTAAAATTGGAGAGAGTGAGAGGTAAAACAATTTTTTTAACAGATTTCTCAGCAGATCCTATGGGGATTGCTAGAATTAGAATGACCCCACAGAGTTGTCCTGAATCAAAGAAAGGGTACTGGAATTTCCCCCGCTGCATGATACTCCAGGATGAAAACCGCCTCCTGCAAGGGAATGTCACCATCACTGCAACAACATCCTTCAGAAATGACAATTCCATGCAAATTGGTGCAGCCATTATAGAAAACTATACAGAGGGTCCTCAAAAGTGAAAAATAGAAATACTATATGACACAGCAATTCCACTTCTAAGAATCTTTCTAAGGAACATGACAAAAATAGTTTCAAAAGCTGTATCTAACTCTATATTCATTGTAGTACTGTTTCCAATAGTTAAGAAATAGAAATAAACTAAATTACCATCTACAAATGATTGGCTAAATTAAGAATATGTAATATGTACACACAATTAAAAATTGTTCATATGTAAGAATAAAATGAAATCTTGCCATTTGTAACAACTTGGATAGAACTAGAAGGGGATTGTGCTAGGTGAAATAAGTCAGGAGGAGAAAGACAAACACCACATGATCTCACTCACATGAAGAATATAACAAAGTAAAGCAAATGAACAGAGAAAATAAAGCAAAAAACTAATGTGGACACTGACAACAGATCTGAGGTTACCTAATGAGTAAGGGGTAGGAGATGGGAGCAAAACATAATCCAATGGACAGTAGTGAAGGATGATTAGAAATGTGAGATACAATTGAAACATAAAATTGTAAATGTAAGGTACATAAATACATGATTTAATGCATGTATATATATATTTCTACAGTGATTACTGCTCTAATATTAGTGAACACCTCCATAACCTCATATAATTACCATTTTTGTGTGTAATAATGACATTAAAATCTACTATATTAGCAACTTTGAAGTATATAGTCACCAGGCTGTAAATTAAATACCCAGAACTTATTAATCCTATGACTTGAAATTTGTACCATTTGACCAACAACTCCCCATATCTCCTTCTCTCCAGCTCCTGGCAACCATCATTCTACTCTCTATTTTGATGTGCTCTGTTTTTTTAGAGTTCACACATAAGTGAGAACATAGAATATTTATCATTCTCTGACTTACTTCACTTATTCTAATGCCCTCAAAGTTCATTCATATTGTCACAAATGGCATTTTTTATCATGGCTGAACAATACTCCACTGTGTATACAGTTATATGTTGTTTAATGACATTTTGATCAACAATTGATTACACATGTAACAGTGGTTCCAAAAGGTGATTCCATATACCTAAGAGTATACTAGGCTATACCGTCTAGTTTTGTAGGACTACATGATATTTGCAGTGACAAAATCATCTAAAGATTTATTTCTCAACTGTTTTTGTCATTAAATGACTATAATATATACGTATGTGTCTATATTACATCATCATTATCCATTCATCCATTGTTGGACACTTAGGTTGCTTTCATATCTTGGCTATTGTAACTAACACTACAATGAACAAGGGGGTATAGCTATTTCTCTGAGATAGTTATTTCATTTCCTTAAAATATATACCTACACGAAGGATTTCTGGATCATATGATTGTTTAATTTTTAACGTTCTGAAGAAACTCCATACTGTTTTTCATATGGCTATACTAATTTAAGTTCCCACAAACACTGAACAAAGTTTCCTTTTTTACTGACGCATAATTGACAGATAATAATGTTTTAGCTTCAGATGCACGACATGATTTGATATTTGTATACATTGGGAAATGATCATGGCAGAAGTCTTTATACCATTTTTTTCTTAACACCTTTCTGTTTGCAGTTCCATATTATTGATTATATTCTCCATGCTGTGCTTCATA
This sequence comes from Solenodon paradoxus, assembly GCA_004363575.1. Lineage (NCBI taxonomy): Eukaryota > Metazoa > Chordata > Mammalia > Eulipotyphla > Solenodontidae > Solenodon > Solenodon paradoxus. Next base: position 1,067,786 of record RJWH01000087.1, read on the forward strand.
TCTCCTTGACTTTCTTTGTAACTGGAATCTGGTATCTCTTGATCCCCATCACCCTTTTCACCCATCTCCTAACCCTACACTCCTCTGGTAACCACCAATCTGTTTTCTGTCACTAAGGTTTTAGTTTAGTTTAGTTTTTTGTGCTTTTTAGATTCCACATGTAATTGAAATAAAATGGTATTTGTATCTTTCTACTTCACTTATTTCACTTAGCATAATATCTTCAAGGCCCATACATGTCATTGTAAATGGCACTCTTTTTCATGGCTAAGTAGCATTCCAATGTATGCTACATCTACTTTATCCATTCATCCTGCGATTGACAGTTATTTCCATGTCTTCACTACTACATAATGCTACAATGAATAGAGCGTTTATTTTTTGCAGTAGTGTTTTAACCTTTGGGTAAATACTCATAAGTAGAATTGCTGAGTCATATGGTAGTTCTGTTTTTAAGTTTTTAAGGAAACTTTATACCGTTTTCCATACAATTTACATTCCCACCAACAGTGCACAAAACCCCACATCTTTTCCCATATCTTTGCCAACACTTGTTATCTATGGTCTTTTTGATGAGAGCCATTCTAATGGGTATAATGTGACATATCATTGTGGTTTTGATTTGCATTTCCCTGATGCTTAGTGATGTTGAGCATTTTTTCTTGTACTGATTGATGATTTATGTGTCCTAGTTGGAAAAATGTTTATTCAGGTCCTTTGCACATTTTGTAATCAGATTGTTTTTCTGCTATTCAGATGTATGAGTTCCTTATATATTTTCGCTATTAGCCTGTTATCAGATATATGATTTGCAAATATTTTCTCCCAATTTAGGGGTTTCTTTTTCATTTGTTGCTTTTTGTTTTGCTGTGCAGTTTTGTTTGTTTGTTTTTTTACTTTTATATAGTCCCACTTGTTTTTTGCTTTTTTTGCTTATAATTTTGGTGTCATATCCAAAAGGCCATTGCCAAAACGAGTATCATGGAGTTTATTTCCTACATTTTTTTTTAGAATTGTTAAGGTTCTAGATCTTACATTTGAGTCCTTCATTCAATTTGAGTTAATTTTTGTGAATGGTATTAGATTATGATTCAATTTCATTCTTTTGAATGTGAGTATCCATTTTTTCCAAGATTGCATATTGGAGAGAATTTTCACATTACAGTTCTTGACTTCTTGCCAAATAGTGTTGACTTCATGTGCATGAGTTTATTTCTGAGAACTTGATTTAGTTCCATTGATCTATGTGTCTTTTTTTATACTGGGACAATGATGTTTTGATTATCATAGCTTTTTAATAAAGGTTAAAGTCAAGTTGATTTCTTTTTCAGGATAGCTTTGGTGTTGGAAAGTAGCCTTTTGTGATTCCATATGAATTTTAGGATATTTTTCTATTTATGTGGAAAATGCCTAGGAAATTTTGATAGGGATTGCATTGATTTAATAGATGACTTTAGGTAGTATGATCTTTCTAACAATATTAATTCTTCCACATAAACATAGGATAATTTTCATCTGTTTGTGTCTTCTTAAATTTATTTCATCAAAGTCTTATAGGTTGATGAAATATTTTAACACCTTGGTTAAGTGTACTCCTAAGTATTTTATTATTTTAAATGTTATTGTAAATAAGCTTTTCTTTTGCCAATAGCTCATTGTTCATGTATAGAAATGCAAATGGTTTTTGTTGATTTTATATCCTGAAACTTTACTGAATTTATTAATTCTAATTTTTGTGACGTCTTTAGGATATTCTCTTTATAAGATATTATCTATAAATAAAGACAGTTTACTTCCTTTCTGATATATGATTTGTATTTCTTTTTCTTGTCAAATTGCTCTGGTTAGGACTTCCAGTACTATGCTGAATATAAGTGATGGAGGGGACACCCTTTTCTTATTCTTGATTATAGTTGGAAAGCCTTCAGTCTTTGAGTATGATGTTAGCTATAGGTATGTTATATGTAAGCTTTATTATATTGAGATATTTTTCTTCCATATCCAATTTGTTGAGAGTTTTTATTGTAAAAGGATGTTCAATTTTATCAAATGCCCTTACTGAAAAGAAAGTATAGATGATAAAATCCCATTTTTCAACTCCTGTACAGAGCAGGGAAGGGGAAGGTAGAAACTGGATTTTGAGTGTGGGTGTTGAGAGAGGGAATTGGAAGAGATAACAGTAAAACTTGGAAGAGAGGTATCACATAGTAATATAGATTGATTTGCTCCACTCATCTTTCTGTCACACAGTATTTCAATGTTAGCATGATGACAATTACCCAATAAAGGGAATTGAGATACTTAAGCTTTATAAAATTTTAATGTTTAATTTTACATTTTTATTTTCATAAATCAAGCATTTATTTATGATCCTGAAATATTCTGCTAATTAAACTTCTCTGACCAAAGTAAGAACTTCTTTTCTGTTAAATACTAGAAACTTCTCTTCATCAGAGTGTAGAAGTGAGGAAGCCGCACCCCAGTTTCTAGCTGCTGAGGACCAACAGTGGCCACCCAGCCACCAGGCGCCTGACAGTCTAGACTGGCTGGAAGCTACTGACTAGATAAAAAGGACCCCTTTCTGAGAATGAAACCCTATGTGCATTTTATAATGATGTGAATCCTGTGTGTTATCCATGTGAGGAATTCACAAATGAATAACTGAATTCAGTTTGTAATTCCTGTTCTAATTCACACCTTCCCCTCTTCCTCACCAGTAAAAGTGTATCCCAAAAGTATTTTGCGGCTTAGATTCTATATCTGGCCTGCACATAATAAAGCTATCTTAACTTCTTCTAAAAGATCACCGTTTGGATTTGTCAGTTAAAAGAGAGAGCTATTACAGGAGTACTTCAAGTTGAGATAATTTACTAATTATGATTCAGTGAGAAGAGTAATAAACTAATCCCCAAATAATTATTATATGCAGTGATCTATTTTAAAATTATAGGATAAAAATTTTATTTTCTAAAATCCTGCATTATCATATAAATGTTACTATGTTACAAATATTTTCTCAGGTATCTGTATTTTAGGCAGCATTTTGTCCCTGGGGCTTTTATTTTTCCTCTAATCTCCTGTACCAGTTATGAAGCCATTGTCTCTAAGCTCTATAGATCCTCTATATTCTTTTCTGTGATGCTAGATCTGGAAAACGTACATTTTTCAGTTGTTAAATTCTACCATTGGAGTGAAAACCAGAGGTAGGAGGAGGGCAAGAGGATCATGGATATTTATGTTTATGTATATCCATCAGCTTAGCCCCAACAAGTAGTGGATTATTCCAGAACAGTTGGTTCCAGCTTCCAACCTTTTCCCCAGACCCAGACCAGCTTCCTGTGACCCTCTAGGCAGCCTCATAAGTGGAGCAGTGCATCCTCCCCAGAGCTGATTCCCAACTTTACAAAGTGCCTCCTTGAAGCATCTAGATCCCAATAACCCAGTCCCTTCACTTGTTTTCAGCCTGCAGGATAGTAGTTACCACCTCTGTTTACTCTCTCTGTGTTTCTCTAGCATACCCCCTTTCACTTTGTCAGATCTCTAATACCTGTTTAATTGATTCTTTGCATTCAATTCTTTGTTAAAGTAACTGGTATGGTTTATGTTTTATGACTGGACCAAGACAGATACATTCCTTCTCACTGTGCCATTATTTCCGTCCCCTTCTCATTCCCTGAACCAACATAATCCATTTAAGAGTGGAGTAGTCATCCCTATAGCAAAGCCCACACATGCATTGCTCTTTATAACTTGAGATAAAATCTCAATGAATCCAGAAATAGACCAGATTTATTTGTACATCTTCTGTGTCAGTTGGTGTGCTTGTCATGGTATGAAGTGTCTGTATGTCATCATAAACCTATGATCTGTTAGGAAAGATAAATTTTATAGATGTGAGGAGAAAGATATGATAAAATGCAAGGCTATGATATATGACATTTGGAGGAAAAAGGCGTAAGGTTAGTATTTAGTAGTTAAAAAGTGCTTTATGCAGGAGTTGGGAATTTGACCTTTCCCAAAGGATGGGAAGAAGAGATTTCAGAGATTAAATTATAAAAGAGGGCCCTGTGAACAAAAGAGCAATTTGAGATAAAAGATGGATGCAATATTTGTGTTTCTAGTTTCATTCATCCATTTGCTCCATTTATTTATCTAGTCACTTCATCTACAAATATTTCTCATTTACCTTCTCAATGCCAGGCTCTCTGAGATCAGTGGAAAACACTAAGATATACTAGTAGAGTAAAATAGACAAAGACCTCTCCCTGTGAGGTTCATCGTTTATTTTATTATTTGTATATTTCCTATCTATTAATTTGCCACTAGTTTACAATACAGTAAAATATCAGAGAATATATTCACACCTGGATTAATGTGTATAACACACTGTACCACTATCTGAGTTTTAGTGCCATTTATGCTTTTACCCTAGATTTACTTGCTCAGTCCCTGTCTCCTCCTGACAGAACCACAGTCTTGATTTCTGAGTCTAAGAAAATTTTTGTTATTGTTAGTTTGTTTCTTTAGATTCTACATATTGAGAAATCACCTGACATTTTTCCTTTTCTTTTTGACTTACTTTATTTTAGCAGTATTACCTCAAGTTCCATTCATTGTGGGCACCCATGTTTGTAACTGCACAATTCACAATAATAGTCAAAATATGGAATAAATCTAAATACCTGTCAATGAATGACTGAATAAAGAAGTTCATGTGTAAATAGGAGAAACAGAGTTGGTCAAATAAGCATGCCACATATGTACTCATGCTGAGTCTATAATAAAAGATTGTTAGAATATATAATAGAGGTAACTAAGCAAAGAGGAGGAGGAATAGTCATCCAAGGCAAGCAACTGGCATATACTAGATCTACTGGGAAAAGGAACAAGATGGGTACAAGTACCTGGAAAGTCTGTAAGACTGATGAAAAAGGGAAGCATGGATTTGACAGAATGACATCTATTACCATCCTACTAGGCTCATAACTAGAAGCATGGAAAATCAATAGAAACATAGGACCACAAGAAATAGGAAAGAAAATACCAGAGCTACCTTCTGTTAATGTAAACCAGCAGTCCTTGGCCAGAGTTTCAGCCCCAGGAAAAAACATTCCAGGCCACAAGCTGAGAGACTAGAAGAGTCCTTACCCCAGTGTGCTGTAGAGGAGTCTTGCTCACTAATGATTCCACAGGGGAGAAAGAAACAGGAGCAGTATGTGATGTGGAAACAGAGGACTAGTGCTCTCAAGCAAGGCATTTTAATTTCACATGCACAGAGTAAAGCCATGCTAGAATCTTTTGCTAGCATGTCCTGTTGGTCTCGAAATGCATGAATTTATTAAGAGTGCAGATGACTTGGTTATAGAAAACAGTTTCAGCATTTGGCATAATTAATGTAAATATTGCATGCAATAGAAAAATAATCTAACACCTTCTGTATTTAAAACAGGTTTAATTAATGTCAAGTGCTGTAATAAGTGGTAATCTCCTCCTGTTTGCCTCTCTCTTCACCCTGTGTGCAAATGCTCCCTGCTGCCTTGTTTATCTGCAGACTTTAGAGTCTAAATGCACGGGAGGGAGTTTATGCTTTATTTCTAAAGCCTGCTCTTTGCTTTCCTTCCAAGAGAGCTTCTTTCTTTCAGTAAGAGAAACTATTCCCAGAGCCTCTTGAAAATTCTTTTCTTGTAGACAAATCCTGTGTCTTGCACTCCTTGCCTTGACCTACACAGCCCCACTCTGGGTTTCTAGGCCCAGCCATCAGGTGCAGAAATGTAGGTCATCTTTATTGGCCACTGCCTAACAACTGGACTCCTTTCTCCTCTCATTCTGCCTTCAGATTGACTCCATGGGGATCCTAAACAAGACAAGAAGCTGGTTGGGTGTCAAAAGCAAATGTCAAGAAAACAGAGAGAATTGTATTAGTCTTACAAAATAGCCAGGAGGGATTCTTTTGGTGAGTGCCTTCTTAGGAGGGAGATGGCAAGCCTCCTTAGCAGCAGCAATTTTAACATTAGCGGAGGGGCTAGTTTACTGAGGAATGTGTCTTTCTGTCTGTTAAGCATTTACAACCTTTTTAATATTTTCTAAATCAAGACACATTAATTTTCTGAGTGATCTTCTAAACAATATTCTTAGACTTACACGTAAGAGGTTTTAAGGGGAGGACTTTAAATTAAAAAGAATAATAATAATCTTTGACTCATGGTTAAATGTTGCCAAAGAAACAATATTTATATTATTTTCTAGTTTATTATAGTATCTAGGAAAATGGTTGTGGAGGTTGTTAGGTCATAGGACATACACAGGATAAAGCAACTGAGTATGGGTCTTCTACTCACTGTAACTATTTCAAGAGTTTAGAATATCTTATCTGCCTGAGGTTTGCACGTTGCAGATTCTCTATCTCGCTTAAATCGTTTTTGTTTCAAGTCACAGTTTCCACAAGACAGAGACCTGGCAAACACTGAAAACTCTTTTAAGTCAGAAGCCTATAATTCCAGTGTTCTTAATATCATGAGATTATTTCTGAACAAATCAAACCTGAAATGACTGGATGTTTTCCTTGTCAAGCTGTGTTAGTGCTGCAAGATTTACCTGCTGTTTCAAAGATCTAATTTTCCTTCATATTTAAACATGAAGAAAAACATTGGCACCAAAAAGTACTTTACTTATAGTTACATTTCATGTTGGTATAAAAATACTTTGATTTGCTTAAGAGTCATTTAATAATTTCAAATCAAAATATATTCATAATTTATAGGGTTGGATATTTCTTTACTTAAAAAGTGAAGCTAATCCTAATTTTTCCTAAACATAATTTGAGAACATTTAGACTTTGAAGTGCATACTTACGGTTGTGAAAATTGCTTGCTATTTTGATAGAGGACTCGAGCATCTGATTTAAAACTAAAAGATTGTAAAAGGGTGAATCAAAACTGAAGATGTTTTTCATTGCTTCTGTAAAAAGATCCCTGGGCTCTGTTGTTGTTCTGGTTGCTTTCAAATGTATTCATAGTATATTTTCTACAGTGTGAAAGTTTTCATAAATGGAGCAGAAATATATACATATATAGATCTATATATATATATATTCCTCTCCCACTCTAAAATACTAGAAACCACAATGGGGGAAGAAAGTTGTCCTCATATGAACATTCCAGTTCTCCCACATAGATCAGTCTTAAGAAATTGGCAAAATTTCTTCTCCCACACCTTAGCTACCTTTTGACTTTTAATATCTTCCCACTGATTAACCTTGAGCCTCCTAAACTGCTTCCTGTCATTCAAAGTCCCCCTACTAGAACAAAGGAAGGTTCTTTTCCCCAGATCTGCTTTCCCATCACCGAAACTTCTTTCCCCTACTTCTGCTCCCTCTGGGCTAATGCGTTATCACCAGAAAAGAGTTAATACTTAAGTGTAATGGGTCTCCCAGTTACCAATTAGAACTCAGTATCTCTCAACAATCATTGAGAAGTTATTCTAATGGTAATCATTCCAAGTCCTTCAGTCAACAGCTGAACACACTGGAGCATAGAGGCGTTGCTTTGCCATCTCTTTGTGATATTTTATTTCCTTTTTGTCCCCCTGCCTCCACCCTCTCCCATCACCCCCACCACTACACAGTCACAGAATTTTCTCCAGGGATTGATGACAACTACTTTGCTGATGAGAAGGTCAAGAATTAGTTAATCTGTGTGTCAATAGCACCAACAAGTTCCTTATACTGTGCTAGCACCTTGGGGTTAGAAAAGGAAGTGAATGCTTACAGAGGTTGGAATACAAGCATTCTAGAGGTTCTAATGGTTCTTTCTGGGGTTACTTGTACTAAAGACTGAAGAAGTAGAGAAGAGGCGCAATCTGTGGTTCCTATAGAGCTTGAGGGAATGCAGGAGGCGATGGGATTTGCTCAAAGCCTCAAAATGTATAACTATTTGGGTGGAAATTTAGAAAGAGGTCCTCTTAGGGTGCTCAGAGATTAAAGCTGTGTTTGTTTGTTTAGTCAGAATATCAGCCAAAAATGTCACAGTCTAAATTGGATGGACTAATCACTCTAGAATCTTGAGCTGGCGCTCTCTGAAAAACACAGGTGCACAGTGAATAGGTTCAATTGTCCTGAGAGATGTGGATTTTGAGAATTTTTAAAAAGCTGTTATTTACCTACAGATAGTCAGTGACAGAGGTGGAAAAGCAAATGGTGATTCTAGTTCTGGAGAGCTTCAATTACTGGTACCAGGCCCACAGCAGCTCTTCTGAGGCTGTCCTTATCCATTACAAATTCCAAAGCTACTTTCTGAAACTGGCTAGATTAAAATAACGGACATATCTTTTCTCACAATTCTGGAGACTTGAAATCCAAACTCAATGTATTAGTCACATTGAGTTGGTCCTGAGAGCTCTCAGGAAGAATCTGTTCCAGACTTCTGTGCTAGCTTCTGACAGTGGCAATTTTTGGCATTCCTTGACATTGCTCCAGTCTCTCCCTCCATCATCTCGTGGTTGTCTTCTCCTTGTGTTTCTGTCTGCCTTCTTATGGCATCCTCCTCTCTGTGTTTCTTTCTTTTTATGAAGACATCAGTGTATTGAAGTAAGGATCCATTCTACTCTAGTGTGACTTCACCATAATGAATTATGTCTACAAAGATGCTATTTTCAAATGTCACATTCTGAAATACTGAGTATGAGGTCTACAATATATCTTTTTAGAGGGTATGAGTCAACCCGTAACAGTACATAATTTGAAAAATCCCTGCAAGCTCAGGCCTTCCAGGCATGATAGTCTCTCAAAAAGAATGATAATGGAAAATAGCCCTTCTACAAAGAACCATATAAGGATAGAAGCTGGAGCAGAGAAGAACCTTTATTGCTGCAAATTTAGACATAATCTTTTGGAATAGATTCATGGTGTTGATGGGTTCTTCATATTCCTGAAGTCTCCCTTTTTTCCCGAAAGCCTCATTTGTTGCAAGGGTGCCCGTATGTGACTAGTGATCTGGGTCCTGTTCATCAACTATTATCTGTTTAGTAAGAATCAGTCCAACCTCTTTCTGCTTTTAAAGTGACAAAGTTTAAAAAAAAATCTGTAGCATAAGGATTCTGGTAACATTGGCTTGAATCTACCTCTCTATGATTAGCTACTCTAGTGTGGCAGATTGGTTCTATTTGTGGCTATATTTTTCATGTCCTGTATTTATGTATTCAGTATATATGCTGACTCTGATCTTGGCAAAGTCACTTGCTTTGGTCAATGGAACAACAAATTTGAGTTAAGGTTTTTTAAAAAAAAAAAATCCTTCCACATTTCTTCTCTTCATCTTCTACTGTCTTTGCCTTCATAGCATGCCAATACGTCCAGCCTAGATTGCAGGAGGATGAGACACATAAAGCAGAATCCAGCAAGTTGTCTAGGGTAAGACTATAGACAAGTGAGAGAGACCAGTCAATATCAACAAAGTCACCTAGCCAACACATAGTTGACCAAAGCATCACAAGTAAGCCTCATCCAGCCTAACTCAGCAAAATCTGTTAGGCTCGCCCAGAAGGACAAAATGGCGGCCCGGAAGGACAAAATGGCGGCCATGCCCGGGGGAAAAAGGAAGCTGATGAAACCACACCTGGAATCACAGGACCAATCCCCAATCGCGACGTATGAAGCCCGCGAAATTCTTTTGCTTAAAGATCGCGCTTCCCTTCGTTCGGACGCGACTTCCCCGGCCCTCATTCTGCAGACCGGAGAACCTCGCCCGGGTGCGCAAACCCCAATAAAGCCCTGGCTATTCGACTTTTTGTCTAATTGACTTTCTTTCCTCGCGGAGCTCAGAAAAAACCTTTCAAAATCAACTTACCTATACATTCTAAAGTAATAATAAATAATGGTTGCTTTAATCTACTAAGCTTTAGGGTTTTGTAGCAACAGAAATTGATATATGAAATAACAATGAAACTCCAATGACATTACTTCTACTGTAGCTACAGAATATGGTCAACATGACGCTTCAAACAAAACTCTTGACATTTTGGTGCAAGAGTTCATAATAGGAAGTGTGTATTTTATAAGATAACTATTTCTGCATTTCCTACAGTGATGAAGACTTTTTTCTATAGCCCTAGTCCCCTGCCCAGTAATATGCAGGCACTATGCTCACAGTTGGACAAAGTATAAGCTCTAAATTCCACATTTTGGGAGGGGAAAGCAGGCACTTAATTGTGACAAGGTTGTACTATACAGGGCATATGCATGGCGACAGAAAAGGAGTGACTACTGCTGTAAGGAATAAAAGGAAAGGCTTCAAAAAAGGTATCAACAGCTGAGCTGAACACAGGCAAAAATTAAACCAATAGAAAAGGAGGGGGAGAAAACCTAGGCAAAGAAAACAAACTATACAGAGTCATAGTAAATAGCTCATTTTGATCTTATGGAGTAAAGGAGGTCAAGTGTCAGCAAGTAGAACTAAGATGCAGACTTAGATCCTACCCTGCAAAATAATGTATGTTCAGCTACAAAGTCATTTGATAGCAAACCACTGGATTTTTATTTATTTAGGATGAATGCTTGCACCAAGCAACAATATGAAGAATGAATCATAGTATATTTGCATGAGGGAAGAAAATCACTTCACATTCACATGCGAAGGTATTAAGCAGCATCATCTGAGGGCCATGCCCTGGTTCTTAAGAGACATGGCACACCCAGTTGGTGAGAGTCTGTGGAGCAGATAGCAGTAATATTTTACAGTTAATGTCCCTGGTTAGTGTTGGCTTACAGTTAAGTTGTTGTGCCATTAAATTAAGGCTGTGATCTTTCTCTTCCACTCTCAGTAAGGACTATCTTAATTAAGTCAAAGAAAGGGAAGAAGGTGAGGAAGCCTGCCGATATTAATGAGTTGAGGGAAAGTCTTAGCAATATTACAGGAACAATTATTAAAACTCTATAAGCCTTGGAAACTGACATTTAACACTTGAAAACATCTTTCCAGGTGTCTGTGCATTAGTTATAAGAAATTCATATTTGATAAAAAAGGGAGAAAGCAGTGTACATTTCATGTTGAAGAAAATGAAAGCAAGTATCAGTAGCAAACAAGTATGTAAGTTGGCTGCTAACAGCAGTCCTGGAGCCCCAACTATGAGATTCCTCATTAAGGTGTGTAGGGCTCCTGCTGTGTGGTCAGCTTGATGGTTTCCCATTAGCAGTGTGCACATAGCTTGTCCCTCCTGTTATAAAGATCTCTGGTGTTCGTATCTGGGCAGGCTGAAGAATGTCAACAAAAAGTACTTTTTGAACATACAGTTCCCCAACTAAGATTATACAGCTTTTCAAAAAAAAAAAAAAAATGTCCTTTTCATCTGCCAGAAGTCCTAAAAGTTTTAGGTTTTTACAAGTATTTACTTCAAGCAGTATTTCTAAACTACTGCTGCGTGTGAAACATTTATTTTACAAAGCTGTCATTAATCCCACAGGGCTGTCAAGAAACACTATTAATAGACCGGGAAGGGAAAAAATTAGGAGTCGGAGAATTTTATGTCAGAAAATAAAAATTAATAAAATTGACACCAAAAGGCAATGAAAAAAAAAAAAAGAATGTGAAATAAACAAAGAAATGAGTACAGTAAGAGAGAAGTCAGTACGGTTAGGGCTAAGAACTCAATGCTATTTTTTTAATGACTGAGTTAAGAATAATAACTAAGTTCAGAATTAAATGTTAAAGGTATCTTGCAGCTAATTTCATCTGAGCATCATAAGACAAAATGGTTATACATTTTTCTTTTTCTAAATAACGCCTCTGACTTCTGTGTGTAAAGAAGTCCACCTTTTCTCATTCCAGTAAACAAAGAGACTGAAATTAGTTGTGAGAAGAGAAAAAGTTTTCTCTTCCATTATACAAGATACAACATAAGATGATTAAAAATACTCCCTGTGATTGTCAAGTGCACAGTGTTTTAATTATAATTTAGTGAAAGTCAGTTGATAGGGAAGATTGAGCAGGTGCATTGTTTTAGCTATGACATAACCTCTGGTACACTCTGCATCTAGAGAGAATTTTGTGTATGTGTATAATTTTGTATATTTGTATTACTGAAGTCACTTTTCTTCTGAGTGTTCTTTTTTGCTTCTATGAAGAAATATCAGTCATAATAATTCAGAATATTTATGCATAAATTTGGCAAATACTTGTTGAACACACGTAGTATAAAATTTGGAGAAATATATGAAAAAGAATGGGAAAAATACAATTCTTTCTCTCAAAAAGTTCCCAGTCTAGGGGATTAATGCATGAAAGAATTAAAAGCAATGAACACAATGAAATAATGCAAGCATGAATACTGAAAGTATTTGTCCCTTACATTTGAAATTTGATTTTGAGTATTAAAGAGAAAATGGGAATATCTGTACCATCTCACAGAACTTGAATTTTGTATATGCCAAATATCAATTTCCTCATCTATAATTTGTGTAATATTATATATTACTCAGCCTATTTTGTGCAAATTGCAATGGAGGAAAGATTATTTACTTAATGCATTGTATACATGAAAACATTTCTATTTTGAAGATTTGAACTGCCTTATAAACCTAAATTCTTGGACCTCTTAAATTGTTTCATATAATAAATTAAAATTACTTGGCGATGGTAAATATATTTCAAATAATTTGTCTGAGATATACACTTTAAGAAGTAATGTTTTTTATCAAATATGCAAATATAGCTGAGTATAGCATCTAATCTTTATCTGCATCTATACCTATATGTTTTAATGTCATATTGCCAAAGATAACATTTTAACCAAGCTTACACATAATTTAATGGAGTATTGTGCTGGTCTTTGAAGATTCACCTTTGGAAAGTTATATTTCAGTGATATATCATTGGCTTTTATAAAGGTCACATTAAGTAAAAGTCATGTGGAATCTGCTCTGTATCAAATAAAATCACCTATGGCCTAATTTCCCCCATAAACTACCATCCCATTTGTTTGCTCCTCTTTCCTACAAAATGCCTCAGATGATTTAAATTCTCTTCATTTCTTCCTATTCTCTCTCAATGTTCAGTCAAACTTCTCTACCCTATTTTAAACAGTGTCTCAGTCATTGTTACCACTTACCATTTTATCAGCAAATTTGAACAATGACACCCACATCCTCTTCACTGATATACTTTTTCCACTTGGCCTAGCACCACACTCCTTTGTCTTATGTTATAGGTGTCTTCTCCATCTCTTACGCAGATCATCAGTCTTCTCCATATGTTTTCCTTTAACAATGTGCAATCCCTTAGTGTTTTTATCCAGTCTCTTTGATTTATATTATTTATATGCAAATGACTAACTTTTATCTCCTGTCAAGACTTCTGTCCTGAACTCTAGACTTTCATGTCCCACTGCCTGCTCAACATCTCTGCGAGATGTAGCGTATTCATATTAAACTTAATATGTCCAAAACTGAACAGCTGGTTTGGTACCTGCCCCAAAGTAGTCTACTTATAACCTTCCCTATCTTCATTGAAGGCAACATTATCCTTCCAGCTGTAAACACTAAAAATCTTAAAGTCATTCTTAATTCTTCATGGATTTAGTATCCAATCAGTTATAAAATCCTGGTAGCTTTCAAAGTATGTGTGAAATCAGACCTCCTGTCTTTCTTCCTCTGTTCGTGTTTGGGGCCACCATCATCATTTGCCAGATTACTCTCAATAAACTTCAAAATGGTCTCACTGCTTCCAACATTGACTGCTCCGCAGAGCTTACTATATCATAGACAGATGTTAATTTATGATGATGAATATCTTTAATCCATATAATGTTATAATGTGATGTTTTTTCAATAAAATTTTTTTAAAGTCTTAAATCTTGTCACCCACTCCCATTTTATTCAAAGTAAAAGTCAACATACTCAAAATGACTTAAAAAGAGCTATTACATTTGACTTTTCATTACCTGTCTAGCTGAATTTCTACTGCATTCTATCTATTCTATGAAAGCATGAAATATTCACTATCTTTGGGTTATTATGCTAGCTATTCTCTCTGACTGCAACACTTTCCTGATATCCTGTCAACTCCATCACCTCCTTCAAATCTTTGTTCAAGTATCACCTGCTCAAACATCTCCTAAATTCCTATTTAAAACAATAATCTACAATCTAGTCATTCTTTTCCCAATCTATTTTTCTATACCTGCTATTGCCTTTTATGACTATGTCTTTTATTTATTTATTACTTTTATTTTTATTGACTCTACTTCCCAAATAGAATGGACACTCCACCCAGGGAGGATTTTGTCAGTTCTGTGTAGTCATAGAACATTAAACAAAGAACATAGCAGGTGTTAAACATAGTAAATGGGTGTTTATTAATTGCATACATGAATGAATACAATAAAGCTGAAAGAGAGAGAATGAGATAGGTGTGTCATCTGAAACCCTAAATCTTAAGTATATAAGGCATTTTGATAACTAATGCTTTAGAGTTAGTTCATTCCAAAATTCTTATTTAGTTTAGATTACTTTGATTTTGTTTTTCTTATAATAAAGCAATGATTATTGAATGCTTTTGAATTCAATTTGTTTTTCTTATCCATTTTAAAAACCATTTTCTAGCAGCATTCTAATCTATTAACTATACTTATTACTTCTTTCTTGTCCTGTGTTCCAAACTACTAGTTTGGAATTAGTGCTCCAAAGTACTAGTTGCACTTCAACTGCCTCTAGTTTCTTTCTTTTACCCATCTAATACTCCTTGTTCTTTTCCCCTTCCTTTACTAAAGTACCTATCTTCTAAATTTTGTTGAAGGAATTTAAACTATACTTAAATATTTACCAGTATAATATCTGACAATGTTCTCAATAGCTTTTTTGTCTATTATATATATTTTTGTCAGTAATAGACAATGTCCTCAGCAGTCTTTTTTTTCTATTTTACTTTCTTCTATCGCATTGTTCTATTTTTCTCTCCTTGACTCAATGCCACACACTGTCTTACCTCTATCACTTTATAATAGCTTTTCTTATCTACTAGAAAAATTGTTTCCTTATTCTTTAAGATCTTTTCTCTTATTGACCTTTGTATTTTCATTATATTTTTGAATCACCCTGTCAAATCACACATATAGAAATACCTGTGCAATTATGCACATATAATCATCTATAATATAATATACACTCATGTGTATATGTGCATATATACATGTGTGTGTATCTGGATTTGGTTTGCTAATATTTTTCACATCTATGATCATAAGAGAAATTGGTCTATAATTATCCTTTCTTGAAATGTTTTCACAGGTTTTGGTTTTAAGATTACATTTGCTAAATTTAAAATGAATTGGATTATGTACCCTCCTTTTCATTTTCAAGGTCAGCATAACTTTGTGAGTTCTGCATGCTAGATTTCCCCTAACTGGTGGAACCATGATCTTGTCATAATTCCAGCTTCTTTGGGAATTAGTAAATGAACACAGAGGAATAGTATCTTTAAATTATGAATTTGCTTCTCTCAATTTCCATCTTATTCTGGATATTAGACAAAACTATTTCAATTCAGTTAGCTTCCAATGTTTTTTATATTTTGCTCAGTTTTTATATGGTTGTCCTTAGCAGACTAGTAGGTCTGAAATATTTACTCAATATTGCTAGATTTTCAAGTCCCTCCAAGGGGTTTATTCTGAACCCCCTAATGGACTAGTGTGGTCTCACTTCACATGAAAAGACAAGCCAGAGATTCACCTTCACCTTCTTTTTATGACACATGCCTGAGCTCAGTGAGTATTCTTCTGAGCTCCACTGTCTTTCTTGTCCTCATAAGTCCTGATAATACGGGAAGGACTAGAAGT
Organism: Solenodon paradoxus; assembly: GCA_004363575.1. Taxonomy (NCBI): domain Eukaryota; kingdom Metazoa; phylum Chordata; class Mammalia; order Eulipotyphla; family Solenodontidae; genus Solenodon; species Solenodon paradoxus. The sequence continues at coordinate 1,083,608 of RJWH01000087.1, forward strand.
CCCTGTTCATAGGACTTGGTGTTGATACCTGTTGAGGGAGAGGAAAATTCCCTGTTCTTTGGGGTCACGTAGTTGAATACAAATATTTCTGAGGTGGTCTTCACTTTATTCCTTCTGTATTCATAACCTAGGTAGTTTGAGAAGATGGTCACTGAAATCCCTAAGAGTGTATCATCCCTCCTTAGCAACTCCAGCAAATGAAAGTGCCCTGCCTCCAGTGTCTGCTTATTACTCTCTAAATAGGATGTAACTGACCAAATCTGGATTATGTCTAAAGGGAGAGAGGAAACAATATAATACTCTAAATCATAACCCATAAAACTAAGAAAAAGAGGAATAAATGTTGTTTCTCAAGTGAAGGTTTCTGGGCAGACAAAAGTGCCATCTTCCCATTGCATATCCACCCAGTTAACAATGTTCACCCCCAGGAATGCAAAACTGACTGATCACACCCTTCTCCATTACTCGCTTTAGCAGGCGAATACATGCACCAAATGGTTACATCAATAATGGTGCTATAGCAAAAGTATTTTAAACATGCTGCCCCCTTAGGGATACAAGTGCTGAATTCTATTCTGCATATGAGGGCCAAAATATTTCTTTGGAGAAAGAGGTAAAAGCCAAGCTCTCTTTAGTAGTACGTAAGCTTTACCAAGGTCAGCAAAGGAATGATGTGATCACATTGTAAGTATCTAGTGAGGGAATGAGGGATTAAATGAAGTAAAAAAGTTTTTATTTTTCAGTGAGGAATGTTTGAAGGAAGCCAGTGAGAAAATTAGTAGCCAGTGTTCAGGGCTCATTTGAGGTTGGGAACTATAAATTTGTCCCAACATCAACTTGCATATTGTCTGATTTTTTTTTTTTTTCTCTTAAGAATGCTTCAGCGGCCTATGTTTAGGATTGGTAAATACAAATGAAAATGTAGAAAGGTGAAATTTCCTCCCAAAAGAAAAGCTGTAGTCCTATAATAAATATTAAGGAAAGACCTCTAGACTAAGAGCAGGGAAATTTTCTTTATTTGGAGGATAGAAAATGCATGAAGCAAGAGAGATACTTTTTTTAAGTGGCGCGTGCATGTTCCCTGGGAAGCCCTGTGATCCGGGAGTAAGTAAGACCTTGGGGAAATGGATGTTTGTGTGAAAGTCCAGAGTGCTTCTGAGTCGGAGCCATCAGTACATGAAGTTTGTTCTTAGGGCTGGAAATTTCTGCACTACTTAGCTGTGCCTCTGAGAGGACAGGAGTATGACAGACTACCTGATCACCAATATCTCCCTACAAAGCCCATCAATTTATCTAGCATTAGAACTCACTACTAACACATGCAAATAAATTTCTTAAAAATTCAGATCGACTGCTCCTTTCTTACCTATTCCAGCCATCCACTTCCCCTAACCCAGAAAGTCCTCCCCTGTGATAATTCTGTTTCTCTGAAGGATGCATACCTGCTGGCCATGGGAATAAATAAATTCCCCTAAGTTGAGAAGGTAATGAAAAAGAAAGAGACAGGTACATCCATGATATCTAGTAGTAATTTACTAGAATAATTTATGTGCAGGGATCCTTGATACAAGAGTTGGTGGATGGGACTTCAGTGGAAGCAAGAACGGTACCACACTGGAGTAGCAGTTATGTCAGCCACCTCCAGCCCAGCGCACTCCAAATACACCCCAAGGACCTAGGTTTGTGTCCCTGGTCTTAGGGAAACAACCAACGTGAACAGCTAAATTAAAAAAAAAAAAAAGCATGTTTTTTTTCTTCCTCTCTCTTCCTGTTTGCCTGCTTACTCACTTACATTCTTAACTGTTTCTTTCCTTAAAAAAAAACACCATGAAAACTGAGTGGTCTGGTACTACTCTCTGGTACGAGCCTATATTTTCACCTAGATAATATCTTGCTAGTATCTCCAAGCGATGGTCCAGCTGTCTTGTTTCTCCTAAAGAAACTTTGAGAATAAAGGGATGAGTGTGCTCAGGGTTCCAGGAACTAGTTCTGGATTCATGCCTGGAAAAGGGCCGTCAGTTGTCATGGTCCTAAGATGGTGCTGTCCACGATGAAGTTGCTTGTTTCATAGAATACCTCATTCAGATGGTTTGTTCGGGTTAATTTGTGTTCAAAGTGATAAAACAAATATGTTTTCCTCCATTTCCATTTTATTGCTCTTTAGAAATGTGGTGTTGATATTACCAGAGTGGGGATAAAATACAGGTGGTCAGGTCAAAAGACTGTTATCCATATCATAGGCTTTAAACGACAATGAAATTTCTACACTTGGCATGGTTTCTTTCATTGTTGTAATTAATAAATATTTTCTAAAGACGCTTTAGGTTCACAGAAAAAGTGCACAAAAAGTACGGAGAATTTCCATATATTCCTGTCCCAACACACAACCAACCTTCCCCATTAGCAACAGCCTCCACCCAATGTTATATTTATTATACCCAAGGGATCTACATTGACACATCATTATCACACAAAGTTCATCATTTACATTAGAGTCACTCTATGGCATAGTCACTCTATGAGTTTGGGCAAAAGTATAGTGATGTGTGTTCCCCATTGCAGTATCATAAAAAATAATTTAGCTGAACTAAAAATCTTTCGCACTCTGCCTCCCCTTGTCCTAATGACATTGAACTTTTTTTCTGTTTTTATATTTGTCTTTTTTAGAATGTCATATAATTGGAATCATAAGGTATGTAACCTTTTCAGATTGTCCTCCTTCACTGAGTAGTTTTCAGTGAAGTTTTCTTCATGACTTGCTGACTTGATAACTCATTTCCAAATAGCACTGACTAATACTGCATCATCTAAATGTAGTCCAGTTTACTTTATCAAGTTGCCTACAGAAGGATATCTTGATTGCTTCCAAGTTTTGACAGTTATAAATAAGCTTCTGTGTACAGAGGGTGTTTTTGAAGAAAGGCTGCAGGCAGGAATGAGGGCAAGTAGGCAGGTGGGAAGACAAAGGAGGAAGAAACATTTTATTTTGTCTATTTGTTCATCTTGGGTGTTCCCCTAGGCCCCAGGTCTAGAACCCCGGTCTTTGTGTGTAGACTGTTGTGGCCCAGGGGTCAGATGCAGCCACTAAACCATCGTGGCATGTCTTTGTATAGAATTTCATGTGAGTGTAAGTTTTTCAACTTTCTGGACAAATACCAAGGTGCGTATGGGAAATGTAGGTTTAGTTGTTTTTATGCAAAACTGTCAAACAGTCTTCCCAAGTAGCTGTACCATTTTGCATTTCTACCAACAATGAATGTTGTTGCTTCCCAGTCTCTCCAGAATTTGATGTTAACAATGTTCTGTATTGTATTCATTCTGAAAGGTAGATAGCAGTATCTTCTTGTTGTTTAATTTGCAACTTGTTAATTGCAGATGATGTTAAACATCTTTTCATAAACTTGTTTGCCATCTGCATTGGTGAAGTGTTTGTTCAGTTCTTTTACTCATTTTTTAAAAATCAGGTTGCTTATTTTCTTATTGTTACATTTTAAGAGTTCTTTGTGTATTTTTGATAAGTCATTTATCAGCTGTGTCTTTTGCAAATATTTCTCCCTCTCTACAGACCATCTTCTCATTCTCTTGATAGTATCACAGAGCAGAGATTTTTAATTGCTATTAAACTCAGTTTATCAATTTTTTCATGCATCGTGGTTTCGTAGTTCCAATTATTTCACTTAACTCATGAGAAGCTTATTATATGCAGAGTGAGATGCCCACTTTATATCATCATGTAGATTTTCAACTCCTTTTTACCCTCTGTGTTCTGAGAGAATCTATGTGTCTTCATTCATTAATTTTCCATCGGGTCAAAACTATTCATCTGCCTCTCTCATTATTTTTAATTTGGCACCTAGATTTTTTATCCCTGTAATTTTTGCTCAATTCAAATGTTTCCATGTGTATTTGTTAGTTTTATGAACTATAATTTTAATTCTTTTGAAAATATGGTTAAATATTTTATCAGTATTTCTTAAATTATGTGTTTAAAAGCAATACATCTCTTGATAGAGGGCAATGTTCTATTTTTCTTAAGACAATCATGCAATAGTCCTCAGTTTTGATTTTCCACATGGCCTCATCAACAGCACATTTAAAAGAAATACTTCACTTGATGTTGCTTCCCTTTCAGTTGATAATCTCTGTTTTTCCTATTTATAATTTTTTCCCTATTTGCTAGAGCATTACTATGCTGACATTACCATCCTGCTTGCAAATCTAGATTTTTTTATTTGTATAAGATAAATTTACAAGTTCCTTCCATGGGAAAGAAGGTGAGTTAGTATTAGATTCTAAATAAAAATATTGTAGAAAGTATTGTGGATAACAAGTCCTAAAGCAAGTAGATTTGTAGAAAATATAGTGTTTTGAAGAAGAAAGCAGAGCAATTAAGAAAAGAGAGAGAAGAAAGATATTTCAAGATGATGGATTATGCATATAAGAACTTCAACAGGTCAGAGATATCAGGGAAAAGTTAAGTCAAAGTTACGGCCACTTGCTGATTTGGTGGAGGAATTTACCATATTGGCAGCTGTTTCCCTTACCAGTCACATGAGTATGTTTGTGAGTTCTGAACAAGAAAAGGTTTTATTCTTTCAGGAACAGTGTGAGTAACTTTCATTGAAAGTGTGAGGTGAAAGCCACAGACTTGGGAATTAGAAAAGTGCCTAAAGTATAGGACTTCTATAAAACTTTATAATTTACTCTGATGTAAGTGAGTTCACACAAATTCGTTCACATCGTGCCTTCAAATCAGGTCAAGTTGTTGACTTTGTGAGTTCAAGAAACAGAAGTTATTGTGAGAGAAAATCAATAGAGAAAAACTCTTGAGTTATATTTTTTGACTAGAGAACTTTCCTATTTAAAAGCTTCCTATAATAGTAAATAAGAATGAATCACAAATTGAATGTCACTCTAATGTACTTAACTAGTGGACCACTCTTTAAAAACCCTGTTAATGAAAGATAGTAGACTGTAAGATCTCAAACTTACCTCCTGCCCACAGACATGAGAAAACTACACCCATTTAACAACTGTAAACCTTGAAAAAGAATAAGGACTACCATCTCCACAAAGAGAAAAAACTCATATCTTCAAAGGGAGTAGGAGAAGCTGATCTGTCTCACATTCACTTCACCCAGTACCAAAACCCTGAAGGCTGTAGGGAGAAATGAAACAAACAGTCTCCAGGGGGCAGAAGGGCTTGCCCCACTCAGCTGATGCCCCACACTTGAAGTGACTCGAATATGTACAACCTGACCTGGAAAATAGAGGGAATTTTCTTTGGAGAATAACAGACTTTAGCAGAACAAGAAACACAGGACAGAGGGCATGGAAAGCTGCTAAAGAATGCACAGACCTGAGCACAGGACTTTTATTTGTTGAACCAAAAGCTTCAAGGCAGGGACTAGGACAGAGGGATAGTCTCCTTATGAACAGAGATGCCACTGGGCGTCTTTTCCTGCAACCCCCTGTCTGCATGGCGCAGGCACTGAAGACCTCCGTGTCACACTCCGAGTGAAGCACCCACCCCTCTGCCACCAGGTCACTTCTGCAACCTGAGAATTTAGGCTTGCAGTTATAACTCCAGCTTCTCTGGACTGTCAGGGAATTGATCCCCACCCAGGTCTGAAATCCTGGTACAAAGAGATGAATGATTTCCTGAAAAGAGCATTCCTTTCATTCTGCAGCTCTGTCAGGGAGGATCACCAGAGGGGCTCCAGTGAAAAAGCAACTTCACATCTGCCTGGAGAGACTGATGAAAAGCTTTGCCTATATGCTTGCTGCCATCCCAGGCCCTAGGGCATATGGTATGCTACTCAGTGCTGGGGCTGTTACCCAACAAAGGCAATAAGAAATTTTCACCAGGATCGTTGCTTTGCTACATCTGCTACTGAAAACCTTAGGAGACATACAACTCTCACCAATGGCCTTTGCTGAGTCTGTGAACTGACTATGGCACAGAGCTTAAAAGACGAGCTAAACATAAAGGAATTTATCACAACTAAGCAACTTACAAGAAATGCTAAAGGAATTTCTATAAAATGGAAAAACAATACCCACTAAGTAGCAGAAGAACATTAAAATATAAAATGTGGATAGGAGGAGAGTAAAAATTGTGGACTGCTAGAATGAACTGAAAACTAGATTATTTTTTAGTTAAAAAGGTGATATTCTTAGAAATATAGGCAAACCCCAAGTTAACATCAAACATAAATACATAGAAGAAAACAAAGAAGAAAGTGAAATGGAACCCAAATATAACATAAATGTTTTCAAAACGTATGAGGAGAATAAGAAAGAAAAGTACAGTCTGCAACAACACTCAGAAAATAAATAGCAAAATGGCAACAGTTACATATCAATAATTACCTTGTTAATGGATCGAACCTATAAACCAAAAGGGATAGAGTAACTGAATGGATTGAAAAAACATAACCCAACTTTCTGCTGCATACAGGAAACTCATCTAAGTTCTAAAGACAAAAAATAGGCTCAAAGATTGAAGACAACTCTACAATCAAATGGTAGCCTAAAAAAAGCAGTAACAACCATGCTTATATCAGATAAAATACTTGCCACTAAAGAAGATAACAAGACTGGGAAGGACATTATATAAAATTATTAATATATATTCACCAAACAGGGAAGAATTAACATACATAAAACTATTACTAACAACTAAAGAGAAATATTAACTCAGTTAACAATGGGCAGTTCAACTAGGTAGAAATTTATTGGGGAAACAGCAGCTTAAATGACAAATTAAACAGATGGATTTGATAGACATTCATAGAATACTTCAATCAATAATTACAAAGTTCACACTTTCTCAAGTGCTCATGGAAAATTCTCAAGCATAGACCATATTTTAGAAAACAAAAGTATCAACAAATTTTCAAAGATTGAATTCTTTCTAAGCATCATCTCCAATCACAATGGAATAAAACTATAGATCACCCACACAAAGAAAACTGGAAAATTCCAAAACGTGGAAAAGAGAAAATCAAAGGAGAAATTAAAAAGTACTAAGAAACAAATGAGAATGAAAACAGAACCTATCAGAACTTATGAATGTAGTAAAAACTGTACTAAGAGAGAAGTTTATAGGAAGTCAGTCCAAACTCAAGAAACAAGAAAAATCACAAATAAGTGTACATAAAGCAACTATTGAAAGAACCATGGAAACTAAAAGTCAGTAGATGGGAGGAAATTAAAACTTGAACAGAAATAAATGAAATAGAAGTTAAAAAAAGATAATTCAGAAGATCAGTGAAATTAAAACTGGTTCTTTAAACAAAATTGACCAATCTGCATAGGTTCACCAAGAAGAAAAGAGAAAACTCAGATAACTAGAATCAAAATGAAAGGGGAGAAGTTGTACTGAATAACTCAGAAATACAAAGCAGTACCCATTTATGATAAAAGATAGTTCATATAAAATAGAGATAGGAGGAACATACCTCAACACAATGAATGCCACATATGATAAGCCTTGGTAAAATGAGTTTTTCCCTCAGTGGTGAAAAACCGAAAGTGTTTCTTTAAGATAAGGAGTGAAAATGGTGTTCACTCTCACCATGGCTATTTAATATTGTATCGGGGGTCGTAGATATATCAATTAGGTAAAAAGGAATAAAAGGATTCCAAATTAGAAAGAAGTAGAACTATTATTATTTTCAGGTGACATGATAATAGACATGGAAAACCCTTAAAGGTTCCATTAAGAACTATGACAATCAATAAATGAGTGCAGTAAAATGACAGGATGCAAAATTAATATACAAAAATATGTTAAATTTTATATGCAAACAATGGAATAAAAGAAAATAAAATTAAGAAAACTCTCCTGTTTATAATAGAAACAAAGAGAAATACCTAGGAATAAACATAACAAATGAAGTGAAAAACCTATGTAATCAAGACTGCAAGACTTTGTTGAAAGAAATAGAGGCAGATACTAAAATATGGAAAGATATTCCATGCTCATTTTTGGGAAGAATTATCATTGTTTAAAAAAAAAAAAAGCCATCTTACCTAAAAAGGCAATATACAGATTTAATGCATCCCCATCAAAGTTCCACTGGTATTTTTCAAGGAAAAATGCTTTTAATTTTGTATGGAATCAAAAAGACCACAAATAGCCAAGGCAATTATGAGAAAAAAGAACAAAAGTAGAGGTATAATACTCCCAAATTTTGAACTATACTGCAAAGCAACTGTGATCAAAACTATATGGTAGGCATACCCTGTTGGAGTAGTGATTGGGCACAGTCCACATCATGGAGAGAAAATTTCATAAAAACTAAAAAAAAAAATTTTGTTTTTCTGTTCTATTGACTGCTGTTTTGCCTATATTTAGAACTTTGCTTAACACATCATAGGCACTCACATTTGCTGGGTGGATGGATGGATAGATGGAAGGATGGCTGGATGGATGGATGGAAAGGTGGATGGATGCATCAATGGAAGGATGAATGGATAGGACAAATTGCATCCAGAGGTGCATGGCTATGTATATGTGTATCATGTGATCCATCCTAAATTACCGGGTGCTTGAGGCGTGGATCTATGTTTTATTCTTGGGTCAATTTAATGAAACATCAATCAATAAGCAGAATGATCAACCTGACTGATGATAGTCATTATATATCAATTTTCTTGAGATACACTCTAGTTAAATAGGTTCCAATTTTTTTCTGGAAGAATCAGTAATCATGGTGATCCAGTAAAGTCATATATACCAATTTACCTTGCTTTAATTGAGTATATACAAGTGACTTGAGGAACTCTTGGGTTTTTAGAGTACAATTTGGTCGATTCTTACTAAATAATATCCAACCGGAACTTGAATCTTTTTCACAAGTCCAACAGTTTCTTTATCTATAAAATAGTAGTCAAGGGCTCTACTAAAGAAACACACAAGTAAACTAATTATTGAAAAAAAAAGTAATGTTTTAGAAGAAGAAAATAACACCTTTGAGAAAATATGATTTCATAGCAAACTCTGGGGTTCTCAGGATGAGTATAAATTATTTCACTATAGCAGCACAATTATCATGGTATCAGAGAAACTAGAAACTGATAACCATCTCTGATACCAGAAGGTAACCAAACTAGGTAAGTTTTCCCTTTATATTCTCTTTAATGCAGGTGAATGAAAAAGATAACTTAACTTAATGGTGCTTTGCAGCACTAATTATTTGGTAATAATCAAAAGGTTTCATGATCTGTAAAAGTTGTTTCAGTACAGCCCATTAAACAATATGAAGAGCTATTATTCCATCCTGCTACCTTTCTGCCACTCAGGTGTTCATTTGCCAGATGCTTTCTAATTAAGGGCATATAAAAGGAGAATAACATGAATTGCACAATCAGATACATTTATCCAGTTCCATTTTGGTGCCAATAATAAATGTTACCTTTTATTATAATTTTTAGCAAGATATAATTATTTTCTTAATGTTCATATTGACCCTATTTAAAGGCACCGTTAAAATAAAAACTTCTCTAACTTCAATTTATTGTATAAATCAGAGATCAATGACCTAACTTTAGACTAGCTAAAACAACAGCATCCAGTTTTATTCTTACCAATATGTATAAAGTTGTTTAAAATCCATGCTAAGTAATTTGTAGCAAACCAGTGTCCTGATTATATTTTTATTTCATGTATTCTTTAATTACTTAGTTGTAATACTTATGTGTTGATGGATGAAAACAGTGTTGTTTTTTTAAATATCTATAAACCAGAGAGAGAGAAAGAGGAGGAAAGGAAAAAAGAGTAAGAGAACAAGAAATAAACAAAAGGAGAAAAGAATTGTTTCTGTTACCTTCTTTTACTTTTGATTTACAATTGAAAAATTGGTTTTGAACTTGTTCCACAATCTTTCACACACACACACACACACACACACACACACACACACACATGTACACACAAGTAAATTCTCTTTCCCTAAGCTCCTCAGACTTGAGTTGGTGATTTTGACTTACTGTTAAGAACACCACTCTTCTCACTGTTGGATTGTTTTTCAGAAGGCTGAGCTTTAATAGCTTCATACAGGTGCAGAGATAAATCGTCAGTCAAGAAAACAGGTATCAGTACTACCAGATGAATGTAAACAAAATGTATTTTAAGAATTAAAAGCCTCCAAACCAACTTTTGCCATATCTGTTAAAAAAAAATCTTAGTTAAACCATATTGATTTCTATTCAAAGCAATGCAATTTGTTAAGGCAGTGATACTTAGATTCATCTGGAGAAACATCTTCCTGAATCTTGAAAAGGAATTTTAATACCATAAGAGAGATAAATTCAGTAGGCAGTCATCTGGAAGTTCTAATCCTGCTTGCACAGACTCAAATCCTGACTTTGTCACCATAGACAAGCTCTTGAGACATATGTTTCCTTATCTGTGAAATGAAAATGTGTTATTTTTTGTATACTTTGGAGAAAAATTTGTTTAGATAATTTGCCAAATTGTCAGGGTTATTTGCCTTTTTATTATTGAGCTGTAATAGTTATATATTTTAGGTACAAGCCACTTATCAGACATATAATTTGCAAAATATTTATGCCTCAGTTTTATTGTGAGGATTAAATTATTTAAGATACATAAAATGCTTGGAATTGCATTGTCATGATCTATGTCCCTCAACCTATGTTGTAAATATAATTTAAATATTTTAATTAATCTTTCCCTCACTTATCTCATATTTAAAAGTTGCCCTAAGGCCATTTACACACAGAAACAAAACTTATGTTGTCATCCTGTATTGCAGAACTGTTCCCCTTGTATTGTAATTCAAGTACTGAAGGGTACAAAAATATCAACTAGTGGGCATGATTGGGGTGGCTCAGGTAGGAATTATGTACTGAAGCTCACCTCCATAGTGTACCTGGAACCTCTCAAAAATCATGGGGAAAGGGATGAAATCTTTTTTCTAAAGAGAAAGAAAATCAAAGAAATTCAGATTAGCCTCTAGAACTGTCTGAAGAACAGAAAATCAAGATAGAGACAAAATTCTAGGATCATAAATAGGCGTGCTCTTCCAGACTCACTAAAAATAAATTTTGAAAACTACATATCTGGGCAAAGCCATACCCAATTACACACTATTCCACAGGATTAAATAACTTCATTAAGAGTGTATATTATACAATTTCCATTTAGCTCATTATTTTTTCTTATTTTCATTGCAATAACATTGCTTTACAACATTACACAGTATACAGCATTATAATTTGCTTCTGTATGTTATATTATGATCTCTAGCAAAAGACTAGTCTCTGCCTACCAGCACATAATTGACCCCCTTACCTGCCTTACCTGCTCCCGCTTATTCCCTTCCATTGGTAATAATCATTCTATTGCCAGAATGTAAGGGTTTGACCTTTTTTGTTTATCCATTTGCTTTGTTTCTTTATACTGTATTTTTGGCTTTGTTGGTTATCATGAGGTTCATATATAATTTTCTATGTGCATGATGTTCTGTTTTGATTTAATACCTAATTAATTTTGAACAGTCTAAAGCTTAACATTTCTGTGTCATCCCATATTTGATATTTTTGATATATGTTTTTAAAATATATATGGATATATGTAAAATATTTACTTTATATGTACACTTTAGTTGGGGGGGGTAGTTAATTTTATTACTTTCATCATTTAATGTTTTTGATTCCTTTATAAATTATTAATCCACTACTTTTACCATATATTTAACTTTTTTGGTAATAATTTTATATGTATGTCTTCTTGATGTTAGTTACTATTTCTAAAAAGAAATAGTTTAGAGAAGTCCCTTTAAGATTTCTCTCAAGACTAAATCAAGTGGTGATCAATTCCTTTAGCTTTATTTGTTTGTAAAACTCTTAATCTCTCCTTCAATACTGAGTGTTAACTATGGGTATAGAATTATTGATTGTAAATTTTTCCTTTCAGCACTTTGAGTATATCTTGCTATTCTCTCTCACCTCTGAAGCTTTAGTTGAAAAATGTTAGGATAACCTTCTGCGTTTTTCCCTGTACAGGACAAGCTATTTTGTCCTGCTATTTTTTGACCATTGTGGTTATGTGTCATGACACGAATTTGAGTTTCCCTTATATGGAGCTCTCTGAACTTCCAGTAATTAGATGCCTATTTTCTTTCCCAGACTAGGGAAGTTTTGGGCCATTATTTCCTCAAATAACTTTGCTGGTTCCTTTTTTTCTCTTTTCCTGGGATTCCTATAATGTAATTGTTTCCTCTTGATGTTGTCCCAAGGTCTTTTACTGTGTCTTCGCTCATTTTAATCCTTCTTGCATGTTGCTGCTCTGTCTGGGTGAATTATTTCACTTTGTCTGTCTTCCAAATCATTTATCCATTCCTCTCTTTCATTCGGTCCACTGATGGAGCCCTCTATTCTATCTTGCGCTCTATTTTTATAGTCTTCAGCTTTGTAAGATCTTTCTGTAAGTATCAAGTTCATCTACTCTCCCAATTTCAGTGAGCATCTTTATAACAATTATTTGAACACTTCATCAGGTAGTTTGCTTATCTCTGTTTCTGTAAGGTCTTTTCCTGAGTTTTTGTCTAGCTCTTTCTTTGTTATTCTTCCTCTGTCTGGATTCTCTGTAATTTCCTTGATGTATTAGACAATTTGAGACAACTTTACTACCTCTCCTCTTCTTAAAGAATTAATCTTGTTCAGATGATGCACCATGGAGTTCCAGAGCATAGTGTCCTATGGCCACCCAAGATAGGTGTTCAAGTTGAAAACTCTGGCTGCTGCATCTACCCCTGCTGTGTCAGTGTGACACCATGTCAAGGCTATTGGACGGTTTCATTGTGATTGGTTAGGCTTGATTGAGGTATACAGCTGTGGTGCTCTGAGTAAGTGGTGCTGTGAACTTGACCCTGCTTTAAGGGCTGCTGCTTAGATGACGGCAGGACATGGCTTATGACACAGAATACACAGTGTTTCTTGGTCCGCTGCACAGAGAGGCCCAATGCCTGGTGACGAAAGGCTTGAGGGGCGAGATAGCTAGGGACCAGGTTCAGAGTGGTGATGTGCTTGTAAAGCATGGTGCTGCAGTGCGTTACTACATCACAGAGGTGGGTTGAATTCACAGTGGGGCTTGCCCACAGGCTTTAGTAGCTTGGGGGAAGGGTACCCAATGACTTTCAGCAGCACAGTTATTACTCCGTTTATAAGAGGCTACCACCAAGATGATTCTTGGCAGTGTTTCTCATCCAGGGATTATCTCTAAAGCTTGCTGCCTCTCAGACAAATGCAGTAAAGGCAACAAGTGAGATTCTTCTACCTACCACTCAGGCATTATTTTGACTGATGCTGTTTCACTGGATCTCCATGTGAGAGAGTGAGTCATCATGTGGGACATCTAAAACCATCTCCAAGGCATTTTCATTCCCTTTAATTTTTTGATTCACCTGGGTGCACTTCCTGCTTGCTCTCCATGCTAGGACTCCGATGATTGTCTCAACTGAGCCAGATCAAGGGGTTTGGGTGGACAATAGAAGGCACAACCTGTTCCCCAGTCCCCAGAGTAAAGTTCTATGCCTTTGAGACCCCTCCCAAGTGTGAATCACTCAACCTCTGTGTGAGATTTTTTCGTTGGTGAGAGCATGTCTCAGTCTCTCCTGCCCACTTCAATACTGTCATTTAGTCCTTGTGGAAGTTCTTTGTATTAAATTTTCATTTCTACATCCATGCAAATTGCTTTATAATGTAATGTAGATTTGTTGTGTCCGTGGGAGGGCTAAGTTCTGTTTCTTTCTATGCCATTATCTTAAAGTACTATAGGGTTGTTTTCAAATATTCAAATTTATAACTAAGTAATAAGGATTTGAATTAGATGCTCTAGGAATTTTCAGATCTAGAACATTTGGGGGAATGTCATAATAAGGGATTATATACCTTAACAGGCATTTAATAAAAATCAAACTTGCCTATTTGCTGAACATATTCATTCACATTTATATTATGTTGGATAAGAATAGGTCTGGTTTTAATACATTTCCAAGACTCACTCACAAGTCTAAACACCTATTAATGTCCTTGGATTTATGGAATTACTGGATTCAGAACAGTCTTTCAGAAGTAGAGAAGCTGATATATTAATACTTTGTTATCTGTAAAGCTAAATTCTAATATTACTTTAAAGGAACTGACATTTATCTTTATCAACTATAAGCTGATAGCTTTCCCCTACTGAAGATTAGTTTTGGAATCCAGTTATCATTCTGAATTATATAGATGATTCTTTTACTCTGAAGATTCAGAAAAAGGGATTATGCACTTACTTATTTTTACCTCTGCCTCCAGATTATGTACTTTACATGGTCAGTACATTAGCACCCAAGTCCCCTGACTCACAGGGTTATACCTATTCTTTTCGAAGTTTGACCTCAGGTATAAGAACTGGTTAATACATTAATCTTAATCTTTGGTACATGACACACTCATTATTGGCCTATACATGACCTGGCTTTATTTAATTGGTTATTTATAATAATGAAATAAGAACCTGTGAAGAACACAGTATCACAAAAATAAGAACCTTTAGCCTACATTTTGCTGTATAATTTCATCCCCATCACAGCTTCCTGTTTCTCTCATTAGACGTAACCATTACCCTGAATTCTATGTTCCCCATTCCATTGCTTTCCTTCTTACAGAGTGTTAATACATCTAGATGTAATCCTAAAACATGTGTTGCTGAATTTTAGGGATATTTCTTTTTATGAATCTTTCTAGAAAATATATATGGCTATGCATTATCATTTGGATTTGTTTTACTTAATATCATATAGTTAAGATGTTAAGATTCACCCATAACTTGAATATGGTAAATAATGCTAGCTAGTACATATTATACTATTTGTGTGTTCATGTTCCTTTAGTGGATTTTTTGTTTTCGTGTTTTTGCTATTGTGAGCAACATTACTCTGAATGTTTTTTATATTCATGCTCTGTATATGCAAAAATTTTTCTTGTATGTGTAAATTACTAGGTCATAGGTTTTGTAAATGTAAAAGTAAACTTGATATTCAACTTTCAAATTTAAAATAGTATTTAGTTGTGGTCTTAATTTTCATTTTGCTGATCACATATGATTAGTAGTTATATGTTTATCTCTTCAGAGAAGTCTACTTTTCTATTTGTGCTTTTCTTGTTTGTGGGATTCTTGATATTAGACCTTTGCTGATTTCTATATTGTGAATATCTTCTATTAACTTGTAATAGCCTTTCAGTTTCATAAAGGTGTCCTTTAAGAGATAAATCATCATAATGTGAATATAATATAACATATTTTATACATGTGCCTTTTGAATCTTCTTTAAGGAATATTTAATTCCTATTAAACATCCAAAATACACACAACAGTTTTTTCCAAGAGGTCTAATTTTGTTTTATTTTCTCCCCTTCCTCCTCCTCTTTTTTTCTCCTCCGTTTTAATTTGTTCTTCCTATTCATATTTGTGACACAAGAATCCAGTTTTGTTTTTATCCTTATAGGCAACCTTTTTTTCTAGTATTATTTATCATCGAGTTTTTTTTTTACCTTATCCGTCTGCATAAAACTTACGTAAATAAATGCTATCTTTATAAGCTCTCTATTCATTTCCACAGATAGCTGTATTTTCTACCCAAATAACACTTTCTCAATTACTTTAACTTGATAATAGATCATAATAATTCATTGGACAAGTTGTCTTCTTTCCTCTTAGTCTGCTTAGTATCCTAGCTACAATTATTCCTTTTGTTTTCATAAATATTTCACTTTTATATTTTATATTCAATTCTCCTTTCTTCTAGTCAAAGAGTCTGCAAACTCACGTTCCTATTGACCCTAAGCCTGTTTGTGTATGGCTAGAGACTAAGAAGGTGTTTATCTTTCTTGAATGGTTTTATTGTTAATTATTTATATGACAGGCCATGCATGGCCCACAAAGCCTTAATTCTACTCTCTGGCTGTGTTTAGAAACAATTTCCCAATTCCTATTCTAAAATATTTCCTTAGTCTATAATTTCAGTGTATTAATTCATTGTTCAACTTATGTTGCCAGATATTGAGTCCATAAATTCTGTTCATTCTTTCAAAACATTATACCCAATATTTCAGCTGCTCTCCTCTCATGGCTTCCTGTTCATACACATATTTCTCATGCATATCTAAGAACTTTTAGAACATTTCATTAGACTAATTTATATTCTTAGCTCATATTTCTAATATACCAGCTTCGAATATAAATTCATATTCTAGTGTGTCTTTTTCCCCTCTTAAATAGTTATGCCTCCCAAATAGTTTATCATTTTGACCTGTATGTCCTATGGTGAGACATTTTTAAAAAGTCACTAGTTCTTCAGTCTATAAAACAGTTCTCAAGTTAGGATTTTACTCTTCATTCCTCCCACAAAAGAAGTCACATTAGACACTTCAGATTATGATTCATCAGCCTCAGGGCTTTGGAGGAGGAAGCGGGGGGAAAACCAAAGTGTAGAGATGAAATAATATGCACTTATTTTTCTTGGATTTTCATTCACAGATATCTATCTCAAGGCAATGGTGAGGATAGGAAAGAACAGAACTCCAACCAAAATGTTTAGCTTTAGTCCTTTGAAGCTATTTTCTGCCTGCGATTAACGTCTTCACCTTTCTCAAGTATCTCAAAACATACTGCACCTCCCCATTGTCCCCATTGTTCCCCATAGTTTTCTTGGTCTTTTTATTCCTTAGTTACTCCAAGATTCATCTTAGAGAGGAAGTCATTAATAGCTGCTAAGTGTATATTCTAAATTTTAAACTGATCTACTTTACACAAACTTGGAAATTATATTGAAACGTTCATTTTTAATTTGAAAAGTACATACAAGATAATTGACAGACTTGTTGAATCATATCCTGACAGATTTAGAATACCAACTATGCCTAATTAGCAATAAAATTGGGCAAGCAAGTTCAGTAGGTCCTTACCAAATTATTTCTGGTTATGTAACATGTACACAATAACTCCATCTGAGTTTTGGCAATATTTAATTGATTTTGCAGTGTAAAAGAAAATCTACAAGAAGAAAATAACTAGCAATAGAAATTTGCGTTCCTGATAGAGGACAGAATTGAGATAGGAGCTATCTGGAAGCAGGTTGGAGCAAAATACCTAACAAAAAATGTTGACAAAACAAAATAGATCTATCCCTTTAGCTAAGTACACTGTCTATACATAAACTATTGGCACCACATTGGGAATAAATTGTTATCCTATTTCTGAGAACTAGTCTTCTATGTAATCTTATAAAGTCCCAAGTGATTGCCCCAAGTAGAATGTTCTATGAATATATTTAAATCCTGTTTGTCTACTTCTTGGCTCTTTAGGAAATACATGCATTTATGCATGTGTTGAAAATGTGGCAGTCATAGCTAATGAAACTGCAACTGGATGGAAAAAGAAAGTGATTTGTTAAATGCTTCATAGCAGTTGCTTCAAGTAAATTTGCACAAGTTGACAAGTCAAAAGTTTGATGGAAAATCACCACTCTTTCTTGAAAGACGCTGACAGGAAAGGAGCTACTTGCTATTTTGGTGGTGCCATAAAAATAAACAGGCAAAGTCATTGGGATCAAAATTAACATTGAATAAATATAAATTCAACTTATTTTTTAATGATTGGGAAAAAAGAATATATTGCTTTCATCACTTAGGGTCATTTAAAATTTGAAATGATAGTCATCATTACCATGGTAATGTAAGTCACGTGGACAGACATTCTTCAAAAGCATTGCCCAGTTTGTCAGTTTTAACACCATCATGTGTATAAGACATGTGTTGAACTTACAGAAAGCAAAATGGGTCAAAGTGATCAGACATGTATGCATATAAAATTACCTGCCTATCTAAATATCATATTTTGTCCTAGCTACTAACTCTGCTTACACAGCTCATACATATACTCTTATTTGAAAAGTAAATTTGAAAAGTAGTTCTAGTGTGATTTGCCTTTTCTTAAAGTTTGGGAAAGTTAGAGAATTTAAGTAGATATCTACAACTGGCAAGCTTTTACTTTGGGGGAAAAAATAATTTCCACATGCATATAATTAAGGGAATTAATAATCACTTGCCTTTTGCCTTCATTAATTAATCTTCTGATTAATTTCATTTACGAACTGATCTAAATATTTTTTCAACTTTAAAAATATATAGTAATTAGGCCAAAATGTCAAAATATTTTAAACGGGTTTGGAAAGGAGGGGAAATGGGAAGAAAGGGAGCAAAGATAATGTTGCATTGCTAACCACTTATATCCATTTTGAATGTTTTACTTCTTTTCTGATTTGTAGTCCTTTTATTCCTTTCTTTGTCTCCTAATTACTCTAAGACTTCTAATACTCTGCTGAATATTAATGGTAAGAGTGGATATTCTTATCTTGTTTATATTAGAGAAAAAACTTGTAGTCTTTTACTATTGAGTATATTAGCTGTGGGGCTTTTATACATGGTCTTAATTATATTGATTTATGTTTATTCTATCCCCATTTTAGTGATTATTTTTTATTATGAATGTATGCTGAAACTTGTCAAAGACTTTCTCTGCATCTATTGACATGATTATTTTTATCCTTCCTTCTATTGATGTGGTCTATTACACTAATTGCTTTGCCAATATTGAACCATCCTTGCATCCCTGGAATAAATCCCACTAGGTAATGATATTAATTGTTGAATTTGATTTGTTAGCATTTTGTTGAGTATTTTTTTTTAATCTCTATGATCATCAGACATATTGGCCTACAATTTTCTTTTTATGATGTCCTTGTCTGCTATTGGTATCAAGGTAATGTTGGCCTAAGCATAAGTATTTGGAAATATCGTCTTCAATTTCTAGAACAGTTTGGGAAGATACCTATTGTCTGTTTCGAAGGTCTTGGTGAAACTTACTAGTAAAGCTATCTGGTTCTGAGCTTTTGGTCTTTGGAAGACTTTTGATTACTATTTCAATTTTCTTAATTGTGTATATTTGTTTAGAATGTCTACTTGTTTTGATTCAGTCTTAGAATACTGTGTAATTCTAATAACTTGTCCTCCTAGGTTATCTAATTTATGGATATGATTGTTCATAGTAGTCTCCAATGATCCTTTCTATTTTTGTATTATCTGTTGTAACTTCTATTTCATTTCTGATTCGGTTATTATTCTCTCGTTTTCTTAGCCTAGCTAAACATTTATCAGTTTTGTTTTTCTTTTTAAAGAACCAGCTTTAATTTTATTGATATTTTGTATTATGTATTATTTTATTTTTGCTCTAATTTATATTATTTCTCTTCATCTACTAATTTTTTAACTTTAATTGTTCTTTTTCTAGCTACTTTGGGTATGGAATTATATTGTTAACTTGAGATTTTTCTTGTTTCTTAATGTAGGCCTGTATTGCTGTACATTTCCCTCTTTATACCACTTTGCTAAATCCCATAGGTTCTGAGATCTTATGTCTTCATTTTAATTTTTCTCCAAATATTTTTATATTTTCCTTTGATTTCCTTGTTGACCCAGTAGATATTAAGAAACATGTCTTTAATCTCCACATTCTGGGATTTTCCCAGCTTTCTTTTTGTGGTTTATTTCTAACTTATTGCCATTGTGATTGGGGAAGATACTTTTGATTTCAGTCTTTGTATATTTATTGAGACTTGTTTTGTGACCCAATATATGGTCTATCCTTGAAAGTGTTCCATGTGCACTTGAGAAAAAAGTGAATTCTGGTATCTTTGAATGAGTTCTCTATAAATAATTATTAAACCCATGTGGTTTAATTTGTCATTTACGGTTATTATTTTCTTATTAATTTATGCCTGGTTGATGTGTCAGTTGTTGTAAGGGGGATGTTGAAGTTCTCTACAATTACTGTTTCTATCAATGTTTCTCTTCAATTATATTAATAGTTACTTTATGTATTTTAGTGCTTCGTTGCTTTGTCCATATGTATTAATATATTATATCTTCTTGCTGAATTGACTCTTTAATTATTAAATAATATATTTTCTTGTCTCAATATCTTTTATAGTTGAGTCTATTTCATCTAATATAAGTACAGCTATCTCTTCCTTTTTAGATTTCCATTTGATTGAAAAATAATTTTTCAATCTTTAACTCTGAGCCTGTTTGTCTTTAGAGCTTAGATGGGTATTCTGTATTGAGCAGTGTTGGGTTTTGTTTTCTAATCCATTCAGCCACTCTATACTTTTTGATTGATGAGTTCAAACTGTTGACAATTGGAATCATTATTGATAAGCACTTATTGCCAAATCTACTTTTTTTTTGCAGTTTATGATATTTTTCTCCTGTGCTTTAATAACTTCCTTCATGTTGTGTTTATAGTCTTACCACTTTCTTTGTTTCTTCTATGAATTTTTGCTTGATTTTACCATTCACTTTATATTTAAGTGTCTGTGTTTTTCATCTATTTTAAATTGAAAGCAAGTTAATGTTAATTTCATATAATGATTCACATTTATTCACTCCTCCTACCTACATTTTACTTTTTTGGGGTCTTAATCTCTAGGTGGGGTTTCTTTTTTTTTATAAAACTCTCTAGGATTTCTTACAAGGCTTTTTTAATAGTGATTTTTTTTAACTTTGTTTGTACAGCTGTTTATCAATTTTTCAATTATAGGTGATATCCTAGCAGATAAACTATTCTTCATTGGAAGTCCCTTTCTTTAAGCACTTTATCTATACTGCATCATTCCCTTCTGGTATGTAAAATTTCTGCAAGAAATTTGCAGACAATCTATGGGAGCTCCTGTCTATGAAACTCACTTTTCTCTAGCTACTTTACCTATCAAACTTAATATTTAATTTTTGACATTTTAGTTAAAATGTGTCTTTGTGGGTGTATGTGGGTGTGTGTTTTGGTTTATTTTGTTTGGAGTTCTTTGAGTGTCCTGAATTGGGGTACTTTTTCCTTCTCTAGGTTACTGAAGTTCTCAACTATTATTTCTTCAGTAGAGGTCTCTTCTCCCTTTCTCTCTCTCTTCTCCTTCAGGAACCCCTTTAGGACAATGCTGTTCCTATTGATTACCCAATTAATCTCTTATACCTTCATTTACTTTCATTTTATTTTTCTATTTGCTTTTGTTTGTGTGCCTGTCCTTTCCCTAATGTTTAACTAAACAAATCAATCTGCTGTTTCTTCAAATTGACTGTTGAGCACATCTATATGTTTTCCACTTCAGCTATCACATTCTTTGGCTTTTGGATTTCTGTTTGAAACTGTCTTATCTTTTATCTGATATTGCTGTAGTTCTCATTTCGTTCACCCATTGTTCTCCTAACTTATTGATCTCATTAAGACTGTTGCTTTGAAATCTTCTTCAGGTAGTTTATTTAATTCTGTTAGGATTTCTCATTAAGATTTTGTTTTCATCCATCATGTAAGGTAATTTCTATGTCTTTTCATTTTATTTGATCCTCAGTGATTATTTTTATGAGATTGGCAAAACTTTCTTTTCATTTCTTAATGTAATGGCCTGATGTTAGAATTGCAGTTTGTAGGGTATAAGCCTAGGGTAGTCATCTGGGATGCTGGGCTTTCTGCTGATGTGTAGGCACAAATCTCTGCACCACTCAGAATAAGTAGAACCCTAGTGTGAGCTAGGGTGATGGTCCAAAAGCTCAGCCTACAGGGGACAGCAGTAAGGAGGTTACTGCTGGAGAGTGCCAGTGACTCAAGCCTCCCTAGGGTTGAGGTTGCCTGGACTGAGCAAGATACCTGAAACCATCCTCACCTCAAAGCAAATGCTACATTTAGAGATTTCTCCAGAAGCCACAAGTGGCATCTAGAGCTAATCTCAGTAAATTATACAAACAGATTTCTCCCCAGTGGTGTGAGCAAGAGAAAAGCAACCTGGGAGCTTAGACAAAGCCACAGTCCCAGTAACAGCCACAGGCTTGGAAGCTTCAGATGTTTCTCAGTAACTTTAGAAATTGACTCTACAATACTGCCTCCCTTAGGAGCCTCTCTTAATCCACTCTGTGGGTTACATCTCCAGTAGGCCCCTTACTACCAACATCTTGGCACTTAGGTTTGGCAGCAGGTAGGCAGGCAGGCAGGCAGGCAGGCAGGCACACAGACAGGCACGCACAGTGTTTAAGTGCTGTTCACCAGCAGTTTCAGGTGGGTATGGGGAATCTGCTTTGTGGGATTCAGGGAACCTTTCTTGCAATCCTTTTGGAAAGAGCTACAACCAAGTGCTGCTACCCAAGTGAACTTGCCCTGAAAGCAGGGGCAATCTTATTATTTCTTCCACTGAGGTTTTTCATTCAACAAATGAAAATACTATAATTAGCTCTGCACATACTTCATCTATCAGCTCCTCCTGTTCTCTGTACTAAAAGTTCTAATCCCCGATATCCTATTGTTCTCTAATGAAAATCCCCTATGTTATCCTCCCAGGATTTACACACTCCCCTCTTCAGTGCACTTCTCTGGTGTGGAGACAGTCAATGTTGGGGTGAGCCCTTCAATCTTCAGGAAGAAGAATTCTGTCACTGATATCCCTCCCATTCTTGCACCACAGTGCTGAGTGGTCATCATTGCTAGTGAAGTGACTTTTCCTACCCTTTCTGATTCTTTCTATCACTTTTCCATATGGAGATACTGATCCTCCAAGCCTCCATTATTTATCAAATGCAGTTGCTTCTATATAGTTGAAATTTTGTTGTGACTTTTAGGAGAAGATGGGCCCAAGGACTTGATAGCCTGCCATCTTGGAATCCCCTGAATTATTTTAAATTTTAATATCCCCATGTATCCAGAACAAAGCGACTCTGCATCCTTTATGAATTTTTTAAATTTTACATTGTCTCTGTTTTTGTAAGTTCTTAGGTGATATGCCTTAACATTTCTTTCATTGGTAATAATTTTTTGACATTTTACATCATGTACACTTGATTTCCTAGTGGGAGGTGGATATAACTTCCCCCCAATGAGAAAAATTAAAAATAACTGAATAAGTGACATAATTACTTTTATGTTTTTCAAAGGTAATCATTAGCCTATATTCTGAAGCATGTTAGTATTAAAAGTGTCAAAAGTGACAGAGAATCTTTGTGTCAAATCTATTTTAAATAACGCATTTCATATATTTTTATTACTCCTTTCCATTGCTCCTTAGCCACAAATTTATTATTTCTTGAGCATTTCAATGTAGAAATGTTTTATTACATTTAAAATTTATTCCTTGAAAACTTAACATTCATTTTTAGTTTATAATGAAGTCTATAACAATAATGTAAATTGTCTTTATCTTGATGTTTTATTGTCCCCATTTATGTGCTTTTTTTTGTCTATTTTTTTCAGAGTTGCAAAACTACTGTGTATTTGAATTAATTGAATAATAATGTTTCTCTTCAAAACTCCTAGATCTTGATCTACTGTCTCTAAATTTTGAGATCGCATCCTTGAAATAAGCTACTAGTTATTCAGGATTGTTTGTGCTTTTTGTTTGTTTTGTTTTGTTTTTGCAGCCTGCTATTTCTTGAGAAAATTTTGTCATGGACTGAATTGTGTCTGCTCCAAAAAATTTTTATCAATTTCAATATGGCTATATTTGAAGGTAAGGTCTTTATGGAGGATAAATTAAGGATAAGTGAGATCATAATGGCAGGGTCCTAATCCAATAGGACTGGTGTCCTTATAAGAAGAAGAAGATGGCATGCCCTGGTGCAATAGAGATTAGGTCAGCCACCTCTGAAGAAGTACAGTTCACATATATCCCAAGGCCCCAGGGCTGGAGAAGACAACTGATGTGAATAACTAAACAAAATAAATAAAATGTTTCTTTAAAAAAAAAAAAGAAGAGAAAAAGGCACTACACTTTTCTCTGCATGTGCTTACAAAGAAGAGGTTATGTGAGGAAACAGCAAAAAGACAACTGACCGCAAGCTAAGAGTGGTCTCACCAGAAATTAATCCTGGCAGTCCCTTGGTCTTGGATTTTTAACCCCAAGAATTGTGAGAAAATAAATTTCTGTTATTTAAGCCAACCCATCTGTGGTCTTTTGTTACAGCCACCCTAGTATATTAATACCAATGTTCTTAGTATTTTTCTTAACACTTTGTCTTTAGCTAAATTTAGGAGTATCTGTTATATATATAATATATATCATTATACATTTTCTGTGATCTTATCTCATTGTTTTAAACTTATTATTTCTTCTACATTTAAGGAACAGTCTTAAAGTTCTCCACATCACTATTTACTTTTGCTTCAAAAGCATTTCCATTCTTTATTGCCAGTTTGAATTTTCATTTTGATCTTCTTTTTGTTTCGAATCCTAACTTTACATCATTTACCTCCTTCATTATGCTTTTCTGGTACTTTTCATCTCAGTTTGTTCTCTCCACTTGACATGCCGCCTCTTATCTATAATAGATTATTACAAACATTCCCCTGGAATTTTTAATCGATCCTGAAATAGGTAATTTTTAGAGTTTTGCTTCTTTCAAGATTCTCAGGAGAGATCACTTTTCTCCTTAGTCTACAGTGATTTTAATAGCTTCAATTAGTCTTTATTCTTAACCATCTCTGAGCCAAGGAGATCTGTACAAACATGGTATCATTTCATTTTCCTCTGTCTTTGTTCCTGCTTACTGTTGATGTTAATAATTTCATGACAAATTTCTTGTTTCAATAAGCTTTCTTTAGCTAAACTATTTCTTTCCTTCACTGCCCAGTTCTCTCCAGTACAGGAAAAATTGGTTTGCAAGCTTATTCTTCTCCTGAGCCGTAAGTTCCCAAGGATGTACTATACCAGCATGCATTCCACTCCAACTTCCTTTCCAGTAGTTTTCTGGGATTTTTGCATTTCTCTCACAACAAAGGAAATTAATAAAAAGAGATGAAAGGAAAAGTGGTATTTACTTTGCTCATTCTAAGACTATAGGAAAATATTCACTGGTCTCTCCACGTATAATAAATTCTAAATTTCGAGTCTTCAGACTTGAGTGTTTGGGGGGTAGTGATAATGATTCTCTTCTTGAGCAAGCTCTAGCAAATTCCTCTGAACTCTCTTCTTGACTAAGTAGTGAGTTTTGGACTTCTGTGCTTATCTCCACATTCTCCAATTTTATGAAGGAATCCTGATAGGTTAGCGTCATCAGATTCCCCTCACCCTTAATATCCAATCATGTTGCTCATCCTCTACTATCACCAGATGATGTCTAATCACCCAGACGTACCCTACAGCAACAACTCTGCTAGGTCAGTTTATCCAGAATTTCCCCTTATCCTGATATTTCTTCTTGGTAATCTTCCATCTACCCCTAACCTACCCGCTACTTCCTGGCTATAAATTTCCTTTTTTTCATTGTGTTTGAAGTTGAACCCAATCTCTCTCCTCTACTGCAAAACCCTATGTCTTAGTGCATATACCCATTATTATAGTCTGCTGAAAAATTATTTGATTAATTTTATGTAACAGTATTGAGCCTCTTCTTAGATTTCAGGCAGTATATTTCATGAAGCAAAGATACAATGTGTCATATACTGCAGTCTGAATAGGGGGTTGTGTGTGTAATTATATCATTTAATGTTAATGTTAAAATGTTAAACATTTTGCACTGTGTACTTGTTTTAAAATGGTGATATATATGTGTGTGTATGTGTGTGTATATATATATAAATATATATTTAAGAAACATTTTTATCTATTTTTGTTATTTAGTTGTTCATCCTGGTTGTTCCTCCCAGCCCGGGTCTCAAACCTGGATCCCTGGTATGTATGTGGATTATGTCTGATGGCCACTAGGATGCACCCCAAAATGGCAAGATAGATTTTATCCAAGCTACTATATTAGTGGGAAGGACTTTAGCTTAGATTAGTTCAGTTGAGAACTGTGTTCAATTCTGAATACAGAAAAAAAGAAAAAAAGGGAGGAGGAGGAGAAGGAGAGAGAGGAGGGAAAAAAGTTGAAGATTTCTAGCCTACGTGAAGAATGAAGAGGTCAGTGAACGGAAAAATTTTTAAGAGGAGACATCAATGGTAGAGTGATTCCTGCTAACTGGTTTAAATATTTTATTCTAAATGTAGACCAAAGACTTAGACATCAGGATGGGGAGGACGGAGAGGATGGGGTGAGGAACTTGATCATGTATCAAGGATCTAGGGATTCTGGCTAAAACTGGGCTTAGCAAGTCATAAACCCAGAAGACCAAGGTTAAGGACTGGTCTGACTAAAGTTTGATCAAGGAGGAATTCTTCAGGACTAATGACACTAATTCCTTCTGCACTGTATTATCAAGCTATCAGTCTTATTTTTCAATGTCGTACATTTTCATCCTGTACCACATTCTCATGGATATTTTAGTAAGAATATAAGCAAATATCCCACTGGAAACACATAATCAGATATCGTTTCCCAACAGAACTTTACTAGTTTTATTAGAAAACAACAAGCTTGCCAGCAGTGACATTTCTTTCATTAAGATTTAAAAGAGAAAAAGAAATGGGTACTCTGAGGTCAAGAATGTACTCAGTATTTTAAATCAGCCCTTCATGAAACTTTATTCTTTTTCTACTTTTTACTCTTTCCTAGAATTTTTCAAATATAAAAATATATTCTTTAACTTTTAAAATGTTTCCAGTCCCTTTCGATTATTTTTTACAGAAATTATTCATGTATTTTTAAACTAAATAAATATATGATGATATAAATAGCATAGTATAGATAGTATGCATTAAGGTAGAATAATAATATATATATGTACATATATAAAAATATATATGTATATAACACATATCATATTATGTATATATATATATACAAACATATACAAAAGAAGAAATATAAATAAAAATAGAGGACTATTGGGGGGAATTATACTGGCTAAGAATTTCTCCTCGGGATCTGCTTTCAGAACCTTAAAAGTTCATTAGAGCCATTGGTACAGTTGGTATCTTTATTTACTCCATACTTCCTTAGAGAAGCAAATCAAGGAGCGCTAAATCATCTGCCCTGCTGAGTCATGCAGTGTGGACCTCACAGGGCAATTCATGGAAGTTTTCATTACTGCTTCAATATATCCCCCATGTTCTCTGTAATAATATTCAAGTGTTTTCAAATTATATAATAGTTACATTTATTCCCATCTGAATAATTTTTGTGGGTAGACATGCTTGGCCCAAAACTAGAGGTATTCTTAATATTGTAAAAAGAATCTGCCTCACAGTTGTCTTTTTGTTAATTCCCACTATAGCTTACTATGTATTGTAGCGAATTGCCATCTGAGTATAATTTCTCTCCATTCAAAAGTCCATGCTCCAAGAATGCTGTTAATATTGGTTGGGGCTAAACAATTCTTTGGAATTTAACAAATAGTAATTTTATGGCAATATCACTTACTTGACTCGTAGTTTTCTTCCTTTTACTCCTTTCTCTATTTCACTTTCGAATGCAAGTAAGAAATAAATTCCAGTTGTTTTAAAACAGCAGTGGGGAATGTATTAGAACATGGAATTCTGTAAGTAGTCCCTCCCTCCAGCACCTCTAAATCTATGGACTCAAATTATTTGAAAGGGGCCCCTGTAATTTGATATTGCTTTCCTCTTTGTCGAACCTGTCCTTAAGCAGGTTTTCCTCTTGTGGTGGCAATTACTAGTATCTTAGCTAAAAATTATATATGTCAATATCACATACAATTTGTTTCTCTTCCCAAACTTCAAAAACTTTCAAAATTGGGAATTAGTGCTCTGTAAACAGTGCCAGGTTTAGGCCACCTGGGCACCCCAAGGGCTAAGGTGAATTTATTTACTTCCACCAAACTCTTCCAGGTGTAGAGTGAGAAAGACAGATTCCTAAAGAAAATCAGAGTGTCTATCTGGAAAAGTTCACACTCACATTTACAAACTAGAAAGCACATGACAACATATTCTTTGTAGCAGTAGGGGAACATGTAATCAGTCATTAAAGGAATGGCTAAACTATTGCATTTCACTCTTTAAGACACTGGGTCTCAATTTCTTCAACTGACTTGATACTGGTCTTTGAATCCCCTGGAGCTCCTTCCAATTTATCCTGCAGCACAGCAACATAAAAGACTTTTTGATGAAGATTTATGTCATTCCATGCTTTAAATCCTTCAATTACTACCATTCCTCCTGGGGAAAATTTAAAAATCCAACATAGATCCTAAGGACACTGTCCAGTTTTTCTTTAGACTTCTCCTTGGACCCAACCTCCCTCCCTTTCTCTGTGCCCCTAACACATAGACTTTATTAGATTTCATGGATATATCGTATTTCCTATAGTCATAGGGAATTTGCATGTTATTTCCACTTACCATAAAATTCCCTACCCTGTCCTTGTCATCAGTTATTAACTCCTACTCGTCTTTCAGGTCTCAAGTGAACTACAACTTCCTTAGGGAAGCTATTCATAAGGCCCCAGGTCAAAATCATGCGAATGTTCCTTTTTTCCAGAGCACTTACCTCAGCTTGCAGTCTTGGATACATGCATTAGTGTGATCACTTGTTAAGCTCTATCTCACCATGCCATAACCATGTTTATTTTTACTAATCTCTGTGTGGTACATAGTAGGCACTTATTATGCTGTTCAATAAATGAACACATGAATGAATGAATTTAGCTAGCATCTATTGCATTATTTCTAATGAACGACATGATATAGTAATTAAAAAGAAACTTCTTACTACTAATGAACTAACAAAGCAGTTGGACATGTTGAGAGGAGACAGATTTGTATAGTGACAGCGTGGTGCAAGGCAGAAACTAATGGAGATTATATAAAAGGAACAAACATAGGCTAAAAATGCATATTAACATAAAGAGATACATGCTATGTTTAGAAAGAAAAAATTTTGTCTCTAATCCAAGGCAACTGAGGTCTACTTATACTCCCAAATGAGTATAATTTTAGCCAAAAGTATCTGACCTTACTAAAGTGCAGTGTTCTGGATAACATCCACTTGCTGTTCCAGATCCACTGGTCCTTCACCACCCTGCTATGGAATTTAGTGGGACGCCTATTATGATCTGTATTAGTGGGCTTCCTTAACCCCTGGCTTCCAGCTGAGTTTGGTGGATGGGAGTAAAAGCAAGAGATGAAAGGGAGATAGAAAGTCTGTTTGTTCCCTTGGCTTTGCCCTGTTGAATCACCCGAACTGGCTACGTTCCTGAACTGAGACAGTCTCGTCAGTCAGCCCTTTCTTTTCAGGTTCAGGTGACCCCTTTCCACCGTGTTTTCCCATTCAGCCAGAAGAAACCAATCTCATCTTCCCGTAACTCTGGGATACGTTATTCTCTGCGGTTTCCTCGTATACTGACCACACAAATGTAGACAGTATCTTTATTAAACACATCTCATGTTACCCAAATTGAATGAGCCGTCTAGTTCCTGCCAAGATCTTAACTGCCACACTCAAATTGAGCATTTTAAAATATTTTAATATTAAAATAATTTTTTTTTCCAGCCTGTTGTCTCAAACCTAGGCCCATGACTTTTAGAACTCCGTAGCTGTGAGGTAGGGAGAGGTATGAAATGGGGATAATAATGTATACTCTGCCTCATTTGTGAGGTTGTCAGGAGAAAATTACATAATACGAAGTTTTTAAATAAAATTTGAGAATGATGTAGCCCTATATTAAAGTTGAGAACTGCTATTATAAAAAAGATCATGCTTGAAACATGAAAGCATACAATTTGCTGAACACATTATTGATGTAAACATCCTTATTTTATCAAGGTGGCCTCATAAACAGTATGAGGAGACTGGCCTGTTGTGTTTTGTGGGCACACCAAAAATGTGTCATGTGTTGGCCTACTTCAAAATGCTGACATCATCAGCAGAATTTATATCCTGCAATTAAGTTCTAAGGGCTTCGATGGACCCTGTGCTGACACTGTCCATGCAGCATCTCATCTCCAGTCCATACAACAGCAAGCCCATTTTACAGATGAGAAAACTCATAAAAGTTGAGCAACTTGCCAGTAATAGGTAGAGGGAGTTTAAAGCAAAGATCTAGCATATTGCAAAGTCATTTCTAATTACCTACTTCTCATATTACCATTTTGGCATTATTTATTAAAGTTGGAATTATCCTGTTCCAATAGGGCACATTCATTGTATGCATCACAGAAGTGAGTTTAATAGGTTAGTTTTCATAAATGGTGTTCCCTTCTGAGTTCTTGAGGATGTGTCTATAGGAGACAATTTAAAATGAGCTATGGATATTGGTTTGTGAATAAATTAGGTGTTTGGTTTCTGGGATTGCCCAAAGGACATGACTGTAAGGATTGCAGAGACAAGTTTGCCTCTTTCTATTATCTCAAAGCCAGTCCTGTTTTAGCTATGCATACACCTTTTAATATCTACATAAGGTCT
The DNA here is from genome assembly GCA_004363575.1 of Solenodon paradoxus. Classification (NCBI taxonomy): domain Eukaryota; kingdom Metazoa; phylum Chordata; class Mammalia; order Eulipotyphla; family Solenodontidae; genus Solenodon; species Solenodon paradoxus. Next base: position 1,114,012 of record RJWH01000087.1, read on the forward strand.
TCGATCTTCATATAAAATGATTGTCCTAATATAGTTCATCTGCACTACATTTTCTTAATGCTTTCTGAATTAGTACAGGCGAAAGCTGAAAATCCTTATTACTGCATCCTTTAAACTCTAAATAGCTTAGCTCAAAGTACTTATAATAGCAATAGAATAAAATCATGAATCATTTTTAGTATGACATCAGCCTTAAAAATTTAAGAAACATTGAAGAACTAAAATGAAAATTGCTTAGTAATGCAGTGAGAAGAAGCATGCAATGACTAGGCCCAGCAGCTTCAAGCTTTCATCCAATCTTGTTTCAATCTGATGAAATAAATAGCACATGTCAACTGCCAGAAAAGTTTTGTCCTTTGAACTTCAAAATGATCTCTATTCTTTATTCATATGACACAAGTACAGTGGTACAAATGACATGTGACCTTTTTAAAGTAATAACAATATGCATTTGCCTAGCTTTTCACAAATTCACAAGTTCCAACTTCAAAACTTGTGTCTCTTCTTAATTTAATTCCTCCTTTCACTTCAATACTGGAGGTAAGATAAATGACTTTAAGCAGTTAAGCTAATAGAAGCGGTGCAATAAATAGAATATATTCTAATTGAGAGCAACTTTGAGAATTCTGAAATAAATTGGAAAATGAACCTTTGCTTTTCAAGTGCAATGTTTTATTTTTTAAAGGAATGGTACAGACAGGAATAAAGATGGGTAGGCAGGCAGGAAGAAAGGAAGAAAGAAGAGAAAGAAGTGCTTATTTTTTGGTTTTTCATCTTGGTTATCACCAATGGCCCCACCACCACTCTGCCAAGTGGCAAACCCAGGTCCTTCGGATGTATATAAACTATGCCCAGTGGATTTACTCACTAAGCCACGGGGGCGCTCCTCGAGTACAACGTTTTATAGCAAATGCAAAAATGGTCAGAAATGTGAAATTTAAGAGATTTCTAAAAAATATTAAATGTTCTTGACTTTCGTGCCAGGCCTGGTAGCATGCATTGTAATCTTTCCCCTCCGTGGATGGTGCTGACCAGAGTGAGCCCAGGCTCCTGCGTGGACTCATTGCACCCAGAAAACCCAGTGTTCCTGGGATCCACCCTGAAGGGGCTGGAATGATGGGCCAGAAATGGCAGCAGCGGGATCAGTAAGGTGAATGTTTCTAACACCGCTGGACAGTCTGTAAGAAATGTTGCAGTTACCAGCTGCACAAAGTAGCACAATACAAGAGGGGCTGGGGTTCTCTGCAGGCCAGGGAAACGAGGAGATAAGGCAGGAAGCACAATGGCTATGGTAGACAGACTATTCCATTTTTCTGGGAAAAGTCCAGAAAACAAGGAGTATTGTGCTGCCGCTTGAAGGCATTAAGTCCAACGGCGTATCTCAGAGGATGCTGACTATGGAGAGATACAAGCATTTCAAACTGGGAGGAGATAAGAGACAGGATCAAGTGATTCAGTTCCGTGCTTCATCATTTGTTTCATTAGGCAGATAATAAAAATTTTTGGATCTGTTCACTTCAAAATAAATAAAAAATAAATAATATTCTTTATTAAACCTGACACATAAAACACACTAAAATGCCTTTTATTAAGTAAATTATTATTATTATTGTTATTATTATTATTATTAACTAGGCAACAGGGAATTTTAATTAAATTGGCATATTAAAACCAAAACAATTGCATATACATTGACAACATATATTCAAGCCTTGCCTTTAACAAACTATTTTAAGCTAATGAATGCAACTTGAAATACAGCTGAGTTTTGCTCTGTTCTGTGAGGCAAGGAAGGGATTTCCTTGGTATTTAAATATGTTAATATAACCAATTAAATCTAAATATAAAGTCAGTCTCCTATAGGTTTTGAGATGACATTTGCCATCTCTGTGAAAAGCTGAACAATACTAGCCAGGTTCAGTAATATCTTTAGAAGGGAAAAAAGTGACTGTACTTGCTGAACTATCAAAATTCAGAAAGCTGATCACATTTATTTAACCACAAGTCAATCGTATTTAAATCAAGACTTCCCAACAAAAAAGTTCTATCACCAAATCATGACCTGAATTCTGGTGTATGAGATCAACTTAAATGTGACACACACAAAAATTATGAGACTGTTGTGCTTTGTAATCAAGTAGGCGGTGGCAACAATTACTCAGTAGATTTTTTTGAGATAATTAATATGAAAAGAAAAACAAACACAGCCATCCACAGTTCGGGTAAAAATCACATAGAGTTGGAGGTGGTTGAGGATCCCACAGGCCGGTCCAGGACGTAGGGATGCTCTAACACACCCAGACATGTCTACATCTGAGAAGAAAATGAAACTTCTTCACTCATAGGCCAAGGACTGCCCAGGATTGCAATTCAGCCAGTCACCAGTTAAGGAAATTTCCACCAATAAAAACAGTCTGCAGTCCTCATTTGCATAAAACACACCTGAGTGTGGACCAGCTAGACCGTTTTTGTATCTAAGAGCCTCCCACCCCAGTAACTCCCACACAGTTTCAGTGCTGTCTGGGTCTGTGTCTTCCAGGCTGTAGTCCTAAAACTCAAAATCCTTTTAGAACAATCAACTCAGTCCTTTCTGATTTCTTCATGCCAGTAGAGGTGGTTTTTGTTCAGGGATGTACTTTTTGAGATTCTCCAAATATTCCATCAGTATCTTCTCTCTCTACGTGCTGCCTTTGTTCTTGTTGCATGTAAGGCAAAGACAGCCTGCCCTCTCTTTTGCCGAAACAGACCACAGAGAATTGGTTCAGTCTTCTACGTAATCACCACCCTTTCCCACAGTAGGGCACTGAATACAATTCTGATCAAAAATCTTCTTGCCTTTGTCACCCAGTTTTAAATCACTCTTTCCTAGCATGTTTGACACAAAGGCTCTTGCAAATCAGAAGTCCATTCTAACTGGTCATAGCTACAGACTGCTGTTAGACCTAAGAGATGTTTTACTATTTCATTTCAAAGGACTAATTTTCTCCAAACTTTTAAATAATAGTTAACATTTACATTTTTTCTCATTTTTAAAAATGTTTTATCAGTTTTAAGGGACAAATTATTTAATGATATAAAAATTGAAGTTTGTTAATAAAGGCTGATCTAAATCAAAAACAATAGGGGCAATAACAAAAAAAACTATTCTACCCTAAATGTTCAAAGACTTGGCTTATACTTCACACTGTGTCATGAGTATATCACCATTTCCCTATGAAAGATATTTTACAGTTGTGACTTAAGTGAGTGACATTTGCTAGGTTTGAAGCACAACAAATGATTTATTATTATATAATATGAATACTTTTCTAAAGGTTTAGGTTTTTGTAGCTAATTATTCATTTTATTTTCAATTACACGGTAAGTAATGGGAGACAAATTTTAACTCATTTTTAACAAAATTCATGCTCTATTTTCCATATTACTTCTGTGATAGGTTCAGAAAATTTTAATTCTTTTAATCTCATTTTTCTGCTTAAAATGGAGAAAATACATAGCTCACAAGGTTATCCTTGATCTTTTTAAGTAAAATCAAGTTAACCTAAAGAAAATAGGAACAAGGCTGATACTGTTAGTTGAATCTGAAATTCAGAGCTATTAGCAGATAGTATTTAACAAAGATAACTGAACCAAAATGCAGTTCATCCCACATACTCTCATTATCATCTGAAATTGGCTTAATTCTGTCCAGCAGCAGTCTGCGTCTCTTCCTTTTGTAACTGTCTCAACAAAAAGTACACAGCAGATTGATTCACTCTCCCTGTGACCACTCTCTGGAGAAGACAACCTCCATGCTGGGAATACTCATAAGCAACTGAGAACTGAGAACCCTAATCCAGGGCCAACACCAAATTCCCAACCATGTAAGTGAAGTATCTTGAGAGTGGTTACTTACATCTCTGTTAAGTCTCGAGATATCAGCAGCTCCAGCCAGCATATGCTCTGTGATAGCATCAGCGACCATGTGAGAAAAAAATACCAGCTAAACCTTTAAAATCTTAAGCAACAGAAACCATGTGAAAAAATAAATGATTATTGTCTCTTAAGTCATGAAGCTTTGGAATGATCTGTTATAGTACATAGAAAAGAGATAACAAACACAAGATCCGTTGTTCAATGTATTGATTAAACTATAAATTGCAAAATTTCAAGAGTACACAAAGCAGTTTAAATTCCTTAAAATCCTTAGTTCTTACTTTCTATGCCTAAATATGAGGATGAATTTTACCCTTCAAAGTTAACCCTCAGAAAGATGGAATCAACTTAAATATAGAAGATCTTATACAAGCTCTTATATTTTTTAGGTTTTAGATGACTCAAAGAGTTTCAATAACTGTTTCATGACATAGGAAAGTAGAAAAAGTCCAATAATTCTGCATTAGTATCTAATTTTCATTAACACTATTTAAATTACACATGTATTATCAAAATTAAGGAAGTTAATATTTTAGATAGATTTGACTACTTCATCTATACCCCTTAAATTCATATTTAAGTTGTCAAAAAATTGAGGTATTTTTAGTAAGATCATATAAATTAAGCATAGAGATTATTTCAAATCAGTAAGTAACTCAATTAGTCCTCTTTAAAAAGATTTAATCTCTAAAAGTCATTTAAAAAGGAAAACCAAAGCATATTCTGGAAATTTTCACAATTTATAATTGGTAGAAAATATTCAGAATACATGTATCTGATAAAATTCTTGTATCCAAAATGTATAAATAACTTTTAAAACTCAAATAATGAAAAGACAAGCAATCAATCAATAATGGTCAAAAGACTAACAATTTACCAAAGGTATGCAAATGACCAATTAGTATACAAAAACATGCTCATCATTATTAGTAGTTAGAGTAATGAAAGTTAAGACTACAATGAGGTAATATTATATGTCCACTAGGAAGTATCAAATTTTAAAGTCTGACTTTGACAATAGTCTAGCCTAGTAAAGATATAACAATGAGAATTTTCATGCATAACTATTGAGAATATAAAATGGAACAACCACTTTGGAGAATTGCTTCACAACTTCTCATTCAGTTAAATAAACACTAAACTAAGGACATAGTTATCCCAGTTCTATCTAAGGGAAATAAAAAAAATAACAGCAAAAGATTTGTCCAAAATGTTCCTAGTAACTTTATTTCTGATAGTCCCAAACTGGAAAAAATTAAAATATCCATAAATAGGTAAATAAATTTTAGTGTATTTATATAATGGAATACTACTCAACAATAAAAAGGAATTAATTTATAAAACAGCAGTGATGGCCCAACATGTTTTCTAAGAAAACAAAGCCAGGCAAAATATGGGATACCAATTTAAAGAAATTTTAGAAGTGACAAAATTAAACCTATAGTGACAGAGTAGATAAGAGAATTTCCTGGGTCCTAGCACTTGTTGATGTTGTTGTTGGTGGTGGTGGTGGTAGAGTGGTGGTGATGTGGTGTTGTGTGTGTGTGCGTGCGTGCCTGTGTGTGTTGGAGATGCAGCAAACTTGACAAAAAATAGACATAGAGAAATTTGAATATGGTGGAAATATTTTATATTTTGGTTGTTGAAGTGTTCTATTGATTACTTGCATTTTTTATTTCTCAAAACTCAAGCTATGTGAAATGTGTTCTGTTCTATGTAAATTGTTCCTCACTAAAGTTGTTTTAAAAATAAAGAGAAGTCAACCACATTCCAATCTCTATATGAACTATATTATTTTTAATATATAAAGGAATAAGTTTTCTCTAGAATGACTTTACTCCAGTACCAAAGTGTCATTTTTAAAATTTATAATAACAATTTTAAAACATAACAGTGCACAAAGAGACAACAACATTCCCAGATATTAAGTAAGAAATTTGAGGATACTGAGGTTGCAAGTAGTGTTGGGATTCAATGGATAAGGGTGAAGAACTTTTGGTATTTTGGTGCTAGGCAGGGTGTGTTGTCATGTATCTGAGGAATGGGAAAGCTGCACATATGGGTTTATATTTTTTTGGAAACTAAAGTTTCTTCAATAAATATTAACTTGATTTAAAAGAAACATTCACAGATAAAGTTTATTTATTTAGAGATTAAGTCAGGAGAATTAGCACCCCAGTCAGCTCCATCTAGTATCCAAGAAAAACTGGATAGATTTGAAGGACATTTATTGCATGTAGTCACAATACAAAAGTCTCATTTAATATTCACAACAATCAAATTAGATACATATTTTTAAATATGCTCATTTTACATAGGGAGCAATTGAGATTTAGAAAAATAAGGAATTCTAGTTGGATAATGCTATGGAATAGTGTAATTAGGAGTAGAGATCAAGATTATGTTACTTCTAAGGCATATACTTTTGATGATATCACATTGCCCCTCAAATGTAGTGCTGTTTAACTGAGAAATAGATATAAAATAATTTGCATGAATTTGCTTCCCAGTGTTCATTCATTATAACAATTGCTGTTATTTGCATTTTCTGACTATTTCTAAACTGAAAATATTATACTAAAAGACTATATTGTTGTTTCTGTAAGAAATTATTTTCTATTTATTAACACTAAAATTATTTCTTCATGTTACCTCTGAGATCAAATAACTTAAGCATACTCAAATTCATGGGAAGGAAATAGATACTCACATAAAAGACTTCATGAATCATGGTGTTATAAATTTATAACTATGAAATTTCTTTCCAGTTCCACTGATTTAAGGTAATTGAATAACATAATTCACAAGTTTCAGTGTGTCTTCTGGTTATCTGCACAAAGAAAAAATTAATTAAAAAAGACTACCCTAGTCAATCAAATTATAATCATGAGGAACACATTTTTTTAATTATTCAATAATACATGTGAAATAATATTAAATAATTATTTGCTTTGAGAAAATTGTTGATATATTTCTAGTGGGAATATCTGGAAGGACTTTTCCACTGGAATTAGCCTGTTTCAAGTCTCATATAGAGGAAGCAACATAAATGTCTAACTTATACCTAAAACTTGATTTGCCTTTGTATGGTGAATTTCCAAAATGTCTGCCTTAAGTGATTTCTGTAATTGAAAGCTTAAGAGATGATGAAAGATTTTCAGAACAAGGATATTTGGACACAAAAATGAACTTACAGTTTCTTATACTTTGCCATCCATAAGCTTGAACTAAGGGCTCTATATCATACTTACCTCAATTTATATTTCTATGAATAAATCATTTTGCAATGACTTCTGAAGATCTGAATTCTTTTTCTGTCTGGCATTTCCTTCCATTATAAGCCAAACTGTGTTCAAAGTAGTCAAATCTCTTGTCTCAATTTCCTTCTTAGGTATTCATTCACCAAGACATAAAAGTGAATTGTTCTTTTTTTTTTTTTCTGAAATAAATCTCACTTAGTGATGTCTAGGATGCCATAAGGACTTATGGAAGAAAGTAATTTATCTGGGATTCTCTAGCTGTAAACTGTAAATCTTTTTTTTTTTACTCTATATATGTTAATTATTCACATTCCTACTTCTAAAAAAAGTCAAATTTACTATAACAATCTGTTCAAATATGTATACTATAAAATGGTAAATGCATTAACAACAAACATAGTTAGGCACAATGTATATGTTTTGAATGGAATATATTCACTGTTCAAACACAATCAGTTTCTAGTTAAGTTAAATAAAATTGTATTAGAAAATGTACATGAGCTTCATATACCTAAAGCAAAAAACTGAAATAATTTACTCCATCTTCCCATAATGTTATTTATATAAGCTGATTGTCACATCACCCTTACATTCTTTCTGTGTATAAATGATAAAGTGAAGGAAGTGACCTTGGAATCCGGTAAACATGGATTTTAATATCAGCTGTGAGCTTCACCAGGCACTTGAATAAATTGCATAATTTTAGTCTCAGATCATTGTAAGATATATTATATTCTTTCTATAAATTTTTCAAATACAGTAAAGTATTTCTAGAAACAAAAATATCATTGAGCCATTTATTGGCCACGGCATCACTAAACAGCTTCCAGACTTACTAAGAACTTACCTGTATACTTTATTTTCAGCACTATTAACCTAAACAGGTCTTAAGTCAGGATGAAAAAAACAGACCAGGGCAGTTTAAACTTGCAAAGAAAGAAACAGAAAAGCAATAGTCTCTTAATAGGCATATTTTTTAAGAGTCTTCTAGAAAGGATAGAGCTGTAAACTGAAAATGTACTGATTTCTCAGTGACCTTCAATGCTACCTTTTGTGAGTAATATTTGCATTTACATAGGATACAAATTGTGATACTACAAGCTTAAATCAATAAAAGTTTCATGGGCCCTCTTTCTATTTCTGAAAAATCACTGTAAGTGGCCAAAAGATTAGCTATCCGAGTGAGTACTAAAGTTGAAATTCTGCCCATTTTCTTAAGGGCTTGCATGAAATTTTGTAGAAACCTCTATGTATTGAAGTTGGACTCTAACTTATTTTTCTTTTTTCCATGCAACATCAGTTTCACTGTAACTGTTTTATTCTCATTATTTGCAGTGTCCACTCCCTGATTCTTTACATATGTCTATTTATAAGAGATCTATTCTGTTACACTAACAACTGTGAGTCAGAGTATCTGCCTGAATTAGTACAGGTTTATTTACATCAAGATACGTCTCGGGTAAGTTCCTCTGATTTTATTATTCTTCAAGATTACTATACCTAGTCTTACACCTTTGTTCTACGATAGAACATATTTTAGAATCACATTGTAAATTTGAAAATTCTTTTAAAAAAATTATTGATATTTATTAAATCTTTTGTTCACAATGCTACCTTCATTTTTGAGTATCGACATTGTATCTCAATCTGTATCTCACACCACACCCTCTATCAAAGTTCCAGTATCCTTTATTAAATAAGCACCTTATCCCCAAAATTCTGTTGGAATTAGGAAAGTAATCGTACTGACTGTATCAACCTGGAAAATAGGTATTTTGTTATAATTTCAGCATTGATTTTATCTCTAAATATATTCAAGCTTTGCCGTGATATGTAGTGATATTACTGGTGTTCTGATGTGCAGAGGAGGGTCCATAAAACCAGTATAGGACTTTCTCAAGTTCTCAAACTATTAGTAATTAGGAAAATGCAAATTTAGGACCTTAATGAACTGCTATTTTATCTCTCTTCAATGGTTTAATTAGAATTTTAATATAAAGTTTATTGAAAATATGCACTAGCAAAAACCTTTATGCAGCACCAGTGGCAATGCAAATTATTAAATTTTGGAAGACAGTTTGGTACTACATTACAAAGCTGACCATTATCAATTCTTACAACCTAGGAATTCCAATTCTAGCTATATAATATAAACAGACATTTACATATATGTACCTGGATGTAATGCATGAGGATATTCAGAGCAGCATCATTTTTAAGAGTTCACAAGTAGGAGCAATGTAAAATAGTGATATATTTACTCATTGGAATATAATAGAGTAATGATAAATATGAATAAACTATAATTTCAGGTAACCACATAAATGAACATTATAAAAATAATATTGAATTTTAAAAGTTAGTCAAAGAAAAATACAGGTACAATGATACCATTTTATAGAACCTGAAAATAAACAACACTAATGTACTATTAGGGAGAGCATGTATATATATATATATATATATATATATATACACACACACACACATATACACAATCTGTTTATCAGGTTCTCTTTTGAAAGTATATATACGCTTTTAAAAGAGAACCTGATAAATAGAATAATAAGCTCACAGTTTACTTCTAGAAGGAAACAGGAAGACAGGTGATAGATTTATGTGTATAGTATTATGCCTCATAACTTACATATGTGCTGCCTATATTCTTTTGTCTATGAAACAATACACAAATTTTCAAAATAAAGAGAATAAGTGGGCATCGATTCAGGGTATATTTCTGTAGAATGACTGTCTAGAACCAAGCAGTTCTCATCATTGAAAAGACAGATCAGTGTTATGATTTTGTTACATCAATATTTGTTGACCAGACCTCTGGTGAGCCTTCATTAAAAAAAAAAAAAAAAAAAATGAGCACGTGAGAAATTCAAACAGTGAAGTGAATTACTTTCAGATCCTGGCAGGTGTGTACAGCATGCCTCAGGGACGACCCAGGGAGGTTAAGGCAGGGTACAAGCAGAGAGAAACAGACAGGGAGAGAGAGAGAGGGCTTTCTGGAATTCTGGGCTAAGGCTGGTTTGGTCAATTCAAAATGAAAAGAGTAGTATTTTGAGCAGCTCCATGAAAGTCTTAGATTAACGTGTAAAAGTGGAAGGAAGATCCTGAGAAGTGAGACTATTGGAGAAGTCACACCAGGAACTTACACTTGCTTACAACGCTGTGAGCTCTGGGCTGTTATTTAGGGCATTACACAAGGGGGCTAGTATCAAGTAAAGGGCATTGCAGGCAGTTTGGCCAAAATACAAAACAAAAAAACAAAAAATGCTGAGGCAACAATAGGTCACAATACCAAGGAATAGCTTAGCTACACTCTGAACAGTCAAGATTATTTTTTTTTTTAATTTAGAGCTTTATTTTTTTAATCTACATTGAGTAAAATGTATTATTATTGGTATATTGTCCTATGAATTTTGACGAAGTATAGCAGTGTGTGACCTCTACACAATGAATATGTAGAAAAACTCCTCACCCCGCAGAAGTGTCTTCTGTTGTCCCTTTAAGGTTAGTTGTCTCCACCATTCCCAACCCTTGACAGTCACTGAAATATTCTCCATTTCTATAATCTTCTTTATCTATAGAGATTGCCATATAAATGGAATCACAAAGTTTATAGCCTTTAATACCTAAGAACTTTCACTCAGCATGTACTGGAAAATCATCAATAGTTGCTTCTACTTTATTGTTGAATAATACTCCACTGTATGGATGCACCAACATTTATCTTTCCATTAATAACTAGAGCACATTTAAGGTTTTCTTCACTTTTGACAATAATAAAATTTGCTATTAATATTTATATTCAAATTCTTGCATGAATATAAATTTAATTTTCTTTGGACGAATTCCTAAACGAGGGATTGATAAGTCATATAATAAGTATATATTTTTAACTTTATAAGGAACTGTTAAACAGAAATTGTTTTCTAAATAGTGCCACTTCGCATTCCACTAGCAAGGGATTAGAGTAAAACTGTCCCTCATCCTTGCCAAGATTTGGTCTTGTCAGAGGGTTTGTTGTTGTTTAGATTTGCCGTTTTAATACATATGAAGTTATATTTCATTATGACTGCAATTTGCATTTCCCTAGAACCTAATGATGCCCAGTGGTATTAAGCATCTATGTATGTGCTAGTTTATTATCTGTACATCTTCTCTGGTGGTCTATCCATTAAAATATTTTGCCCATGTTTTTAATTTGGTTATTTGGCATCTTATTTGTGAGATTTGAGTTTTACATATTCTAGAGAAAAATACTTTGCTAAATATGTGATTTGCAAATGTCCTTTTACTCAGTTTACAGTGTATTTTTCATTCTCTTGGCATTGTCTCTTGTATATACAACTTTTTCTTATTTTAATGAAGTAAAATTCAGTAACTTTATTAGTGGAGAATCCTATAAAAGTCAGATAGTTAAAGCTGATTGCTAGTATAGTTTGAGTCTCCTCTATCCTTAGTGATTTTCTGTCTGTTTCCTCTATTGATTATTTTTAGAAAGGTGTGTTAAAGTCATCAAACATAACTTGTTTTTACTGCATTCTGGTTTCCACCATTTCTAACATTGAATTTGTAGCCATTTGAGACACTGCTTCCATATAAGTAATGGGTCGTTTTTCTATTAATGCTCTCAGTATTTTCATCTTTGTTTTTTTAATCAGTTTGGTTATGGTTATATGAGTGTGAGCTAAAATTCTGAGTACAATCTCATCTTTCTGACCAGCGGTCTGGGTAATGAGACTCCTGCGATCCAGGAATTGGGTCATAATCTTGAAGATGGAGAAGGTTCAAACTTAATCAACCCTCAAATATCAGCAGTGGGATTCAAATCCAGGACTATTTGATGACAAGGCCAAACCCAGAGTCTTTAAATCTATGCTGCTTTCATGAAAGTGGATTGAGAGCTGGGCCTGTGTTCCTCATTCCTTTTTACTTTTCGTCAACTAAGGCCTAATACACAAAGTTTTCAACATGTGTATAGTAACTCCTCTCTGAGTTAGCATCCATTTTCAACGTGATGAATTTTAACATTATATTTAGAAGACATAGGTGCCTCTTGGAGGAGTAGAGTGGTTTGGTCAACTGCTTCCAGCCAAAGCACAGGCCACATGCATCCCAAGAACCTGGGTTTGAGTCCTGGATGGGAAATAACTACAATGTACAGCTAAACAAAAATAAAGTGCTTCTTCCTCCTGCATGCTCTTGTCTACCTGCCCACTCGCCTTCATCCCTGCCTGTACCTTTCCATTAATAATATATATGAATATACACAAAACAGTATTTACATGTAATTTGAAAGTTTTTGATGAAAACATCTGGTGATGATTATGAGGACAACCTTGACCATTTAAAAAATGTTATACAAATGATTTTTACCTAATTTATCTGAGAGAAAATATTCCATCCCACACTCGGTTCTTGCTAACAGAATAAATGTCGCATTCACATGAAAACATTATAGAAAAAGCTTGCTTCATCTGTATTCACTCTTCGAGTGGAAGCTTTGCTGGCACAATCACTCAAAACACCATTTTGAAGTTATAAGTTCACAGATCAAGTAAAAAAAGTCTCCTTTCCTCAGCAAAGCGCCAAATTTCATTGACACAATAATTGAATTTTACTAGAAGTAACAAATAGAACAGAAATAGGAAAAGCTGCAGGCATTCTGGAATTTAACTTCATTATTGGGAAAATTCAGAGAAGATAATGCATAAATTTACAGCTGGAGGGTTGGGAGTGATATTTTTAACAAGTGAATGTCTGCATTTGCTTTGTCACTGTAGAAACTTAAAGTTGAGCTTTCAAAGAATAAAACACATTTGAAAATAAGTGAAGTAATTAGGAAATGCAGGAGATAGTTAAGACCTTGGAATGGTTCAAAATTTCATGTTCTTTCTTCACCCATTACACATGCAACACGTCACAGTATGTGTGGAGGTCTCATTCTCATCCCACCTGAACCCTGCTCCTTCCTTCCAGACACTCCACAGTCATCATTAGTGCACTAGATTATTTCTCTGTTCACATTGCTATATGCATTTAGGATGTTGGATTTATACTTCCCTGTATGTTCATTTTAAACCACGTCCACCGCTAGAGTTCTAGCGCCCTCCTCCACAACCTTAGTATTCCTTCCTTCCCTGCTCCTTCCCCCTGCCCCAGCCACAGCCCTGAGTCCTATGGATTTTGATGAGATTTATCTGTTTGTTATGTTTCTTTATAGTCTCTATATGAATGAAACTATCCTGTTACTTTTCTTTTTCTTTCTAGTTTTTTTACTTAGTGCCTAATCACTGCCAGTTTCATCCAGGTTATTGCAAAAGGTACAGTTCTGTCTTTTTTGACAGCTGCGTATAATTCCATTGAGCCCGTTGAGTATGCATACTACAGCTTTTTATCCAGTCATCTGTTGACAGGCATAGGTTGTTTTCACGTCTTGGCTAGTGCGAATTGTGCTGCTCTGAGTATAGGTGGGCAGATATTTTTTTCCGATTCCTGCTTTTGTATTCTCTGGGTATATACCTAGAAATGAGATTGCTGGATTGAATGGTAGATCCATCCCTACTTTTTTTTTTAGCAATTTCCGTACTGCTTTCAAAGAAGTTGCACTAGTTTACATTCCCACTATCAGTGTAGGAGGGTTCCTTTTTTCCCACACCCTCTCCAACACTTGTTTCTAGTCTTTGATATAGGCCATTCTCACTGGTGGCAGGTGATATATCACTGTGGTTTTTATTTGCATGTCTCTGATGGTAAGTGGATGTAGACCATTTTTTCATGTGTCTGTAGGCCGTCTGTGTGTCATCTTTAGAAAGGTGTCTATTCATCTCCTCTGCTCATTTTTTGAGTGAGGGTATATGAGTGGTTCAAATCAATTAATGTAATACAACACATCAACAAAGGGAAAAATAAAAATCGCATGATTATATCAATAGATTCAGAGATGCAACATCCATTCATGATTACAACTCTCACTATAATGGGAATTAAAGACACAACACACTGTTTAAGTAATTCTACTAATGAAGAATCCTGTTCTGCTTTAAGCCACCACCCTTTCCTGTGGCACTTGTTGATACAGAGTTTCATTTATTTGGCTATTTACTCAATTAAATGTTTTGATCATTGTTAACTGCTACAATCCAACCTCATCATTTTTAAGTGTCCCCTTTATAGTTTGCTGCTACCTAATAACAAGAGATCATTTTATTAAGCAACTATTGCATTGCCAAGACTATGCTAAGCCCTTAAGGCTTCAGTGAGCCTATTCAGTCTTCGAAACAATCCTAAGAGGTTTATCAAATTGCCAGATTCATTTATAGACTCTAGAGATGTTGAGAAACGTACCTAAAGTTTAGAGGTGGTAAGGAGCAGAACTAAAACCAGAATTCAAAGTAGTCTGTCCCCAGAGAGGGTGCTACTGCTTTGTACTAATTCCAATGCCCTTTGAATGGTGCTTACACAGTTCAGGCAGCTTGAGATCATTTATAGGTAGTAGCATTTTTGGATTCAGTTAATTAATACCAATATTATTCACCCCATTTGTAAGTTTTTTATTTATCTCTCAGCCTCTTAGCCAAATCCCAAAAGTGATTTTTAAACTCCCTTATAAACTTAGAGATCAGAAACTATTTAACCCTGTACAGATCCTTTCATTATTATAGACTTGAAAGAAAGAATAAATAAACTGGATGATTTGAGCTTTATAATATTCAGAGATGCATATCATTACAATAGCTTTTTTTTTTAAATAAACTAATCATTTTACTTTTATATGAAGATTATCAGCTTAAGTGTGCTTTTGCCTTAGTTTAAATTGTACACATTAACATAAATACACAGAGTAAAGGGAAAGTAAGTAATTTGCATTTTATAAATGTAATTAGCATTAATAGGATATATGCACTCTGAAAGTCTAGATGATGTAGTTGCATTAATTCTCTTCCCCTGATAGATTTAAGTGATTCCAGAATATATTCCTTTCTAATTAGATTGTTCTAACAAGGATAACTCAGTTTGATGAACATTTAGAGCTCAATAGAATAGAACTTCTGGAACTTTAACAACATAATGAGATTTCTTTTGGCTTTCTGTACATCAAGTTTTTAAAGACATCTTTGAAATTATTCCTGCAGTTCTTGTTTGCTACTAAGAAATTTCATTCTGAATAAAGTGAAGATTTTTAACACACCAAAGTGCAGTCTGTACCTAAGGAATGACTAAGTAATTGTGTGATTTTTTAAAAAATAGGTTTTATGCTCGTAAGAAAAGAATCCATTTAAAAGAAAAAATTCCATAGTAGTAATATCTAACTCAGTGTAAACTCTAAACAGAGTATAATAAAAAATGACAATAATTCCTGGCAAATATATTCAGTTGCCCAAAATGTATCTTATTTCTTAATGTGTTATATCATTTTATGTTCTATCATACCTTATTCTTTCCATATAACTGAGAGTTTTGCCGGGTGTCTTAACTTTAACACACTGTAGTCTTTATATTTATTAAAGTGATTTTTCTCCTAAGGAACACAGTAGCAATATCACCACAAAGATAATAAATCCTGAAATATTAAGGTTTATGACAGGACTCGCTTATATTTTTGAATGTTATTGACAAAGAATTATCCTATATTGTGTGCAAAAACTCCACTTTTCCAAACTGACCAGACATTAAATGTCTATCTAGTTATCTATGAGATTACCTCCCTCCCACATGCTGGTTTTTAAAGTCTTCTACAATGGAAATTCACAAAACTTTCCCTACAAATTAATGTCAGATGTTCATTTTAGAGACAGTTTAACTATACAAGATATTATAACCAATTGACTAAATTGGAAAATTGATGTCACTTTTCACATTGCACAACTTACAAAAAAGTACAGTGAAATATGTATTTGTGTTGCACATACGGTGTTTTGATATAAATTGTCAAAAACGCTAAATAACAAATTATATTACTAAATGATTTCCTTGCTTTCCTGCCTTTTTTCTTATTTTCCCGTTTTTCCCAACGAGGTTCAGTAATGCTAGGCAAATCAGTAAAATATTCATGGAAACTTTCATGAAGAGATTCTATACTTGTCTGAATCGATACTCACTGAGAAACAGCCAGGTTGTAATATAATCAAGAAAGTACTCATTCAAGAATGTGGGTCATGATTTGGGTTCACAGCCAAGGGGTAATCCTTAAGCATGTGCCACCAGTGTCCTGGCATAGGGAATTTTAAAGGAGCAAGAGGGTAGTGGCCTAAGACTAGGTCACTTGTTTTGAAACATTTGAATTGGCTGGCTTGAGTCTTTAAATAGAAAGCTGAAGTGGGGAGTCTTTTGTAACAAGTTGGCCTCCTAGTTCTTTCCTAACCCCAGAGAAGAAGACACCGAAAGTTGCTGTTATTTTGCAGTCGACAAGAGTAGAAATCAATGAGTTGGTTTTCTTTCATTGTTACTGAAAAAGAGGAGATAAAGAGTTGCGTCAGGCTGCACTCAAAAACCACCCTGAGTTCTCACTATGACAGTGAGATAAGATGGAGTCTTTTTGGTTCAAAGCAGGTTCCCATCCACTAGGGCTGTCATAACAAACTGAGTAGCTTAAACAGCAGAGATTTATTTTCATAAACCAGAAGTCCCAGACCAAGATGTTGGTAAGGTTGGTTTCTTCTCTCCATGACTTGCAGATGGCAGCCCTCTTGCTTCCTCCTCACGTGGTCGTCCCTCTGTGCACTTTCACCAAGTGTTCTAATCTCATCTTCCCATAAATACACAAAGACCGCTCATGTGGGGTTAGGCCCCACCCATATGAATTTATTTAATCTTAATTACCGCTTTAAAGACCTCTTATCTACTGTCTCCAAATATATATATATAGTAACAAACTAAGGTGCTAGGGTTACAACTTCAACATGAATTTGGCTAGCGGCACAGTTCATTATTTTGTTCATAAACATGACTATATTTTTTTTTGCCAGAAAAATTATTTTCTCTCATTTCTACCCATAGAAAGATTATCATTAAACTTTCTTTCCTCTTGGTTCTGGTATATTCAGTGAAACATAAACGTAACTTTTAAAAATCACTGTGTGCTCACATTACTTTTTCCCCTTGGGCAGTGTTATACACAAAAGCCTCTTACTCCATTTGTTTCATAGAGCAAAGATAACATAGAGCCATATTCCCAATTTGCCTTCAATGGATATCTATAGTGAGTAAAAAATACCTTTATTGATATAAACCACTGATATTTTATGATTAATTTGTTCCTGCAGCTGACAGCTTATTCTTATTAATACATATGTATATCTGCATCACTGATGAGCTATTAAATCCTTCATAGAGTTTATAAATCCTGAGTAAAAAATCAAATAACTGGTCACTCATTTTGTTTATACTGGTTTTGAAAACAGAAAATTGAATTGTTTTATTGATTAATAAAATAGATTTATGAAGTTTCAATAATTAGATGTTTCATTTTCAGTTCAGGAACTTGTGCCTTCAACCTCATTTGCCAAAACTTCCTTCTTCAAGATGTGTTAAAATCAAGTTATACCATATTGACTATCAGAATGGAAATTACTGTTCATCTAATCATGTTTGGTTCAATGAAGAATGCGCAAAGCTATTTTTGTATAATTGTTCTATCAACTATATGAGATTTATCATCTGAATTATGTATATATATTATATATACTTAGTGAAATATTATTTAATCACTAAGAGGAATTATAAAGAATTATAAATTACTATAAAGAACTAATGATGACATGGAAAATTAATACTATAGTGAAGCATGATATGCACAAAATAATAGCAGATTTGTATGTACAGAAATTAAGAATAGAAAAACTTTAGAAAACTCTAGGAAATACAATTTTAATTGCAGTGTATTTGTATAATAGGATGAGTGACTTTTTTTTCTTTTTTTTCTCTCTCTCAACTTTCTTATGTGTTCCGATATTTGTACATTGAGTACACAGTAAGAAATGACTTTAAATAAAAGAATACCTGTACAAAACATGCAAACTCAAACTACATGAAAACTTTAAGTAAAACATATTTTAAAATTACAATCACTAACAGATTATAAACAACTTTAAGCATCTGCAAAATGTACAAAATTTTCCTCTATTCATATATAAACAGAGTAGGAGAAAAAGAAGATTGTTATGAGAAGACTACGTTAATACTGTGTATGTTCTCTTGTTTAAGGAAAGGTACACGTAGGAATGAAGGCAAGCAGGCAGGAAGAGAGAGGAGGAAACATTTTATTTATTATTTAGTTGTGTATCTTGACTGTTCTCCCTGGCCAAGAATGGGAACCTGGGTATATATGTGGTATATATGTGGCCTTCACTTTATCTGAAGGCAGTTGACCAAATCATGACTCCACCAAGCATGCCCATATATGTTCTTTTTAAGTTGAAGCCCATTAAAGGTTATTTTAATTTTGTTTCATGAAAACAATGAAATTGGAGTAAAACTGAGTAAAACTCAAATTTCTAAATTTGAGATAAATGTTCTAAAATGACATGAGTTACTAGTTCCTTTAAAAAAAACAACACTCTAGGGTTATGAATAAAGAAAATCTTTATAATTTTTTTTTAACTATGTAATTTCTCTACTATAAAAAGATGGAATGGTTGGCATTATTATCTGTTTTCTTTTCCTATCCCTTCATCCTATCATGTATCTCATATCTAGAAACATTTTCAATATTTATTTTTTTGGCTGTACAATGAAACATTCTCAAATTGTTTCCACTCACTTTTGATTTCATATGTATTTTCCATTTGATTTCTCCATCAGCCCTTTGCAACACATTTTTTATGTCTAAATTCTCTTTGTTGACTGAGAATTTTACCAGTGAGTATATTTTTTCTTTCATTTTTTTAAGGGGACTTGTCAATTATCTATTATTGCCTGAGATCCATTGTGTTCAAGGAAATCTGCTTCTTGCTTTTATACTTTTTCTAGGGTCAGACTTTCTTTCCTTAGTAAACTTTGTTCCACTGCCTTTTGAAAAATTCTTTAGACCAGTCTGGTTTTCACTGTGTGGAGGTGACTTGTTTATATTTCCTAGAACCTTGAGGAAGTATTTCATTATTATAGATATTTAATTGTGTATCTGGACATATATCAATGGCCATACTTTTTTCTGATATGAATGATGACCTTTACAACAATGGAATCTTTTTTTTTCTCATTTGGGGAGTTATGTCATATTACATCTGATTACTTTTTGTATTCTACTTTTTGAAGAAATATATCATGAACCCCGTTCTTAGTTTCCTTATATCTAGCCATTTTATTCTTTTCTGTCAGGAGTTTTTGTTTTATTAAGTTCATATTCTTTAAAGATTTTCTACTGGAAGAAGCATTAAGGGAAATATTTCTATATCTTAGCATCTTGATACAGCATTTTTTTTTTCTTTTTTATTAATGTGTCTGTATAATATATTTACAAAGTTACTATTTATACATCTTGTACTAGGGGAAGACTTACTTTTAGCTCTAATATTAGATGAATTATCTTTGACATTATTTCCATTAATTAGAAAAGTATCTGTCACCCCCCCCATGAGGCAAGCTGTCACTTGAAGACTAGTTATTATTCTACCCACTTTTCCATAGTACACACATGTTTTTCTTGTGCCTTTGCTTATGCTGTATCAACAGCTATCTTATCCCTTTGTTTTCACCCCCATTTAAGTTCACCAGTGCAATGCTGCCACCACCAGGTCCCAGGTTAAAAACAACTGGAAATTATAAGTCCAAGCCTTCCTTAAAAGGAAGCATATTTGTAAATCTAAATCAGTTTCAATAGTACTGCTCTTATAGTTCATGCTATCCTTTGAATTCCTGACTGTTTTTGTTTGATTATTTTGGGCTCTGTAGTCCTTGGTTAAGTGCTAAATTCACCCTCAGTTTTTTCACAGGCTGTCTGGTCCTTCCCTTGTTCTGACCTATAGAGGATTATACCTTTGACTCCACATGATCCGTTCTCTCTTTTGTCTGTGGTTTCCCAAGTGTTTATTTGCATATTTATTTATGTTATGGCAAATACCTTGCTAACAGTGCCCTAAAATATTAGGCA
This sequence comes from Solenodon paradoxus, assembly GCA_004363575.1. NCBI lineage: Eukaryota > Metazoa > Chordata > Mammalia > Eulipotyphla > Solenodontidae > Solenodon > Solenodon paradoxus. The sequence continues at coordinate 1,134,289 of RJWH01000087.1, forward strand.
CATGATAGGCAATAGCTACGTCTGATCTTGTGCTGATGTTAACAGGTCTCCTCCCTAGAATATAATCCTCTCCACGTTTTCAAATTCTCCTAATGATTTATATCTTAACTTGAATTCCCACTCTTCCCTAATCCCTAATTTTCAGAAAGTCTATCATCACATACAACTTTTCGTATCATAAATGAATATGAATCAATACGTCATTGTTCTCTAGTAGCTTCATTTAAATTCATTTTTAGATTTATGACTATTTTCTAAGACTACTAAAGTAAATGCTTATGTTTTCTCCACCTTTTCTAGACTATATAGTGCACAAATGATTTGATTTACTATTTACTCTCTTTAATGTGACAGTGAGTGGCCAGAAGAGACTGAATTACTCTTAATTTCACTTCTCTAACATTCATTTTGGTAACTGCAGTCATTGATACTGGTTAAAATCTATCTCAAAGTTCTATGATGGGTTGGCAAAAGAATAATTTGTTTCATTTACCTGTTTACTTGTTTGCTGGTTTCTTTTCATCGTTTCCCCCTCCCCGGGTCTTGAATCTAGGTCCATGTGCCTTACATGGTCTGCACATTAACTGCCTCAGCTGCCTAAACCACAAGGGTGTGACCACATTACTTTATTTAAAGTTTTACTTCGTCCTTACTTCTGTTAACTAAGATGCTAAACATTTAAAGAAAATATTAACACACAAGAAAACACTAGTTCTGTTTTTAATTTCTCAATCTTTTATTTTAGGTCAGCATCTTTTTTAGCCATGCCACCTAACATGTTATTCCAACATCAGCATAACTTTAGGGAAGTTGTGCTGACGTTGGAATAATAAATAATAGGGAAATAGATCATCTATTTTCCTAAATAAATACTATCTCCCCATATTTGCATAAAAACCTATCCATATTATTATTATTTTTAGCCTAAATTATATTTCTCATGTTGAATGTTTCCAATAATTACATATTTTTGACACTGCGGTCTTAAAATTTCGAAGAAAACTTTACCTAACTTATTACCTACTCTTAGTTTATTGTTCTCATTACTGGAATAGTAAATATGCTGACAAAGATGTTTCTCTACTGAAAAGAAGAATAGCAGAACACAGTTGTTGAAAACTCACCCATCTGGAATTCAGTTGATCTGAATTCTACTTCCAGCTCTAATTTAAGCACCACAACCTCTAAAAAATGGATTTTTCTTGAGCATCAGTTTCATTATCTGTAATATGATGTACCTTTGAGAAATGCAGGAAGATGTAAAGTAGGTAATTTCTATGTAACTCTGACTCTGTGTTCATCCTGACTGAAGTTTCCTTTTTCTGTGCCACTTAAAACTTTTCTTCAATATCAAACATGAAAACATTTATCTCTGAGATATTATTGTCACTATGGTAGCCTCTTTCTCCCTACTAGAAATATGAGCAAGTATGTTGATTTTGAGACTCTTCCCCACTCCTTAATCTCCATTACTGTTTCTAAAGACTCTTGGCTAGTCAAAATATAGTTCATCAGAATCTATTCCATCCCTAAACAAAGGATACATATAAAGTGTTAAAGAATAATTCTTATATGATGGATAGTCCTGTATTATAATTTTGTGCTTCTGTTAGTCTTGTTAGTCAAAACAATAACTTGTCTTTCTTTTGTATTATTTTGCTAGGACAATGAGGCTTTAATCAGAAAGACAGAGTTTTCAACAAGTATTTATAACAGACAGAATTTATTACAGAGGTTTTTTTTTTTTTTTTTCCTTTTTGCACACATGATGGAAGGACTAAAAAGGTGATAGTACATAATCACAGATACTAGACCAACAGGAAGCATTTACCTATAGAACAGCACATCTTTGGTCTGAGAGAGATGCTACAGATGCTGGTTTATTTTACGTTTGGTAAGCAAATCACTCTCTTCTTCAATATAAAGTGTATTCATCAAAAACTGTAACAACACATTGGTTTGCATTACTTAACAAAAAGAAAGAAATTGACCAAAACAATCAGATACAGGATATATTTTTTTTCAAATTTAATTAACTAGATTTGTATTACAAATAAGAATGAGTGTCTAGAAACCCAAAGGCCTATTTGATTAAGGTAAGACTGGTTTTCTAGTAGAGAGAGAATTACAGACCGATTCTATAATAGAAATCATCTCTCTACTGACACACACTATGCCACATATGTCTGATTATCTTTGGGAAAGAATTCCTAACCTTCCTGTGTTGTACTTTCTCCAGCTAAGTCAAAATTCAGAGTCTGGAGAAACCAGGGTTAAGCATCTGGGGAACTATTTTGGGAACCTTAGACATTTTTTAGCTGCTACCCATTAACTCTGAGAACTGAAGGAACAAGTTCAACGTGGTAATATCTACTCTAAATATTTAAAAATATTAGTTGTTCTCAGTGATTTATATTTACTTTACACATTAACAAATTTGTGACTCTTTAGTTTAGCTAATTCTAACTACTTAGAGTTGTCTCAAATCATGCTCTGTTACTCGCAGGTTTTTGCAAGTGGTTCTTGCTTCCTAAAATGCCTTTGCCCCCAATCTACCTGGCTATATCATTTTTGTGCACTTATTTGTAAAATAAGTATTGACTGCTTACCACATGGGAGTCTCTTGGCTATCACATTGAAGCTTATCAGGTTATAGATAACTGCAGGTTCAGTGTGAGCACAGAGGACAAAGAACAGAATCCTATTTAGACAGAGTGATGATATGAAGAACAATAGGAGTTAGCACCAGCTTAAAAATTGCCCATACTTGGAAATTTTCTCTGACTCAGACCCTTAATATTAATGGGATAGTTAATGTTAGCTTTTAAGTATAAATATTATTTTTCTAATATTGTTTAGTATCAAGTATTATTAGTATTTAGTATCTAATATTTCAAAATTAATATTAATATTTGAAGAATTTTTAATAGAATTCTCTATATATTTCCAGAAGGCAGGATGAAGGCTAAGTGAGAGAAAGGTCATAATCTTACTTAACTGTTTTCACCTTAAGATTGAATATCCTAATATTAATAGCTGTCCCTATACTGAAAATTTGAGGTGGTCCTATTTCTGGAAGTATTAAAACAGAAACGGGAGGACCCATGTGAGAAATATTGTAGATAATGTTTGAGTATGAGGTTCGATGTGGTGATTTTATAGTTTACTTCACATATAAATTATCTCATTTTTAACGTATTTCCAAATAATGATATTCATTGTTTTATCTTTGCATGTATGTAAAATATGCAAAAATATAAAAATAATAGTTGATTGTCTTCTCCCAGTCCTATAATATTTTGTTAAAAAGACAAAATTGGTGCTAGAGGCTGTCATTTATTGAACCTCTACTGTGTTTTACATGCAATGTAAATATAATATTTAATCCTCATGTAAGTTCTACAAGGTAGATATTATTAAAAAATGAAAATTAGAGTGGTTAAGTAACTTATCCAAGTCATACAGTGAACCAAAGAGCTAAAAATTCAACACTGGTCTGACTCCAAATTATACACACACACACACACACACACACACACACACACACACACAAATTATATTTATTGAACACGGGTACTCGAACAAAACTAAGAAGGTACGATAAAATTTTCAAATAAACATAAATATAGTTTATGAAAGATTGACAATCAAATCACAAATATTAATGCAACAGACCAACCTCAAATTAATTTTACATCTAGAATATAATATATGTGGGTTTTCCTTCTTAATAATAAATCATACATCTTTAATCTTTACTTTTGATTCAATTTGGAAACCAAGATATGTGAATGCTAAAAATAACACCCTTTTTCATGACTGAAGAACTATCTAATGATTTTAGATTGACCAATAAATATGCTATCACCTTATCAGTGATTTTTTGCACATAAATTTTGCCCTTTCATTAGCAAGTCCAACTGCTGTTTATACAATATTATGTTCACTTTCTTCTCTTTATACTTATAACTGGTTTGAAATCTTTATGAATAACCCCACCGTAAAAACCTACTCTTCACCGACTGCCTGCTCATGCTGATATTGTCCTCAAAGTCTTTGCCAGGCTCTGCTGTTTTAAGTGGTCTCTCAATGTGCTGTTGTTTAGTCAGTGTGTTAGAGTCTGAATTCTTTCATGGTATATGAATATTAAATGGAATCTATTATCTAAATTGTAAACATGAGAAGGAATTATATTTTATTATCAAGTAAATAAAATTGTGGACTATATATGAAAGATACCTGTGTAGCAAGGAGAAATCTCTAGTCCATTTTCTAATCTATGGATACTATATCTCTATATCTCTACTGAGCTTATTCTAAGACTTATTACAAGCAGTACTCAAACTTATATTCTTGACATAGATGTAATAAATTAAATGTTACAAACTTATGTGCACTATTTTCAGAGATGTATAATAAAGTTATAATTTGTCTAATTGTTCCTTGCATCCTCTTCCTCTAACAAACACTTGGCTTTCTCTTAAGAACCTTGCTTCTACAACTCTCTACAATATCATGTGTTAGTTTTCAACTGGGCTCACTCAGCTAAACTGGAACTACGGTTCTGAGAACTCTCTTCCTTGAATGACCCTGATTTAAAGTTGATTACAGGAGAAATACGGAAGAGAGTAAGACAAAAGTGAAGTAGCAGACATTATGTCCTGGAGGTCAGTAATGTGTGCCAGCAAGACAGTTTCACAGATCTCCTGACTCAGTTTATTTATGTGGCTAGCCAGTTGACCCTCAGCTTCTCCAACTGCCACCTACTCACATCCTTCAGCTCTCCAAGTCGTATGCCAGATACGTGTGAGAACACAATCATTCAGTTACAGCACTTATGTGGCTACTTTTTTTATCATTTCTTTTGCCAGTGGCTACTTAAAGATAGTTGTTGCCGGTTAGTTTTTCTGGGAAGCAACCTCCGATGAAGTTTTGCCTACACAAGAAGTCATGGAAGCCCCTTCTCATGTACCTTGGCCTATGCATAGTGAAGGTAAACAGGAAGTTAACTCTTTTCTTGAGTTCTGTGAAACATTCTGACAAATTAACTAAACCCCGGTAGGGTATTGTAGGCACCTTTGATTTATAGTTGAGGGGGCGGAAGTACAGAAGAAAACCTGGACTTCCAATTGGCATCTGCACTGGGGGACAGACTTGTGGTTCTAAAACCTTAACCTGTAGAACCTAATGTTATCTCTGAGTAAATAGTGTCAGAATTGAGTTGGATTATAAGACTCCCAGCTGATGTCACAGAATTGTCTGATGTGAGAATAAAACCTTATATTGGGTGTCAAAAATGTCAAAGTGAAGTGTTCTGCATGGAAGTAAAAGAAAAACACCCAGGAAGATTGAATCTTTCCTATTTGGAAATAAACTATAGTCTCCATCTTGTGTGCAGTCTTAAAGCCAAACTAACATTAATCATTTTTTTCCTCTGTCCCTCCATCAGTTCATTAATGTGCCATTGTACCAACTTGGGGATGACTAATGACAGAAGTTCTCTAAGTTCAGTTGATCAAATGTTTGTTTAAGTTGGTGCCTCTTCCTTGCTGGATGTTCTCTGGTTGAAATTTACATTGATGTAAATATTCACATGATCTGCCTATTTCCTTATGCCCAATACAGTATCTATATAGATAATATTTATAGTGCCCAGTATTTTGAACTTCTTTCCTTCAATGGCTTTTTTCAAACCCATCTTGTATACTCATTCCCGTGGTTCATCCTACTGGGTCAAAACTAGCAATATAATCCATACACTTCTAATATCGTAATGTATTTCACTTTCTAAATATCACCTCACAAATCTCCAGCCAACAAATTTCTATATCCTCACTGCAGCAATCCTTTGATTTCATCATTACAATTTATTAATCCTGCTACCATTTACTTTTTCTCATTTACACAATATCCACCTCTCCTCTTTGCCAATCTTAAATTACCTAGTCATCATTATATTTATTCCCTTGTATATATATCCTCATTTCCCTTGACACCCTCTCACATTGCCTCCAATATTGATAAAGCGGTAAACATGCAGAAAAATAAAGAAATTTTAACATGGAGCTACACATATACCTGGCACAGAAATTGGAGAAACCAAAGGAAGGGATTAAGTAGTAGCTGAAGAAGCTAAGTGCCAAATCTGCTGACTATGTAGACAAGATGAGCCAGGAGATCTAGGAAACTGTGCTTCAATGGCACACTTTACTGACCTTCAGAACATAATGGCTGCTTCTTCACTTGTCTTATAAATCTCTTGCAAATTTCTCTTGCAGCCAACTGTAAGCCAGAGTCCTAAAAGGAAAAGAATTCTAAGAATCACAGTTCTAGTTTAGCTGAGTTGACCCAGTTTAGAATTACCACATGATGCCTTGAAAGAGTTGTGAAAAGAAGGTCTGAAGAGAAAGCCAAGTATCTGTTAGAGGAAGAGGATGAAAGGAACAATCAGAGAAATTATGGCAAACCATTAATTCCAGTTAGGAGCAGAAGCATTATTACAGATGGAATGGTATTGAGGATTATAACAAAAAATGGCATGTAACCACATAATTGGGGATTAAACTGCAAGTATGGAAGGGTGATGTGAGAGGCTGGTGCTTAGTGAAGCCAAATTAAAAAGGATAATGGTATATAATGAGATTAGTCTGGTGGACTCCAGACCAAGCATGGTGGAGAGTCTCCGAGGTTGAGGGTAGGAAAGACTGGGCTTCTAGGAGCTAACTTTCAGGTGCAAAAAGACTTGGGTCAGTGGTTTTACTCAAAACTCATAGGATCTCTCTCCTATATAAAAATATTTGTTATTGAATTTGATTATCTTTTAACTTTATATAAGTTTCAGGTGTACATCATCATGTCAACATCTGTGTATAGTACAGTAAGTTCACTACCTAAAGTCCAGTTCTAAAGGAATGTTCTTGATGGAAGTAAGCAGATCAACGGAAGTCAAATTTTACCTTACTCCATACTTCATGTACATTTCCCAGGAGCCACCATTTTATGATGTTATTAACTGATGTTTTTCCCTATGGTGTTCACATTCTGAAAGTATTTTTTTTTAAAGCACTGGATACTTTTTAGAGAATGGAATAACTGTCAATGAAAATTTTAGATCATCATGAGTTGATTAATGTTATCATAAAGACAAGAAAAATTATCATTTTAGTTGGTCTGAGAAAGTTTTTAAAAGAGACAATATTTTGTTTATTGTTCAGCTTTCATGAGCATTGAAAATATTATTGGCTCCCATTGAACCTGGTAGATTGATCATGTAGCTTTGTGTGTGTGTTTTGTTTTGTTTCTAATCGACATATTATTGGTGTACACTATAAATTTTAGATATACAGGATTCACTCTTCATCAAATATGTAACATACAACACCAGATTTCTTATAGTTCTCCACCTCTTATCTATAGTATCGCCACTGTCCTTTGCTTCCACTCATCACCCCTTCCCCTCTGGTAACCTAAATTTTGATGTCAGAGTTCAATGGTAATCTTCTATTTTATGTTTGCTTGATTTCTTTCTTTATATATATATGAGTGAAATCATTGTGTTTGTCTTTCTCCTTTTAACTTGTTTAACAGCATAATACCTTCTATTTCTATCCAGGTTCTCACAAATGGCAAGATTTTATCTATTTTTCATAGCTGAGAAGTATTCCATTGTATATATATACCTCATCTTCTTTATCCACTCATCTGCTAATGGATACTTGGGTTGTTTCCATATCTTGTCTATTGTAAAGAGTGTAATGACTATAGGGGTACATATATCTTTTTGAATTAGTGTTTTTATATTCTTCAGATAGATACCTAGAAAAGAATTGCTTGATCATACCGTAGTTCTATTTTTAACTTTTTGAAGAACTTTCATTATGTTTTCCAAAGTAGCTTGACAAATTTGTAGTCCCAGCAACAAATGCACAAGTGTTTCCTTCTCTCTACAACCTCACCAACACTTGTTGTTTCTAGTCTTTCTGATAAAGGCATTTTCACAGATGTGAGGTGATAGCTCACTGTGGTTTTAATTTACATTTTTCCAAAATTAAGTGATAATGAGCAATTTTTCATGTACATATTGGCCATCTGAATGTCTTTTTTAATTGGGTGGTTTTTTTTAATTTGTTGTTGAGTTATACAAATTCTTTATATATTTTGGATAGTAACCATTTGTCAAATGTATGATGTGACACTATCTCCTCAAATTCAGTTGACTGTCCTTTTGTTCTGTTGATAGTCTCTTTTGGTGTGCCAAAGCTGTTTAGTTTGAAGTAGTCTCACTAATGTGTTTTATAAATTCTTTCTTAAATACAACCCAAAAACTCACTAGATAATAATGAATAGATTTTTAAGTTATTCATCTGTAAAGACCAATAAAATAATGGGACATAAAACATCAATAAGCTATTTTAACAAATTTTAGAACTTAAAACATTTTATGATTGATTCTCTCTTCATTCACATTAAACATCAGCAATTTGCAAAATGGAAAAATACTAATTGTTTCTCTTTCACCTGGTCATGGGTCACCAGTCTTGGCCTGGTTACGCTTTTCAAAGGAAATAAACCAACATAACAGTACTTTTAAAAAAATTAAATATTCCAATAAAGCTAAAGTTCCAAATAACAATTTTCCGATTTATTCTCTCTACTTTCCTTGGTCACCCAAGTTTAAGACTGAGAGATTTAGAATGGTCGAAAAATGTGTCTCCTCCTACATCTATCTTCATCAGTCTTAATATCTCTATACTCCTTTATTTTGAATATCAGTCACAAAAAGCTATGAGGCTTCTCTCATATTTTTCCTGTTTAAGGCTTTGCCAACCTATATTCTCTTCCTTAATTTACCTTTCCTCCATTTCTTAATTAAATCTAGGGACAGTCTCAAGGCTAAAAGAAAATGTGTCTTTTCCATCATGAATTCTCCTTTGAACCCAAAGTATAGACCAATTGTCTCCTTGAGGCACACATGGTACTTTGCTTATACTTTACCTTCATAATGAGCAAAGTTTGACACATGTATATTAAAAACTACACAAGTAAAGAAATAAATTATAGTGGAAAGACTGCACAATAATAGTTTATTATTTGACTTAGATGTCAAAATATTATCAAAATAATTTAAACTATACTCTTTAACTAAAAATTGTGATATACTATATAGAGAAGTTGAATGGTGATAAAATATAAGGAACAAATTACCATAAAATCAGAATAATATGTAAATTTAAAGAGCAGGAAAAAGAATTATGAGAATATTATTTGGAAATGTGGAAGTAAATGCCAGAAGGAATCAATTAAACGTAAGTAATTACTTCTAGGAGGGATCGAGACTGGAGAAAGGTGGGGACAGGTAGAATAAGAGACTTCTCTCATCAAGTAGGTTTTCAAATACAATTCTTATTAACTTTGTACTAATATGATGTTGGTAGAAATAAAAAACTTAAAAAAGAGCACTAGAGACAAATAAGTAAAGCAATCAGCACCTGGTTAGGTATACAGAAAGGACTAAAGAATTAGCCATCGTTCTATCATTACCCTTTGTTGGAGAGAGATGGGAATATGAAGAAAAGAGAGTGATTTTCAGGATGTCATCAAAACTTTGGATGCCTATGGAAGTCTTCTCTTACCTTGAGGACCATGGCCATAAACCAACCAATTCTGCTATGCCCTGGTTGTTTAGCAGTTAAGTCCACAACCTCAGGTCAGCATAGTCCACATACATCCCAATGACACAAGTTCAAGACCCAGGACCAGGGGAAACAATGAATATGAGCAACTAAATTAAAAAAAAAAAAAAAAAAAAGCTGCTTCTTCCTCTCTCTTCCTTCCTGCCTGACTGTGCTTGCTTTCAATGTTAACTATGAGAGCTAAATAGACTAAGTGTAAGTTCCTGACAAGTTGGTTGTGAGGCAAATGTAGGTTGAGTTGCCACACAGGAAGAAAATTCCTTATTCTCTAAACAAAAGGAGATTAATATAGGTGTGTGAGCTTATTGTTTTTTCCTCCCCATATTGATAGGGTTCCTGCTAGCACAACTCCAGTTAATGGTTGGAATGGGCTAGAAAATGTTGGCATTGTTAATATAAGCCTTAGACAAAGGGAAATGAGAAGATCTTCAGTGTCTGGACAGATAGAAGAGGGAACAGTTTGCAAGAGAGTAAGAAAATGATCATTGAAGGACCAACATGTCTGTTAGGTGTCCCAGGGAAGTGGAGATTGAAGAGGTGTTCATAGGCTCGAGTCCAATGATTGTGGATGAGGTTCCTCATGAATCTGTATCCATCCGAGTCTGGTTGGCATCAAGGCAGTACAGCACTAGTTGATGGAGCTGGGAGGAAGGTCAGAAGGACTGGCATACTTAAGTCTAGAGATGTGGAACCCAAAAGTTAGTTCCCTAAGTTTTGCTGCTGTGGGGGTAGTGAGAAGGACCTGGTAGGGAATCATTCATCTGAGCTTGAGAGTGCCAGTGGCATGAAGGTCCTTGAGATACACCCAGTCTCCTGGGTCTGGGATTAGATCTGATGGTGTGCCAGAAGAGGGTTTAGAAAGGATGGCATTTGAATACTGCCTTAAAAGATGATGGGTGAGTGCGAGGGTAGGAAGATAATCTCCAATGACAGATGCTCCTGAGGGGAAATTAGTAAGAAGGGGCTATTGCACATTAATTCCAGTGGACTCATAAAAGTAGGTGTATGGGTTATTGTTCTGTTCTTCATCAGAATCAGAGGAAGGAAGAAGATTCAATTTTTGTGTACCTCAATACTAAGTTTTGTAAATGTTGTTTCAGAATTGAGTTGACAGCCTCAATTTTACCAGAGGATTAGAGATTATAAATTATGTGGAGATTCCATTGTATTCCCAGGGCCTCAGAGACCCCGTGCTGGGTGACCTGAGAAGTAAAGATGAGGACAATATCTGATTGCATGGAGATGGGTAAACCAAATAGAGGCATAATGTCTTTGGTAAGGGCCTGAATCACCTCTGTGACTTTTTCTGAATGAATGAGAAAGCTTCTACCCACCTGAAAAAGTATCTACGGATGTTAATAGATATTTGAAGCATTAAATGGGGGCCATGTGTGTGTGAAATCAAGCTGCTGGTCTTCACCGGGGACCTGTCCTCTAGCCTGATGCATTGCATAGGAAGGAGACAGCTTGTGGTAACCTTGAGGAAAAAACTGAGAGAAGATAGGATATCTACGAGTTTGTTCTTGAAGGAGGGACAGAAGGACCTAACAAATCAGCAGGGACTGGAGGGACTTAAGATAGGTTTAAATCCTCTATGGGAAGAATAATCAATCCAAGTAAGGATTTGATGGGACTGTTGTTGGGGGAAAACTAGTTTTCCTTCTTATTGAAAGCCAAGAACCCTCCCAGAATGCAGAGTTCAGTAGGTTGGAGGTTTCCAAGGAAATGTAGTTTGGGATAACAGTGGGGAGAGCCAGTAGTTGGGTACTGGCACAATACAGAAACTCCAGATTTTGGACCTCATGATCTGCTTTTCTGTTGTCCAGAGAAATGAGGCCCTGATGTTTTTGGTGCTCTTTACAATGAATGATGTTTGCCATAGGGAGTTTGGCAGCTTGAATTGTTTTGATATGAGGATAGCATTAATAATAGGTGATCCATGGGTGATAAGATGCCCTCTCTCTTCCCAAATGATTGCATAGGAATGTAGAATGTGAAAGGTATATTTAGAATCAGTACAGATATTGATCCTCTGATTCTTAGCCAAAGTTAAAGCATAGGTGAGGATGATTAACTCTGCTCTCTGTGAGGAAATTCCTCATGGTAGAGGCTCTGATTATATAATTTTGGTTGTGGTAACTATTGCATAGTCCACCACTTGTTTGCCATGAGTTGTGTAGATGTTTCCATCAATGAATAAAGGGTCGTGAGCATCCTGGAGTGGAATATCCATTAAACGTGGGAAATATAGGGCTTTATATTTAAGAACATTGATGCAGGAATGAGAATGAGAAAATTCAGTAGTGGAGGGCAAAGGTAAATGGATAGTTGGTTTGAGGGAGGAGTAGCAGGCCAATGTGATGGTGGGGGGGTGGCACTGTATAAGCAATAAATTAATAGATTATATGTGAGAAGGGAAAAGGTGTTGGCTGATATTTGAGGTAATTAGTTCAGGGAGGACAAGAAAAGAGCATAGGGTGTGAGGTGTGTTTCTCTGCTTCCTTTCTTAGGATTGAGGACACCTGTAGACCTGGATACAAGTGGGCCATCCTCCTATGTGGGGTCTAATTGTTTGGAAAGGTATGCCACTACCTTATGGCCTGGTCCTGATTTTTGTCCCAATAACCCCAGTGTTATGCCCTGTCTTTCCTCAGGGTGCAGGATCAAGGGTTTGGATAAATCGGGGTTAGTAAGGATGGGAGCCAGGTGAGAGCATTTTGGAGTTGAGCCTTGGAAGGTGACACTCAGTACCCCTTCTGTGTGAGGGAGTTTAAAAATTGTATTGTGACTTTGAGAAAGCTTAAGGGTGGGACTACAGAGTAGGAGGTCATAAAAATACTGAAGAAGTGTACTAGGACAAAGACTGAGTTCCTGAAGATCTTTAGAAAAAGCTTGGCCAAAAAGGTGGGGGCTGCTGCAGAAACTTTGGGGAAGGACATGTTAGGACAACTGTTGTTAGGCCTTATTAGAGAGATCTGTCCAGCTAAAAGTGAAAGAATTTTGATCTTCAGCAAGGGAAATAGTGAAAAAAAGTAGGAATCTTTTATGTCTAAGACTGTGTGGAAAGTGGTGTCAGCAGGCATGAGAATGTATAGGGACTGAGGATACTTTCAAAATGCCCTGCTCCTATTCTAGGCTGTGGAATTCTCTCTAAATGTCACACCCATATCACCTTTAACTCTGAAAAACCAAGATACAGCACCTCTTCTTCTAGCTCCCTCTCAATCCTCCTCCTCTACTCCCTACCCAATCGATTCCACCACATAAAGGCCATGGTTTGGATACTTCCACCCCTTCACTGGCCACACATCATATCCCCATCACTATTCATCTAAGGAATCTCCAACATTTTCTGTATCCGACAAGCTGGACTCCTCTGACCCACTAACTCATCCTACAGTACACCTGTCCTTCCTGTCAAAAAGCCCAAAGTCTCCTACTACCCCCATAAGAGAAACAGAGGAAAGAACATGTGTCCTTTTAAATTCAGGGAGAAGAGAATAAGTGCCTCCCTTATCAATTAAAAATGAGATCAGCTTAAGAACCCCTTCCAGGGAGGTTGGGTCTAAAGTTGTATATTTTTGGAGGGTGTCCATAATTCAGGAAAGGAAAAGGGCAGGATTTTTGTCAGCGTCCTGGTGACTTCATTAAGCTTGTCATAATTAACTGCCTTGTTGGCCATGCTCACAAGCCAGCAAAGGCAGGCAACCATTTGATTAGGGCTTAAGAGGTTAGGAGAATTAGTCTGATAGATCCAATTTAGGTTTTCCCGAGACACCGTGGCAGGGCCTTCAGGAAAGCTACCACCAATAGGATGGATGGAATCGATGTGGGTTTGGGCCAGCCGCCAAATGTATTCATTTTTGTCAGGAATGAGAGAGGAGAAAGGATCATATAGAGGTCATGCCAGGTAAAATAATAAAGGTGAGTAATATGTTCGAATTTGTGGATAAAGGCAGAAGGATCTGAAGAGACGGAGCCAAGACATTGTTCAATTGGGGCCAAATCCGCCATAGAGAAGGAAACGTGGATGTAGACAAGCCATTCAGTCCCAGTCACTTCCCGAAGGGGAAGTATAGGAACCTCGGTGGACTGAGTTGGGAGCAGGTATGAAGTGGGGAGAAAGAAGGAAGGTCGGAGTGGAGCAGGGGAAGCATAAGGCGGAGTAATCTGCTGATTGGAAGATTGGGGTGTGGGAGATGTGGAGGGAAATGGGGAAAGGAATGGAGAGAGGGATCGATGGAGAAGTCAAGCAACAGCAAAGGAGCTTTCGTAGAAGAAAGGTAGGGTTGGGCGACATCAGAGGTCTCAGGAGATTTCAAATAGAGTAGGATTTGATAAGTGGGACAAGACTGACAAAGAGAAGCGCAACTATGAGGGCAAATTGAGAAGGGCAAATGCCCATTCTTTCAGTGGGCATGCATTTCTGATCCTTTTCTAGTATGGCAACAAAAGTTACAAAGGTCACATAGGACCAAGAAATAGAAGGTTCCATTTTCAGACCACTATGAGTTATCAACTAATTGGTATCGAGGCTAGACCTGATTACAATAAAACATGAGTCACTGGGTCTTAACGCAGTTAGATCAAGATGCGAGGAGTTTTTGAGGAGGCATCCCAAAGCAGAGTCTTTGGAATGGACGATTTCGTGTCGCCCATAATGAAGAGATATGGAAGTAAAGATGGTGGTCTGGATGCATGTCTGTCAGGCAAAAGACATCTCCCTTGTCTGTCTAGGCATTCAGAGAAGGCAAAGATGAGTGACTTATATGGGCATCCCCAGAATAAATCACTGTCTGAGGGAAATCCTGGGAGGCCAGAGGCTGAGAAGTGTCCAACCTGGTGTTAGGAGATTTGGGGAATAAGGAAGTGAACAGATCCTGCATGGAGAAACGTATCTCTACTCCTTGTCAGATGGAGGGTGTGTAGATGAAAGGCTGATATGGAGGCACCGGTCAGCAGAAAAGGCAAAGAAAATTCTATTTCCCTCCTGGGTTTTGGCATCAAAAAACGTTAGGTTCATCCACTGCCAACCAGAAGAAGGAGACGAAGTTTTAAAGAGAATTTAAGGTTTATTAAAGTATGTGCAGGCAGGCTGTGTTCAGAGTGAAGATGGCACCCAACTAGGCAAACGTAGGTCTTTTATGCTCAAGAGGGGGACATGTCTCTGTTGGGGGCATTTGGTGGAGGTTTGTTTTTAGACCATTAGCCAACACAGGACATTCTGGAAGATTGATTGATGTCATTCTTCTGCGCTGTTGGAGCTAGTGCATGCAGTCGAGCCAGGATGTTTCACATAACTTACTGGTGAGACATGGTTGAGCAGCACCCTGCAGTTATAAAACCCATAAGACAGCCCTGCAATAAATTCCCATGTTATCTTTGGTCATTATGGTTGAATGGAATGCTCCCAGGATCTAGAATGTGTATTATGAACCTTAGAATTATCATGAAGCACTTATTGACCAATTCTCTAACAACCTCCCCCCCCACACATGTGTATATGTATGTATGTATCTATATGCACATATATGTATATCAATGTTTTACATGTGTATATATGTAGATATATTATATATGTGTGTATATGTTCATAGGTGTATATATTTTATATATGTATATGTGTAGATATGTAGATATAGATATATAAAATATGCTTTCACTTTCTAACCAAGATCCTCGCATGCCTGGGCTGTAGGAGCAAATGTTTGTGTATATGAAAAGAATTTCTGGTGCCCCCTGCTACAGCAGCAGTTAGGTCAATCACTTCCAAAGGAGCAAGGCACATAGCCTTAGGTTCTAGTCCCAGGTCTGCAGGGAAGACCACCAGTGTGAACAATTAAAATAAAAATAAAATAAAGATGCTTCTTCCTCCCGTCTTCCTGCCTGCCTACGCACCTTCATTCCTGCCTGCGCCTTTTCTTAAAAAAAGAAAATTCTGTAGAAAAGAATACACAGTTCATTTCTCCCCATCCTCTGCTCACTTCAGACTAGAGTACAGTCAGGCATGTGATGCTTCCAGCCAAGACAAGTCACTAATACTATAGAGTATAGTTAACAGTACTGGTCCAACCTAACTGCCTGGGTTCTAATGCTGAATCTGCTGAATCTGCCACTTGCCAGCTTAATAGCTTTGTAAGTCTCTGTAAAATAATTATAAAATAAGATCTTTAGAAATTAGAATTCCAGTCTCACTGATGTTTCATGAGAAATATATAAACTAATCCCTCCAAACTACTGAACACAGTATCTGGCACAATGTAGCTATAAGTACTCAGCAAGGGTAACTAATTATTATTATAATATTGAGTTATCATTATTATCAAGATTAATTTATTAAATTATTCAAAAGGAAATGCATTCCTATCACTGTCATATTGTTACTGCTCTTTCTTAGACTGTTCTAGTTGCCAAACAGAATTCTATTAAAGACAAAATTTGAATCATGTTTTAGAAATTAGCTTATTTCTTTTTTGTAATTCATGTGTTTTCATTGCAAAGTACTTAGAGACTCCCTAAATAATGCTATTTAAACACTCATTAAATATTTTGTTTAAAGTTTAGAAGTCTTATTGCCAAATGGTAAGAGTCTGGAAATATTGCCTCTTGCGTTTTGACAATATGACAAATTGTCCTCCATCCTCCAAGTTTACAAAATATCCAGCAGCTGGAATAAATTATCTTTGTTATCAGCTTGAAAACTGGATTTACTTCATGATTATTTTCATATCTGATTCAGGTCCTCTTTCACAGTTACTTATTGATTATTAAATATTTTTGGAATGCTTCTACCAAGGAAGACATTTTTATAAACTAACTTTCACTGTCAGCTCTAAAAAGGAAAGAATAAGAAAGAAAGGAAGAAAGGGAGGAACCAGAATGCTTATTCTGATAGCCAGGATTTTTATCTGTGATTATGGCCTTGTTCCAAGTCTAGTCCTTTTCTGACATATTTTAATTTTGTACTTAATGTACCATGTCTATTTCTTGTATCAGTCAATTTGATTGTTAATTGCTGGTGCATAATCTCAGCAACATTATTACTCCTGTTGATAAAATTTCTAAGAGTGAACAATGAAACAACTGCTGATTACATGTTTCATCACCACACTAGTTTTATCATCCCATTATGTGGCTTCCTTTACCACAGTATTTCCCAAACTTCACTTTACTAATAGTAATCAACTAAAAATAGAAGTGCTTAGACACCCCCATAGAGAATCTTATTTAGCACATCTGAAGGGAGGTCAGAAAAAAATATTTTTTAACTGATAGATTTTGTGTTCAGGCAAATTAGAAATACAATATTTGTGAACTTATGAAAAACTTTTTTTGTTTTTGTTTTGCTTTAAACTCCTTAGAGTAAGCAAGGATTCATAGTAACACATGAAAGGATTTGATAAGCTTCCATGGTTGATCAAGAACATTCCTTTCTATTCTTTGAATACAGATCTCTATAAAATCTAATCTGGTCACACAAACAATAGGACACAGTGAAGAGGCTAGAGCCAATTTTTTAAAATTTGTTTTTGCAACTTTTGATCCCTATCCACAACAGCCTGACATACTGGTGTTTTCAATGGCTTCTAGATGGGAGATTCTACATCAAAAATTATAAAAATATTTCAAGGCATGCCCTGGTGGCCTATTGGACTAGTACATCCTGGTTACAATCCAGTACATCTTAAGGTCCTTGGTTTGAGACAGAGAGCCAAGGGAACAGTGAACACCTGAATAAAAAGTAAGGTGCTTCTTCTTCCACTCTCTTTCTGTCTTTCTGGCTCTGCTTGCCTTCTTCCTGCCTGTACCTTTCCTTAATAACAAGGCAAAATTAAAAAAAACACAAAAAATAAACCACCTTGAGAGTAATCTATTATGAGAAGATAAGAAAAGTGTAACTTCCATCTCGCACATTATATTGTGCAAATTATAGAACTATGGATTCACATTCATTAAATGATAAAAGGTTACCATAAATCTTACTTTACAGTTTCAAGCATAATTTCTATTGCATTTTAATTCCCCTGTCTTGGGGCCTTTTCTAAATGGTTGGAGGAGTTTTACTTATTTTTTCTTATATTTTCCTTACACATAACTTTGATCCTTGCATAGTTCATGCCTTACTAAAATTCTCTTTATATTGATTTGTACAGATGAAAGTGTAATATTAATTGAAAATCAGACAGATGGTGTGTGGGACTGAAAGTTGGAAAACATCTATTTTCATTTTCTCTTTTAGATTTCAGCTGTATTTTATAATTAAAGAAAATTATTAGCCTGTGCCTTTTTAAATTTTATCCATTTTTTTAAAAGTTGAAGCTCTTTTAAAGTCAAAGAAATCTTTAAGGACAAAGATAAGACAAAAAAAAGATATAAATCAGGACAATTTCTGTAACTTCCCATATTCTAATTCAAACATTATCTGAGGAGCACTAAGTACTAAGAATGTTATGTGTGCTGGAGATTCAGCTAATAAAAATATTTGCACTCTTGGAGTTAACAGCCTACAGGGGGAAAGAAGGTAAAAGGGGAGGGAGAGGAGAAGAGAGGGAAAAATGGAAAGGAAAGAAGAGAGAAGATAGAGAGGAGAGAGAGGAGAGAGGAGAGAGAGAGAGAACACATATTGAGAAATATTCATAAGATATAAAGGAATAATTATCGAACCAAGAGGAAAGGAGTAGAGATGAACAAACTTTAATAGAAGAGGGAACACATGAACCAAAATAATGAAAGATGAGTTGAAATTGACTCTGACCATACTGTACATAATAAATCAATTATTTTTTAATGGAGAAGATTTAAGAGTATTTATTAACCAAGTAAAGGACCCTCTGGAGAACAAGAAGGATGGATGATGGACAAGATTTCAATAAGGATGGGAAGGCATGAATTTAAGAGCAGAAGATCGGATTTGCTAAAACCAGAAAAGGAGACCTCTTCCTAAAAAACTGACAAAATGGTTAAATGAGATTAAGCAGATTATAGATAAAATATATTGATGTACTGTAGGAATCTAAGGTTTTCTTTCTAGTGAAATAAGTAAAAATAGGTAATAATAAAGACCACAAAAGCTAGTTTATTGACCTCATTGTGGTAAGAATTTGAGATGCATTACCTTAATTCCTTCTAATAGAGTGTTGGTATTGTTACTGTCTCTATTTGTATTTCTTATTCATATAGGAATTTGAAAATTTAAGAAATTATGTCACTGCCTGGGTTATAGAAATCTTCACTGATGGAGTTGTAGTTCAAGATAAGATCATCAACACCCTTCACCCTGACACTGTGGTGTGCTCTTTATATGTATTATTTCATTTGATCCTCACAACTCTAATTTGAAGGTAATTATTTTAATGTCACTTCATAAAACCACTGAAGTGTAGATAGATTAGAAAACATGCCCCAGACCACATAACGAAAAAAAGTGCCTGAGTAAAAGTTGAGGAGCAACAAAGAAAACCTACTGAGATTATTTTTTACAGGATTATATTTATATTATATAAATATATTTATATTATGTCTTAATTTGAAAGTAAGACTTCTGGCTTCCACTTTGGATGTATAAAGCTGGAAAGAGCATTGCTCCCATCTTCACAGGAAGAAAGTCTAGGAAATAAGTAAATTCACAAGTTTTCTTGAACTCATCACAAAACTGAGATTATGGGGTAACCACATAATCTGAAACGTAAGGAAAGATAACTCATCTATGGAGAGAGAGGAGTTAAGAATTTACCTGGGGCAGCTTTTTATTAGTAAGTGGAATTTGGCTACAAATTTTAGTATATTGCTAAAATTCAGATGTGAACTAAGGAAAGAATACTTAACTTCTGAAAATTGCAAACACAGGAAAGTTCTCTACTTACAAGATCATCTGCATAGATCTCACCAGGTACACACACACACACACACACACACACACACACACACACACACACACACACTATCGGTTATGATACAGGGCTCCTGGGGTTTGGTGGCCAACAGTTCAAGAAGGAATTTTTAAGACAGAAGTGCAGTTTTAGAGTTTATTAGAGAAAGTAGGGAGAAAGAAAGAATTTATAACATGGGGGATAGCATTGCTGAGGGCAGAGAGAGGTTATTGCCTCCTTGTCTTGAGCAATTTATACTCCCCCACTGCCCACTGCTCACTAAACTCCCTGCTCATGGCTACCTACTTCCTAACAACCTGTCTTCTTATTTTGAGATTCTGATTCAATGGTTATGATGATGGTTATTATTATTATAATTTGACTACTCCCCTTGCTGCAGGTTACAAACCTGGGTCCCTGGCTTTCATAGCCTGCACCTTAACCAACTGAGCTACAGAAGTGGGTAGTGGGGTTTGGTTTGATTGATTTTTTCAGTTAGAACTCTTTCTAAAGTATTTTCCTTAGATGGACTAAACACTGATTTGTTTTCTAAATATTTTCATATCTGAAAATTTGTTTCCTTAAGATAGACAAAAGATATCTTGACTAGGATTGGGAGATTAGAATAATTTTCTCCAAAGAATCTATAGAATTATTCCATTTTCTTAGCATTGTTATTATTATATGATCTTATCTTGAACTATTATTATGAATCATGCCGCCATCTTTTTTTTTTTTTTCCTGTGTAGATGAATTGTTCTTACTCGCTGGAAACTTATATGATTTTTTTTCATGGAAATCTAAAATTTTAGCAGGATATATTTAGCACAAGGGTATGTTCTCATGTAGCCCACCTCTCTAATATGCTCGAAGTATTTCAAATCAATTGACTTAAGTCTTTAGCCAATGGCTATTATATTCTATGATTTGATTCATGATTGCCTTTTCTCTTTCTATTTTTCTCATTCTGGAGGACAGAGCAGACAAGAGATATAATTGACATGTTTATTAGTCAAGGACATGAATATTGAAGACTATAAAAAAGCTCTCTTGGAAAAAATAAAACTACCAGGAGATTGTGTATGGTAAATATATAATGACAACCTGCTGTATGCAGAAGAAAAAATCAAAACAAAAGAACAAAAATAAAAGATTCAAAATGTTGTGAAAAAGGTACCTTGAAAAGAAAAATATATAGGGATCAAAACAGTTTAGTGTGTGCTGAGTAACACGCTAGTCAGTTGCCTTCAACTGAGACCACAGATCACATACATTCCAAGACGTGAGTTTGCATCATCAGACTGGGGTGAACAGCCAAGATGAACAACTGAATGAAAATAAATAAAATGTTTCTTCCTTCTCCCTCTTTCTGCAGACCTGCCTCTGTTTACCTTTGTTTCTGCCTGTACCTTTGCTTAAAAAAAAAAAAATGTTTCACAATATATAAAAAAAGAAAATCATTAATAAATTAATAATACCCAGAAAGCCCTGGGTTAAATATCTATAAGTGATGCATAAAAAAAGAATCATGGAAGAGTTCAGAAAAAAACAAACTAAACTAGTAGTTCATTCAGGAAGAATGAAGAAATGAAGAAAAAGGAGAACAAAAAGGATGAGAAAAGTCACAACAAAGAGGAGAAAGTCACAGTGTCAACAGAATAGAAGAAAATTAATATGGTGGTTAATTATACATGCCAATGTGCAGGGTCCTGGTGTACAGATACATGGTCATACTTTTCTGGATATTTCTGTGAGGGTGTTTTTGGATGAGATTAATACTTAAATTGATAGACTTAATTAAAGCAAATTATGTTCCATAATGTGAGTGAGCCTCATCCTATCAACCAACACCTTAGAAAGACAAAGCAGACTGTTTCTGTACAAGTAGAAATCCTGCCACCTGGCTTCCTTTGTACTCAAACTTCAACTATTTCCTGCCAGCCTATTCTATCAGATTTTGGACTCCAAGTCTCCATAATTTCATTAGCTTAGCTGTTTTCTTAAAATAAACATCTCTCTATGTGTATGTACACACATACATATGTACATACATGTAGCATTATTTAGGTGTTTTACTCTGTGAAGTATATACATATACATGTATATATATATTTCTCCAGAGAACCTTAATACACCACGCAATAACTTTTGTCCAGACAGAAAGCCATAACAACTCGAAATACTCAAGAAATTGGGAATTTCCATACTCATGTACCTCACTGAAGACATTGCCTGAATATATTAGTAGCCACCCAAATAAAATAAGGAACTCACAAATGAATATATCATAATATAAAAAACTCTGAAATTACATCCAAATAAACATAAGATTAAGTACAAATAACTTGGTTGCTACAAATGTATTATCATCATAATTCATAAAGAAAAAACAGTGCTCAATAAACAATAGTTTGATAGTAATGGGTAAAAAAAAAACTCAGAAAAAAAGCACTTAAAAAATGACCATAATTGGGGACATGAGAGATTAGTGGTTGAAAGTAAAATGACAAATTTCTTTATGTTTCATAGGGAGAATCAGTAGGTATTATTTAACTTGTTGAATATAAATTGAGAAATGTAAACTTACTTAAAGATATGAAGATGATATCTAATCTAACAAGATTATATTCAGCATTTTCAGAAAATGCTTTACAAAGTGTGAGTCAAGGGGAAAAAACAGAAGAGGTGATTTTTAGATTTAAGAATTTTTTTGAAAACTTAGGTGCTAACTTAGTGACAGTAGATATCATGTTTTTCAAGATGCTTTAAATACTTTTAGAAAGAAGGCAAGTTATAAATGAATGTTATAGTAGTTTCAGGCAGAGTGTGCTGTGTCTGCGGTCTAAACACATTCTCTAACAGTGAAAAGCAGCAGTATGCCTTGGAACAGAGAGTGAAATCACGAGTAGGTGGTGGAAATAAGTGAAGGACACCTGCATTTTTTTTAAAATTGAGGTAATATTGGTTGACAATACTATGTTTCTAGAGTACAGTTTCACGCTGTGATATATGTATATACCACACCATATTCACCACCAGAGGTCTAGTTACTATTCACCACTATCCAATGAACCCCTTTATCTGTTGCTATAACCCTGATACTATCCCATTTTTAACTGTACATTATTACAAAACCTGCTTAAAAAAAACCTTAGGATGCTATAATATTTTTAAATATATTAACTATGAAAGTCAAAAGTGAAAGATTGTGAAATCTGAAGTACAAATTCACCTTATAATTAATAAAGTTTTGGTTTGGTAGGCAATAGCCTCTAATTGTTCATTTAATTATTTTTACAATTTTTTTGTGTTAATAAGATTTTTCAATTCCTACTTCATCTTTTATATCTTATGAAGATAATCAAAGTAATAACATAGGGGTGGTATTTATGATTCTTTTTTCTCAAGCTCTAAACTCAACCATTTAGTGGGTCGAGTTAAAGTCTCTCAGGATCAAATTCCTTACCAATAAAATAAAAGCTACTCTGCATAACTGTGGTTAAAATAGGAAGAAATATGTTAATATTCCAGCCCAACTCCTGGCATATCATGAATGATCCATAATATTATTTTTCATAGGAAATTCAGTGGATTACAAATTTTGGAATCCAGTTTATCTCCCTTGATAAGCTATATATGTCTATCAGCAGTCTAGGACCACAGTGTCTTGATGTAGAGAGCATTGAAATCAGAAAGTGGAAGTTCACTGACTTTGTTCTTTTTCAAGATTGGTTTTGCTATTTATGGGTCTTTGTTTTTCTACATGAGTATTGAAATGAGCTTTTCATTTTTTACTCTAATGTTTTTTAAAGGACAACTTTTTCATTTTAAATCCAGTGAGTTAACTGCCAATCCCCACTGAGATATAAGCACTGCCAAAATTAAAAATATTCATATTTTTTCTTATTTGTTCCAATGAGGAATAAAATGAGATCTTTGGATGACAGAACTAATTTATGAAGAATTGACTGATAGTCTACAAGTTCATTTTACTCGAATTCTGCTTCCTTATTTCTAGTATGAATGGTCATTCACATCTTTCTGACTCCAGAATATGTCTAAATGTTACATTTTTCTTAGTTCTTATTAATTGTAGAAGTTAAAACCAAATTGAGAGGCTGTCCAAATATCAGCCTAAAGGAAAATTACAATAGTTTTGAATAATTGTTTGCAGACATAAAAATCCATATGTTATACAAGAAATATTGTATTCAAAAATTTTTACTATATCATTAGTACTTTCCCAGAATTTTCTGTTTTTTGGAATCTTCCTAAAACATTTTAGGGGTCTTTGGAAGAATATGTTAAGAGATGAGTTAGCATAGCTTTTTATAGTTACTCATTGTTAATGACTTTCATGGTTAACAGATTTTGACTCACCCTTATCTGTTGTATCAGAAATGCTTCACTGATCTTAGAATTAAATTCTGTCCTTGATATATTCAGCATGCAGTAGCCATTAAAACAATTATGGAGGATTCATTGCCAACCAATATCCAGAATTCATGATTTATTTCAACTATTTGAAGCAAGTTGTTAAATTATTTCTAATATTCTCACCTGACCTTAATTACTGACAATTTTATTTTGTTTACTAGCTACTTCTATTGCAGACTGCTTCTCATTTCACTGCCTCTAGATATTTTCACGATGTGTTACACTTGGACTCTATACCAAAAATAATGTACTTCTCTTTATACATACATAACTTCTTGGTAGTATGGTGGGTGATTTTTTTCTTCGAAAATAGGTTGGATTCCATTACCATGTAGATTACTTTTCTTAATTAAAGTGGGTAGATGTATAAGTTGGAGCGGAAAGCATTTGGCTGCTCCATGAAACTCTGTTCTGCCATTCATTACTTGAAGTGTTCTCTCTCATATTCAAACTACCATTTACCAGAGGGCAAACACGCTTCTGATTTAGACAGGCCATATTTAGACAATTAATTCTATGAGACAAAAAGGTCATTCACTATTCCCTCAATGTTTTTTAAACAATAAAAATGATAATAGAAGTGTAAAAATGTAAAAATGGGGGTTATCCACTACAAATAGTATATTTCCAAATGGTTTTGACAGTAGTATATAGTGTTAGAATGTTTATATACTTTAAGTTTAATTTTAAGGAGATGACAAATTTTATGCTCTTTTATTTTTTAAATTTTATTGTTCTAACATTACATCATAATGTAATATAGGTTCAAAGTGTGCCTCATTGAAGAGCAACATATATGTGTGTGTATATATATGTGTGTGTATTTGAGTATATCATAATAATTTAACCACTAATAGTTCAAGTCTATCTTTCATCACATAATTGGCTTTTTCTGCCCAATTTTCCCACCCCTTCTCCCCTTCCCTTCTAGTAACAATGAATTGGTCGTATAGA
This sequence comes from Solenodon paradoxus, assembly GCA_004363575.1. Lineage (NCBI taxonomy): Eukaryota > Metazoa > Chordata > Mammalia > Eulipotyphla > Solenodontidae > Solenodon > Solenodon paradoxus. Next base: position 1,159,241 of record RJWH01000087.1, read on the forward strand.
ATAAAAGTCTATTTTTGTTTATTTGGCTCAGTCATTTGGTTTCTCTGTATACCACATGAGTGAAGTCATACATTGTTTTATTTCTCTGCTTGACTTATTTCACTAAGCATAATACCACCTAGACCCATCCATGTTGTTATAAAGGGCAAAATTTAATCCTTTTTTACAAAAGACTAGCATTGTGTATATAAATCACTACTTCTTTACTCTCTCCTCTGCCAGTGAGCACTAGGTTGTTTCCAGCTCTTGGATACTCTAAATAATGCTGCAGTAAACTTTGGAGTACACTTATATTTTCAAGTAAGTATATTTTAGTTGGGGGATAAATACCCAAAAGTGGGATAACAGGATCATATGGAATTTCTGTTATCGATTTATTGGGGACTCTCCATACAGCTTTTCATAATGGCTGCACTGATTTATACTTCCACCAACAGTGTAAAAGTGTTCCCTTCTCTCCACATTTTCTCCAACACTTGTTATTTATTGTTCCTTGGATAACAGTCATTCTTACAGATGTGAGGTGATATCGCATTTCTATTTTAATTTACATTTCCCTTATACCAAGAAATGAGGGGAGGGAAAAAGGAAAAAAAGAGAGATGAGGAATGTCTTTTCATGTGCCCATTGGCCATCTATATGTCTTCTTTTGAGAAGTGTATGTTCAAATCTTCTGCCCGGGTTTTCACTGAATTATTTGCTTTTATTCAATTTTATGAGTTGTTTATATATTTTGGATATTAATCCCTTGTCAGATATATGATGTACTAATACCTTCTGCCATTTGGTAAGGTGTCTTTTCATTTTGATGAGAGTTTCTTCCATAATTTTATTCTCTTTTAAATAAATTAATTGAATTGTATGCCATGGGGCAAAATTTTTAATAAAGTGTAATCAAATTTTAGAAACATGTAGATATTCAAATAGCATATACTTCATGATGCTGATGCTTAGATTACCTTTTCCCTTATTCCCATGATGGATCCCATGATGGATGTTCATAACTTCCTGGAATAAAGACCAAATTCAACATTGCATACCTTAAGGGAAGACTTTCTTTGCATTTCAGTTTATATGCACATTACACAATTGCTAAATGTCATATTAAACAATTGTTAGACATCAGATTTATCATAAACATTTCATCTTTAATTATATATTTCTGGATTTTGTACTTGTTTGTAGTTATTTTTGAGATATAATTGATAGATTTTCATCAACATTGTACAGAGTGAATTTGTCATCTGAAAATGAAAGAGTAAATGATAGTCTTAAATTTGAGTTTGATATACAACATACACACAATAAAAATTATCATTGTAAAGTATATAATTCAGTTTTTTCTTTACTATATTCATAAAGTTTCATCATCATTACGATTATCTAATGACAAAAACATGATCTGACTCCCAAAAGAAAACCTGTATGCTTTCCTAGTCATTGTACATTCCCTTTTCCCCAGCATCTAATAACCACTAATTTACTTTCATTCTCAATGTACATACCTATTTACATATTTCATAAAAAGTCATATATGTGGCCTTTTGTATCTGGCTTCTTTCACTCAACATGATGTGTATGTTTATCTCTTGAAATCGTTTAGTGTTATTATTTGGCATTTGTATATTATTACCTTATATTAGTTAACAGAAAGTGTTTTAAACAAAATTTTTTAATTTGCTGGATCATATCTTTACTATAACAACAACAAAATTATAGATATTATAGTGTTATCCTTACAGTGTGTGATATATTTTAAAGCATAGAAAAATAGAAGAAAAAGAATGTAAATGTTATCCAGTCCTTTCAATTATTTATTTTCTCTCTATATATGTATAGAACTATATTAACATACCCATTAAGTAATATATTATTATGACATAGCACATGTGCATATATTTTATAGAAAAATTTTCTTCTTGACTAATTGGATTGAATTAGGGTATCATCAAGTCACTTATCCTTATCTAAAGATACTCTCCATTTCCATAATATTTATGGCCTTTTTCCCCAGAGAATTATAAAGAGATGTTAAAAAACTTATAGAAATTAAATTAGAACTTAGAGAGAAAAATATGGGGTTAAAACAGTTTTTAATCACTAAAAACTTATTCTAGGATACATTTAGTACTCATTTAAAAGAGCATATTTAAGTTTTCTAAATATAAAGTATTTAAATATATCTAAATGTAAAGCATATTAAAGTAAATATTAATATTATTAGCAATGCTAATAATCTCATCTTTACATAAAAGTAAACTTGTTTTATTTTCAAATTTGCATCTAAATATGAAAATATAATTCCATTAAGATACAATTAATCTAAATTATACTATTCTCTTTTCTCTATTTGAAAATGTGAACTATGCCCATGAAACTGTAAGACTAACTGAAAATTTAATCAATAAATGAAATCTCTATATGCAAATAAGTCACAAAATGCCATTTGCTTATACAACAAAAACATTTTTCCAACAGTGTTGCATCGTCCTATATTTTGGCTCATTGATTTGACTCCTGCACATGCTCATATCCACATCTGCTGACATAAGATTTATCACCCGTCTTTTAATTAAACTGTTGAAGCATGATGAAGTAGTCATGACTGTGAAAATAATGATTGCATTTTATTCTTATTTGGCTAATTTTAAGATAGTTTTCAAACTTTTTTGGAGCTGAGACCCTAATTGAAACTCATTAAAGAGTGTTAAAAAATTAATATCCTTTGATATTAATCCAAAAGTATATTTTATATCATCAGCATTTTCCATACCACTTTCCTGTGCTATATAGCTAGACGGGCTGTCAGCTACTGATAAATTATAGAACCTTAAAACTATAATGAAGTCCTTACATTGTAGAAGAGTTTATATTTACCACCAAAGACAACCAGATAGTTTTTCTATTTTTAAGTATTTTTAGGCATAAACATTCTCTAGTTCTTTGACTAACCCATTCAATAAACAATAATAATCTTCATATGTTATAGCTACATAACTCTCAATATACCCAGATGGAGAAAACAGGAGGTACAATGGATAAAAGAATTAGGAGATTCTATGCTCGTGATGGCTTCCAAACCTGCTTCTTCACTGATATGCCTGTAACCCTCCCAAGCCTACAGTGTACATAATTGGATTCAGACAATGGATTCTGAGAGTTTATAATAGCAGTCTACCTTTTCATCCCACTATCGGTTTATCTCCTAATTTTTCTCTAGTCACATGATAACTGTGTTAATTATGGTTTCTGTCAATAAGGATTCCTGATTTAAGTAGATAGACATGTTTAAATAGCTGTAACATCATGAAGACTGAGATTAATGGTTCAGTAAAATTGGATCTTACTTCCATCTGTACCATTAAATAGCATTATGACCTTGAGTAAGATATTAAATCTCTGAGAGCCTTCATCTCCTCATTTGTAAATGAAATAATTTATGCAAATCACTTTGTCCAGTGCCTGGTACAGTTCTAAAAAGTTGTTGATCATTCTTACCTACTCGTCAGAATCATGATATAAATCTTTATTTCTATGAAATGAAAATAATCCTCTATGATATCATGAAACATCCTTTTCTCTATATCATATGAAATCTCTACATTATAACAAAAAGTATATTACAAGTACCTGGAAATGTAGAGCTATATATATTATAGAGATTCATGTGTTTGCCCTTCCTTAATTTTGCTCATTCATTCACATTTCTCTCTAACTATTCAATTCCAGCCTGAAATCTACTATTGCCTCTCTTCACAGGAAAGATCTGACAAATGCTATCAAATTATTCCACAAAAGTAAGGTTGTTACTATGTGCTAAGCCTAAAAGATATAAAAATGTATGTCAAAATTCCTGTCCCTTATAGTCGTATACGAAGAGAAAATGAACCAATAGAATAAAATGATGAAAATTACTGCCAAAACAGAGTCTGGAACAAAAGCTAGCTCATATAATTTATTTGGGAGGTAATCACAAAGAAGGCACGAGAGACAGTAGGAATGAAACAGGAAAAAGAGGAAACCTTTACAAGAACGTGTTATTTAGTTGATTTCCAACTATTGGAAAAAGGCTTATTATCACATTGGACTGTCCAAGTTACTCTATGAAATATACCTCAGAACTGATGTCCCCTTTTGGCCACTGGTCTCTTTCTTACCGGTTCCCTTCCTGTTGTTCAAGGCTAATTGGGTTTTAATTCCCCTGCAATGTCAGCTTATGCATGGTTGAGTAACTAGCTTATTTTTTGATGCAGAAAGTGAGAAGAATGTTCTCATAGTCCAAACCCCCTAGCCTCTGATTCCTTCATTAATACCTTGCCAAGTCATTTCTGGAATCTTCATCTCATTTACAGTAGACCATTGTTATGTCCAAATGTCAAAGACATTTTTCATAAATTATTGGACCAGCTCCATGTGACTTTACGAGGACATTGCACTTCAAGTCATGGACAAGTGCTCCTAAATCAATGAATAATACACCATAAAGTCTTTTTTTTTCTTGTCACCTTTGGCCAACACACTCAAGATTCACTCCCACCTGTGTTACCCTAGCCAGACTGTGATCTCTACTTACACTCTAGATTGTGAATTCCTCTGGTGTGAAAGAGTTATTTCCTTCCAAAGTAGAAGCCATTTCCTACTCCATTTAAACAGAGATCTGAACCAGGATATAGGGCTGAAGGCAGTAAAGAAGAAAAGCATCATCATGTGAAACCCTCACTTCAGGTGGAGATTTTGCAATGTCGCTGGGCAAAAGAAATCTGCTTTCCTGTAGTGAGGGGATTACTTCTGCCAATCTCGAGTGTTCTCATGACCTAAGAGTCTCTAGTTTGTCTATACAGATGTCCTCTTTCAAGACTTAAGTGCAAGTAGTTTATTTAGAAAGTGATTTCAGGTAGAAGAGGAGCAGTGGAAGTGAAAGAGGGAGTGTGTGAGAAGATTCAAAGTGTTTACATGTGCTTAATAGAAGTTTGCACTCATATTTACCATTTCTTACAACATGATAAACGTTCTGCAGTATCACATTATCACTTACTCCTTATGTCACTTTTTGAGTGCTTCTTTTATCTTCCAAAGAATCTGTAATCTCTTTGAGCTATTTATTTTGCTAATTTTAAATTCTAAGATTAATTAACTATTAATGTCTCATGTTCTCTGTAGTAGCCTGCTAAATAATTGTCAAGTAATACATGTATCGTGAAGTCCCAAATATTTTCTTTCCTAAATTACTGAGTTGAAAAACAATTTTAAAATATATTCCTAGAAGAGTGAGCCAGTCCATCATCCTAATTCTTGAGTAGAATAACTTTTTTCTTACATTAAGTCCTGTGATCATAACACATATTTAATTTCATGTTTTTGAAAATAAAAATTAAATAGGAGTTAATTAGCACTTGTAAATACAAAAAATCTTATTTCTTATAGACAATATTCTTCAATAAATATACAACATCCAATAATAATGAGTAAACAACTGGGATAATTAATGGAGTGAATTCTCAGTTACCATATCTAGTGGAAAAGAGTTAGTTGTATTTCCTAACATTATTTAACTTTAAATATGGAATAGACTGTGGGGTTATAGCAAAAATAATGTCTTATATTTATTTAAACTTCATGAATTTTACTTAACCTGATATTTAAAATTTGTTTAAAATAAAGAATAGACTTTATGGAATTGCTATCCACTATCAGTATTGAGAGGAAGTTAATTAAAATTTAAAGTCATAAAAATCTGTGCTTGAATAATTGTGAAAATGTGTAACTTACCTATTTCTTTTATTTTTTGCAAATAATAGAGATATAAATGGGCCCAGTGGAAGACTCATTTTTAGATATCCAAACCTATTGCTACTACTGTTTTCTCATAAGTGTACAATGGAGTATTCCAGCAAGTATTGCTTATGTGATAGCACAACAGATTAATGTAGAAACAATGTGAAAATACGTCTTTTATTGTCAGAAATTAAGATTGGCAAAAATGTGAAACAAAGTTACCCTAAGACTTTTTAAAATCAAAGTGCTATTTATGGCCACAAGCAGTGAACTTATTATTATATTTAAATAGATTGTTTAACATGAGAAAACATGTTTCTAATCTAATTTATTTTATTAAAAATAAAGTAAACAATTAATTTAATTTATAATGTAGCAAATAATGATATACATATAGCCTACGATTATAGAAATTCTTTGGGTCCTCAACAGTTTTCCAGAGTTGTGGTCCTGAATTTAAAAAGTTTGAGAAATACTGTAGTATATTACTTACTATGTAGTGATGGGGCTAGACAAGAATTAAGAAAGAGTTTCTGATGACCTGGAGGATTCTGTGAACACTTCTTGAAGAAATTGGAGCTTTTATTAAATGATAAAGGTGGATTTAAGTATTGTAGAATGGAAAGGGGCTTGAAGTTAGAAAGGTAAAAAAGCAAAGACACAGGTGCAAAAGACTGAATGTGTGAGGGTAGAGAAATTGGGTTGGTTTGACTGTAGTGGGAAAGCAAGTGGTAAAGAAGTATAGAGTGCTTGGTGGAAACAGGGTAATGGGTTAAATTCTAGATAGAGGAAATTTGGGAGAAATGTTGTTATAGGAATTTATGTATAAAGTGGTAAGAACCAGTGCTAGAGTTTCAGGGTTTGAAACCTAAGTGATAAGGGAGGACACGGTCACATTAAGGGAAATAAATAGCACAGGTCAGGGATTAGAGGAAAGATAAAATGTCAGTAATGAGGATCATCACCATTTGATGTTGAAGAAGCCTCTGGAGTACAACTACTAAATAGCATTTGGTATGATTTAAATATTGTGTACTTTATCATATTATAAATGTTAATTGTGTGAATTCATAAGTAGATGGGAAATTTAAAAATTAATATGAATAATCGATGAATTTGACATTTCCAGTCACATTAGGTCTCTAAAAGTTGACTATAATATGCCTGTTGACATACATTATTGGCCTGTTTCATTTCATAATAAAGAAAATATAGGTCTTGCTGATTTGAAATTGTTACTTCAGATTATTATCCTCTTTCTGTGTAAAGCCTGAATGCTCTCGAAGTTTGTTTTAATAAGAGTGGTGAAGATACTATGTGCTACTGAGCTATAGTGTCAAATTCATTGAATAAAATAAATCCCTGCCAAAATGCTTTACTCTCTTTCTTTAAAGGTTCCATGTGTATTTGCCTCTTTCAACTCTTACATTAATATAATACATATATATGCATGATAACTTTATTATTTCTTTTATTTACATTGCTATATTTATTTTAGAATATTGAAATCACATTTCATTGCGTGTATTTATATTATTTGTAATGAGTAAAAAATAATAAAATCAATGTAAATTAAATCCCATCGGTGCTCTCTGGTGGCTCAGATGACAGACCTGTGGCTGGGGCATGCACCTGTAGAGCCCACAGAGCAGACTCATGACCTGAGGTCTGGGGAGGGGAAACAACCAAAAATAAATAAATGAGAGTGTGTCCTCCTCCTCCTCTTCCTTCCTTAAAAATTCTTCTTTCTCCTCTCCCTTCCTCTCTTAAGAAAAAAAAAAAAAAGACTAATAAATTGTTGTGCTTAAATTAAGAACTTCTTCATGAGTCCTGGTCTTAGCCCAGTGAAACAGCCTTTGAACATATTTCTTAATAACTAATTTAGCCCCTGGAATATATGATGAATTTTTGTAGGAAACCAGATGAATTTGTCATAACATTCTCTCAGTAAAACTTAAAAATTGATTATAATGTTAGTTACTTAATCCTATTAGCTCAACATTTATGTTAAAAAAATACTCATTTCTTTCCTTAAAAACAAGTTTAAAATAAAAATTTACTCGATGAAATAAAATTACTGACATATGACTGCAAGGATCTAGGTTATCTTATTTGGTGAATTTAGGAAATAAATTAGGAAAAAAGTCATGTATTTAAAGTTCAGTACACAGTTTACTCATTAATCTTAAAAATTGACTTCAATCATAAATATATATGTAATTCAAAAGAAAAGATAATTGTAAGTAAAAGTTAGTTAAATTGGTCACTTGTATCCTAAAATCATAGCATTTTTTTAAATCATGAGAATCACAAATTAAAATAACACTGTTAAGTATTCTACAGAAAGCTCACATCTGTCCAAGCTCAGACAATTTGTTTGGCATAATAAGGATAGTGAAATTATCTCTTCTCACCTGGTTTCATAGTTTCCTTTCCAATGTTTTCCTGGCTCTGTAGAATACGTCTTCAATTAATTCAGAATCTCACAGATATTCTCTACACACTCCTGTGATCCTCTTGGATTCTTTTCTCTTTTTAAAAAAGTGCTACAGATTGCTTCAATTAAATAGCTTCAGTCATTTGTCCATGTCTCTGCCTTCTCTATATATAATTTCATTAAGATAAATTGAATTTTCTTAGTGAATCTGGAAAGCTCTAGAAGCATTCTCTCAAAAAGCAGCCATATTTTGGACTTATACTTCAGAGTATCTCATACGTAAGAATTTTTAGAAGATAATGGCTGCCCGCTTCCTCCTCATAATGTCCTCCTCCCACACTGCCGCCAGTTACTAATGAGTGAACAATTGTCTGAAATGATATTTCTTGGCCCTAAAATTTGCTCTACTGGTCTCTCTAGACACATGGAATATGTTGAACAAATAAGTGAAATGCTCTTTGAGATAATCACATGTTCAAATAATCAAATCATATGCTAGGGGTTGTTTCTGAGAACATTCCAAACACAGATACACGTTCTAAACTGTAATTGCATAGGTGCATACTCTTTAGTTTTATAATTCCATTTGGTGATTCTTTCACTAGGCTATTTCTTAACACTATGTTTCAAAATATAAATTTATATTGTTTGTTAGACATTCTAGGTCAGAAATCAAACAATAATTAAAAGCTCATATGCAAAGGATTTTTATAACTCCAACTGAATTATATGGATTAAAGGAATCTTGATTTAATATGACAGGGAGTGGCATTAGGTTGAGGTTTAACAATATGTAGTAAAATAATTTAATTACTATTGATTACATAGACATAGCATTTCTCACATTACATTAAGATACAATTAGAAAATAATTGAATACAATATCAAATTATACAAAATCACTTTTATTTTGTAATATATTTCTGTAATATAAAACACTCAGAGAAAACTTTTTTTAAATAGCCAATTGTCTGATAAATACTAAAATTATTTAGACATACTAACAGTTGAATATGTTTAGGAAAATGAGATACATTAGCAAGGGGTGAATATTAATGCCTAATATTTCAAAACAATGGATATCAAACTGTGTGGCTTAAAGTCTAGGGGCTTTTGTTTCACCTTTATACTTTCCTTTGTACAACATATATGTATAATAGTTCTGGGGGAAAAAAGCCTTCACACTTTTATATTACAAAGTGCTAGGAAGTAGGTCTGAAATCAGTTTACATCTTTGCTCCTGTTTGTCTATTTTCCAAAAAGCAGCTAGATGGACATTTGACATGTCACTGATGGGCTTATCACTCCAGTGAAAACATGCTGAACATCTATGATTGTTTCTTTTCTTCTGTTTTTTAAGGAAAGGTGTAGGCAGGAATGAAAGCAAGCAAGACAGGCAAGAAGAGAGAAGAGGAAGAATCACTCCATTTATTTTATTTAGTTATTCATCTTGGCTACTCCCCAGGCCCTTGGATGTGAGCCTTGGAATGTACGTGGACTACGGTGCAGTAGACTTAGCTGCCAGATCACCAGGACACGCCTCTCTATGCATGTTTCTTAGATAGAGATTATGCCTATCATTTCTGTCTCACCCTTAATCCTGTATTTACTCAAATGTTTGGTATAGCCAAGACATTCTGTCTGAATGTCACTCAATATGTACTTGAGCACCTACAAGCAAAGTGGGTGCGGGTAATATATTACAATTACAGTGTTAGGCACTGTTTTAAATACTTTGCATATACTTACTCATTCCATTTGCACTGTACTATGACCCTTATTTTACAAAAAACAAAACAAAACTGAATCTTAGAGATGTGATGTAATCTGCCTATAGTTTACATGTCTAGTTAAAAAGTAGAGCAGAGTCCCTGTTCCTCAAGTGGTGTAGGGTGTGAAAGGTAAAAGCCAAGTGACTATTCTTCAGCAGGAGGGAAACAAACATATGTTTACTTTATAATGACACTTTATTAAGAGTTTATATATTCTGAGCTTTGTAATAATTCTCTTAATTTTCATAGGAATCCTTTGATTTTTTATTAAGATATTAAAATAATTTTGCACAAAATAAGAAGGAACAAATCAACTCCTGACTCTAGCTTGGTACTAGTGCTAACAACAGGCCTTAGTGTTGTTCTGTTGACTCTAAAGCATTTCACACAATGCCAGCATCAGATAGGGTCATTCTGAGACTAACAGTACAAGGCGAAAACAAGTTCTCTCCTTAATCTTGTAGGAGTAGAGACCAAAACAAGAGCACTATACAAACAACATTGACCAAACACTGGCCTTTCTCAGCGAATAAAAATGACTGATCCTTTTTTGATCAATTTTATTTAGCTCTACTTTGTTCTACTTTGTTCTTCTCACCTTCTAGACAAAAATTATTGAGATCCTATCATGAGATTTCTCCAGCTTCTGACAGTTCCCACTTTAAAGCAAAACTGCACTTATTTGAATGCTCATGAAAAGAACTAAACCTACAACATACAGCAAGTTCCTTTTTAACTCCCTCTTACAGAGAATCTCCACAGTTCAAGAGGATAAGTGATCTTCCTTACGTGCAGTGAGCCAATAGCCCCATTTGGTTCAACTTCAGACATGTTTTTTGGGTGAAGGGTATTAATAGAAACCATTTCCACCAACATTTGGCTGACTCATCACTGTTGAACCAGCATGCTAGACTCAGAGGTAATTTATATATTGGTGGCCCCATGAATCATCTACCTGTTCATGTGTTCAAGGTGTCACCCTGATGGTGGACAGGAGGAGAGTTTCACGCTGGACTGAGCTCTATCAGTATTTTACTGTGATTTTTTAGCATTGAGTTTACTGTTCTGGAATAACTGTTCTGGAATTCTGAGTTGTGTGAGCACATCTATTTTGTCTGTTGATGAATTAATTCTGGGCCTGTAGTATCCACTTCCATGGTTTGCTTGTTTATATGAAGAAAAATTATCAGGACAGACTGAACAAAAGCCTGGTAAGCCCACCTTTGAGAACCAGAGCAGAGGAAGGTAGGGTTCAGAGAGTATCCTCAAACTGGGCTTTGGGTAAAATTTGCTTTCAGACTTTGTTTAAACATTTTCCAAGGAGTTCACCCTGTCTTGTGAGAAATGATATATCTACTTTCATCTGCTCAGAGTGCAGGGGTTTTGTCTGGCCCCTGATTAGGACTCATTCCAGAGACAGGCTGTACAAAAGTACCCACCTTACTGACTGGTGGAGTTCTCCTGGTGCTATCTCCATCTAAAACTGAAATTCTTACAAGTTAAACCCTGTTTCCTTTTTGTTTCCTAAGTCTAATATTTGTATTTGTGTGTGTTTATCTATTTATTTACCCTCTGACTAGTGAAATTTCCCACAATTTGGAATCATAATGATTACTCAGGGGAAAATTTTCACATTAACAAGATGTTCATTTGATAGCTTCCTCAGAACAACAGAGGAAGACACTTCTGAGGAGACTGTTTTGTCTACAAAAAAGAATCTTTTATATCATGCAAAAGACTCCTCTTTTATTTCATTTCTGTATTTTAGGATTCAAGAATCCCTAGCTTTTAAATAGTATGGTTTGATAAAATTGTCAAGGCCTCTCCAATTTTGTGTGTATATGTGTCAAAATGGATTTACCTACAGCTTAACTTTGTCTCCATGGGGATGAGATAATTAGGTCTTTATAGTGATGATTTAATATTTGCCTGAATTGGTTTCTTCTCACTCACCACCCTCTCCTGCCATTTCTTTTCCTCTCCCTCTTTTTTTTCTGGTGCTTGGGAAATTTCAAAGAGTTACAGAGTAGAAGTCTAGTGTAGACAGATACTAAAAATTGTTTAAAATGAAGAAAATCATTGTTACATTTGTTTTAAAAATTGTAGAGACTGAAAAGTGCATTTACTCAGTAGACTTCATTACTACAATTATAAGATTAAAAATAAAGACCTTAGTTCCAATATGAGAATAATTTATAGCATTAAAAAGCCTGTAAAATTAATTTTCAGCACAATATTTTGATTTATACCATACCAATGTTAAATTTCACATGGTTTACATTTACTAAACTGGTTTAGTAAGTTAAATAAATTATGACTGTTTTCATAGCTTAAAAGAATTAAATATATAAAAGCCTATGTATATTCAAGTAAAAAGAATAATAACGGGTATCGATTAAAAGTTTAATTTTATGACAGTCTTACAGTGCTACAATCTCAAGGCCTTAATGTATGAACTAAGATTGCCCTAAAGATTTTTTACTAATAATAAGACTTTAGACTATTCATTATAGTAGCAACTACTACATTACCCACTGTAATTATTTAAATTTAAGCTAATTAAAATTAAATACTTTATTTCCTCATTTGTGTTATTCACATTTTACTTGTTCAATATTCACATGTAGCTAGTGCCGGCTATACTGGGCAGGGCAAACAAAGAACACTTCCATAATCAACGAGTTCTACTGACAGCATTGCCTTACACATATGATTAAGCTAACAGGTAAATAATTTTTTAGGAATATGGGTGATTTTTAAGTAAGAAACAAAAAAACAAGAAAACAAACATTGATCTCCAAATAGTTTTAATGTACCTTATTTTGTAGAACAGCTATAGATAAATATGTAAATGCTTTTGAATGATATTTTCCCACTTTAAAAATAAACAATTAGTGCTTATGAAGATAAAGTTATTGCTTTTTTATCTTCTAGTTTTCTCTTGTTTAAAGAAATATAGTGGTTACATTGGTTAAAGATGTAATTAATATAAATGGTTGACTATACTAAACCTTAAATAATGCAGCTATATATAAATATGCATATAAAATACTGCATATAATTTACTGTTTAAGAAAGTTATTAGAGTTTATTAGTATGGTATATTTATTATATATTTTATTTAATATATTGTTATATTTAAAACTTTAATTCATGTTTATGCATTTTATATCTGTGAATGCCTAAATACAGACATAGGAAGGTTTGTTAATAAATCCTTCACTATATCACATTTAAAAAACAATATACAGGCAGAGCAAAATTATAATGGTAACATCTTTCTATTAAATTACATTATCTTATGCCTAGATTAGTAGTTCATTGTTGTAAAACTATTACTTTTTAATTATCCTCTGAAATCATTTTTGAGAATATTTTATTTTTTGAAAGAAGTCTTAATAATCATTATTGTTTATTGTAGTTTGTATTGATAAGATTACCAGTATGTATTTTTGTCTTTAAAAACTTGTGACATACATCTTGTATTCCTTGACAATTACATAATAAACAAATAAATATATTTGGAAGCAAAGAGGAGAAACTGATGAGTGTTGACAGGAATCAGGAATCAAAAGGTGGTAATACTTGAGATGTGCTCTAAAGGATGGATGGAAAAGAATCTAAAAGGCAAGAAACAGGGTCATTCCACATGTATTCAATAGTGACAGAAGCAGGTACATGCAGAATATGGTCTTCAAATCGCTTTGCTAACATCATTTTAAAAGCTTATGAAAGACTTGGGCACGCTCTTGTGGCTTAGGCATCTTAGATGGCTGGCGTGTGGACCATGTAAAGCCCAAGGAGTTTTGGTGTTGGAACTAAAATAAATAAATAACAACGCTTCTGTTTCTTCTCCCTTATGTCTTCCCTCTCTTCCTTTCCTTCCTTCATCTCCCTTGTTTTTAATTTTAATTTTTCAAATTTCAAATAAACAGAATTTTTCATCATAATTTTTAATAGCTGTAAGCAATCCCATTTATATCAAATTATAAATACTGACATTTAAAAAGAAAGCTGTTACAGCATTCTTTTATTTATTTTTTATTTTTATTTTTCAAAGGCAATGTTGCAGGCAGGAATGCAGACAAGTAGGCAGGCAGGCCGGAAGAGAGAGAAGTAATCCTTTTATTTAGTTGTCCATCTGGGCACCTCCCCAAGTCCCAGATTGAACTTGGGATCTTGGGATGTATGTGGACTGCGTTCAGGGTACCAAACTGCTAGGCCACCAGGGAGCACCTACAGCATTCTTTTACACATCTCCGAAGGAATAGAAATGACAGCTATCACTATCCATTAAAAAGAAAACTAACAAGAAGGAGCTATTCATTTCAACAGTGGGTTATTTTAAATTACCTCTTCATCTTGCTGAACTTGAATTTCCATTTTATTGTCTCCAAGGGATTTTAAAAATATACATTTAAGGAAACTATTAAAAAGTAAATTTGTATTTAAATAAAGCATAGAGGCATAACTCGTATGGTTATGGCTCACTACATTTCACAGAGACTCTATATTCCTGTAATACCAGCAATCAGATTTTGTAAAAGAGTGTAAAATATTTTTAACATCCCAGAGCCCACTTGTAGGCTCTCTTCCACTAACCTGCCTTTTAATCAGAGTTCACTGCCAATATCTTCTAAGTTCTTTTTCTTATTAGCTAATAAAGATTGAGGGACAGAAGTAGGAACTGACAAAAAGAAAAGGATTCTTTGGTCAAAGAGGAAAAGAGAGCTGGTTCTCTGAAGTCCTTCTCACCTCTTGGCACATGTGCAAAAGGTTATATGATTTTTTCAAAGGGGTGGGGGATGACATTTGGGTCTCTGACAATGCAAATTTCCAGAAGAGGGGTGGAGCATGAGTATTTCTGGAATAGGGAATCACACCTACATTTAGACATAATTTGATATGAATTGGACCAGAGCTGTCATTGTGAGGAGGGGTGGGGATTGAATACATCCTTATCTTAACCCTTGTCTCATTTTTTTCTCTATAATGTCTAATTCCCAACTCTAGTCAGTTCCCATGGTGCCTCTCAAGCATATTCCTGAGAAGCAGTCCAAGTGCTTTTCTAATCTATGGCTGTAAATTCCATTGTCTTTTGTAAAACTGATCAGTTTTATACAGCTCTGGTGATTCAGTGGTAGACTGAAAATAAGCACACTGAGTCATATGTTAGCTTTTGCATAACCATTTTGAGAGAATGGTCAAGCACTAGTAAGAGTGTTACTGAATGTCCTAACCAACAGTGGCCAGATTATAAACAGAGTTCTAATCCACAACTTGTAACAACCTGCAAAAGAAAACAAACCTTTATCAATAATAACCCAAGAAAGCAGACTGCTATAATTTGAACTAGTAGGAAGTGAGACTTCTCTCTCTAGCAACAATCCAGGAACCCAAGCAATAATTTCTGTAACAATTGACTCCAAATGGCCCAGACTTGTTTAATAACAAGCATTCTTAATTTTTTTCTTCCCGCTTGTGATTAAGGGCCTAGTAGAGAAAGTCAAAGACACTTGCTCCCTTAGGCAATCACCTAAGATGTTCTTCTAGTGAGCCAACTTACAATTTCCTTTGTTAAAAGCCTTTAGTCAGACCCTAGCTGAAACCTCTTTTTTCTATTATTCTTTCCTACTCCTCTGCCTACCTTTGACTCTGCCTCAACTCAAGTGATGGTAGCTGACACTCTTGCCATATAATAAGCACTGAATAATAGCCTTTGTCTATTCTCATTTGTCAGTCCGTATTTACACAAACTCCTTTATATTAGTTCTGTGGTTGGATCCTTATGTTACAAAATTCATTCATATTATATAGGTGTCATTTGTTCATTTTTATTATATGTGAAATTAGAGAATATAATATTATTTATCTGTTTTGCTGTTGTAGGAGTGTAATCTTGAATATGCTCAAACCAGATCACCTAAGGACTCTGGGACTGGGTCTCCTACAGGTATCCTCCTCAGACATGCAGATTAATTTGAGCTGAAAATAGTGGCAGCCCTGAAGGTAAAGGAGAATTTTTGCCTTTTTCCTAACATTTTTTGTCCTTCCCTTAATCAAAGGAATGATCACTACTCCTTAAGCCTTTACTCTTTCTCTAATAGAAGAGATCTCTCTCATTGTCTAGAAAATGTAGTTTGGGAAGTTTTTTCCAGGTATAAGTTTATCTGCAAACATGGTCTTTCTAAGAAACTGATCATTATTTCCTGAAGAAGATGAGTTAGTCCCTAATTAATAATATAGTCTCTTTATATATAATAAAAGTGAACTAATAGCACCTATATATGTGAACATCCTCTCTTCTCTCTTGGTGCCCCGGGTCGCTTTCCCATACTCCAGCACAGGATCATTAGTCTTTTTCTGTTCTATTTACTTTTTATAGCCACATAAATTCTCCATATGTAAGTCACTAAATTTGGTCTTTTTCCTACTAATCCTATTTAATGTTAATTTGTTTCTTCATTGAGTCATGATAAACCTCAGAGGGATGGAGGAATTTTCCCTGTTCAACAGTCTTTATTCAGGTTTCAGCTTTTATGAATAAAGCTGATATACAAAGTATATGTGTGATTTTTGTAAGTATATGTCTGTATGGAACAGCTGGGCCATAGGTAGGTGTAATAAGCTTTAGTAGATACTGTCAAACTATTTTTCAAGTTAGTTGTAAAAACTTACACTCCTACTGGCAACATAATCAAAATTTTATCCTCATTTTTTATGCTTGAAAGTCTTCTATTGATTTTTTAATGCCTGAAAGGAATTATCTACAAAATCCTCTTTAAGGAATTCATGTACACATTAAAATTTGATTTAAACAAATTTCTGTGACCATAGGTCATATTCAAATTTATCTTTTGCACTGAGTTATCATTAGTTATTAATAGTAGGAAATTGATAAAAATAACAATATATTATGATTTGAATATAAAAAAAATTGTATTTGGGAAAACATTACTGATAGAAATAGCTAAGCTTTTTCTTTTTTTAAAGGAAAAGTGCAGACATGAATGAAGGTGAGCAGAGGCAGGCACGCAGGCAGGAAGAAGCATTTCATTTTCCCTTTAGTTGTTCATTTTGGTTGTTCCTGCCAGCCCTGGCAC
The DNA here is from genome assembly GCA_004363575.1 of Solenodon paradoxus. Taxonomy (NCBI): domain Eukaryota; kingdom Metazoa; phylum Chordata; class Mammalia; order Eulipotyphla; family Solenodontidae; genus Solenodon; species Solenodon paradoxus. The sequence goes on from RJWH01000087.1 coordinate 1,176,328, forward strand.
AAACCCAGGTCTCATGAATGTATGTGGTCTGTGCTCGCCAAAGGCAGATGACCAAGCCACTACTCCATCAGGACATGCCAGAAATAGTTAAGGTTTTTAAAACACGAGTTCCTATATCTGTATAAAACTTAATTATTGTTAGGCTTATAAAATATCAACATTACTTTATTCCTATTTAAACTTTTTGCTTATGTTTAGAACCTATTCATAGTAATTAGACATGAATACAAGGAGTCTGCTATCACAAAATCACTCAATTCTTTGAGCTCCTTTTGAGTAATATGCCAGAAATTACATGTATTCTATTTTCCAAACTATTTTAAAAGATCTATAACTGAGAACTATATTATGTCCTCCTTCAATATATTGAGAGCAGAAAATTAGAAATCTATCAGAGAAAAAAAATTTTGCTAAATCATTGAACTCTTTCACTTTTCAATACCTATACAAATACTTATTTTTTTGTTTTCTCACCAGGGTTTATTTTAAATCCCTGTGAGGGCAGCACATCAGTCTCTTTTGTAAAGAGAGAAGAGGCAATTGTCCTAAGGAAGGTGGGCAAGGAATAAAAAGTCAGCCTTCACATCAGGCACTTTTTCTAAGTCTTTCAATTTAGGAAGTACAGACGTAGTTGAGGTTTTGGAAATCAATTCTTTAAAGATGACTTGCTTATATAATCCTTGGGGGTTCACTCCATTTTGAAGGCTACTGTGTTAAAATAAGAGAAAAAGCTTTGACTTAGCTATGAATCATTATTTTGAGTTTGGACCTCTTTTAGAAATCCAGTGAAGAGATACTGAAAGTCTATGGAAAAGGACATGGCATGATTAGTGCTGTACTTTGGGGAATAAACAGAGCATGACTGGATCCATCCATTTATCTGACAAACGCACTGTTCTGTGTATTGTGGACTCAAAGACGAAGAAAACAAAGTCCCTACCTTCTTGGAATTTACTTCCTAACGGGGACAGACAATAATGTATAAAATCATAATATCGGTTAATGACGGATACTACAAAAAGGTAAAGACTTATTCTCCACAGTGTGGGTACAAAGCCCCTGTCTCACGGAGTTAGCATCCTAAAGGGGAAGGCAAGAAACATAGAAACATAATAGGATAATTTCAGATACTGAGTGATAAGTGCTGTAAAAGAGTTAAAGGATGTGTATAAAGGGTAAGTCTAAGAGAATGATTTTAGAAGATCTGTCGCTTGACTTGAATAAAAAGAGAAAATGTGCCATGTGAACCTCTATGTAAAAAGGGTTTCACTAAATGGAACAGTAGTTTAAAGGTCAGAGTCAGAGAATATTTGATATATTTAAGGAAAACATGCAAGCTACTCTGGCTGGAACAGAGTGAGAAGGAAGAAAAGTAGGAAGTGAAGTTAGAAAGGTAGTTACATAACAATAATGTTAGGGTCCATGGCATGGAAAAGACTTTTCAAACTGAGAAGAGAAAATATTTTGCACTGGTTTATATCTTAAAAGGATCACTGTGGTTGCTTTATCAAGACTAGAAAGCAAGAAGGCAGGATTAAGAAATCTTGAATTTGGCTGGTAGAAGAAGGATATTAAGCGCATATGCATCTAAGGAAGATACGCTCATATGGACTTATGTCTAATGTCTTCCTAATGTATGCTGTAGTTATCAAATTGAAAAGGGAAAGTCAAATTCTTAAGATAGAATAACAGAAACGGATAACTTGGAAATTGAGTATAGATGGATTGGAGACAATGAGGAAAATGAAGGCAGCTCTGAGGCTTTGAAAATTGGTAATTAGAAGGATGGTGGAACCATTAATTACAAAAAAGAAATTAAGACAAATTTAGGAAAGGGATAGATGCATTTCGATTATGTTGGTATAGAGGTCACAATCACAAATCTCCAGATAAAAGATAAATTTTGGGGGAGCAATAACTAATATGGGCAAAAAGCTCATGTAACAGTAGAAAATTAAAATGCTAGGAGATAGATTTATTTGTAAATTTCTCTAAAAACAGTGGCATAGCATAGTATGTCACAATAACTATGGAGTCAGACTATCAAAGTTCAAATTCCTGTTCCACACTTCTATAGTTGTATGACTGAGTTAAATCTTTTGGCGGTAATTTATCTGAAATTTTAATAGGACTTACCTAATAGAATTGTGGAGTTCTTAATCTGGAGCTCATAAATTTTCAGGACATCTGTGAAACTTCAACTGAAAAACATCCAAATATCTCTATTAATGTCTCATGAAAATTGTTTCGTAGTGCTCCCTGGTGGAGTCGCAGTTAGGTCAATCGCCTCCGAAGGAGAGCAGGCCACTACTCCTGGGTTCACATTCTGGGTCCAGAGGAAAACAGCAAGGGTAAACAACTAAATAAAAATAAAATGAAAAGCTTCTTCCTCCTCTCTCTTCCTGTCTGCTTGCCTACTCACCTTCATTTCTTCCTGTACTGTTCCTTAAAAAAAAAAAAAAAAAATTGTGTATTTTGAATATTACTTATTACCATTATTACTATTTCAAAATTAATTGCCACATTTAGTAGAATTAATGTTAAATTGCAGCTAGATTGCCTATGATTGCAGAATTTATAGCACTCATGCAACTTGGTTGGACAAGTATGTCACAATTCTGTGCTTCTTACTAAATCAAAATAACATTGATTCTCACAACTATGTTGCTTTGCACTATTCCCAAAATGCTAATATTCGTTGTCCACCATGTGAATGAAAAATTTTGATGTTATTAAATTGTAATATTCCTTTGTAATCCCGTGTATTTAATTTATGCACCTAGAAATACTTTAAGATTGGGTCGCTAGGTTTCCTGTCAAAGGTGTTCATGACATAAGAAATCTTGAAGGAGAGGAATGAATCAAAGGGCACATATGAAGTGGTTGGCTCATAACAAATGTTTAACAAAATCTGCTAATGTTCTTAACAAATTCAGAAAGCAGGAATTAAGCCTATTCATATCTGCATTTGGAGTCCAGTGGTGCTCCGTGACAGTTGAACGAATGAACAAATATATGAACAAAGTTTAGTGCGTAGGTTGGCTCCTCAGGCTCCTCAACTAAGGCTAAAAGAACAGCCGTGAAGTTGTGAGGTGGTTTCTATTCATCCAGAGGACTCTGGAATATGTTAGACGGCTTCAGAGGAAGCCTCAGCTGTGTTCCTAAAAATACCCCCGCAGGAACGGTGATCGCTGGAGGTTGGAGGGGCAGGGTTTAACTAATTCCTCAAAGCTCTTCTTCTTCATCCAAGATGGTTATTAGCTCTGCCTGCGGCTCCAGGTAACGTGCTGAGCTAACAGGCTCCTCGCTTATTCCCAGATCCTAAAGTATTGGTTTCAGCTGCAGATCAGCTTTTAGTCCGGGTCAGGGAGCCTCGCAGCCGGGGCCGCTCCTGCGGATTTCGGGAAAGCTCGCAGCAGAGGCGGGCGCGCACTGAGGCCCGGATCCCTGGCCACGCCCACTTCCTGCCCTATCCCGGGCCTTTCCAGGTCCCCTCTGCCGGTGAACCGGATGCTCAGTCTGTTTCCTCCTTTTCGTGAGTCCGAGGCCGCCGCGCTTGTGTCCCTGGCGAAGCTGCAGGCATCCACGAGGTCATTGGGAGGGGGCTTCGGCCGTTGGCCTGACAGGTGCGGTCGCCGGTAGGAGCTGGGCTCGCACGGCTACCGAGCGTGGAGGAGACACTGCCCTGCGGCGATGGGTGCCAGGGGCGCTCCTTCACGCCGAAGGCAGGCGGGGCGGCGGCCGCGATATCTGCCCACCGGGAGCTTTCCCTTCCTCCTCCTCCTGCTGCTCCTCTGCATCCAGCTCGGGGGAGGACAGAAGAAAAAAGAGGTAGAATGAAGCTCCTGGGTTTTTCCGGGTGGGCCGAAGAGAGCTGGGCGGGCGGGAACTGGCCCGGGCGCGCCCGGGCGGGCCGCGTTGCTAGGTAGCCCTGTCGCGTTGCTAGGCAGCTAGCTGTCGGGCGTGGGCGTTGGCTGGTTCGTGGCTGGAAAGGAGCGGGTAGCGCGGTAGTCTCACTTTTGTTAGCCTAGTGCTTTCTACAAACAAAAACAAGGAAATGTCCCTTTTGACTTTGTGCCCCACACACCTTTTGAACTCTGGGCGCTTTTGAACCTCAACTGGAGCTGGAGCTTCAGGCGCTTGATACACTGAAAGGGGCGTGTTGCATGTGATGAAAATACCCTTCAGGTGTATTTGCAAATCTTTGGGTACTATTTTTCCCGTATTAGTATTACTCTGGTTTATTACCCTTCGCTATTCATTTCAAGAGCTCACAGAATAAGTTGAGAATGTGTTTTAAGTTATTAATCATACATTTTTAAAGCTGTAATTTTTATATTCATGTGTAATAGAATGAACATTTATTTCCCGTTATCACAGTAGAAGGTCACATTAAGTTATTCAGATTAGTGAAGTTCAGATCACCTGATTTTCATCTCAGGCCTCTAAAAACATTGATGAGGGCGAAGGTTGAAGTGACTAAAGTAGTTGTAGGGTTTGTGAATTTCAGTTTTCCCATCTTTACATTAATCGTCTAACAGAATAAAAAATATTTTGGAAATGTTAAGTTTTTGTACATCATTTTAGATAATTCAAGATGTTTTATTTTTAGCTGGCAGGGAAGATACCATGATCTCTAAGGCGGTTTTCCCAGGGCGAGGCTTATCCGCAGTCCACCTGACCCCGGACACAAAAACAAAGATGTTTTTCCTAGTTGTATTTGTACACACGTGTGACACACAATTGAACTGGCATTTAAGATATTACCACACTTTCTTAAAAGTTCAGTGGAGAGAGTGAGCGTCACAAACAAAATGGTTTGGATTCTCTTTTTCTCTTTGAAACAATTCTGAACTCTAGCTTGTTTACCTGAAACAACTCTGAACTCAGCGTTAATTTCTTGCCTTTTACTTTTTAATTTTAATATGAGAGTAGGCCATACAAAATTCTTGGTGGAGTTCTGGGGAGAGGTTTAGAGAAGAAAACTATCTACTGTCTAACATACAAGATATTAATGATGTATATTTTAGGGATATATTTTCTGGTACTTGGTATTTATATACTACTTGCTAAGAGTTAGATTTCATAGTTTTTCTTGAGAAAAGGAGATGAGAAATTTTTTTTTTTTTTTTTGTGTGGACTACTAGAGCAGAGGACATAAAGGAGGAACTCCATGGAAATTCTGATGTTTTCCCTCACAGAAAGATCACTGTGACTGTGATCACAGTAATTTCCCATTGAAAGAAAAAAAAGGAACCTTGAGAAATATTAAAAAGTGTACATATTCAAAACATTTTACCATTTATAATTGTATGACTAATGTGTGATTTGTTAATTTAGTATAATTAAATATAAATTACATTTCCATTAAGATATCTTCTGTAAAGTATTTGAAATAAAATTAGAGAGAAAATTGTTGATGATTAAAAAAGCGATGTTTTCCAAAACTCGATTTCTCTTCAAAAAGAGAAGCTAATCATAATATATGGTGATATTGTAGAAGTGCATCTTTTACTTGAGAGAGTGTAGTACCCCTGTGACTCAGGTGGCTGAAGTGCAGGTAATGTAAAGCCTATAGACTGGGGTTTGAGACCCCCCCAGGGTTAAGGTTAAGAAAAACAAAGCTAAAGAATAGCAAAATAGTAATAGTTGAGGTTTTAATACTTTACTCAATGAGCATATCTGGTACTCAATTCAAAATTTATAATCTCTTCCAATACTGGAATGAAAAATTTCTTTATTGGAAATATTGGAAAGTGGTTACTTAGCGATGAGGATTTTCTAAGGTTATTCTAGGGTTGTTTTGACCATATGTTTTCTTTCTTCTTTGCTGACTTTATAACTTGACACCATAAGATTTGACGTCATTGAATCAGGATGTATAGCTGTTAGAACTTAAATAAATGTAACTAGAGTATATACCAAAGTAGTTGAGTTGGTGTTAACGGTGGATTCCCTGATCCAGGGACGCCAAATTGAAGTCTAAAGTTGACTTTGGAAAAAAGAATGGACGTCTGTTATTTTTGAGAAAGTAATACTTACATAAGGTACAATTTAGATGGTCCAGTTATAACTCACCCCCTATCTATTGCATGGCACCAGACCAACTATTTAACTTCCCTGAATTTTAGTTTCTTTGTTTTAAAATACAGGTAATACAGGAATATCATTGAAATTAAATATGTATATAAAGTGCTTAGTGTAATGCCTAGAACATAACAAATGATCAATAATCGCAATATGTGTTTCTCATTTAAATGAAAACATTAGGTTGATGAGATTCTAAAATTTGAAAAGTATTTTTAAATTAGCTTTTTTGCTATAAATAAATGGACTTAATAAATTATGTGAGGGCTGGAATATTACTTTATTTTGAGAATTTATATTGAGAATCGAGAGATTTCGCATCATTGAAGAATTGGTGATATTCATGTGTTTGTGTGTGCATATGTGTGATTTATACACATACAACATACATGCATGTTTTCTTCATTAAAACATTTTTATTAATTAAAAATAATTTTGTTATATGCTCTACTTAAGAATCTATTCAAGACGGTGCCACTCTGTGGTTCAGTGAGTGAGGTGCAAGACATATAGAGCCCCAGGACAAAGGTTTAAGATCTGGGCCAGGAGAAGGAAAACAAAGTTTACCTATTTATTTGTCTTTCTAGAGAGAAGAGAAATGTTTAAGTGAATAAGAAAAGAAAATTGAGTGGAGAAATTGTTACTGCTTTCCTTAATTACATTGACTACAATTATTAAAACCTAATTTTTGAATCCTGATTCATGTTTAGTGGTAAGAATTCATGGAAAACTTTAGCTTCTTAGTGGTATATCATTTGCAATTTTATTGCACCGTGGATTTTTATTTGAACAGGTTCTGTTAAGACTTACCAGTTAATCGCCTCCATTTACAATTGGTTTAATCTATAATGGACCTCTTCTGATAATATAAAAAGAGCCAAGTTCTGTAATGATTGACTTTGCTATCTTTAAAAACAACTGTGATAATAATTTCTTATCTACAAAGAAAATTATTAGCTAATAGGCTATGATATGTAGTCAAAAATGAATGCAGTATGCAAAATTGAGCAGCTTATAACTACATTTTAAGAGAAAAGTAATATGGTTGTCTAAATGAGATGAAATATTTCAGTAGAGCCTGACATAACTTTTGTATGTCATTAATGTTTTTAAGCACATTTTATATTAAGATGTATGTGTGTAGTGGTATAGCCATCATTTTATCAAGTGACACGAATGAAATTCCTCCTGGGTCACTTGGTGTGTGTGTAGTGCTGGATCCTACAATTCCCACAGGCATACTTTTGTTTGTGATGGATGCTAAATTTTTGTTGAGGGAGGGAAGGACAAAAACTAGGGATGTCTTTATGGTGACATGATGTTGACATCGCTCTCCTGTATCCTTTTTGAAACCTCATGTTTTTGTCATTTATGACATGACCCTTTTAATTAGAATGATGAATAATTAACCATTTTATTTAGAATGATGAATGGTGCAGATATTTATACTATAATTTTTCTTTTGTTTAAGATTGATTTTTTTTCTCGCCATTTTTCTTTGGCCCTTAATTGATACCTATGGCCCTCTATAAAGGACATTTTCCCTTTATTTGTCATCTGCTGTTTCATTCTTTTTTCTTATTTTACTGTTTGGTAGTGTTGTAGAGTTGAATTAGAATTAGAAAAACTAGTGATGTGAATTATAGCTTTATTGTTTATCTTTGCAAATTATGTGTTTAGAACACAATTTTCTCCTTTACACATTAGTGATAATAATACTTTGCATGAGTTGTTTTGAAGATGAAATAAGATGCTAACTTCATGTAATTTTAAAGGTTTTATTGAAGTTCTAGAAAATGAAATACAGTTTTAGTTCCTTTGATAAATACTGTGTTCTTGGGCAAATTATTTAACCTTTTAAAGCATCAGTGATGTATTTTGGAACATATGTAAAGTGAGAGGGTTGAATAAGATCAGGATTTCTGAATCTGGGAAGAGTAAAAAGAATTTCCCGTTGGACCTCTAAAATTATATCTTTCATTTATGACATACGCATTTTTTTCTGATTTGAGCATCTGTTATATTCAAAAAAGTTAAAAACTACTAGATTAAGCATTTATTTAGATACTTTCTCGATATTAATATTATATGAACTATGGTAATACTTACTATGGTAGTTTTTCTCTGACAGGTAATTTTATAGCTTACATGTAATTTTACGTCTTAGAAGCTGACTTTTAGCAATGGTTATCATTTGAGACATTCTTATAAAGAAGCTTAACTAATACTGATTTTCGAAAATCTAATTGAGTCATTTGATCCATAGAGAATAAATAACTAAAATTAGTTGTACCTGAGCTATTTCAGTTCTTTTTATTTGGCTATCAGATAGCAATTCTGTTTTTTTACTCTAGGCTTATCTTTGCCTCTTTCAAATATGTAATCTAGAAAAAATTAAAAACAATAAGCTATTTTTGTATATGGTTAATTTTCAAGATTCTTTATAGGAGCTATATCTGTAGTAAGTCATGATAGACCAGAAAATTTAGAGAAGTAGTACTCTGAGTACAGTCGTTACTGCTGATCTCTTGTGTTCAAGGTACATGCTAACAGAATGGAAGTAACATTTCATAATTTAAAAAAGAATTGGTGAGATAAATAGGGTATTGTTTTCTTTTTCTCCATATCCCTTTTCCTTGTAAAGCTACTTCTTTAAAGTTGGGTTAACTATATAGATTTTAGTCTTTTCATTTTTGCATTTTTATAGAGTTCCATATTGTCACAGTAAGTAGATGATCCCAGGGAGCTTTCTATATTGTGTTTTAGTTATTTGTTACTAAAATATAAGCTTTTTTGGAGGGTACATTGGGGGCACTTTCATGGGCCACACTCGATCTATCTCAGCCGGAGCCACAAGGGCATACCAAATGTAAACCTTGTGAATGTGGGTTCTTCCTAATTTGATGTTTATGCCATTGTGATCATAGCAGAAGTCCAAAAGAGATGAACCTTTTATTTTTTATGACTATTTGGCTATTAATTATTTGTAAATGTTTTTCTTTTCTCCCTTTTTATCATTTTAGATAGAAATATTAAAGGAAGTAATAGGAAAGAAATTTGAGTATAATCTTTTTATTTTATGGCACGTTATAGAATAAGTGCCCAAGTTACTGACGTTTCTCTATAATGTGATTTGTCTTCCCTTTTTTTTCTTCAGCAAGCGTTCATTGATAACATTTTGAAGGTAGAGCAGTGAATGAGATGGACACTCAACTACAGTTAATATTCCAGTGGGATCAATGGCAAAACAGGCAATTATCATGCAGTGTGAGAAGTGCATAAACTGGGGAACAGTTGGATGTTGTGTTATCACATTGGAAAAAGCTGAAAAATGAAGAGACATGCATAGGAAATAAGATAACGAAGGAGGAGAGTGTCATAGGTGGAGGAAATAATATTAGTAAAGATCTAGAAGTACAAGAAAGCAAAACAAATTTCAGGAACTCAGAGGAGTTGGATATGGTTAAGCTTAGAGTACACATGTGGGATGTTTATAGGGGTTGAAGCTGGAATGGAAGACATAGTCAGATCCCAGAGGACCTTTCAAGCAAGCCATGTTAAAAAATCTAGACTTGATCCTGAAATCAGTGGGAAGAATTGAAGGGTTTCATCTTGGAGATGAGGGGATCAGTTTTGTTTTTTTAATTTTATTGAAAGAACATTGCATCTTAATATTATATAGGTTTAGGGTGTACATTAGCAAACAGGCTTATATTGAGAAGTATCGCTCTTCTGTGCTATGGAAAATAGCTTAAATGTGGTTGCACAATTGGAAGAAGGGTGACAAGAGTCAACTTGAGGCTACAGCAGAAATCAAAGTGAAGGGTAATGATGATTTGAAATAGGCTGTGGCAGTAAGAAGAAAAATAGCTGGATTTTTGAGCCATTTAGGTGTCAGACTAGACAGTTCTTAGAAATTGACCCAAAGGGAAAGGAGACAAGGGAGATTTCTTCACTTCTTGGTGAAAGGGAAATTCCATTTACTGAAATGGGAAAGGAAGTGATTTTGGGAGAAAGGGTAATATGTTCACTTTGAAGAATATGTGAGATACTTGTGTGAAATCTTAAGTTATTTGAGAGGCAGTGGAATGTATAGATACACATATGTATACTTTGATCTGGGCTGAAGATAAAATGGACTTGGAAATCGTTATCATAACTAATTGAATTCCTGGTAATGGTTAAAAATCACCTAGTCACTATATAGTGAAAATAGCAGATCTAATGCAAACCCTCGGGGATATCACTATTTCAGTGTCTTACGAAAGGCAAACTTCGCACTAGGAAGAAATGCAGATTTTGGAAGTCACAGGAGGAGAATGTTTCAAGAAGAGAGGTCAGAGTGACAAATGGTGACTAGTTACAGCCTTAGTAAAAATCATAGAGTTCTTTGGATTTAGCAAGAGCAGTCTAACTGCAGTGTTTGTAAACTAAAATGTAGTTGGTTAATGAGTGAATTGTGAGGAAGTAGAGATAGCCAACATTGATGATACAGTTTTGTTGTGAATGGGTGAAGAGTTAATAAGGTGGCAGCTGGTTAAGAGGTTGAAATGAATAAAGAAATTAATTGATACAGAGCTAGGTGGCTGAGAAGGTAGTAGGAAGGAATGGGAATCAGTGTAGTGGTGGAATTAGCCTCACTTAGGAATGTCATAGTTCTTAGGACAGTTCACAGATGTTTGGTTTTCTTTCACACGCATGATAGAACAGCATTTTCTCACTCTTGAACTCAGGAACAACAACTTGGCTTATGTTGGACAGTGAAACGTGGGCAGATGTATGTCAGTTCTGGGCAGAAGCTTGACATGTCATTTCATACTTTGTCGCATGCTCTTTGCCCTAGTGTAGTTACTTTGAATGTGTGACATGGTGAATACTCTATGAAGGATCCTTAAGTGACTAGGATGACCAGAATGTGTCTCTGCTAACCCACAAGATGGAGAAATACACTTTCATTTACTTTTTAAAATACTGAGATTTGGAGCTTTTAGTGCACTTTACGCTAAACAATTTGGGATTTTATGAAGAATATTAACCTCCCAAATTTTTATAGGGATAGATTAAAGAAAGGGATATGTAGAAATTTGTTGACAGAAGCTTATATTTTCTGTCTGAGATGGGACGGGAGTGAGAAGGAGAAATAAGCTGGTAGGACTGGGAAGTTTTTAAGAGTGGATTTAGATTGCTAGGATAGGCAGTCTTACTCAGAAAACAAAGTTGCATTGATAAAGCAGGGGGAGGACCATATGAGTACAGAAACTGTGTTTAGTATAATGCTTAATTTTTCTTTTTTTTTCTCTGAGCTCTGGAGAGCTAAAGGAACAGGAGTTATAGGTAGCTGGATTGATTCAGGCTGGAGGTTTTCAGGTGGGTGAGATAGAATGGAAGAGAAAGGTTGATGTGGAAAATAAAGTGCTCACAGAGGAAAGAAGAAAGGTCTGAGTGAGATTGGTGGATAGATTGAAGGATAGGTATGTTGCGGAGGGAGCATGAATGATAAAACTAGAAGAGTAAGTTTTTGTTCTAAGTAACTTGTATCAGTTTATCATTTCAGAGATGGAATAGTACCATATGAGACCTTAGCAGTGGGTGGCTGATCTGGAGTAGAGAGTAAGTACTGAGAATAACGAGGGTACGCATCTGAAAGGCTAGGGTGTAAGATTATGTGTATGAACTGGGTTCAATGTCTAGAATAATGGGAGGGTGAAGGATAGTGACCAGAAGTTCATTTGATGACCATGATTAAACAAGATAGAGTATTTTGAAGATTATGATTCACAAAAGAGCAGGCGCTTTCATGTGAGGATATGGAACTGAGAAGATGTTAATAACCTTGTCTCTCAGTGAAAGTTAAGGACAATGAACAGTTTCCATTTTAGTATCTCTAGGGGTCCTAGGAAAGTGATTAAGAGAACACTCATTGCAGATAACAGAAGATGTAAAGAATTCTGATTTTGAAAATTTTATATAAGCCTTTCTCTGATAGGTGACAGTATTACTGTCTAAAAAGGAGAAATTGCTAGGCTGTTAACAGTAACCTTCATTTCTTTCATATCATACTTCCAAGGTCTCAAACCAATTTCCTGATGTTATGACATTTTTATGAAACAGATACATTTTTTCATGTTTGCAGTATTTCATCGATGTATGAAATACTGCTTTTGTTTAAATGATCTTCTAGAAATTTGGTAACATTCAGTGTTACAGAAATTGCAGCCTTTTGTTCAGAAGTATCATTTTTAAATAGGCTGAGCTGTGAATAATTTCATGAGTCAATATGAATTAATAATAATTCACAATCTTATTTAAAATATATCAACAGTGTATGGTTTCTGGATGTAAATAGTCAGCACCATGACTAGAGATAGAGATAAGAGTAAGTTTTATGTACACTTTCATACCTAAGAGAGAAATGGAAAAATAGCAATAACAACTAGTCAGAAGTCTAGCTTTGGAGATTTTAGAGATAAATACTCTTCCCAGTATTTTCTTATAACCAGGGGTGTCATTACAGAATTCCTGCATAAGGTTAAGTACTGCAGTGATTTATCAGCTACTGTTGTCTCATAGTTTTCTTCAGCGCTATTATCATTTGTAGATTATATATAAAATGTTCTGTTCTTACATACTCTTATCTCTTAGAAAGTGTGTTTAGCTATTAATGGAACGACTTTCTATTCTGTTTTTTCATCTCTACTCTCTTCCATTCTAAAGATGAGTAATCCACTATATGCGATTAAAAAAAAGGACGCAAATATAAAGATGGTTTGCGAGTAGTGTTCTGTCAGTGCATAACAATTTACTGTATATTTAGTGGCTTAAACAACCTTCCTCTGCTTTTTTTTTTTTAATCATAGATTCTTAGGTCAGAAATCTCAGCATGCATAGGTAGGTTCTCTGTTCAGGATATCACAAGGCTGAAATTAAGGTGCAACTTGGCTGCTTTTTTATATATAGGTTTCTATATTCTCTTCCCAGAAGGAATGTTGTTGGTAGAATTTAGTTCTTAGCAATTATAGGACCAAATTTCTTATTTTCTTGCTGGCTCTTTTCTCTTAGGTCCTAGTCAGTTGCCCCTACCTTTAGGCAGTTCAAAACAAGGCATTCTTTCCGGCTAGTAGGTTCACCTCTCAGATGCTTCATTTTCTAAAATGCTTACTGGGTTAGGCCAGGCCCTCCTTGTATAATCCCTCTGAGTAATGCAGAGTTGACTGCTTAGAGACTTTACATCTGCAAATGTTTTCAATATAAGGAAAGAATTATGGGAGTGCAAATTCCATCACCAGCTCGGGTTTTGTCCATATTCAAGGGGGAGAGAATTCCATAAGGGTATGGGTCATTGGGGATTAGTTTGTAATTGAACCTACTAAAGTCTTCATATTCTTTTAAGTGGTAACCTATAAAAGCAACCAACAGCTATGTGTCAGTGTATAGCACAACATTATTTAGTATAAGACATTTTGCAATGACCATAAAGTTAAGGCAGTTATAACATGTGTCTGTGTTCAGTCATTGAAGCAACACCACAAGAGGAATATACATGTATGCATCTGTGTATCTGGACACGTTACAGGGACTTGCCCTTATACAATGGTGGGATCAGTAGAGGTCGTCTCTGTAAGTATATTGTTTGCACATTGATGGTTCAAAGACATTTGGGAAGGGACAATGGCAGGAGGTGCACAGGAACTAGCAGAAGATTTTAAGGCTCATAGTTCTGAAATTGTATAGTACTGAGAAAATAGTTCCTCACAAAAAATAAGTTGTTGGAAATAGTTTTTTTAAATCGCTCATCCATCTTACAGTCTCAGGATACCAATTAAACAGATAAAGCAGTTTGGAAGAGTAATAGACATTTTCTTTTTCACAGGGAAAGCTAACAACTGAAATTAAAAATAAAGTTAAACAGAAATTTTAAATCTGTCTAAAACTTGATTAATGGAATGTATTTTAAAAATACATTTTCTTAGGTTAAGTGCTTCATAGGAATGTTTCCCTTCCATCTACTCCATTTTAGGATAAACCATTATTATTCTATCAGATATTTACTTGCAGTTTTAAAATAGAAGAAGTATTTATTTTGAATACTAAGTTCAGATATTTAAAAATTTATTTTTATGGTTGCTACTTTATGTATCTTCATTAGCCCCATAGAAGTCTCCATTTTCAAATCGAGCTTATTAATATTTTAGAGAATATTAGGAAGCTACCTAAACTGAAACAACCATATTAATTTCGAGTAAAATTAATTTAAATTTCAGTAAAATTAAAATAAAAAGTGATTTTTTTTAATTGTAATAACTTATTCTGCACATTAAAATAGCCTCATATATATAGGTTCCCCATTCCTCAGATATGTCAACATACCCTTCTCTCTACCAAATCACCAAGTATTCTTCACCACTGTTTAGTGGGCTCTGCCACCATTCTCCCCCTCACCCCTCCCACCCCACTGTCGTATTCTCTATGGGTAATCTCAGTTCTGTTGGAAGTTGGTTGGTTTTGTTTCATCTCTTCCTTTGTTTTGTCTCTCCATGTTCCACCTATGAGTGAGGTCATCTGTTATCCATCTTTGTTCTTCTGACTTACTTCACTTAGCATAATCCCTTCTAGATCCATCCATGTTGATTTAAGTGACAGGATTTCATCTCTTATGAGGGTCGTGTAGTATTCCATTGTGCTACATCTTCATATGATGTTGGGCACTTAGGTAGTTTATTGTTCTTAGCTTTTTGTGAATATGAGTGCAGTAAACATGAGGGTGCATAAATCTCAGTGAATGCAAATATGAAATGCAAAAATACTCTCCCAGTTAGTAGGTTACCTTTTGGTTTTGGTGTTTTCATTCACTGTGAAGAAGCTTTTTAGTTTGATGTAATTCCAGTTGTTTTTCTTTTTGTTTCCCTCGATACTGGAGTTGAGTCCCCAGATACTTCTCTATGGCTGATGTCATGGAAAGTCTTTCCTATGCTGTCTTACATGAATTTTATAGTTTCTGGTCTATGTCCAAGTCCTTAGTCCATTTTCAGTTAATTTTTGAGAATAGTGTTAGAGAGTGATCTAACTTCATTCTTTTGCATGTGACTGTCCAGTTTTCCCAACACTTTTTATTGAAGCTACTTTTTCTTTCTCCATTGTATGCTTTTGCCACCTTTTTCATAGATTAACTAAGTGAGTGGGTCAGTTTTTGGTGACTCAATTCTATTCCACTGGTCTGTGCCTTATTATTCCAGTACCATACTGTTTTGATCACTGTTGCTTTGTAGTATAACTGAATTTCTAGGTGTATAATCCCTCCAGATTCATTATTTTTTTTCTTGTAATTGCTTTGGCTATTTGGGGTCTTTTTTCCATACAAATTTTAAGATTTTCTGGTTCTATTTCCCAGAAATAAGCCTGTGGGATTTTAATGGAGATTGCATTGAATCTATATATTGCTCTGAGAAAGATGACCGTTTTAGTGATGTTGATTCTTCCCAACCATGAGCAAGATTATATCTTTCCATTCCTTCTGTCCTCCAGGACTTGTAATTTTCATTGTACAGCTCTTTTACTTCCTTTTTAAAGTATATTCCCAGCTATTTTATTCTTTTAACTTCTATTTCAAATGGTGTGATTTTCATGATTTCATTTTTTCTGGCATGGTGTTTGTGTGTAAAAATGCAGTGGATTTTTGTGCGTTGATTTTGTAGCTTGCCACTTTACTGTATTTGTTGATGAGCTCAAAGTTTTTTGACAGTTTTTAGAGTTTCAAATATATATATGTAAAATCATATCATCAGCAAATAGGATAGGTTACTTCCTCCTTTACAATTTGAATTCCTTTCATTTCCTTTTCTTGTCTAATTGCTCTGACTAAGACCTCCAGGACAATGTTAAATAGCAGTGGTGAGAGTGGACAGCCTTGCCTGGTTCCTGACCTTAGAGGAAATGCTTCAGTTTTTCACCATTGACTATGATTTTGGCTGCAGGTTTTTCATATGACCTTTATTATGCTGAGGTATGTACCTTCTATTCCCATTTTGAAAGTATTTATTTTTTGTCTCATTTGAAATATACAAGCATCTTACTTTCTCATTCAGCTGCCATTAGACTGAAATAAAAAGTAAATGATCGTGTCTATTGTCTGCATTCTTATTAAGTCTGAATAGTGTAGTATTTAAGTATAATGCCTTAATAGAATTGACAATTTATATGGTATTATTCTATACTGTTCTGAAAGATACATCTTATTTTAATAGCCATTTTTGTTTGTCTGTATGCAGTGACTACTTGAAGATATTTAACAGCATTTAGAAGCTACTTACATTACTTTTGTTTTTAGATTTATTGTATTTTTTCTAAATTCTGACTATCTGCCATATCAGTTCTTTCTTCTTCATAGACACAGCTAGACAGTATTTCCCAAACTCTTCTACATTTAGGTAGGGCATGTGACACAGTTCTAGGCACTGGAACGTGAATGGAAGTGATTATGAATGGAAGTGATGCATGTCATCTTTAGCCTGGCACAAGGATAGCTCCTTGGCTTATGCTATATTGTCCAATACCATCTTGTTTGGAGGAGTCAACTGCATTGCATCACAAACCTTCCTGTGAGGGGTCTGTATGCCACTGAGGTTTAGAAGGTAGAAAAGGAGATGGAGAACACTGTTCTTCAGACATAGTTAAGGCAGATTCATGGGCAATTAAAAGGCTTGAAGCATCATTCAAGAACATCTGTATGTCCTATTGTAACAAACTCCATAGCTTAAAGCATACACTGTATTATCTTATAATTTTGGAGACCAGGTGTCCAAAATCAGTCACAGTAGGTTAAAGTCAAGATGTTTGCAAGGCTGGTTGCTTCTGGAAATTGATGGGAAAATCCATTTCCTTGTTTTTTTCAACTTCTATGGGTTGCCTGCATCTTTATGATTCTTTACTTCCATCACTCCAGTTCACAACCAATTCTATCCACATCTAGCACTGACTCTGAGCCTCCCTCTTGTAAAAACCCCTTATGATTATTGCACCCACACAGCTGGGTTCAATAAATCCTCAAATCCCCATTTTAGGATTCTTTGCTGAATCATCACTTGTATGGTTCTTTATACTGTGTCAGGTAACAGTCCAAGTGGTGGGAAATAGGATATGGACATATTTAGGGATGGGTTATTATTCAACCTAACAGCTACCCACTTAGCTGTTAAAGACCCAGATAGTTCATAGAAGCCTAAGAAATCTAAGCCCAAGGTGAGCTTCTGTAGACTGAGATTCTTAGTAACTGTTTTTCTTACTTTAGCTTCTCCTGTTACACTGTTCTTCCCAACAGTGTTCTAAGCTTCTGTATGATTCCCTGTGTGAAAGCCTTTCATATCTGAAATACGTGGAATGGTTTGTATTCCAACTAAACCCTGACTGGTCTTTAGTTCTTTCTTCATGACTTTTGGCGATCTAAAGAGTGACCTGGAAAGCCTTGTGTTACGTACTGAAGAGTAGCCATCAGACTGTAGGTGTTGAGGACTGTGGAGGAGAGTTTCCTCCCTGCTAAAAATTTTAAACTCTACTTAGTGCTATAGGTCTAGTTTGTTCTTACTAAGTAGATGTATTTGTTAAAAACTAAATACTAAAATAAATCTTCTATCTTTTTTCATGTATAAATGTACCTAATTTAGAGCAGTTCATTTTCCTTGTGTTTATAGCTATAAATATACTTTAAAAGGAAAATTGACTCGTAATATTTGTGTCCATTTATTTAAAAAATGACTATCATCTTTTGAACTCATTGTTTTTCATTTTCAATATCTTCTCTGGACTATATTATCAAATAATGGTACTGTTTACATGTTTGGAATAGTGTACTCATACAGTATACCTTTTGTAACATTTGACAAAAGCATAGACATCAGTAGCTATTCTTAAATATTACCCCTCTTTCATGTGGGATGCAGCAATTTGATTGCCAGTATATTTTCACCATCATATGTGAAAGGTTCTGAAGCTCAGAAGCAAATCTCAGTAGCTAATGTTTCAACGAATAACAGTTTTAATACCATGGAATCATCTGTTCCTCAGAGGATTGCTTTGAACAGGGTGCACTGTTAGTATTTTAAGATGAGAGATCCTGAGTTCAAAGGGTTAGTTCCAAGGTTGATGCAGGTGGTATGTTAAAGAGCAGGGCCTCAGACACTCTTCTTCTGACTCCCAAGTTCACTGCTTTTTCCATTATATATGCTTCATAATAGGCATATGTACTTATTTACCTTACCTCACAGAAGACACATTCTAAAAGTTGTAATATGGATCATATTTTGTTTTAATTTGTGTTGTGTTCTCTACTGATCTTTACTTAGTAATGTCTACAAGGAGGGATTTTTATTGAATGTGTTCTTGCTAAGATAGTGTAGCCAATTGGGAATCTGTAGTAAAGGTTGTAGTTACAGATCTTTTAACTCTAACTTTGTAATCTTGGTTAAACCACTGTTTCTTTCTGGGTCATAGTGCTTTTTGTTCATTAAAAAAACAAAAAACAAAAAACAAGTTGAACTAGACCAAAGATGTTTTCAACTCTTCCATCTTATAATTTCTTTTAATGAAAGACTTTAAAAACACTTCAGGGCAGTAGGGGAAGCTTAATTTTTAAAAGCGCACTCAACATTTTTTCAGTTAAGAAAATATTCCCTAACTTAATTGTTTCTTTAGTTAATCATCACTGATTACTGTTCCGGCGCTATTATAGTACTTTTTAAAAAATTCTTTCAAATATTAGCATGATATCCTTTCTCGTCTATAAAATTTAGCAGTATCCTGTCCAGTTTAGATGCTTACTTGTTTACTATTTAGAGTGGTACCAAACATTTCTTAAATATGTTACCCCTTAACATATAACATGAAATTACATAGCACTGGGAAGAGGCCAGTTGATGACTCTAGTTACAATGGACAATATTTCATAGAAACAAAAAAGTTTTGACGTTATTTATATAAAATTAAATAAAATTATGGAAATGTAGTCAGTCATACACTTAATATTTAACTTTTCATTATAAATAGTCATGATTTGTTAGAATGAACAAAGAATGAATAAGTGCATTTTGAGGGGACATGATTTTTCTCAATAAAGTTATGTTATAACATGATAGACATCTTCGGTTAATGCTTAACTTCTGGAGCATGATTCTAGAGGTCATTTTCATGAAAACAATTTCAGGTTTACCAGTTTTCTCAGGAGTGTCTCAATTCTTTGATATTCATATCATTCTTTTTTGAAGTACTCATGTCATCATGTTTATTTTTTTCTTTTTATATATAATTATTATAATTCTGAGAGATCCTCATATCAATTGTTTGCATATAATTTGAGTAGTTCTCCTGCCTTAATTTTTAAAAATCAACTTGATGAAATCCTTTGTAAGCTTTTAGTGAAATGTGAGACTGACCCACGCCCAGTGTTGAACATGGTGTTGCAATGGATACTGATGAGAAATGAGGATGATGACTATTTAGGAACTGCTTTGATAAAGTGGTTGGTTCATTATTGAATATTACATAAATAGCTTTTGCTTTAATATGCAACTTTGTTTTTTTGTGTGTACATAGTGACTACTTAGAAAAGGAGAAGTTCTTGTGGAGTCATATGCAGAACTGCTATGAAATTGTTGAGATGAATGACTTGGGTTTGGTTGCTAGTAAGGAAGGACTCATTAAATAAGGCGTGGTATCTATTATTTTGTCCCCCTCAAGCCTCCCTTTTCTTTGTGTTCATCTTAACAGCTCCCTCCTTTATGACTACATAAATAAGTATATTATCAGACTAGGCTATTCATACTGTTCATCCCACTTAGCACAGGAACGGACATAGTGACTTAGAGACATTCTCTTAGATTTTTCTGAATTTAACTAGCCCCAAAGCTACTTTGCTAATTGGCACATGAAATTGGAAGAATGTTATTTTGATTGACTGTCTCTTTTGGCATGAAAAATTATGTTATACAAAAGCTAAGCAGATAAAAATAAGAGATTGTTACTGATTCAATAAATAGTTGTGTGTTAATCCTGTGCTCGTCTTAACTTCTGGGTACCACCAGTACAGAACTAAAACACACAAGATTGTTTCCTCCTTGGTGCTTCTGTGGCTAGAGACAACACCACCAAACAAGTTCTTTGATTTAGTTAGCTCTGAAACCAGATCTGTCTCTAACTTTTCTTTTCATATGTTCATACTTAGGTTTCCTTTTGTGCCTTAGCCAGATTGAATTCGGTTTTTGTTATTTATTTTTTAAAGAGGAAGGAAGGTGGGCAAGCAGGCAGGAAGAGAGGGGAGTAGGAAGCATCTTTATTTGTTAATATTTTGCTACAACCCCCTGACCCAGATCTTAAACCTGGGTCCCTGGGCTCTACATGGTTCACACCCTAGCTGCAGACTCTGCGGCCTGAGCTGCCTCCAGCATCTGAGTCTTCCTATTTTTTTTTTTTTTTAATAAAAGGCATTTGGATAAATATGAAAGCCACTTATAATTTCAGCTGTCATTAAGAGGATAACATAGATTTAAAATATGTAAATAAATTCACCCAGTTGGTGAGTTTGGGCAAGATTTTGTCGTATATTTTTAGTTTTTCAGCTTTTGGTAAACAGATTACCTTAAGTCCTTTATATTTTCCCTTGTGTTTCATTCCAGACTTTAATCTCGTGGTTTCCTGGTAAAGTACTTTGATTGACTGTTTTATTTAGCCATTCAGGAATATATCATTATTTGCTTAGAAGAATATTATGTGGTTATATATAGAATGAGGACATTTTGAGAAATAATTATTAAAAATTCAATACCTCAATTTTTTGTTACTATTATGTATTGTTAGGAATATGAGAAACAGCAGTTTATTTGCACTTTCACTATTGCATTGTTGAACTATTCTTGTCCTAGATACTGTTGTATGTGACACAGCAAGTACTACGAGCTACATAAATAAATCAGTTCTTTTAGTCACTCATTTGTTTCACTGTTCTACCTTCATTTATATAATTTTCCTTAGTACCTGCTGGAAAAATGTAGAGGTAATTTATTTTCATACAAAATATACTCCTTAAATTTAGACTAATTGAGGTGAAAATCAGAAGAAATTTTAATCGGTATGAATTTGAGGTTGCAATTATTGCATAATGGTAATAAAACTACATCGTATGCATGCACATGAAGTTTATGTAACCTGTCGCAGGATATCTCTGTAATTATCCTGACATCTAGACCCGGGCCAAGTTAATAGCTTATGACCAGAAGAAGTCAGCTGTGTAATTTATTGTTCAAACCAGGACATTTCATAGTGAAGAAGGGTGCAGTTAGTAATTTTGCTGAGATAAGAATGACTTCTCCATGGGCTCCCTGGGACAACTGATCACTTTAGAAGTTGGCTAGAATGGTTCTAAAATGGATACACAGTTAATGTTTAATGTTTTTATTGATTGATTAGAATGATTTTATAGGAATTATGATTGAAAATTCCGTGTTGAAGCACTCTAGTCCACCTGTATGTGTGATTTGTTACCTGTGTTAGCACTGCATAGGGTTTTGTATGTTCTTCTGGTTGCTTTAATGCTGCTTATCCTTTTTCTTTTTTTTTTTTTTTTTTGAGGAAAGGTATAGGTCGCATGAAGGTGTGCAGAGGCAGGCAGGCAAGAAGAGAGAGGAGGGAAAAGCATTTATTTATTTTTGCATTAGTTGTTTGTCTTGGTTGTTACCGCAGGTCCTGGAATGTGGACCTAGGATGTAGGGGTGTTTGTGAGCTGCCCCATCACCACTGCACCAGGGAATACCTTATTTGTCTATTTCTAAAGTCAGCTTTAAAAATACTACCAGTGTTTTTCTTTGTATTAGTTAAAAACATGTTTTTCATTAAAATTGAGGCTTATTTGCATCTGTGTATTAATAAATAGTGAATTTTGGACTATATATACAATATTGGTGGAAAAATTTTCTTTAAAGAATCCATGGATATAAAAAAAAGATATCTACTAAATCGTTACTCATTTGTTTTTAGCTTGTCTGTACCATTGTAACTTTTGGGTAACTTTCTCAATGTATTGACTCTCTGATTTTGCATATCATACTTTAACTCTATAATTTTGTTTGTTCCACAAAGCAGTTTAGCACTTTTTAGTGTTTTAGTAGTGTTAAAACAGTTTTTAGTTTTCACATGTACATAAACACACCCACATAAATATTTTGAGTCATAAAAGAACATCTGTTGAATATTAATTGATCTTTTTAATAATTCTTAATGGATGCTAGATGGAAGTTGAAGGTTGTTTTATTTGATTTGAAATATGACAAATATATTTATAGCATATACAATTATATAAATTCAAATGTAGACTTAAGTTTTTTCCTTCTTCTTTAACTAAGTGTTTTTATTGAACAGCAACTATTTGTTTTGAGTTTGAAAGAAGAAATTCTGGAAATCATTTTAAAACATAATTAGCTTAAATTAAAATGGGTACTGATATTTTTATTTTGTTGATAATTGTCAGCATAGTTTAATATAAATAACAATAACTACAATTTATTGACTACCTGTTATGTACCATGCTTTAAGTGTTTTATAGATATTATATCATTTAAGGAGCACGGAACATAGCACAACTTTATTTTATAGTTGAGATTAAGAGAGTTGAATTTGCCCTAAATCATACAGCTAGCTGTTGTGCAGTGTTCAAACGCAGAATTGCCATCTAAGCAAGCTGTTCCTCTTCATTAGGTATAATCACTGTGCTTTTCATACTAAAGAGTGAATGCATACCTCTGGGAATCTGGAGATACAGCATGAAGCCGCCTGATTGTCCAGTGTCTTTGTGCCATATTAAAACAGTCCCCAAACTTTGCTTTTGATTCCATCACTTACTGATCCTTTATATTTCTGAAATTTGTCTATTTTTGTACTCTCAAATTGTTGAATAATGCTTCGGACTAGTATACCTTGTTTCTTCCGGGCGTACTATTAAGTCACCCAGGAGCATTTAGGATTACTCTGTTGGAGAAAAAAGAGAATTGTAGCCATACTGGCTTCAAGTAGAATCTACAAACCAGCTTCAGTCACATAAGGCTTAGACTTGTAAAACAGTTAAACAGTTCCCAGACAACTTTGGCGGGGCAGCTGCTAGGTTGACTTGCCACTCTCCCATTGATCCTGCTGGTAAGGAGACAGTGAGCCCAAATGGATTCAGGAAATTGATTTCTCTCCACACAGCAGGTACTCTGACTTATTCCTGAATGGCCTCCTTTCCCCCTACATCCTAGGAGGGTGATGCGGATGTGGACCCTGTCGGATGACCCTGTTGGATTCTGTGACTGTGGGACTGAGTCATAACTATGCAGGAGATGTTGTGTTTTTGATTAGGAAACAAATGTGTTGTCTAACCCAGAGCAAACCCTGTCTCTCGCTTCAGAGACTGTTTTGTCAACATTATTTTAAAGATGGTCTGGAAGAAAAGTTATCACAGGGCATGCAGAAATGACTTGGAGGATTGTCAAATACATGCCATCTTGCAGCTTCCCTGGCAATTCCAAATATAAGTAGAAAACACCCATTTATCTTCCCAGGTCACGGTAAAGGATAGACCAATCCTTTCCTTAGATAACATTTAGCTATTTTCATTGCTATTTTGGGGTGATAATTTTGTTCTGGATGTTACTCTAGTCTGTTTTTTTTTTTAAATTCTTTATCTGGCTGAGGTGGATATAGTGAAGGAAACTCTTATTTGCCTCTTAAGGAAACTTCGCAGGTGTTCAAATTGTTGTTTTACTTCTCAGAACTTGTTTTTGTGCACTCAAATGCTAGTTTTCTCCTTCCCTCCCTCTCTTGCTCATACTCAGGTGTACACCCACCTCTTCACCCATTCTCAGATCTGCAGTTTGCATGTCGTATGCTGCATTTGTCATTGTACCTAAAGTACCCAGTTAAACTTATAATATAAAGACTTTTTTTTTTTTTTTATATTTTGACAAGAGTGTATAGGTTATAAGATTGTTAAGAGGCTTTGTACTTTTCTTCCATTGTGTGTTATCAGTCGTGTCTCGGTTTTTCCTGGGACAGTTAAAGTCTATTAGATTGTCTCTTGTTCTGGCCCTTTCTTAAAACCACAGCTGCTTTTTTGCATGTGTAACTGGTAGGTTAAGATAGACCTGGACTATAGATGAGATTAAGTAAAGCATTTGGCTGCCTTTTAATTTACTTGAATACTCTGCGTTGATTACTGGTAACTCACCTCCAGATGCTTGTGTTACCAAAGATTTTATGCTCTTTTTTCCTACCGCGTTCCACAAGTAAATGGTGTTGAAAGCTTTATTCCCAAAGCTTTATTTATATTCTTTGGCAAAGGAGAAGGGAGTGATGCTCTGAAGTCCTTTCCCCCAGACATAGTGAAGGAAGTTAAACAGATTTTCAAGGGGCAGTATTACAGGTCTCTGATATCTATAGGGTTAGGGAAAGGGGCAGAAAGTTCCAGGGGTTTGTGCCCAGTTCTGATTGCAGACCATACCCAGGTCTGGTTGTTCTCGGTGAAAGTTTCAGAG
The DNA here is from genome assembly GCA_004363575.1 of Solenodon paradoxus. Lineage (NCBI taxonomy): Eukaryota > Metazoa > Chordata > Mammalia > Eulipotyphla > Solenodontidae > Solenodon > Solenodon paradoxus. Next base: position 1,200,963 of record RJWH01000087.1, read on the forward strand.
CAGAGAAAGTCTATTTCCATCCGTCCATGTGTCTAATCAGTTATGGTTCTCAGCTGATTATTCAATGGATTATTCTCTGTTGAACAAGCATAGCTGGAACATGGGGTTAAATTCTTTGATCGAAAGCAGACATAGCTGGGAGACTGACGAATTACTCCCTGTAGGTAAAGTGTAGTTGGGAGTATATATCAGCAAGCGTAGTTGGGGTATGATTGTTTCATGGACCACCCTTATGCCAGGTTTTGCTTAAGTAAGCTTACTTTTGGTTTTACTCATTTGTTTCCATGAGAACTAGAGCTCATTTTGTAACTAGCATTGTCTCATTCCTCTTGAGAACTTAAGATTTATACCCCAGTCTCAGTAAGTTTGGGCAGCTACAACAAAGTACCAAAGACTAGGTGGAAATAAATTTCTGTTGCTTATAACAGTTCTAGAGGCTGGATGTCTGGTTAGGGTGTCAGCATGGTTGCCTTCTGGTGAGAGCCCTCTACCAGTAGCAGACTGCAGTCCTCTCATTAGCTTCACCTGGCAGAAAGAGGGTGCAAGCGCCCTCTTGGATCCTTTAAAAAGGCACTAATCCAGTAATCTAGTACAGACTCCACTCACAACCAAATAACCTCCCAAAGTTCTCCCACAGGCCCGGCCTTCTACACCATGACATTAAGAGTTGGAATTTCAGCATATAAAATTGGGGGGAGGGGGAGGACACAAACATTCAATCATGCCAACTACTTTAGAGAGAGACACTAAAATATTATTTGAAGCTGGATGTTACACTTCATGTCCAAATGGGCTTTCATTTAGTTGTAAATTACTTGGAAAACATTTAGAGGGACCAGCCAATTAGCACTTCATACAATATCTGACTTTTTTCTTTTCCTTCTCCCATATCTTGAACCTGGGTTTTACATGGTCTGTACCTTAGACTACTTACGTGCCAGTCATGTCTAACTCTGTACTTCCAGTTATAAAGAATGTTCCCGCACTCTTATTTTGAAGGAGGAAAAAGTTTAACTTTTTGTATTATTTTCCTCCTGCAGAATATTTAGTTTCTATTTACATTTTTTCTTGAATTTATTCTTTAGAAAATTTTTGTATTTATTTTTTGATTGCTCATAAAACAATTAGTGATTTTTAAATATATTGTGTTATTTAAAATGAACATTTTATGGTATAATCAGTCGAGTAATTTTTTTGTGTACTTATTTACCTTTTTGTATATAAACATAATTTTGTATTAGGAAATATCAGGAATTTTATAAAGTTGTTTTTGTTTGATTTTAACATTTGCTTTGTTTTAAAATGGATTAAGGCTGCCTTGTATAGTATCCAGTGTGGTGTTAGAGGATTACTGTACTGGAATAACATGAATTTCTTTGGCAATAATTTTTCAAAGTGTAATTTTTCAGATCAAGTGGAATCTTTTCATGGCAACTAATTGAAATATTAAGAAGTTAATATTTAATGTATGGATATGATAGTCTTATTAATAAGGTAATGTATTTCATTTCTAAAAAATCATTTGAGATATGCTTCCTTTAAAAATATGTAATTATATTTTCAGTGGAAATGATACATATTTTAGACTTGCAGATTTATGCCTAAGGTTAAAATGAGTTTTAAATGTAGGGAAAGTTTATAAAAGAGAATCAGAAATTTATAAATTTAAGATTTATATATTCTCTCTATATAATGCTAAGGGGATGTTACTCAGCAATTGAATAAGATTACTGCTTCTAAGTTTTGAGACTGAGCCCAGTTGTGTTTTCCTTTTTTCCTGTTGAAATTTGAGTCATGATTAAGCTGTGGTTTGTTATTTGAACATCCTGAGCATATAAGTTTCCATCTAAATATTTGTAAGTAAAGTTTTTTAAAGCAACTGAAGTTTTGAATATGTGTGCAGTACTCTTGCTTGGTTAACTGAGAGAGACTGAATTCTTTCATTAGTTTATAGACCAGCTTCCTTTTTCTAGGTAATTAGGGATACACTGTTAGACCAAGCTTCCTTTTTCTAGGTAATTAGGGATACACTGTTTTGTTTTGTTTTGTTTTTCCAGTCAGCCTATACAAATGAAGCTAAATTAAAAGTTTTTTTGAGTGAAACTTTGAGCCGATTTTATAGTTTTGTTTGCTTTGAAAATGGGTTGAGGATACTTTCATGATACTAGGAAGGATATTTTGACCACTTAGAATATCAACAATGCTGTCTTAAAATAACTAAAAAATCAGATTAACATTTTAAATGTAATTAAAAATTAAAGAGTATAGAGAGTTAAGGAAGTTAAAGATGAAAGTTAAAAGATGTCATAAATACCTTGTAAAGATACTTGTAGCTAGACCATATAATCATCAGAATGAGAGCACATTTGAGAATATAGAAGAGGATGTTTATATAATTACCCCATAGCAATACGATTCAACTAGGACTGCTTCAAGCACATGTAATGTGAATAGTCTGAATGATATTTCTTAAAAGGAAATGGTATATTTTGGCTTAGATTTTTTTCAAAAGCAAGACTGACATTTTACATGGTGAATCCTAGAGTTAATCAAAATAACATTTTGTTTGATGTTAATCATGTCACGACGGTTTGCCCTTGCTTAAATTTTTTCGAGGTGTTAAGGATGTTTTAAACTCTCATTTAGTTATTATATTGTGTCATTGTTTTTTTTTGATGAGTTATTTTATTCCCCTTTTCTTTAATTCCTTAAACTTATTTTTTTTTTAGTTCTTTGAACATATTTATAGTAGCTATTTTTGAAATCTTTCTTAGGTCCAATATGTAGGTCTACTAAAAGGCAGGTTTTCCTCTCATCCTGTTTTTTTGTTTTTTCTTCTGTGCAAAGGTCACACTTTTCTGTTTTTTTGCTTGTCTTTTTTTGTTTCCATGCATTGTTTATTTTGTATTGAAACCTGCATATTTTAGATAAATTATTTAAGTAATTTTAGATTCTGACTATCCCCCTATTCCTTAGTTTATTGTTCTTTTAATTTTTAATTTGTTCAGTGGCTTACCTTGATTTATTTTGGGGAGTTTATTTCCCTTTCAGTGTTCAACCCCTAATTATAAGTGCTTAGTTTTGGGGGCTTTTTTTTTTTTTCTTATTTTCAAGCTTGGCTTCCTGGTAGTTGCTAGTGATTGTTTAGAGGTTGGGATTGAAAACCCAGGCCTAGTGTTCTACCTTTTGCTACTGGATCTTTGTATAGTTTGAGGAATGCTTTCAAAGTTTGGGAGTTTTCATGTCTGCCTTGGTCTTAACTAGGGGATTAGCAGCTGGCTAGTATCTTTTTATTTGTTCCTGAGTGTATGCAGAGTAGTTTACAGGTGTGCTTTTCCAGACCATTAGGGGTGAGTATATTCTTAGCATGGCTTTTTGTGTGCCTCTTTTCTTGAGTATCTGTTAAATTTTCTTGTTGCTACTAGTATCTTTTTTTCTAGCAGTGTAATCTCTACCCTTTTGCATAGTGCCTCAAGCTGTTCTTAGGAGCTCCCAGTTCTCCTATCTTGTTTCTCTCCCTGACTGCCTTTCTGTTGTACTGTCTTGGAACTGGGGTTGGGAAAGATGGTGGTCTTTTGTCCCTGAATAGCAGCTCTATCCACCTAGTAGGAGTTAAAAGGTGATAGTAGACCCCGGTCTTCGTAGTCTGCCCCTCATGTTGTGGAGCCTCCATGTTATCCCTGTAAACAGGAGCTGACAAGGGAAGGGGAAGGGAGTCTCCCCCTTTTCAGCCTTATCTGCTCCAATAGAACTTCCATAGCATATAACTGATATGGGATTGGGGGAAATTTTTGGCTAAAATGGCACACATTCCTGCTCTTTTTACCAAGCATCAGTAGACATCTTAAATACCCTTAGGTCAATTTCCAGAGACTTTAAAAGATGGTTTTGATCATTTTTAACAGTTTTTCATTCTGTTCTGCTGAGGAGGAGGGTCTGCCTAGTTTCTCTCATAGCTCATCTGGAATCCTGACTCTAGAAAGCATTTTAGTTGTACTTTGTGCATTTGATGTGATGAAATTAATACACAGGAGACTAAGTAATTTAATTGCTGATGAGGGATCAGCATACTCTGAAATCTATTCAACAGGAATGAAGATGTTATAAGCAAGAAAATGAACAAACTGGCGAAACCAAAGACTGCTAAAACAAAAATTCTTAGTCTAAAGATACACCCCCTAGTTACTCCCATAGGTTTACTCTAGGCAACCAGCCCCCAGGTATTTATGGGACACCATATTGTCTACACAAGTGTGGAGTGATGCAGGTGGTGTGGTACCCACCTATGCGCTCTTTTCTTAACGTAACTTTCCCAGCTCAAAGGGAGTTTAAAACTTACTGCTACTAATTCTAATAAACTTGCTATGTGATCCTGGACAAATGACTCTGAATTCTTCCTAGGTGGACCTTGCATCAAATTGAGGTATTCCACCCAGAACGCCCCTCCCCCCCATTAATTGCCATAAACTGGTGATGATTTGATTCTTTTTTTTTTCCCCCCTCTCCCTGGATTTAATTACTACTCATTCTATAACTTCAGCACCTTCTACAACATTAACATAAAATCTCAATTAAACTTTGGGAGAGTGTGGCATATACTGAAAGTAAGCAGGATATGGTTGGTAACATTGTGAAACCTTTCTCTTCTTTGAACACTAGGGTTGATATAAGAGTCTGGATGGACGTGGCCTCCTTTCTCAGTGGTACTTGTACATCTTCCTACAAGATACCAGTTTTCTTCCAGATAAGGGAGTTTCATTATTTTGTTAAGGATGTGTGTATGTGGTAGCTGGTTTGTCCCACTAAAATGACCCAACATAAATTGGTAGTACCTGTTAAAATTATTTTAGTTTATTTTTAAAAATTGGAAATGTGACTTCCATAATCTATACTCTTTCTCAGTTGTTCCTTTTTTGCTTATATCTTGAATTTACGGCGTACACAGTTGACGTAGTGAAGTTAAACAGTTTTTACATGTTCCAGATATTAAATGTAACACTATTTGAAAGAAAATCAAGGTTTTTCTACTTGCTTAGAATTTATTTGACTATTTATGGTATTCTGTATTTTCACATGCATTGTTCAACTGTTTTTTGTTTCTATAAAAAATGCCATTGCGATTTTGGTAGTGATCTGTAGACCACTTTGGGTGGGCTTAGACATTGTAGTATTAAGTCTTCCACTTCATGAACGTGAATATCTTTTCACTTGTATCTTAAAATTTCTTTCATCAATATTGTATCATTTTCACTATACAAGTCTTTCATCTATTAGTTAATTCCTAAGTATTTTTTTTTTCTTTTTGGTGCTAATTTAGAACAGTTTGGCATTTTTTTTCTTAATTTCCCATTCAGACAACTATTGTTGTTGTATAGAAATGCATGATGTTGTTGGGGATGCAGAACAGTACAGATAAAGTGGGAAGTTCCTAAAAAAATAAAAAATACAGCTACCATATGGTCCAGTATAATCTCACTTTTGTTTTTACCCCAAATAATTAAAATCCCAGTCTCAGCGATATCTAACTCCCTATGTCATCGTAGCACTATTCATAATAGCCAAAATTCAGAAACAAAGCATGAATATCCATTGATAGGTGAATAGATAAAGAAGATGTGATAAATACATTCAGTGTTCAAAAGGAATACGTGACAGCAAGCATGAACCTTGAAGACATTGTGTTAAAATGCTATACAGCCAAATATTGCATGATTACATATAGCTGAAGTATCTAAAATAGTCAAGTTCATTGAATCAGGGTGAAATAATCGTTGCTGGATATAGGAGACAGGGAAAATGGGGAGTTACTAATAAAGTGTAAGTTAAGCATAAAGCTTTGGTTAAGCAAGTTAAATGTGCTCCAGCAATCTACTGCAGAACATTGTGCTTATAGTCAGCAGTAATGTACACTTAGCATGAGATCGATACTTCTTTTTCTTCACACTTTATTTCTTTTTAATTATAGTAATAAAAATAAACCCATATGTATAGGTTCTCCATTCCCCATATATGTGTCAACATACCCTGCCCTTCAGCAAATCACCAAAGCATTCTTCACCATTGGCCTGTGGGTTTGGCCACCACTCCACAACCCTGCCCTCCATGCCCATACACACTGTCCCATTCCCTGTTGGTAACTTCAGTTCTATTGCAAGTGTCTTAAGGGTTGTTTTTTTTTCCTTTTCATCTGTTTCTTTGTTTTGTCTCTTCAATACCACCTATCAGTGAGGTCAACTGGTATCTTCTTTTGACTTATGTCACTTAGCATAATCCACTCTAGTTCCATCTATGTCGATTCAAATGAGAGGCCTATAATCTTATCAAAATTTTAAGTGTCTTTGTTTTAATATTTTATAAAGTTACATTTAATATTTTGGATTCCATTCTAAGTTGTTTTTTTTTTTGTTTAAATAAATCCATAACTATTTTGTAATATAATAAAATGCTAATAAAACAGCCAGTACAGAAAAGATTGACAGTGATGGTGAAAAGTGAAAACTTCGTTCCTTGGGAGAATATTGGAAGTGTTTGGCAAGTTCAGTTTAGAAAAGGAAAGATGTAGTTGTTATAGTTGCTCTCCTTAAATTTTTGTAAATGTACTTTATATGGTTAAGATTTTTTCTTTGTAGTTCCAGAGGACAAAACTTGATCCAAAGGATGGGTGTTACATGTATAAATAAATATATGCACTCATTATGCAGAAAAAATTTGAATTATCTTTGTCTTGAAATGAAATTGCCTGCCTGGTGAGATAGCAATCTGATTTTTACTAGAAGTATTCACCTTTAGTGATCAATTGTCAGGATATTCTACATGCCATAATGTGTGGGAGGTTTGATTAAATTACATCTACTCCAATGCCAGTTATGTTCTTTTGTGAAGGGGGAGTGATAATGGATTCAAAAAAAGAAAATAAATGTTTTTCTTTCTTGGACAGTCTTTAAAAACACTACATGGCATGAACCATTTATAGATTCTAAACTAAAAAAACCATATCTGAGAAGAGACCTCTTAAAAGAGGATACTGTTATAGGAAGAAGGGAAATATCACCTTAATAAGCATATGTGCTGAATCAACTCTCATGACAGATAGTATAACTAGATTACCCTTTCTACTAATGGGACAGTTTTTTCCAAAAAAATATGTTGAACACAGCTACTTATGGGAGGTGTGATCAAACACAGTGGCATGCATTTAATATTTCTGTGGAAATTAAAAATATTTAGCTGCTTAGTTGATGCTAAATTTATTTAGTATTTCTTTAGCCTATTCTCAGCTGTGAACCTTATAAGTTATTATAGTTTAATTACTAGACAGAGGACAAATATACTGTGTCAGTATATTTGTGTCAGTAGTTATAATATTGTTAATTTCAGCAAAGCATTGACTTAGAGGCAAACTAATCAAAGAGAATTGGAGCGTTATGTTTTTCTTTTGATCAGGTGGAAGTGCCCTTTAAATCATGACTTCAAGAATGAAAGGAAAATTCTGACCCCAACAGTTTGAAGGAAAAAAAAGTTTACTGCAAGAGTGACCAGGCCCTAGGAGCTCTCCTATATGAGAAGTCCACATGTAGGGCAGGGCATCAGGTTAATGTGCAATTTGAGTTTTAGGGAGGTGGAAATAGGGTGGTTGCACGTGAAGTTCTGTTAATGTTTGCTGGGACTAGGAGAAATCTCGGGAAAGGGTGCTACCTCTTTCACACTGTTTTTGGTCAGAGTCATGATCTATTCTGGCAACTAGGAATGTGAAAGTTAATGTGCTAATGACATATTAATGAGAAAAGTAAGCGGTCTCTGCACAGGTGCCAAAAATTGGTTCAACTGACCCCTTTTAAGGATGTTCTGAAGAATTTTCATCAGCACTGCTGATTGGCTGTTCAGGCCAAGTTTCATCCTGGGCCATTTTGGAAAATAACTGACAAATGGAGAATTACTGTGTTGCCTTTATTTAGTTCCATCTTGTGGAACCCAAAAGTATGCAGCCTGCATCCTTGGAGGCCATTGATCTAACTGCTACTTCACCAGGGCAGGACATACCTGTATTATATATTAATTACACACACAGGCACACTTGCATACAATACATGTGCATGTGCACATGCATGTATGTATACTGTGCACATACATACACATGCATATATACACGTATTTTTTTAATTTTGAAAGTACATTATTTTAACAAGCAATTTAAACTATTTTTATCTATCACGGTTACTAATCTGTTTGGATTCTTACCTGCCATTTTTTATTGTTTTATAATCAGCATGCACGTGTACTCTTCTTTCAGTAGACCTTAGATCAGTCTGCAGTTTTCTGTGCTTTCCTCTTGTCTCCAACTCATGTTTTGAAGTTCTAATCTATTCTTCCAGTAGGAACCATGAAATGGTTTCACCACATACTCTTAATGAGTGTTTTTCTATCAATGCCAAGAAGTGTCCTTAGAAACATAGCCATTGAAAGTATCTTGGCATGAGTTTACTTTATTCTGCCCTTTTTTTTACATGCCACCTGTCATGTTGATGTGATTTATAATTTTTCATTGTATTCTTTAATGTACTATAAGCACTTATTTAAAACGTATAATGAATTTTACTGGTTTCTTGGCTTACTGTTGCTTCAAGTATACTTCTACATTCTCTTGGAGTAATTTTAAAGAATATATTATGAGTGTACAGTTTGATAGTCATTTCAGAGAAGGTATGTCAGTAGTAACTATTCTAAAGCACATTTATAATCTCTTATTTTGTTTTCTCACTGTATAGAATGTCGAACTTTAATTCAAATTATTCTTCCTTAGAGTTTTGGAAATATGGTTTCATTATTTTCTTTTTCCCCCCCTTCTCTCTACAAACCCTACCCTTCACTAAATCACCAAGTGTTCTTCACCATTGTCCAGCTGACTCCACTACGACTTCCCCCACCCCCCATTTCCTATGGTAACCTCAGTTCTTCATTTCTGTTGCAAATGTCCAAGGGTTGGTTTTGTTTTATCTGTTTCTTTGTTTTGTCTCTTCACATTCCATCATTTCACCTATGTGTGAAGTCATCTGGTATCTATCTTTCTTCTTTTGACTTATTTCACTTAGTATAATCCCCTCTAGATCCATCTATGTTGATTCAAATAACAGGATTTCTTCTCTTCTAAGGGCTAGTGTACTATTACATATATACATATATATGCACATATATGTATGTGTATATATATGTATATATCTATATATATCTCTATATATATCTCACATCTTCTTTATCCATTCATCCAGCATTGGGTACTTGAGGTAGTTTCCAGTTCTTGGCTGTTGTGAATAGGCTGCAGTAAACATTGGGGTGCATAAATCTTGGCGAATTTGTGTTTTGTATCTTTCGTGTTAACACACGGAAGTGGGATGGGTTATGTTTTTTAATCCATTTGATCACTCTGTCATTTGAGTTCAGTCCATTAACTACTGGGATTAAACATGAAGCAGTGTTAGCAAGTATAAATGGAAGCCAAAGTTTGAATGATCTGAAGTGGTATTCAAAGGGTTTCAGATTTACATTATTAGAAGAAGATCTTGAAAGATTTTACACAGATGTGTGAGACACTATATATCTGCACTTAGATAACTCACAGTAATGTAAAAGAGGTTTTGGTTGGAGGTGTTTTAAAATATAAGACTCTTGGAATATAAGTCCAGTACTAGTTTAAAATAAATAATGAAAGGATCTTATTATGTATGGTAAAAATAATGGAAATAAGGGGATAGTCAAGTATCTTGAAAGTGGAGTGATTGCTAGGGTGTAAGGAATGAGGGAGATGGATACTATCAAATGGGTTGTCTTTTTGGTGTAGACAACTGAGAATTCATTGGTGTTAGGAATACAGGTGTGAGAACTAACTATATTAGGATGCACATGAGTTCAACTTTAGAAACATGGCATTTGAGGTCCTTAGTGATTTGTTTTTTTATCATAATTGTTGAAGTAACATTGTATTATAACTTTGAGATGTGCATCATTATAAATCAATATCTGCATGTAAGTATAAACAAAATCTAATTCTGTCCTTCATATATGTACTCCATTTACCCAATTTGCCCACCACTCTTCTCTTCCTTTCTAGTAACCGCTGATTTGGGATTAAAGTCTGAAAGTTATTTTAATTCATTTGTTTGGTTTCTCTATAAACCACAGATGAGTGAAATCATATGATGTTTGTCTTTCTTCTTCTGACTTATTGCAGTAAGCACAATTCCCTCTATGTCTTTCCATGTAGTTGCAGATGGAAGGATTTTCCCCCTTCTTCCCTCCTTTGCAGTTCCTCTCTAACACTTGTTTCTTGTCTTTTGTATGATAGCCATTCATATAAGTATGAGGTGATACCTCATGATTGATCTGATTTTCATTTCCCTAGTAATAGGAGAAGATAAACATCTTGCTTAATACTGTCATTTAAAATTCTGTAGAGAAGTATAGATATGAAATCCATACTAGGTGTTCTAAATGTCTAAGCTGAGCGTTAAAGCCATGAATGCAGATGACATCACGTATGGAAGTCATATAGGAAGAATAGAGCAAATGGTCAGAGGAAATAGATTTGTGAAGCTTCTTCATGAAGAAGCTGAGAAGTAGTGAGAGGAGAATTTATGAGAACTAGAAAAATGTGATGCTTTAGAAACTAGGAAAAGCATTTTAAGGAAGATATGATTAATGTAAACTGTTATGTTCAGATGAGGTAAAGCCAAAAACATAATCCATCTGATTTGCTAGTTCATTTTAAGTTGTTAGAATAGTTTGAGTGATGAGTATGGAGGAGTGAATGTTGTAGATTAAGGAGAGAATTCACATAAAAACAAATGGATAGATTGCTGCGGTGGTAGTAAGGAAGAGCACAATTAACTGAAGGCAAATATGGGTTCAAAGAGTTTAATTTTGTTTCAAATGAGAGAGACTACAATGTGTCGACAGAAAATATCAATAAGAGCTAGTAAAATAAGATGAAAATAAGAGGGTCGAATAGTAATGGACTGAATGATTGATCATGGTACTGGAATGGTTAGATTTCTGGAACCAAGTTAGGGGATTACCTCAGTAGATTCATACAGGAATATACTTGTATAAGGGATGACTTGAAGTAATGCGTGGATACAGATAATTTGGGATGAAAAAATGAGGTTTATGCTAGTTGGCCTTGTTTTCCACTCTGAATTAGGAGGCAGGTCATCTGGATGCCAGATGTTATGTATCATTCAAGTCTGAACACTTCTATTGCTGTCCAGCCAGGGCTGAAATGCACAGGCAACTGGGAAGTAAGAGTCAGTAGGAATTTAATTGATACCCACATTATTTTAATGTGATGTATCTCAGTGTAGTCCTTAGGCCAGTAGCTTCAGTGTTACCAGGAGCTTGTTAGAATGAAAATTCTTGGGCTGTTCTGACCTATTGACTTTAAAGCTAATTAAAACAAACAAACAAACAAAACCCTTCTAGTGATTCTAAAGTATACTAAAGTTTGAGAACTACTGCTAGTTGGGGGATTTACTAGGAAAACTACTTTTATTAACAGCCACTTTTCTATTAAGCCTAACACTTTTTCTGTTTTTATTATAGCAGCTGTGTTGAATTTGTATTCAAATAGTTATTTAACAAAGTTTCATGATTATCAACTGGCTGTATTTTCATATTTTATTATTTATCTGTTGGTTTGCTGCTAAATATGACAAAACTGAAGCAAGTGAAACTGTTTATAGAATTTATCCCTTAATACTGCTTTCTCTGTATCTGTCCTGATCTTGAGTTTTATTTAAAAACATTTTTTTTTTTCTGGATGTTAGCTTTCCAGAAATGTACCTTTATCACTTTTCCTCTTTAAAGGAATGATGCAGACTGGAATGAAGGCAAGTAGGCAGACAGGCAGGAAGAAAGAAAGGGAAAAAGTATTTTATTTTTATTTAGTTGTTCACGTTGGTTGCTCCTCCAGAACCAGAATGGGAGCCCAGGTCTTTGGGATGTTTGTGGCCTGTGCTCCTCTGGAGGTGGCTGACCTAATTGCTATTCCACCAGGGTGCACCTACCTTTATCATTGTTAAAACTTTGAATTTTGTATGTGTCTTTTATATGTAAAAAAAATTTATCATGCCTACGTAGGTGACACCTTTCTAAAATAACTTTTTAAAGGAATATCATGTTTCCTTTTGCTACCGAGAAACATGCTAAAAGGAAGATTTCTCAAAGTAAAGTTTTAAGTACTTGAAGCCTTTTCCATGGGCTTGAAAATAGAATTGATTTGTAGATAATTTAGTTTCTCACTTGTACTACTTTACCAAAGCTCGTGTAAGTTACTATTTGTGGCATAATTATGCTTGTGAATACTATACTTATTTTTTTAATGAACGAGGTACATTAAAACTTTTCAGTTTTTAACTTCGTTATTTTCAAATTAGTATTTTCTTATTATTTACATCAGAAATAAAATTTATTTTTTCCCAGGTAATTGTTCTGAGGTTGTTCACCTTTTGACCTGTACTATTCCAAGTGTGGTTCATGTTGTGCCCTGGTGGACTAATGTTTATGTCAGTCACCTCGAAGACGAGGCCACATACCCTGGGTTCGAGTCCCAGGCCCGAGGGTAACTACCAGTGCGAACAACCAAATGAAAATAAAGTGCATTTTCCTCCTCTCTCTTCCTGCCTGCCTGCCTACTACTGTCTTCATTCCTGCCTGGACCTTTCCTTTAAAAAACACCAGCAACAAAAACCAAAGTGTGGTTCATGGATTAGCAGTATCCGTGTCACCCAGGAGCTTACCTGTAGTATCTTAGACTCACATTCCAGACATTTTGATTCTGAATCTACATTTTAATAGGGTCCTGAAGTTATCCATTGGCATTAAAATGTAAGAAGCATTACCTCAGAGAATAGAATAGGTTAATGATAGAATATGAATTGATTTTAGTATATTGATGAGGAACATAAGGAATGGAGTTAAGGAAAGAAGTATAGTATGGAGAAAGTTAACGCAACATAAGGTTAATAGTGGGTTATTAAAAATTAAATTTTAAGTTAATATTAAATTTACCTTGAGATAGAAAATAAGTCTTCTGCCATATTGACATTCATAAATAGTGTGCTGCATCAGAAAGCTAATATCATTATAACCTATAGTTATTAGATTTTTATTAAAATTCTGTGTGTAATTCCACACTGCAGCCTTTGATGACTTGGACACTACATATAAATTTGAACTTGAAAGTTTCAAAATTGGAAGGGAATAGTAATAAAATTTTGAAAGTACCTTTATAGTTTATAAAAGAAAAGTACATATTTGGGTGTTTTATTTGCTTCTTTATAGGTCACACATTACCATCATACAAATGAGTGAACAGTCTTGGAGAACTAAAGTTATATAGCCTTGTCCCACCCTGAGTTCATGGTTAATCTAAGGCATGATTCAAATTCTTCTGATTCTAGCACCTTTTTATTTTTTGGAAAAGTTCAAACAAACCTACTTTCATGTAGGAGCACAGGAGTTTACAATTTCAATAGTAAAGTTATAATAGGCAAGAACTAATGAGCAAACTTTTTAGGTCTTTAAGATAAACTTAAGATAACTTTATTAAGGTAACTTAAGATAAACTTTAAGATAAACTTTAGTTGGTGTGGTAAAATACATTTCATAATATAAATAGTTCTCATTTCCTGATTATCATTTAAATTTTGGATTAGACCCACCTGTATTCATGTTAGGTTAAAAGTCTTTAATACTTATGTAGTTATGTACTGTAATTGGTAATAAAATAGATAATGATGTTTATGGATATTTGAATTTAAAAATTAGTCATCCTGGATTGTCTTTTCATTTTATCCAAAAATATTTTATTTCCTATATCAGGTTCTTATTCTACTATTTATAAGTTTCTCTAAATTTTGAGAAACTTTTTAATGGAATTATTTAGTATATGTATTTATGTGTTCTAGATGGTATGCAGAGCTGTCATCTAGTTTATAGTTTTTCTTCACCCTTGTAATAAAATTTTGCTTTGTTTTTATGTCTTTTATATGTTTTAATATTTTATTTCTTCAGCTGTTTTAATGTTACTGACATGGCAGTAACATTAAACATTTTCTGTGGACCTCTACTCCTTGACTATACGTAGCTGATTTCAAAGTATGTCTTCTGGCAATAAATTATGGGCATGAAAAGTTAAATATCCTTTTCCTCCTCAAAATATTTGTATTTCTTCTGTTGATTTCTTCTCCATGGAAATATATTTTAGGATAGAGATCATAAATTACTGATCATTCAAATGAAGTTTGTAATTTTTCTTCACCATTGTTATGTTTAATCATTCCGATATTAAATTTAAAAGGACAGTAAAATGTGCCCTCACTGAATGATTGCATGAGAAATCCCAAGAGAACTGGAATTGAATAGTTTTAATAAAATTTGATTATGTCTCAAGGAAAATGTTATTTTATGGTGACAATAATAGGGACAGAACTTGAATTTTGTGTAAGAAACCTGAGTTCATAGAATACTTTGTTGTTAACTGTCTATAAGACTTTGAAAAGTTACTTTCTTTGAAATTCTCTGGAATTTCTCACCTATAAAATTAAGTAGTTGGATCAGAGTTATAGCTCCTTCTTGCTAAAAATTCATAATAGTATGAACCATTATGTGATAGGTGTGGCGAGGAGATAATTTTGTTCCTTTAACATTTTATATTTATGTAACTGGATACTTGTTTTGTGTATGCATTTAATTTTTGTCTTTTTTCACTCACATATTAATCACTATTTTTTGTTCCCTCTCAATGAATTGTAAAAATTTTGAGTAGCTTTTGAATCAACCATTTTATATACTTTTATTTAGAAAATTTGTATTTGTATAAGTCTAAGACTTTACTAAAATAATGTTTTTATTGTTTCAACCATAAAGCTTATGAATGGATTTTCTGATACTGTTTTCTCTTGAAATGTTTAAAGCTGTTTAATAGAGTCATGTGTATGTGTGTGTGTGTATATATATGTATATATATATATATATATGCATTCATAGGTATGGTACATATATACATATATCTGTATTGTTAAAAAATAAATTGAGGCATATTAAACTTTTTAAGTTTATTTGAGCAAAAATGAATTTGGGAAGTGCCTAGACAGAAGTGTTTAGAAGTGATCTGCTGACAGGTGCTAGGGGAAAGACTTTCATAGATTAAAAGCAAAAACAAAACAACAGGATTATTTGATTGACTATAGCTTAAGCAGTTGCCTTATTTGGAAAAATATAGTTGGCTATTATTCTTAGGTTTTGATTTTTTTAACTTTGACATTTATAGTCTTAGGTTTTTATTTGTTTATGTAGGCTGCTAAGGTATTAGAATAACCTCAGTTTAATGACCTCGTTTAATTTAGCAGCGTGCGTACATACATATATGTATAGTATGCAAGTATGTGTAGTATATATGTATGCATAGTATATATGTTTAATGATATCTATTTAATTTAGCAGTATATATATTCATGTATATATGTATATGTGCTGTTATACACATATATACACACACACAAACATGTATATAAAGCAGTGTATTCAGTTTATTTCCAGTGAAAGTCTTAGAATCTGTGTCTTTAATAAACTAGCTAATTCTAAGAACACAGTGTATTTCTAATTAATTAAAAATCAAAGTCTAAATATGTAAAATATGATAAAGTAGAGGAGGGAGAACATGTTTTTGAGAAGAATGTCTAAAACTACATACTAGATGTACTAAATTTCCTATGCCTTTAACATGCTTTGTCTTTCATGGCAGTCTGTTGCTTATCATAATATCAGTTCTTTTTGTGGCATTGTCTTTTAATTTATAGAGTATTTGGAAAATAGTGAATTTAGTGTGATGACTTATATGAGAACAAGTTCTATATGTGTGTATATATATTTGCATGTATATTTATATTTTTTGTTTGTTTTTTCCTTTTCTTCCTGTGGACCCACGTTTTGAAGCTAAATCCTTGGGTCGTTTTTAAATTTACCTTAGCTTCTGAGCCATTTTGCTGCATCTGTTTAGCAGTTTTTGATGTGTGATATTTACTACCATACTTGCTTGTTTTTTGGAGGGAGGGTTGAACTAAAGCTTAAACTCTTCTAGAGAGGTACCAAATTAATTAGTTTGAGGGAACCTGCATATCTATGTTTTAAAATTCTCTTTGGTAATTCCAGTGTCCAGCTAACTAATGTTTTTCTTAGGGTTTTCTGACTGAATTTCCTATTGTACCCTGGCCTCAGGCTTCACCTCTTTACTTTACCTTGACAGCTTATAAAACTCAAGTTCTAGGTTACCAGCTATAGTTAAATGTTTCTGGGCGGACATTAGCTGCCATGTTTTCTTTCTTGACTGAATTCTAATATTTTTCTTGGAATTTAACTTTTTCTAGGGAATTGCTTTTGTCAACTTTCACATGTGCAAAAATTTGTTTGTTTTTTTTAATTATATTTATTAATTTTATATGTCTGGAATGGAAGGACTCTTACTGTACACTAGTCTGCCATATTGCTGTACATGGATGTCACCTCAAAGTATTTGTAATTTGTTTTGGAAGATATGACATAATCACAGGAGAAGTCTGAGAGGAATGGTCTCGTCATAGTACATAATGAACAAAGAGAACAATCTTAATGAGGTTGGAGTTGTTGGCAGAGGTCAGAACATTCTGTGTGCTACCTCCTTTGTCATTTTAAGAGATGTTTCATTCCAGCTCTAAGGGCAAATGGAGAGTTTTAAGCAAGGAGATATGATGTCCTTAAATTTTAACAGCATCATTCTTGCAGTAATATAGAGAAAGAGAAAGAATTGGAGAAAAAGCAAGAATTCATAAGTTTGGAATTCTTTTAGGAAATAGCTTCAGTGGTGCAGGAGATGTTGGTGGCTTACGAGAAAGCTAATGGAAATGAAAGAAGAGGACGAAATGTTGAGTCCAGTGGTTTTTGGTATGTGGGACGTAAAAAGGTAATTTCAAATGTTTCCTAGTTTCTGAATTGAATCACTGTGTTTCATTTATTAAGATGGGAAAAAAGAAAGGATTGGGTTTTGAAAATAAGGTGAAAATTCAGTTTAGTTATGGTAATTTTCCTACGCCTTTAACATATTCTAGCTTTCAAGCCAAGCAGTCTACATTATTTTAATAGTAATAATAGTATATGATGTTATACTAGTAATAACAAATGCTAATTGAGTCTTTACTATGTGTCATACTACGTTATGATGTGAGTACTACCACTTACCTTCATTTTATAGATGAGTAACAAGAAAAATGGATTATTTTGTTTAGGTCACACAGCCAGCACGTGATGTCATCAGGATTCAAATTCAGATTCTCTGGTCCTAGTGCCCGTTGACTTAATCCATAAACATTAGTGCTAATGAATTTGTATTTTGAAATAAGGTGAGGTTTGGAGATAAGAACATTTTGGAATTTGTTAGTATATAGATAATATTTCCATAAACTCTTTATTATGCATTAATGTACTTTAAGAATGCATATCACTTATTATACATATATATAGTTGTATGTATATAAACAGGTAGACACATATGCATATACATACATGTTAATATAACTTGTATGGTTCCTGACACAGGGTTTGCATCTAATTGTCTTTTACTTTCAGAAATTGCACTAGTATGTTTGTTGAAGGCTTTCATGAAGAACATTTTGATTGTTGAAGTAACTTACGAAAATTCAATAATTATTGATTATATGTATATATATTTGAATGGAAATTAATGTTCTGAACCCAACTTGAGAAAACCCTTTTTAAATTCTAGAAGATCAAGGCTTTTGTTTTATTTTGAGTACTTTCAAACACTCAGGTTAAGAGAAAGTAATCAAAACTAATTCAGGGCCACATGTTAATGATTCTGTGATCTACTGTTCTTGAATGGTACGACTGTTAACATGTTATTTTGTGCTAATGATACTTCATTCAGAATTAGAGTTTGGTGTGTATTTATTTAGTGTTAAAAATAAGTTTGAAGATGGAGAGAAACAAAACCTGAAAACATATGTTTTTTTAATAGTTTCACTTTAGAAGCCAAGTTTCCTTATTTGGAATAGGTGCAAAGATTTGGGGATTATTGTAAGATCAGTATGTAATTTTGGATTATTATGTTCTTTTTATTAGTACTTTAGAGATGTCACTCTGCCATCTTCTTACTGACATTGTTTTCAATTAGATATCTTCTGATGTGCTTGTCTTTTTGTTCCTATGTAGGTTAACATTTTTTCTCTAATACTGGTTTTGAAAAGTTTGATTATGCTGTGTCTTGATATAATTTTCTTTGTATTTCTTGTGCTAGGGATTTATTGTACTTTCATGTATGGGCGCATAATTTTATCAAACTTGGGGAAATTTCAGCCATTTATTCAAGTACTTTTTATCTCCTGTATATACTCTTCTTTCAACACTACAGTTATACATGCAGTGGGCCTCTTAAAATCCTACAGCATATTGATTTTCTGCACAACATTTTCTTTTGATTTTTTCCTCTTGTTTCATTTTAGATGACTTTTATTTTTTAGTAGGTCTTCAAGTTCACTAATCTTCTGCTTGTCTCTTCTTCCATTGACCTCATTCATTGTATTTTTTATCTTGGATATTGTAGTTTTCATCTCTAGAATTCAATTTGGGTCTATTTTAGATCTTTCATGTTTAACATTTTGAATACAGTGTGATTCTATAACATCTATATCAGTTCTGGGTTGGTTTTGATTGATTGATTTGTGCCCATTATGAAATGTATTTTTCTTTTTTGTATGCCTAATAATATTTAATTCGATTTTATACACTGAAAATGTTACCTTGTTGGATGCTAGATTTTTTTGCATTCCTATCAATATCCTTAAATTTTGTTCTGAGATGCAAGCAATTTTAATCTTTTGGCATTTCAATTTTAAGATTTATTAGGCAGTACCAAACTAATGTTCAGTTTTGGGCTTAATTTTGCCTGCTATTGAGGCTAGGCTCTTTGTATATTCCACCCAGTGTCTTGTTAATCAGGAGATTTTTAATCTACCATTAAAAATGGCTGGTGGGAACAGACACTATTCTGGCTCCTATGTCAGTACGGGATACTATTCTCATTCTCCCTAAAATGGATCTTTCTCCTGACCTCAGATAATTTCCTCATATACAGGTTATTTTGTTCAGCACTCAGTGGCCTGAATACACAGTGGGGACCATCTCTAGAACTCTGGGCAACTGTCTTCTCTCTGGTATTCAATTCTGTGCTTTTAATTGCCTTGATTTCCTGGACTTTTCTGCTCCTCCTTAACTCAGGAATAAACTGAGTTTTACCTTTTTTCCTCCTCTCTGTGCCTCATCCTTGAATCTTTCTCAAGACAGTAAGGTGGAGCTGTCTTAAAGCTTAACTTTATTTCCTGTGTTTTAGGCATCACTGCCTTTCCATTCCTGTTGTCCATTGACCTAAACACTCTTGTTTCATTTATTTTATTTGCTTTTCTTTCAGGTAGATGGGTAAATAGAATCCCTGTTGTTTATCTTGCCCAGAATTGAAAAGTATTATATTTGTTGTTACTTTTTGAAAAATATCGAGATTGGTAAGAGAAACTTTTAAAGAGGCTAGTCATTTTTTAACCATAGTGCAATATAAGTTATTTTAGCTTTTTATTTCTTTAAAGTTGTCTGAAAAATTCAATAAGCAAAAGTCCTTCCTAGTATATATGTGTGGAAGTAAAAGTAGACTTAAACCAGTTCATTTAATCTTACAAGTTGTACTTCAGCTGTCTTTGCTGTAAGAATTAATATGGCAGCTCAAGATATGCTATGGGGAGTTAGTATTACTTGACCAATTGAGTGGTAAAGGTTCCAGTAGTGTAACTTTAACATGTTTTTCCAGGCATTTAGAATTAAGATTCTGTGTAGTAAGAGGATAACCAGTATTTCCTAGACTTAATTTGGCAGTTTTCTAATCTTATACTTAAAGTAATAAAACATTTAGTTTCTCAAAATGAGTATATAAGAGGCTTTTAGAAACCTAAGTGTTCTTTCCAATTTTATGGCCTATGTTCTAATCTGGATCATATCATCTTTCTGTTATAATGAGATGGTATTTCTGAAAAGTTGTCTTTTATTTGTATAATTCCTTACAGAAAGGGCAATATATTGTGTTTTTAGGAGTGCTTTACTGAATTATTTTGAAGTTCAGTCAATATGCCTTATTTAGTAATTGTAGTATAATTATAGGGTATGCTGTTTATAAATTGTAACCTTAATTTTTATGTATTGTGATTATGCTAATATCCTTAAATATCAATTATAGTTACAGTTTAGCTGTAAAATCCCACATTTCATGACTTATAAAGAGATTTTGAAAGTGGCATATATGATATAGGTACTGGGAGAATTTACATTTAAATGAGTGGATATAGCATTTTGGTTGGAATTAAATATGATCTTATAACTTTTTTCATGTTTCGTGAAATAAATGTCTTGCAGTTATGTTCAATTATCGTTTTAAGCAATAGATGATATTTTAAAATTTAACTTAGTAGATTGACCTACAGATTATGATGGAGGCTGTGCAGTAGATGTCAGGGTTGATAGTCCAGTTTAAAGCTTGATCAAGTAGAGGCTGTTGAAATAAATATTTGGTTGTGGAAGACTAGGAGAAACTGAATTTTTTTTTTTTTTTAACAAAAATAAGAATTGTTGCCTGAGAATGTCAACAGGGTGCATAGTAGGAAAAAGTCAGAAATAACAATGAAAAGGGAAATATGGAAATGAAATGGAGCCTTGCTCAAGGTCAGAGTCATGACATTGTGTAAAGGAGCTAGCTTAATAGTGATTCGGTGCAGATTTCAGTAGTAATAATTTAAATTACTTAAGTAAGTAAGTCTTTAGCCCACTAAGGAAGAAAGACCATTATGGCGATACTCCCACCTAGTGGCAGATCCAGGCAATTCAAAACATTAGAGTGAGGCTGAGATCTTAAGAGTTTATGGAGAATTTTTTTCTTTAGTAGTGTAATCTGTGGCTTATTTAATCAGAATAGAATTTAGGTTACTTCTGCAACAGTTCTGATTTAAATTTTATTCTATTTATATTTAAAATCTATAATACATTTATGTAAATTATCCACTTACAAAATTTGTGGTCTATAGCAGTGGCATTGCTTTAATATTAGGTGAAAGCTAAATCTGAAGACATAGACATAGCAGGAAATAGACATAGTAGAATTTTGAAGATGGCGATGATTTGAATGTAGGGATACGACTGAGTAAGGGATTGCTTGAAGGAATGATAGGCTTTGAGACCTTGGGAATAGTTATTTTTTTAGGCTTGAGGATAAGAACATGTTAAATGTTTTATATTTCTGATATAATTTTTCTACTATACCAGCTAATAAAATGTGAGTTTTTAATTTAAAAGTTATATATATTACACTAGCTGAAACGTTTGCTTTTATAGGTGAACGGTGTTTGAATTCCTTCAATTTATTACATTGTTGTATACTTTAAACACTTTTTCTCCATGAAATACTTGTTTTTTCCACATGTACTCTATTTATGGAGTAATTGATATACACTTTCTGTATTTTGTGACATCCTATTAATTTTTATGAATGTATTTGCCTGATTATGCTAAATAATAATTTTCCAGATGACTGTTTTTTCACTGTTTTTAGTTTCCAGAATTAATAGCACATGGTACTAGTATTTACTTTTACATTGCAGTGTGTTAATGGGACTTCACTTACTAGTAAATTCATTGTATTTTATTGCCTATTACTGACTTGTAAACTATTTCTTGCGCATTCTGTGGTAAAATTTATCTCTGGGAAAATCTTCATTAAGTGAATTTTAATACAGATACGATGAAAAATGTTTAGGTTTTCTTTCTCCACAATGTCAAATGGATTATATTTTTATATATTCATATTTTATACTCATTACAAGTATTGTTGAACTTATTTAGAGGTAATTTCTCATGGTAGAAGAAGGATGAAGTACAGTAGTTTGGAATAATCATAGGATTTGCAGTTAGGCACAAGTAGCTACTTTTGTGATCATTTGCAAATTACCTACTTTTTGTAAACACAGAATTTGTTAGTATAGTTGTCTAGAATATAGTATGGCTGAAACTATTTTTGTTGCCATTATTGCTGTTTTTTGTTTCTATTGTATTTGTTTTATGTAAAGAAATAAGTGATCCATGGACAACTAAAATTATTGCTTCAGACTATAAATTTAAATAGCAAAAATAGAAACCTAAGTATAAATAAAACTTGAATGCTGTTAGATTGGAAAAATATTTTAACTGAGATGTAATTGGTATATAACTTTAATTTTAGGTGTCTACCACACTGATTTGCTATTGTATATATTGCAGTGTTTGCCACAGCAGTCTAGTTAATATTCATTACCACATACTTAACAGGAACTTTCTTGTGATGAGAACTTTTAGAAATTACTCTTTTAGCAACAGCATTAACTATAATTACTATACTATAGCCACATTCCTGAGACTTACATCTACCCCATTTCTCTGGCATCCAGCAATCTATTTTTGGATTTATGAGTTTAGGTTTTTGTAGTTTTAGATTTCATGTATAAGTGAGATTATATAGTATTTGTCTTTCTCAGACTTATTTTACTTATAATTCGCTGATGATTCATCCATATTGTTGTAAATGGCAGGATTTCTTTCTATATGAATAATATTCTGCTGTGTGTATATGTACATAATGCTGCTAGGAACATGCGGGTTTATGTATCTTTTTGAGTTAGTATTTCATTTCCTTTGGATATATACCGAGAAGTGGAATTGCTGGATTGCTGGTAATAGGTTTTTTTGTTTGTTTGTTTTTAGGAATATCCCTATAGTTTTCCATAGTGAATATATCAGTTTACATCCCCACTAACAGTGCATGAGAGGATTGCTGGTAATTTTTTTTGGGGGGGGGGTTTTTTGGTTTTTAGGAATATACCTACAGTTTTTCATAGTGAATATATCAATTTACATCCCCACTAACAGTGCATGAGAGTTCCCTTTTTCCAACATCCTCTTCAAGGCTTGTTATATTTTTGTCTTTTTGATAAAGCTATTCTAACAGATATGAGGTGATGTCTCATGGTAGTTTTTATTTGCATTTACCTAATGATTTGTGATATTGAGAACCTACTTAATACCTGTTCAAGATCTGCATGTCATCTTTGGAAAATGTCTACCCACAGCCTCTGCCCATTATTTAAAATTAATTTTTAGTTGTTGTTATAACTGGGTTGAATGAGTTTTTTAAATATATTTTGGATATTTTTTGTCTTACCAGATACATGATTTGCAGATGTTTTGTTCCAGGTGTTAGGTGGCTTTCATTAATTGTTGTCTTTGCTGTACAGAGCTTTTTAGTTTTATTTGTCAGTTTTTGCTTTTGTCACCTTTAGTTTTGGTGTCGGGTCCAAAAATTCATTGCCAAGACAAATGTCAAGGGCTTATCAACTATGGTTTCATTTAGGTGTTTTATGATTTCTTGTCTCACATTCAATTCTAATCCATTTTGAGTTGATTTTGTAGATTATGGTCCAGTTTTTCCAACACAAATTGTTTTAGATGCTATCTTTCCCGTTTTGTATATTGGCATCTTTGCCATAATAATTGGCCATGTATGGGTGGGTTTAATTGCTGGCCATTGTTCCTGCTTTCTGATTTTATGCTGATACTACCATACTGTTTTGATTATTACAGCTTTGTAGCATAGTTTGAAATCAGGAAATGGGTGCTAATAGCTTTATTTTTTAATAAGATTGTTTTGGTTATTCAGGGTCTTTTATGGTTTAGAATATTTTACAATGTCATAATAAAGAGAGTTCTTAAAAAATAAAATACAAGAAGCACAGATTGCAAAGGAATTTGCAGTTTGACCACAAAATTCTTTATAGGGAGCCCATGTAAAATTATATCAATTTCTAGATAGCAGAAGATAGTTGTTACTCATGTAACTGGTAAATATTAATTGTACTGTTACTAATTATCAATAAATACCTAGTATAAATTAATAAGACAATGGCGATATAGTTAAAAGAGATCTGAACAAGCAGATCATAGAAGAAATGTGTGATTAGAATACATACATTATCATTGATTATCAGGGAAGTAAATGTAAATTATAATAAGATTGAGATGCCATTTCTTACCCATTAACCAGGAAAAAGTTAAAATATCTGACAGTTCTAGAGTTGATAAGAATATGGGAAAATTGGAATTGTTTTGCTACCTCTGGGAGTGTATATTGATGTAATTAGTTTAGATAAGCAATTTGCCAATATCTTGCAATTGGTTAAGTTTATATGTTGTGGGGAAAATTTGATAGTCTGGCAAAAGCTATGTGCTTCCTCAAAATAATTTTTAATGAATAAAATATTGAGAAAGATAGAAGGTACTATGTAGAAATTTGTTTTCAAAATTAAAAAAATTATACAGTCCTGTTTGTTTTTGAAGTCTTAACAAGAATCGAATGACAGGTTAGATAGCTATTGTGATTTCAAAGTAGTGATAAGTATAAACAATGCTTAGAGCTATCAGCAATAAATGGAATGAAATAGGAATATAGCTGTGATTTTCTTGGTTCCAAATAAGTTTAAGAACTCATGGAGAGACAGATTGTCATCCATATACAATGCCTATGATTGTAGCAGTTTATAAGAATTAAAAAAAAAGTAAATAGGAAAACCATAAATGTCTGACCATTGCTAAAAAAAAATAGAAAAAATGTGTGATATGTTAACATAGTGGGATACTTTACCTTAATGGAAATAAGAAAATTACACTTATATGTTGTCTACATACATAGGTTTTGAAAATAAAATTTTGAGTTAACTAGTTTCAATATGATATTGGAAGAGAACATTATGTATATCAAAATATACATATGAAATCATATTGTGTATTGTTTGTGATTTTATGTACTTGTAAGTGTGTTTGTATAGATAAAAAGACAGATTTGAAAGAAATAATATATTTAATTGAATGGGAGAACAATTATCAGGGCTAAGAGTTCATATAGAATACCTGTAATGTTTTCATTCTTTATGTTAAAAAAATCTAACAAACAAAATTTACTTAATGATAATTGTCATTTATACATGGTGGGTACACAGATGTTTGCTTTGATATTCTTTGTGCCTCCAAGAATTTAAACGGTTCTTAAAGCTCTTAAAGTAATGATTATGATAAAAATATTTTATTATACTTACTATAAATAAACATTATAATAAAGAAGTGATGGAAAGACAGATTAGTAAAAGGGAAGTTAACTTCTGTCATTTGACCCATGTGAATATGGATTACTTGAGTTACATACTTGTACAACTGATATTTTGTAATGAGTTCAAGGATTTGTTTGCTGTTTTTTACTTTTCTATTTACATTGTGAAAGTTCGCCTTTAAATTTGTCCATTTCTTTTATGTTTATCACTAGGAAAGCTTAAAAATTTATCTTACTAGACCCAGGAAAATTGTTTTATTTGTTGAACTTACAGTGATTTCTTGTATCGCTTCTCCCTAATGATTTTTCCAATTAAGCTTGAAATATCTGGATTGCTTCAGTTTCTTAGTTATTATGATCTTAGAGAGATACATAGAGCCCTAATTATTAAAGAACTTTGAATATATACTCCGTCTTTTTTTTTACTGAAATGAAATAGTGTGTTTGTTAATAAAGATAATTGCAATTGTAACTGCAAGTTAGAACATAATGAAACATCCTCATTTTCTCAGTGAGGAGAGAAGGATTGGATTGAAGTTATCTAACTTCCATGAGAGTGAACTAATCAATAGGTGGGAAATGAGTATTAGGAATTATAAAGAGGGACACAGTAACTTTTCAATAACTGGCTGTGTTCAGCATTTCTTCTAAGAAGAATCAGAATTTTGTTTGTTTTTTAGCTTCTCTTTTATCTTTCACTGTCTCTTTCCAATTGGCAATAGCTATTCTGTTGTTTTAAAAGTAATATAGATAAACCACAAAGAAATTTGTAAACTAGAAATAAACATACTTGGTCATTTCCACTAGAAATAAACCATTGTATAACCATTATATATTATATATCCTTTCAGATATTTAGCATATTGTTCTGGTAAGTCATTATTTTACATTAATTTTTTTTGTTTTTAAGGTAACACTCAGTTTTATTGAGAAAATTTACATGCAACACTATATTTAAGGTGTAGTCTAATGACAGCTTAAAATATTATGAATTGATTACAACGATTTGTTAATTAAATTCATTTCATATAGTTAACAAAATTTTTAATTTTTCTTGCATATGATCTAGTTTTAGCTACTCAGAGATTTTAGGTAATAACTTTTAATAAATAACTGATCAGATCTGTAATTTACTGTTTGCAACCTGACAAGTATGCAAAGGCAATATAGTAAGAGCATATTACAATGTTTTCTACATACAAATATTTCATTCTACCTACCTTTATACGTGGAATCATTTTTCTTTATCAGAATAGGCTTCCAAAAGAAATCAAGCTTTGAACACCTAATTTCAATTAGAAGTCTATAATGAAACTTAATCAACCATTTTGACACAAAGCAGTCTTTTCACATCTGAATAACACTGCACATTCCTGAGGTACTATAAACCTTAAGTGTCTGCTTATTAAAATTTTGTTTAACTATGAAATAATCAAGAAATAACATTTTGACCCTGAAATTACATAATTTTAATTATAATTTTTATTGAAGTAGTATTATGTAAGATTTTGTTGTGCATAATTATAAATTAACTTCAGTATGTGTTTTATTAAACTTACCAGCAAAAGCCCAATTCTGTCCTTCACTATATAGTGACCCGGTTTGCCTACCTTCCTTCGCATTTCCCTTCTGGTAATTACTAATTTGGACTTACAGTCTAAAAGTTTATTTTTATTTTTGGTTCATTTGTTCGGTTTCTCTCTATCCCACATATGAGTGAAGTCATGTGTTTTTCTCCATTTGACTTATTTCACTAAATATGCTCTCATTCCATCTGTGTTGCTGAAAATAGTAATGATTTGATTTTTTTGATAGCTAAGTAGAATTCTGTCTTCTTTATCCACTTGTTTGTTTATGCTGAAATATACATGGGGGATGCATATATCTTGTTAAACAAGTGTTTTTGTGTTTTTCAGGTAAATACCCAAAAAGGAATAACTGGATAGTATGAAATTTCTCTTTTTAATTTTTTTAGGAATCTTTATATTGCTTTCCATAATGGCTCTACCAGTTTATATCCCACCAACAGCATATAAGGTTTCTGTCTCTTCACATCCTCTCCAATACTTATTTCTTTTTTTTTTTTTTGGGTAATATCCACCCTCACAGGTATGAGATACCTCATTTCCTTTTTGTTTTGCTTTTCCCTATTAATAAAGAGACGATAGACATCTTTTTGTGTGCTACTGGCCGTCTATATCTTATTTGGAAAAGTGATTAGAACCTCAGCACACATTTTTGTTGTTGTTGAGTGTTTTAAGTTCTTTATATATTTTGGATATTAACCCCTTGTTGGATGTGTGATGTGTAGATATCTTCTCCCATTCAATACGATGCCTTTTAGCTTTGATGAGAATTTCTTTCACTGTGCAAAGCTTTTAATTTCGATGTAGTTACATATTTTTAATTTTACTTTTGTTTCCCTTGCCTTTGGAGTTGAGTCCCCAATGACATCATTAAAACCAAAATCAATAAGTGTATTGCCTATGTTTTCTTCTGTGCATTTTATGATTTCAGATCTTACATCTAAGTCGTCACTTAAATTAATTTTTGCATATGGTGTTGGAGAATGGTCTATTTTCATTCTTTTGCATAGTGCTGATTTTCCCACCATCATTTATTGAAGAGACTGTCTTTGCTCCATTTTATACTCCTGACTCCTTTGTCGTAAATAGTTGTTTATATAGCTGTGGGTTTCTCTTTAGACTCTTGATTCTGTTCCATATATCGGGTGTGTTTGTTTATATTCTAATACCATGCTGCTTTAATTACTATCTTTTTTTTTTTATTGTTTGAATTGGGAACATAACTCCATTTTGTTGTGTTTTTTAAATTTTTTTGCAGGATCTTTTGTAGTTTCAAGTAAATTTCATGAATTTTTTTCTATTTCTGTGAAAAGTTTATTGGGATTTGGATACAGATTACATTGAATCTGTTCATTAAGTAACATGTACTTTTAATGGTGTTAATTTTTCCATTCCATTCTATGAGCATGGGATCTCTTTCCATTTCTTTGCATTTGCTGCTATTTCTTTTCACAGTGTCACAGTTTTCAGTGTACAGATCTTTTCCTTATTTGATTAAATTTAATATAAAATAATTCATTCTTTTTAATGTGGTTGTGAATAGAATTTTTTTCTAATTTGTTTTTTTTCTTCTAGTTCCTTGTTGGCATTTAGAAATACAATAGAATTTTATATATTAATTTTATAGTCTGCCACTTTATTATATTATTTCAATATTTTCTTTTGCTGTAGTATTTGGGGTTTTCTGTGTGTTGTCCATGTTATCTGTAAGTAGTGATAGTTTTCTTCTTTTCCAATTTGGATACCTTTTATGTCCTTTTTCTTGTCTTAATTGTTCTAACTAGGACTCCCAACACTATTGAATGTAGTAATGAGAGTGAGCATCCTTTTCTTGTTTCTCATCTTAGAGCAAAACTTTTCAATTTTTTCCTATTGAATATGATGTTGGCTATGGATTTGTTATATATGGCTTTCATTATGTTGAGTTACATTCTGTGTATGTGAGCTACATTCTGTGTATGTCCTTTTTGTAGACGGCTTTTATCATAAAAATCTTGAATCTTGAATGTTTTTTCTGCAGCTATTGAGATGATCCTATAGTCTTTGTCCTTTTGTTGATGGATCTATCATGTTTATTGATTTGGGTATATTGAACGATCCTAGTATTCCTGGAATAATTAATTATACTGTATGATTATGAATTAATTCAACTTGCTAATATTTTATTGAGGATTTTTCTATCTTTATCAAAGATATTAGTCTATAATTTTCTTATTTTTTGATGTTTTGGAGGTAGGGTAATGATGACTTCACAAAATGTAAGTTTTCCCTCATCAATTTTTTTATAGAATTTGTGAAGAATTGCTGTTAAAAGTTTGGTGGAATTCACTAGTAAAGTCATCTGGTCCAGATCTTTTGTTTTTAGGAGGATTTTGATTACTGTTTCAATTTCTTATAGTTAGACTATTCAGAAATTTCTGTTTCTTCCCTAAATTGTTTTGGAACATCTTCTGTTTCTAAGAATTTGTCCATTTCGTATAGATTTATCAAATCAGTTACCATAAAGATGTTGACAGTTTTCACTTATGATCCTTTCCATTTCTGTAGTATTTTTTCTAACTTCTCTTTTGTTACTGATTTTGCTTTTTGATTTTCTTTTTATGAGCCCGGCTAAAGGATTGTCTTTTTTTTTTTTTTTTCCCAGAGACTATGTGCTTTGTTTTGTTGATCTTTTGAATTGTCTTTTGATCTCTTTCATTTATTTCTGTTCTTTTTTATTTCTATTGACTTTTGGTTCCCTTTTTTCCTTTTTTGATCCATTAGTTATAAACAGATGTTTCTGAGTCTTCTTGTTTTCTGGTGTAGGTAGGTATTATTATAAACTTCTCTTTTAGTACTGCTTTTGCTGCATTCCATGTGTTTTGATAAGTCAGGTCTTTATTTTCATTTGCACCCAGTTTATTGTTTTAATTTCCTTGATTTTTCTCATTGGCCAAATAATTTTAAAGGCACACTATTATTTCCAATAGTATTTGCAGCTATAACATTGCTACGGTGAATACTCTCTTATTACTATGGTGAATAAACACTTATTATACCTTGTTTGATTATTCTCTTTAGGATAAATTCCTAGAATTGATTATGCTGTGTTACACTGTACACACATTAAAATTGTATATGTATTATTAATATGTATTAATATACCTATGTATATCTGGTATATCCATATTGTGTCCTTTTAACATTTTACATAAGAGATATTTTAGTCTAACATTTTTATGTTAAACTTTTAAAATTTCTATTTTTATCAAGTGAATGTTAGCTATAAATATAAGACCTATGTACACACTCCTTCTACATAATGATCAACTTTAATCCCTGACTGTTATCTCTAATCTCAGCAGCAAATTTTTTTTTAAATACTTTTCCTGTGACAGTGGATGGGGAAGAATGTCAGCTATGAAAGAGCTGTGTTGATTCTATTCTGCATTTTCAATAAATTGTTCTGTTACTAGTCTCACAAGTTCTTATGAGGCAGACACTGGACTGATTACTGGGGATATAATGATGAATAAAACAGTGTTCTGGTATTTATTTTAATAATTTTTTTTGGTAGGAACTAATGAATAGTCCACAATAGGTAACTTATTTTTAATATGCATATTTTGCTATGCTTTTAAAAAATATTTTGTTTAGTACCGTGTAAGTTTCAGGGAAACAGATTCACATCAGTCAGTGTGTCTATCACATCATATCCACCACTAGAGTTCTAGTGCCTGTCACCACTGTCATTTTTACTCTTCAATCCCAAGTTTCTTACCCACTCCTGTAGTAACTATATACTTGTATGAGTCCTGAGAGTTTTGTTAGTTTAATTTTTTTCCTTTATATTCCACAATAAAGTGAAATCATACTGTATTTTTTTCTTTCTGACTTATTTTTCTTAGTTATAATCATGACACAATCTCATATATTTTAATGACTGAGTAGAATTCTTTTGAATATAAGCACATTTTCTTTAGACAATCATCTGTCATCAGGTATTTAGGTTGATTCCATGTCTGGGCTATTGTGAATTATGCTGCTATGAACTTAGTGGTGCAGCTATCTTTTCTGATTAGTGTTTTCCATATTCTACATATCCAGAAGTGGGATTTTGAATTAATCCTACTTTTAGGTAAATTTTTAAAACTAGCATTATAGTTATAAAATGAAAGAGCTGTAAAGTGATACATTACAATGAATAACAAAATCGAAGTGTTGAAAATAACAAAAAACATTAAAAATTTTTAGCAACCAGAAAAATCTGTCATTAATATTAGGTGAATTTTATTCCCTCCCAACATTTTATTAGTATTATAAAATATACAGAGAAGTTGATGGAACACTATAGTGAAAAGTTAGATACCCTTCATCTAAGTTCTACAGTTAATTTTTCATTGTTCTTGCTTTATTATATGTCCATTTTATTATCAATTAGTCCACCTTTAATGCATTTTAAGGGAAGTTGTGAACATACAGTATCATTCTTTCCTTAAGCATGCATGGCATTATGCGTTGTTTAAAATAGCATTTGGGAAAGTCCTGGTGGAGCCTTGTTACATCACTTTCTTTGAAGGAGCAAGCCACATAGCCCTGGGCCCAGCCCCGGGCCTGGGTGGAAGCAACCAGTGTGAACAACTAAATCAAAATAAAATAAAGATACTTCTTTCCTCCTCTCGCTCCCTACCTACCTGCTTACTCACCTTCATTCCTTCACTTTTCCTTTAAAAAAAATAGATTATGTTTTAATTAAAGCTGTATTTGCTCTCCTGGAGAAGCTGTGGTAGTTTTATATTCTTGCATTTCCTTTCTAATTTCCTTCTCCATCTCTGTTATAAATTGTTTTGTCTAATTGTGGAATGTAATGCAAATATTGTAAATGTTGAGTGTTCATTTAACTTAGCCAGAGTCGGATATTTTTAAGAGAGAAAGCAGTGTTATTTATGATTCTGCATAGACAGCAAGTACAATTTGGGCCTCCTAGGCAAATCAGGGTCGTCACACTGTCTAGAATAATAATTGCTGGACTTGTTTATTCTGAGTTATGTATTTAAATGTATTTGCATTTAATTATACAACATGGTCAATATTTAGTGTATCATACCTTCTAAATTTCTTGAGTTTTTACTTTGATGCACTTCTTGGCTGAATTTTATCCATATCTTCTTTTTGCTGAGTTCTGTTTTTTTTTTTTTTTTTTTGGATTTATCTCAGTGAATTTTATCCTCAGGTAGCCCCCTCCCTTCACTCTAAGATGGTCTGATTTGGAATTTGGAATTTTCTTCTTGCTTTGTTACCATATATTATTTTTGTACTTTTAATAACAAATACATTGCAAAATGATAGGGTTTTTTGGTGGTGGTGTTGTTTTAGAGCTAAAAGGAACAATAGTAGGAGCAATTCATTCTGTCCTGTGGTGGGGTGTGATTCATTATTTTCTACATAGAACACCAGGTGAGCAGATTTTGGGAGATTACGTTGCTCAAATCTTTGGGCCTATGCCAGTAATACAGAATTTAATTAGTGTACGTTTTTTATACAAAATAAATCTTTGTTTTACTCCCCCAAAACTTGACTGACTTCTGCCTTTTGAAAATAATTTGGTAGATCTAATCCTATTTAGGTTGACGAATAGGGTATTGGTAAACTTAAGTACATTTATGGCTTTTCTGTGGATTACATTAGTTTTTTGTTGGATTCTTTATAATTTTTCTTGGTTTTATTTAACTGTCACAGATTTTACTGATTACTTTGTGTGACCGAAGAATAAATTTCCTGAAAGAAATCATTTCAATTTTGAAATTTATGAGTAGTTAATGTTTTAATTTTTCCATATTCTTAGAGTAAAATTTGCTTAAGATGTAGCACATAGTATTTTGCAGTTAAATAGTTAAGAGTTATATGTAAAGCTTATAGAACAGGATCGATTATTTTGTGATATAATGTTGGGTAGCTGCTGGATTGGTTTACAGTGGTAATGGCATCTTGCCTGAACCTCTGCTCTCCAGGGAGTCGGGCCAGATGGCCATGTACAGATACATGTAGATTTTCTTCTCTGTTCTTACAACTTCTGTGATTCCTTGTATCTTGTGTCTTTCAAAATGGAATACTTATTTGTACAAGAAATAAATATCTAGCAGAAGGATAAGGAATTCAGGAAAGATGGTGACAAATTAACACAGTAGTAGAATAAAAATAGGATGCTCATTCAGCTCATTTTAGAACTTTCCCTTATTAAAGTAACCTCATATTTTGATTGTTCAGTGAAAACATCGTCGTCTCTTTTCTAATGATGTTGACTTTTGATGGGAGAATACTGAAAATAATCAATCTTAAAGTGAAAACAATGAAATTTTTGAAAATCCTCCAACAAACTATTTTTACTTTATATTAATAAATAGAATAACCCCAAATTATGAAAACAGATTTTTTTCAGTTATTTCATAACTTTATAACTTGACTTTTGATATACTTTTGTGTAGTTGTAATTCGTATAAACATGTTAGTCTATTTTTATATAAACAATATTGCATAATTTTCTACTAGACCACACATCATTGTAGTAGTACCTTTTATTTCGTTGTTTTAATATATTCTTTATTTCCTATCTTTATTTTGTTAATTTCGTTACTATGTTTAGATTTTTTTTCCTTTTGAATCTTTCAGTGTACATAATAATTGGGATTAATAATTATATTAGGTTTAAGGTTTTATATCTGTTTTTGGCATAGGTTCTTATGTTTTGGGGATGAGACTTATTTTTCTAGTTTTCTTATTATTTTTATTACCAAATAGAAAACATTTCAAGATACTGTATGATGCTTCTGATGTGTTTGCTTTAGTAAAATTTAGATAAAATAGCATTTAACACCAGAATTCTTAAAATTTACTATACTATCATGGGATAGTTGTTTCTCAGATAAAAATTCTGATATTTTTCAATGTAGAAATTATTTGCTGTGTTTATGTAAATGTGAGATATGTAAACATACTGCTTTTATTTTTGCTTATTAGGAAATTCTAAAACAATTAGAATGTATATTAAATTATTGAATGAATTTAATAACAAAACTTTTGCAAATTGTCCATGCATTCAACACACACACACGCACACAAGCTGACACACATACACACACGGAACTTTAGTGCTTCTTCAGATCTGGTTATGTTTGGGATGCTTGTGGGATACAAAATAGCCAAAATGTGGATTTTTGTTTCCGGGAAATATTTTGATTAGAGTTTAGGTTGCTCATTAATAGTGTGACTGAAAACATTTTTACTGAATCTCCAGAAAAAGTTTACTTAATTGAATGTTGGTAGCATGATCAATTTTCTCTTCTAAAAAAAAGTTGATACATGAATTAATGTTTTCTTAACTAATATTTCTGCATTTCTCATTCATATCTGAATTGAGTTAGATATTAATTTTAACAAGTGGGGCTTAAAAACTTATATAAGACTGTACCCATGGAAACTTGTGGCTAGGGCTGTATCTATAATAGATAAGCTCATCTGTGTAAGTGTATAAAAAGGAAATCTGGCTATCTTTAGAATCTTTTCTAACGTGGAATTTGGGGTTTTCCAGTATTCCTTTCTTTCATTTTTAAAGTACTTGATATTAAATACATCAAAGAACTTTGCATTATGATTTATTTAATGTACTTTGATTCTTTTACCTTTTCACCTTTGAATGTAATGATAGTCAAGGTTTTCCAGTAGGGTAGAGTTTACATATCTTGCCGAGATAAAATGATTTACTGAGTTCTTTAAGGATTAAATTTGCTTTTTGTTTGAATATCTGCCATTGTTATGGCATAGGTACTGTATGGAATGTTCTATTTTTGATAAAAAATGATGTTTGTCTCATTTAATGGATAGTTCATTGTGGTCCCCCACGTGCCCTGAAGACTATTGGTGATCTTAGTGAAGTGTTTGCAATGTACGTGGACATATATAGCACTTAATTTCTCATATTTGGTTCTGGAAGTGTTAATTTCCCTATAGTCAAATCTGAGAAGAATGACAGTATATTCGTAAAATGAATTAAAGATTTATTATTATCAAATAATTTTAGAACTTGAAAATAACTTCTTCGGAGTACAGAAGTAATCCAGTGACTTCTGTTTGATTTATCTGTGGGCTTTGATCTTGAAAAATAAAGCCTTTTCCTTTCAGTCTCCTATAAAACACAGGAAAAACCACAAATTTTTGTGTGTCACCAAAGATAACCTTCATCATGTACTTACTCTCCTTCCAAATCTATACATACTGTGGATTATTTTATTCAAGTTACATCATGACTATTTTGATAATGGAGCAGATACCTGAATAAATACTGTGTAGGTGAATGATATACAGATGCATGAATAGCTCTCCTCTGAAAGATACATTTTTTTTTTTGGTAAGACATGAGAGCACACACCTTTGTTTTGCTGTATCTGATCGTTCTTAAAATATACCTAGGGATAAAAATGCTTGAAAGAAAACTGATTATAAGAGTAGAGTGAATTTTTTTTTCCTGTTTAAACTTCACTTTGTTTTTAATTAATTTTATTAAGTTTTGTAAACTTCACTTTTGAATAAACAATTTTATTACATGTTTAGTGCAAGTCACTCTTTGTATTTTTGTTATGAGTTGTCTTTTATTTATAAAAGGATTGGGAAAAAACTGAGTTAATATCATGTGATGGGACTGACACATACAGAAGATACCTTTTTTTGGTGAATGGCCTTAAAATGCAGCTGTCATAAACTAAAATAAGAAAACGAAATGGGTCAGGGTACCTATGTTAATATCACTATCTCAACTGCTAATATTGGGGGCCTCCTAGTCTTTGCTTTTTTCAAAATAGCAGGTAAGAATAAGACATTCTTTCTTGAAAATATTTTCTAGATTATCTACAGTAGGAAGACTACATAGAATTGGAGTTTTATTTTTATAAAGGTGTGATTGTGTAAGTAATATTTCCTATTGATTTTTGATGTTAAACATGGCTATCCTAAAATCTGCAGCACAATGAATGTTCAGTTGGAGAGTCACAATAGCAAAAGGAAAGATTTTGTATTTGCTTAACATAGTAAAAGCAAGTGTAATTCAAAAAGAAATTCAGTTCATTTTTGAATATGCAGTTTCTGGTTGTTGTTTTTTTTTAATGGAAAGGTTCAGGTAGGAATAAAGAGAAGAGGGGGAAAAAACATTTGTTTTATTTAGTTGTTTATTTCGTTTGTTCCTTCTGGCCCCTGTTGTTGTCAGAGCTGGGTCCTTGGAATATATATAGATTACATCCTGTGGGGCTTTGTCTGCTTGGCCACTGGGTTTTATTGTTGTTGTTATTTGTTTGTTTGTTTTTTAAGGATGTAACTTTCTAGTCTCTTCACTAAGAAATGTTTTTCTCACTAGGAACTTTTTATTGGTCAATAAATGAGCTTATATTATCTCAAAAGTAGAAAGATACTGGGAACTATGAAAATCAGTCTTGTTTACCCAAAACTTTTCATTTAGCACTGGTTTTGGTTGAATAAAAAATTATGTAGATTATTTATTAACACAAATGGCTATTTTTGTGGGAAATTATTGCTGATTCTGACCTTTGAAGTCTTGAAGGATTTTAAAAAAATCTATACACAGTAGACCTACAAAAGATACTTTCAGGATAGAGGGTAAGTTTTCTTTTGCCAGTTGTAGTGTCGTGTCAGAATCCAGGTACAAGTTTTGGGTCAGCTATCAGCATGTATATCAGGTTATTTATTATGAAAAATGTGATATGTTTCCATACTGTCTTCTAAGCATATATAGCAGAACTAGATGTTTGACTCCTAATAAGTCAGTAAACAATCTATTTAGTGTCTTTTTTTTTAAGATTTTGTTTTTAAATTTGTGATGTAAAGAATGCATTATTTGAAAGGCCTCTTTATGCATCTGGCATGTTCCACACATCTGACCACAAGCATTAACTGCTTTCATTTTGGATGATCTTTTCAAGCATATTGTTATATAAACAACCATGAAAAGATAGTGATACCCCCTTTCCAATACAAGGACAGATTCATTTCCTTCTAGTAAAAGATCATTTTTCCCTCTAGGGTGGAAGATGGCCAGGTGCTATGGCAGTAGTATTAAGAATTTAAGTTTCCTAATCTTGAGTTTTTCAGCTGTGAAATAAACCCAATGTGTGTGTAGCGTTCTCCTGGACTATTCCACATTGTGTCCTTGGGACTTGGGCCTCAAGGAAAGTGTGTTTTTGGTGTACGTATAATCATATGTGTTTGTATACACATACCTATCACAATGGAGTATTATTCAGCCTTAAAAAGGAGATCTTGTCATTTATGACAGCATGCATGAACCCAGAAGGCATTATGCTAAGTGAAATAACCAGAAAGAAAAATACTGTGTACTATCACTAATATGTGTAATATTTTTAAAAAGTTGAACTTTTAGAAACAAAGAGTAGAAAAGTGGTTTTCGGGGGCTGCAGTGGGGTGTGGAAGAGGTTGGTAAAATGGTGTAAGCTTTCAATTATAAGATGAATATGATTGAGGATATAGTGTATAATAGCATGGTGACTGCAGTTAATGGTTCTGTATGGTATAATCAAAATATTAGAAAGTAGAACATACACTCATCAAAGTGCTCATCACAAAAAATGTATAATGTGAGGTGATGACTGGATGTATTAACTTCATGGAGGAACTCTTTACAAAGTACACATCTATTCAGTTATCACATTGTGCACTTTATTTTTTATAAGAGTTTTAAAATTTAATTTTACTTTTAGTTCTACATTTTTGTTGTTCCCCCGACCCAGGGACATGAACCTGTGTCCTTGAGATGTATGTGAACTGTGCCAGATGGAGGCGGCAGACCTATCCTTATTCCACTAGAGTGTGCCATACTGTGCACTTTAAATTCTTTACAATTTTATTAGCCTCAGTAAATCTGGGAGAAAAGTCTCATCGTTGCGAAAAAAAAAGTCTTACTCAGGATTTTTGTTTCTTCCAGCATCT
Organism: Solenodon paradoxus; assembly: GCA_004363575.1. NCBI lineage: Eukaryota > Metazoa > Chordata > Mammalia > Eulipotyphla > Solenodontidae > Solenodon > Solenodon paradoxus. The sequence continues at coordinate 1,238,805 of RJWH01000087.1, forward strand.
GTGAAACTGGCTGGCTTCTTTGATAATTTGCATGAAAGTTAAAATCTTTGATCTTTCATTAATTTAAGTTTTTGATAGATACATACTGGTGTAATGTTTTTTTTTTTAAAACAAGGAAATGTAAAGATAAAATGTAAATTTTAAAAGTAACGAGAAAAACCTGTGCATGTGCACATGCGTGTGAAAGTGTGTGGATGTGTATTTAATGAGAAAAGTATACTAAAAATACTCTGGGAACTCACATACAGATAATTGTTTCTTAGACGAATTCCCTTCTGCCTTCTTTAGTAGATTACCCTGTTTGATTTTTAGTTTAGAGATTCTGTTTTTTCAGTCACATCCCTATAAATAAAATATTTTATTTGTATAACATTACTTCTTATTTTAAAATGTGTTCAAAGCTCTGAAGAATTTATAGATAAAACTGACTTACTCAGTGTAAATACTAAGTGTTTATGCACAGCTGAAACTGTTATGTTATAAAGCAATGCTATGCCAGTAAAATTTATTTAAATAATAATAAAATATTTTAAAATAAATCTGAAATATATGGCAGTTTTCTTTAAGGTGAACTTTGGTAAATTGTGCTTAATATGGTAAATACCCTCACTTTACTCCTCAGAGTTAAAACAGGACCGTTAGTAAAAGACCTTCTAAGTTTTACCTGTTTTGAGTATATTGGTGAGGGAGTGTAGTATCTGCTCAAGTAAGTTTTAACTTTCAGTAGAGTAAAGGGATAATTTTGCATGGAAATATAATCCTATTGTTCTTGTAGTCAGAACTAAGAACTGTACAGTTACATGTAATAAAATCCAAGTAATTATTTTGTGTTGAAGTTAGGATTCAGTTGATACCGTTTTGTTAAGGCAAGATTATGTCATTCTTTTCACTAACAATTATCCCAGTAATTAGCCATAATTTTCCTTTTTCCAACAGTTAACCTATCCCTATGTACTTACCTGAATGTTCCATGTCAAACATTCTGCTCTTCGGCCAGGTTAATTTCCCTTTTCCATTTCTTTCTTTTTTTCTTCCTCAGATAGATACAGAGCACTTCAACAAACCTTGTACCCTAAATCAGGGTAAGAATCCTGCCTCCCCTTCTCTTTCCTTTTCCTTGCCCTCTTTCTCCTCATCTTTCTTTCTAAATATCATCTTTATTTGAGAAATAATTGATGATGCTTTTTCACTGAACACATTTAATGTATTTATCTTGATGAGTCTGATATTTGCATATGCCTGTGATATCATTGCCATAAAGTACTAAATATATACATCTATCACCCTCCTTGTATTCTTTTGTAGGCATGTATCTTATGGTATGAACACTTAAGTATCTGTCCTCTTCACAGTTTCAAGTGCACAAAACTGTATTGGTAACTATAGGAACTATGTTGTACGCCGCATCTCTAGGATTTATTCATCTCGCATAACTGAAACTTTATATTCACTGAAGAACAATTCCCTAATATCTCCCTCTTTCCAGCCCCTGACAACCACCACATCATTCTGTTCTCTGCTTCTGTGAGTTTTGACTATTTGAGGTGTTTCATATTAAGTGAAATGATGCAATATTTGTCCTTCTGTGATGGGGTTATTTCTCTTAGCATAGTATTCTCTATGTTCATCCATGAGAAGAGTTCTTTTTTTAAAGACTGAATAGTGTGTGTATATATAAAATCACATTTTTTTAAATTAATTCATCTGTTGATGGATGTTTGAGGTGTTTCCATATCTTCACTATTGTGAGTAGTATTGCATGAACATGGAGGTGCAGATTCTCTTTGATATTCTGATTTCAATTCTTTTGGATGAAAAAAAGAAGTAGCATTGCTGGATCATATGGTAATTCTACTTTTCATTTTTTGGGGAACCTCCATACTGTTTTCCATGTGGCTGCATCATTTCACATCTTCCATCTGTGCACACATGCCCTGTCTCTTGTCTCTGAGTGCATCTCTAGGAGCCGCTCACCTTTTTACTAGTGAAGTTGGGGGGAGAGATGACATTTCTGCCTAAATTCCAGGAGAGAGCTTGCTTGCTGACACAGTTGAAGCTTTTCTCTCTTGATCACTGATGCTCGCTTGTATTTGCAAGGGCAGGGAATTTCTTTTCTTCTAGGAATACAACCTCATCAAGTTTTTACTTCTCAGACTATTTTAGGGAAAATGATCTCAAGACCAGGAACATTCTGTATAGAAACTAGAATGTTACTTCCTCTCATCCTCACCCTCAATCCTGGACAAAATAATATTAACACCCCCAACTTCATTCATATTGTCTGTCTCTTAGGAGCTATGTCTTCCTACCATCATATGCCTCTCATAGATTAACGACTGTCCTTTTAGTACAGTAGATTCTTTTTTTTTCTGTTTCTGACTTTAATATAAATGGAATCATAGAGCACTCTTTTGTGCCTATGTTTTCTAACACTTATACTTGTATTTGAGAGATTCCTTCATGTTGTTGAATTTAGAGCTTAGAGGGAAATTTAGTCAGTTCAGACTCCCCATTCAGCCTTTACTAGTGAGGGTGGTGGGCTTTTTGTTCTCCTGTGGTCTGTGGCTAGAGGGGAACAGTTGCTGCTGGTGCTATTATTTTGTTTTACTATGGGCAGAGAGAGGAAGCTTTTCTTGGGGATTTGTTTATTTTTTTACTTTTTTTGGTCTATAGCCACTGCTGTTTTGGGATTGCTGACTTTTCCAGCAACCAGTCTGGAATAAATGAGGCAAAAAGAAAACCCAAGGAACTTACGTCCATGTCATTCTTCATTCCTGTGATCTAACTAGTCATCCTTTTCATTATTCAGAATTTCTTAGGTTTGTATTTTATATAATGACCAGAATTTTTAGCTATATTTAGTGGGAGGGTGAGGCAAACTATGACCATGAGCATTTCGTCTTTAGACATGGAAGTATGTATTTCTTTTGATAACTGTTCTATAGACCTTTGCAACTGTTAGCAAAAATAAAAATGAGGTATTTCTTTCCTATGTGGTCAGTTAACAATGAGTATATCCACCAAGAGAAAGAGTATTTTTTTTTTTAAATTGAGATAACGTTTATTACACTGTTAACATTATATGAATTTCGGGTGTGTATCATGACATATCAAAATGTTTATGTACTATGTTAAGTTCACCAACAGACTAATCAAAATTAATTTTTGATACAATATAATTTCATGTAATTCTGTTTATATAAAGTACGAATAGAAGGACTTTAACATTTAGTAATTTCAAAATCTGTGTTTCACTGCAGAATCTTTTAGCTGAAAAAGTGGAACAACTGATGGAATGGAGCTCAAGGCGCTCAATCTTCCGAATGAATGGTGATAAATTCCGAAAATTTATAAAGGCACCACCACGAAATTATTCTATGATTGTTATGTTCACTGCTCTGCAGCCTCAGCGGCAGTGTTCTGTGTGCAGGTAATTTCTATATTTAATTTTTTAAATGATTATAACATGGTTATATATTATAATTAAGATTAATGTGTAAATTGGAATTAGTTATTTACTGTGTAGTCAACATAGGTGCATTTAAAATTCAGAATCACTGTAGTCTATAAAATATTTGATTATGCTAATTTTCTTTTACTGTGTAAAGTATTTATTGACCAGGTCACAGATTTGCTATCTTTAAAGATAAATATGTCATAGAATTTGGTTCAAATACTGCTATATGGGTCACATAATTATATTTTATGGACAGTGGAATAGATCCCTTAAATATACTCTATTTTAACTATTTCTTAGAGATGATACCTTAGGGAAAGGCATTTGCTTTTCAACGCTCTAATACTAGAAATTTGTCCTTATGATATAAAAGTAAGCAATCTGAAATGAATAAAATATTTTTCAGTGGAAGCATACTAAAGAAAATTTTGTACCAATACAAATATAATGCACATGTAACAATGATTTTTTCTTTTTAAATTAAACTTTTTATTTTGAGATAATTGTAAGTTTATATACAATTACCAGAAATTATACAGAGAGATACTATATGCTTTTTGACCAGTGTCTCCCATGGTAACATCTTGTAAAGCTACAGTACAAAATTATAAGCAGATTGTTGGTATTGATACAATGTACAGAACAGTTTATCACTGAAAATCTCTACTGTTAGCCTCTATAGCCACACCTACCTCCTCTCCTCCTTCTGTTCCCATTGACTGAATTTGTTCTCCATTTCTGTGTCATCATTTTAAGAATATTAGGTAAATTGATTTATATAGTATGTGTCCTTTTGGGTTTGGCTCTTTATACTTACCACAATTCCCTCAAAATCCATCTAAGTTTCATTTACTAGCAGTTCATTTTTATTACAGAGTGGTTCTATGGTATAGATGTACTGCAGTTTGTTTAATCATCTATCTGGTAAAGGACATCTTTGTTTTTTAATTTTGGCTACTAGTTACAACGGCTCTAAATATTTTCGTATGGGTTTTTGTGTAAACTTAAGTTTTTATTTCCTAGGATAAATAGACTGGTATGGTAGTTTGATATTTAGCTTTATAAGGAGATACCAGATGTTTTCCAGAGTATCTGTACCATTTTCTATTTGTACCAGCTGTTTTAGTAGTCTAGATTTCCCACATTCTCACCAGCATTTGGTGTTGTCACTATTCTAACCATTTTGATAGGTATGTAGTGATTTCTCATTGTGGTTTTATTTTGCATTTTCCTGATGATGTTAATGTCATCTATATATCACCTCTTTGGTGAAATAACATAATAAATTATGTCTTTTGCCAATTTCAAATGGATTTTTTTTTTTGGTTTTTACCGAGTTAAGGGAGTTGAGATTTTTTTAGATGGTCTTTATCAAGTTGAAGTTCTGCAGAAAATTTGCGGAGAGTTTTTATCATAAATGGTCTTGGGTTTTGTTAATTCTTTTTTGGTGTCTGTTGAATTTTTCTTCTGTTTATTGTCTGTTGATATGATGGAATACATTGATTTTTATATGTTGAAACAGACTTGCATTTTGGAATAAATTCTTGATATCAGTATATTACTTTTAAAATGTATCACTGGATTCTATTTGCCAATTTTTGTTGAAGAATTTGTATCTAAGTTCATGATAGATGTCACCTGTATTTTCCATTTTCGGTGTTATCTTTGTCTAGTTTGGGCATAAGGGTAATATTGGCTTCATATTAATGAATTGGAAAATGTTCACATCTCATTGAATTTGTACAAGAGATTGTATATAATTTCACAATTTTAGAAAATTGTGCTAATTCTTTAAATGTTCTCCTGTGAAACTAAGTGTGCTTTAAGATTTTAAATTACATATTCCATTTCCTCAGTGGTTAGGACATTCAGTTTGTCCATTACTTGGTTGAACAAGTAGATCTTTTTTTTTTTTAATGTGGTAGTTCCACACACTTATTATGTTGTATATTCATCTGTAGACTTTATTTAGATTTCTGAATCACTTTGAACTCTAGTGAAAACTGAAGTTATTAGTAATATGGGTTAAAAAAAGTTTTATTCAGACTAGCTTATAGAAAGTGAATTTTACTATACTGAAAATTTTAAGAAGATCTTATTACAACCTAGTAATATCATTAATTAGGGCAAACTAAAAGTGGGTAGAGAAGATGATGATGAGCGAAATATTTTGAAAAACAAGCACTTTGGATTATTCTGAAATCCTCCTGAGAATCATTGCTTAAGTCCGCAGTAATACTGTTTCAGAATTATGTAAGCGCATAAAGATAGGGTATTTTAATTTTAAGGGATGTTGCAATTCCTACTCAGACAAAAATTCCTTTTTAATTGATATTATGGTATAAAAGTTCATTTTCCACTAAAAAGTTCATTTTCCACTAAAAATTCAAAATGTCTTTTGGCATCCTATAATACTATATGTATTTTAGGGAAATAATTTGTTTTCTTAAGTTAAATATATGTATTTCCTTTATTAGTCACAATTATGGAGAAATATATTTAATTATATTTTCAACTGAAATCTAGAAAGACTTTATTATCTGAGTATTTTAGAGTGACATATACTTGTATGTATTATAATAACATAAACCATAACATGCTGGTAAATGATAGATCATTTAGGTAATATTTTATTTAATGTATTATGGTGTTAAATAGTTAAATATAGACCTTAAATTTTTAATGACACCTAGCTCAAAATAACCATTCGCTTGTTTTTACAGCCTTTTTTATAATAAAATTTTTAATATTTTAGAACAGTTTTAGATTTATAAGAGAAAAAATTGAAATATTAGAAAAAATTAAAGGTAACTGTTGCATCAACATGAGGGTTTAGTGTTAGAGAGGAAAGAAAGAATAGGTAAAGATTCAGAGGAAAATGAAAAGTATAAAGCAGATATATTTCCCATCCCCAAACATTCTGATTTAATTATTTTGTCGTAAGTCATGGCATCGACAGTTAAAAAAAAAAAGGCATCTAGGTAATTCTAATGTACAATCCATAATAAGGAAGAAAAGGTGAAACACATTCATAATTCATAGTTTTTGTTTTCATTGAGAAGCAATGGAAATAGGAGTTCTTAACTAACTGAAATGTGACCATATCTCACTGAGAATTCTGTTGAGCAAACTAGAATACCCAGTTTCTTTGTGAAGAATCTGTTTCTTCCTCAATACCCAGGAATTTAGATGCAAGGACACCCTCCATAGGGATTGATGTTTTGATGATGTTGTGAAGGACAGACAACTGATTTGAGTGGTGAGAGTATATAGGAAGTGCATAACTGGGCTCCAAGTTGGAGGAATCAAAGGAAGCCAGGGCAGCAGTGGTAGAAACAAGGTGTAGTATAATTAAACTAGATTTTCACACAAGTGAAGAAAGCTTTTATGTGAAAGTATGATGGGGTTGATAATTAGGAAGTTGTTATAAATAAAGTATAGTGTAGAGAATTGTTGATGTTACAGAGAAGCTTCAGAAACTATAAGGATGTGGTAATACCTAGATTGTAAACATGAATGTTGAAATTACTCAGAATGATAATGAAACTGGACTGGAAGAAAATTAGGTGAGCTAATAGAAGGATGCCTTGGTATTTGTTCTGTGAGGATGATACATTCATATTTTAGGCGAATTATCATAGGAAGATCTGTTTGTGGCTGAGCAGTGATCTCTGTCTGTTATTGAGCCAAGAACATACATAGTAACTGACCCAAATCGTAGTGATCTTGAATGCATCAAAGGAACTTCAAAGGGACAACGATGAAAGATAAAGCTGAATTTCAAGAAAAATGTTTGACGAAAAGTATTCTAATTATAGTTTTTATATTAGGAGTTAATCATCAAAGGAATTTGTAGATTCATTAAGTTATCCTATCATAAATGGGCATTTTATTAATAGTGAATTAAATTTTTCTGAATCCTGTTCCAATTTTGGGCCATTTTTATAATACTGTTGTAATTTTATTTTAATTTTGTAGAATCATTGAAAAGTTTATAATTTTCATTTCAAAATTTTAGTAGCTTCGTGAGATTTATATGCTTTTTTCTTTAAGAAAAACTGAGTTTTCTTCTAGAGTAAACTCAGATTCTCTAGTTGCTTTTTTTTGCTGAAAGGCTGTTGAATGAGCTATTGGCTTCTTTATAAGCCATCTTATCAAATCATTCTGCTCTTCCTTCACACAGTCAGTTTATTCACAATTTTCAGAATTCAATTCTCACCTTCCTCTGTGCTGTCATCAAACTTCTTGGCCAAATAAAGTTGTTAATTAAGACTACTCAATACAATTCTCACCTCCCCTAAGTGTTAACTCCAAACTTCCTTTATCAAATTGTACTGTAGGGAATATTCCCCATAATTGCTGTATCTTTTGGATGTATTCTCCCACAAGTTACTCATCTCTTCCAAAATTCACTAAAAGTTCTAAGAACAAATTACCTTCTTCTGAGGTTATTACTATGGATCAATAGATGTAAGAAAAAAATTCAGGTGAAGGGAAATAAAAAGTACATGTTGTATCAAATACAGTACATGTATAACTAAAGTTTTAGTGATGGCGATTAATATATTATTGACTTCAAATGAAACAATTTAATAATTGCAAAGGTGTTTTAAAGAGAATAAATTATTAAATTGACATATTAGGTATTAAATGGCTAACATCCATTCTTTTCTAAATAAAATTGTTTGCTATGTAAACTACTGGGGGTGCTATATCAAGTTGTGTGTGTGTGTGTATACACACACATTCTTTTGTCATACTACTGTAAAATGTAGATGTGAAAAAAATCCATTTTCTAGATGAGAACATCAGAGTTGAGAGGTTATATAATTCAACCATAGTCACATAACTGGTACCTGTCAGGGATGGGATTTGTGACTCCATAGCTATTAGGTTTTAATGCTTCCCTTAAGTGTGCATATTCATCATTGCTTTACCCTGTGAACTATAATTTGCATTTTGCTTTTACATTCCTAAATAAGATGATTAATCTTCTAGGGCAGGGATCCATCAGCCAGCATTTCTTAAACTCATTAGATCACGGAAAGCTTTTATTCCAAGTAACTTATTATAAAAGAGACTGACGAATTAGAGACAGCTGGCCAAAACCATATGGAAAAGAGCTTTTTGTTTCATTACAGTGAGGTCACATGTCTTAGAAATTGGATTCTAAAGTGAGTACATAAGGTGAAAATCGTGTATAGATAAAATTATCCTTGTACATCACTTAATGCACTTGTAAGTACTTTATAAATGGTTTTGGGACTACAGTCTTATCATTTCCTCTGCTTCTTAGATAAGATTTCTCTGTGGCCATAATTCTTAAGTTTGTCTTATATGCTTGGCTATCTGAATGAAGTATTTCTCTTCTTTGTCAAACTGGCAAACTCTTGCCATTCACACATTCTTTGCCTGACTTGACTAACACTTGAGAACTATTTCAGGCTTGATTGAATCCATGACCAATTTAATACAAATGCTCTTCTAGAACTATTGCTGAGCTCTCTCTAGCTGAAATTTTTTAAGTTGAAGTCATATGATATAACTTCATTGTGTTAAATTTTTTACTAAGTGTTTCTTCCTCAGACAATCTCAATTATTTTGTTGTTTTCAATGAACTTTCATTATCTAATGTGGCATTGTAGCATTCTCTGAGCTCTGTTTTCTGTATTGTATATAATGTCCAGCTTTAATCCCTGTCTTTCAAATTTCAAACCAATAGAAAATTGAAGCAGTAGTACAGGGACTCCTGTCTACCCCTTACCAAGATTCACTAAATATTATAATTTTGCCAAATTTGTTTTTGCTGTCTTTAAAGTACAGGTTAAAACTGAGTCACATATCAGCAAATGTACCTAAAATTTGTAGACAGAATAAAATGTCATTCCTAAATAGTTCATTTTCCCTCTTTTAAGAAAAGGGCATTTTAACACAGAATAACTCACTTTTAAGAGAACTGATATTAATTCAACAATATAATCCTACTATATTTTCTGTATTAAAATGTAAAATTTTTTCAAATGTTTTTTCAAAATGTTTTCAAAATGCCTTTAAATCTTTTCTCTCCCTATTTGAGATCTTGTCAGAATTTATCTTTTCATTTGATTGTTATATACCTCTTTAGTTTTTTTAATTATAACATTCTCAACTTTTTGCCATTGACTGCCTTTTGTTTTTTTTTAAGTGAAGACTCCATATCACTGGCCTTGTATAGTGTCTTATGTTGTGGATTAGTCTGGATGTTTCTTTGTAATTAGATTCAGTTATATTTTGCAAGAGTACTATGGTGATTATTTGTGGACTCGCCCTCATACCTGGAGGCACATAATGTCGTTTGAGTACCAGTGATAAAATTGATCACTTCATTAAGGTACTGTTCACTTCATTTTTCTATTGTACAAATATCTTTTTTATCTTCTAATTAGTATATGGAGGATGCGAGGGATAGCAGGAAGGAATATTTTGAGATCATGTGCCTATCCTGTTTCTTTGTACTCATTTGCCAGCAATTAGAGCATCCATTGATAATCTGCCTGCATTTGATATTATATTGGTGATTGAGAAATGGCCATTTAAAAAAATTCTATCATTCCTCTACATATATTAATTGACATTCTTCTGTAAAGAAGAGCCTTTCCTATCTCTCTTTTCCCTTTTATTTTGAGTATCTCAGCTTTCGTGTTTTGTTGTCCTAAATTTGACTAGTGGACATCAAATCCTGTGCGTGATTTAGCTCTGCTGGTCTTTGTTTTCTAGCTCAACAAGGCATTTTAAGCCTACTTTATACTTTGTTCTGCCCTTCCTTTTGGAAGGAAATTGTATTTAGAAAGCAAGAGCTGAGCTAGGAATGCTCTTTACTGGTGAGGTAGCCTTATTGCCTTCAACCTTTTGGGATAGACAAGTAGGATGTATGTTTATGTTTGTATATGCATAAATAAATGATAACTTCCATGAGATTACTCCCTTTTTAAACTTATACTGTAGTGTTCTTCTTCTCTTTGCCTCAGTCCACAGTTTCATCTCCTTTCTCCCAAAATGAAAACCTAAATCCCAGTAATGTTGATGTATTTGGATGTTTGCTCACTCTCACAATGGACAAAAATAGTTTTAGAATTACAATACCAGTGTGATCTCTAAAAAACAAATTATGAACTAGATTTCACAATTTTATTTACTATTTTATAAAAGGGCATTTTTAAAACTTATTTAAATTAAATTTTTTTGTTATATTTTCATTTTGATGTATATTTAAGTTTATTTCTGTCTATATTAAGTTTTAGGGTTTTCTTTGTTTATACTTGTTGGTTTATTTTCCATTATGAATATCAAAACACTTGCATGATCTATACACACATATGCATAGACATACATAATAAGCACACACATATATATGCATATATATAAACAAGGAGATTATAAAAATGAACTCTGAGAAATGTTATTATCATTTATTTGCACTACCCCAGTCCTACTCACCTCCTAATCATTTATTAACATCTGTTTTTTCCATTGTCGCAGTTTATTTAATCAGTCTCCCATAGATGGCCATTTGGTTATTTTTTTTTAATTTTGCTTTTACAAATATGTCAGTAAATAATCGGGGCATCATTTGTTTCTTATTTGTGGGGCTATATAGTTTGGGTAAATTCCTAGAAAGGAGACCCTAGGTTATAGGTAAATGCATTTGCAGTTTACTAAATATTGTCAACCTCCCATCCGGAAGGCTTTGTGCCACTGTGCGCTCCCACTAGCAATTAGTGAAAGTGCCTGTTTTTCTAAACATTGAAACAAAATGTGTGGCAAGCTATTGTATTATTATTTTTGCTAATATGATATGTAAGAAATGATATTTTGGTGTAGTTTTATTTTGCATCTTTCTGAAGCTGAGCATCTGTTTATTTTTTGGAATCATGTATATCTTTTTCTATGAACTATTTGTTCTGTTTTGTCATTTTTTATTTTCCCTCACAATTGTCAATAGCTGTGTATTTAATAAAGATTTTCGCTTTTCATCAGTGATACAGGATACAAATGTTTTGTCCCAGTTTGCTATTTGTATTTTTAATTTGCTTATGTTTTCTTTAATATTAAATGAAATTGAGTTTATCAGTTTTTTAAATTTTGCTGCTTTTGGGTTTTGGATTATAGATGGGAAAGATTTCCCCCAACCTAGTATACAGAGAATTTTAAAAACTTAAATACAAAAAAACCCCACCATATTACACTGATAATTTTATAGTGATAGATGTTACAATACCATTTTGGGTGGGGGTTAATTTTGCTTGTTTACTTTTTATTTTGTTATTTGCCTACTATAAAGTAAAGTATTTTATATATATATATATATATATATATATATATGTGTATATATGGCTTGCATTATGTTCCTGTTGGGACGTACTTGTATAATAGAGGCTCCATCCAGTTTTCTTAGTGGTGTTTATATATTAATTTCCTGTAGCTTCTATAATAATTGCCAAAAACTTAGTGGCTTAAGACAAGAATTTATTATCATGCAGTTCTAGAGGCAAAAATACAATAGTCTTAATGGTTAAAATCGAGGTGTTGATAGGACTTTGTTTCTCCTGGAGGCTCTGGGAGAGAAACCATTTCCTTGCTTTTCTAGCTTCTAGAGAGGTTGCCTACCTTCCTGATCTTCCGTCTTCAGAGCCGCACAGCATCCTCAGTTCTCCCTCTGTCATTCTGTTTCTCTCTAACCTCAGCCTCGTCCTCACAGCTTTGCTCTGGCTTGGACACGCCTCCTTGGGTACTTACAAAGGCCTCCTGAGTGCGCTGGACCTGGCTGGAGACCCGAGACGTCATCTCCATTGCATTGTCTTAAGTTACCACTTTTCAGAGTCCTTTTTACTAAGTACCATTGATACAGTTTCAGGTTCCAGGTATTACATTAGGATGTGGACATTTTTGGAGAGCTATCAATATTCAGCCTACCTGTTTATAAGGTTACAGTGTCTATATTTACATTTCCATTAATTACATTTTGAATATGTATGGTGTGAAATTACTAATTAGTTTTCCCCAGCTGTCTGTGTAGTTGCTTCAGTACTATTTATTAAAAATATACATCTTGGTCGGCCCTGATTGCTCAGGCATTAATTCCATGCCTGGGGGTATAGTCCACATAAAGCCAAGGGCCTATGTTTATGACCTGGGGCCAGGGGATCAACTACAATGAATGAATAAATAAAATGCTTCTTCCTCTTCCCTTTTTTCCTGCCTGCTTTCTGCCTGTCTGCCTTCCTCTTGAAAAACAAAACAAAAACATTTCTCCAGTCATTACAGATGCTCTCTTTATCATAAACCAAATTTCCGTACATGGGTTTATTTATGTTTGTTTCATTTATTCATCTATCAGTATTACACTGTTTTAATCATAAAAACTATATAGGTTATTATTTGGTAGAACTAATGTCCATTATTTCTTTTCAGGATTTTCTAAGTTGGTCTTCTATTTTTATTTTCCTATATGTGTTTTACATAATTTGTTTTAGTCTAGAAAAATACTTGATTTTTTGTTGGTATTACATTAAATTTACATATTTATGTGTGGAGAATTGACATTGGGTCTACCTTATCTAAGAATAAAAAAGATCTTTAATTTGTTCAGCTTCTGTGTCTTTTAGAAGTATTAGGTTTCTCACATTTTTTGCCCATTTCTTGTTAATGCTTACTGTATGCATCCTTTTAATTGGATTTTTTTGTTTATATATTTTAACTGTATATTTTAGGAATATATGAAGGCTATTATTTTTTATATTCCCCTTTATTGAATTCTTCTTTTTGTGTGTGTCAAATTTATTGCTTCTCCAATTTTAACATTTTATCCAACTTTCCATACATTTTCCAAGTTTACTGTTAATGTCATCTGCAAGTACAGCATTGTCTTGTTTTTCTTACGGCTTATCTTACTATTTTTTATCCCAGCGTATGGGTTAGTGCCTCTAAAACAATAAACAGCAATATGTTTCATGCATATTCTTGTTTATTCCTATCTTTAGTGGAAATGTCTTCACTAGGTTTTTTGACCCAAATATATAATATCTTTTCATATTAAAGAAGTGTATGTTAAAGTATCATTTCCTGTGATTTCATTTTCTTATTTCATGTAGAAATGGTCAAAGAAAAGAAATTAGAATTTAGGTCTTAGAATTTTGTCAAATCCCTTTTACCTTTTTTTTTAAGAAGAAAATTTCTTTCCTCCTTAGCACTTTAATTAGTAATTAGTATTAAGAGCTTCTTTTAGTTCTTTTGAAGTAATCATAGGATCCTCATTCCCAGCCCTACCCCTGCCTCGCTCCTTCAATATGGTAAGTTATATTAATATATTTCCTAAAGGTGAACATTCTTATGTTCTTGAATTAAATCCCATTTAGTCATAATATTATTTTTAAAATGTATTTAGGCATTTTGTTCATCATTTCATAGGTGATTTCTCTATATTCACAAGTCAGGCTTTGGTAGGCTTCTTTGTGTGCAATCTGTTTTGGACTTACATATGCATATTATATCTGCTTCACAAAAATATTTCAATTTTTTCCTATGTTCTGAAACTATTTAGGTAGCATACTGATTTTATGACCTTTGAAGCTTTGTATATTGGTGGTGGAGTTATCTAGGCCTGCTCTTTTCTGGTGGGCCACTTGTTTGATTCTTTTAGTTATTTGTTTGGAAAATTGATTAGTTTAGGTTTCAATTTTTTTTCTGGATAATTTTGATGAATTTTACTAAGGTACACAAATGTTTGTTGATCTTAGCATGGTGTAAGTATTTTCTAATGTTTTTCTCGATTTCTGTGGCCATTTTCCCTCAGATGAGTTTTTCAGTCTGCTCTGGTTTGTAGCTAAACATTTTGATTTATTAGCTTATCTGTTTTCTAATTGATTATTTCTGCCACCTTTAATTTCCTTTTGTTTTCATCGACTATTTTCTGTTCTTTTAGTTTTTTAAATTGTGAATTTAATTCTTTATTCTTTATCGAAATAAAGAATTTAAGGCTGTGCATCAGTATATCACTGCTTAATTTTATACCATAGATTCTATATGGAAGCATAGTAGCTGGAGTATTCCATGAATATTTTCCATAAATTCCTTCTTAAACTTAAGCAAAATGACAATCTAATTTTGTTCAGAGGCATCTATTAAAAGATGGCTTTTTTTCTTGTGAAGAAGTCTCCAGCAGTGGTTCTGAAAGACAAAGAATTATAATATCTTTTCCTTTTGTACCTCTTAGGGTCTAAGTTGTTCTGTTTCACATACTGGAATTGTTGCTTGCTTCGTACCATCATAAAATTAGTGTTTCCCATTCTAAGGAGTTTGTCATCCTTTTTCTAAGCATTCCCTAATCACATCTAGAGTCTTTCCCGCTGGAAAGTTCAAATTCAGAAGGCATGTTTTTATGAAATATAAAGACTGAAATCAAACTCCACCTTAGACTGTATCAGCTTGGTGTTCAGTATACTCAACTGAGTGGCCATTTTCCTTGTTATCCTCCTGTCAATACTGGAGGATACAGTGATTGACCTGGATTATGTCTGAATCTACTAAGCTTTCTCTTTAAAAAACAACAAGGCTGCCCGCCAGGGGCTATGTTAATGAAGCATTCTCAAGGAGAAAATGCATCATGCCCAGGAATGGTCAGGGCAGCAGAATCTTAAAATATCATAATAGGTCCAAATAATGTTCCTTCCCTTTCTCTTGATAATTACTTAGGAAACAACAAGGAAGAGATGAGCCCTTTCTTGAGGTGGATACTTTTATGGACCAAATTACTTTGTTAAGGTGTGTGAGCAGGATAGTAAAGGAATAGTTGTAAATCCTTTTTTGTTAATTTTTGATTTGGTGTTTCCAGCAGTGTGATCTGAGCAGTGCAAGCTGCAATCTGTCAGTAGCTTGATTCCAGCTGATCTCATCAAATAATAGGTCTTTGCCGTGGCATTTCCATTAGTGACCCATTAATGATTAGTTGGTAGACATGATTGTTTCCTGAAAGTACAATGTCCTCAAAGACTGGTGTCTTCCATATGGTCAGCCCATTGACAGTAGTCAATAAAGATGTTGTAAAAATGTTTTGATTATCAGAGGGAATCTTGGTTAGAACTATGAGGACTCAGTGATCAGACACATACTTTTGCCAAAGAGATAAATCACATGCCAAAGTCAGAAAATGAGATTGGGCACCAACTTCTCAACAGAACCAAATAAAATTTGTTAAGTCTTATGTGAATATACTCAGAACATTCAAAGTCACCAGCAGTCAGAGAAAAACTGCTCTCTGCATCCTCCATCACCAAAATGGAGTCTCAACACCTTACTGGGCTCTTTAAGTATTGAGCTAAGTGTACCGCCTTCTTGAATATTAAAATATTTTATTATTTGAAAGAATTTATATTCTTACTTCCATTGTTTTTGTAGTAGCCTTGCATGGATACTATTGATTTTGCTGCTGTTAACATTTATTTCTTTCCTAGAACATAAAAAATAAAACATTTATATGTGCAAACAATGGTTAGCTTTTGAATAGCCTGCTGGTTTTTTTGAGGGCCCTGTTTATAAAGTAGAATAGGTTAAGCAAAGCTGATTTCTTACTTTGATTATTTTATTTTATCTTTGCAAGATTGTCTTCTGATTCTGAGATAATTTTCTGTTTCTGTAGATTCATACTTTCCGTGACTCACTTCTCTATTACACTGTACCAGTCAACCCTCCAAGGCCTGTCTGGCACTTGCAAGTTGCCGCCCACTTCCCACAAAGTAGTGCATTCTTAAGACTGCGTGTTATTCCTATATGCTTGCAAACCTCTTTTGTATTTGCCATCAAGCCTTGAACCTGTTCCGTAGTCACAGTTCATGCGAATCCTTTCTTTCTGGGTTGATTTTTTTCTCCTTGTGTTCCCCCTCGGCTCGGATTTAGCTTTCCCTCTTTCCATAGTCTGCTTCTTGCTATTGCATGAATTTCTGAGGCTGCGGATGTTAACAGACCAATTTTTACATATTTTTATATTCTGTAGTATTCATTTTATACTAGTTATGCTATGTACATAAATAATTTTATTGTTTTTCTGATTCTACATAGTTTTAGAAGCTATTAGTTGGTTGTTACTATCTTAGAGGAACCTAGATTTACAGGTAGAGTTTTAATCTTAATAGGAAGATTTGGAGTCTGACCACAGTGAGAAAATCCTTTGAGGAAAACTCTTATACTAATATGACTAAGATAATGGTGTTGTATCCATGCTGGATTACATGCAGTTCAGGGACTTGCATTTTCTATATACTTAGTAGGATTTTATTGAATGAAATGCATGAGAACACTACATATTGGATAAAAACACACTAAAAAGTTTCTTCTTAACACAGTCACACAGGTAAATAGGCTGTAAAATAGCATTTTATTTTTTAAATTGCCTTATTTATAAAGATTATAGCTAAAATGATAAAGACTATTTGCATTCAAATATAATTATATCACTACTCTCAAGCCTTCAAAACAAAGATGAAAGTTTTATATTTTTATGTTTAAAACTAGAAATATTCATATGTAGTAATACATGTTCACTGTTTTAATAATCATGTTACATTGAAGCATTTGTTCTTCATTTCCATAATTTTAGTATAGTTACTTAACATGATACATAATATTTACTATTTATAATGGTTCCAGACCCAAATAATTTTTATTAGCTGCATTTCCATGGGAATGAATTCATACAGTCCAGTCTGTTATCAGGTCAAACAGCTTGAGAGTCATTCCTTCTTTTGTCATAGATCATTATTTGTCAATAAAGCCCAATGAAGATGTCTTGCTCTTTTTATTAAAAAGAGTGATGCTAATGAACCCTTGTAGAAGTGAGTTACATAGCAGAGATTGCTATCCTTAGATCTTTTTACATGGTAGATGCTTGACTGGTGGATGAGAACTTGGCTCAAAAATGTTCCCAGGACGAAGGCGAATAGATAGCAGGCAGGCAGAGAAAGGAGAAAGAAGCACTATTCAGTTATCATTATTGGTTGTTTCTCTGACCGGGGTCTTGAACCAGGGACTTTGCAATGTATGTTAACTGCACCTGACTTAAACCACTAGATCACTGGGGTGTGCCTCTTCCCACAGTTCTGTAATTGATGAGTGGCTCACTGCACACTGTGCTTTAACCCTTTATACAAACAATGTGATTTATGCTGAACACAGGCCTCTTCTGAGAGGCCAGAATTTTGGTATGTGCTAGACAACCCCATGTTCCATGTGCCTTTTCCATTTACTTATTTTGCTTTTTAACTGCTCACTGTAATGAATATGACTATTGCTGTTAGTCCTTTTAGCAAATCACTGAACCTACGGTTGGTACTCAGGACTCCCAACATGGAACTTTGAATTATACTAATGTGTATTTTAAAACTTCTAGCAGGAAGTGATATATTTAATATTCATTTCAGCTTTTTATTTAAATTCTCATGTATCAGGTCTATAGAGGAGGATTTCCCTTAAGAATTTTATGTAAAACAGGTTACAAAAAGGATATTTTATAAACCCCTGGCTTTTTTGCCATGGATTTGGGTACTAATGTGATAACACAATATTTTATTAATGCTAACAATTTATTTTAAACCAATAGTCATTGAATAGTCACTATGTATAGATACTATGCTGGATGCTAGGGAGATAATATGAACACAATGACCTGGTTGCAGCTCTCATTGATCTCTGGGTATAGTTGAAGTACTAGACATCACTCACATGATAAGCTTAACCTTGTAATTACCTAATTCATAAACACCATGAAGAAAGAACATAGATATATGAGAGGACCCAGGTTGTATCTGTTAATACTGAAGACCAAAAAGTTTGTTGAAAAAAGTCAAAGACTTTAGGGCTTGGTGCAGAGAGGGGAAATAGCTAGAGATCAGATTTGAAATTGCAAATAAACATAGATTTTGAGTTAGATACTGGATGCATTGAAATTTGCATATCTCTTTGCAGGTTAATAAAGACTTTGATATGTTTTTTAACCTCATGACAACCAAGGAGAGAGAAATTATTCATATTGTCATGTTAAAAAGGGAAAAAATAAAGTATACATGACTTTTCCAAGTTTATATATTATGAAATGCAAAATTAGTATACAACTTTTCAGAATTTCATTGCTGTATATATTCTTTCTACTTGACTGAAAGGTAGTTTTTAGTGGTAGTGCATTATTTGGCAGTCACATTAGGTATGTTATAGTTAGTTTTATATTTGTTTTACTGTTTACTAAATTATACTTTTTCATAGTCTTTTTCTTGCAGAATATAGACTAATATGTATAACTTTGGGGAAAATGTACTATAGGATCAGATAAAAATTATTTCATTTAAGAAGTTTTCCCATTTTTAAAAATGTATGCTTCTATATCAGTTATTTTTATACTTTTGTTTGTATAAAATGTAAGCGATGCATAAAAAGCTGGTTAAAATTTATACTCCTGGAAACAATCCTTAGATGGGTTCTGATTAATTTATGTTCAGAGATTTGTATTTTAAAAAAATATCCAATTCCCAGTTCTGTAAGAAAGGAGACTTGGAAGTTGTCACTCTATCCTGATAATAAATTAAAAGTTGACCAGAATGAAAAATCAAAAACCCTTTCTGGATTTATAAAAGATACAAGTTTGGAGAGAAAAATTAATACAGCTTCTCAGAGAAAAGACTCATGAATAGAAATTGCCCTGAGAACCATTGCTTGAGTAGGAAAACCTGAACTGTAATTGAGGAATTCCTGAAGGTTTTGAGAGTTAAAAATTCGATGGTGAATTTTTATGGGGAATCCCTACGATATTATGAGATTTGCCTCCAGGAACTTGACCATATTCCCACAGTAAACATCATCGAGAAATTTCCTCAAGCTTCCAGCAGGAGAAGGAAAAAGGTAGTGTTAAGATACATCAGAGCACTCTGTTCTTCCTAACTAGGCCCTGTCATCAGGGGAAAATGAATAACTTTATTCTAACCTATAGGGATATTATTAGAGCTTTCCTTGGTAAGGAAAATACCCAACTCCACCTGACTCTAGCCTTCCTTATGAAAGAAAGAAATACTCATCAAAATTCCACCAAGACATTTTGTAGATACGAATAAACTGATTCTAAAAATTAGATGGAGGGACAAAAGACCCAGGATAACCAATACAACACTGAAGAAGAACAAAGTTGAAGAACTGATGCTGCCTGACTTCAGAATTTCCTTTAAAGTTATAGTAATCAAGGCTGTAGTATTGGTGAAGGAATAAACAGATGAGAGCTCAAAAATAGACTTCCATAAGTATAGTCAGATCTTTGCCAAAAGAATAAGGTGACACAACCAAGCAAAGATAATCTCTTCAACAAATGGTAAAGTAACAATTGGACATCAAAGTATGAAACGTGAATTTAGACACAGACCTTACACCTTTCCCAAAAATTAGCACAAAAAGAATCCAAAATGCAGCCATTTCGGAAGTCAGTTTGATTATATTTTACAAAACTAAACAGTCTTACCAGAAAACAGGCTATCGCTGATGTTTGTTGTCTCCATAGTTTTTATTTCCCAGAATGTACCAATAGCATACACTCTGTAATACTATTTATGATATTAAATGATAGATATATATCATTATACTTTATCCAAACCCGTAGAATACTAAGTGTGAAACCTATAATAAACTATAGATTTTGGGTGATACGCTGTGTCAATTTAGGTTCATCTTTGGTTAAAAAAAGAGAACATCGTGTTGAGTGATGTTGGTAATGGTGGAGGCTATGGGTGTATGGGAAAGTTCTGTTTCAACTTTGTCACAAAACTTAAGACTTCTCTAAAAAATAAAACTTTAAAAAATAATCCCAATGATTTTTGATGCAAATAAACTTTGAATGTATATGTATAATAGCCATGAGTTTGAATTATGCTAGCTCTAGTAGGTACTGGTCATGGGGCAGAGACAAGTTGTTTAATTTCTGTCTTCAGATTCCTCATATGAAATAAGATTAAACTATTACCTACATTGTAAGACTTTGGAAAGGTTAAATCAAAGATTGCTTATAAATACATAAAAAGGTTTTTTGGCCCACAGTAAATGTTACTGATGATGCTTTCAGTTGAGGTGTAAACATCTATCTGCATCTCGTGGGGCATGGTTTCTAAATCTGTATCTGCCTTTTGATTCATTCTATCAGATTTCTCTAAAGGCTGCATATATTAGGCTCTTAATCATCTGACACTGAAGTGTAAAACTGTTGAGGAATCCTCTAGGATTTAAGGTCTGAGTGAGTGCTTTCTTAATTTCAGTTTATCTGGTTTTGTGACAAGAGTATTAAATTTAGATTCCTTTTTTCAGAAAGTATTTTGAATATTTTGGAATCTATTACAAACAAGATTCACATTGTTTTGAACTTGTTCATTTGTTGTTTTGTATTAACACTATAAATGTTTCCCTAATCAATTGGCATATTTTGAGGCAAAGGCCTATATATTTTTGCCCTTTTACCCTTTCCAACCCCTGTATTCTTTATTAATCCATTAATTCTTTTTTATCTCCTTAAATATTTATCAAATATATACTATGAAACAGTTCTATCTAGAGTACATATGTGTAGTAGATAAGAAAACTTACTAACCAGTGCATGAGTCATCGCTTTTCTTTGTTGTATGTTTTCTTGGCATACAACCTTTAAGCATTTATATGTTCCTGTTATTCAGCTTTGTTTAAAAAAAAAAAAAGAACAAATTCTATTGACTCTTAAGTTTGAATTATAACTGTGCAGGTTGCATATAGTTTAATATCTCTTACGTTCATGTATACTTTAGTTTTAAAATGTGTTTGAATCACATATTTTAGTTGTTTTTCAAGTAACTGTATCTCCTTAGGTCTGATAAAGGAAAAAATAGATGCACAGGAAGAATATATCTCTAAGGACACAGCTCTTTAATTTTTCTTGCCAAGTAGTGAATTATTTGAAGTCATTTATTTATATGAACATTGTGAACTGACAGTTCCTCAGGTCTTCAAGGACACTGGGTTTATTTAATATATTTTGGTATATTTACCAGTGTCCTAGTTAAGTCTAACACAACCAGAGTGAAATCTTTATGTGAAGTGTACATCAGTTTTGTTTTGTTTTTTTCCTCTGTAAATAATAGACTTGTCTGTTCACTGCAGACAGATGATTGACAGATCTACATGTAGAAATTCATTAATCGGAGATTTTATGCAGACATCCTTTAGAATAACTTTTATCTATCTCTGTACACATATATGTATTTATAATTATATATAAAACTATGTATACTTATATAACTTAATTATGTCATTCATCATACATATGACTAAAAGGAATATTTGGGATTTTTGACATTAATTTGTTACCTTATAGGAGATTTGATTAATATCTAAAAGAGAAACATACTTTTTTAAAAAATGCCTTCAAAGGTATTAAAGATAAAATTCACATTCTTCCTGGGAAAAAATATAATAGATGATTTAATAATCCTTTATATAACCTTTTAAAAAGTATTATATAAAATAGTTATAGAATTTGTATTAAGTGATGTGGTTTTTTTTTTGTTCCCATAATAAAAATTAAGGGTATTTAATATGAAAGATATAGCAAAACTAGTCCCTGCAGTTATTGCTTAACCCTCCTGGATGCTTTAATGCAACTTGACTGCCCTCTTCAGGCTGCATTTGAGTATATTAGAACAATTTACAGTGCTTCCTGAAATCAAGTTAGCTCTCTAATATTCTTATAAACTACAAAAACATAAAATATTAATAACAGTCTTGGAAATGTATTTGTTTGAGTTAAGAGCTTGGAGTATTTCTGGTTTTCGTCTTTCAAATTACAGTAGGGTCTGAAATTTTCTAATATTAAGCACAAGTGATGCTTACATTGTTCACTAGTTCAAGCTAACATAAATATATGTAAGAATTCAATGAAATTATTTGTCAGTAGTTATGTAATACCTTTATCTTCTACTAAGCTTTAGGAAGTTGGAATACATTGGGGATAACATAGCTAAGTTTAAAGAACTGAATTTATGTTTATTGGGGTTACATTCTTTCCAATGAGCCTTAAGTACCCTGAATAAATTTCATCAACGTTGAAATATGTTTTTACATGCCCACTAGATATAATGACAAACAGATCTGTTCAGTGCTACTGAATTATATACCCAAGAGAACAAAATCCCCATTTACCTATATCAGTATTGACTATGTCTCTTAAGTATTAAATTTGTATTGAAAAATGTTCTTTTCTTGGCTTCCCTGGAATTCTTATTCCAGCCTAATTATATTCCTAAATAGAAGCAACTTGCATAGAAAATTTTGCTGGTTGTTTTGGCGCTCTAGATTGTAAAGGAGAGTATGTAAGAAATAGGTCTTATTTTCTTTATATACTATTTTAATAGCCTCATATTTTCCCAACTAGATCATTAGAGTAACATTCTAAGTGGTTTCCAAACATTTATTTTCTCCTCCTTCAATATATTATGCATACTGTTGCCAAATACAGCTTTCTTAATTAGTAATTTGCATATTCCACTTCTTTCAGAAACATTTGTAGTTGTTCTGTTTTGCAAAATAAAGTCAAGGTCCTGTTTATCTTTCTACTGCTTCCGGTCTCTTCTTATTTTCTAACCTGAAGCTTATATGCTATTATTTGAACATATAATATACATTTGAGTCTGCGTAGGCTTCTGTTATTTTACTGTTTTCTCCTTGTCTTTCCTTGCTTATAAGTTTTTGGAGACATGCTTCTATTCTTTTCTGATTATTTTCACATTCATACTTTGCTTAACTGCTCTAGTCCACTGATCACACCTATAATCCGCATTCATTTTTAAATACATATTTATTGGTATGTTTCTTTTCCTAATAAGCCTCTTAAAAGGGGAAAACTGTGTGAATATACTTGTTTATTATTGCAACATATTAAAATGATGAATAAAGATCATTGATGATTAAGATCTAGAATCTATTTGCCTATGAAATTGGCATTACTCATATGATGTAGAATGATTGTCATGATTATTATTCCTTTGATAAATAGTATGTATTTGTGATGATACTTATGTATTAAAGATATTTTCTAAGACCTACAGATTGGCCTTAAAAGAGACATTAACCTGTGATGTAAATTTAAGTGAGCTCATTTTATTTTTAAATAATGTAAAGAGAAGTTTTCGTCTCTTTTTAATTGAGGTAACTGATTTACAACATTAAATTTTAGATGTGCCTGCTCATTCTTGATTATGTAATAACCATCCTAAGTAGGCTTTTATTCAGATGCTCTAGAATTCATAATCTCTCATGTAGTAAGATTTAGTTTAGGGTTGTATTGACTAGTTGTGAAAGTTTATTATTTCTTATCAAACCTTTATTACATGCCTACTATATGCTAGGTTCTTGATATTAGAAAATGAATGTATAAAAATAATTTGCACAAACAGAACAGATAAAGCGAATAAATAGCGATATATAGTAGTGGAAATTTCTATTTGTCAGTTGCTTCAGCAAGTACTGAAGTTTAGAGATTGAAGGAGAGGAAGCTTTTAAGTAAACTTGTGAAAGGAGGAAAGCTGTTTTCAGCAAAGTATTAATACATGTGGTAAGAATGAAAACAGGATGTCGTAAGATACAACCTATGAGTGTGATATGTTTATTTAGAAATTGATTTTAGATAGAAGTTGTGGTCAGAAGATGGAGCATCTTATCCTTTGTTCTGCCCATTGTTCTGTATTATGTAGACATTGGGAAACTTTGTAGGCAGATGATAGAATCTATAATTGATTATTGAGAAATTAAGCTGCAAATTGAAATGTGGAATCTTGTGAAATTTGAAGACAAAATAATTTCATCCTATTTGACTCCTTAATATTCTCACATTTACTCATTTTATTTTCTTCAAAATACCTAGGAGTATCTGAATTTTTTGTTAACTTATGAGCCTCACTTATTAGAATTAGGGAACTTGTTGTTACTATTCGCTCCTGTATTACCTGCACGTTGTCATCATTAATAAATATTTGTAGAGTGGCTAGTACATGACTTGTGTACTTAACAGATTCTGGTAGGTTTGGGCTAGGTTAAATACTGAGGGAAGGAAGTTCAGTATTATGCCTGACTTGTGTCATTCCATAAGACACTACACACTGGCATGCCCTGGTGGAGTAGCAGTTAGGTTAGTTGCCTCTGAGATATGCAGGCCACATAACCCTGGGTTCAAGTCCCTGATCCAGGGGGAAAACAGCCAGTATAAACAACAAAAATGGAATTAAAATCCTTCTTCCTCAAAAAAATAAAAAGGATACTATACAGAGAAGTCGAATACTTCAATATTTTTTTTCCTACATATTTCTCTGAATGAAGTAGTTTCATTTCTTAGAATATTACCATCATCAGAATGCCAGTTTTTGGCTTATTTCCCAAAGTTTCATTTTAAAAGTTAAAATGTTACCTTGTATAAAATGTTCTCTTGTGTACAATATGCTGTTTTCTTAATTGTAGTGCCATCCTTATAATAATTTTTTAAGGTAGCATTGATCTCTTGAGGTTTATTAGCATGCAGAGATGTTCAGACCCACCTGTCAAGCCTAACTGTGTGAAATCATAATACCTTTTTTCACGGAAAATTGGTAATGAATACTAACTAGAACAGATTTCCTCATTTTTCCGAAAGTAGAACATTCCTATTTGTAATGTTATATTTTGGGTCTGGGAACAATATTACCATTATTTTTTATGGAAACTTTTATTTTAGCATTCCCAGACTCTCAAAATAATTTACCAAACCGTATCTTATAGGGATGTTCTACTTGCAGATAATGAGAGAAACTATAACATTATATGTATCATATGGTAGAAATCAAATCGGATTTTAGGGCTTATACTGGTTTTAACTTATTTTAGGATTGGAAGGAAAGTAATAAGATTAGAGGAGCAAGGCCATAATGTGTTCTGTGTGTGTATGTATTCTTCTAGTAAATATTTATATCAGTTTCATTTTGCCAGAATCTCAAGTTTTTTTTTCCCTCTTTAGGCCTTTGTGTGTTTCCTGTTCCTGCACCCAAAATGTTTATTCTCTAGCTCTTTTCAGTGATGGCTTTTCTCATTCAGTGACATTCCATCTGAGAAGCATTTTATAACCATACTCTCTAAATAGAATCTCCATTATTTTCTGTAATGCCATTTTGTGTATTTTTCTCATACATATGTACATATGTGTATATATCCACCCATGTATAGATACACACATATGTATATATACATGATTTTTATTCGTTTGGTTGTTTATATGTCTTTCCACTCAAACATCAATTTCAAGAGAGGAGAGACCTTGGGGATTAGCTCACTCTTTGCTGTTAGGTATTAAATCAATAGTTTGGTGAATTTCAGTGAATTATGTATCTTTTATAATCACCAAAGCTTTAAATGTTGTAACCATTTTCATTGAACGTGTTCTAACAATATAGTTTTCTGCCTACTGAGCACAATACAATCATAGACTGGTCATTACAATTGTTTTTTATATTTTGTTACAGTAAAATGATGCCCTTAAGATCTTTACTTTATACTAAATGAGCTTGGACTATATTAGTCCCAATTGTATTTAGTCCTTTGACCCTTGCTTTCACCTGTCTGCAGATTTGTAGGTCATAGACAATCACTATTTTTCCTTGGTGATTTCTTCTTGTGTTTTTGCTTTTTATGTCTCCAAATGTTTAACAGAATTTCATAGAGTAGTCTTGATCTTTACATTTCTTGCTGTGATTAGTGAGGATTTAATTCTTCTCACCCCTTATTTTTATTGCTTTCTATTTCTTTTATTACTATAGCAGTAAATAACATGTTTAATATTTTTGTCTATTAACTGCAGATAAAATATCTTGATTCCCTAATTTGTAACTTCAAGATTAGCAAGCAGTCTTTCCAGTCTCCTTTTCCTCTTTCTTTTAACCTACCGAATCCCTTGAATCCCTTAACTATACTTCCATATTGACAGTTTTGATAAAATTTGCATTCTATGCTATAATCATAGTGTACTGTCTGTATGTTTATTTAGAAAATTGGAAGATAATAAATAGCACTTTTTTATCATTTCCACAAAAGTAGCATTGGCTGTGAAGTAGTAGGTTAAGATTATGGTTCCTTTTCTACAGTGTCATAGTTTATGACCAATACCGCCACACGAAAGAAAAATTTCAAAGTAATTAATCTTTCTTATCACCAGTTAATCCAAATTATGGTACATTTGTTGTCCTTTTTTTTCAGTTATGGGATCATATATGTCTCAATTGCTATGGTCTTAATATCACCCAACTCTTTCTCATGATTGCTTAGAAATTATTTTCATCTTGAAGTCCAATTAAATTGTTTTGAATTATATTTCATTGTTTCATTGTTGGATCACCGCTTTCTCAAACATCTCCTGTTCTTCCTACCTTAGCAGCTTGTTTGTGTGTATATGTGTGTATGTATTCTATATATCTATATATACACACACATTCTATCTGTATCTATACATATACACATATACATACACATGCACACTTAGAGATATCACAGGCTCAGGTTTCTGATTTTTTTTTTTTTTTTGTTCCTATTACCTTGCTATTTTGTCCTAAGGTAATTTTACATCTTAGAATTGTTTGGCTTGATGCAGAATTCTAGATTGAAAATTACGTGCTCTCCAAACTCTAAAGGAATCGTTCTGGTATCTCTAGTATCTGTGTTGCTAATGACCAGGTTGATCCCAATCCCATTGTTGCTGAAACATTTTTTTTTCTCTGAAAACTTTTGGGAATCTTCTTTTTACCCATTGTGTTCTGAAAGATCACAATATGTTGTTTCTTATTCCTCTTATTCAGAAACTGCCAGATGATTTTAACTTAAGGTCTTCATCTCCTTTAATTGTATTATGTCTCCAGAAATGTTCATCCATTTTAATCTCTGATCTCTTTCTGGGACACCTTCTGTTTGAAAATTGATTTATTGGATTGTATTTCTAGAGGTCCCTTGCCACCCTGCCCCTTCCCCAATATAGTTCACCCTTGTCTTTTTCCTGTGGATTTTATTTAACTAAATTTTCTCCTGTTGGTGTTTATTTGGGGCAGTTGTGTTTTTATGAGTGCTTGCTGTTCATTTTTTATATTGTTCATGAGTGTGATTACCATGCAGCCTGCCATGGGCCCTGAGCACTCTTGCATGTTCTCGATGGCTTTGTCAAGAATGTAAAGGCCTGATTGTTCTTTCCCCGGGGGTTTCTCACAGTTATGTGCGCCATGATAAACCTTGAGATCCTGTCTGTTGAACAAAGCACAAGCTTATTATCACTTTTCATAAAAACTTTCAGTCCTGCAAACTCAATGTTCCTCTCTGGTAACAGTCAACTGTAAGCAGACATTCCCGGAGCACCTTTCGTGTCACCCCATGGCACTTCATAACCTGTGGGACAGATGCATACAGACATGCAGTAATAAAAGCTTTTGTCTCCAACTCAGGAGTCTTATGTCTTCTGCCAGCATCCGTGAAAGAGTAACAGTCTAGTTTGTTAGCTGTCATAGAAAATACAATCGCATATCCCGTATCTCTGTTGCTTCTAATCTGGTGTTCTAGGATTTCCCTGCACTGCAGCCTCCTTTGAGAGTGCAGTTTTCTCCATCAAAACATTTCCACTAGCCTTCTGTTTTCTAGATATTTCTCATCTCTGCTGCTGACACTACTCCTCAAGTCTGTTATTTGTGGGTTTATGACTTTTTACTTCCATTTTGAAGAGTAGGAGGAGATAAACTCCTGTGAATAAATGGTCAACTACATGGACGGAAGTGCAAGCTCTTACTGGCTCAACTGCCCTGACCCTTTTTCTCTCCCTCCCTTGTTTTTGTTTTATTATGTGAAGAGTTAAAATGTCCAGTTGACATGAATTCCAGAGAAGGAAATGTGCTCCTAGTAGAAGAGGACTTCTTTGTGGTATTTAGTTTAGCTATTCAGTAAAATTATTTCACTCTTAGGTTTCAATGTAAATGTATTTTTAGATATGGAATATATAAATGGAATATATAAAGATGCAGTAGCTCTGTATTTACAAATTTTAAAGCCTAGAGCCTCCTGATTTTTGTTTCTCTATTAAATTGAATTCCAAATGTTCTTTAAAGTCGTATTCCTTTTACTAAAATCATCAGAAGATTTAAATTATAGGTCTAAGAGGTACAGGAGAATGATCTTAATCTCCTTAAATAAGTTGTCAAACTTTACTAGACTTTGAACCATATAATTTCTGTTACAAATGTTGACCCCTGCCCTTACATATAGCACGGTAACAGCCATAAAGCAATATGCAAATGATCACTGTGATAGAGCTGCAGTAAACCTTCTTTATGGACAATAAAATTAGACTCCTGTAACTTTTATGTGTCATGAAATATTTATTTTTACAGTAATTTAAAACTACAAAAATTTTTTCACTTACACTTCTTAACAACTGACCAATACTTGACTTAGAATTACCTGTTTTAGTAACAGCTTTTTAATGCTTGAATATTGATGTGTTTCTACTCTGCGCATTTTTCTTACCAGGCAAGCTAATGAAGAATATCAAATACTGGCAAATTCCTGGCGCTACTCATCTGCATTCTGTAACAAACTCTTCTTCAGTATGGTGGACTACGATGAGGGGACAGATGTTTTTCAACAGGTAAGAGTTAAACAGTTTACTTTGCTAATATATTTAATGGAGTTGATTATGATTTTTGTTTGGCACACAAAATGCAAATTCATTGAATAAGGAATAGCTATAATAAATTCTGCAATGTGATTAAAATTTCAGCTAATGTTATCTTTATTGCATAGTTTTTGCCATTAGTGAATATGATAAACACATTTTAACTTTCACATTGTAGAGGATATAAGGTTTTCAGTATACAGTGGCAATTTACATGATTTAACCTTATTTGATGTTTTCTTATATGGGGTTTATATGTTTTTTTTTTGCACAAATTTATGAATTCAATATGAATTTAATGCAAAGCTCATAGGTTTTACTTAACCTTTACTTTTTCCATTGTGGCAGTTATATGTAAAATATATTTATTTAAAATTGTTCTGTTACATATGAATTATTTCCCTCTCAAATTTATATGCTGACGCCATAACCCCAGTATGACTGTCTGTATTTGTAGATTAGGATCTTGGACTTTCCACCTCCAGAACTGTGAGAAAGTAAATTTTTATTGCTTAAGCCACGCAGTTCTGATATAGCAACCCTAGCAGACTACTGTGCACTTATGTACAATCCTTTCTATACAACAAGGTACTGAATTGTGAAATAAAGATGCTGTTTCTCTTGAGTTTTGACTTGGTTGTGTCACCTTCAGAGACAACACTTTGTGCTGACAGCTGAGTACTCTTCTAGGTGCTGCCTGTGTGTTCTGAGTTAGCTCCATAACAATCCAATGAGATCAATAGGTCAGTTGGATATCTCCATTTCATAGATGAGGAAATCAAGGGATACTTGGCCAAGGTTATAAAAGTAGTGTAATGGAGAGCCAGAATGAGTTCAGCATTCTGGTTCCGAGAGCACTAGCTCTTAATCGTGCTGTTTACCTTGCAGCTTTTGTTGTTGTTGTTGTTGTTTTAAATCACTGCTTGATCAATGCCTTTCAAATGTGAAACTTACTGCTTTACTTGACATTGATTAGTTTGGCTATCTCGATCTATTTTATTTTGCTCATATGCGACACTCTTGGCATTTGGCTTTACCAGGTAACGGAAAAGCATTTAGTTCTATAAAAAGTGTATCATGCTAATTATAAATGGGTCATTAGTGAATATTTTTGCTTATTTGCTTCCACATTGATTATTCATTCATCTTTGCCAGTTTCTAGTTGAATAATTTTTGCCTTCAGTACCCTTTACCTTTTGTCATTTTTATTAGTATTCTTTCATACCTATTTATTCCCTCACATATTAATTTTGCCTTTACAATAGAATATTTCTTTTTGTTCACCCATTCAGCAAATATTATTGAGTATTTACTCTATAGGAATGAGAAATTTGGAAGAAAAACATACAGTTCTTTCCTATAAGGATCTACAAAAAAGGAAGCTAAAAATATCATTATAATAAAATACATATAAATATGTAATTCAAATAGCCTTATAAAAGAAAATTACTATACTTTAAGAACCAAATATTATTTCACATAATTTATGGATCTCTATAGACTTTCAGAAAGATTGTCCTTAGAGATCATCATATAGAAGTGCTGTTCATTATATACTTGAATCCTCTTTAGAGTAGATAGTTATCCGAGTTCAATTTAACTGCTAGAGCACAAGCTTCAAGCCCAAATGTTTATCCTGGCCAGACCTGTAAGCTAAGTGAAAAGCAGATTAGATTAATTTCATTTTGGTATCTTTGTTTTCTGTACATATGTAGTTCATTAAACACATTAGTTCTTCACTTGCATGAAGTAAATGTATTCCATTTTTGTTAAAGTCTTTGTTGATCTTTTTCAGAGATCTTTATAGAAACATTATTTCACTTTTTTTATAACTATGAAAATCTTGAAAATACCATGCAATTGACCTTTAGTCTCGTTGTTGAGTAAAGAGTATGGTGTGGCAGAGGGGACTTCAGTGAACTGGACAGGATGAGGTTGATCTCAGTGAAAGACATACAGCTTGTTCTCTCTTTATTGAGGAGGTATAGTTCACATGTATTCCACATCTGTTTTTCAAGAGACCCAAATACAAATCTGATCAGAAATTTCTATGTCTTTAAAATGTTAACAGCTAATTAACCCTCCTTCCCAATGAAAAAAGCTATTGGGATAAAATTTGTGCTGAGTACAGACTCTAGTCTGTCAGTATATAATTATATAGATAGATACAACTGTTGAATTCTTTTGTATACTTTAGACACCAGTTTATTTTTTTAAGTTTGGCATAGATGTGAGAGTTGAAGTGGAAATTGTTTTTAATTGAAAAATTTCCTCAGGTTAATTTTGATTCAGCAGAATTTTGAATGTAGAACTGCTTTATCTTTTCCAAAACCTAGCCCCTGGCTTAGCAATAAGAGTTTCCATTTGAAAATGCAGAAATGCATAAAAGTTATAGCAGTTAATGATTTTTATGGGGTATTATAATCTACAAAAATGGGGAAGTATATGTTTTGCTTTACTTGAGAACTACTAAAAGATTTTTATTGCTGATGTTTTCTTTTCTCATTATTGAATCACATTTTATTGAAGTATTCTCATGTCTTAAAGTTCTGTCAGCAATAGTATGGTGTTTGAAGATAATATTAATAACGTGTTCAGAAACTTGTAATTCCTGGCTTGTCATGGACTTGTTGGGAAGGTAACTTCAATTATATGTGATTCCCAGCTGAGGCTAAATGTCTGACAAGGCAATGGGTTAATGAATGTGGTGTTAGAAGGCACTCTGGACTAGAAATCAAGTCTGTGTTGTAGCCTACATTGTGCAGCCTTGGGGAATTTGGACATTTTAATTAAGAGGAAAGCTTTGAATTATATTTTTTAACTCAAATTTTAAAAATCCATACTAGTATGGCTTTTCTGACTGTTCATGCAGAGCAGGGGACTTCCTCCCCTGTAATCTTATATTTATGTTGTTGACTTTATCTTTTGTGCATCCAAGGTTACTGTTGTGTCCCTAACCTGCAAGGGCACTGCTGAGACTGCTGTGTGCTCACCTGAGGTCAAGGGGATCTAATATATGTGTTACCTGCTTTTGCTTTTAATTCAAGAAATTTTGAATTTCTTATCAAGAAATATTGAATTATATCGCAAGTCTGGGCCAAATCTCCCTGCCATTTTATAATTCTTGGCAGAAAGAATTTAATCTCTGTGTGTTTGCATTTTGCTCCTCAGTGCAAATTAAACAAATGTGTTTTTAGATATTCTATTGTTAATAAGCAGCATTTATACCAGGGTAGTATGCTATTCAGTATACCTTTCAAATGAAAAATACCTTTGGATAGTAATGTGATATATAACTGTGTTAAGACAGTTGAAATATGGCGAAGTTGAGCAAGAATCCATTTCTGTGGATTTCTTCTATATTATGATAAATTAAAGTTATTTAGGGTAAAACTACTGGCTTCCGTTGAAGTCATCATCAAAAACTGTTTTATAAATTAAAAAAAAAAATGATTTATATTTTCTAGTCTTAGTCTCAAACCCAGGTCTATGGCTTTTATAGCCTTCACCTTACCTTACCCTCTTGAGTCACGGTGGTGGGGGGAACAACAAAGAAATTTAAGAGAATTAAATCTGTGTATGTCTTTGATATTAATTACGTAATATACTTTTTTCATCAAGTACTTTTTCTTTGATAACTGCCTAAAAGTAGAATAGCCCATATAATACCAAATTATAATTTTTTAATTAATTCATACTTTAATTATAGAATTCTCCAAAGAAAAATTACAGGATAGCAGAGAAAATATAAAGGATACTGCCAAAAATGAGGATGGTGTATGTTGAATGTATATAGATTCAGAGAACAGTCAAATACGCAAGTTATTTTTTTACTCAGCAGTGCATTGAGATGAATAAAAATAGTAATTAAGCTCTGGGAAGCCACTTGACTTTTTATAATAAATGTTATCTTACCAAAATTCATGTAGAAAAAAACCCATAAAATGTTAGGTTAATGATATAAAGATTGCTGGGATAATACTACATTTAGTATAGTGTTTTTTTATCTTGTTTTATAGCTCAACATGAACTCTGCTCCTACATTCATGCATTTTCCTCCAAAAGGCAGACCCAAGAGAGCTGACACTTTTGACCTTCAAAGAATTGGATTTGCAGCAGAACAACTAGCGAAGTGGATTGCTGACAGAACGGATGTTCATGTATGCTTCTATTCTTTAGTTTTAATAATAGGTAATCAGCTTGGTTTGTTAAAGCATTGTAATAAGGCCACAGGATTTAAAAAGCATACTCTTTCTGTAACTTTTTTCCTTGCTTACAGAAAGCTCAGGTAGGAAACTGATAGCTATAAGTTGAATTTTGACTGAGCTAGGTGAAGCTAGTTTTACTGAATAAAATGCTCTGGTATTTCGAGAACCATTAAAATACATAAATGAGGTACAGAGTAATTTCAGTGACTAAAATATGAATTCAGTATTATCCAATGGTATTAGTAATCAAATTCTAAATACAAAGCAAAATATATAATTGTTATCTGTCTTGTGAACAAACAGGATCAGGCTAATAACCACTTTTCATGAGGTCCATGAGAAAACACCTACTCATAGACAGTGCTCTTGGGACTATAAATTGTTAATTATTCTAACAATATGTATAGTATCTTTATTTTATGTTATTTCACTTAAGAATTCCACTCAGGAATTTAACCTCTAAGTATATACTCAGATGATTCAAATTCTTAACCATAGAAATTTTTCTAAACATTTATTTTAATGGATAAAAATGTACTATCACATGCAAAGACAATGGTTGCAAGATTATATGACAGAAAGCTTAAAGTATAACAAGTTATAAAATAGTTTAGAAAAATATAGTACTATCTAGAATTTAAAAGTATAGGTGAGTATAGCTATGTGGACTCTTCTCAGGAAGGTATTGGTGGAGGGCTATGACTACTTTGTCTCCTAATCTTACCAAAATTTTCTACCATGAGCAGTTAAAACCAGTTCTTTTAAAGTACATTTATTCTAGAAGACAGAAGCATTAATTTTTATCATAAATTATAAACATCCTTAGGATGGGTATCTCATAAAACCATTATCATTGTAATAAATAAAGCAGTTTCATGGGTTTTAGTGATGTTTTGGTGATTAAACATATGACATTTGAAAACATTTTCGCAAAGAGCTCTGCAATGTATCATTCAGTTGATGTTAGACATTCAGGGTAATGTTAGAAAAGTGTTTATGTGTTAGAAGAAATACTTGATTAGAAATAATTCTAACCTATTTCTCTTGCTTATATTATTATTTTTGGATCAGCTAACCTATTTGGAAATAATTTCAAACTCCACAATGTTTTATAAATGAAAATAGTACAGGTACCAGTTCTTAACATGTTATCCCTTTGCTTTGCTATTCTCATTCTCTTCTCCATCCTGTTTCTCTGCACACATGCTTGGTACACACACGCTATTTAACCATTGGAGGGTGAACTGCATTTCCTCAGAAATACTTAAGGATAATACAGTTATCTTCTTCACAGATCTATACTGATAAAATACTTTGACTATTACCCACATTCCAATTTTGGCAGTTGACGTCAGAAAATTCTTTAATAACATTTTTCTTCTTTTAATACCAGATCCAGTCAGGAGTTAATAATGCATTTAGTTTTCCTGTCTTTTCAACCTTTTATCATTGTCCTTTAAGTCATAGGCATTTTGAAAAATATAATCCTTTCCCACTTTTAAAATGCAATGATTATCATTTGATTTACTGGATGTTTTCATATGATTGGATTCTGTTTTTGGATTCACGCAACCACAATATCACAAAGGTATTGTTCTTATCATACCTGTAAATACATGACGTTCACCTGTCCCTTGTTGGTGATTAATTTTGAACATATGATCAACATATTTTCCTTTTTTTTTTTTTTTAACTGATAATCACTGATCTTTTAATTTTTTTCTTTCATTTGTAATTAGTAAGCCGTGTATGTAGCTTTGCCTTAGGATCCTACGTCTCATCAGAATTTCTCCTAGATTAGATATCCATTGATGATTCATTCTGGTCTAGATTTTACCGTGATGTTTGCAAAATAATGATTTTTCCAATTCTAGCAATCCCTCTGTGAAGTGCACACTTTCGTATGATTTGTCTCTAACCATGTAAAGCTATTGATGTTCCAGTTGAATAGGTTAAGGTAATGCTAGAGAAACGCTGAAAATCATAGTGTCTTAGTATATTAGAAGTCATTTCTCAGTGACAGATTGGAGACATGGGACTCTATGAAGTCATTTGGAAACTCAGACTTTCAAAGATCCCACCTTCTTTAACATGTGCTTTCCAAGATTGACCAGGGTATTAGCTTAAAACATGCAGGAGGGACAGCCAGTTACAAAAGAAAGTATTATATGAAAGGCCAATAAAAGGGAAAATCTAGAGAGACAAAGTATATTTATTCTTTGCTTAGGGCTAGACCGGGAGGGGAAGAAGGTAGTTGCTAAAGTGTGTCCTTTTGTGTAGTTATACGGTAATGGTTGCACACAACAGTGAATAGAATAACAAACACTGAATAGTACACTTTGAGAATTGTATGGTATGTGAATTATATCTCAATAAAGCTTCTAGATAAAGCCCTTTAAAAAGGAAACTTTAGGAATATAAGTATTACACTCCTGTTTAACCTTTCACCTTTGCTTGATGACCCCATGTTCCTTGGGTGAACTAGAGCAGAACTGGGTTGAATATGGTAATGTTTGCATATATTTAACTGTATTCACCTAAAATGGAGATCCATCTTTTCACATAGCAATGATGTTTTAAGGTTTTGTTTTGTTTTTTATTCAGAAAGAGTAAAGGGGGTAACAACGTCAGGAATAAAAAGTAGAGTGGTACTACTCTGAATTCTTTGTGTTGTAAAATGGAAAGGACTAGAATAATTAAGAGAAAAATGAATTTTTACTTGAACTTAAAATTCTCACTGTATTTTTGCAGATCCGAGTCTTCAGACCACCTAACTATTCTGGTACCATTGCTTTGGCCCTGTTAGTGTCACTTGTTGGAGGTTTGCTCTATTTAAGAAGGAACAACTTGGAGTTCATCTATAACAAGACTGGTTGGGCCATGGTGTCTCTGGTATGTAATCAAATTGTATTCCTACTCCCTCCCCATTTCTTGATATAATAGTATACATTGCATAATATAAATAACATGAGCAGATTATTACTATAATGGAAATTGAGTATGAATAGAAGTATTAGGTGCTAGGAACAAAGTGATAAACTTTTTCCTTCTACTTTTCACTAGTAAAATGTAATATACCTTTGTTCTTGGCATATTACAAGTGCTGAATAAATGTTAAATCATTTAGAAATATAGTAATAATTAGCTTAGATATTTTTACAAACTGAAGCAGTTTAGAAATGCACTCTTTCAGCTATTTATTTTTCCCAAAAAACTGTTCATGTCTCTCCCATGTTTCTACCTGATATTTGTTAGGTACAGGGGATTTAAACCTAAAATATAGACCCTGCCTGTAAAGAATTCCTAATAAAAAATACAGTATAATGTTATGCATGCTGTGAAGGAGGTAAGCACAGAGTAGTATAGGAATACCTGGAAAGGACACTACACTTAAAGTCAAGATATGAGATGCATTTTGAAGACCCTGTGGATTTACTAGTTGTTAAGGAGAAGTAATCAACATATTTAACATCTAGAATAAGAATATGCACTGAACCATACATCTATTCAACTAAGCAATAGTTTCAAGAAAAGGAAGGGGGGTAATGGACGTGTCTGCAGAGGAAAGAATAATACTATCTTGTATACAATGATAAGGTTGTCCTTAACTTAAATCTACAGTAGTTTAAAACTTGGAAGTGAGCACTGTGGTACAGATCGGTATGTTGTAATAATTTTAGCTCTTGCTCAAGGAGCAGAAAAGGTATCTTCAAAGTTTAGAGAGAAGAGGGGAGATTGCTTATTCTTATTTTATTTTCCTGTTCATTCATACCCCAATACTGTGGCAGAACAATAGCAGAAGTGAAAATTCAAAGTTGCTAACAGTGGGAAAATTGCAAGAGCCAAAATTTAGAGAAGGAAACCACCTTTTCTGTTGAAAGGAGCTGTGTGTGCCTCAGGGAGAGGCCATGAAATTCTGACTTTTTGTTGTGGCTGCTCTCTTGCCATTGTAGAAGTAGACATTCTCAAACTGGAGGAGAAATAGGATCTCCAAGGAACCAGAAAGTATTGGGGAGATGTTGAAGAATGAATAACTCTTTATCTTTGAATTCCTGGGCTCAGCCACTCAGGTGAACATTTGTGGATCTGATCCTAATTAGCATTCTAAAGCTGTTGCTAACTAAGCTAAAGGATATAACTCTCCCCATATCCTAAACGCATGACTAGGTAACACACACAAGGAAGTGATTTGAAAACAATGCAGACTTTGAAAATCTGACTTTAGAACTGAGCATCTAGAATAGATTGGAACTTGTAGTCTCTACCTAACAAGGTTAATATCTGATAAAATAAAAATATAAACATTTTCCATAAGATTTAAATGACGCAGAGCCTCATAATGTGATATTTAAAATATTCTGCATAAAATCCAGAATTACTTGTCCTACCAAAAAAAAAAAAACCAAAAGCCCAGCTTACATGGGAAAAGACAGTACTCAGATACCAACCCTCGATTTGATAGATATGTAATAGACTTTAAAGCAGATAATATAAAAATGTGCAAATGGGGCAGTCAACAAATAGTCTTGAAACAAAAGTAAAGCTAGTAAATGCAAGATAAAATGTAATGATGAAATAAAAATTTCAGACAATCTTCCTAAGATTGCTAGAAATGTACTAGTGATTCAAGAAGTTGTGTGAATCCCACTCAAAGATAAACATCATTCCAGACACTCCATAAACATCATAGTCAAATTGCTAGAAACAATTTTTTTTTTTTTTTAACATCTCCAAAGCAGATAAAAACTATGTATTGCCTATAGGGAACCGCAGTTTAATTTCCTCTCAAAAACTGTGGAGATCAGAAAAAAGTAGCATAACATTATATAGTACTAAAAAATTATCAGTCCAGTATTTTATATCCAGCAAAATATCCCTCAGGAAAGAAGATGAAATAGACACATTCTCAAATGAAAACTAGGAAAATATGCACTGGCAGAAGTGTTCTAAAATTATAAAGTAACTTTCATAAAAGGAAAGCAGGAATAAAGTAAAAGCAACAGAGTTTGACATCAATATAATAGACTATTCTACTTCTCTTGGCATTTATGAAATGTTTGGAAATTGAAAATAAATATATATAGCACCTTCTGAAATAACTAGGTAGAAGAATACTGAGTTAGAATGGAGAAAAGTATGTCAACAAAGGTTGCCTGATTTGGTCACCAGGGAGGAATCTGGTAAGTTCCTTACCTAGATAGCCTAGAGTAACACAGATATATGTATAATCATGACTGGCCTTGACGGCAACTCCTTCCAGAAGTGGTGCACAGGCAGTGCATTACAAAGACTGGTGTGGAGAGTCCAGCTCTTCCCTATTGAACCTTTCCTACAGCCTCCCAAGTCAAGCCTTATACTTGTCTATGGTCAGGCTTAAAGAGTACGACATGGGGTTGTGGCCTGGAGTCATATTCCACAAACACTAACCTAAAGAAAGCTAATAAGGTCATAGTAATAATAGGCACATAGAATTTAAGACAAGGAATGTTAACAAATACGAGTTATAACGATCACAACAGAGTCCACTTGAGATATTCCTTTGGTTAACCTAAAAAAGTATGCATATAGGAAAACTGATTTTTAAAAACGTTTTTTACTCTATTAGTTGTTTTAGAGTCCATTCTTTACACGTATTTGCAAGTTTTACCTCAATTATTGATTTGTAGTTTATTCCCATTTTTCCAGAAATATATTTGGTATAACTCCAGTCTTAAAGTTGCTAAGATTTATTTTTGTTATCTAACATTATCACTGAGTATTCCTTGTGTGCCTGAGAAAAATGTGTATTCTGCTACTGTTGAACGGAATGTTTACTATATGTTAGGTCTGTTGGTTCATAGTTTATTGTTCCCTTATTGATTTTCTGCTGAGATGATCTATCCATTGTTGAAAGTAATGTTCAAGTCCGTTGTATTATTGCATTGATGTCTATTTCTGTTGTCAGATCTTTTAGTGCATATTAGGTGCTGCACTGTTGCATATACATTTACATTTATTATCTCCTCTGTGTGATTTAACTGATTTATCATTCTATAATGACCTTTTGTGTCTCTCGGGGCCATTTTTACCATAAATCCGTATTTTTTTCTTAATGTGTTTTTATAGCTACCCTGCTCCCCTGCTCTCTTTGGTTTCTCTTTGTGTGGATAGTCTTTTTCCTTCCCTTTTGAAATTATGTATCTCAAAGCTGAAGTGAGTTCTTATAGGCACATATCTTTGGGCCTTTTATTATTTTTATCCATTCATCTACTTTGTGCCTTTTGGTTAGAGGATTTCATTCAGTTACATTAAAGAAATTATTGAAATATAAGGATGTAATAATACTGTCTTGTTTTCTGTTCTTCCCCCCTTGTTGCTTTTTCTCTCTTCCTTTATGAATTAATGACTTTTGATTATTTTCTATGTTTGCTTTGTGGTGACCATGAGGCTTACATGAAATATCTTACAGATATAAGTATTTTATACTGATAACAACTTGAATTGTACTGCATACAAAAACTACCTTTAAATAACTCTCACACTGTATGCTTTTAAATCACAAGTTTTTTATATTTTTATAAATTAATGCGACATTTTTAAAAATAATGGTCTTCAGTGTTGTCCTTTATAGTAAATTTGAGTGGTTAATATACTGCCATGTTATAGTAGTAGCCTATGCTGCACTTGACTATATCCTTACCTTTAACTGTATTTTTTATTTTTATGTTTGAATTACTCATTAGTCTATTCATTTCATCTTAAAGAAAACTTTACATTTCTTGTAAGGCAGATCTAGTGGTTATGAACTCCCTCACATTTTGTCTGAGTTTTCAATCTTTCCTTCGTTCCTGAAGATCAACTTTGCAGGTAAAATATTTTCAGTTACCAGTTTTGTTTTGTTTGCTGTTTGCTTTTTGTTTTGTTTTTTTCTTTTAACATGTTAAATGCACCATTGCACATTCTGGCTTCTGCTGAGAAATACACTGATTGCCTTTTGAGGATTGTGCTCTTTTGCTGCTTTTAAAATTCTCTGTTAGGCAGTTTTAGTACTATGTGTCTTGGAGAAGATCATTTTAATTTAAAATTTTTAAGGAAATATAGATATCTAAATCTCTCCTCACATTTGGGAAGGTCTTAGCCATTATTTCTTTAAATTAACTTTTGGTCTCTTTTCTTTCCTCTCTCCTTTTAGTACTCCAATATAGTACTCCAATAATGCACAGGTTATTTCTCTTAATGGCATTCCTTATTTCATATAGGCTTTTTTTTTTTTTTACTTCTTAATGACTGGATAATTTCAAATGATCTCCCTTCTTCTTTAGAGATTATTTTTCCTAAGGGATCTAGTCTCCTGTTGATATTCTCTATTGAATTTTCATTTGAGGCATCATATTCTTAAGGACCAGAATTTGTTTGATATCTTTTCTTGATTTATCCCTCTATTGAAGTATTTGTTTTGTTCAGTTCTCTGTGTGTTTGGTGTAGCTTACTGAGCACTTCCTTAAAACATCTATTTTGAACTCTTTATTAGGTAATTTACAGATCTCCATTTCTTTTCGGATGGTTACTAGAAAATTATTGTATTCTTTAAAAGGTATCATGTTTTGATTTTTTCATGGTATTTGAAGTTTTTTGCATTGGTATTTGAAGGATAAACCACCTTCAACTGGTGTTGAATGACTTGAGAGAAATTCTTTCAGCTGTATGGGATTCTGAGGCTTTCTTTGATCTTTTCTGTGGATACGCTTGTTCCACACGTTTTGTTTGCTCTTATGAGGGATCTCTTAGTTTATGCCTTTCTCTTGATTCTGCAAAGCCAGGCCAGGTACTGACCGCCTGCCACTGGCTTGCTTCCCTAGGGTGATACTAAATACTCTGGTATTTGTCTCTCTTTCAGCTCTTCCTTATCGGGTCAACTCTCTGTACATGTTCAGGCTCTGTCTCAAAGGTTTACTCTCACCGTCTTTGAGGATATGCACAGGGAGCTGACCACAGAATGAAAGGATGTGTGGGTATGGTGTGGAGACCCGTGAAAGTTCCTGTGGGCCAGTTAGTATCTGCCAATGTATCTGCCAATGAGGCTTCTGTAGCAGCTGTGGACAGGCTTCCTGACCATGAATTGGTTAGTAGTATCCATGCCCCTTTGATAAGATTCATTCTAAGAACTCTGACTGCAGTTCTTCCAGCTGCCCCCTACTTGTATAGTTCAT
This sequence comes from Solenodon paradoxus, assembly GCA_004363575.1. Taxonomy (NCBI): domain Eukaryota; kingdom Metazoa; phylum Chordata; class Mammalia; order Eulipotyphla; family Solenodontidae; genus Solenodon; species Solenodon paradoxus. The sequence continues at coordinate 1,280,406 of RJWH01000087.1, forward strand.
GATCAGTATTCTGGGTGGAAGGAGAAAGAAGTGGGTCCATTGGCAGCATCCCACACCACTCAGAAAGCCCAGCACTTACTCAGATGGTCTCACTTTCCCCTGGGGAAAAACTAAAGCATGAGATCTCTCGGCACGGAGCTATGCCTCTTTGGGAGAGGGGTGACAGGTAAATTAAAACTGTTGCTCTCCTGCAGTGAGTCCAGTCTTTTTGCTCCAGTGGCAGGCTGGAATTTCACCATAGTACTTTGGGATTTCATAAAGGCTCTTTGTCCACAACTGTCTAAATTAGTGTTCTAAGAGAGGAAGATGATAGAAAATGCTTATTGTGACAAGATAACATCACTTTCATATGATAAAATGTTATGTTAATTTTATTAGATATATAAAAGTTAAACTTATTGGAAAATTAGAAATAACTAAAATCATGAGAGAAAAAAACAAAATGAGGTGTGCACCCTGGTTGCGTATGGATAATGCCTCCAGATATGGTTTATATACTTTCCAAGGACCCAGGTTCAAGACCTGGGGAACAACCAAGATGAATGACTAAATAAAATAACGTTTCATCCTACTCTCTTCCTGCTTATACCTTTCTTTTATATATATATATATACACACATATATATATACACATTTATATATGTATACATATATATATACACACACACATAGAGAGAAATACCTACATACATATAATAAATAACCATTAAATATATTTAAACATTTGCAAAGCATCCTTGAAAAAGTTGAAAAGAGTGGAAAAAAAAGCAGTTTCTAAGTTTTTTGACAACTATTCATGAAAGAATTATCTCAGGTTTTTTTCAGTGAAGAGTAAACTATTCAGCTTCTTTTATGAGGCTCTTGTATTCTTTTGAACTTGGGTCTAGCTAAGTTTGAAATTATCATTCATCATGATAACAACAAAACCCTCAGCGAAGTTAATTTCCAAAGAACTGGAATGCAAGAAAAACCTGACATGCTCGAAGTACCTGTAAATTTTGTTAACAGTAACTGAAACCAGAATAGCCTGGATAAGATGCTCTTTTGTAAGGACCCTTTACCATGAGAGGAACTCATGCTAGAGGACCTGGTGTGAGTGGCAGATTCCAAAAACTGTCAGGAAATATTTGTTCTTAAAAATTGAGGGCCCTTCTCTAAAAAGGAACAGCTGCGATCTGGACCTCACGTCAATGTGGAAGGATTACTTGGAGAGGTGGTAGAAGGCAGCTGAGACACTCCGGAAAAATCAAAGGTGACAGAACTCAAATTCTGCGGGCAAAGGTAAACCCAGTGAAATGAGTGACTTAGTTTCGAAGTAGTGATTGTGTTCCTAGTGGCACTGGCTCATGAAGAAATCAAGGGGAGTGAAGATTTAGTGGTAGAAGCCTACCTGAACTTGATTCGTTTCTGAGAGATAAAGAATCCATGACTGTGTGGAGGGATCATATTTTAAGCAAACAGCCAGTTTCTGTAACCACAAATACTGATTCAGTGAGCTGTGAAATCTGCTTCTCTCCCAGAGTACCCCCTTGATAATAGCCTGTTTAGGATAAATGGACCCTATTAAAGTATGAACAAAAAAGACAACATCAACAAAGGATTTAGTATGTTTCCATTATAAGAAAATAATCTGCAAGTGAGGGTTACATTTCTCTATAGATAAAACAACAGAGTTGTTGCCCAAAGTTGATGGAAATTATAAAAATCAGTCTGTTAGAAATAATGAAATGGTTACAACTATCAAGAAAAAATGTAAGGCCAATTATCAATTAAGAAAACATGAGAAAATAGGAGGCGGTGACATATATATGGCAAATCTTGCTTTTGAATACAGATGCAAAAAAAAAAAAAGTACTGCCATATGTAAAATAAATGTCATGTTCAGCATTAGGGAAGGTATAAATGAATTAAAAACTATCACACATTAATGGCTAAAAGGGATGCATTATGTGAGTCATTAGATGAAATAGAAATGAGTTAACTCATGATTTTTTAAAAGCTAGCAACTATAAATGCAGATGATATCAATTAGAAAAAGCGTATCTTAAAATCTCAAGGAAATATCTAACTTAGTAGTGATCAACTTAAAAACATGGCTGTAATAACCTATTCAGCATTTTACTAGTGATATTTGTCAAAGCATAAACATAAAGAATAAAATAATAATGGAATAAAAACTGTAAAGGGAGAGACTTGTCATTATTTTTACTTATGATTTGCTAACAATGAATGTCCACATGAAAAGTTCATAGAGAACCAATAGTAAACTTGATACTACAGCTGAACACTTTTTCTGAATTCAGGATATATATCCCAAATATCATTAGAATTTTTATATAATAAACAATTTAAGTATACATTAAAGTAAAATCTCTTTCCCATTAGGAAAGAATCGTGGTACTTAAAATAAATCTAATAAAAGATAAAATATTGAGGATCAAAATTGAAATTAGAGCCCTATAAATATGTACAGAGAGCATGTGTGAGACACAGCCAGGTACACTCAAGAGGGTGAGTATATGCAAACTGCCAGTTTGTTCATTTTGCTTTTTGCCCCTCATCCTCACATTTTTATTTTCAAAAATGAATTAGTGGTCTTATGGCTGAATTCCAGGTGCTAGGAAAGACTAAGAAGAATTTTCAGCAAGTGATCTTGAAACAGTCATGTTCTGCAATAATTACTCTAAAAATTTAAACAGATCTGTGACTTCTGGCAGATAGACAACATAAATTTGAAGGTTTTTTTTTTTTTTAGTTACATCAGTTTTCTTATGATTTTTCAATGCTAATTCATTATAAAATTATAAGAAAGTGTCTCTACTAGAAGTAAAATAGGCACCTATAGATTTTTAAATAGCCAAATAAACATAGTAGCAAAATAAAACTAAAAATATTGACTTCATTCTTTGAATTTTTAAAAGTAAGGAACATAAGATTTTTTTTAAAGGAAAAGTACAGGCAGAATGCAGGTAAGCATGAAAAAAATAGGAGGAAAAGCATTTTTATTTTTTTCAGTTGTTCATCTTCGTTAACCTGGGTTCCCAAGACATTTGTGGACCATGCCAGCCTGGAGGCTTCGGATTTAACCACTAGGCCACCCGGGGCACACCAGAAGATAAGATTTTTAAAGGAAATATTTTTAAGCTTTTCTTTCATAATGAGTTAAAATAGATTATTTATACTCTCTTTAATATAATTGGATATTATGGGTGATCTCAGTCACCTCAGTTACTGAGTTAGAAATTGTTTTGGGTTTGCTCCAGCTAATATTCAAGTAATTTTATTCAGTAAAGGTATCCAGGATTTTGGTAAAAATATAGTACTTTTTTCAAAGTGTTAGAAAATTAAAACTCCTTTACTGTTTATATGTTAATGTCCTTCATATCTTGTCACTTGTCCAAAGTGATGTACTAAAAATGATGTAATCCTCTTTCAGAATTAAACTTGGACAACGTTAGTAAGCCTTCATAAGTCTCCCTCCTGGAGAAAAGATCCAGATTTAATATTAGCTAGTAATAATAGGCATTGTTGCTCTTCTTTTTCTGTGGTATACTTTATATACTTATTCCTCGGGACAGTTTTGCAGAGGAATCTGTATTATCTTCATTTTATCAACCAGAAAACTAAGATTTAGTAAAGTCAACTTGCAGAAACCAGAGGTTGCAATGAATCATAACTGCAAATAAATGCCCAAGAACTATTTGTACGGTATGTAAATGTTAAATACTTCAGTAGATCAGTTTTCTTGCATTCTCTGCTCCATCATACAGATTTTTTTTCTACTTTGAATCCACAAAAGCTAATTAATTTGGCATAACCGACGATACTGTAACAGTCACACACACATACATGAGATGGAAATCTTGGCAGCATTCCTGCTCCCCTATGGCAGCCTTTTCAAAGTCAACAGGCTGCAGAGAACAGAATGTTTTCAAACATTATGTCTTAAAACTGTACTTGGTTGATAAAAAATGTTGAAATTTAAGAAAAGCAAAACTCGAACACGTATTTAGAGGTGTACAGACTGGTTATGTCTTTTCCTTATCTGTTGATGTCTTATAGTTGACCTATTTAAATAGTTTCTATATCATTTCAATCTTTATAATTTTCTGCCTGATAATCACCATCACTTCTACCACCAAACTTAAATCTTTGTTCATAAAGAAACATTTTGAAGCAAAAAACTAGATTTGTTCATTTTTAATCTTTCTTATTCCATTCTTGAGATAGCCTCACAATGGTATCCAAAATCAGGACCCATTTACTCCCATTTTTACTTCCATTTATTTATTTAAAACAACCATTATTTGACTGTCCTTTAGAAAGAAGAATTTAAAAATAATTTTTGCCAAAATACTGTCATCTCTTTTGTAGAAACTGATCAAAGTCTTGATTGCATAATAAAAGGAAAGCCCACAAATCAAAAATATTAATGAATCACAAAGGAGCAGACCACTTCTGCAGTGTATAAGAAAACTATATGCAAATGATTATGAGAGAAAAAGTTTGGTAAAAATATTCTAATGTCCACCTCATGGTAAAGAACAAATCTCTGTACAATTATCAGTTTTTTTTAACCATTGAATCTATGCAAAAGTACCTCCCAAGGGATTACTTCATGTTACATAGACTGTATTCTGTGGATAGCAACTTTTCATTACCGAATTTATATTGTATATACTTCCAGGTAGAGTAAGAATGAAGGTGCATGCTGGCAGAGGAAGCTGTTTACGGTGCCTGAGGGTATAGGATAGACAATGTGCTATTTCCTGACATAGCAAAAGGCAAGATAAGCAAATATTAAAACTTAAAAAAAAAATATTAGTGCTTTCTGGTTCTGAGTTTAAAAAATTGAGTAAGGGTGTATTCTTAAGTTCCTCCTGGTCATGTAAGGGGAAAATGCTTGCTTACTACTGTTTGTAGGTGCTTGTTCTTGGAGCTGAGTATGCACTGGTTGTGTTTTCATGTATCTTTCCCTTTCCTGACCCTATTAAAGATGGAGTATGATGGGCAGTAAGCATGTGCATTATCTGCTTTATCATGAGTTTAAAGTAGAATGGTTGAGTAAAATATCTACAGTGGGACGTAAGTTCAAGGAGTGTAGAACAGATACGTGGTTTATGGTTTTCAGATATACAAATTTAGAATATAAAAATGAGTTAAAATATTGTTTTGTAACCCGTAATATAGATCTTCATGGTAACATAACACTATTCATAGATGGCTGTCATTTCAAACCAAAAATATGTGTGTGATAAATAACTGCACTCATTTCAAGCACAAAGAAAAAACATCCCAAGAATCTGAGATTTAAAATATGAAATATAAAAACATCTTAAAAATCTAATAACCCAAACCTTATTATTACAGTAAATTCTCAGTAGGTTAGAAGCTGTTTTCTGCCTTTTAACATTGATGGCTTTCATTGTAAAATGATTCATATACCTTCATGTTTTCTTATTTCTCAAATTATTTCAATTTAATTATGTAAGCTTTGTAAAAAACATAAAAGCTTGAGATTTATATATACTAATTTTCACATGAACTCATGAAAGTTTCTTTGACATACATATATTGGGATGCTTCAGTAGAAATGTATTTTTTTAAACTATTCAGAACTATAAGGCAGCTATAATTTTAAATGGATTGGTTTGAGCTCCTTTTCCCCCCAAATTCTTTAAATGAATTTATTACTTTTAATCATACAGACTATATCTACATCTAGCTAATGATTCTATCCTTCTAGCTCTGTTTATAAGTGAGAAGCAAATAGCTGCTGATAATATTTTTTTCCAATGAAGTAACTGTTGTTAGTAGCAGACTGGTTTTTCCTGTAAGACATTCAAATCTTAAGGCCATTTGAAGATTGGTTATGTCTATTTTAAGTAATTTCTATATGTGGCTAAATGCATATTTTCATTTGTGTCAGGAATTATAGTAATACAATGAAAAATATGTTTATATTGAACAAATATAGCTCTTAATTTTTTGTGATGAAGATAGGCAGTGGCCTCGAATTCAATATTGTGAAACCACTCTTAAAAACATGGATAGACCTTTTTTTGGCGGGGTGGGGGCGGGGGAGGGTGCTCAAATTTGAGTGTGGTATCTTGAGTCTTGTGTTTATTATTGTCACAGTTAAATAAGACTCCAGGTGAAGATACTGTACACGGAATGAGTGCCTAGATCATACTTTGTGCCATTACTAAGCTGCTTAATCCAACTCAGTGCTGACTCTTATGTTTGTTGAATCGTCCTCCATCACTAATTACTCTCCAAGGAATTAAATATTTAGTCTTTTTTGGTAGCTAAAAGCACCATAAACTGTCTGACTTTTTTTTTTCTTTTAAGATTGAATGATATGACATTACATGAAATACATGAACACAGTGTTTTTGCATATTATAAAGTTTTTACAAATAGCAAAAATGTTTCGTGTATGAGATCTTGATGCAGTTATTTGCTACTGCTCAGGCTTTGGCACAGACAGATTATACAAAGGATTGTAAAATCTATTTAGGATATTTTGTCTTTTTCTGTAGTTTACTATTTCCTATTTTCCCTAATAGCTTATTATTCAATTAATAGACATTCAAATTAACTCATGGTATTTACATTTTATATTTTACAGAAGAAAACAAATTTTTGATTTTCAAACCTTTGTCAACTGCATAGTGTAAATCTATGGAACTGAAAAAAGTTAAAGCAGTGATGATTAATATTTGACTTTAAAAAGAAAAAGAAATAAAGTAGGTATATTCAAACAATCTATGTGAGCATAGTTTAAGCAGAATAATTAAAAGCACGATTGCTTTAGTTGAAAGTGGGCATCTACATTTTTTAACCTTCAGATGAGATTAAAAGCCTAGGGAGGACATAGTCCCTGCCCTTGTATGGTGAGGTAGGTAAATTACTATGGCGTTCCTAGAATACAGATGTTCTAACATGTCCAAAATCATTTTTTCAGTGGTGCTAGTTTCATGATTCTCAAAAGAATATGCAAATATAAAAATCAAAATATTTTCCAAAATACTACCTTTAAAAAAGGTTTTCTTTAGTTGACTGTAGCAAATACCACCTTTTTTTTTTTTTTTTAGTGTTGCAAAATTTTACTCTTTTGTCACTTGTAGCCTGAAGTCTGTACTCAAAATTAGAATAGTTTCTGATACTTTTTGACTTTAGACATCTGAGTGTATTGCTTACTTTGCTGCGTTGTGCTAAGCTGTATTTGCAGAATTTTTTCTTCCATTTCAGCTTGTAATCACTTCAGTTTATGAGACAATAGTTCTTGGTATTTGGTGTTAAAGAATTTCAATTATGAAAATCTGAGATTACACATATTCTGACTTGTTAGATGAAAATCTAACCAGAACATGGATCTGATGATTATCTGTTGTTGAATATCAAATAATCTAAATTTCAATTAAGTAATTGGTCATAACTACTTTTTCAAGTAACTATTCATATGATATTGAATATATATATATATACACATATATATACATATACACACATTTTTCTGGCAAAGTATTATAGGATTATAAAATGAAAGGAATAAAAACCTTAAATTCACATGCCAGGTAAATATTGAAATTTGATATTTGCTTCCAAGTGAGAATGGGTAATTAGATGTAGACTGTGCTTCTGTTTAGAATAATTTAAAAAGCTTTAACTAAACACACACATCATCTCTTTCAGTAGTGGAAAGCTGCTAAGGTAATGAGAACTACAGATTCTGGAAAAAAAGGACCTAGGAGACCTAAGTTGACTTCTGCAGCCAATTTTATCCTGGAAGCAGATGCTGATTTGAGCAAGGTTTGAAAATCTAGTGCAAGCACAGTGAAGGCCTACTGTGGAGAAACAGAAAAACAAAGCAAAACCAAAACAAGCAGAAAACCAACCCAGAAACTTTGGTAGAAACTTTATATGTCTGAAGAGTACTCAGGATGTTTGCTGAGAAGGATAACTAAAAACTGTAAACAAAGGGTCTGAGAAGCACACCAGTCTATTTTGCAGTCTTGTGAATTGAAATTATTTGGAACCTATTGGGATCTTATTCAAACCATTTATGACCAAGTCTTTTATTGAAAAGCCTTTATGGCTGAGGTCAGTCAGAGATAGATTGAGTCTTAATCAGGGATATAACCTAGCCAGGCTCTGTTTATTCATTTTTACCTACTGCACTTATTTTCGAGGGCCTAGTGGGTTCAGTCAATAAGCTTTTCTTTACCTGCAAGTCTTGTCAGGTGTTTCATAATAGACAGATACAAGACAAACTCTGATCTGTTTTCCACTTAATTCTTCCATAGGCTTTGACTTTGCAGTTAATAACAATTGTATTGGTTGTTCAGGTCAAAATCCTCAGTCTTCCTTTTACACTCTTCTCTCACATCCCACATCTAAGCCTTGAGAAAATTCTGTTGGTTCTTACTACCAAATAGATCTAGATTCCAACTGTTAAGAATCTCACCATACCTACTACCTTTAAGTTTTATTATTATTATAACTTTAACTAATTTTAGCTTCCATCTTTATTTGCCCTATATTTAATTTTCTAAATTTCAACCCATGTGGCTCTGAGTTCTGGCCCTGTGTTACTTCAACAATCTATTTCTTCTCTCCTAACTCATTGCCTTTCAGCTCTCGACGTCATCACTCTTTCTAGGACATGTCAGACATTCTATTTAATAGAATCTATCATAGACTACTCCCATGGCTTGGGACAGACACTCTTTTCCTAGATACTTACAGTCTGTTCTTCAAATCCTTGCTGAAATGCTACTTTCTTGGAAATGCCCCTCATGTCCACTCTAATTTAAATACTGTACCCCCCTCTCCCAAAACTTCCTTTCTACTTTTCCTGCTTTACTTTCCTTCAGAACATTTGTCATCATCTATGATGTAATTTTTTTTAGTCTGTTTACTCCCTGCAGAATATACGTTCCATGAACAGTTTTTCCCTCATTTTACTTTATTGCTTTAGTCCTAGCCTCTAAAATAGTTCTTGAGCAGTGGATTTTTAGCAAATAAATGTTAAATAACTGAATAAGAAATACTTTCATGACTTAAGGGACATGCTACATTTTTAGAGTTTTCACTTGAGGGCAAGAAAAACTTTATCTTTTTTAGAGTTTTCACTTGAGGGCAAGAAAAACTTTATCTTTTTTAGAGTTTTCACTTGAGGGCAAGAAAAACTTTATCTTATTCATTGTTATATCCCTAGTGTCAGGTAAAATGCTTGGTATACACAGTAAATAATTGTCAATGAATAAAATACCTAGACTGACTTCATGGAGAAGATACAAAGACAATGAATGAACCATTCAGTGTCATGGGGAGGTTGCTTGGGTAGGAGTACATGCATTAACAAGATGTAGATACAGGCATTGCCTCATGGGCATGAGGGGGAGCAAGAAGGGTGACCTGGCCGGAGCACATAATGCCAGTTAAGGAGTAGTGGGATCTGATGCAGTTTGAGAGAGGACTGTGGGCCCGAATTGTGGAAGGCCTTGGATAATACTGAATTTACATTCTTTATCATATAAGTCTTAAGTTGCTACATGGAGTACCTTACTTAAAGACTCCATAGAGAAAAAAGATTGATTCAATATTATCCTCCTATTATAGGAAACTGAGCCCCAGAATTATGAACTTGCCCGAGGTAGCACCTGTGCTACAGATGGGCCTGGCCCACAAATTGAGTGTTCTAATTTCAAGTCCCATTCTTTACTATTGATACACTGCTGGACAAAGTACTTAAATCAGTGGTCAACCTTCAGAATGCTGAAAGTTTTTAGTGCTGTTACTGCTTTTGAAAATATTTTAGTCAGTTAAACATTTTAATATTGGAAATGATTACCCCCACACTCCTTCCCAGGAGTGGGACTTTTCAGCTTCTGCATTTGATCTTTTCTCAGCATTTGACAATTTTAACTGTCATGTCCTATTTCAAAATTCTTTCCTTATCTCTGCAGTATCTACTTTCTTCATTTTCTTTCTTATGTCTGTGTCCCAGGTTCTTTGCATACTCTTGGTTATAAGTCATCTGCAGGTATTCCTAGGGATTTTGTCCTACTAGGTCTAGTCCTTTTTCTGACCCTGTCTGCTTTTGAGTAATTCATCCATTATTACAACTTCAGTAACCAGCTATGTGCTGGTAATTCCAAAGTTTGTAGCTTTTCCCTCAATCTCTGTCATTATCACATATGCAAATGTGTCTAAGAGGCTTCACCATTCACAGATGTTTTGAGGTAAATGATTTGAAAGCACACTGGAGTCAACCATTTAAAACTGAACTGCAAATATTAGTGCCCTGATTGCCTTTAACTCTCATATGCTTCTGACTTACTGTACCTCTCTTTAAACTTTTTGCAAAGGAGAAATTAAAATCTGGAGGTTAATTTTGACGTATTTTTTGTCACTTCAATTATCACCATGTTTAATATCACCATTTAAATATTTTGTTCTCTCAATTTTTATCATTACCATAGAACTGGCCACTGTGGTTGTATTTATGCACCAGCCTCTAAATGAACCAGATAAACAATTTGTTGTTTTCGTGTAACAATCTCCCGTTCTCTGTGTTCACTCTGGACCTAGCATATCTTCTAAATTTAAGGTGTAAAATACTTGGTAAAATTCTGACTTTCAGAAAATAGCACAAATAAGGCTAAATCTATACAAATTAAATCTGGCTGTTAAGAAGAATTCTGAAATGAACTTAGAATTCTTAAAGTTTTGGAAAAGAATTCAGACTAACCCCTGTAATCCTAGGCATTAATTAAGTGCCTTGCTTCCCAAGAAGTTATAGAACAGAATCCAAACTTATTTTCTAGATTTAAAGAGCCTCCATAATTTGCTGCATTCTGTTTTTCCCTTGTGTATTCTTTTTCTCTTTTAAAAGTTGTGCAAATGTTTAGACCTCCAGGCATGCATTGCTCCTTCTGCTCTGTAGTCTTTGTTTACACAGGCAACCTATCAGAATCAAGGCAGTGCAAATAAAGAAGGAGCTTGGCAAGTTATGAAGCCGTATTCAGTACTGGAGACTTATTTCATCTGATATTTAAATCTAAAAATATATGATTAAAACAAACTTGCTTTCACGTAAGTTACAGTAACTAACTTCTGGTTCATACTGTTCCACACAACTTGGACCTTCAAGATTAGCTTTCTAAATTCAGACCTGTGATACATCTAGCAGGCACATAATCTGAATTGGTCCTGGCTGTGTCCGAAACATGTTTATGCTTTAGATTGGCTCTGGTTAGCACCTATCAGATTATCCGTCACCATGTCAGATGCTTTAAATGTTACTGATTTTAATCATTGCTATATCTCTTGAGCATAGTTTTATCCCCGTTTTATATCTATCAGATCTAAGAGTGAATAAGTAGTTCACGTACATTTCCGTAGCTTATAAATGAATAATATTTTTATGAATAAGCTCATAACATGCTTTTTAAAAGGTAGTTTCATGACCATTATTTTTTTAAAGTATAGTTTGCAATTCTTTGCTTTACATATTAAAAACACTGTACCCTACTTTTCAGTGTATAGTCTTTGCTATGACTTCTGGCCAAATGTGGAATCATATCCGCGGACCTCCCTATGCTCATAAGAACCCGCACAATGGACAAGTGGTAAGTGCAAGTTCTGAGTATCAGTATTCTTTATCTATGAATCAGACTGTCTAGTGATCTCTTTACAGAGAGAGAAAATCGTGACTTCTTTAAGGGTCAGTACTGCTTTATGTTGGTTTACAGAAAAAAAAATTTCAGGGTAAAACAAAATATATATAAACTATTGTTTGGCTTTTGTATACCACTGTCACACACTGTCGCTGGAGGAAGACAGTAGCAGGAGACAAACCGAAATGTGTATGCACTTGTGTTTACATGGGTCATATCCAGTGACAAATGAATAAGAGGCGGCGTCTTAGAACTCAGGTTTAAATACCACTGTCAACTAAAGACAGAAAGCTGTTGCGGGGGAGACCTTAAGTAGAGGTCACCAGGAAAAGCTGGGTAAGCAAAAGTAAGATTTATTATGCAGATTGAAGTTACCTTGATAAGGTTCTCAAGATGTCTCTAGGGATTAACCTTTGTCCCTCCCCATAGGGGAAAAAAGGAGGGACAACTTTGCAAAGTTTTGTCCTGCTCACAAGCAAGCCTCTGGGGGTAGCGAGAGTTTTTTTCCCTTTTTTCTGTGTTTCAATTAACTTCGGCTCAGATTAATTCATGCCAAAGTAGCATGTCATCCTCATTGATGGTCATGGTACTTTGAATGGAGTAAGGTTTAAGAGAGATATTCTGCCAGCCTTTAGTTTACTGTAAGCTCTGTTTTCTCACCATTTCAACCAATACTTTGCAAAATCCTGAAACTAATCCCCTCACATTTTTACCGGAGTCAAGACCAGGTTCGTGCTGATCACAGTAACAGTGACAACAGCATATACATCACTATTGCTTACTGGATGCATGCTGGGCACTGTGCTTTCTAGAAGATGATTTTAGGCCACTAGATGACTACCCCTGAAGCGTGCCTTGATTATAGTCATTTTATTAATAGGCTGAGTAACCCACTAAGTCGGAAAGGGGCTCCATGTTTTTCCTGGTGAAGTTTTACTGTTCAGCCTGCTACCCCCACTGCTATGCACAGACACTCAGTGTTAGTCTGTCTGTGCTAGTCTCTCTTCTCTAAACATTACTTTGTGGGCTGTATTCCTAGAATGTCTTCTGTTTTTTATCAAATCACACCTTTCAAGTCTTACCTAATTTGGCCCTCTGAGGTACATTCCTTCATAATGACATTGGAAGGTCTCCTTCCCTACCTTTATATATCTTAAAACATTTTTAGTCTAGATATCTACAGGCCTTTATTTAATAATTTTATGTTTCAGATATTATATACCATATTAGTTAAATCTGTAAACAGGAACCTTTATTAAGCTATTTTTCATATTTCCACCTTGCATCTAACTGGTGCTTTTGAGTTTTATTAAATGTTTACAGCAACATAATAAGATTTGTTTTGTTGTATTGTTTTATCTTAATTCTCCTTTTTTTCTCACTAGTCAGGATACTATTAGAAAGATTATTTTAATTGAGAGTTTTATCCTTTTCCACATTATATTTGTATCCATATTTTGCAGGGAGAGGTTGGCATGACCCTTATGAAAAGGTACTCTGATGACACAGAGGAACACTTTATAAAAATACAGAATATTATATTTTCTTAAGGAAAAAAATTCCCTTTGAAAATACATCTAACTTTGAGGGTATTTATCTTAGTGTTTGAACGCTTTAATCAAAAGTTGTAGAAATGACATTTGAGCTGATAACACCAACTATCCCCCACTCTCCCACCCCCAACCCCTGCCCCCCAGCTGCAGTTCTCAAACCTAGCAGGTCCTTGTCTTTCCTCCCCTGTTGCTGAGCTGCCAGCACCACTGGGAGGGGGATAGTTAGCAAAACCAATATATTTTATAAAATGTAAAGGGGATAAAGAATTTGGAAGCAACTTGGAAAGATTTTTCTTACTTGAAATCAAATAAGTTGAGATTAAAGGAAGGAGTCATAAAGGCTTTAGAACTATAAGAACTTCTTACTACAAAGTGTGCTACTCTTGGACAGGGAGAAGTAGATATAATTTGGGTTTAAATGAGATGTGAATTGCAAAGCAGTGCTGCAAGGCCTCTAACCTGCCTCTATGCACCCTGGCAAGGGCTCGGAGAGCAGTGCCTGTTAGTGTATTGTTCTTATTTTGCATTTTAGCATATTTTAGCAAAACTTTCCTTCCTGCTTTTTTATGCATAATGTCAGGAAATTGTGGTTTAAGTTTTGTTTTAATGAATCAAGCTGCATAATATGTTTTCATGTTACTGAAACAAAATAGAAGGTTAACTTTGCTTTGTAAAGTGAAATGGTTACTAGTACAGAATTTTTACTTTAAATAATGATTGTCCATTAGAATGATAGTGTTTTTTCTTTAATAGCTGGGTTTTAGCAGGAAAATATAGCTTCAAAATTAGCATCATCCTTCTTGGGTAATTTCTTCATATTTTTAATCTGTGTTTATTTCTAAAGAGTAATTACCTCATAGGATTGGTGTTTTGAGAAGCAATATAATGAGGCTGTTTACCTCCTTCACTGGTAAGGAGCAAAATGATAAAGGGAGTGTTTCTTAGGAATATTATAAAGGAGTTTTACATTTTGGGCATTAACTTTTTAATCAGTGTACATTTAATAGAGTAAGGTTTATGAAACAGTCATTTAATTATATTTTTCATATTTGTAACATTGAATAATCATTAGGTTAATATTTTATAGACTTATTTCTAGGTAACTAAATTCTAATTTTTGTTCTGTCAAAGTTTGTGATTTCTGGAAAATGTGTTTTTTTCCCCCTTTCTTTGAAGTTGTGGTTTCTAACTGGAAATCTGGGTGGTGAGGAGTTCTACAATGCCACAACTTGTCATTTTCTTCTGGACTTTGACACTGCAACATCTACTTTTAAACCTTCTAAATGTAAAGTTGAAATTAGTTAAAGGCTCAAATTATTTTTTTCAGATTGATTTTCATTGGGGACATTGATTTATTAATACCAGTCTATATTTAACAACTGATATTTAAAAGTTTAAGTTATGTTTAATAGAAATCCATGAAAATTCAAATATGGAAGAATAAGACAATCTTGAAAGAGAAGTACAAACTTATATTGCCAGTTTTCAAAACTTATTTTAAGCTACATTAACTGATAGTTTTTTTATAATATGAACTTAGACAAAACAGTATGTTAAATTGGTGTGTGTTTTCAGATGCCACTTCATTTTTGACAGTAGTGATACTAAATGCAGTGAGGAAGTAAGATCTTTTAAAAACAATGATATGAGAATAATTATATTTGTATTTGGGAAAATGAATCTTATAGTTATCATATACCACACATCTAAATTCTATATGGTTATGGAGGTAAACAAATGGCAAAAATACTATGTGGAAGTACCTTAAAATGAGGAACCTCTCACCATTAAAAGATGTTATTGGGGATATAAATATATTTGTAGTGCATATCTTAGAAAGATTTGGACAGAAATTCTTACAAGTTAGTAAGAAATAGTCAACCTAATGGGAAAAAATTGGGAAAGACTTGCTCAGTTCCTTTTCAAAAGAGACTGTTCAGATGAACCACTAAACATATGAAAATGAAATCAGTCTTAAGATTCTATAACACCCTCACCAAAAAGATTAAACATTGATTTCATGTAGAGTTTCAGTAACAAGAATGTAGCCAGAACTAAAATAGTGGATCTGGAAGATGATTAGAAGTCATTTGAGGACTAAGTTGATGATCACTAGACTAAATTATTTTAAAATACAAGTTTTTAGAATAGACATATATATGTATATATATATATATATAGTTAGTAACAATTGTTAATATGTAAATCTTGATGCTACAGTATATTTTACATTTATGACAATCTGATCAGATAACTTTTCTATAGATTTACCAATTAAATATGGGTAAAATATCATGAAATCTCCATATGATATCGTTAAAGCTTAATTTAAAGATACATTTGGCCAGCTGTATAGTCCTGGAATGTTTTCTCTAGTATCTGATTCTTCTAAATATTTGATGAAATGTATGACTTTTTATATCCCAATTTTTCCTTTTAAAATTTACTTTTTCATAATTAATAAACCATCATTTTTGAAATTTTAACAAATAGGCACCAGTAAGTGCTAGATTTTCTCATGAAATAGATTATATTATATACTTAAGTGAAATGCTTATCTATAGGTAATAAAGAGAATGTTGCATTAAACTATAAAGCATTAAGAAGCATTAAATACAGCATATTTAAATGCTAGGCTAGTCATGCATAAGCAGGGAGCTTAAAAGGCCACTGAAAATAGAATGACCCTTTCTTACATCACTTATCTATATGGTATTTGCTTGCTATATGGATATAGATATAAATATAGATATGCTATATCTATCTATACATTCTACATACATGCATTTTAACAAAGGGAGTGGGTCTGTATGCATTCCCAGGACAATGCCATATAAAGACTAACAGCAAATAGAAGTGAACAAAATTTTAAGGTTAAGATAGTTGCGGATCATGTGTGCCTGATACACCTTTGCCTTCCTTTTTAGTTAAAACACTGAGGGATTCATCAAAACACCAAACTGGCAACCAACAGCATTACAAAGTAAAACTAATTAAATCCAAATGTCAGCCTATAGAAGAACTTCCATTAATAACTGGATCAATTGAAATAGATATTGGTGCAGTTTCTTTATGCTTATGAACCTCCTGAAGGTTCAGCCTTAAATTTTCACCAGTGTGTTTTCTTCTATTTTACTTATTGCTCAGAAATGTTTTTACGTCAAGTGTATATCTCTGTTATCTTACCGGAGTGTTCTCAATGCTATATTGAGGTCCTAGCTGGGAATACAAGCTAGTAACAGATTCCACTGTTGGGAGGACAAAACCTGGCAGACTATGGCTCTTGTTACACAATACCATTAAATAAGCTTCATATCCATTGTTATTTCTTCAACATTTGGTAAGTTTGGAACACTTTAACAGTAGATGGATATTATTGGGACTTCAACTTTCTATCATGGAGAAGATTTCAATATAGATGTAAATGATTTCTCTTCCAGTGCTGTGTTGAACTTCACCAGCATTTTAGATTGGTAGTCTTTCATGAAGGAATATTGGAACTGTAAAACTCACGTTATGTAATCAGGGATGAAATTCCCATTTCCAGCACATTTGGTGGTTTCTATGCATTTTTGGTTGTCACAACTGTGGAAGGGACTATCCAAACCTGGAAGTTAGCAGTCAAAGCCACGGATGCTGCTAAATATCATACAACTCAAAGGATAGCCACCCAAAACAGAGAATCATCTAGTCCAAAATGTCAGACATATAAAAGTGATAAACACTTTTCTCTATTATATTTATCTAAAGGATCACTTTAGGAAAATTATAAAATTGAAGTTACTTGTGATCAAGGTCACACTATCCTATATTTAGTTAGTGTTCAGGATGGTTGTATATTTGAATGTCATCAGTAAATATTGATATGCAAAATGACGGGTTATAACTTGAAAAATAAAGATTCGACCCACAAATATAGATATAGAAATATACTGCAGTATATAAGCAAACAAAACAAAAAACAGGAAGAATAAAGAACTGAATTCTTTCCAAGCTCTGAGTTTGATACTGCTTTTCTTAATCTTGTAGTTTTTGTTTGCTTTTGAGATAAAATATGGCCATAGATGTAAAAACACTCCTTGGTTTAGAGTCCTCCCCAAACAGACTCAAGAACAAGATTGAAGTGAAAGTCGATCACATGGAAGGTGAAGCAAACATGGGAAAGGACTTGGAAACTAAGTCCAGGGAGAGAAGACAGCCAGTCAGCTAGGGTGCACTGCTGAAGCTTCTACTGCTGGGGGCTGTGGTCTCTGGGAGCCAGTATAGAACACATACCTCAGTTTCCCTAAGGTGACGGAAGTAGTGTGAGGAGAACTGAGGTATTTATATACTAGAACTCATCAGTTGCTTACTGAGTGCTATTTTCTTGGGGAAGGCATTACTTCCCCTCACTGGTACACCTCAAGTGTCAAAGAAAGCCAAACGAAAAAAAAAATGCTTGTTCTGGTGCTGGAAGTCAGGCCAGAGTTAACTGAGGTTGTAAGGCCAAGGGAATATGGGAAGTGCATTCATAGATGATATCTATTGACACTTCCTTTAATAATGCTGTTTAGTTCTTTTTTAGTAGATTCCAAAAGAAAAACAAATCAAATGCTGAATCAGCATTTTTAAGTTATCATGCTGTGAAAAAAATAGCAACAAACCATTTACAAAATGTCTCACAAATTGTGGATAATATTTTAAGCCAGTACCATACTTGTAAAATTTTCCTGCAGGAAAAAATGAAAAACTGTATACATATTTAAGATTATTAAAAGCAGAATAATTTCTAATAAAATACAAATTTTAATACTTGACTATCAGTAGGTCCTGTGTTTTGAGTTGCATTTTTCAGAAGTAGTATGCATTGCAGTCCTCTGAGCTATTCATCCCTGCTGCCCATTCACACTATAATCAACAGTACACAGTGAGGGAAAACACTGGTCAGAGAGGGCACATAGTTCTGGCCATCAACAGAATCCATATATAATGGGCCAGTGTCAGCTCTGAACTTTTGATTCTGACTTTAATAGTTTAGTTTTCAGCTGGACTGAGCTAACTAGATCAGACAGTCTTAATAAAATACAGTGGGGTATGTTAAATCTTCATTTAGCTATTCATTTTTTTTTTAAAATAAGCATACTTGTAATGTGACACTTCACATTTTCAGATGTTAATTATGGAATAAAGATTGTCTACAAGAATCTAAAAATGTTGAGTAAGTTTCACTGCACTGAGCTTAAGTGTAAATGAATGTAAAGAAAATTAATAGTGCGGGCAATATGGTGCTGTGCTGATTTGCAAGTTTATTTGTTTATCACTATTAAGATGTTATGTAATGGCACAAGTCAAGTACTAATGGTTCACTTAACAGCATGAAAGTCATCACAAAAGCTGTCATTACTGTGTAGCTAAAGGGAAACTATACAATTCTATGGTTACATGGAACATAAAGGCATTTTCTGTTGTAAAAAAAGTCATCTTGAATGAAATGCATTCAGTGAAATGAAATAAGCTTATACTTAGGTAGTATAACTCCTACCATAAATAAATATTTTCTTTTTTCTCCTTCAAGATTTGTATTCTAGTTGCTTCCTAAGGCTTGCTATAGATTTACCACATGTAATAAATTTTTCGCTGGATTATAGTTTTGTTATGAAGCTAAGAGCTGTGCTCTGAATGAACATGCAAGAGCCTTTTTATTACAAAATCAAATGCTACTAATCTAGAATTTTTCATTAATGAAGCATCTTTTCTGTATCTCAGACTGCCAGAATAGTCTTATACTTTTCCAAGATTACATTGTCACGCCTCAGGGATTTTTGCATGGTTTAGATCTTTGAGGAACATACTGTAGTCATAAGTTGAAAACTATGTATTTTAATAGAAGAGTTTATAGAGCCGCTCAATAGTTTTGTTATCATCTTCATACTGCCAGCAACGAGAGTATCATAATTGTAGTTTTTAAACAAATTATCAGAAAGACAATAATGATGATACACCGAAGCTATGCAGATTATACAGATAGTGCTAACGGTACATCATGGGGTTCGTAGACTAGTGGAGAGCGTTAGCATGATATCCATTGACCCAAAGTCTCAGTCATTAAAGCTTTGAATGCTACTAAACCTTGAACTGTTTTAGAATTTTACCTCAATACCATGGTCACATTTTATTGCTGTGACCATGTATCTTGCAAGACTTACCTTTTCCATCCTTTCTGATTTTGTAATTGTTATATGTTTAGTTGGTCTTTCATAAAACCCTTACCTCTATCTCTATCATCTGTTTTTGTTGCTCTGTGCCTTCTCTCCACCTGGTTTTGACTTTCATTGTTGCAATTTATATACTTTTGATTCTCCGCTCTGTCTGATCTTGATTACCATCTTCTGAGCCCACCCAAACTGTTTCTATATGCCTTTCAACTGCTGCTGTTAGTGATCCTGGTGGTATCCTCATCGAGCAAGATACTTCGCACATGATACATATTAATAGGAATTCACTTCTAGTAATATTTTACCATTTCAAAAGTCTTAAATATATATATTTTTAAAAAGACTTTCCCTCCTGAAGTTTGCCTGTATTTTGTAAACAGAGCCTTGAAAACACATACACAGAGGGATTATAGAAATAAAATGGTATTTTGGAAGAGAAATTGAAGTGTTGCTCCTCCCATAGAGAAAAAGGGATAAATTACTTGTAAACTTTTTCAACTTAGAAGAAAATTAAGCAAATATGCACAATTGTTTAGTATACTGTAAGACTATGTACATTGCAAGAGTAATAGAGCCCTGTGGTTTTTAAAAACCAAGGAAAGTATCCTCATCTTATTAATAAAATTGAGTACATTTCTATTAAGGATAGTTCATAATAAGTATATGTAATCTAGATTGATGAAAGCAAAATGTTAGATAGTTCTGACTTCAAAATAAGACCTTGTAAATTTCAGTGAACTCAGAATATGCTTTATTTACTAAAAAGTTTTTCAGGCATCATGTACTTAAACACTTTTACAGAATCAAATAATTTTTCGTAAACTTGGATGAAATTAGCATTCAAAACATCGCTTCAGTATTGCCTGCATCATTTTTAGTTAAAAAGCTTAGGGTACTAAGACTGAGTGGAAGATGGCGACCTGGTTAAAGTGAGGTTCAGAGCCTCCCCATAGAGCAACTTGGAAGTTACCTAAGTTTTCAGAAACATTTAGGAAAAGCAGGTGCAGAGGCTATAGAGATGCAACAGCAAGCACAACGACAAAAGGCAGGTGAAAGTGTGAGGGTTCAGAGCTACACCACAGATGGGGGACTCAGTCATGGCGGAGAGGAAGGAACTATGGGAAGAAATGGGTCTCTTGTTGGAGATTCACTCCAAAAGCAGCAAAGAGCCCACCAGTGAGACTGGGGCATGGAGGCCTAAGAGATGGGGCAGAGGGTAGAAGGAGAACCAGTGATCTGAGACCCCATGGTCTGAGCTTGACTGCATGTGGTTAAATTACACTGGGTGCCACCATAATTGGAAGGCAGCTAGGGGAATTACCCACTCCCACCACCATATTGCACTAGTCTCAGGATCACCCACCAGTATCCCACCCCCAGGAGTAAAGGAAGAAGGTAGTCTCCCAGATGTTACGAACCCTACCCCTAATACCACTCTGTGGGTGGAGGTGAAACTACAGCTATATTGCCAACTCTGGGCAAACTACAAGGTGACAGATACTGTTTGGACTGGAACTCTGGGGGAAAACTCTGCATTCCCCACACAAATTCCCAACTCTACATGCTGATCTCTCAGGATCCAATACAGGGTGTACCTAAGAACATCAACAAATAACCATCAGTGGTGAGGCCACAAAGCTCAGGAAGTCCCAGTGTTCAAACCAAGAAACAGTAGATAGGCATTGGAAAATGTCACTTTCCTGAGTCATGCAGAATACTTTGAAGTAACAAAGATCTCTGTCTCATCTCCCTTCCCACAACCTTCCCTCAATTTCTTTCTCATCCAATTCCTCCTTCCCTGAATTATGAACTTTCGGTATCATTTAACTAAATAATAAAGTACTCTAAACCATGCATTAGAATATATCACAGGAAGTAAACTGAATCATATGTATTTTATTTTGTTGATTTTCATTAACAATGAGTACGAAGCTAATTTTCTTTTAAGTATTACAATATTGAATGATATTCTCCCTTTCTCTATACCTCTAAAACCTGCTCTTTTAGTTCCAGTCACTTTTTTGATAAAGTCATTTCTTTAACTCCTTGAATGAACATAAAGTCCTATTCTGAATGGTCCTGGTAGTTGTTTTTTGTTGTCATTTTTAATCCTTTAAATCTTGTCTTTTTTCCCCCCACAAACATTTCTTTTAATGAAAGTATCTTGACCACAAAATCAGTTCATATTTACATATTACTAATCTTTATAATCTTCTGTATAAAACTAGTTTTTAAATGAATGAGCCAAATAACATGTTCACAAAACTACCAGATCTAATAATTATGTATAATTTATTGTATTCAAACTGAAAATGCACCCTATGTTTCACCAGCTATAAAGTTAATGATTTTTTGTTTGTTTGCATTTGTTTTTAAAGTAATTGGAGAATGTACTTTAAATTCATTTTGTTCTACTAACTAGAAGACCATTAACTACATACAATGTAGAGATGATTGTTATGTAATTATTTCTGGCCTTTTAGCAATATATTTTGTCTATTTAATATTTTAACCTTATATAAGTTGTAATTCATTTCTTTCTTACATGTACTAAAGTTCAATCCATTTGAAAGTTTTGGACTTACCTAAAGATATTTCATTTCAACTAATCCCAAACTGTGTTGAAATACAGAGTTAATTAATTTGTGCCATAAAATGTTTCAAACGATTATAAATATTGCTTGCCTCTACTATAACTTATAATCTTTTATTTTATCCCTGAGTGTATACTATAACTTATAATCTTTTATTTTATCCCTGAGTTTAATTTAAAAACATTGTTGAAATTTATAATATTCAGAATAAGCCACATTCCTAAATGAATTTTTATAATAGATGTACTGGCAGAACTGCTGTTTTTAATAATGCAAAAATTCTTTAATTCTCTCCCAGAGAGGCAATTACTGTGAAAAGCAACATTTTATTTCTACTAAGAAATAAAATTATTGTGTTTTACATCATATCTTGCAAGAATCTGTCAAAAGTTCTCAAAGTTAGGTAACATAATTTTCTTTCAATAAAAGAATGAAAATATTTTTTTGCAGTCAGGGAACATTATGAAATAAGTAGTCACTAATTATATTGTGCCAAAAATTTGATTTGCAATTTATGTACTTATTAAATATTTAAGTTACAGTTTCAGGTTCAAAATGTAAACTATAAATCTTCAAGAATGTTTTTCCATTATAAGAGACTGTATCATACCACTGTGCTGTTTTTGAGAGATTATCTGTCAGGGTCAACTTAATTGGATATGTAAAATACACCTACGATTTCTTTTCATATCCTCAAAATCTATGGGACAAAATAGTACATGCTTTTTTAGTACTGTCTAAAATTTTTTAAGATTGTACACATATTGCAATGTTAGTTTCTATTCTTTAGGAATCCTAAAACTAATAAGTCATACAAATGATCTCAAGCCTCATGGGTAATGAATAAATCCCTACTTCATTGTTATAGTAATACCTATGACACCTAAATTATTCAAAACTATTACATATCAGGAAATATTTGCTATCAGGTAATTATAGTATATGAAAATATATGTTGATATTAGAGATAGTTTTCCTGTACCATTTCCTCAGTTTTATGTTAAAGTGTTTTTCATTCCTTTCCTTGTGATATACCTTAATAGTGTTCCTATTAAGTTTTGATAACTGTAAACCATTTTGTCCACTTTGCTTATTGATTGATGCATTTAGTTCTGAAATTATAGATTATCTTTAACATTTTAAATAACTCACTCCTGGGTATGATGAAATCTCCACTTAATTACTGAATATTACTTTGTTAAGTAAGTCATTCTCATTTTAGAAAAAAAGCGTTTCTCATTAATTCTCCTAATACTTCCATACACCATAGTTAGTAGTTAGAACCTTTCAAACCTTCACACCTCTCCATTTGTCGCTTTTTACTGTTTCATTAACACTGATTTTAAAAAAAAAAATCAAATTTTTCTCAAGCTTTAAGTGTCCACCTATAATTAATCAAAAATCTAACATACCCTTAATAGAGGTAATATGATCTGAATAATATCACCTTTGACAGTGCTACCCTGAAAAATTAGCCATTTCTGAGAACCCGACCTCCCCTCTCTCACACGAAGATCTACAACTAGACAGCTGTCCATAAACAAAAGCAGCCAGCCCTTGGTGAAATCTAGAGTCTACTTAGGAGTTTTAACAACGCAGTGGAACAAAACACCTGAAATTGTCACATAAGAAGGAACAAAAGTTTCATTTTGCATATATCATTCCAACTCCTAAGCCAGCAATGTTAGTGCCAAGAAAGATCTCCCCAGGTAAAAAGAGTCCCCTTACCTGGAAAGGGAGAGTGGGTGAGTGAGTATA
This sequence comes from Solenodon paradoxus, assembly GCA_004363575.1. Classification (NCBI taxonomy): domain Eukaryota; kingdom Metazoa; phylum Chordata; class Mammalia; order Eulipotyphla; family Solenodontidae; genus Solenodon; species Solenodon paradoxus. The sequence goes on from RJWH01000087.1 coordinate 1,304,192, forward strand.
TTGCCTCGCCTTTCAGGATAGTGTGCAAAGATCCAGCCTCAGTCTTACCCTATCCAGATAGCAGAACTGAAACACACAAATCCAAATAGGATCAAGGAAGAAAGATGGGCCCTATTATTAGCAGATTTGCAGCAGAAGCAATTGTAGTTCACAGCAACTTTTCTGAGGACAAACAGGTTTCACCACTAATGAAGCCAATAGCCAGCACAATTGACACAAAACT